>OX465258.1:4945855-6445834 GCA_949987775.1 Aproaerema taeniolella | reverse complement strand
TGTGTATTTGGCAATAACTGTACACTTTTACTTTAAGACCGTTATACAGGTTGATAGTTTTTAAAAAATGAGATAGTTTGACCATGAGGAATGTGAAAATTCCTGGTGGTCAAATCAGTTTGTCAAATTAGTTTGACTACGAGGAAGGAACGTTTTTAGTCAGTCGCCATCGCCAATCGAAAGCGCCGTTACAATGCCTAAATGTGCAGTGAAAAAGTGCAAAAAAAAATCGAGTGTCGTTCATTCAGTAGGTATGGTGTTTTTTTTACGATATTTTAAATATTTTTTTAATTTCATGGTATTTAATTTGATATTTTGTAATATTTAACATCATGTTCCCAGCACGCGCCTATCCCTTTCACTCTTACCAGCGCCACTCATACGCAGACCCAGCACGCGCCTATCCCTTTCACTCTTACCTACACCACTCATAAGCAAAAGAAAACCAACGATAGGTATGGCACATAGTCGCTAGGAAAGACATGGACAGTTAACGTTAAACTTTATTGTATAATAAAGTTCATATTAAGTTTAAATAAACAACTTACGGCTATTTTACATATATTCCTAAAGCGGTATAATATTGTATAAGCATGTAAATACCTGTGCGGTTTGCGTTTGATTTTGTATGCTTTTGATTTTGTATCTACCACTTATAATGATCTAAGAATGGGGTGGTGTTATTCTCATCCGATCACGATAAAGAGGAAAGATTTGTATTTTTGTATGTAACGAATAAACTTCAAACTACTGGATCGATTTCAAAAATTCTTTCACCATTAGAATGCTACATTATCCTTGAGTAACATAGGCTGCATAATTTTTCCTAATTCCCACGGGAACGAGGTCCCGAGCTGAATGCCAGTATATTATATATTATTATATATATAAATTCGAAAAGTATATAATCAAATGTGTAGTAATATATGCAGGGTGGTCCAAATAGTGACGTTCAAAATTTTTTTTTAGATTCCTCACCTTCGGTGAATCCGAAAATATGCCATGTATGTTCCGTGATTTTTTGAAAGCGTTTTCTAGAATTTTCTACCAGCGCTTCTTAAAAAAATCATAACTTCTTTAATAGTAACAATTTTTAAAAAAATTTGGTTGCAGTATGGTCACCCTTTAATGTGATGAATAAACCATGCCGCAGTCTTCATTACAAGTTATCAAAAAAACGGTCGAAACTAAAAATTTTTAGTTTGCGATGAACGGAGGATAATTTTCAAAAATCTCTTAAAAATACTAAATGGCTCTTCCTCAGCTTACCAAATAATAAAAAAAAGATTGGTCTTAATTGGGGATTTTTCGATGAAATCGGCGTTTGAACTTAGTTTGGTGAAAATGCACTTAGAAAATTTTATGTTAGAAAAAATTGTTTTAGTTTGTTTTTTCATCCCAATAACCGGTGAGACATATTCAAAAGTATTAATAATATCAAATCGAACGATCAGTAACACATTTAAGAAAACTGATCGTTGAATTTGATCAATTTTCAAACCGTAGGCCAAGGCTTTGAAGTGCACTTCAAGGTCATTCAGAATATGCATACAAAAAAAGAGCAGTAACAAAAGGATTGTTTTTCCATCCCCTCTCCTCGTTCTTAAGTCCTTTCAGCCCTTTGTCTTATCCAATCCACCAATCCACACTCATTTATTTCGGATGCGTGTATTTACTACTTACTACGTTATTTCTGATCCCTTACTTCAAACTTACTTCCGCATTCTCACTGGACTCCGATTTGCCTAATGACTGACTTTTGCTTCCGTTAGGTATGGACCTTGGTTGCTTAGGGAATGACTTATGGTCCGGGTAATAATCCCGTTTTTATCCTTAAATCACCATTTCCTTGGGCCACGCTGTAGTAATAGTGCATTTCGGCGTACTCACTAAGAGTATACTTATTCATAGTGCTTAATAAATGTATCCAAATCTTTAATCAACCAAGGTCCATAACAGAAGGACAAGTTAGTCGTTAGGCAAATCGGAGTCAGTGAGAATGCGGAAGTAAGTAAGGGATCAGAAATAACGTAGTAAGTAGTAATACCTACACGTGTTCGCAATAAATGATGTGGTGGAATTTGAGAGCGAGGAGAGGGGATGGAAAAACAATACTTTTCTTACTGCTCTTTTTTTGTATGAATATTCTGAATGACCTTGAAGTGCACTTCAAAGCCATTCGGCCTACGACGGTTTGAAAATTTGATAATCAAATTGATTCCAACGATCAGTTTGCTTAAATGTGTCCGAGTACGATAGTGACAGCGCAGCGCCCCGACTACACCGCGGTCCTATGGCAAAACGTTAACATTGACAACGCCATAGGGCGAGCAAGCCTTTGCGCGGGACCTTCGCGCGATCAAAGTGAAGTTTCAGCGTGAGCCGAGCGCGAGTTTGTCGTTATCGTGCTAGAGCTGCTGATCGTTCGATTTGATATTATTTTAATGCTTTTGAATATGCCTCACTAATGATGGTTATCTATTAAGATGAAAAAAAAACAAGCTAAAACAATTTTTTCGAAGATTAATATTTCTAAGCGCGTTTTCACCTAACTAAGTTTAAAGGCTGATTTCATGGTAAAATTGCCTTTCAAGACCAATTTTTATTATTATTTGGTGAGCTGAGGAATCACTGAAGTTTTTAAAATGAGTTTGAACTTATGAAACAGCCATTTAGTAGTTTTAAGAGATTTTTGAAAACTATCCTCCGTTAATCGCAAACCAACAATTATCAGTTTCAACCGTTTTTTTGATAACTTATAACGAAGAATGTGCCATACTTATTTATTACATAAAAGGGTGACTCAAGGTGACCATGCTGCAACCAAAAATTTTTGAAAATTGTTCCTATTAAAGAAGTTATGATTTTTTTAAGTAGCCCTGGTAGAAAATTCGAGGAAACGCTTTCAAAAAATCATAACTTCTAAACTACAAAAATTGCGGAACATACATGGGGTATTTTCGGATTCACCTGGGGGTGAGGAATCTAAAAAAAATTTTTGAACGTCACTATTTGGACCATTCTGTATAATCATTTCTTCCCTTCCCTTTTTATCCCATCTTATACCTGGTTTCTAGCCTCTTCTATGCTATCTGTGCTGTGCACTACTAGCACATCAGTAAAAATACGTACTTCTTCATAACGTTAAAAAAATTAATTCTGTAGACCACTTCATGATGTTGACGAAATATTTCTTCAGACCACCTGATATTTAGACGAAATATTTGATTAGTCCACCTGATATTAAGACGAGATCCCATCCTAGACGGCATACGTTTTAGACCGGCCGCGTTTTAGACGATTTGATATATAGACCACATACGTTCGCGGCCATCTGATACTAACTCAATTTACGAGATGTGTTTTGTCTTTTGTTTTATTACAAGATTTACTTCGGAGTGTGCACAGGAGCTGCATAAGCTCCATTCTGCCTGCCCCTTTCTTCTAACAGACTTCCAGACGCACTGCGGGGTACCACCCTTACCTTTTCGAAATCCTCCGGATCCGCACTGAGTGCTTTTCATCATCTTTTATTTTGCGCACTGCCAAGGAATGGAATTCTCTGCTTGCGTCTGTATTTCCGAGCTCATATAACCCGAATCTCTTTAAAGTTCTAGGTAATAGGCATCTTCTGGGCGAGCTTGCTACATCTTCGACCGCATCTTCGCCTTTGTGCTAGATTGTGCACAAGAGCAAACCATTAATTAATTAATTAATTAATAAAAATCATTGTAGGGAATAACAAAGCAAGCTCCCCTTTGCGGTAGCCTTGAAGAGGTCCTATCGTGCTATAAACAAACCAGTGACACTCCTCGCGAGGAGTGAGACTCTTCGAAGGGTGGTCGTTCCTGGACGCGATAAGTCTAACCGCATACAGCCTAACAATCGCCAGTATCTTCATTTTGGCGATGGTGGGGACCCGCTGAACGTGCGTACCGAGAGCTGACCGGATCTTCTTGCTGTATAAAAAGTCCACAGACAAAGCTCTACTCTACCTGCCTGCTTGGTAGAGTCACAATAGACTGCGATTACAAAGACCAAAGGTAAATATACTCCTCTTAGTTAGCTACTTAGGTAGACGGAGCGCTACATTGATCCTGGCTTATTCGTTTTCTTATGAAAATAGAAGAAACTATAATTGTATTAGGTACCTAGGGTAGAAGCTTTGAACATAATTATAATATTTTTTTACCCGTCTGCAAAAAAAAGTTATCGACATGTATGTTATTGAAACTGCAATAGTTCATGATAGAGCAGGCTCATTTCGCATTTCGCTTGCATAGAAGACCTCCAACTATTTAGTTCCTGAAGTAGCATCGCTTTATTCCCACTAGTTAAATAGGTAGTTGATCCGTTTCAGTTGACGGAATGGGAATAGTTGATTGAAGTGGAACTCGGGGTTTTTTCGAGTTAGATCCCAACTCGACAGTTTCCATTATTAGTCACACTTTCGTCATTCGAGTAGTTAAAATTAGTGAGAATACTTTTTCCGAGTAGTTCTGTTAAAGAAAAAACACGAAACAGTAAAGTGCATATAATCAAATTCTAAAACGGGTCTAAATTCGCATATAAATATTTTCCTATTCCCGACGTTTCGACGCGGTTGCACACGCCGTGGTCTTGGGTAGACTGTTGTTGTCTCAGCAAGCTGTCATCGGAGTGGTGAATCTACTCTCAGCGTAATTAAATCACAAAAACAGTCTGACGTTTTAATTGTTTACATCCCAGCACACCGTACTCACAGTGGTGGTATGTTCCGAAGATATATCCGAGGATACGACACTGGATCTCTGTTGAAATTCTTTGGATGTTGTTTTTAATTTCAATTGCCTCACGTACTTCGTGGATAGTAGTGGCGTTCATTGGAGAGGATTTTGGGTTCGTGAAGTTCGGTAATCGATAAAATAATATCTAGTGTCGAATCTTCGGATATATCTTCAGAACTTGCCTCCACTGTGAGTACGGTGTGCCGGGATGTAAACAATTAAAACGTCATACTAGAATAGACAGTTTTTGTGGTTCGACCCGCATGCCGCAGTGAATTTAATTACGCTGAAGGTAGATTCATCACTCAGATGACAGCTTGCTGAGACAACAACAGTCTACCTGTGACCACGGCGCGTGCAACCGCATCGAAACGTTGGGAATAGGTAAATAAATATGTATTTATATGTATAATATGTGACTCTGGATCTGGGTCGGGCATGTATGCCGGATTCACAAAGACCGATGGGCACAGGTCATCACGCATTGGGTGCTTCAGGATGAGCAGACGTCGAGGCAGACCCCGAAACCGATAGCGTGTCGATCTGGATGTCTATATTAAGAACTGGTCGGAGTTGGCACAGGACCGCGATAAATGGAGTAAAGCAGGAAAGGCCTTTGTCCAGCAGTGGTATCTGACAGGCTAGAAAAAAAAATTGGATGTCCCTCGTCATTATGGAACATTGTTTAAAAACTTAAAAGTTAAAATTGGCACTTCAGCGAAATTTTAACAAAACTTCAAGTTAGTAAAAAAATAATTGAGATGGGCCTGATAGGTTTCAAACAACTTTTAAAAATTTTGAAATATCTTCAACTTTACGAAACAACAAAAAAAATAGCACTTAAAGTGGCTTTTTTACGAGGGATTCGCGTTTAACGTTAAGCAGGGACTATCGTAGGCGGTTTCCTAGTAGAAATTACATAGAACGTATTGTTTCTGAAAATACCGCAGACATGCCCAAAAAGTTGTTAACACGCTTCACTCTATATCCCTTGGTAGCTGATATTTCCCTCATTGACTACCACAAAGAATTTTTTAAAATATTTTTAAACATAAAGAGAAAAAAAATCGATAATGGGTGAAAAATTTTGAAAAATTCATTAATGTGTCGTCATCAGGCCATATACGTCCCCACCGAGGAGCACGGGCCTCCCTTCGAAACACGAAGGAGTTTCAGGCCAAAATAATAATAACAACTTATAATAAAAAAATCGCGGAACATACATGGGGGCACGTGATCTGAATGCCCCCTGACACGGAGCATCCAATTTTTTCTTTTGGACGTCACCCGCGGGGCCTCCCTGTATAACTAGGCAGTAAAACGGAAATTGTTGAGATACTTCGATGTGACAAGAAATTTACTGAGTCTACCAAAATAAATGAAGACGCGTATTGTCCTCCCTATGCAGTTTTTCCACAATTCTTAAAATTCCTTTATACTTAACACATTTGCTCGTTAAGGGTTTCTTATTTCACCAATTTCAATATCGTATTGTATCTCATTACGCACTTGTGCGGTAATGTAATGTGAAACGCACGGTTTATCAAAGTGCGTCCCAAAACGAACGGTACTTTTTAAAATCTTAGCAAAGAGTTTTTATGTCAGAAAAGTGGTGAACATTTTATGAATAAAATTGACTTTGGGAGATAAAATATAGTAAATAAACATTATATTTTTAATTTAATTAATTTTCACAATAAATTATAACCATTTAGAATCGTCCCACGATAACTCTGTATATGTTTTCAACTGGCAACCTATTAAAATCTAAATGTGGTAACCCTTTTTTAACGTCAGTCAAAATTGTCATCTCAGTTTGTTGTGGATATTTTGTTGCGGTTTTTTTGAAAATTATCTTTTCACGATGGGTAAAACTATTAAAAGTGGCGTTCGACAACTTATACACAAGATGATAATGAATTTCCAAAATATAAAGGAGGAGATGGAGTCTGTTCGTGAGCAAAAGGGGCAAGTTTACATGAAATTCTAACCGCTACGAGTAAGTCTGCCATATACTTTTGATACCTACTTTTTACTATTTTTATTTTATTTTTAATTTGCTATTTTTGTAATTTATATTGGTGTAATTTAATTTTAAGACTGTAATTTCCAACACAATATAAATTGTTATGGAATAAAATTAAAGTAAATTAGTTTGCATTAATTTATAATTAAATTATTAGAAGACATTGTAGATTAGCATTATGTTTTATTTTTTCAAGGTGATTTCATTTCTGTACAGAAAATTATTAATTCTGTACAGAAAATGAAAGAATTAGATAAACTTAAACATTAGTACAGTGGCGACTTATATAGAGAAAATTTGTTCAATGACTGGTGAGGTAATCAACATAACATCAACCTTGCCCACTTCAACTGCTTCTTCCTCTCACATAGGTTAGCTGGAAGAAAACTCATTGCCTCGTTGAAAACTCACTGCTTGCCGTTGTATGTATATGTCCTTTCTCTTTTGTAATTTATATGTTTGTGTGTCTACAATAAAGAATAAAGAACATAAACATTATTTTGTTTTTATGACCCTTTCTTGACTAAAACAACAATTAATTACTACTTTCGGTGTGAGCGTAAGGACAATCCGCCAAATAAAAAATTAAGTAAACTCTCAAAAGCTTCAAAAAAATAAGCGAAACTGTTTCATTCATTATGTAAATGAAATAATGGGAGAACGGCTTGTTTATTAAAGGTGATATAAATCTTAATTTACATAAATTACAAAATTCATATTGATTACAACTATAATACATACATACCTAAATGTTTTAAGTTCAAAGCCAGTTGAGGTAGGCATAGACGACTGGTTAATTTAATTAAGATTACGCACTTTGGTGTACTTAGAAAAAAATAATGATTTACTAAAAGTATCAAATCGTCAAAGTCGACTTAAATCAGTATTGCCCTAATAAAAAGTTTGATAAACTAGGTTGTCACTTCTTTGCAGAGTTATTGTGGGAGTACTCTGTAACAAAAACACAAAAATATTAATTTACTTTATTAGTAATACTGGCTGTTTTTTTGTGCCTTTGTCTAAAAAAAAGCGCTGATGCGCGCGCATCGCTAATTTGTGAACAAGTAAAAATTATTCCGCGCGCTTATTCTTTTCTTCGTATTGTTTTTATTTATTTCCTCGTAAATATGGTATAAAACGTCGTATGACATACGTGCGCTCTGATAATTTCAGCCTCTGCGTTCTTGTAGCTCTGCCTCTGCTGTAATTTTCAACATACCGCACTTAATATATCATAATGTTTTATTAAAAAAGGAAAAACTGCGATTTGGGGCATATTTTTGGGAGGATTCGTACTCAGTGGGGTCAAATTAGTCTCGGTGCCGAACTATTCACGACTTATGTCTAGGCGATCTAATTTCGGATTTTTCTAGTAGTATGGTGGGGTTGAACACGGCTGAAAAGAATATATTTTGGGTTCCATTCTTGGTCGAGGAAAATATGTGTAAAAAGTTTTGGGTTTGTTTCGGAAACCTTAGAGTGGGTCTATATGAGTAGGTGTATACTGGGTAAACTAAAGGTTAAGTCGACCTAGATCCTTCAAGAGGCGCGCGAAGGCTTAAAGAAAAAAGTCTATGACAGATGTGCTGCAGATGGGTTTAAAAATATCTAAGGTTCTTTAGCTTTCCGAAAAGATAAACAAGATAGAGTAAGTATTATTACAATTCCTAGACAAAACCTTTGATGAACCGAGTAGTTGTAAAAATTTACAGTACTTAAGCGTTAAATTTACAACTTCGGTCGGAAAACTAAGTAAGTAAAACAATTAAAATAGGTAACTAAGAATGTTTATTAATCTTTTTTACATAAAATCTACAATACATGTTCCACATGTTGTCCGCATCTGTTTCTCAGACATACTCGTTTTCTGTGTCTTAAGCCACTTTTCACTTAAACCACTAGTTAAGATTCTTCTTATTTCGTTTGTGGCATTAATTATTTTCAGTGAGGTTATCTCTAAGACGCCGACCTACCTCAGCGATAAAACCCCTGGCCTCACTACCCCAACTCCCTGCGGTTTCCACAGCGAAGGGAATAAAATGGTCTGCAATGTTTGTGAAACTCATCAATACATCTGAGGCCAGGGGTTTCTTCGGCGAGGTAGGTCGGCGTCTTAGGGGTAAGAGTTATGACCCCCGTTGAAAATAATTTATGTCGCAAACGAAATAAGAAGAAACTTAACTACTGGTTTAGTGAAAAGTGGCTTAAGACACAAAATACGAGTATGTCTGCGAAACAAACGGGCATGTGGAACAGTATTGTAGATTTTATGTAAAAAGATTAATAAACATTATTTGTTACCGATTTGGATTGTTTTACTTAGTTTTCTGACCGAAGTTGTTTTAAAGCTTAGTAAGTACCTTAAATTTTTACAACTACCTGGTAGGTAGTTTCATCAAAGTTTTTGTCAAGGAATTGTAACAAAACCCTATAGTATTGTTATATCCTATTGTTAACCTTTTTGGAAAGCTAAAATATCGTAGATATTTTAAGACACATCTGCAGCACATCTGTCATAGACTTTTTCTTTAATATCTAAGAAAGAAAAAAACATTTTGACGATTTATTAAAAAAAATGAACTATTAATCGTCTTCTACGACTCAGTCGGTGCAATTACTTGCAATTTTTAACCGACTTCAAAAAAGGAGGAGATTCTATGTTTTTTTATTTTTATTATAAGATGGGTTAACTCTTGATCTCAATCTTGACCATAAAGGTCAAAGATGAGGTCGACGATGGAGCGAGTTAACCCAGAAAATGCCCGGCTGTATGTATTTTTTAATTTGTTTTTTATGTATGTTCACCGATGTCTCCGCTAATTATGGACCAATTTTCAAAATTCTTTTTTGTTCGAAAGAATATACTCCAGAGGTGGTTATAAATTTTATCGAAAATGATTCAGTGCTATTAAAAAAATCAACAAAAACAAAAAATACTACAAACCAGAACATCATCTAAATAAATGAGTGACATTTTCGTTTGTGGTTATCTGCTAATAGGCATTGCAGTCTGCAAAAATTACTAGTTATCTACTTTGTGCGAACTGTTGTTGGGATTGAAGTCGATGACTCATACGTTTTGTAACGTGGAAAATTATAGTGTTTAGAATAATAAGCAACCAATCTACTACACAAAAATAGCAAAAACAAATAAGTTAGAGGCACACAACCCAAAAAAAGGGGAAAATAGACACAAAATCGGCATTTTTTGTAAAAAACTTCAAAGCCCAATAACTTGGGAACGTTTAAGTCAAACCGGTCAGGAATGATGAAAACCCAACCTCATGAAGGATCTAGGTCGACTTGACCTTTAACCCTGTATACTTAGTAATAATTTAAAGGTATCACGACAGTATGGCAATCTAACATGTTGTTTACAGACTCATAAAAAGCAGCTAATACGAGCTTAATACATGGACCTTAATGCAATGTGTAACAAGCCCAAGCCGCCGCTATTTCTGCATACGCCTGTTCCTATTTCTGCAGACTTCCTATTACCAAAAATGTTAACAAACAAGGAAGAATGTTCCAGTGCAGACAACCGTCTCCCGATTCAGAACGCTATTGCCATCCGAGGACCTATAGTCAATTAAAGAATTGGCTCCTCCAGAGCTTCAGAGACAGCCAGGAACAGCAACTACGAAATAGAGAGACGCATCGCCAGCACCTTTAATGATACAGATCTAAACTTTTACGATGTTGTTAAGCATAACCGTGAAGATTTTCAGCAAAAAATTCTTCTATCGTTTTATGCCAATACTTGAGAGTAGGTATAAGTTAAAAAGAAAAAAAGATGTACTGGGGCCTAAGGCTAAGATTCAGAAAAAGCAGAGGAAGAGGTTTTGGCAAGGCTCATCGTGGCCATGAACATCACGGGCATGGACATCACGACCATGGACATCACGGGCATAAACATGACGGGCATAAACATGACGGGCATGGACATCATGGACATGGACATCATGGGCATGGACATGATGGGCATAAACACGACGGGCATAAACATGACGAGCATAAACATGACAAGCATAAACATGACGAGCATGAACATGACGAGCATCACGAGCATCATGGGCATGGACATTATTGCTATGACGAACTTATCCAAATCATAGTGAGTTTATAATTAAAAGACTTAGAACTTGATTTTATAATGACAGCGTTTTACTCTAAAGTAAAATAGTTATAAAATAAGCGTTTTTTCCGTGTAAAACGCTGTCATTTTAAAACTTAAACGCTCAAATATTTAGACCCCAGCCTTAATAAGAAACATGTACCTTATATCCTGGTGGAACTTCGCCAATGTAATAAAATAATGTATTTATTATGTTACATTATGTAAACCACTACTTAGTTTATTAATTTTGTAACATAGTACTGTAAATGGTAAAGGTAATGTAAAGGTCTTTGCCGGAAATGTATGGTATCGCCTCGGCTGTAATTTTTAACATACCGCATTCATATCATAATGTACTATTTGCTAACCTGTGTGACTCTCGTGGCTTGATAAATAATTATATTATTAGAGTAAGACGTGCACCTAATATTATTTTGAAAACGTATACGGTACTTGGTATAGACTAGTAAAAAATTGAATGCTATTTCGAATCTGAATTCTACTTTTACTATGTACACGGTAGGTACCTACTATGAGAATAAATATTACACATTTTATTGCAGGTCAATGTACGAGTACATACATTAGAAACTCAAATTATGTAAATGTAACAGGAAATAATTAAACAAAGATTAAAAGACGGGAAACTAACAAGACTGATATAGAGGAACTATATTCAAGTTCTATAATTTTTGTGGGTTCTATTGTAAACGCCCTGAGAGTTTCAAAGTTGATAAAATCGACATATAAGTACATAATACTTCAATGCATATAAACTGCAAAAAATCCTAATAAAGAGAATAATGTCTAAGCTAATAGCCTCTAAAAGAAACGTCTGACAGTTTTGTACTTGAATGGCACTATGGAAAATATTATCTTAGGCTAATCATAGACGATAAAATAAAACGGATCTCCCATGTCCACAGTGTATGGGATAAGCTCCGAGCAATCTTAGCAAAATTTTTAATTACCAAAACCATAAGACCCTTTTAAATCAGACAATCACTGTACAAAGATTTTATTGGATAAGGCTTAAGGGGGAACCTGTGAATCCCATCTTGATCAAGTATTTATGAGCTACAACTAGGTACGTATCATTAAAAATATAGTTCTGAAAGAATGTTCTGGATGTTTTCCTATTTATTAAGAGGGAAGAATAGTTTCGCGATTTAAGGAAAACATTTCCTATCGCTTGCGCGCTCAAGCTCCTGGGCATCGCGTGCGATAGAGACCGTTGCAGCTTGCGATTGGCAATAGGTACTTTTCTTGGAAAAATTTGCATTTCGGGAGAAAACGTTTTCCACTAACTAAATCATAACAGATCACTTTGATTTTGGTGTCGATCGTTTTGCATAATATACAGACTGTAAATCTGCAAGGTTGCCATATTCACAGGAGCAAATATACAGCTGATATAGAATTGAAATCAATAATAATATAAAAACCTAAATTTTGACAATTTAATTTAATAGGTCTTTACCTATGAAATTGCCGTTTTCCATACAATATTTTTGGAAAACTGAATTTTCCATACTAACGTTTTTGGATTTTTCTCGGGAATGCGAAATCCAAATTTAGCAAAATTTTGTGGTAAGGTTTGGACAACATTAAGTTAATTTTCATCATACTTACTTTATTGAAAGTTGTAACTGTAACAACGGTACAGCAAAAATAAGCAATGAAACGGGCAACGGATGAAACGAGCTATATTTGAGCTTCTTTTTCAGCAAATAAATCTAAAGTAAATATGTATTAATTCGACTCAATATCTCCGTTATATGGCCAAGGTTTTAAATAAAAAACAATTTTAGTAATAGCTGTTCAATCAAATAAATTATGAATAAAATAAAGCTTGAGAAAAAATCGGCAATTTCATAGGTAAAGACCACATCATTAATTCATCGAAACTCATGCACATCACTAAAATAGCATGGCGCAGAGAAATGGTAGCTACGGACTATACCGTGTAGCTACGGACTAGAATATAGCTACGGTCTCCCCCGCCTGTCGTAAAAGGCGACTAAAGGGGGGCGTAACGGGGGCGCACACAACATCCTTCGTGCCCCAAATGCCAACCTGACCAACGGACGAGGCTCTGGCGACCGAACCGATGGCGGTATATCCATCTAGTACTGGGGTAAATTCACCTGGCCAACGACAGGCAGCAGTGTCGTTAGTGCGACACCCAGTACCTGCGCTCACCAACCCGCTTGCCCAGCGTGGTGAGTATGGGCAATATCCCCCCAATGGCAGCACACCAATATTCACGGCCCCTAGTTCCCGGCCGCCCTGCTATTCCAGGCCACGGCAGCGGCCTTGGTTACGGCAGAGTAGGGGGTGCTAAGAATCTCCTGGTTACGGACGGCTACCAAAAACTGACCCTGGCGACGTATAACGGACGCAGTCTACGACTGGACGAAAGCTTGGCGATCCTTGAAGCGGAACTAGAAAAGATAAAATGGCACGTGGTTGGGCTATCTGAAGTCCGAAGAGAGGGGGAGGATACGATAACCCTAGACTCAGGCCATTTGTTCTACTTCAAGGAAGGAGACCAGATATCCCAAGGTGGCATAGGTTTTCTTGTCAATAAAGCACTCCATGACAACGTGGTGGAGATATCCTGTATATCGACCCGGGTAGCGTACCTTGTACTGAAACTGACTGAAAGATACTCTCTTAAGGTCGTACAGGTATATGCGCCGACGTCGAACAGCTCGGATAATATGGTCGAGGCCCTATATGAAGACATTACCAAGGCCATACACACAACCACCAAGACCCAATTCACCGTTGTCATGGGGGACTTTAATGCTAAAGTAGGGAAACAAAGGCGAGACGATTTGCATGTTGGGCCACATGGATATGGATGCAGAAACCATAGGGGACAGATGCTAGTAAATTTCCTCGAAGCAGAGGGGCTCTTTTGTATGAACTCGTTCTACGAGAAAAAACCCCAAAGGAAATGGACCTGGCGAAGCCCCGATGGCAAGACGAAGAACGAGATCGATTTCATCCTGACGGATAAAAAGCACATATTTAGGGATGTCTCCGTGATCAACAGGTTCAATACCGGAAGTGATCACCGCATGGTTAGAGGCACCCTAAATATCGGCGATTGGGAAATTGCGGCGGCTCTCCGACAGCTTAGCAATGGGAAGGCTCCCGGCGAAGACGGAGTAACCTCAGAGCTCCTGAAGGCAGGAGGAAGACCGGTAGTCAAGGAGCTCAAAAGGCTTTTCAACTCCGTAATAACCAGTGGGACTACCCCGGAAGCGTGGAGCAGGGGCGTGGTAGCGTTGTTTTTCAAGAAAGGGGACAAAACTCTCTTGAAGAACTATAGACCGATTACGCTCCTGAGCCATGCCTATAAGTTGTTTTCGAGAGTCGTCACCAGTCGTCTGGCCGCTAGATTTGACGCCTTCCAGCCACCGGAACAAGCAGGGTTTCGCAAAGGCTTTAGTACCGTAGACCATATCCACACAGTAAGGCAGGTTATGCAGAAGTGCGAAGAGTATAACCAGCCACTGTGTCTAGCTTTTGTGGACTACGAGAAAGCCTTCGACTCAGTCGAGACCTGGGCAGTTCTGGAGTCCTTGCAGCGTTGCCAAGTCGATTGGCGATACGTGGAGGTGCTGAGAAGCCTATATAATATGGCAACGATGACAGTCCAAGTACAAAACCACCGTACAAGACCAATCCAATTGCTCAGAGGTGTTAGACAGGGGGATGTCATATCCCCGAAACTGTTTAACAATGCTCTAGAGGACGTCTTTAAGACGCTAGATTGGAATGGACTGGGCATCAATGTCAACGGCAAATTTCTATCGCACCTTCGCTTCGCTGACGACATAATAATATTGGCAGAAACACCACAAGTCCTGCAAGAAATGCTGCACAGCCTTAACGCTGCCTCGAGACGTGTCGGCCTTGGGATGAACTTGGACAAGACCAAGGTCATGTTCAATGATAATGTCGTTTCCAGGCCGATCTCTGTTGACGGTGTTACGCTCGATGTTGTTCAGGAATACATATACCTCGGGCAAGCGTTGCAGTTAGGTAGAGACAACTTCGAGCGGGAAATCACCAGAAGAGTGCAGCTTGGATGGGCAGCATTTGGGAAGCTGCGTCATATCTTTTCGTCGCCACTCCCGCAGTGTCTAAAGACCAAGGTCTTTAATCAATGCGTCCTACCAGTCATGACCTACGGAGCCGAAACGTGGAACATGACAGTGAGGTTGGCCCACCGATTGCACGTCGCTCAGCGAGCAATGGAGCGCTCCATGCTCGGAATCTCGCTAAGGGATAGAATCCGAAACGAGGTCATCCGACAGAAAACCGGAGTGATGGATATTATCCAAAAGTGTAGCAAGCTGAAGTGGCAGTGGGCTGGCCATGTCTGTCGCAGAACCGACGAGCGTTGGAGTAGACAGGTTCTCGAATGGAGACCACGTCTTGGCAAACGTAGTGTAGGACGCCCCCCAGCCAGATGGTCAGATGACCTAAAAAAGATAGCGGGTAGTGGCTGGATGAAAACATCGGAGGATCGTGCAAAGTGGCGCACCTTGGGGGAGGCCTATGTTCAGCAGTGGACTGCAATAGGCTGATATGATGATGATGAGAGAAATGGCAACAGCTGCGCACCGTTCGTTTGGCAACAATGTTACCGAAGTCCCCGCAGAGCGAGAGACCCGCTGTGGGGCTCGCTCAGTCAGTGCTAGTGTGTCGTCCGTGTGGTGCGGGGAACACGTATTACTACCAGACGTGCTCTGCAGCGCCGCGGAGCGCTACGTAGACTTTTATTTGTGGGGTGATGTAAAAAGGTTTGTCTACTCTGAGGAAATCATTTCTTGGAAAAAAATTTGTATGGACGAGCACGCAGTGGCACGCACTATTCTTCCCTCTTAAGGAGTACATATCTACTAGCACTCCTAACCCTCCAAGGGGCTGCCTAGTGGAAGGGGGTGATGGAAAGAGATGGGGAAATATGATGGAATTGGACAGACATACGAGTTGCTGCCACCGACCAATCACAAGATTAACAAGTTCGCTCTTTCATATTAAGGTCGGGTTTAAATATTGAGCGTTCAAGTTTTTAATTAGTGACCATAAATTAGTTAGACTTTTGGCGGAATTAATTCATATTTCATAGTACCTACCTTTATACCATACCTTCAGTTCGTAAAAATCGAAATTTTTAAGCAAGAATAAGAAAAGTAGTTCTGCAACTTGAAAAAAGATGACATATCGATAAAATATAGGAGGCCGCGAGGCGCCATATTTTATGTCATCTTTTTCAAGTTGCAGAACTACTTTTCTTATTCTTGCTTAATAATTGATTTTTACGAGCACAAGAGGGAAGACCGGTTAACAGTTGGTAAAATCGGGGTAAACCGATTATAGTTCGTTCATTTCACGAATGCGCATGAGGTATTCTTTAAGTGAAAGCGTTAGAGTTGAAATTTGCTGGATTCGCGCGCACTCGTGACTTGCATCAACTATACTATTGATCTCTTTGACATACATTCGTTTCTTTACAAATGATATAAACCGGTCCGCTCCCAACCCGTAGTACACCTCATTTGTTTAAGTACCTAGAACATGGTCCATGGGGAATAATAAATTATATACAGTTGTGGCGGTAGAGCGAAATTGTATATCGGCGAAGTCTATAAGGTTACTTTAAATTAGTTAGCGAAATCTATTCCCATACAAAATCAAATCGGCTATCGCACAAGTTGTATGGAGAGGCAAATTTTATTTTTCGTGTTTCGACCTATGGGAAGATACCTAGATCAGTTTCGTGGGCTAATTCACCATCCTTATTTTTCGCTAACTAATTTAAAATTACTAAATATTTAAGTCGCACACGCGACGAATTTCCAGAAATATAAAAACGAATGATCTGCCTACCCCGTTAGGGATTACAGGCGTGAGCGTATGTATATAATGTATGTAAAATAAAAAAACTTTTAAAACCGCTTACCGGAATTTTAGTGTACATCAGAATGACGGGTGTATTTCAAAAAACAGTGATTCTACATACATGAAAGAAATGTTCTAGCAATGTGAGGAATGTGCATAAAATTTAAAGCAATGTGCTTTTATAAAACTAGAGTTATTTCAAAAAGTTAGTGAGCCGCGAGCCTCATATAAGAATGACGGGTGTATTCAAACTGAGAAAATTACTTACTATCTCAGTATGAAAACATTAGAGTAGCAATGTTCCGGCAATATGCTTGAACATACCAAAAACAGAATCTGATGCGACGAAAGGTTTAAAAGTTATTTCGAAAATAAAAATTCTAAAAAAGCCTGTTTATGTTATTCTAGCAATCACGACAAAATGTACAGAGGGAGATTAAAACAACAAGGATTTCATGTCATCAGTCTTTATACAATTAAGAATAATTGTCAAAATCAGAATTATTGTAATACTAACTTTTTACCGCAGCTTCGCTCGCGCAAAGAATTTTTTAGTCGCCCATTTCACTCTGTAAATCTTTGATTTTCGAAAAATCGCCAAACACGTGACCGTTTATTTGCTTCAAGGTATAACTTCACGAAGTTATACCCCAGGGGTTAACAAATTGCGGACCGATGCGGACCGCGGTCCATTTTGTGCGGAGAACACAGCAGCTTGCACTACAGACTGTAACCATAACCCCAGAAACCTCATCACGGAATTGAACGTTTTAACATATGCCAATAAATAGTTTTGGAAATAGTTACAAATAGTACTACAATGAAATAATTAATATCTCAATTCTTTTCCAGTTATAGACAGGTGTCGGTGAGGCTGCTGGGATGACGTCAGTCCAGAATCCTCACCTCCGTATTCGAGAACGGCTGAAGCTAGCGACATGCTGTTGATCTCAAAAAATAGTTGATATGAGGGTGTCCAGAGATATGAGGGTATGTCAGCCCAGCATACTCATCGAAAAATCTCGATATCCGCTAACTCTTTCCTGTCGGAATTATTTTCAAAAAATAGTTCTGAATAGTTCTCAAAAAATAGTTCTGAAATAGTTCTGAATAGTACATGTAGTGTATCAAAAATGACAGTCAAAATTCTACACATTTTTGTTGTGGATGGAAATGTCAATATTTTTTTTAGCAAAGCGGACATATTGCAACCACTGAAAATTTGTTACTTAAACCTTTTGCATGTAATTTGAGACACTTTTAAGGTAAATTATTCAAGGTAAGGCTCAGTCTCCACCACTAGTAAAATAAACTCAAATCATGACTGAATAGTATTTTTTTTACATACTAGGTACTAGATAACATACCTAATACATACTTGATATGTGCGCCGATGCTAATTTCTATACGCGACTGTACCACAACAAAAATGTATGTAGAACTTTGACTGTCAATTTTGATATATTATATGACACAGACACCATATGCAAACTGGAGAACTATTTCAGAACTATTTTTTGACAATAATTCCGACAGGAAAAAGTTAGCGGATATCGAGATTTTTTAATGAGTATGCTGGGCTGACGTCAGCCCAGCATACTCATCACAAAATCTCGATATCGATATCTCGATACTCACCGAGATATCCTCATATCTCTGGTTTCCCTGAAGCATTATTTTTGAGATTTGGCACAGGGGGTTATCCCTTTCAGAACTATTTTTTGAGATCGACAGCATGTCGCTAGCTTCAGCCGTTCTCGCGTGAGGAGGTGAGGATTCTGGACTGACGTCATCCCAGCAGCCTCACCGACACCTGTGTATAACTGGAAAGTATTGAGGTACTAATAATTATTTCATTGTAGTACTATTTGTCACTATTTCCGGAACTATTCATTGGCATATGTAAAAACGTTCAATTCCGTGATGAGGCTTCTGGGGTTATGGTCACCTACAGACTAGGTACGTAATTTAATAAAAATGTATTCCCCGCATTATCGTTGTCGACGTCAAATTGAAAACGGCCGGCCGGGCGCAGTAACGAGCTAACAAGCGAGAAAGAGTTCGCGGATTGCGAAATACCTTTGTTATTTCCGTATTTACATTTTTTTAATAAACAAATATTTTTATAAAATGTTGTGCGGACCGCGATGGTCATTTCATTTCTTCAAATGGACCCCAAGCGAAATTAATTGGTGACCCCCCCTGTTTTACCCATTTCACACCCTTAGGGGTTGAATTTCGAAAAATCCTTGCTTAGTGCTTGCCTGCTTTATAAAATGTGACCATTTCATGAAATTCTCAAACACTTCATGAAGTGAGCAACGATATGGCCACGACATATCCACGTCGCTTATTCAGGTTGGGTTAGGTTGTTTTATTCATTGCATTCATAGAAAGCATTAGTTTTATACTTTTCCTAGAGCAATATCGGAATTTTATACAATTCCTAGGAAATGCATACATTTAGTATGATATGTGTGTATTAAAAAAGTAATTCCTAAAAATTTTTAGGAATTGATTTTCATTGGAATCATTTAACTAGGAAATTTATAAAATATAAAATACTAGCTTTCTGCCCGCGAGGACTACAGGTTATATCGTGCTCAGCTGTGGTATACAATGTAGCCTATGTCCTTTCCCAAGGTCTGATCTATCTCTGTACCAAATTTCATCAAAATCGGTTCAGTAGTTTAGGCGTGAAAGCCGGACGGACAGACAGAAAGAGTTACTTTCGCATTTATAATATTTATATAAAATAATATAATAAATATTAGTAAGGATTGTATACAATTCCTAAGTTTCATACATTTCCGGTAACATATATAAAATTGGAGGTCCTGTTTCACTGACTCATCAATGCCCAGCACCAACCCTAGAACTAGAATGCTGAATTTTGGCCAAAAGGTATCTTTATAAAGTAAGCAAGCACTAAGGAAAGATTTTTCGAAATTCAACCCCTAAGGGGGTAAAACGGGGGTTCAAAGTTTATATGAAGAAAACATTTTTTTTTAGATTTTGACTCGAAACTTCGTGAAGTTATACCTTGAAGCAAATAAACGGAAGGGATGGGTAGTGGGTAAAAACCCATTCAACCCTCCCGGGTTAAAACTGGGTGGTTTGGGTTTTAACCCGGTTTAAATCCCATTATCACCCAAATTGACGGGTAAAAACAGCTTACGCTAAAAGTATTTAAGATTACACATTTTTTTTAGAAAAAACTTAGAGTAAATAATATTTTACAGCTTTCCAAATGCTTGTGTATTTCTATTATAGTCAAACTTTCCAAAATAGTTCTTAAGTATATCATAAAATTTTTGGTTATCACTTCTACTTCAATTAAAATCTTATAAATGTTTGAAAGAATGAAAATACAACTCAAACAATAAAATCAACGTTTTGCAATTTGTCATAATTAAATAATTAACATGTTTCATAACTTTTTACATAAAAATCAACATCAACTGAGGAGCGACAGAACAAAAATAGTTTAGTACTAAATGTCTTGGTTAGGGCAAAATGCAAAAAAAATATATTTTTATTACACACCATATACTTAATCCTCTTAATAAAGAAGTTGTAGAGTGCGTGAACTGAAACCTAAGCGATTTCTTCGGAAAACTTCATATATTTTTTTTATTTTTAAATTACTACACTGTTGGCCGCTGATGGCCTTCACAGCTTCACCGTGGCACTCAGCTCAGCCCAATAATTTTAAGTAACAGGCCTAAGAGCGCCACCGTGGGGCTCCAACCTCGGCTTAGGGCGGACCTGGGAGAAGGGAGTCGGACATACGTTTGAGGAGAGAAGCGGAGATGACATGTTCTTCAATTTTTATATTTCCATTTTTTGTCGAATTATTATCCATTTTCGAATTTTTTTTTGTCTAATTTATATTACTCGCCAAACTAAACAGTTTGATGGCGAGACGCGCTCTTTTTATGCGATATGAAAAACCTACCATAAACTGCTTAACAAAGGAAATTACAATACCATACTTTGCGCAAAAAGTAAGTAGTTTATTCGAAAATTTTCACTTTTCCGGAACTTGTAGTTCGAAAATGGATAATAATTCGATAAAAATGTAAATGTTAAAGTTGTAGAACATTTTATTACCTTTCATTGCGTAGAAGATATTTTTTCTGTACAAAGCACCGTTTTGAAGATATTAGCGAAAAACTCAAAAGTGGGAACTTTCATCCCCCCCTCCCACTCCGGCATACCTCCTAGATGCGGGGGACCTTTCGTATGTTTACTCCCCAAGCACCCTGAACAATTTTCCGAAAAAATCACTTAGGTTCCAGCTTACGCACTCTACACCCCCTCTTGGTTCATTCGTTGAGGAGACTAATAACAATATGAATTTTAACCATTTTTGTTCTGTCAGTCGGTTTTAAAATGATTTTACTGATTTTGTTTGAACTTAATATTAGGTTTTAAAAAAATTAGGGCCTTTGCGTGTGTCGTATCATTTTCATTTTCACCCGGTAAACGGGTGGTTTGGGTGGATTGAAATGGGTGATAATTGGGTTTTAACCCACGCTTAGGTTTTAACCCGGGTGTTTACCCATCTCTCACAAACGAAAATCAAATACATTGCGTCGCGATTGCCAGTATAAAATAAGCAGGCGTTTTTTAGAATTTTTATTCTCGAAATAACTTTAAACCTGTCGGAATAACTTAATGACGACCCCAACACATAGTAGAGCGTTTTGGAATGTCACAATGGAAAGTCTGGTCTGTAGTACATAGTACATTTATCGGGCCGACATCCATATCACCATGTCCATTCAATGGAAGAGAAGGTTGGAATTTTGTCGTTTTATGTTAAACTAGCTTTTCGCCCGGGACTTCGTTCCCGTGGGAATTTCCCCGTCAATTTTCCAATGTTTTTAATAGTTATTCTGCTATTCGGGACGGAGAGAAATACAAAAAATCAAAAAAAATGGAGATCGGTCCAGCCGTTCTCGAGTTATAAGTGTTGTAACAAACACGACTTTCTTTTATATATATAGATGTCGACGCTGAAGACAAGTTTTTTTTTAAACATTCTGTGGATGGACGAATCAAGGTTCGACTGTGTCATCATATCGCAAATTATAATTATTTGCACTATTGGACACCGAAGGCGAAAAGAAACTCAAAAAAGTTAAAAAAAACTGCGAATAAAGTGAATCAACTTTATGGGGTGTACTCTACCTGCACTAAGTCAAAAGTGATTTTTGTGATAGTTTGTATTGACATTCATACCTTTTTGGATAGCTTCTTGGTGTCAAGGTGTTTGACCTAGGCATCGGTATTTAACCTGTTACAAAGAAAATAAAAAAATTTAGAAATTCTTTTCGGCTCATGATTTAAAACTGTTTATGAATTTTGGGTGGTAATGACTTTACTAAACTATCTACTTTGAAAAAAAGTTAAATGTAATTCCATCCAACAAGTAATTATTTTCAAATTTTGGTTAAAATGAGGAAATCTGGTTATTTTCGTAAAAAATCTTAATTTAACGAAATCTCGAAAACTATTTAACTTTCGGCCATACATAAGGTGGGTTACATTTGTTGCATTTTGGCTGCCCTATCACGTCTTGCCAGGAATACGTCGAGTTCCCGTTAACCCTGTATAATAAATATTAAGGTTATTAATTTCCCGTAGGTCGGCGGCCACGGTTGTAGTTGCTGCTGCGGCCACGACGACTGTTGCGATCCCTGCTGTGGATATAACCGCGACTGCGGTGGTGGCGGGTGTCAAGGTTGTGGCCCACCAGGCTGCGGCAGATGTGACGGTTGTGTTACAGGGCAACTCTGTTGTACACTTTTGTAAAACTATTTCTGCCATCGTGAAATATTTTTACTCGATCTTGTAAGGGTATATACCTATGATCAAGTTTATTCTAATTTGAAAGTTAGCAGTAGCAGACAAGTTTGGATTGTGGTCACCGACTTTATATTTGTAGGATTCTTATACTTAACATAAAAGCTTTGTACATAATTTTGATGCATTTTCTTTACGTCAAATAGCGCAGATATCATTAATTGTATAAAAAATGTAAATTTCACTTATATGCAGACGATTTGCAGTTATATATTTCATGCCATCCACAGGCGAAGTAAAATCAGCGGTTGATAAAATTAATGAGGATTTATTAAGAATATCTAAATGGTCTTATGATAATTGTCTTGCCTTGAACGTAAAAAGCAAATAGAAAAAATAGTTTCTACAAATCCCGTTATTTTGATAGATGATGAACCTATTTGTGTAGTGCAGGAGGTACGCAGTTTAGGTATTGTTTTAGACCCTGAGTTACGTTTTGAAAAGCATATTAATAATATTGTACGAAATTGTTTCTATCCTTTAAAAGTGCTCTATCGAATTAGAAATTTCCTTAGTAACAATCTTTTATTTTTTATTGCACAAACACACTAGGAAAAAAAAATTTACATAAAAAATAGTGTACAAAGGCGAGCTTATCTCTAGATCTCTTCGTATAAATCTGGTGGAAACATTGATTCTTTCGAAATTTAATTATGCTGACACTGTTTATGGTCCAAGACTGCTTGCCAAGACAAAAAGTCTGATACAGCGTGTCCAAAATGCATGTGCCAGATTTTGTTTTGACATACCACCAAGAAGCCATGTGTCTCCTTTCATAAACCAAGCCAATTTACCTAACATGTCTACTAGAAGATCTGTCCACTTAGCTTCACTTCTCTTTGGTGTAATTACAGCTCGTCAGCCTCTTTATCTTCACAACAAACTGTCCTGGTCTAGCCGCGTTCGCCGTGCTCTACTTATCATTCCTTCACATAATACTACAGCTTTTAAAGGTAGTTTCAAATACACCGCCGCCAAAATTTGGAACACTATTCCACCACCATTGCGTAATCTATCCTCTATTAACAGTTTTCGTGTTCATGTTAAAGCATACTTTTTGAAGTTACAATTAGGCGGTTGATAATAAGAAAGCTGCCTTCTGTTACATGTATATTTACATTTTGGTTGTTACTTATTAAGTTGTAGTCATAGTCATATATTCATCACTCATAACACATGTTCCACACATAAATACCTACACTATCGAAAATACATTTACATTTTCATTAATTCACCACAAAATCCATACTCACATTATACTGCACATAATACACACACTTTCATTTATTCACCACTAAAGTTATGTTTTCTACACACTCAGTAATGTTTAATTTTTTATCATTTAAGTTAGTTTTATTTGTTGTCATCTGTATACTCCACCTAGTCTACCAAACCGGTTGCAGCTGAAAACCAGCGTCATGGCTCAGGCTGTGGCATTATGCTGAGCTGCATTCGTTTCGGCAATTTGTAATTTAGTTTTATAAGAATTACCTACCTGTGTTATTTGCCGAATAAAAATGTTTCTATTCTATTCTAATTCTGACTGTAGCAGACGGTAGCGATTTAAATAAATCTAATAGGAGGAATGAAAATAACCTAAGTACCTAAATTACCTAATTAGAACATTATTTATTCTCTATAATTTATAAGAAGTGGAATGCACGTGTATAATCATAACTACTTATTGTGCATGTGTGACCTAGGATTTTTCTGAAAAGTTTAATATAGCAACATTATTAAGCTTTCAAAAATACGTCAAAGTCTGTCATAGGTATATTGTCAGTGTTTTGCTACGACTCTTAATTTGTTATATGGATAAAACATTGAAAAGTAACGTGCGGAAACTGCTACATACCATAATTAGTAAGTTTAAACAAAAACAAGAAGAGAAAGAAGTTGTTTTCCAAGAAAAACAACAATGTTTACATGCGATCTCAGATTTTTAGGTAAGCACGACTTTGTTATCTTGATCATTTTTGGTTGGTTACTTTTTGCATTATTAGATGTAGTATTTACAATATTATGATGCAATTTTTTATGTTTGTAGATAATCTTGGAGATATTCAAGGACTCTGCGATATTAAAAATATCGTAGAAACGTTAAGAAATTAGGAGAAGAAATCCTTAATAGAGACTCAGACTAAGTTCTATTTAGAAGAAATGTCTTCATTAACCGGTATGTAGGTAGGTACCTGCATCGATTCAGTCATAATTTATTTGCCTTGTTTCAAAAAGTTGAATTATTTGATTTAAATTGTTCAATGTCTATTATATGTGAGTGATCGGGTAAAGAAAAGACTTCACTGTGTTTTTGATGTTATCAAACTGTTTGGGAGCCTTTATTTATATATATTTTATACTTTTTTCGCAGAAGTCGGTGTCACGACATTAAAAAAATTAAGAATCTGTGAATGAGGGGATGTGCAGCACTCTAGGTAAAAAACGTTCTCACAAAAACTCAGTTTCGGACTTAGACAGTCTTCATATCGATGCAATTAGAAACAAAATCAATGGATTCTATGTTGTGAGAAAGGATGCTTCGACATTATGGACATAAGGTTTCATGCAAACTTCATCGAAGATTGATCTATTTTATTAAATAAATGGTTCAGTAAATTTTTACACACTCGTTTTTTTTACTCCATTACAGTAAAGGTTTCGAAGGAGCCTTAAAACTAATGAAATTTAGATTAAACACACAGGTTATGAACATCTAAAAATTTTAAATAGGTGCATTGAATTATACGTTTACTTCGTAAACAACAATTTAAAAAATTTACTGTCGTACATTAATAAAATACTCAAGTATCAAAATACGTTTCTCTAGCTATAGTCAGTAATACCACACAAAGATTTTTTAAATTTGCCGCGTTTTCTCAGGTCGCGCTTTCACTGGCCAGACTCTATCTAATCATGAAACCTTCATGAAACATAAACTCGGCTAAGATTACATACATTTGGTTTTTTTTTATCCTGACATGGCGGTACTTGAAACTTCTTTCTGGGTGAGCTTGCTACATCCTCGACCACATTTTCGCCCGTGGGCTAGATTGCGGTCCAGAGCGAACCCATTCGTAACAAATAAAAAAACTAGAGAAACTTTAGGATGATAAATATCCTTACTAATATTAGAAACCCGAAAGTTTGTATGTATGGATGTTTGTTACTCTTTCACGCTCAAACGGCTGAACCAATTATGATAATTGACTTTCTTCAAGGACAGTGGCGGATTTGCAATGTTGGCCGCCCAAGATCGTGTAGCTGCCCCTTTCTTTTCCATCAAATAAGCGGGGTAGGGTAGATATAAATCTATCACAGATGATATTGGATTGTAGGTTAAAAACCAAAAATAAAAAAGTAAATGCGCGAGCGTACCGAGCGCGAAAGTTTTTATCTCTAGCATCTTGCCACAATTAGTCGCCCCTAAAATCTGGCCGCCCTAGCCCCGGGTCTACAGGGCCTCATGGTAAAATCCGCCACTGGTCAAGGAACAAGGTTGAATTTTTTTTAAAAAAAATGGTACTTTATACAACTTTAAAGATCAACCGATTGCCTTGGTACAAAAAGTTAAAGAAAACTCTCGTGATTTTGCCCTTGAAACTGTAGGTACATCTTTCCCCAGAAACCCATATGAAATTCTCAAAAAAACTTCTTCTCATCAATGTCATCTCAAGTTGTATGAAGCGGGTTTTACCCGTGCGTGGTACAGTCAAGAGCAGGTCACGCTTTACACTACCAGTTTAAGCTGAGCTCTGATTTATACTGCGCGCCATACAATGCAGGGCCGGTCCAAAGTCCAAAGTGTCAAGCTTGACGTGCTCTTGAGTGTACTAAGTGAGTGGTAGGTATTTCGCTTCTATATTTTACTAGCTTTCCGCCCGCGGCTCCGCCCGCGTGGACTACAGGTTATATCGTGCCCAATTGTGGGATAAAATGTGGCCTATGTCCTTTCCCAGGCTCTAATCTATCTCTGTACCAAATTTCATCAAAATTGGTTCAGTAGTTAAGGCGTGAAAGACGGACAGACAGACAGACAGAGTTATTTTCGCATTTATAATACTTATTAGTATGGATTACCTAGTTTTTTCGCTTTCGGCCGCCATCGCAACTGTGTTTCCCAACCAGTTGACTATAAAGATTATTTAGTCCTTCATCACAACCAGTTGTGATAGAATACCTTTTAATCCTTATACACAACCAGTTGCCGATAAAGAAATTCCCAAAAAGATTGGTTGCCATAGAAGAGTTAATTTTCTTTGTTCACAACCATAGCAGGCAACTGAGCCCACAGAGCACTAGCCCGCGGGCTCAGTTATCCACTTTAGTTTTTATTTATAGACGACTCGACCCACTAATTTGCATAGGGGTCAACTGAGCCCGCGGGGTCAATCGACCACTATGTATATCTTAGGGTCTCCTGAGCCCGAGAGTTCAATCTACCACTTAAGATGTACTCAGCCCTCCAGTTTAATATATCACTTTGTACATGTCAATATCATCCTTCCGACCCAAATTCAGAAAGGATAGAGTGCATTGAAGCGATTTCATAGTTTAATAAATTCGTTTTAGTTTTTTGTTGGCCATTCTGGTAGACATTTTGGGAAATGTCATTTTGAGAAAGTAGACATTTTGGTAAATTAGGCACTACCTAAGCCACGGCAGACATGTCATTATGCATATTGGTCCCTTTCGGCGGCCGTTTAGGTACAAAAAGTCCACTTTACCAAAAATACTACTTTTTCATTATGAGTACCGTAGTACCACTTTAGTTTTTAAACACTAGCGTCTCAGGTTTTTATCTTATAATAATAGTAGGTATGTCAGATTTGAAAGGTGTGTAACAAAAATAAAGGATAATAGACAAAAAAATATGAAAGTTGATAAAGCCCCAATTGAGATGCCAGGTTGCCATGAAAGACTAAACAACCCTCGTAGACAACTGGTTGTGAAACGCAGTTGCGATGGCGGCGATTTTTGTCTTTATTGGCAACTGGTTGTGTATAAGGATTAAAAAGTATTCTATCACAACTGGTTGCGATGAAGGACTAAAAAATCTTTGTAGTCAACTGGTTGCGAAACACAGTTGCGATGGCGGCCGAAAGGGTTTTTTCGTGTAGATTTTTTATAGATATTTCTTAGCAAAGTTCATATTTTACGTCAAGTATCTTGGAATATTTCTTGTTAAAGTTTCATTTTTATGTACACACGGCAGCACATCAGGCTTTACATGTTGACCTTGACGTCGCCCTTATCTCGCTTGCATTAGCGGCGCCTTTCGTTGTGCAAATGGATAACCACACGTGCTGCTGTATGTACAAATACCTATGTTGGACAGGATATAACTTAAATCCAATAATTTGACAGAAATTAGAAGTAGGACAAAGTTGTGGAGAATTTTGAGCTATAAGTATGTAGCCTTAATACTTGAGAGTATTGTCGCTAAGGTGAACCGATTTTACTTGACTTGACTTCTTTATTTTAATGGCAATCCATCGTCTGATGACAATGATTCTGCCAGTATCAAAGTACCAAAGAAAAAACGAAATGACTTTTGTACGGTAATTCCAGACAGGGTTGATACAGTGAATTTTCGGATCGATGATACTTCCAAGATAAATTATTTATGTAGGTAATATTGATCTGAAAGAGACAAAAAACAATAATTATAGGTTAGTAAATATTAGATGGTGTTATAACATCGATGGATGGGAAACATTTAATATTAATACATAAAGCTGTACGTATAGAACACAGGACAAATCACAATAAAATATTATTAGCTTTAATAAATTGGGCCAGTAGGTTAACAAAAGGGGTTGGTACCAGTGAAAGGAGGGAGTTGAGGTTAACTGGGCGCGGGAGGTCAGCAGGGAGTACATCGTACAGACTTTGATGACGTGGGCAATTAAAGAAGATGTGGTCTACAGTGCCCTCTTCGAGACCGCATTCACAGATTGAACTATCTTTAATTCTTAGTTTGGCAAGAAAAACAGGAGAACAGACATGGCCCAAACGAAGACGAATAATAACAGAGGTTACTATTTTGTCAAAGTTCCTAAATTTAAAAAACCATGGGCGGGGTGGAATTGATGGTTGAATTTTGCCGAAATGAACGCCTTTATGTTTACGAGACCTTTGCCAGATGTTATCCCAAGATTCCATCATGATAGGCCGGGCACAGCTACGGATATCCCTCGCAAAATTTTGTTTGTATTTATTACAACCTAATTGTATAGCTTCCTTAGCACATAAGTCAGCAGTTTCGTTTCCAGTGATGCCACTGTGGCCCGGGATCCAAACAAGTACGACGTTCACGCCAGATTTTGCACAATTGTAAAGTGATTCTTTAATTTTAAGAGTTAGATAGAAATTGTCTTTTGCATGGAATGGTAATTTTGTTATGTCCTGGAGGCAACTTAGGGAGTCTGAAAAAACGACTGATTTATCAAGCCGGTGCGACTCAACATAGGTAACTGCTTCCAAGAGGGCAATAGCCTCTCCTGTGTAGACGGATGATTTGGCTGGGCATTTAAAGTTTAAAATAATTTTATACTTTGGAATCCACACTGCCGCTCCCACTTCTCCATCGTTAGACAGTTTTGACGCGTCTGTGTAGAGCTGAAGCCAGTTGGGCCACTTTTCATTTACCATGCTGTTAAACCGTCTATTAGCACCCGGGGATTTCTTTTCAATACCTAAATTGAGAACTACAGGAGCTTGATATATTAGGACATCGAAGTAGAACTTGAAAATCGGATTTTTATCGATTTGGAAGATTGTAGATAAATTGTGCTTTTTAAAAGACTTTACGAGAGGAGGAATTTCTTTAAAACGCCAATACTGAGATGTAGTTGTAAGGTCTGTCAGTGAGTCTATTTTGCCAAGAAGGGGGTGGGAAGAATTTTGAACTAAATTAAATAGAAAACGATCAGATAAATATTGTCTTCGTAAATATAGAGGGGGGTCAACACACTCTATCTGGAGCGCATTCGTTGGAGAAGACCTCATAGCTCCTGTAATAATGCGTAGACATTGAGCTTGAATTCGATCTAGTTTGGCCAGAGCTGTTTTACTGCATGGCTCCAACACAAAGCAGGCGTAGTCGAAGTGACTGCGAATCACAGCATTGTACAGAAGTTTCTGACTATACGGATGGGAGCCCCAACGAACACCCGAGAGAGAGCGTAGGATATTGATGTTCTTGTCGCATTTGTTTTTAATATAATTTAGATGTTGGATGCCTGATAGTTTAGAGTCTAGAAACACTCCTAAAAATTTGGTATATTTTTGTATGCCTATGTTTTGTTCGTTGATATAAATAGAGATTGGAGGGTGTGTCCGTTTGCGGGTAAAAACAACAGCATTACATTTAGGGACAGATAAAGTTAAACCATGGTCCTCAAGCCAGACATTTAAGTAATAGAGAGCAGAGTTAAGACGGGAAGATGCATCATTGAACGAAGATGAACTGGCGTACAGTACAATGTCGTCAGCATACTGTAAGATGTTGCTAAAACATAAAACCGTTCTGTCAAGGTCATACGTGTAAACATTGTACAACAGAGGGCTCAACACCGAGCCCTGCGGCAAGCCCTTCCAGATCCTTCTAGAGGGTAATAGATCACCTTGTGCACGAACACGTATGGATCGTTCCATAAGCATACTACATATGATGTTGGTTAATCTTCCGGGAATACTTAGCTGTAACATCTTCTGTCTAAGTAGGGGAAGAACAACATTGTCATATGCACTCGATATATCAAGGAAGACACCGATTACGTGTTTACCTTCGCTAAAAGCTCGCCTGATGTCAGAAGTAAGAATGCTAAGACTATCCAAGGTACCCATACTCTTTCTGAATCCAAATTGGAATTGTGAAATTAGTCCTCTATTCTCCAAGATCCATTCAAGGCGATTTTTGATTAAATGCTCGAAAATTTTTGCCAAGACAGAAGAGAGGGCAATTGGCCTGTATGAAGAAGCACTATCCGGGTTCTTGCCAGGTTTTAAAACTGGTACGATGATTTGAGTTTTCCATGAATCTGGTATACGACCTGATTCAAATATACCATTCAAAAGGCTGAGAAAATATATTTTTATAGACTCAGGACATTCTTTAATAAATGAGTAAGGAATGCCGTCAACACCCGGCGTCGAGTCCCTGAGGTGATCTAGAGAGCACAGCAGTTCTGGAAAAGAGAAGGGTTCGTCGAATCTGTCACCTGAGTGTTGCATAGGGACAAAGGAAGGGATAGAATCATGAAATGGAACAGACGGAGGGGCGAGTTTGTCATAGAATTCGTTAAGCCAGGATGTCGGATCATTGGATGTAGGATTAGAATTTTCCATAGAGCGGCGAAAAGATTTAATGCGTTTCCAAACCAGAGACGCCGGAGTTCGAGGTGAAAGAGAGGCGCAAAATGACTGCCAACCTTTGCGTTTTTTAAGAGACAATATTCTTTTGGTCTGAGCTGAAATTTTATTAAAGTTAATATAATTATCTGAGGAAGCAGTCTGGACAAACTTATTTTCAGCTTCGTTTCGTAGTCGGATCCATTTGGTGCATTCCGCATCCCACCAAGGAGGAGATGGAATTTTAAAGGGTGAAACATTCTTGGCTGGGATGGATTCCTGGGCCGCACTAAGAATATATGAAATAAAAGTGTCATACGAAGTAAGAAGATTGTCTCCAGAGATAGGAGGGAGGAAAGGAAACTTGCGTTCTAAAACAGATGCATACTTAGCCCAGTCTGCCTGTTCAGTTTTAAATTTACACATTGGGGAAGGAGTATGATTCAAATGAGTAGAGTTTAGGAAGGCAACAATGATTGGAGCATGATCGCTTCCAAAAGTATTCTTAAGGACTTGCCAAGACAGAGACATCACAAGATTAGGAGAAGCTAGAGACAAATCTACAGGGCTGGGATTTTGCCCAGGTGCGCTGCGCCTGGTAGGAGTGCCATCATTCAAAACGCAAAGGTTGTTATCGTCCAGCAAATCCAGAAGTGAGGAGGATGCTGGGCCACATCTGGCGGAACCCCACAATGTATGGTGTATGTTGAAGTCACCCAGGATGAGTAGAGGACCAGATAAGGAAGAAATAATGTGATTTAAGTCTGCTACCAAAGATGAGTTAGGGTGAGGTAAGTAAACTGAAACAACTGTAATATTTAAGGTTTTGATGGCAACTATATTAAATCCAGGGTTGACATTACGAAGAGGAATTTGAGAGAAGGTGACAGATCTCTGAATCAAGAATAATGTACCTCCATAACCATCATCTCCATCATCACGAAGGCAGAAGTAACCAGGGACTCTAAATCGAGACCCCGGCCTCAACCAAGACTCCGTGATGGCACAGACACAAGGTTTGAATTTGTTGATAAGGTGAATCAAATCTGATTTATTGTGATTAATTGATCTACAGTTCCATTGAAGGACTCTGTGGGGAGCCGTTGTGATTGATAAGTTGGGATAAAAGCTGTTTAAGTAAATCAACGACATTGTACGGTAGGGAGTCACTGAATTTTGAAACTATATTTACTAGTGTGCAAACAAGAAGCTCAATAAGGTTGTCATTTGGTGTGATACGGGGGGTAGGGGAAGCTGGGAAAGCACTGCCATTGGGCATTGAAGATTTAGGGGTTTGTATGATATTTTGATGAGCAGTGACATCATATGATTTTCCCATTTCAGGAGCGGGTCGCCGATTTTGTAAAATAGTTTTCCTGTAAGAAGAGGATGCAGCCTGGGGTGCAGGGCTTGAGCACTCCAAGCGGGAGATTCCAGATATTTTTGGAGAGGGAGCAATATTTTGTGGTTGAGAGGTTACATCTGCGAATGATTTTCTCACTGCTGGGAGACGACAAGATGCCTGAGTGTAACTAATATTTTCTTCTGCCATGATCAGTTTTATGAGCCTTTGTCTACTATGTTCAGGACAATTATTATCAGTAGCCTTATGTGAACCACTGCATAACACACAGAATGGTGTGTCAGCTACACAATCAGTGCCTACATGGTCTTTGCCACAAACAAAGCAACGGGGTTTTGAGCGACATTGCATTTGGACATGTCCAAACCGACAACAAGCCCGGCATTGGATACTTGGAAGTTTATAAAGGTCGACTGGCAGGGATGAATAAAAGCAAAATACTTTCTCTGGCAGAACTTGCCCCGCAAAAGTTAAAACGACTGTAGTTGATGGTTGCCAGGTGATTTTACCGTCTATGTATTTTTTAATGTTCAGTCTACGAGCCCTGACTACTTTTCCACAGTTTGAAGGACATTTAATCCCTGTGACAAGCTCCTCAAGTGACCATTCCAGAGGGATATCACGCACTACACCCATTCTAGAAACATGAAATTGGGGTATTGTAGCAATATAATCAAATCTTGGCAGCAAATCATTCTTCACAAACTCATTGGCGGCTGACTGTGAAGTGAACTCAACTGATACTTTATTTCTTCCAAGTGGCTTAATTCCACCATCCTTTATGCCCATTATCCTGTTTTTGAAAAGAAGTTGTGAAAATTTCAGAACTTTTATGGTGATTCCATCAGAGGGACTTGAGGAGGACCTGGAGACGTGTATTATAAAAGGCCCTGAATCAGTTGATGAGTAACAAAGTTTTTTACCTTCAAGCTCAGGAATCGAAAAAGTATTTTGAGTTGATGCTGACGGAGGTACTACCTTTTTGGGATCAGGTTCGTCTACGGGACCGGCAGGGCGTTTTACTGGTTTTGGAATAGGCCGGGGAGTGCTTTCAAATAATGACTGGGACATTTCTATGTCGGGTGGTAAGCCGCCTCCCGGAGGAGGCGGATCATCATCCGCCATATCTCACAAACAAAGCAGAACAATCACAAAAACACTTACAATTATAACACAGACACAACACCACAGTAATATAATATATAGATATTGGATATATCAACAGTATTTTCACTAGAAACCGCAAAAAACCCTACTGCACGTGTTTTCTAACGCACGATGAAAAGCAGAATCCCGATTTTACTTTTTGCTCTACGCGCCACCACTTTGAAACTTCTCGCGCCATCTATCAGACAGTTATAGAACTACTAGCTGAACTACAATAGAGATACCCACTACTTATAAAGTTGTTTAAAAGAGTCAACTCTTCTAATGTGATTCAAATAGTTTCTTTAGTTCGGTCCAAGTCCGGTCCGGCTCCGCTCACTCACTCTCCGCTTCTCTTCTCTATGAAACTGATTTAAAAAAAAAAAAAGTTTTGTGCGTGTGATAGGCGACTACTACGAATTTTATTTAAAATTGTCTTTAAAAATGAAGCGTTCTTTTACTTTGGACGATTTATAACGAAGCTTGACTCTATTGCATGTGATGAAATAAATTTGTATGTATCAAATACTAGGAAACAATTCGAGGCCATAAACAGTTTGGCCGGGTTATTGACGTTTCATCAAGTACTTACCCATCGAAGGAAAGCTTCACTTCATTGCTGTTTGTGTTTTACGCTGACTCGTGGGTGTGTGGTGAACGGGCGTGAATATACCTTCCTGTTCCAAGTGAAATTGACTGTCTCTATTTTTAATATGTGTTTCATATTGGTTTAAACCAGGCTGATTGGATTGCACCAAGGGGCAGAAAATTTGAGATTATCGTAACGTAAGTAAGCCTAACTGCATTATATCATTACGTAAATTAAATGAAAAATATTAACATATTCTTATTGTTACCCTTTTGTCTTTAAATATTTAATCTCTTAGATTAAAAAAAACGTTCTAAAAAGTCCGAAATATAATTCTTATTCGATACAAGTAGGTCTTATTCGTACCTTGGTTCAATATACTTTTAAATATATTGTTTATAATACAATGTTATGTAGCAGGCTGTATGCATAGTGCTTTAGTCAGAGGATCATTTTATTTTTAAGGAAGTAAGAAAAATAATATTCCATAACCTTAGCACAATTTAAACCAATAAGGTTATGGGATTTTTATTATTTAAAACAATACTAGCATAAAATCATGCCCAAAAGTCATTGAATGTCATTTTCATATGCCACAACATAAATCTTAAACTAATACGAACGATTTGATCTTGTTGAAATGACCCTCTGACCGAAAAGCCTGAAAATGTCTTATTACATGCCAGAGATATTAGATTAGGGTATCAAAAACATTTTGAAAATATACTATAAAAGCAGACCCTGTTATCTATGTAAAATATAGTTAGGTTGCAAATAGTTATTAGTAATGTGATAATGTTTTCCCTGTAAATTTTCAAGAAAGAAAGGTAGTAAAACTTAAATAAAATGTTATGTATTCATTACATTGTGGTAGTTTATTAGAATTTATTCAAAATTAATAAAAGTAAGACTACTTACGTTTCGAGTTTTCTTACATTCTAAAATAATAAAAAAGTGTAGCGTAGCGTAAATAGATTTAGACTGTAGCGTAGCGTAGCGTAATATTGTTTCTAATTATCGATTGTAGCTTAGTAAATTTCTAGCACTAAGTAAATCATTTGTCGTAGTAATTAGCATTAGTAATTAGTAGTGTATTTACATTATAAATTAATAATACTTACATACTAACTTAACCTAATAGAAACTTAAAACTAATTCTAAAATTTAATATACAAACTAACACTAAAATAATAAATTGTAATTACGTACAGACAGGCCGATTTTCTAATTGTATAGTGGTTAGCGAATAATAGATAGCACGGAGCAGTAACAATAAAACTGGTTTCTATTGTCTAAGCCGGCTCGACCGAGAGCGCCTGCGCACCACACAGTCAGTCACGAATGCGCTCTGAGACGACAGGACGTTGTTAATGCTCCGCCGCGCGGCCATTTAGCTACCGATTTACGTAATCAATATTGTAGAAGTTTAGTGCTTTATCGCAATAATAGTGCTTGCTTGAACACTCACTTGTCTTTTCTATCCCTGCCATTCTCCTTCTATTACAACCCCACAAAAGAATACATTCAATCTAAGATAGCACAATTATCTTTTATTTTTGAAAATCATAAAAAACATGTCTGCTGATTTTACAAGTATACAAAATAAGAAATACAATCAATAACTGTATTAATAACATTATTTTTTTATGTTCTTAGGCGATGTCCCAAATTCCGGGAAGGTTGTTCCATAAAAAAATATAGTCATAAGGAAGTCTCTGACTTTCGTAAATGTGCCTCGAATGTTAGACAAATTAGCACACTAAGGGCCGGTATCTCAATGTCACCTTATCTCTTTGCTTAAGTTAAGTATTACATTTAAGCTAAGTTTCACATTTGAAGGGTTGAAGTGTATTTCAATCCAGATATTCCTCGCCTTAACTAATCCGAGATAAGTCACAATATAGCAACATAATGGACAGAAAATGCTATTTGTCTATGATTTTTGTTGTCATTTGGTATTTTTCTATGTCTATGCATTTGGTTCTACATTGACATCTAACATTGACTTGCATGACACTTCTATTGATAAAAATAAAGGAGAGTGGGCAGGTTATAAATAATCAAAAACAAAAAAGTGAGCGGCAGTATCAAGTACCCGTAGAATATCAAAGTTTGACTCATAATAAGAAACTTTTTTTTATATGGCAGCCTACTCGACTCATTGTTAGAAGTTAGAAACATAAAAAACCGCGATATATATTTCAAAAGTGTGAAGTCATTTTTAACTAGAACTATTGTTATTCACAGTCAACATCATTAGCTTTTGTGCTACAAGTGCATTTCAAAAATCATTTAAGTATAAAAGAAAATATTATATATTTCGTTAACTAACCGTTGTATTCACACAGTTGTTTTTTTAATAGTTCTGCATATTAATGCATTTATAGAAATTCCCTGAGACTGCTGCTTGATGCATAAAACATAAACCAAGCTCCATACATTTTTGCCCATTTTCCTTTGCAAATGAAGAAGTTTTAAAATGAATTTCACGATATTTCTGCTGCAAATATGAATGAAGAGTGGTCTACAACCAGCAAATAGCTATTATTTCATTACTACCTTAGCATGTTTATTATTGCAGGTGAGAAATACATTATCCTGAAGCAAAAACCACATTCCAATGTCAGATTGCAACTTAAGTGACAGAAATCCTCCGCTTAGGTTAAGGCTAGTTAGGATGGACTTTAGGTGCCACTTAATTTTAAACCTAAATTGAAATACACATAAGTCGTACCTAGCTTCAATCCTGGATCAGTTTGAGATAAGCTTCTATTGAAATACCGGCCCTTATTCCGATCACTGTTTATAAATTTTATAATCCAGGGTTAATTTTGCATCAGTGTATGTTTATGTATAATGTGTTTGATTGATAAAAATTTTGTTATTTTATTTATTAATTCTGGACAACCAAGGGATGTTACACTATTACAGTTAACAAAACTTAACATTAGATGTTAATGATGTGTTGTGATGATTGGTGTTTATGTTAGATGTTGTTGTTTTGTGTGTGTGTATGTGTGTGTGTGTGTGTGTGTGTGTAGTGTGTGTGTATGTGTAGTGGGATAGTGTGGTGCTGGGTGTAGTGTGAGTGTGTTGTTAAGTGTGTGTGCGTGTTGTTGTTTATGTGTTTTGTTGTGTGTTATTGGAGTGAATAAAGCTGTTATCTATCTACTGAATTGTATACAAACTTACATGATACTTCAAAGTTATAAGACTTGTGAAATGTTTTTGATTATTTTTTTGAAGGAGAAAAACCTTTAACATTGTAAAAGAGAGCAGTAAATTACTTACGTGATTTCTCTTTTTTGGAAGCAAATTAAAATGAGTGATAATTTAGGCTTGTTTGAACATTAAATTGTACTTCATAGTCAGTCATAATTATTGCAATAGTTTTATAATGTGATGTGACACTTAAGGAATTGATGTAAGTTTCATAGGTGGCCGACAATTATGGAAAAATTACAAAAAAAATGTAGTTTAATGCCTTCATACAAAAATGTTCTAAGCCCTTTATTTATTTATTTTATTAATAATGGGTTTGCTCTTGACCACAATCTAACGCAAGGGCAAAGATACGGTCGAGGATGTAGCAAGCTCACCCAGAAAAAGCCTATTCACTCGAACTTTAAAGAGATTCGGGTTAATATGAACTCCGAAATACAGACGCAGGTAGGAGTTGAATTTAAATATTCTTGAATGTTACAAATTACAAAATATTCTTTGTTGTACACAGAAAGAAGTTAATATAACAGTACACAATGCTAGGATTTTTTTTTACAAATAAGCGGCAATTTCTTCCAGACAACATTAGGATAGGACATCAGTTAAGTATAGAAGATAGATAGTTGTTTGTTTACCCTTTTTTCAAAACCTTATTTTAAAACAGATTGCGCTGGAGAGTGACACAGGCCCAGGGTTCGAAATTATCAAGATAATTACGCTTCTTGATAATTATCGGATAATTATCTGATAATTATCACCAGTGTAAGAAATTAATTTGTTATATTGGTTCCTGACAAATTGTAACAAAACATTATTAAAGTGAATGTGGCTGTATGGATATTTGTTGCTCTTTGACACAAAAACTAGGTACTGAATGGATTTTAATTAAACTTAACAATAATATAGCTTATGCATCAGAATAACACATAGGTAACACAATTTTCGGAAAGAGCGAAGTCCTGGGCAGATAGCTAGTCGTAAATAAATTAACTTATTGACCAAAGAAGCCAAAGGAATATCTTCATCCGATGATGATTGTATTTCCATTGGCTTTGTTGCTTGTTATTATCTATCGATAATTATCCATATGTTATTATCACGATAATTATCATGATAATTATCGTGATAATTATCAGTCATAATTATCCTTTCGAACCCTGCAGGCCTTGTAAGTAATTAGAGTAAAGATATATCGCGCATCTTCACTAGCGCGTGGCTATGGGTGGGTGGGTGTTCATGTCCTATCGAGGGGTTCGACGACGTGTCCAAGTGGAGGAATCCGAGACTACTCAACCACTTCACAGCTCCATTATATAGATGTACCTGGCTTTGTAAACCAAGTTTATTCGAGTCGTAGTAACACTGTCGACGGTCTTGATCGACGGGTCCACGTTTCGTTTCCCGGTCGGGGCAAATTTTTGTGTAAAAAGCAGATATTTGTTCTCGGGTCATGGGTGTTCGTATCTATCTTTGTGTATGTTCCAAGGGACCCACAGCACAAGGGAAAACCTTTGAGTGTGTATAGCGTCAATTTGAAAGATAAGGCCATGTTAGGAGTACCCGAATCTATAGAGCATGTATGAAGCGAATTGTGAATGTAAAGGAAGCGAAAGAGGTGTTTGGATCGTAGCTCTCGTAGCCCAGTGGCGCTCGCTGATCTCAACCGATCAGTGAGGTTAAGCAACGTAAGTAGAGGCAGGAGACCTGATGGGTGACCAAAGTGGCAATTTATCACGAGCGTTTCTGTGCTTCGGAGGGCACGTTAAGCTGTCGGTCCCGGCTGTTGTCGATTGACTACAGTCGTTAAAACCAAGTCAGAGGCCATTGTGCGGTTTGAAAACTCTGACGGTCTATACCTACACGATAAGAAGAAGAAGAATGGGACATGGGACAAAGGCGTGAGCTTATGTATGTGTTTCCGAGCATCACGTGTTCGGCTCTTTTTTATAGCGCAAGAGTGAGACGTACTGACATCGAAAGTTCTGAAGTATGTGTCGAAGACTAACAGAATAGAAGCCAACCCTTTCGCCTGCGTTTTCATTCCTGTGGAAAAGTAGTCGATGTCTCTCTTTAGTCCTTCGTTTATATAGTAGTCTTCGATGCCTCCCCAAACTGGTCCCGGAATACGCATTGGTGTAAAATTAAATTAAATTAAGGAGGTTCTATGTTCGACTGTATGTATTTTTTTAAATGTCTGTATGTTCACCGATTTCTCCACCAATTATGGACCGATTTTCAAAATTATTTTTTTGTTCGAAATAGTATTCTTCAGTGTGAAGCGTTTATGTTTTATCGAAAATGATTCAGCGCTTTTACAAAAATCAAAAAAATACTACAAACCAGAACATCATCTAAATAAACGAGTGACATTTTCGTTTGTGATTATCTGCTAATAGGCATTGTAGTCTGCAAAAAATACTAGTTATCTACTTTGTGCGAACTGTTGTTGGGATTGAAGTCGGTGACTCATAAGTTTTTAACGTGGAAAATTGTATTATCAGTATCTGTCGTTCTATTACCTTTGAGATCAAGTAGTTACTGGCGTTGCATTTCAACACGTACGTAATGCGTACGAATGTATTACTGCTGACGATAGTACGTACCAGAGGCATTGCATGTTCAGGTTAGCACACATAAGCATTCAAATTACCAAAGTTAGTGAGTTGACCTCTTTCCACGCTAATTAATATTGTGGACTCGTTGTATTAATTAATTTCGTAGGGCGTAGCAAATCGTACGGAAAAACTGAAAATTATTTTCTCTGTCGGGACGCCTGATTATCAGAAGTCAGCAATAGGGGTCATCCACATATTACGTCACATCGTATGGGGGAGGGGGGGAGTCATACCAAATGTGACAGCACATGTTAAAGGGATACCAAAAAAGCGTGGCATAGGAGGGGTACAAATCTACTATAAACAACCACGCTGACTATGACCGTGATTTCATTCTCATATAAAATAGAACAACTACCTTTGCAATACAAAAAAATCACGTATGTTAGATACTTCAGCACCAAAGAAACGCCAATTAAGAATTTTATATTTAACTGCTCTCTGCCTTTGATAGACGCTACATGCTCAAAGGCACACACTAAGGTTTTTTGTTATGTCGTGGGTCACTTGGCACATACACAAAGACAAACATCCATGACCCGAGAACAAACATCTGCATTTTATACAAATATTTGTCCCGATTAGGAATCGAAACCAGGACCCGTGTCGATTAAGAAGCAGTGCCACTTACAATCACCCAAATTGTAAACAACTACTATGCTATGACAAAAAAATAGATGAATAACCTTTTTTTTAAAATCGTACAATGATCAAACTAATAGTGCACGATTATGAAGTACACAAATTAGTGTCTAAACAAAATAGAATATACAACTGTTTACAATTAAACAAAGGCTAATTGTGATTAGTTGTTTATTGTAATCGTTGTATCATCAAAAATTGTTATTACATGTCTGTATGATCGCACAAAAAAGAGCACTGATTTTTTACAAATATTTAGACATCGACCGCCATAGGAGCATAACATAACAAGAATATGTAATTACAAAACTAGTAATGTGATATTTTTATAACTTTGCCCTGAAATTTTAAAACTAAGAGATCCTATCAGGTTCCCTCGATAAATATGATTTACGAACTAAGTGCGATAAGTAGGGACAAATAGTGAAGTGATCGCGACCTTGTTAGTGGCAAGGCTCGGTGTGGTTGGTCCAGGGTCGCAGGCGCAGATGTAACCAAAGCCGCGTGTTCCAGATGGGCGAGTGCGCGCGGCGAGCGGGCGGCGCGCCGGCGGCGTCGGGTGACACCGACGGAGGCAACCAGCTCTCGTTTGTCCGGTATGTAAGCTTTCACATACACGCTGTCATAAACTTATGGCATTCTTGCATACTTAACTTGACTTTCAACTAAAAATCGCGATGGTACAAGGCACATCAAAAGAAAATATATGCTAGCGAGTACTATACAGGTTGAAAAAGAACCTCCTAGCTTTATTGAAAATCCTGAACCAGTAAAATATATTTTTTTCATAAATGTGTTCTTTGAATGATACTGGTTCAAAATTTTGAATATAGCTAGGAGGTTCTTTTTCACCCAGTATGTAGATTATTATTATTGATCCTTACAATACAAATTGATTAAAAATTGCGAAAAGAAATAATATGTTGTACCTATGGTACCACCTTACAACCTTGTATATCTAGTGAAGTGTTTATGTTACGGACTTAACTGTGTTGTTTCGCGTCCGCCAATTTCATATCTTCATTGTGTTTCCTACACGGCACCTTTAACACTTTTTTTGGAAATCCTTCATAAAAAGTATAGTACACTTGGCCCATGTAGTATAAGAAACAGGTTTTTAGGCATGACTCGCGCAGTTGTCGTCGGGCCAACTGTCTGTGAGGTCCCCAACAGGGTAGCCATCCCTGTCCACGCAGTAGAATACTTCCCCCACATTTTGGTTCGGCCGATAGTTGCCATTCGCCTGACACACCTCCGTCACCGCCATACCACGCTCTGGGAAGTACATCATACTGTCTCGCGCGCAATCTGTAACCATAACATATCACATTTGCAACACTTATATCTAGAAAAAAACATTATTAATCAAAATCATGGTAAATATTAACGTTTTATAATCGGGAATATGTCTCACCCCGAGTACCTCAATGTTAGACAATACGTCTGATTGCTTTCTAATCAAAAGTCTTACCGTATAAGTAGAACCAACCAAGATTTTCTAATTTAAAATGTGCCTGAAGCAAATTGTTTTGTTATCGCCTAAGGCTCCAAAAGTGCCTAGGTACGTGTACAATTGTACATGTACATAACTCGAATTTTCGGTTAATTAACTACATCATTGAAATACATAGTATTTTAAATAACCAAAATGATATTTTCTACGGAAGATATGCAAAACTATGTAAAGAATAATTCAATCGGTGTGAATCCAACGTAACCAAATTTGGTCAAGAAGCCATGCCATCAGTAATCCGCCTACGTAATGGAGGCCACAAACATTATAATGTTTAGCATAGGCCGGGCCACCACAGGTAGTAAAATTTAAAATATCATGTGAACCACAGATCTCACCTTCTGAATACATACAATTAAAGTTGTATAATTATTCTCATCGACCTAAACTGCCTCAGTTTTTACAAAAGTTACGTGGGAATAAAGACGCACAAAATTATTATGATAACTATAAAATTATAATAACTCTATGCTTGGTAGTTCTATTCACTAAAGCGTGTGTAGGTTATAAGTTATAAGCATAACGATTACCTAACCTAAGGTGTACAGATTGCTATCGGTTTCTTATTAATGTTCTTTTATAAGTAACTGTTTCTATTACTCGGTCTTGAAGTGAGTTTTTAATTATTTAACTCGGTCGACGTTAAGATCAATGACATTATGTTGGTAAATGAACGGATGAGGTGTCGCAGTCTCCGCATTCCGCTGGGTGCGATGGGTGGAAGTGTGCTACATATCGGGAACAGGGTCATGGTCACTGAGCGGCTGCCATCGCCTCCATCGCCCGCCGCTCCACAATGCGTATTTGCCATGCTAACGGTACCACGGTCCTCTCTTATCCTATCTCGTTTTCACATTTTATTATCGTTACTATGATGTGAATTGCACGCGCGTTATCTCTCATCACACTAAGAATCGTGAATTAATAAATGGACGTGAGAAATCGAGTGTAGGTGACAATACTTCGTTGCATAAGAAATATAACTAGCTTTTCGCATGCAGCTCCGCCCACGTGGACTACAGGTTATATCGTGCCCAACTGTGGGATAAAGTGTAGCCTATGTCCTTTCCCAGGCTCTAATCTATCTCTGTACCAAATTTCATCAAAATCGGTTCAGTAGTTTAGGCGTGAAAAACGGACAGACAGACAGTTACTTTCGCATTTATAATATTAGTAAGGATAATCAACTCACTGCAGTTCATGTTGGCCATTTCACTTGAAACAACTTGCCAGGATCCCAGAATCTCGCCATCACGTCCCGTGCAATACGCGCTGAAAAATATCCGACCGTCAACAATATGCTGTCAAACAAATAGGCCACAAGACCATAATTTACTCCCTGCTCCTGTCACGTGATCTCTTCACAACAGCTGTGACAACGTGTTAATAGAGTATCTTTTTTGCACCTTATTTTGCTCTCATCAAGTTATTCATCACAGATCACTTTTTGTTTCAATAATTGTAAGTAATTAATAGAAATCGTGAATTAACTAAGCATAATATGTAACCTGCCAATCCTTTATTAATAAGTATGCTGCTTTATCTTCACTTTTACAAAGAATTACTACGTCTACCTACATGCCATTCCGGATTTGGTAGGGTCCGAAACTGCCGTCGTAGTCACAGAAAGTGACAGGATTTCCCAGGAAGTTAGTGCCATGTTCCGTTTGCTCCCTGTGTATTTCCGCCAATGCATGAACCAAACTTTCGCATTTTCGCAAGTACTGTTCGCCAGAAGCGCTCGCACTATCTGAAAATATGTATTACCAATGATAATAAAAGGGGCTTCTGATTGTGTGAGTGAACCATCCGCCTGAATGTACGGGTCGGCCTCAATGAACACAAGCTGTATCTACACTGCCGTTGACCTTTAGATATGACGTCATGTGAGTCTCACAGGATTGTTAACAACGCGTAATACGATGTCTATTATAAGTTTCGTGTATAACTACAGGTAAAGTAGGTTGTAGTTGTATCCTCGATAATTTCTGTAACTATAACATTTTAGGGAAAAATACGTGAGTTAAATGTTTATAGAATTATCTTGAAATATTTGCACCGTGTTGCTTTATCAGCCAAGTAGATAATTCTTAGTTCAGATTGTCTTAAAGTCAGACAGGCCTTTACCAAGGCTTGGGGTAGTAAGGCTAGAAAAGATAGTCTATATATAAGAAAGCAAAGTCTAGCTCGAAAACGCGTAGTCGTCAAGGAATCTCGCGTGCCACAAACAATGCTGTGTTCGTATTTGAACAAGTGCATCAATTCCACATATGAACATTCCTTTGTCATGTTAGATTTTCTGTTATTCTTCTTCTGGAAAGTCTCGGGATATCTCGTGACTATGAATGCTGCTCTAGTGTATTGCAAAATGATCTGAAGATACGCGATCTTTTTACTTACATCCTACTAATGATGCAGCAGTCAAGTGCGCAAAATATTTAAAAGTGCGCAACGCAGGCGCACACACTCTTCCTCCCCCTTTTTTGTAATATTACCCATAGAGCTAGTTTCTGAGGATGAATTATACCTTTGTTCCCACTAGTTCCGCAAATACTGCTGAACGAACATTGAATTATCGATTTATAACTTTTTTGACGGTATCAGTCCGTAAGCCCATCGCATGTTCCTTACGTGATATGACATAATTTTTAACCGACTTCAAAAAAAAGGAGGAGGTTATCAATTCGGGTGATTTTTTTTTATTTTTTTTTATTTTTTTATGTTTGTTACCTCAAAACTCCGTCATTTGTAAACCGATTTCAAAATTTTTTTTTTAGTTCCGAAGCATCTACTTCCAGATTGGTCCCATAAAATTTTTATCAAAATCGCTTCAGTAGTTTAGGTCATAAATAAATAAAAACTGAAATATACGGTCATATATTATGTGGATGATAATAGGTCATCAATGTAAACGAAGCAAAAACGAAGTAGTTCCCTGAGACTTTTAAGTTGTTTTTTGGGGCTCCTTTGTGGGGATCTACCGTTTAGTGACCGGTACCGTATATTACCACCACTCATCTTCCCTGCTGTCTGGTAATCGGTTGATAATATCACCCACCACCCCATATATTTCATGCCATCTGGCGATCGGCTTGAGAATTATACTACCCCGTATCTTTCTTGCCATCTTGCGACTGGTTATGAATATCACCACCTCATATCTTTCCGTGGGGTGAAAGTAATTGATCACCATATCGCTCTTTAATCTCGAGTGATTTAGTGCTTTATAATAAACTAGCTTTCCGCCCGGTGCTCCGCCCGCGTGGACTATAGGTTATATCGTGCCCAACTGTGGGATAAAATGTAGCCTATGTCCTTTCCCAGGCCCTAATCTATATCTGTACCAAATTTCATCAAAATCGGTTCAGTAGTTTAGGCGTGAAAGACGGACAGACAGACAGACAGAGTTACTTTCGCATTTATAATATTAGTATGGATCTACGAGGGAGTTATATGAATGATAAATGATAACCTTTAAAAAGAATAAAATAAAACATTTTTAACAAAAAATTGACCCGCCTTCAAAAAGGGTGAAATAATTTTTTAAAGCTGTGTTCACGAGTAAGTAGTGGTTACGGGTAAAACAGCAAATAGGTGAATTCATAGCGGAATATGGTAAATAGAGAGGAATTTTTTTTTTGACGTCGGCGCCGGTTTGAACAGGACCAGGAGACGTATTTTTGAAACGATAGAATTCCAATTCGCATGCGAATTTACAAGATTCGCATGAGAATCGCATACAAATCTTGTCAATTCGTATGCGAATTTGAATTCTATTGTTTCAAAAATACGTCTCCTAGTTAAATGAAATAAGTATTCGCACAAGCTTTTTGTCAGTATAAAAACTAAGATAGTTATGCCATGCGCGTAATTGTTCGGCGCCGACGTAAAAAAAAAAATTCCTCTCTATTTACCATATTCCGCTATGAATTCACCTATTTGCTGTTTTACCCGTAACCACTACTTACTCGTGAACACAGCTTTAAAAAATTATTTCACCCTTTTTGAAGGCGGGTCAATTTTTTGTTAAAAATGTTTTATATAACGTATAGCGTACACACTCTGTAAAGCTAAAAAACCTAGAATCAGTTGGATTTTGCACGCCTGAAAGTATGAAAAGCTCTTTTAATTCCGGTGAAAAGGACATCATTCAAAACGTACCAAAATTTAAAAGTGGCGGTCAAAAAAAGTAAAGTTATTATTTCAAAAGGACACATTATTCTTAACACTTTTTATTATGACAGCTAAGCTGTACGACCTTTACGAATTTTCCTCTTTTAAGCTTAAAAATCTACATTTTCAAGCAATCTAGAACTTAAATCTTTAACCTATGGCCGGAACATTGAAAATCCAGATTTATAAGTGTCAAAAACAAATATAGTAATAATAATATAAATTAGCTATCATACTAAAAAATGTTTAGAATAATACTATGTTCTTTCGAAATAAAAACTTTACCTTTTTTGGCCGCCACTTTAAAAATGTTGGTATTTTCTGTATGGGCCGTGAATGATGTCCTTTAAAGGTTTCATTATGATAACCGTAGCAAAAGAAAGAAAACATAAGAAGCCAAATTTCAGAAACAAAACATAAGTCTGTCAGGTATCAAGGGCGTACCCACTACCCAAAACCTGGGTAGGGGGGCTTTAGCAAAGCGGTTTATGACGTCTTCCGTGAAAGAATCGGCCATAGCGTTAACAGCCGAGCGTGGCATTTTTGCTTGCAGCCCTGCTAGCGAGTAGGTACAAGTTGTATATATTGTATTGCAAATATCAAAAAGCTTTTTCTTAACTTTTATTGACAAAAGTAGATAGTTAGTCGCGACGTAAACGAAATCCAGGGAAGGGCGGCTGCCCCAACCCTGCCCCCCCCTGGGTACGCCCAAGGGGATCTACATGGCCCGAAGTATGGTTAACTTTGATTTGTCAGTTGCATTTTAGAGATAGGTAACTAAAGCTATTAATAAAACCAGTCATTTTGAGGAAAGTTCGGTATAAAACACATTTATGACTATTTGTGCAATATGGGAATCTGACACTACAGACCGGAGGACTCCGTAACTGCCACTATCGTGTGCCATGCGTTTCAAAATGATGTCTCTTAGGCTACCACACGGTGGGCTAAGAGACTGAATTACCAGTTATACAATGCTTACGTACAACAAGGCAAGAGTTTTATGTCCTGCTCTGGCACAGGTACTACAGTAGGCTGTCCTGTTTTTGGCTGGGCACACCAACATAAGCCGTCGTCACATTGAAGGGGCTCGTAGTCTCCTGATGCGGTGCAGTGTAGGGTCACGCCCATTTTACCAGCTTTTTCTAGCTCTGCTCTTCGTCGGCTACACGCTAAAATAAATTATTTTTGTTATACATATTTAAAGAGTTTTTGACCAGCAGTGGGACGCGATGTAGTGTAGGCTACTAAAGAAAAAATAACGCCAACACAAATAAAGCGTCAAACCTCATTCAGTATTGGTTTTGTGTTCTCCTTACTGCCAACTATAAAGTTCTATTCATTTAGCAATTGTTTTTAGTATATGACGGAGTTTTATGTCCAATGAAATGGATTGACATTGAACACATTATCGTGTTTTGTATAAAAATTATAGTTTTCATTTTAAATTAATTTTATTATGTTTATTTGTGTACTAAAAAACACGTGGACTCCATGGTAGTTCCAAGTATTGTGACGGAATATTTAAGAAGGCATACGTAGTATTGCGTATGTCTTCTCGGTATACAAATTTAATGTGTTATTTTTTAACCTGGGTCAAGAATAAATTCTGATGGATTAATTTTAATTTACACAATACTTTTCCATACTAGTTTTAAAATGAATTCAACGTTGAAGACACAGCGGGAAAAAAAATTCAATATGCATTCTAAACAGGTAAAAAATTTGTAGAAATGCTTACCGCATGTCATTTCACTCGCTTGATCACGCCACATTTGTCCAAATATTCTATTCCCATCCTCATCTGAACAGAAACATCTGTGCAATGTGTAAAAAAGGTAAATATTAAAAAAAAAACATATAAGTATGGGTTGGAAATTTGTAAGATCTCAATGAATCAATTAAAGAATTTTCTTTAAAAATCCTGTAATTTATAAATTGGAATACCTTCCAGTGAACATGTCTCCCTTGCATTGCACAGGTGCATATCGTCCGTTTGGAAGACAGTTATAGGGAATCTGGCAGTTTGTGTTTTCCCCTATTACTCCTGAAAATAAGATGTAGTGGGTAGAAAATCAATAATTAACGGGACAAGGGAAAATTTAAATTGCATTGTGTTTAATGTATAATAGTTCTTTGCGCACTAGGCCTCGCTGACTTCAATTAACATGTTATGTTCCCAATAATCCCATCACTCGTGATTTTCAAAAATAAAATTTCCATGCCCCTATTAGTAAATAACGAGGACTATAGGTAAATTTCTTGAAACAGATGATGCAGGTACTCGGTTTCTTGCAAGTATAGATATCACAATACAGGCAATGTAGCCATTAATTTACTTTGTTATTCAAGTTCCCACTTGTCAACTTTCCAATGAGTGAGTGAAACCGACGGTCTCTCAATAAAGCTTACTTTGCTTATATGAAACTGTCTCTGTGTGTAAATAAAGTATATTGTGCTGTATTGTATTGTAAATCGTATGTTGTATCACTAGTGGTTCATGCGGGTAATACGTAAGTGAACATTCACTCGAGCAAATCGATTGGATATATACCGTTAAGAAAAAGTTGTAAAATAAAAAGTGAAAAGTAGTGCAAATTTAAATGCCAAAATCTGGCAGATATTTTATAACTTTCTGTTGATCATAAATAGTGTTTAAGTTTATTGCACTTTATTACATGTTACACTGCGGAAAATGTACCGTTTAGTAGCCGGTGTTAATATATAGAAACTGCGAAATATTGATCTGTACATAACTTCACACACTAGTGACTTGCAAATCTCTAAACCGGAACTAGGTAGTGCTATCAATATGAAAGTGGTCTCTTCTCAATGTTAAAAAACTGATGAACAAAATAAGTCTTTTCGCGGTTTAATAATAAGGGAAATCAGTTTTATTTGTAACTTATGAACAAAAGGGCCAACATATGTATAAATTTGTTTGGTTTTGAACGTTAAAAAAACATCAATCGTAATCGTCTACTTTGATTGATTCATGAGGTAATAAATTTCATTATAAAGGAAATTAAACGTTTTTTGCAACACGGTACATGCTATTATTTATTTTGTAATGTGTGGTTGAAATGTAGTTTGTGAGAAATCATGTTCAACCGTACCCGGACGGATTTTCTCCAATGTAATAGTTTCTTTCCCGGAGACAGCGGTCGCTACGTAATTATTTACATGCTGACAAAATGCCTATCTATGTCTGTGCTTAGCTTCTCGTTTTTATCGTGTAGGTATAATCAAGTGTGTGGCGAACTTGGCTAACCCTGGTGTCAGAGTTTTCAAACCGCACAATGGCCTCTGACTTGGTTTTAACGACTGTAGTCAATCGACAACAGCCGGGACCGACAGCTTAACGTGCCCTCCGAAGCACGGAAACGCTCGTGATGAATTGCCACTTTGGTCACCTATCAGGTTCCCTGCCTCTGTGTACGTTGTTGTGTCGTTGTGCTTAGCTAAGTGTCCAATATTAAGTGCTTTCGATGCACAGCATAGCTCAACAACAGAGCTAACGTTTGGAATTTAAATACTATGTTAGAATTACCAATAGATTCACAACTTGACAGGCGGCTCCGTTTCTAAACACTAAACCCCAGTCATATCCAACACTAGAAATTTCTAAAATAACCAACTAACGGCTAGTTCAGATTTTTTATATGTTGTAATGACAACTACCAGTATCGTATATCCAAGTTTGCAGCTTCGAAAGATTTGTGCTAACTTTGCAGCACCCGAAAAACCGCGAAATTTTCGAACTTTTTTCAGTATTCTCAATACTAATCCTAAATTATGCTTTTGAAATGAAAATATATATAAGTACGTTTCTAAAGTAGACCAAAATGGCGAGAACCAGCTCAGTACTAGACTAGCCGAGACAGTATAAAAAAATGTGAAATTTTACAAAAAGCTTATAAGACCAGATATCTGCCAAATCTCAAACGAAGAATACGTTTTGGTTCTCGCAATGTTTTTAACCAAAAAAAGACCTGTGCTAATTTCAGGTTAAGTTTCCCTAATACTTAACCTGAAATTAGAAGAGGTCTTTCGAAGCTGCAAACTTGGATATACGATACTGGTAGTGGTCCTAACAACATATGAAAAAATCGGAACTAGCCGTTAGCTTGCGAATTTAATATTCGATATGACTGGCATACTATATCCGATATGAAACTGAATTAACGATATTTTTTAAATTGTCGTCCGAAGTAAAACTATTTAATAAAAAATGCAACAAAAATTACCAGAAGGAGTTTGGCAACTCGGGCAGCAATTAAAAATGATGGAATTGGGAACAAATTCCGATCCAACCGCACAGTTTTCTTGGTTAAAATCTGTCACACACATTTGTGCTATTGTGCACTGCTGTTCAGACGTTTGTGATACAACTGCCTTGAACAGTACTGAACATGTTATTAAGACAAATACTCGCAAATCCATTTTTTCTATAAGTACTCGTAAAATTATAACACAAAGAAAATAATGTATTCCATGGAAGCAATAGAATACGTAAAGGTATTGCTTACTTCACCAGTCACTGAGCAAACATTTGCAGTTAATTGGTAGTTATTGAATATTATCAAAGAACAATTCGATAACATACCTACTTGATAATAATCTAATGATAACACTTTGTCGTCGGTATACGATTTGATGTTATTATTGTTAAAAATATATTCTTGGTACCTAGATTAAATGCCTTTCCGATACTAAATCAATAAAAACTGTACTTTGTTTGCTATTCTTGGTTTTTATTCTAAATATTTTGACTTAAATCGGACGCTGTGATTTTTATTCTACACGATTAAAATGTGTGAAAATTTAAAGGTTTCACTGAGGTTTTCTCCATTTCATAGAGCTATGTCAACTCAATCCGTCCGTTCAAATAAGAATGCTCGTTATCAGCTGCGCTATCGCTATCTAGAGTTAAATTACGCGGAGAACAGACCAAGTATCGTGAGCGAGGCAGTCGGCAGTGCGGGACGCGAGCGCCGGCCTAAGCGCACCGTCTGCGCTCGGCGCACCACATTGCCGCGACTAAGATTATTATTCGCGACGCGGCTTATCAGATACCATACTTATACAACTGGGTTCACGTGTACAATATAAAAATAATTGCGCTCATGGCTTACTCACCAACGTTTACCTTCCTTCCAGATTGGATTAAAGCGGGCTTACCCGGCTAGTATGGAGGAGTGCAAGAAGAGGGCACACGTCGGCACTAAGGTTTCAAAAATTGCTACAATTTTCCAAGGAATGCCGTCAAGGGAAGACGAAGACATGCGGGGCGCTGATGTAACTGTGGTTCGCACCGAGAGCCACTTGGCACGGTTTAATACTGCAAGGGCTTTGTTCGAAAAGCTCGGAGAAGATAACCGCGGTTTTAGGATTGAAAAGTCTCCTTCTGCTGCGTCCAGTTTCGCGGGGACTCGTGGGTTCCCGGCGCCGCCCGTGCGCTCGCGGTCCAGCTCGGCCGGCTCGGTCAGCCCGCCGCGCCGCAACGTCACCCCTCCGGCTTCCGCCTACAATGGCGACAGAATCGCCAATGGCTCCACTCAGCCACCCCCGAAACCTGCAAAACCGAGTGTTTTGCCTAAACCTGATAAACCTGATAGAAAATTTAACAAAGAGCTTATTGAAAAACAAAGAAATTGGACTGCACATTTTAATAAAACACGGTCCACTCGTCATGAGCATGAACCGAAGGTGGAACCGAAATATGCTCCTAGCTACCCAGATAGAAAATCTCCTACTGAGAGATATGTTGTTCCTTCAAGAGTTTATTCTCCACCTTTGTCGCCTTGTGCAGGTGATACACAGGTGGAGCGTCCTGTTTCACTTCCTTCGAACCTAATAACTAAAGTCATGCCAAGTGCGAAATCTCCTAGTCCCATTAAACAAATCGCTGCTGTATCGCCCTCATCTAGAAGAAATAATCTAGATTCGCCTTCTGCGAGAGCTGAACCTTTCATTTCGTCGCTTGAAAGAGGAGATAAAACCTCGCCAATTAAAACATCAGTAGAACCATGCCGTGGAGAGCACGATTCAATTGAGAGAATATCTCATAGAACACGATCTATTGTTTCGCCTCGAAGAGAAGAATTTGTGAATGTTGAAAAAAGTGACTGCTCGCCAACCCAAAAGACTGATTACTTACAATCTCCTAATGCAATATTAAAGCCGGCAGAAGGTATTTCTCCAACTGCCACCACACCTCCTGCGGTGACCCCGGCTCCGGAACCTGTTTCTTTGCCTCGATATCAAAAATCGCCCCCAACACCGACAGCCCGCTCCCCCAAGTCGCCTCTCCCACCGTTACCTCAAGAAAAACCTCAAGCTCTTCCTGTCAGTGACCCTCCAAAGCCTCCGAATCAGGAGCAATCGGAAAAAAATGAAATAGTGCCAGATAAAACGGTTGAAAGTGTTGTTCCCAAGTGCAAGTCCCCTGCGAAAACTCCTTCGCCCGAGCCGCCAGTTCAGGCTGAGGCTAAAGGTAGTGAGAGTGAGTGTCTTACTTCTGCGCCCGAGAGTCCGGAACCCTATGAGGCAGTGAATTCGCAAAATGTTATTAATAATGTGGACGATGACTATGAACCGGTGCAGTTTAGTGGGGAATGGGATGAGAAAAGTAAGCGTCGGTCGTCGACGCCCGAGTCACCGGCAGGTGCTGGCGACGCCGCGGGGGCGGAGGCGCCGGCCCGCACTCCGCTGGCGTCGCCACTCTCTTCTCCCGTCCACCATCTTCCTGGCTCGCCTCCAGCAGCTGCTTCACCGTTACCAGGTAGGTAAAATTTTACAGTTTTGTTATTAAAGTACGGGGGGGGGGGGTACACAAGGTTTAATGACAGCTGGTGGGGGTTATCTAGGTAATTATGAGGTAAAAAGACTTATCTCATTACGCATATACATACATATAATGGTTTATACATAGGCTTTTTAAGGCAATATTAAATGATTTTACTGGTTTATTTCCTTGAAAACGTCGTATATTGCAAAAAGAAAAACATGTCGCCAGTGTTATCGTGAGACCCACATAAAATTCCTTATCTGGTTTTCTATGGTTTATCTCATTTTATCTGCTTGAAAACATTTTTGTTAAGTATTGACTTGTTGTTACAATTATATTGTTCGTCCAAACAAAATTCATTGATTTATCTTATAAAATCAACCTAATTGCGATGTTTCTCCATGAAGATTAGAGATTGTAACAATTTTTTTTCTATCTTTCCGTAAGTAAACAGATTTGTGTGTATCATTCACTGTAATTTTTCTGGATATGTATCTTGTTATCCAAAGCGATAGCATTTCCTACATTGAAACGGTCGATGAGGTTTCTATATTAATTCCTTCATCTACCTCTAGTTTGTCGATCAACCGATGGTAAATAAATTATCCAAAGAATCGAAAGAGTGGGCGTCGATTGACGTACGTTTGGCGGTCTCGTGCCCGGCGGGTTCAATGTAATATTGAGGAAGTCAAGGTATTTGAGTCGTTGCGAGACTTGCGAGTCGATCCCGATTTAGCTGCGCCGGCGCCGCCACCGCCTCCGTCGCCGCGACGCAGTAACCCGAGCGACGTCGTCCTGCGCGCTCCCTTTTATTAATCGCAAACATTTCATTGTTTTTTATTAAAGCAACTGTTTTCTGTTCTTTTAACAAGCGTTTATAGTTCAATTGCCTCGGAAAATCTGTGACTCAGTGTCTGTTTTCATACAATAGTGCATAAACTAGCATGTTTTCTTTGGTATGTTAACAAAACATCGGAATAAGCGGTTTACTGCGGACTGTTTTGCCATTCTGTGAGCTTATGCAAATTACGCCTTTGTCTCGTGCTCTGGTGTTGGCTGGCGGCGATAAACTTTAGCAGAAAGTTTCCGAGCGGCACTATTCAAGTTATTATCAATTTTGTTGTCGTAAGTTGTCAGTGCATTCCCTCTCGCTTTTAGTCTACCTCGTCTTGCTCATACCGGCACCGCTTCCGGCCTTCCTGAATATTATACTCGTTTTGTTCTTACTGCTAAATATTTAATTCACTTATGTTTTTTTTGTTACTTCTGGACGATCGATTGAATATTCTATTAATCACTCTCTTTAATGTTTTCATTCCCTTACGTCTGCGTGGACTTTTAATCCATTGACCTCTATAACGTACCAAATTATGATCTGGCGTTGTTATTTGTGTTGTATTTCTGGATGAGTATAAATTCGTTCGTCTGGCGTTGTTGCCAAGCTGCTTATCTGCGGCGGCGTTTGTTTACAAGGCGCACCGGCACCGGTGTCCAGCACGGCCGATCGTAAACTTTTACTATCGCGTTACGGTCTTTTCCTTCGTCGTGTTATTCTTAACAGTAATTTGTTTCTTCCTTGGATTTTCGACTAGTTTTCGTATAATGCGACGATATGAATTGGAAAACGGGATGATTTTAAAGATGTGGCCAAAACTGACTTGTGGTTTATAGTAAATGGTGTGTTGTGAATCGAGCAAGATAAATCGCTTGGAGTTGGTGGTGCGCGTGAGTGTGGTGGGCGGCGGTGCGCGCAGGGGCCGGGCCCGGCGCGGTGATGCTGCGCGTCTCATGCGCGCCCTCGACATGCGCCTCTGCGGCTGTTGTCTCGGTCAGTCAAACAAACCCAACGTAATTATACAGCGTCACATTAAACGCATATTAATCCAATGCAGTGCTGTCAATAACTCTTAAACTTTTTATCTCATCCATAGCAGAAGAATGCATAGCATGCTATCTATAATAAATGGCAGTTACATTTGCTTTTTGTAATAAAAACCAAGATATTTATACTCGTGAACGGAGATCGTCCCATTACACGAGGGAACGTTACATTATTTGCAACTAACGGCTGCTGGCTATGAATGAATGTTGTTTTTGTGGGAAGCAAGCGAATCGGTGCGCAAAGCGTCGAGCGTTCATCAATGTTGGCATATTCAGTTCACCATTCATTGAACCCTCGCATATGTAAACCACTACGTGAAATAGAGTAGCGATGACGAAGCAATTTTTCATGTAAACTGAATTGCTCAGACTTGTAGCTATACAGTCGTTTTTTTGTTCTTACAGCTTAAATTATAAAAATACTCGATAGCGTGGGGAGATCCACTCAGCATAATTTATTTTTATTACACAACTCTCAGATATCAGACACCGATTAAGAAAAGTGGTCCACTCCTTAAGAGCACTAATGATATTTTTAACACGTTTCTATTAATGTGTTTCGGCCTTTTGTATTAATTTAATAAATATCAAATTCTATAATTTTGACAGTCAAAATCAAATGCACTTTCCAAATGCAACGCAATGATACAATGAATAGAATTTCAAAACTTAGCGGTATAATTATCAAACTCATAATTTAAGATATAGATGAAATTGCAGAACCCGGTTTGTTCGCGTTTAATTCCTAAACATCTGATCCAGCTGAATGTAGATGAACATTAATTAGTAAAGTGGGTATGACTCGCTTCACCGTCTGAGATCGCGTGATCACTCGAACGGTTTATAGCGCGAATTCATGCTTTAAAATATTACTTAAGCGCCTTATTCACGATCCATCCTGACGTACGTCCCGCCAAGGTCAAAGAGGGACAGAGCTATACTAGGAAGCGAGAAGTTGACAGTATGTCTCGCTCGCTCGCTTCCTCCTTCTCGCTTCCTAGTATAGCTCTGTCCCTCTGTGGCCTTGGCGGGATGTACGTCAGGATGGATCGTGAATAAGGCGCTTTAGTTATCTCGGATGCTCCACTAAACTTAACTTAAGACACTTGAGCTTGCAAATCGAGTTTGCCTTCATTGACAAGTAATATTGCTTGTTTAAGCTTTTTATGTTGTTTCCCTGGTTTTAGGAAATAAATGTATTCTTATTCTTAAAATATTTAATGTCCCTAAATAACCTGGACTTTTTAAAACATTTTGCTGGATTTATTTTTTATGGATGGGTATCTTGATAGATGGTATGAAAGATGTACATTTAGTAAAGAAAGTACGGTTAGCAATCCCATAAAAAGGAAATACAAGTGATGTGATCACTATACGTAACGCATAGTCAAGCGAAATATCAGTGAAGTAGGTACTTACCTACTGACTAGGATGACTAGGTGGGTACTTAATGCTTGAATTCTCAGAAACTATGAAACCTTCAAACTTATTTTAAACTCCGCAACACCTGTGTAATGTGAATGTGATTGCTGGAAAAAAGAATTTAATATTTTGTGCCTAAATGCATAGTCATTGAAACTGTTCACAAAAATAATTTTCAAGCGTTACTGAAACTAAATATCGGATTCTGTTGTTTCAAGGGCAAGAGGATTATGTATTGTAACGAATAGCCGTGAAATTTTGTAATGCATACTAAAGGAAACCAAAGCAATTCGCTCTTCTTTCAAGTCTTACTTTAGACTGTTATGTTTATTTATGATAGCACCTATACACGGCGCACACCTGCGTTCCGCCGGCGCACTTAAAAATAGTCTCATTAGCCTAAATTTACCCTATTCAATTCTTCCTGTTCAGTTTTGTTACCATTTAGTTGCTGATTTGTAAATTATAACTAACTAGCTTTCCGCCCGGTACTTCGTTCACTTGGGATTTTGGGAAAATTATGTAGCCTATCTATGTGTTAATCCAGGGTGTCAGCTACCTCCATAGCAAATTTTATCAAAATTGGTCCAGCCGTTTGAACGTGAAAGAGTAACAAACATCCATACATACGGTTTATCTCGATTTCCAGAAAAACTACAAGTCTTATGAAAAAAAAAGTTAAAAATGGCAAAGTTTTTGGTAATTATTTTTCAATCTGGTACATTCGTTTTACAGTAGTCACGGCTCACGATAACATTGATGATTAGAACAATATTACTTAAGGCCCATGTCGAAACGTGAATGGTTTTATCAGAAAGTTTGACTGACGTGCCACTATATCTTTAACCGTTTGTATCCTGTGCAAATTCCTGTCCTCGGGTATAACAAATAAATTCTTAATATTTATTTTCTCTATTAATCATAGATTTCCGCAAATTGACGTCTGCTTATTCTACTTGTATTTTAATTACCTTTAAATTTATTGTTTTCAAACATAAAAAATACTACATTTTCACGCAGTATTAGCATTTTAGACTAGAAGAATTTTTGAATTTTACGACTTTGAACGGCATGGAATGTAACAGTTTGACGCCAAGTTTTTTTAGACTAATTCGAACCTGCTGAGCTCGATTTTGCCCGGTTTCAGAGCAATTTCCCTCCCCCTTCCCCCCCTTTCATAGAAAATATGGCCCTCGCACGGTTTTCTCCGTTTTGTACAAAAACTGTTAGATCTAGAAGAAAACTGTCAATGACAATATTAATCTACATTACATTACCTACCACAGGTCTTACAGTTTTTGAGTAACATCTACCCAAATGTCTAAGTTTTTAATTCTAACTATATTTTCGCCATTTTATAGGGAAACCGCTGAATGAATCAATCTTGATGTTTTACCTATAAAACAAAACTTTTATGAGGTAGTTTATGAGGGTTAATTGTTGTTCATATTGGCAAGTTCGGCGCTGTAAGTTGTCAAATGTGAACCAAACTCGTACGACTGTTGATGGGTTCTTGTTTTGTAGGTTAATACATAAAGATTGATTCATTCAGCGGTTTTCATATAAAATGGCGAAAATACAGTTAAAATTAAAAACTTTGAAATTTGGACAGATGTTACTCAAAAACTATAAGACCTATAAAAATAAAATTCATGTCATGTAGTAGGTAATTTAATGTAGATTAATTTTGTCATTGACAGTTTTCTTCTAGATCTAACAGTTTTTGTACACAACGGAGAAAACCGTGGAGAGGCGCATATTTTCAATGAAAAGGGGAGGAAATTGGTCTGACACCGGGCAAAATCGAGCTCAGCAGGGTCGAATTAGTCTAAAAAAACCCGGTGTCAAACTGTTACATTAAATGCCGTTCAACATTAAAAGGAGAAGGCTTTTCAGATTATTCTTCTAGTCTATTTGTCATAAAGGAATATGCAGATCTATATCGCACCTTTTGTGCAATTTTTAACCTTATTTATTATATTATTTCTGAACATGTTAACTTATATTTCTGGTCAAAGTTTCACAAAATTGTATCATAAAATTGGCCAAAAAAGCTATCTATCATACTTTTACATTAAAAAAATTGCAATTTTGTTCATTGTTGGGCAAAAATAACAAAAAAATTAACTCTGTAAATCGATTCAAGAGAAGTTCGGTCAACAGCTAAAGTTAACCTTACCCGACATTGTAGTTGGCGGAGGACGTAAATCAGCGGAGGCGGAGGAAGCAGTCAGCGGGGCTCGCGGGGAGTCGCAGGCGTCCAGCGTGTCGGACGAGGGTGGGTTCAACGAGCCGTCGCCCGAAGTGGTGGCTCGTCTGCGGCCCGCCGACTACCGCCCGCCCGCCACCCTCACGCAAGACCACCGCACTGCCGAGCGCGCTGGGTCAGACCCCGATACACTCTCTGCTACGCACCAGGTAAACTTCTTCTTACTAAGCTTCTTCTTTGTGTTGTGTTGTAGGTATGTTACATGTATCGTGTCATGAATAAATGTATTTCTCTCTCTCTATCTCTGTCTCTTATCGTGTAGGTATAGTCAAGTGTGTATCGAACTTGGCTAACCATGGTGTCAGAGTTTTCAAACCGCACACTGGCCTCTGACTGTAGTCAATCGCCAATAGCCGGGACCGAGAGCTCAACTTGCCCTCCGAAGCACGGCTTGCTCGTTATAAATTGTCACTTTGGTCACCCATCAGGTTACCTGCCTCTGTGTACGTTGCTTAACCTCACTGATCGGTGGAGATCAATCAGCGAGCGCCACTGGGCTCAGAGCGCTTCACAGGTTAGCTTTTACAGTGGCAAGGTGACAGCATTACTCAAGCGGTTCATGCTGCATCCAACCGCTCCACGCTACATGAATAAGTATTTATTTCGTCAAATTAAATTATATCATCCGCATTGCCTCGTTGAATGGCAATCATTGGTCATGGACAATCTTTGCACTGAGCATTATCCTGAATGGGGTGTGGCACTTATTTTTATACTGGTAACCTATCTCAGCAATGAAATCTTTCGCCTCCTTGCCCTAGCAAGCCCATGGTTTCAACGACAAAACGAACGAAAGCTAGTGTAATTTGTTTCTCTCTAGTGCAGGGGTTCCCAACGTTTTAACCTGTGCGCCTAACCTAACGTTGAGCTAAAACCCTACGCCCCCTCTAGGGGCTGAAATTGGGAGTTTATATAAGACAATTAAACAAACAATGATAAAGTGATAAAAATGAGGGTGTTTATTTTTATTCACATGACAATAGAATTTTAATAAATCTACCTTTTGTTTTTACGAGTATATGCAGTTAACCTGAACCGTTTCTTCTCTATTATTTTATGACTCGTAGCATGGAGAACGGATACAACAAAAATTAACCAATTGAGTTTAGTAATTTTTTTTAATAGGTAGAAATCAGGGACCTCTGCGCCCCCCTTGGAACCGCACGACGCCCCCCAAGGGGGGCGCGCCTCACTGGTTGGGAAACCCTGCTCTAGTGTATCTTGTTTTACTGTATGATCTCGCCTGTCATGTGTTGTGATGTCCGAAATAATACATTTGTCTTTCTTTCTTTCTAGGATTCGGGCGTAGTAGTGAGCGAGGCGAGTCAGGGCTCTATTGAGGTGCTCGACAAGTCGACCACCAGCCAATGGAGCGTGAGCGAAGGCGCGGGCTCGGAGCGCGCGGGCGACGCGCCCGACGCTCGATGGGACCCCGACGACAAGCAGCCCGATAGCATGACGCCTGATGAAGCCGAAATACTGCTTAGCTCCAGGTCTGTATACTCAAAACCTCAATTTTTTTTTACCAGCCCATATACATCCCCACCGAGGGGCACGGGCCTCCTTTCGAAATACGAAGAGCATTTAGGCCATAGTCAAACTCTGGCCCAATGCGGGTTAGTGGACCGCTCGTCTTTCGAAGATGAATTTTCTTGGATGTTTTCCTTCACCGTTTAGCTAGTGATAATTAGAAATCCGTACATAAATCCGAAAAGACGAATTTAGTGGTACAGGCCCGTACCAGAATTTGAACCCGTAACCTTCCGATTACAAGTCTGGCTTATTACTAACTGGGCTATCACCGCTCTATTTTATTTAACAATAATATAAGTGGCCAGTGCCCCTCGATGAGCTAATAAAAAATATTGTTTACTACGGTCAACAATATTAAAATATAAACTTTAAACTTTCGCGATTTGAACACATAATTAAATACTAAAACAACAGACTACCCGTGACCACGGCGCGTGCAACCGCGTCGAAACGTCGGGAAAGAGGTAAAATAATTATATATACGCGAATTTAGACACGTTTTAGTATTTAATTAAATATTAAAATAATTACAATGAAAGACATGAATTTTACACTAGTTCTACTTATTTGTTTAATATTTTTATGCGACCGGTTTCGATTACATCATCTTCAGGCGTGTCTTAATTTAAACTTGAAACCGGCCGCATAAAAATATTAAATAAATAAGTGGAACTAGTGTAAAAATCATATCTTTTATTGGTAAAATCATATGGAGTTCCATCAAGAAGCAACAACACAGTACAAATTACATGGTTAAATAGACTACTTGATAGTGGTGAGAGACTGATTTGCTATAAGAGGCGATTTGTCTGTAGTACAGACCACAAGGCTGCCTACACCCCATTTCTGCTTGTGTCTGTATTTCCGAATTCTAATCCAAATCTTTTTCTGAATGAGCTTTCCACTTCCTCGACCACATCTTATATTTATTGTTCTATCTCTTATTTTTACTATTAACGAATGTGACACATCCTTTTAATTAAACTGTGACACATTTGTTATCGTTTTTAAGTCGCATACGGGAGGATCTATAGTTTTATGTCTCACTAAATCTGTATACCTAGATAATTTCTTTCATATCGGCAACAAGTAACAATAAGTTTCTCATCATCGCATTTCAATGTCAAGCTGTAAGAAGTCTTGTAGGATATGAATTTTTATACTCAGTCATCATCATGTCAGCCGCAAGACGTCCACTGATGGACATAGGCCTCCCTTCCCCTGGATCTCCACCTCGATCGGTGCTGCGCCACCCGCATCCAGCGGCTTCCCGCAATCTTTACCAGATCGTCGGTCCACCTTTATGCTTTTCTATTATTTTTTAATTGTTTATAAATGCCTTTCTTCAATTAAGAAACTTTTGTGCTGCATCATTTTTTTTCTTCTATTTTCTGTGTTATTTTTAAGTGCAGTGCTTTAACAGCAAGAAAGAAGCAATTTCTATTTTTGACATAAGTATTAATTACCTTGTTACCTGAATTTATTAGTTTTTTCCCCTTTCTCGATCTCTAAGCATTTGTAGTTTTATTTTAAAGTAGAATTATACTGTTTATACTGTACTTTTGTTCTTGTATTCTATCATCTCATGTACTTCTTGCACATTTTATTATTGAGGTATATCTTTATTTAGTGTATGAGCAATTGAGCATATTGGGGATATGTTATTGTGGTCAATCATATGGATGTTTTAGTATCGATATCTTATATAATGTGTTATTATTATCTTTCTTCTAAATGGCTTATTGATCTTTGACGCGTATTGCCGCATGTGAGCTATTTTTAACTTTGTGATTATGAGAAGTCGTTTCCTTGCATTTAATCATTAACTACTTTGAAATTATTTGGTTAGTTACTGCTCAAATATACTTACGAGTGATTGCTATAAGATAGCCCCTCGATGGCTTGGTATATAATTAAATGTTGTATTTTTATCATTTGCATGCTGCCTGTGCGCACAACGCTTCATTCTTGCATCACATTTGCAGTATTCTGGAGAAGAAGCTTAGGTAAGCTAGCTTCATTTGTATCGTACTATTTTCCTTACACTTAGTACTACAGCACCTATATTTCTTGTAGCATCGTAAATTTAGTCCGTTTTGACTGATGATATTTATAATTGTAGATCTTATTTTAGAGAGGAATACCGGATATTCAATTCTGTTATTTCTGGCTTCTAATACTATTTTGATTTCTTGTCCTATAGAAAGATCGGTACTGGCCAAGAATATCCTCATGAAATATTTTAAAATAAAAAGTTTTTTGTACAAACATTGATATCTCCTCGTGTAGAACCGTTCCAAAACTTCAAGTAAATCCGTGTGTCGTTTTTAAGTTATCATAATCAGTCAGTATAGCTGTATCTTCTGAGGATTCAGTGACTGGTTTTGGAACCTGACCCCAGACCTTTGTTAAGCCGGTGAACACTTTCTGTAACATAATAAAATTTAAAATGCATATTTGCATCTGGTCTGCCAAATCTTTGATCATTTTCAATCGTAATCTGAATCTGAAGCGAGACAGCAGCTAAGAAGAAGAAAAAGAAGCATTACATACAATACAAAATGGTCTAGGTATATGGTTGCAACTGCTAGTGTCTTTCTAGACTTATTTTATAACAACATGCAAATGTAAAGTAGGTTTTTTTAAAATAAAATTGTTGAATTAAAATCTATTTAAATGAAGTGGTTGTTTAAATGAATAGTTGTGTATAAAGATGTGATGTATTACGTAGACAAGAAGCTCTGCTGTCGGACGAGCAGGCGCAAGAGATCGTGGCGATGCTGTCTCCACACAATGGCGTCTCGCTTAACGACAGCTACCAGTCGGTGCTCTCCTACGAGAGGTATACATTAATTGTACACATCTCCACTGTTGGACTAAACTTTTCCCGAAAGAAGAGATAAACTCCCACCATGCTTGGAAAGTTGGTTGGAGATTGCAGTGAGGTAAAAACCCTCAGACTCAGAAAGACGGTCCCCATAAGCTTTACCGTTTACCAAAAAGTGCGGCGATAATACCGCTTCATTTTTTGGTAAACAGTAAATCATGGGGTAAATAAAAATTCGTATCGGTATAAATTTTTCATTTTTACAGCATTTATTATTTCACTCATTTTTGTTTAACTGGCATTGACTGTTACTAAACATGTTTCGGGATCATTGGGAGTAAATGATTTTTTTTAATAATTGTAAGCTGTACACATTTGTCGCTACTACAGCGATACTACAATGTTCAGGGACAACGGCACATCATGCTATCCAAAACTGTCAAACTTCAATCGATTTTCAATTTTATCTCTAAGCGTTAGAGTTTACTCTCCATTGGGGAAATTCGACAGTTTATGGTAACCTGATGTGCTGTAGACTGCACCAATGTAACATCTTTTCACCTGAATTTAACAATAACATGCTTTTGAACTTTGAACTTAAGTTTTGACAGTCACTGGTAACATCGGAAATCAGACTAAGCTCCATGTTCGATTTGATTTATAAGGAACATGTGTACTAATTAGCAATGTATTTGGCAGCATACAGTCAGTGGATGAGAGCTATGAGTTCGTATCGTTGGAGGCAGAGGCCAACATGGCGGGCGGCGATCGCAAACAACCGGAAGAGCATACACAGGCAACTATACCGGTACCTGCCACCGGGGTAAGTATGAAATAAATGTTGCCGCACACTTAAAGTCACACACTAATGTTCCAATGTTCCGCTTGGGTCTCCTTGGGGACATACAAAATCTCACAATAACATCTGATTTTTAAATCCTGGGAATTAAATTAAATTTCAATTATCATTTTTTCATAGACTATTCAGAATTTTACCTAAAATATGACAAAGTTACATTAAATACATACAAACATATTCGTTAATTCAGGATATTACATTAATGATAGGACTATTTTGGGACTATTATATTGCACGCTAAATTAATTTTAGTTTATTGTCCTGTCACGTCATTGTTTTCACGTAACAAAAAATAACTGTGTCTATATTTTTTTTTTATCTATACACTTCTATAAGAGCGTTTTGTGGTTCTGGAACCTCACATTTAACATTCATTCTGAGGTTTTTTAGATTGATTACGAGTATACTAGTGATGGGTACATAGTTATTTATATTTTAGTAGTAGGTTAGATATACATAGTTATTTTTATTTTATGCACCCCGCTCGTCATTTTTAACGATCGATCTGTTTCCTGCTAGGCAGCGATCTCTTCGGTTGCCTAGAAGAGATTGCTGCCTAGCAATATGGCCGCCTTTTTGTATCACAATGCTTATGTTTGTGTTTCCTGGACTTGTCTTTTTTGCAAAGAAAGAGTTATTGTATTGTAGGTGGTAAGTCTTTGGGCCACAATACAGCATAACCCTCATGGCCACTTACTGGTTTCTACAGAATGCGTTGGCAGCTGGCACATTCTAAGTTTTTCCTTCATTGCTAAGTCCAGCGTGTTTTGTGCAACAAAATTACGTAATTATAACCAAAACGACGTTATAAACATACGTAAGAAACAATAGTGTACAAAAGCGAGCTTATGTGTTTATACGATTTAGAATTTTAGGAAAGCTTCTTCCCGTAACTAAAGCTCAGTCTTAGTAAAAATCTGTAAGGGGATCATTACATGCTGTCCGAAATAAGTTGCCCGAAAGAAAGGTACTGACAATAACTCGAGCCATGGCCATTCGTGGAAGGATTCCCGAAGTGTACAGGCGTGTTCGTTAACTGTGTCTTAATTTTCATAGTAAGTGCGTTATTTGACGCGCGAGAAAATAAATGTTTTAAAGTTAGAAGTTCATATATTTGTTTCCCTTAAGAATCTTCAGTGGAAACCACACAGCTCTGACACTGTCTTTGTGTAGGTTAACTTCGTTTGTTTATTTCAGCAAGCGGCGGGCGATGACGAAGTGGCGGCGGAAGGAGACCCCGGGACAGTGTTCGACCACTACCCGCCGCTCTCAGTGCGCGAGCTCGGGGAGGATAACGGCATACACTACTTCGAAGATGGACACTTCTATACTGAGGTAATTTAACAAAAACCATAGGTTCCTATGTATATGGTTAAAGCGACACATGAAATATGTATATGGCTGAAGCGTCACATGAAAAGGTGCAACATAGAGCCCTCTCAATGGGAAGGTTTGGCAGCACAGCGGCCAGAATGGCGCGAGATTGTGAAAGGCGAGTTAGCGAGTTCGAGAAACAGCGTAAAATCGACCTTGATGCGAAACGTAACCAGATAAAAGCCCGTCCTCCCGTTGACATTAATTATCATTACGTTAGCGGTGTACTTACGTGCCCTCATTCCGAAACGGCTATATTAGCCATCTTCGGGCACACGAGCGCCAAAGAAATTAGGAGTTGAAGTGGTCGCCACATCGGACCTCATCGTCATCAGGTTCCTATAGACCCACAAAGGCGAATGTGAGTTGCCTTACTCACAACTTCATCTTATGGTGAAGTTGAGAGTAAGGCAGAGAAGCCAAGTAATCATACGATGTACAAATTTTTTGTCAACCTAACTTCAACGTCCTAAAATAACAGCCCCCATAGTTTAGTTAGTACATTGTCAAATTAAATAATTCACATGTCAGCAAGCTTTGTATTGGTCTATCAAGCCACTGAAAAAAACATTCTAAATCTTTGTAAAATACAGAGAAGATAGTCAGTAGTACCACGTCAGTTACACGGATGGATCTGTGCAAGAAGTCCTACTTCAAAACCTGTCTGAAATATTCATACGAAAAACGCATTTTCCCTCTCTCAAACTCTCTACGAACCTTTATTCTTTCGCCATGTCCGTCTGGCCGTCGGTCCTCGGTTTTTGAAAACTATTTTTGAAACAGGTTTACCGACATCTACTTTCCAATTTAAAACCGTTATTAGTTTAGTGGACAGATTTTCGTCAGGTTGTCGAATAAACAGAGGCAAAATTGAGTTGCCTTACCAGTTTTCCCTGATTATTATTTTAAATGTCCTTAATACAGTGAATTTGAATCTTCATATGTTTTCCAGGTGCCCGGCTTGCCGCCTATTGAGGAAGACGAAGATGACGACTATTACCCGCCAGTATTTGTAAAGAAAAATGCCAAAGTTAAATTCAGGTACGTTTTTACAGCGTTGTTTTAGATTGAGAGCAGCGGAGCACTCTCTTAGCCTGTTACCTTGGTTTATTATCTAGCGTTAAAATATAAAGAAAGAAAAAATTATTGTATGTTTCCGAGAGCATGTTAACACTTTCACACAGTCCCCATACAAACGCTAAAAAATTTCGTGGAGTTCCAATGTTTTTGTGTGCGTCCCCATATGTGACCCAGACTTGTCGTAATGAACTGTACAATAAATTTTCAGATTGTGGTTCTGTACTTAAAAATACACAAATGCGTCCGATGTAATACATTATTTTTTCACACAAAGTGAGTGAGGCGTGGGACATTAAATACATACAAACATATACGGGGACTTATGCGGCTTGTCTACCGGGTCCCACATGTTTGATTTCTGTGATTGTATATATTGCTTGATATTTACAATTTATAACAGAACTAGCTTCCCGTGACTTCGTTCCCGTGGGAATACGGGAAAATTATGTAGCCTACGTTACTCAGGGATAATGTAGCATCCTAATGGTGAAAGCATTTTTTAAATCGGTCCAGTAGCTTCGGAGCCTATTCGTTACATACAAAAATACAAATCTTTTCTCTTCATAATATTAGTATGGATAGAGCTGCAACGCTAACACTTTAAAAATCAATATTAACTTTTGATCCTTTTTTTATTTAGCACGAACCCAATGCGCGTATTCTCTACGCATTCGGTACGAGAGTACGACCGTCGCAATGAAGACGTGGACCCGGTGGCCGCGTCCGCAGAGTACGAGCTCGAGAAACGAGTCGAGAAGATGCATGTATTTCCTGTCGACCTCGTCAAGGGCGCCGACGGACTCGGCTTGTCTATTATTGGTGAGATTTTTATAATTAAACTGGCATCCCGCCCGGGACTTCGTTCCCGTGGTAATTTTTGGAATGAATCATACACATAAACCTTCCTCTTGAATCATATCCTTCCATCGCTGAAAACCGTATGAAAATCCGTTCAGTAGTTCTTAAGGTTCCGTACCCAAAGGAAAAAAACGAGACCCTATTACTAAGGCTCCTCTGTCCGTCCGTCTGTCACCAGGCTGTATCTCATGAACCGTGATAGACGGTTGAAATTTTTGCAGATGATTTATTTATATGTGCCCTATAACAACAAATACTAAAAAATAGAATAAAATAAATATTTAAGGGGGCACCCATACAGAAAAACGTGATTTTTTTGCTCGTTTTTATAGAAAGTCTGTCCGAGTCTGTATCTCATGAACCGTGATAGTTAGACTGTTGAAATTTGTACAGATGATTTATTTCTATTGGTCCTATAACAACAAATACTGAAAACCAGAATAAAATAAATATTTAAGGGGGCTCCCATACAACAAAACGTGATTTTGTATAGATAATGGTTTTTATAGAGTCCGACTCGCACTTGGCCGGTTTTATAGGTAATGGTACGGAACCCTTCGTGCGCGAGTCCGACTCGCACATTCCCGTTTTATTTAGTTTATCGCGGTCAGACAGACGAGGTGGTGGACTTCGATTTATAATATAGTATGAAGAGAAGATACTGGGCCTTTGTTCTCTTAACAGTTTCGTAAAACTAAAATTGAACTTCATGTTTTAAAATAGTGCAACCAGTTTAGTGAAATACGCCGTTCCCGGAATGAGAAATGGGCTTAGTCCTAAAAGCTTTAGCTCAAGAATTAACAGAGAATCATGTGGAAGTTATCCGCCCTGTGCCAATTATCAAAATCCCCCCTAGCCAATTTCGTACTTGGATTCGCGATCGTACCCGTTCACAACACATCGACAGATGGGGACAGTATAACCACCTGTCGGCAGTCAAAGGAGGCCCTGCGCATGATGCGAAGATTGCTCGGCCTAAATAGAAATAACTTACGAATAATGGTCACGGCCCACTGTGCTTTAAACAAGCACCTATTCGTTCTAAACGCCACGACAGCCCCCTTTGCAGAGGCTGCTTAGAAGAAGATGAAACAGTCGCCTACGTAATCTTGCAATGCGTGGGAGTGGACCAACGGGTAAAAATCTTACAAGGAATTAGGTCGCTTAGTGAAGCCTGTGAATTCCCCAGGAGGATTCTGAGCTTCTGATCGGAGCTGAGGTGGCTGGAATAGCCACCGACCCACACGCATAAAGGGCCATCTTAGAGCCTAAATGCAGATTTGGGAGCCCTTATGAATTATCCGTCTTAAAAATTACAAAAAAAATGATGGCAGCTATCCGTCTTTACAAAAAAATTGTGTGTATAGGGATGGGCGTCGGCGCAGACGCTGGTTTGGAAAAACTGGGCATTTTCGTGAAAACAATCACCGAGAGCGGAGCTGCGGCGCGCGACGGACGGATCCAGGTCAACGACCAGATCATAGAGGTCGATGGGAAGAGCTTGGTAAGTCGTATATTATTGCTAAAGATACAATAACTAGCCTTCCGCCCGAAACTTCGTTCCCGTGGGAATTTAGGAAATGAATTATACACATAAACCCTCTTGAATCATTCTGTCCATTTGTGAAAACTGCCGTTCAGTAGTTTTTGAGTTTATCGCGTTCAGACAGAGTGGCGGGGGACTTTGTTTTACAATATAGTATAATGATTTGATGATCATTAAACTATTCGGTTTGAAAACTTTGACACCAGGGTTAACAAAGTTCGCCACACACTTGACACTACACGATAAGAAGAAGAATGATTTGATGGTGATACTACTGTTTTGTCCTAAACAATGTACACAGACTTTGATCAAATATACAGACGACCTCTTCCCTGCGGTAGCTTGGAAGATATTCCTACCAATCTATCTCTGTACCAAAGGGTATCCGCCAAAAATGCCCCAGGCTCGGCGCAAAAGAATTGTATCTCAGGTTTTAGACAAAAAATAGAAGAAACAATGTGAAGTGTCGCTATTTCAAAATTCGGTGGCTAACATGGCTTTTTTTGGAGAAAAAAATAAAATAAAAAAATTGCCGCAGGCCTGGCGCTAAAGAATTATATCTCAGATTTTAGACAAATAATACTAGACACAATGTGAAGTGTCGCTATTTCAAAATTCGGTGGCTAACATGGTTTTTTTTCCGGAGAAAAAAAAATGGTTACATCCATTTTTTGCTGAGTGACATATGTTTTTAAAGAGTTAATTAATACAGTAGGATGAAGTTTTTCCTAAAAAGTGTAATTTTCACAACTAACGTTTTTTTTTCTACGGAAAAAAAGCATGTTAGCCACTGAATTTTGCACTTCACATTGTTTCTACTATTATTAATAGTAGATTATAATAGCGACACTTCACATTGTTTCTACTATTATTTAAAAAAAATCTGAGATACAATTCTATAGCGCCGGGCCTGAGGCAATTTTTTTTATAAAAAAAATATTTTATTTTTTTCTCCGAAAAAAATTTGATATGTTACCATGTTAGCCACCGAATTTTGATATGGCGATACTTCACATTGTTTCTACTATAATATTATTTGTGTAAAATTTGAGACACAATGTTTCAGCGCCGGGCCTGGGGTTTTTTTCTATGGGATTTGGCGGATACCTTTTCATCAAAATCGGTTAAGTAGTTTAGGCACGAAAGTGTAACAAACACACAGACAGAGTTACTTTCGCATTTATTATTTGACTGTGGGATTTTATTGTAATAATATGATTAGGGTTGCCAACCTTACTATATAATATAGTATCCTTCTATATTAAGGCATCAAATACTATATTTCTATAAAAAATATATAGTAGGCGAAACTACTATATTTTGCGTAATCCGGAACGCAGCCTTAACTAAAGCCCGCCCTCTCTCTACTCTACGTCTACCGCGAATATTACGCGCGCAATCGCTACGATAGAAGAGCTGTTGTCATCGCATCGTACATGCATCGTACGTTTCAAAGGGCCTTTTCTGTCTCTGTCTGTTGTTTTCTGCTAAATCAACTGTTGAAAAATGGCAAGAAGTTTTTCTTTTAAATGATTCAGAAATGCCTAACATTTTAAAAATTGTATCTTTCCTCTTTTCAATACCAGCCACATCAGCGTTTACAGAACGCATATTTTCTGTGATGAAAACTAAATGGCGAGACGAGCGTAACAGGGCCTTTTTAAATTTAATAAAATGCGAATTAATGGTGTTTTTCAACCTAAAAATTGATTGTAATTAAGCATATGAACACTTTAAAAAAAATGTAATTATTAAGGCGCAAAGCAGTATGTAAGAAATATTCATTTAAAAAATAAAGTCACATTTTAACCACATACTATATTTTTATTCTTTTTTTTGCCATCTACTATATTTTTTAAGGAAATAACTTCAAAAATACTATATTTGATAGAAAAAAAGTTGGTAACCCTAAATATGATTCGGATAAATGTAATACTTAACGTGTAGAAACTTGTAATTTTCGATACTCCTTTTCCAATAATTAACGTCGTTTCATTTATTCATTTTACGAGCCAATTATGTTAGATTTTTAAATAGTTTGGTTGTCACTGCATTATTTAAAACCTTCTGTGGTTCCGTAGGTGGGTGTAACACAAGCGTACGCAGCGTCAGTGCTCCGAAACACGTCGGGGCCAGTGAAGTTCCTCATCGGACGCGAGAAGGACCCCGAAAACAGCGAGGTCGCTCATCTTATACGACAGTCGCTAGCTGCTGATAGGGAGCGGGAAGAAAGGTATGCGATTATTTTGTTTAAGATTCTCGCGGTTTTAAACATATTAAAACGGGTTCTTACTTCGATTCTGTTTTAAAACGAGTATCTGATAATTCGACACTGTTGCAAGGACCATGATCACGGATGAACAGGGCCCCGATTCTGTAACTTCAGTTGTGTGTCGATGGAATGGAGGCCTTTTATCTGTTCAGGTGGCGAAAATGAGAACTATTTAATTTCCATATACATGCTGACAACCACCCCGACCAGCAGCGCCACCGCTAATCGAACGTGAAATTGCAAACGAAAATTCAGTTGGTGTTGGCGCCGTCATTAGATGTATGAAATTTGGATAGTTCCGAACGGATAAAAATTATGCTAACTAAAAATTATGCTAGCTAAGAAGAAATTAAAAATTATGCAAACTAAAGGGTGCTTCTATAGTTTAAGTGAATTTTTAGATTTTAAACACTCTTGACATGTGCCTGTAAGTTCAAAACTGATTATTATTAATACCTACTACTGACATGTGAATGCACTTGAGATTATTTGATTTTATTGTTTAGGGCCGTTGGAATTTGATAAAGTCTTAATTAATGTAATGTATCGAACACAATGTATTTTGTTATCGATTAATAAATGAATGAATGAATGAATGATAAAATGGCGACCATTCCATCGACACTCAACTTAAGTTGAGAATCGGGGCCCTGGAGAACTGCGGGTAGTCTTAAGAACGGACTGATACATAATCGTGGTAAAAACTCGTTATAATGTGTTTAAAACTGGGTATCTTATTCTTAGACCCGTATTACAGAATGAGACTCAAGTATTGGTCTATACTTAAGTATTGATTTTCTCTTTCACTCCTATCAAAATGACAAAGATGACTGCTACTTAAGTATAGATCTGAGTCTGAGTCGCGTTCCGTAATATGAGCCTTGGTATTGTCACTGAACGATATCTACTACCGTAAAATAAACGATGTAGGTAACCCGCACGCACTTATCTGTACTTCACCAGAAGCCCAGAGCTCACATCAAGCGTGTGTAGCAAATTTGTGCTTATCAAATCGTGTATGGAGTATGGTTCGGCCTAATACCAACTTACCACACTGGTCAAAATTAGCTCGAAAGCCTAGGCTTGCGTCTTTAATCTAGATTAAAGACGCAAAGTACTTCGGAGAGTGTTCTTACAATCTTCTTTTTACTATATAAAAATAAGTCGGGTTTTCCTTCCTGACGCTATAACTCCAGAACGCACGAACCGATTTCCACGGTTTTGCATTCGTTGGAAAGGTCTCGGGCTCCGTGAGGTTTATAGCAAAGAAAATTCAGGAAAAATTTCAACAGAAAAGCGGGAAAATATTTTTTCACATACAGCGCCATTGTAGTCCACGCGGGCGGAGCCGCGGGCGGAAAGCTAGTGTTTTATAAATCTTAGTAAATACATTAAGGCGGTTGCTGTGAAACCAAAATTGAAAAAGTCCCACTAGATGGCGCTGTTTTTAGAATTGGTAATTTCGTCATGATTTTGTCGATTATTTCATAATTAAGACAAGTTTTGCATAATGTTTTAAAATTGCCGAAAGCCTGTATCTATCTTTGACTGTCATAGTAAGGATTCAGTTTATTTTAATGTTTTATTTTCCCATGTATTGCGAAAACGAGCATAAAAGTTTATTACGCACACATAGACGTTCGAATTGAGAGTTTCGTTTTATCTGAGGCGTTTTATCTGTCAGATTATTAGGAATCTAAATACAAACAAAATTTTGAGTTCGTAACTTCTCTAGCATATTGGTCACTTATCACTATCATTTTCAGCGTGTTTTTACGCTCAGTTCTCAAAACCCGCTTTTCGATTCTTGAGCACACAAAATTCAGTTCATTGACAATCTGAATGCGGTCAATGAGGTTAGGCAACCTTCTGAAGAATTAAAGCGTGATGGGTGACCGTTTTTGTGCTTCAAAACACTCAAAAATAAATGCAATCATATTTAAAAGCAGTATTTAAGGTTAGGTACCTACCCCATTCTAAAAGTTGACTATGATAGGTGACTGTTTTTGTGCTTCACTTAGCAATACCTTTTCGAAGCCGAAGCGGATTGTTAGTAGGCACCTATATATATCTAGGTAGGAAATCTGGATTGCGTCATGGTGTTGAAAATTTAAAAAGTCCAAGCTCATATTGTACATTTCGCAAAATGTTATATTCGTAAAATGTCTTTTTGTTAAAAATGACTCACATATTATTTTGAACTGAATTACGTCTAGGCGGGGTCTCACGGGAATTACGTCTCACGGGGTTGTGAGGCCACAGGCTAAGTCAAGCTGCCTATAAAGCGAGGACAAAGGTCGAGCTTTATTTTTTCAAGTTTTTCAAGCCGAATTTTTTCAAGTTTTTTATTATTTTAAATATTGATATGGGACATCCACTTTAAAACCCAGATTGACGGATATACGTTTTTACATAATAATAATAATAATAATAAACGTTACACACTCAAAGGCCCACATTAAGGTTTTCACTTGTGTCGTGGGTCCCACGGAACACAAATAAAGACAAAAACAAATACCCATGACCCGAAAACAAACATTTGTTTTTCACACAAATATTTGCCCCGACTGGGAATCAAACCCAGGACCCGTCGATCAAGAGGCAGCGCCACTACCACTAGACCAAACTTGTGTGTCATAAATGTTGCTATAGGTAAATTACAATTCAAAATGACGGACATAATGTTTGTAAAAGAAAATACTGTCAAGTTTATGCCTCCCTGAAAGCATACCAACTGCGACCAGCTTAAGCATAAAATATTTCTTTCAAAACGTTTCGTGTTAAGGGATGGCTTTGCAAAAATTGAAACCCTGATTCAGACTATCATGCTGAACTTTTCAGTGGAATTTTCCACTCATTTCACGTTATATTGATTGTTACATCAGATTTCACTCGTTTTTTTTGTTATCCTGGCTGTTACACGAGTGTAACCACGTCGAAGACCCTTTACCCGTTAGTATCAACGCAGAAGAGATCGAGTATCGATGTAACACATTAGAATGTGGTTTCGTATTAATAAGTAAAATATTCAAAGTTGTGCTTTTCTGACTTTGCTATTTCATAACGGTATTATCTGAACTGGTAGCGAATTAGAGTATCTATTTTTCGGTTTGAATGAGTCAGGGTATTTTAACAATTGTCGACTAATAACCCTCTTAAATTTGAAGTCTATAAGTTCGTTAAAGTCCCATAAAATCCACTTGCTGAAATTAAGGGCAGAAATTTTACAGCCAATGGATATACATCGTGTTATATCGTCTCTACAATAAACATCATAACAGTTTCAAATAATTCTTAATTTGTGGTTTTACTTTATTAGTCAGGTCAAAAAAAATTGCAAAGAAATGTAGTTACTTTTTTCAGAATAAATGAGAGATAATATTTTTTATCAGAATAAAAAGACAACATACAGCCTGTCCACCATATTTGGTGGAACACCAATCAAAACGACATACTACGTTACGTCGGCAAGTGTTTCAAAATAATCCAATAAAAAGAAATCCAAAATTAAATTCAAAAGTAAGATGGTCGCAAATCTAGGAATCAGTTGCGCGGTTAGTCATCCATTAATGTCATAGATTCATATACTTGACATTAGTAAACATGACAGTGCGCTTAAATTTAAAGTATTAAAATTAATTTAGCCCAGGAACTTAAAAATTGTGTCAGTTGCCTTAGGACATTCTTCAGAACTTTTTTTTCTGAAAAAGGGTACGTACAGACACCGTTTTGATATTTCATTTGTATCTTTCGAACATCTACACGAGGAAGGAAGGATTACACTATTTCTCTGTTATTTCGTTTTATAGAACAACGAGCTCCTTAAATTGATTTTCTTCACAGAAATAATTTGAAAATTTGTTTTTTAAATCACAATGAAGTTTGTTTTCTTTAATAATTAATGTTACAACAGATTATATTTTTCGCAAAGGTTTATTATTCCAAAAAAAAAAGCAAATATCAGCACCAGCCAAATATCAGAACGGAAGAACTTAACAACACGGATCCTTGAAATTTTTTGCTAGTAGTTCACTACTGGAAACGGAGTTACATAATAGTTTGACTTTGAATATTTAGCTTATCATTACGAAAAAAATGAGTGAAAAATTTTGCTAAGTTAAACGATTTTGGTGAAAATAAATATTAAAATGATGTAGACAGTGTATTTGTAGGTAAAGTCAAGTGTGTGGCAAACTTGGCTGGTGTTTCTAGGGATTTGAATTAATAACTAATCATACCAGGTTGTAAAAAAAAATGAGAGACTCGTTTAGAAGTTTTTTATATCAACATTTTATTTTCCAAAACTATGATGGGCTGATATTAATTTTTTCTTGTTTTGTACTTGTTGGGCCCTTTATAAGACGGTGGATCTTGGAAGGCATTCTTTTGGCAGCATGCATGTTTTATAAAAATTAGTCTTGTCCCAATGCCCCCTTCCCGATGTTCTGAGTTGACCCTGTATCTGTAATGAAATTATTTCTTACTTAGGTACCTACTTACTCTAGAAAATGGCAATGAATGAGCCTGTCAAATGCTCATTGATTGCAAAAATGAAGTTTTTAAAATAATGAGCATATTAAAAACACTCAAAAGCGGGGGGCTTGTTTCTCTTTATAAGGCGTTTCTTTTTATAAGGCGACGTTGATAAGTAAACGAACCTTTAGCGTTTAGAGGCTAACTTTCTTTAAAACTGAAAACTTTCCTCAAAGAACCTATTTGAAATTCTCAAAATAAATTCGACTTCTTAAATTTTCATACCTACTAAGTAGGTAAATCAGCTGATAACTCGAGTTGAATGGAGAGGCAAACTATTGTTTTCACATTTTGACCTGATCCCTGGGAAAAGCTTTTCAGTTTAGTAGGAAAACAGAACGGGACCCTTTCTACGGCTACAATAAAATGAAAACTTGTTGTAGATTACTGTTACTAGAATTTTCACTTATTATACCTACCTACGGCTTACAAATACTTACGACGCATTTTTTGGTTCATGTTTTAGGAAAAATATAGTTCGAGACAGCTTGGGATTCGGCCTCGGTCACGCGTAAGCTGTTAGGTGATTTGCTTATTTCAATTTAATGGAAATCGGACGTTCTTATGAACAACCATTTGTACCATTCTCAAATTAGAGGAAATACAAAATCTACAAAAATTATAATAATAACAAACAAATCAATGACAACTTGACACATTTCATAATCTGTGACATTAATCAAAATGCGTTTGAAAACTATACATTTCGGATAAGCCTTGTAAAAAATTAAAATAAATAAGTATAAGCGTTTCTAAGTAGTTTTTGTTATATATATGTTACCTTAAATTTAAATTTAATTAAAATAACGCGATATTTAACTCATTTTACATTAATTTTTATGAAACAAAGTTAAACAGTATCACGTCTCAAAACGGCCAGTTTATGTATGGCGGGAAACATTTCCTATCTATGTATCCGTCAATTTCTGTAAATGTAACGCACACAAACAGAAGCTAGGCAAAAATTTTAATAATTTCGAAGACTTATAATTTAAAAATGGTTTGATTTATTAATAATTTTATTCGGTTGCCGAAAACTAAATTTTTTAAACAATTTTTCAAAGTAGTTTGGAGAATCTGATATACTTTCAGTCCGGCGTGTATTGGTGAAACGTGTTGTATGAAAATGACACCTCAGCAACCGCCTTAAGGTGCGGGTCTTATTTAGGCGCAACCATCTGCTTCAAAGCTTGCATTAGTCCCCAAAAGCTTACATTATAGTTGCCTAACATGATTGATGTTAAATTTGTAGAGCGGCGCGGCAAAGAAGGCAACAGAGCGACGAAGAAGAACCCCCGCAGCCACCCGTCGACATCGCAGCCAACACACGGCATCCTGACATCAGTGAACTAAGGGCTTTACTGCACGAGGTCAGATATCTATATCTATTTATACACTTACGCATAAAATCCCTGTCGGGGTACCTAGAATGCCTTGTGGTTCTAAAACAGCTTGATGCCACATTTCCATTAATTCTGAGGGTTGTTAAATGGAAAATGAATGTAGTGGAGGTTGGTTGTCAGCCTTACACCTACGATAAAGCGACATAAAATTGCAGGTCCTGCCTCACTGACTCATCAACGCTCAGCCCAAACCCTTGGACTTAGAAATCTGAAATTTGGCTCAAAGATTCCTTTTATAACGTAGACAAAAATTTCTCCGCCATTTGTGGACCGATTTTCAAAATCCTTTTTTTGTTTGAAAGAGTATAATACTCCAGAGGTAGTCCCATTGTCACCAAGTCAGGATCTGATGATGGAATCCCAGGGAAATCGAGGGCAACCCTCGAATTTAATAGGCACTTACAATGTTTCTCATGTACTTTTTATTGTTTACACTAAAATAGAAAAATAAATTAACTTTTTCAGAAAAAAATTAAACAGGCTTCAAAAAACCGAAAATAAAGACAAAATCATTTAATGTCCTATGTCGTACCTACTGATCTGTTTGAAGTCGGTGCGAAGGCGGCCTATCAAACTTCTTATAAAGTTTAATTTTGAGTTTATCGCGTTCAGACTTTGTTTTTAGGGTTCCGTACTCAAAGGGAAAAACGGGACCCCTATTACTAAGGCTCCGCTGTTCGTCCGTCACCAGGCTGTATCTCATGAACCGTGATAGTTAGACAGTTGAAATTTTCACAGATTTATTTCTATTGGTCCTATAACAACAAATACTAAAAACCAAAATAAAATATAATATTGAAGGGGGCTCCCATACAAAAAACATTATATTTTTTGCTCGTTTTTATAGATAAGTCTGTCCGAACCAAGATGGTTAGTCAGTTGAAATTTTCAAAGATGATGTATTTTGGTTGCTGCTATAACAAAAAACACTAAAAAGTTGAATAAATTAAATATTTAAGGCGACTATAAATTAAATCGGGTGCTGACCCGATAAAGGCAGCACACATAGGAATAGTGCCATCTCCGTCTCTCAACAGGCCTGGGCCGGCAGTGCGGACAGTGTCGATACACGAAGTTTACGGACTATGATAGCGTGCGTGCGTAAAAACATGTTCGAAAGTTAGAAAAATGAGATTTATGGAAAGGTAACAGCTTAAATCGAAAAATGCGTTAACTACTTATCGAGAGTGTTCAATCACGAACATTTTGATAGCAAATTCAAGTTCCTGTGTGCATTTTACTATCGTTTTTTACAGCTTAAAAGATACACAATATTGGTATTTAGATGTGACTTTGTGAGCTTTTTTTACGAACCAAAAGTGCTGAATCATGTTTTCAGCAAACTACTTATCTAGTTTATGTCCTGAATATTACCGTAGTATTTTTTTCTTTCATTTAATGCAGTGCGTCATGATTATTTACGCATCATAAAATCGTCATTTAGGTGCTGTAGTCGCCTTAAGGGGGCTCCAATACAACAAACGTATTTTTTTTGGCGCTTTTATAGAGATAATGGTTTTTATAGGGTCCTACCCGCACTTGGCCGGTTTTATAGGTAATGGGACGACGGAACCCTTCGTGCGCGAGTCCGACTCGCACTTGGCCGATTTTATTTGATATTATAAGTATAAATATAATTGCAGCTGGTGGGTATGGAGGCGGGCGGCGGCAGCACGGCCGAGGTGAGCGCGCGCCTGCAGGAGTACTGCACGCAGCGCGCGCGGCCCGACCTGCAGCGCGCGCAGGACGACGCCGGCCGCGCGCTCGGCAAGTACCAGAAGGTAGGGCTTATGCAGGCGGGGTGAGGGGGGGACAATATCACAGCATTATAATGTTAACTGCATCAGTTTAAAAGACTACATTGGTGCTGGTCGCGGTTAAAAAACAGTTAAAAATAAGACTACACAAATACATGTAAAATTGCAAAAATTACGCACGTCTCTTCTTCCACACATATACACACGCATGCGTACACACACACATACGCGTGCACGTGCACGTACGCACATATACACGGGCATGTACGCACGTACACACTTACGTGCTCACACTGTGTGAGCTCACACTCACACTTGCACACGCACAATCGCATCCTTTTATTCTGCAAGTAATTTATGATTTTAGGATTGCAAAAAAAATTACAATTATTTTAAAATTTATATACATGTTGTTGTACATGTTATAAATAATGGAAGAGCGGAGCCTCTTGGCACAGGCATACCTCATGCTTAAAATGAGGTTCCTGCAACATCATTTATTTGTAGAACTTTTCACGTTTTCGTATATTGTATGTGAAAAATTCTTAATGTTAATTTTTTCTTCATTGTTTACTAGGCACGACGCGCACTGCGCAGTTGGCGTCGTACGCGTAGCGCGGTCCGAGCGCGCGAGGAGTGGTGGAGCGCGGCACTACGGGACGCGCACCGAGAGTACGCGGCCGCACTCTCCGCACTGCACGACCGCGTCGCCCGGCTCGAGGTGCTACTGCTGGTCGGTAACACACTGTATACACACACACTACACACACACTCAGTACATGGAGTGGTGGAGCGCGGCACTACGGGACGCGCACCGAGAGTACGCGGCCGCACTCTCCGCACTGCACGACCGCGTCGCCCGGCTCGAGGTGCTACTGCTGGTCGGTAACACACTGTATACACACACACTACACACACACTCAGTACATGGAGTGGTGGAGCGCGGCACTACGGGACGCGCACCGAGAGTACGCGGCCGCACTCTCCGCACTGCACGACCGCGTCGCCCGGCTCGAGGTGCTACTGCTGGTACTGGTTTTTTTTTTAATAAGATGGCTTAACTCTTGACCTCAATCTTCACCAAGGTCATAGATGAGGTCGACAATGGAGCGAGTTAACTCAGAAAATGCCTATTAAGGCACTGATCTGACATCGGTAGGAGGGTGGTCGTGGTCGCGAACCATACAGCTCTTTACAGAGCCTACCACACCACATGAGACCATAGGACGCCACCTCGGATTCAAAACAGAGGTGTCGTTCCCTAAGATTGATTATTAGGAGGCAGGCCTTATTTGTGTTTTCTTAGTCACCTCTTACGACACCCACGGAAAGAGACGGCGTGGTGTTATTCTCAACCGATCACCACATGACGAAAATATTGTACTTAAAAATAATAAAATACACCGAGTGATACCATGGCGCCCCGAAAAGCATGGAGCTTTAACGCCGTATGTCAAAATCAATTAATACTCTGAAAAGACCCATATTGAAATTCGTGTCGGGAAAACATTACAGATTTCCTCAGCAAGTGAGATTATTTGTTTCAAAACTTTTACTGGGTCAATTTGATTTTAAAATTTTCGAAAAATATAGTCAATGTTGTCATTATTATTATGTTTCATAAAATAAACTATGAATACATAATTTGAGCCTACATACCCACTGCGAATTTGATTATCACGAAAACTGATTATCACGTTTACTCATATACAGGAAACCCAGAAAAAGGCCGGTCTTCCCGTAATGCTGCCACACGAGCCGTCAGCCCGCCGGGAAACACCGCCCCTACCGCGGCGGCCCGACCCCGACCCGCTACTCATCAACGGTAAATACATTCAACTGCCGAAATGAAACTATACTTTTCACTTTTTTTCAGTTTCACTTTTACTTATCTTGCTTAATTTAATGTGTGATCACTGATCACCGAATAAATGATAATAATGATATTCTACATATTTCTAAACGATTGACTCTAGCATAAAAGTTCATAAGAGAAGAATTCATTACATTTTGAAAATAAAAACAAGGAGTTCATTTTTTAAATAGCGAATTACTTCCGTTTTCAGACCCATGGAGTTCAGATAGCGACCTATCGGACATTTCTCCAGTGGAAGATGAGTACGCTAAAGTGGACAAGTCACGTGAGCGGCGCGAGCGGGAGGCACCCGATCTCGGTGACGTCACCGCACCGCCCTGCGATTTAGAGACGAGGAACCCTTCTAACAGCACTGTCAGTCTCGTTTCTACTACCAGGTCTGTGTTTGTGTATTGACTTACTTGATTTATTCAACTTTAGCAGCTTGTATATTCTTTCTAACACTTATTTTGATAATCTGTATTTTAAAACGGTCTCCACAACCCACGGAAATCTCCATCAACCTTAGAACGGTCTCCACCTCCCTAGGTACGATTTCCACCTCCCAAGAATGAACTCCAGCTACCAAGAACGATCTCCAACCCCCAAAAACGATTTCCACCTCCCAAGGACGATCTCCTCCTACCAAGAACGACCACCACCTCCCAAGAAACGATCTCCACCTCCCAAGAACGATCTCCACCTACCAAGAACGATCACCACCTCCCAAAACGATCTCCACCTACCAAGAACGATCACCACCTCCCAAGAAACGATCTCCACCTCCCAAGAACGATCTTTACATCCCAAGAACGATCTTTACATCCCAAGAACGATCTCCACCTCCCAAGAATGATCTTCACATACAAAAAACGATCTTTATCTCCCAAGGATCGGTCTTCACCTACGGAGGTGTCCTCTTGCCGTTCCCTGACCTCCTTTAAAACTATTCCTCCTCTCATTTCTCAAATAGTTTGAGGAAATAATGTTATAATCTGTTAAACAGTACAACCGCGCTGCCGGTGGCATTAGCAACGTCCGCGACGCCGGTGGCCGCTCGCCTCGAGACCAACGCGTACCAAACGTCGGCCGCACCGCCCGAACCCAACCCCAGTCGAGACCCACGGGACAATACAGCTACCAAGGATACTAAAGAGACCGTGCGATATGAAAACACGCAAATTATCACGGAAACGCGGTGAGTTGTAGATAGATAGATCTATAGTATCTATTGTAGTATCTCTTTATTGCACACAGTCACGAAAAAAAGTTTTGCATAGTTTAAATACAAAATTGCACAAAGGCGGCCTTATCGCTAAGCGCAATCTCTTCCAGGCAATCCTGGTTTTAGAGACAATTTTAAAAATACTAATGTTATTCAGTATTTTGACGTATTTTAAGCAGTATTCTGTATGTTCTATGAAAAAAAGCTATTTTTGATTTTGACTTAAATTGAGAGTAGTGCAGAGTGTAGAAACTTATACAAACTAAATAATTGATTAGTAATGCTAATATTTACCAATAAATGAACCAATGAGCGTTACGAAGCCTTTCTAATAACATTTTACGTTGGACTCAGACTATAGAAAGCCATGGGTGCCAGCCATAGGTCAGAAATCGACTGGCCGATTTCTCAAATAACTGGTGACGTGTGCCAATTGAGTATTTGGGAATATAGAATGTTTAAAATTTCATTTATATTTATTGAACATTAATACCCGTCGCGCGATTGTTTACAGCAGATTTCGTTTAGAAGAGTCATCCCGCTATAGAATGAAATAACTTCGTGACTATGTGGGCCGAATTTGGGAAAATTCGCGGATTAAAATAATGATTGTATTGTCGACAGGACGTCATCAGTGTCGAGTATAGCGAGCAACAAGGAGGTGGCGTCACGTGAACTAGACGCGGCCGTCCCGCGCGGCGCCGCGCTGCTGGACACCTCCGCACACCGCGCGCGCACCGACCTCGCGCGCCACCGGCACCACCACCCCACCGCACACAGCGCCTCGCCGCACTCACTCAGCAACGCCAGCTCGGTCAGTACTACATAACACACACCCACCACCGGCACCACCACCCCCACCGCACACAGCGCCTCGCCGCACTCACTCAGCAACGCCAGCTCGGTCAGTACTACATAACACACACCCACCACCGGCACCACCACCCCACCGCACACAGCGCCTCGCCGCACTCACTCAGCAACGCCAGCTCGGTCAGTACTACATAACACACACCCACCACCGGCACCACCACCCCACCGCACACAGCGCCTCGCCGCACTCACTCAGCAACGCCAGCTCGGTCAGTACTACATAACACACACCCACCACCGGCACCACCACCCCACCGCACACAGCGCCTCGCCGCACTCACTCAGCAACGCCAGCTCGGTCAGTACTACATAACACACACCCACCACCGGCACCACCACCCCACCGCACACAGCGCCTCGCCGCACTCACTCAGCAACGCCAGCTCGGTCAGTACTACATAACACACACCCACCACCGGCACCACCACCCCACCGCACACAGCGCCTCGCCGCACTCACTCAGCAACGCCAGCTCGGTCAGTACTACATAACACACACCCACCACCGGCACCACCACCCCACCGCACACAGCGCCTCGCCGCACTCACTCAGCAACGCCAGCTCGGTCAGTACTACATAACACACACCCACCACCGGCACCACCACCCCACCGCACACAGCGCCTCGCCGCACTCACTCAGCAACGCCAGCTCGGTCAGTACTACATAACACACACCCACCACCGGCACCACCACCCCACCGCACACAGCGCCTCGCCGCACTCACTCAGCAACGCCAGCTCGGTCAGTACTACATAACACACACCCACCACCGGCACCACCACCCCACCGCACACAGCGCCTCGCCGCACTCACTCAGCAACGCCAGCTCGGTCAGTACTACATAACACACACCCACCACCGGCACCACCACCCCACCGCACACAGCGCCTCGCCGCACTCACTCAGCAACGCCAGCTCGGTCAGTACTACATAACACACACCCACCACCGGCACCACCACCCCACCGCACACAGCGCCTCGCCGCACTCACTCAGCAACGCCAGCTCGGTCAGTACTACATAACACACACCCACCACCGGCACCACCACCCCACCGCACACAGCGCCTCGCCGCACTCACTCAGCAACGCCAGCTCGGTCAGTACTACATAACACACACCCACCACCGGCACCACCACCCCACCGCACACACGCCTCGCCGCACTCACTCAGCAACGCCAGCTCGGTCAGTACTACATAACACACACCCACCACCGGCACCACCACCCCACCGCACACAGCGCCTCGCCGCACTCACTCAGCAACGCCAGCTCGGTCAGTACTACATAACACACACCCACCACCGGCACCACCACCCCAACCGCACACAGCGCCTCGCCGCACTCACTCAGCAACGCCAGCTCGGTCAGTACTACATAACACACACCCACCACCGGCACCACCACCCCACCGCACACAGCGCCTCGCCGCACTCACTCAGCAACGCCAGCTCGGTCAGTACTACATAACACACACCCACCACCGGCACCACCACCCCACCGCACACAGCGCCTCGCCGCACTCACTCAGCAACGCCAGCTCGGTCAGTACTACATAACACACACCCACCACCGGCACCACCACCCCACCGCACACAGCGCCTCGCCGCACTCACTCAGCAACGCCAGCTCGGTCAGTACTACATAACACACACCCACCACCGGCACCACCACCCCACCGCACACAGCGCCTCGCCGCACTCACTCAGCAACGCCAGCTCGGTCAGTACTACATAACACACACCCACCACCGGCACCACCACCCCACCGCACACAGCGCCTCGCCGCACTCACTCAGCAACGCCAGCTCGGTCAGTACTACATAACACACACCCACCACCGGCACCACCACCCCACCGCACACAGCGCCTCGCCGCACTCACTCAGCAACGCCAGCTCGGTCAGTACTACATAACACACACCCACCACCGGCACCACCACCCCACCGCACACAGCGCCTCGCCGCACTCACTCAGCAACGCCAGCTCGGTCAGTACTACATAACACACACCCACCACCGGCACCACCACCCCACCGCACACAGCGCCTCGCCGCACTCACTCAGCAACGCCAGCTCGGTCAGTACTACATAACACACACCCACCACCGGCACCACCACCCCACCGCACACAGCGCCTCGCCGCACTCACTCAGCAACGCCAGCTCGGTCAGTACTACATAACACACACCCACCACCGGCACCACCACCCCACCGCACACAGCGCCTCGCCGCACTCACTCAGCAACGCCAGCTCGGTCAGTACTACATAACACACACCCACCACCGGCACCACCACCCCACCGCACACAGCGCCTCGCCGCACTCACTCAGCAACGCCAGCTCGGTCAGTACTACATAACACACACCCACCACCGGCACCACCACCCCACCGCACACAGCGCCTCGCCGCACTCACTCAGCAACGCCAGCTCGGTCAGTACTACATAACACACACCCACCACCGGCACCACCACCCCACCGCACACAGCGCCTCGCCGCACTCACTCAGCAACGCCAGCTCGGTCAGTACTACATAACACACACCCACCACCGGCACCACCACCCCACCGCACACAGCGCCTCGCCGCACTCACTCAGCAACGCCAGCTCGGTCAGTACTACATAACACACACCCACCACCGGCACCACCACCCCACCGCACACAGCGCCTCGCCGCACTCACTCAGCAACGCCAGCTCGGTCAGTACTACATAACACACACCCACCACCGGCACCACCACCCCACCGCACACAGCGCCTCGCCGCACTCACTCAGCAACGCCAGCTCGGTCAGTACTACATAACACACACCCACCACCGGCACCACCACCCCACCGCACACAGCGCCTCGCCGCACTCACTCAGCAACGCCAGCTCGGTCAGTACTACATAACACACACCCACCACCGGCACCACCACCCCACCGCACACAGCGCCTCGCCGCACTCACTCAGCAACGCCAGCTCGGTCAGTACTACATAACACACACCCACCACCGGCACCACCACCCCACCGCACACAGCGCCTCGCCGCACTCACTCAGCAACGCCAGCTCGGTCAGTACTACATAACACACACCCACCACCGGCACCACCACCCCACCGCACACAGCGCCTCGCCGCACTCACTCAGCAACGCCAGCTCGGTCAGTACTACATAACACACACCCACCACCGGCACCACCACCCCACCGCACACAGCGCCTCGCCGCACTCACTCAGCAACGCCAGCTCGGTCAGTACTACATAACACACACCCACCACCGGCACCACCACCCCACCGCACACAGCGCCTCGCCGCACTCACTCAGCAACGCCAGCTCGGTCAGTACTACATAACACACACCCACCACCGGCACCACCACCCCACCGCACACAGCGCCTCGCCGCACTCACTCAGCAACGCCAGCTCGGTCAGTACTACATAACACACACCCACCACCGGCACCACCACCCCACCGCACACAGCGCCTCGCCGCACTCACTCAGCAACGCCAGCTCGGTCAGTACTACATAACACACACCCACCACCGGCACCACCACCCCACCGCACACAGCGCCTCGCCGCACTCACTCAGCAACGCCAGCTCGGTCAGTACTACATAACACACACCCACCACCGGCACCACCACCCCACCGCACACAGCGCCTCGCCGCACTCACTCAGCAACGCCAGCTCGGTCAGTACTACATAACACACACCCACCACCGGCACCACCACCCCACCGCACACAGCGCCTCGCCGCACTCACTCAGCAACGCCAGCTCGGTCAGTACTACATAACACACACCCACCACCGGCACCACCACCCCACCGCACACAGCGCCTCGCCGCACTCACTCAGCAACGCCAGCTCGGTCAGTACTACATAACACACACCCACCACCGGCACCACCACCCCACCGCACACAGCGCCTCGCCGCACTCACTCAGCAACGCCAGCTCGGTCAGTACTACATAACACACACCCACCACCGGCACCACCACCCCACCGCACACAGCGCCTCGCCGCACTCACTCAGCAACGCCAGCTCGGTCAGTACTACATAACACACACCCACCACCGGCACCACCACCCCACCGCACACAGCGCCTCGCCGCACTCACTCAGCAACGCCAGCTCGGTCAGTACTACATAACACACACCCACCACCGGCACCACCACCCCACCGCACACAGCGCCTCGCCGCACTCACTCAGCAACGCCAGCTCGGTCAGTACTACATAACACACACCCACCACCGGCACCACCACCCCACCGCACACAGCGCCTCGCCGCACTCACTCAGCAACGCCAGCTCGGTCAGTACTACATAACACACACCCACCACCGGCACCACCACCCCACCGCACACAGCGCCTCGCCGCACTCACTCAGCAACGCCAGCTCGGTCAGTACTACATAACACACACCCACCACCGGCACCACCACCCCACCGCACACAGCGCCTCGCCGCACTCACTCAGCAACGCCAGCTCGGTCAGTACTACATAACACACACCCACCACCGGCACCACCACCCCACCGCACACAGCGCCTCGCCGCACTCACTCAGCAACGCCAGCTCGGTCAGTACTACATAACACACACCCACCACCGGCACCACCACCCCACCGCACACAGCGCCTCGCCGCACTCACTCAGCAACGCCAGCTCGGTCAGTACTACATAACACACACCCACCACCGGCACCACCACCCCACCGCACACAGCGCCTCGCCGCACTCACTCAGCAACGCCAGCTCGGTCAGTACTACATAACACACACCCACCACCGGCACCACCACCCCACCGCACACAGCGCCTCGCCGCACTCACTCAGCAACGCCAGCTCGGTCAGTACTACATAACACACACCCACCACCGGCACCACCACCCCACCGCACACAGCGCCTCGCCGCACTCACTCAGCAACGCCAGCTCGGTCAGTACTACATAACACACACCCACCACCGGCACCACCACCCCACCGCACACAGCGCCTCGCCGCACTCACTCAGCAACGCCAGCTCGGTCAGTACTACATAACACACACCCACCACCGGCACCACCACCCCACCGCACACAGCGCCTCGCCGCACTCACTCAGCAACGCCAGCTCGGTCAGTACTACATAACACACACCCACCACCGGCACCACCACCCCACCGCACACAGCGCCTCGCCGCACTCACTCAGCAACGCCAGCTCGGTCAGTACTACATAACACACACCCACCACCGGCACCACCACCCCACCGCACACAGCGCCTCGCCGCACTCACTCAGCAACGCCAGCTCGGTCAGTACTACATAACACACACCCACCACCGGCACCACCACCCCACCGCACACAGCGCCTCGCCGCACTCACTCAGCAACGCCAGCTCGGTCAGTACTACATAACACACACCCACCACCGGCACCACCACCCCACCGCACACAGCGCCTCGCCGCACTCACTCAGCAACGCCAGCTCGGTCAGTACTACATAACACACACCCACCACCGGCACCACCACCCCACCGCACACAGCGCCTCGCCGCACTCACTCAGCAACGCCAGCTCGGTCAGTACTACATAACACACACCCACCACCGGCACCACCACCCCACCGCACACAGCGCCTCGCCGCACTCACTCAGCAACGCCAGCTCGGTCAGTACTACATAACACACACCCACCACCGGCACCACCACCCCACCGCACACAGCGCCTCGCCGCACTCACTCAGCAACGCCAGCTCGGTCAGTACTACATAACACACACCCACCACCGGCACCACCACCCCACCGCACACAGCGCCTCGCCGCACTCACTCAGCAACGCCAGCTCGGTCAGTACTACATAACACACACCCACCACCGGCACCACCACCCCACCGCACACAGCGCCTCGCCGCACTCACTCAGCAACGCCAGCTCGGTCAGTACTACATAACACACACCCACCACCGGCACCACCACCCCACCGCACACAGCGCCTCGCCGCACTCACTCAGCAACGCCAGCTCGGTCAGTACTACATAACACACACCCACCACCGGCACCACCACCCCACCGCACACAGCGCCTCGCCGCACTCACTCAGCAACGCCAGCTCGGTCAGTACTACATAACACACACCCACCACCGGCACCACCACCCCACCGCACACAGCGCCTCGCCGCACTCACTCAGCAACGCCAGCTCGGTCAGTACTACATAACACACACCCACCACCGGCACCACCACCCCACCGCACACAGCGCCTCGCCGCACTCACTCAGCAACGCCAGCTCGGTCAGTACTACATAACACACACCCACCACCGGCACCACCACCCCACCGCACACAGCGCCTCGCCGCACTCACTCAGCAACGCCAGCTCGGTCAGTACTACATAACACACACCCACCACCGGCACCACCACCCCACCGCACACAGCGCCTCGCCGCACTCACTCAGCAACGCCAGCTCGGTCAGTACTACATAACACACACCCACCACCGGCACCACCACCCCACCGCACACAGCGCCTCGCCGCACTCACTCAGCAACGCCAGCTCGGTCAGTACTACATAACACACACCCACCACCGGCACCACCACCCCACCGCACACAGCGCCTCGCCGCACTCACTCAGCAACGCCAGCTCGGTCAGTACTACATAACACACACCCACCACCGGCACCACCACCCCACCGCACACAGCGCCTCGCCGCACTCACTCAGCAACGCCAGCTCGGTCAGTACTACATAACACACACCCACCACCGGCACCACCACCCCACCGCACACAGCGCCTCGCCGCACTCACTCAGCAACGCCAGCTCGGTCAGTACTACATAACACACACCCACCACCGGCACCACCACCCCACCGCACACAGCGCCTCGCCGCACTCACTCAGCAACGCCAGCTCGGTCAGTACTACATAACACACACCCACCACCGGCACCACCACCCCACCGCACACAGCGCCTCGCCGCACTCACTCAGCAACGCCAGCTCGGTCAGTACTACATAACACACACCCCACCACCGGCACAGCCTCTGACTTGGTTTTAACGACTGTAGTCAATCGACAACAGCCGGGACCGACAGCTTAACGTACCCTCCGAAGCACGGATACGCTCGTGATAAAATGCCACTTTGGTCACGCATCAGGTTCCCTGCCTCTGTGTACGTTGCTTAATCTCACTGACCGGTTGAGATCAGCGAAAGCCACTGGGCTGCAAGCGCTTCAAGGATCTCCGGTTACAAGACTACTTGTAAAAATTAAGAAAAAAAAAGAACTTAACGACAATACTCAACGCTCACACTGTGTGATTATGGATTTATATGGGAATAATTACTCAGGATCACAAAGAAACACCGTTCCATGTTTTAGCGTCTAATTCGAGCTGAGCTACCCACACATACAGAAATACCCTTATGCATGACAAACGCTTGCGAAAAACCCAGACCCCATAACACACGCCGGCTCACAATCTACTATTTGCTAGTTGATATTAATATAACTCGTTTTGCCAACAGTACGACGGACTAGACGATTCCTACAACGACTCCGCAGACGAATCGCTCAGCGAGTCCACGTCGTGCGCGCCCCCACATACACCGCAAACGGTAAGTAAATTCAATTCATTTATTGCAATAGTTACAATAATATAGCATATCTAGGAAATCTTGGAATTATCCGCCCCAATAACTTATTCGATTCACAGTGCAGTCAAAAATACATCGAACACTTAAGCACAAAGAGGTGCAATCTAGGGTGAAAAAATAAAATAATGTGTAAAACCAAACTAATTTCATTGTCGCTTCTTATCTGTCATATTTGTGTGTCACTTTTTGATTTCTGCATAAATTGCTTAATTATAAATTTATTATATAATAAATCATTGGCTGTCTGTATATATTCAGCGCGACACTCGACAAAGTTGCGGCAGCTCCGTCGGTAGCACCACGGATGACGCGGTCTACTCGCGTGATCCTCGACACCATTTGTCAGGTAAGGCACTCTAGTTGGAAAGACTGACTTATTTTTAACCGACTTCAAAAAAGGAGCAGGTGCTATGTTCGACTGTATGTATTTTTTTTAATGTATGTTCACCGATTTCTTCGCCAATTATGGACACCGATTTTCAAAATTCTTTTTTTGTTTGAAAGAGTATACTCCAGAGGTGGTCCCTTATAAATTTTATCGATAATGATTCAGCGCTTTTAAAAAAATCAACAAAAATAATAAATGCTACAAACCAGAACATCATCTAAATAAATGAGTGACATTTTCGTTAGTGGTTATCTGCTAATAGGCATATTAGTCTGCAAAAAACACTAGTTATCTACTTTGTGCGAACCGTTGTTAGGATTGAAGTCGGTGACTCATACGTTTTTTAACGTGGGAAATTATTCATCAAAGTATTGATAGTGTTAAGACCTGTTTAGAAAGGAGCCCCATATTAGGTACACACACGGGATAATCTACCTATCTATCTATTTAGGATGGATGGATATTTGATACTCTTTCAAGGAAAACTTATAGAACGGATAAAACTTTGCAGTAATATTAAACATCAGATTATCTATCTGTATATGTACTAGTTTGGGTTGGGACTCTTGTTTCGAGATGATGAAATTCTTTCCCGTGTGATTGTTTTATGTGTTGAATTATATCCCTGGTTATGGACCGTCTCCTGCCCCGTATTCTAAGCGATTCGTCTATCCAACTGGTATATGATGGAAAACTGGCAATCTTTTTAGTAAATATAAAAAAAATTTGCTAAGATTTTGAGCGTGTAAAAAATTTATGAAGAATCCGTGAAGCAATTTTTCACTCGCGGCAGGGGCCGGCTTAGATTTTAACGCAAGTCCTTAGAATAATGGGGCGGATCCTTCTCCTTGTGAATGTATTTGTCTTAACATGTGTCTAACTGAATGCACTAACTAAACCTGACTGAAAATTCATCAAAATGTCATTTCATTTGGAAAAATCGTTGCTCAATACCACTATATCACTTTTTCCGACCCTAGCACTATATTATTAATATCAAAGTTAATTTTACGTTATTTTTTGGAGCACATTTACGACCATAACATTACAAGAACAATAAGTCATTTGTTTTGGGTCATTGACTAATATCTTTTCCTGGCAACAGGCCTAGACTCGATAACAAACTTTGGTAAAAATATTGATCTGGAAATTTCTCTTTTTGTACTACTAACCTTGGTTAAAAACAACTAAATTTCGGCGCAGAAATCAGCCAATGCAATCACTATTATTATTTCGGAATTCTTTTGTTCTTTTTCTCGTATCTATTCTGTCTGCTATTGGGATTCGTTGTCTTCGCATTTTCTTAATATTCTCTCTTGTCGCTTCCTCTTTTCTTTGGCTTGGACGTAGTCATATTGCAAAGTCTTTCGTATAGACACAGTCACACAGGCCAAGGCGGTGTCAAATTTTGGTGACGTGACCTCAAATTAGTTAGAGAAAATACAGAATGTGAGTCAGCCCACTAAACTGAACACCTTTCCCCAAGAAACTAGTTGAAATCTGAAAAAATAATTCGCCTCTCCATACAACTTGCCTTTGTATGGAAAGTCGAATGATTTCATGACAATTTCTGCTGAGTTCTTTGAAAAACATGTTCAGTTTCATCTGGCGATTCACATACCTAACGTTTCGTTAGCTAATTTGAAGTCACCCCATATAGGGCCAGCGGCATCACTAGCGGAGCAGCTGAAGCAAGTATTGGCGGAGCGCGAGCGTCGGCTCACGGGCGAGGCTCGAGAGTCTCGTGAGAGCCGAGAGCGGGAGCCGAGACCGGTTCGAGACGAGACCCGCGCGCCGCCCGGCCCGCCCGATCCCGTGCGGCTCACAGACGAACTCGTCGACGAGATACGACAGGCTGTCAGCGAGGCCAACGCTCGAGGTCGGTGGCTAATAGGGAACCTTTACGTAACCACACTTTATAAGTTACTAAAGGTGAAATCGTCTCTTATTCGTGGTGAAAACAGTTACCGTGAATTGTAAAGTGAATAAGGTCCGTATTACAGAACGCTACTTCGACTCTGATCTATACTTGAGTAGCAGTCTTCTTTCATTTTGATAGTGAGAGAAAGATACAATCGATACTTACGTATAGATCAAGACTTGAGTCTCCTTCTGTAATACGGGCCTAAGTATTCAATGCTTTTTAGTAGAAATTGTCTATTTAATGGTCAGTTTGATTCACACCCTCTTTCATCTGTCGTACTTTACAACTACGACAGTTTCATTATTGATCGTCTTCGAAATTATGAAATAATCAGACTATGCCCTTTACAAAACAGACTGACCTGTTACATTAGTTACGTACCATTAACAAGGCTCCAATACCATACACGCACTGCATCGAATGCATACCCTTAATATCCTAATTATTGATTCACCCGAAGTAATTTCTATGAATGTGTGTTTCGTTATCCATTTAACTGTAACATTTGATTGTTGCATGCTTTATGTGAGGTGGTGGAATTTTACAGGAGTTATATTTTAAATACTTTTAAGTGTTACAAAAATGTTACTGTTTAATAATGTTTTAATTGCACTTTTAATAACTGTTTCTGGGGGTTCAACGTATATCAACAAAAAACGTAAAGTGTCCCTGACAAATAATGATATTTTAAAAATTGTATCAAAGTAAATTAGGTGATAAATCATCACGTTGTCTGATATCGATTTCAAATTCATCGTTTACGTTTCTTCTTCATAATGATTTAAGTAAAGATGTTAATCGGCTGCATCGGTGTACAGACGACCACACATCAGGTTACCACATGCGTACACTGTTATGAAAAGAATAGGCTTACAACGAAAATAGGGTAATAACCTCGTACTTTGGTATCCGTACTTCCAGTCAACATTAACTATATCTCGATCAATAGCTTTCTCATACCGTTGTTACAATATGCCTTTTGCAACTCTGCATCTCTGCAATAGACTGTTAAGCCTTCGCGCGAATCTTGCACACCCGTGTGTGCAACAACAGGAGTATGAATGCAAAAATAAATACAAGAAAGGTTAATTTAGCTCTTTTTTAATTGCATTTTTTTTCTGTTCGCTTTCGGCAACCAAGCCTCTGTTATCTTTTACTCTATCAAGTCACATTATGAAAACCTGTAATTGGCGTACATTTTAGTTAATTTAATAACTAAATTTATGTTTATAAGCTGTAGGTTTAAAGAAAAAAAAATTAAAAAATAAGTGTGATATAATATGTGTTACAGTGAAGAAGGCCCCAGCGTGCGTGGTGGGCGGCGAGGTGCCGTGGCAGCCGCTGTCGTCGGCCGTGTCGGAGGCCAGCCTGTCGCCGCCCGCCTCGCTCTCCCCGCACCCGCACCCGCACCCGCACCCGCCCACGCAGTGGACCAAGCAGCAGGTAACATGCTTATAGTGGCCAGAAAATTATTTTATCATACTATCAAACAAAATCAAAAATGATTATTTTTTTAACAATATTACACAGTATATGTAACAAGCTGGGGCAACTTTTTAAGCGAAAACCTGTGTTAAGAAGCCCCGCTCTTCATAATGATTCTACTTACATTTAAGTTTAAGTTTAAATCACAAAGTACTTAACAAATATAAATTAATTCACTTAGTTTAATGCCAAAACTTAGCAGCTTGTGTACTTTCCTTACTAATATTATAAATCGTCGCTGATCTTACTAACTGACGTAAATAACATAGAGGTGACTTTTCAGAACAAGCTTTTTTCGGTTTCGCGCTATGTTTGTTGAATTGTTACTCTCATGTTATGAGACGGATCAACATAAAATTGCTGTATATAATATTATTTTTATCATTCTTTCTAGAAATATAAATATATGTATAATGGTACAGTTAAATACAAAATTACAGGCATTTAAAACAGATACGTCACTTTTATTGGAACTTTGTAAAATTTTGTTCTCTTTGTATTTTCAGATACGTCTGTTATAAATTACCTACAAAAAAGAACGCAGTCTCAAAATCAACTTTTATTTATTAAAAAAGCTCATTATTCTGTGCTTATTTTACAAATTTTTATATAACTGTTTTATAAAAACAGTCTTTAAAGTTTTACAAACTTTCATAGGGGCGGTTTCATACTTGTAGGCTGTGTAGGAATATAAATAATACTTGTTTACGAGTAGGTTTTGGGTTGAGCCCAAGCTGTTCTAAACTGATTGGTCAGTCGAGTCTCAGGCAACATTATTAATAATTATTATAATAAATGCCATAGGCTCTTGCTTGTCCTAAGTGGGAACTGTAAAAGTTCTATTGTACGGGGTTTTGGATGTCTCATTGATAAAGATGGTTGGCTCGCCATACGACCCCGATTGGACCCCTATCGGCGGACTCGGCTATGTAGAGATTCAAGTGTTTTTTTCCATGTTTCATCCTATGTTCCTCGGGGAAGGTTGTTTGGTTTCATGGGTGGGTTCATCCTCTGGAGGGTTGTCGGAGAGGTGCCTGAAGCCCCGTGGAATTGTGAGGTTGTCAGCATTCTCTGAATGGGACCTTGGTTGGAGGGATCAGCATCTTGACAATCAATTTGGTGGGATATAAAGATGAGAGGATGACTTGTAGAGTTCAGCATGGTCGGGCGGCCTGATAACGGGTATGTCTCCTTTGTCAGGGACATTAAGTCTTCATACTTTTCGGTCGATATTTTGGGTGTGCTCTCATTGAGGCGTGATTTCGGTGTGAAGAGTGAACGTTTTGTGTCTTTTTAAACTTGGGCTGCAGTGCAGTCCTTGGTCGTGGCCAGTTTTGAAGAAAAACTTTTGTGATTCAGACTTTTGCACGAAAAGTTCGGTCGTTTCGGTCCAGTTCGCTCGGGCTCCGGAGTCATCTTTTTGCGGTGAAAGTGATTGAATGTCTGTGGATGGTTTTTTGAAGTCGGGAGGGTCTTTATGTGTTGGGGCGGGGACTCGATGGGGCTGATCTGCTCTTGCCGGTCTCGGGATCGGGATGGGCTGGGTTTGTCTTCCGCACTTTGGCCATGGTTTGAAGTTGGGAATCGCAGTGTGATTTCCTGTATGTTTGGGGAATTGGCCTGGATGTGGATGGGTGCAGTGGCCGCAGTCGAGTTGCGGTTTTGGCCGCCGCTTCCATCCGCAAATAGATGAGTGCGCTTGAGGTCCTTTCTGTCGCTTTCTTGAAGAAAGATATTGGGAGCGGTCGATGTCTCTGATGCGCCTCTTTTACTTTGGCCGTCGTGCTGGGTGAAACGGTGTCCCCAGTCACGTGTCCCCAGGTCATAAATCGTGAAGTTTTTTAATGTTTGCGATAAAATAGAGATATTCCATTGATACTAGGAAGTCAAACATACATATTATACTCGGTATTACTGGTAATTTTTATAGTCGATAGTGAGGTCCAACTCTCCAAAATAAAAGAAATACAAAAGAAATCCGTGAAATTTTACTCAGTTGCTGTAGTTACGTAGGACTGTTGAGAGGGGTATACCAAACTCTGGCTACTGGCTCTCTGGCACTCTGGCTCTGGCGACTGTCCGGTGGTTAGTAACGTTTAACTTCACGATTTATGGTCTGGGGATGCGTGATTGTTGCTGCTTCACTTGGCACGAGGGTCAAGGTGGGGGAGGCGCGTCGGAGATGTCGACTGCTCTTGATATTTTTCTTCAAGAAAGTGATAGAGGGGGCTTCAGGCGCGTTCATCTGTTTGCGGATGGAAGTGGTGGCTGGAGCCGCAATTCGATTGTGGCCGCTGCACTCATTTGTATCCGGGCTAATTCTTTAAAATATAGAGGAGATCACGTTGCGATTTTCAATTCTGAACCATGGTCGGGGTGCGGGGGACTTTGCTCACGGCGCGATCGGCTACGCTGTCGAAGGGGCTGGATATGTGCTTTTGCCATGCCAACTCAGCTTGTACTGATCTTGAGATTGGCAAGAGTGGATCAGCCTCGTCGAGTCTTTGCCCTAACACATGAAGACTTCCTCGGCTTCGGGAAGCTGTCCACGGATATTCGATTGCTTTCGTTGCGAGGGGATGGCTCTGGAGCTCGAGTGAGTTGGACCGAGCAAGAGTCTAAACCACGGGGGTTTTCCTTCAAAGCTGGCCACGGCCGGAGATTGTGCCGCAGTTTGGGTTTGGAAAGACACAAAACGTTTTTTCTTTGCAATGGGGTCGCCCTTTTCAATGGGAGCGCGCCCGGAATGTCGACTGAAGGGTATGAGGACTTGGTGTCTTTGGCAAGGGAGATACACCTGTTGTCAGGTTGCCTGATTATGTTGAGTTCTGCAAGTAACTTTCTCGTTAGATTTATGTTTTTGCTGGTTTAATTGTTAAGATGTTGATCTCTTTGATTGGGGTCTTATTTGGAGAATGTTGACAGTTTCATGATTTTGCAGGGCTTTGGGTGCTTCTCTGATAACCTTTTGGAGGATGAACCTGCCCATTAAACTAAATAGCTTTCCCCAAGGAACATAAGACGAAATATGGAAGGAATGTTTGAGTCTTTAATAACCGAGTCAGCTGATTGGACTGTTTGTGTGGATAGTCAACAGTTTTATCAAAGATGCCTGAAGCCCTGTATAGTACAGTTTTTATGGTTCCCGTGTAGGATGAGCGGGAGTCTGGGGCATTTATTATAATAATTAATAATGTTGCCTGTGATTTGATTGATTGATTAGTTTAGGTTCAGCTTGGGCTTGACCTAGAGCCTCAATGGGTATTATTTATATTCTTGTGCAGCCCATGGGTGTGAAACTGTTTTTGTGAAAACGAGTTGAAGTTTTCGACACGCTCTTGGTTCCACCTGGCTGAGAGTCAGGCTCAACGCGTTCTTGGTTCCACCTGGTAATAAATAAAGATTTCATTTATAACCAGAACGTGTTGAATGAACCAAGAAAGTGTTGAGCTTGATTCTCAGCATCAGGATCTACTTGAAATATAACAACCTTGGAAGTAAGTTTTATGTAGTTGAGATTAATTACGAATTAATCATCTGCATAGCTTCTTGTCAGTGGAGTAAACGCCATACCTACACATATAAACACAATAATGTATGTGTTTATATAATTTGTTCATTTTAGTTAGGCGTAAGTGAAAAAAAAAAGTAGTTTATTCGATATTTCAGTTCACTCTAAAAGACGTATTCAGTTACGACGCTTTTTGCAAACAATTTTGATTTCAAAAAATTCAGCCTAAAAGACGTATATATTTACGTCTATTAGCAGGAATCCTATTTGAATAAAATGTTATTTACGTCAACCTGCCAAAATTCATTTTCTCGGTGTTGCTTGAGGATACAGATAAGTCGATTAGACCGGTCGATTCGTCTTCAAAAATCGTTATACCTAGTATTAATAACTCATTTTTGGCAAAAATGCAGATACGTCAGTTAGTAAGATTAGCGACGAAATGTGAATGTAAGTTTGTTTGTTACGCTTTCACGCCTTTATTACTGAATCGATTTTGATGAAATTTGGTATAGAGATAGATTAGACCTTGAGGAATGACATAGGCCACATTTTATCCCACAGCTGGGCACAATATAACATGTAGTCCACGCAGACGGGAAGCTAGTAATATTATAAATGCGAAAGTTTGTGAGGATGTATGTATGTATGGACACAGAATAAATAATAGTACTAAACTAACGTACAGAAGTCTCACTCCCTAACAAAAGTCAACTATAGGCATAAAAATTTGCCTACTATTGCAAGCGGCACAGGCTTGCAAAAGAAATTGAAACGTATAGTCGGCCGCTAGCGTTCATATTCTATTGCGCACCGCCGACTCGATACCGCGTTCGCGACGAGAGCTCAGGGTTAACACTCGCCGCCGATTTAGAGGTAAAATTATTATTGAAATAATTTACCTCTAAATCACCACACGGCGAGGTAATAATAATTTACCTCGCCGTGTGGTGATCGGTTAAGAATAACACCACTCCATCTCTTTCCGTGGGTGTCGTAAGAAGCGACTAAGGAAACACAAATGAGACCTGCCTCCTAGTGATCCATCCCAGGCAACGACACTTCATTTTTGTCTGAATCTGAGGTATCGTCCTATTGTCTCATGCGGTGTGGTAGGCTCTGTAAAGGGCCGTCTGGTTCGCGACCACCCTCCTACCGAAGTCCGACGCCAAACAGCTTGCTGTGTTCCGTCGGTGCGTGGGAGTACCAGTGCCTTTATAGGCGTTTTCTGGGTTAACTCGCTCCATCGTTGACCTCATCTTTGACCTTTATGGTCAAGATTGAGGTCAAGAGTTAACCCATCTTATAATAAAAATAAATAAAATAAATTAAGTAAGATAACAAAGCTTATAAAATCAAGAGTAACTTTAGTTAGGAAGTGTAGTAAGTAAAAACACAAGTTAACATAACCAACCATGTTATTTGATACCTAGCTATTGTGATGGCAAAACGTGTTTCTGTTTGGTTTTAATATTGTTAATAAGTAGGTACACTTATTAATTTGTTCAACACGCGACCAACGCGGTAAGCGCGCGCGCGGCGAGTATCAACCCGCGCTCGCTGGCATACTCACACTCAGTATGCCCGCCGCGCGAACATGCCTAAACTGCGGAGTGACACCCCCCTGGTATGGATATTTGTTACGCTCAAACGGCTGGACCAATTTTGATAAAATTTGATATGGAGGTAGCTGACACCCTGGATGTGCTAATCTTAGGTTACATAATTTTCCCAAATTCCCACGGGAATGAAATCCCGGGCGGAAAGCTAGTATAGAATATATCAAGGTATTCTGTCATTTGAAGTATGAGCGAAGTCTCAACTGGCGTGGCTTTAGGGCTAATTACATGAACAAATGTTTCAATATTTTTTTCCTTTTTTTTTGTCATAAATGAAGTTGTCATTTGGGTTAATTCCCAAGTGGACGATTTTTGACGTTACAGTTGATATTTTAGGAAGTAGACGATTTAAGCCTTTTTTTTAAAGTTATCAATTTCCGAAGTAGACCATTTAGGAACTTACCCATATGAATCTAAACCATTGAACCATCTTAAACGGTTTGACAAATATTTATATTTCCTCTCTCAACTTCTATTTCATATCCTTAATTTTCGCTAACTAATTTAAAGTCTCCCCGTATGTTAAAATGCTTTCTTATGGTTTGCAATAAAGATTAATTAATAAATTCAGGTGTGGCAATGGGTAAGCGGGCTGGACTCCGGTCTGGAGCGTCACGCGGGGGCGTTCGCGGCGCGGGGCGTTGACGGGGCGTTACTGTTGGCGCTGTCTTCAGCCGACCTCAAACTACTCGGCCTGCGCGGCGACGACCGACGCAAGATGAAGCGTCGCCTCAAAGAACTCCGGGCCGCACACGACAAACACCTCAAGGCCCTCAAGAAAGCAGAGAAGAAGGCCAAGAAGAAGTAACTAGTAAGAAGTGCCATCACACCTCGGTCGATCCCATTCTCGTCTCAGTCGAAATTCGAGCACAATTGAGCGACTCCGCAGTGGTCGCGGTCAAATGTCAAAGTGACAACGCCAGGCGGTCAGTTCGATTCTTTTTAAAATGGCGTCCACGAGTTTCGTGATTTTTTCTAAAGTCGCGGTGAGTTTGGAAGCGACGTTGCACTCAATGTAATCAGAAGACAGAGCCCAAAAATTAATTGATTAATTTGATATAAACCTTTTTAACTTCTTCGTTCTTATTTCCTCGCTTTGCCCTTGCGCTCACCTAGCGCTAGCAGTTTCTTTTTTCACTCATTTGAAGTTTCGCCGCGTGCCGATACATTTGAGTCGCCCAGTTGTGCTCACGCTGCTGTTTGACGGATGTACTTAAGTGAAGTCAGCTTTGAATTCTAATAGAATTATGTATTTTTTAGAATGACTCGCTTCCGATTCCGAGCTATCCTAAACAGCGGGATAACGCCAACCCTTGCCCTGTCCTATCTGGCCTATATTTCATGACAAATTCGAAGAGTGAAATCTGTCTAAGGCAGGTTACGATAGGATTACTTACTTGTCCTATTCTGTCTTGAGTTTTTTTTTATGGCAACTACTTTCACCTGTACGCAAATGAGGCTGCTATTTTAATTTTACGAGTGATTTCTTATAAGCTATGCTTTTTCATCTTCTATTTTTCTCTTAGCAAAAGCTCGTGTGAAATTGTGAGTCGAGTGACCGCATCAGCGTGTGATGCGATGCCTGTGACTGAGAATATGGTGGTGGATGTTAGAGCTGAGTCCGATAGCGTAGCGAGTGCCATCTGACCTATAGCTTAGAAATTAGTGACGTTAGTGCTGCTTCGATCGAAGAAACGAAATATTATTAATCGAAAATTAGATGTTAAGTGGTATGGAACAAGAAAAGTAGGACTCGAACTAGACTGTATGTCGAACGCGCGTATACAATATATTAATACAGGTCTTTGTCTGGAACCTACAGAAATTCTTTGTTGTTCCTACAATTTGTATTTATTGTGTCAGTTTTTCTTAATGTTTGATTGTGGCATATGGAATGTTGGAAAAATACTGGCTCAATCTAGTCATAAGATGAATTGTAAGCTTTCAGAAGTCATGAGATACTTTATAAACAATTTTCTTAGAATTTTTCACATATTTAAGAATAATGTATCCTACGTGTATGTAATGATCACCCGCTACGTATTATTACTAATATAAATATAACAATTATTAATTTATTTAAATTTCTAATTAATCAGGATGCAATGCAAAATGATTCTGTAGTTTTGGCATTTATTTATCATCGTGTATTGCACAAAATGTACTTAGTAACGGCGGCTAACCATAAGTCGTCCTCTGTTAGTAAATGTGATTGAAATTAATAGAAGTAACATTCATCAAGATGTGATCTCATTTCATGTAAGAATACCAGATTGTTCACCACCTTGCAGTATTTATTAGAAATATCTTTTAACAGAGCTCATGTAAATTGCACTCTTGATTTGTAAAACATTCCAGAAATCTTTTCTCTTGAGTATGTAGTTTTCAGTCGTGTAGTGTTTATGGTTTAGACGAGATTTAGTTTTCCGTAGGCATCAATATGATTTCGTGAAAGTGTAATATTAGTTGTGTCTGTATGTTTGTTTGGTTCCATTGTCAATCATGTCTTGTGCGGCTTGCAAGCCGAGACGTGTAAATAGTCTCTAACTAGTACGAGTTAACTTGAGACCTGGCCGACGACGTCCTCTTTGATGTACGGTGTGCTGATAAAATGTCGAAAGAGAGTAGAGACATGTATCCGTAACAAAGATGCTATATCTTTGTAATCTTTTTCGATCTTTTATCATTTTGCACACTGTACATTGACTGTGACGTCGTCGGCCCAGGTCTCAAGTTAACTCGTACGAGTAGTACATATTATACCAGGCCGACGCCGGCAAGCGACGTGTGCTTGAAATCATTTGTATGGCTGAATGAATGTCGTACTACACTTAATTAGAATATTTATTTCAACTAAGAATTAACATTAACTTAAGTAGTTCATTAACGATTGCCAAAATTGATCAGTAATTGTTTTATATTGTTGATTTTATAATTTAACTTTTTCTTAAATTATTTAAATATTTTATTTTGGGACCAAATTAATTTATTATGAACTTGCAATTTTTTATTTATGTATTTTTGGGTGTGTGTTCAGGAGAAAGATTTTTTAATTTATAATTAATAAACAAACCAAAGTCTTAATTGTTGTTTCCTTTCATAAACCCTCCCTCCCCCCCTAACACATATCTTGTTTTGGCGCAGAATGCCAAAAACTCAAAATGTCAAACTAAAAAACGTTCAAAGCTCAACCTAATTCTAATCACAATTTAGTATTATTTAAAACGCTTACCCGCGTAATGGTACTTAAGGGAACGAGAAATTTTGCTGCTTGACTTGATGGCACAATATAGCAATATAGCTGGTTAAAGCACCAGGAGATGTCGCGTGTTATTCAACTTCTTTTCGCGTCGAACATTTTCCCTAAAAATTATTTTTCTATCACAATGTAGCAAAAATCAAACAATCTACCTATCGTTTGGCCCGCATACGAGTGGTAGTTCTGACAAACAGTAAAGAATATGGACCAAAAGGTCATTGTTCGAGATCTGTCCTTGACTGAGCCCAGTAATTAAAGTGGGAATCCAGTCCCAATAATTTGATCAACATGTCGAACGCGCGTATACAATATATTCATTGACTTAATTACTGATCCCACCAGCCCTGGGTGTTAGGTAATAAACGCATTCAAACTTAAAAGTTTTACTCACATTACTTAAAGCCAGCTTCTGGCCGACAGTTTGGATGCAATACGAGGATCTTCATCTGGTATGGAAAGGCAATAAGGTTTTCCCTCGTGACATGGGTCCCTTGGAACATACACAATGACTGATAAGGAAACCCATGACCCGAGACTAAAGAATCCAGGATCCGTTAATCGAGATCATCAGACCACACAGGCCTAGTAACGTGAGAACCGTCTTAAAAAGTTAAATTCTATTTGAAACGGTTCTCAGTGTGCACAACGCCAAAAACGTAAAATGACAAGCAAAATGGGAAAAGCGCGAATTGATAAAAGAAATTCATATGCCAGAACCACCTGGATATTTTTAGGGTTCCATTTTCAAGGCAAGGAATGATATTGTATTAAACGCAAATAATAGATACTTAAATTAAATATTTTAAAATACACATTACTGACTGGGCCAGCGGTGATATCCTGATAGCCCATAGGTTTATATGTTTATAAGCTTATACTAAGCAATATGTATTCATTATAAGGCTTTTAGGTTATCATAAACCAATTATTTAGACACCAAACTAAGAGTTCCTTGTAGATTAAGGGATTCTCAAAATAACATCCAGATATGGTTTTGCCGTTATGGTTGAAGCTTTCATCATCTTGCACCTTTTTCCATATATGTCATTTTGCACTTTAGACTTTTTGCTCTTTTGCTTTTTTGGCTGTTTTTTGTCTCTAAAGGTGGGATAATATTTTTATGTAAATGAGTCGCCGCCACCATATAAGGGCACAGCAGTTTTTAACATACCTATCTACTTACATTTCTAATTCATTAACTTTAGCATTACCTACCTACAAATAATACCTAACTGCATAGTGAAAAACTAAATAAAAACACCAAAAATAATTTGTCTCCTTTATTTTTATTTTCTTATTTTTGTTTCTCTTCTTGAACCTCTTTTTGGTTGGTGGAGAGCCATCACTATCTTGGCCGTAGGTGATGGTGACAAAAGCACCAGGTTTTCTTTTAGGAGCTACTTGCACTTTTTCTTCAACAGTTTCTTCTTCTTCATCATCATTTTCACTACTATTATTATCCTCAGTTTTGTCTACTGTCTCATCATCATCTGATTGCTCTTCTTTTTTTATCAAATGATTTTGTCGGTTCAAAGTCATGCAAGTTGCTCTACATCCTGCATTGATGGAGCTTATTTCAATCAACTTTGAATCTGTTACAGACCAAGCTTTTAGTTCCCCTGAACTAGAAGCCGAGTACAACATTTCATTTTCATAATGTAAACATTTAACTCTTTGTTTATGGGCAGGGTATGTAAGGGCCTCTGTATCTGACACAGTAATGGTGATAATGTTTCCATTTTCTAATCCAACATACAGTTTCTCATCAGTTGCCCATTGGACTGAGGTTGGTTTACTATTGCAAGTGATTCGCTTTTCAAGACCAGCTTTACTTATAGTCCAGACATCTACAGTTTGTAGGGACATCAAAGAAAACCTGTCACCTCCTGGAGAGAACTTTACCTCAGTTGGCATTGTGACACCTTTGCTAGCTAAGTTGATTGTAAAGGCAGGCCGGCCTTTTATTAAATTCCATGTTCTAAGGGTCTTGTCACCTCCTATACTCAAAGCTAACTTATCAGAAGGATGGACAGCTATATCTATCACTGGTAGTCCTGAAAATAAAATAATCAACTTTATTAAAATGCTTAATTATCTGCTAGGAAGGAGTTAACACAAATTTAAATCTTACCTCCATGAGCTTTTTTCCATTTCTTTTCTATTTGCCAGTTGCCCGTTCTCGTTACTATGATGGAACCGTCGTCACTACCTGTTAGAAGATGTGTCCCACTATGGGTAAATGCAACGGTGTTGATCGTACCATCGTGATTCATTAGGACAGTGTGTTCTTTTCTTGTCTTTAGATCAATCACTACAACTTTGTCGTCTGTGCCTCCAGACGCCAAAAACTTGCCACCGAGGGATAAACATCGTACTGACGCAGTATGCGAGTGAGTAGCGAATGTTTGTTTCAATTTTCTTGCCTGCAAAGAACGTGCTACCTAGTTAACAATTGAAACGTGCAAGCAGAAAACAGTTTTCAATATCTTAGCAAAAGATTTCGTCAACTTACGGTATCTTCCGAGTACAGCGAATACCCAAGCAAAAATCCTTCATATGTTCCGACTATTAATTCATCCATTTTCGTAGAAAATTAAAATAAAACTCCACACAACACAACATATGGAAATAGTAACCTCAAATATCGCATGACTAATGACAATGACATGAATACTTTCGTTCGTTAATCGTGAGTAAACGCTACTGACAAAGAGAATGTATGGCTACTGATTTCCGATCGTGTGAGACTGGGGCTACGGTCCGAATGACGTTTTTGGCGATCAGATCACAGCGCGCCAACGCTTACAGCGTTGGATGACAGCGCTAAAATCGACAAATGACAGTTATCGAGGCTACGGTCCGAATGACGATTTTGGCGATCACAGCGCGCCAACGCTTATAGCCTGGTCCGAATGGATGACAGCGTTAAAATCGACAAATGACAGTTTTCGAATCGGACCAGAACGTTAGCGCGCTTACGGTATTTCTAACATCAAAATCTTTGTTTACCTTCTGAAGATGAATTTTTTCTACCCAAGGAGTTTAATTAGTCATCACCCACGCCAATAACAAAGAAAGAAGAACTTTAAAGGAAAACCTTAAAAAACACATGAAAAACACTTCAATTCAATTTCTTGTCTATGGCTCTTCTTGCTGTGATTAGGCCAGTGTCAGTAATATAGAGCTTCGATTTTCTTGGGAGAGACTGAAGTTTAGCTAGGATCGAATTCTGTATATCAGCATAATGTTTGCCTTTTCTTAACCGTGACTCGCTCCAGTCCAAGTTCCAACTAGCAAGCAGGCGTTCTTTGGCTATTGGGATGAGATTATGTGAGTATAGTTTATTATGGTTTGTAGAACCAGATGAAGTAGCAACTTTGGCGAAAGAGTCTACAGTCTCATTCCCTGTAATACCTGAATGTCCAGGGATCCAGGCCAGGCAGATCAGATATCCTTGTATTTTGCACCTATAGAGTATGTCCTTAATTTGAAGGATGAAAGGATATTTGGATTTACTGCGGAACTGGTTAGCAAGTATGGCTTCCAAGCAACTTTTGGAGTCTGATAAAATAACTGCTTTAGTTATTTTATGTGATTCAATAAAAAGGAGGGCTTCCAGAATAGCTATAGATTCTCCCGTAAAGACTGAGGAAAGGGGGGGACACTTAAAGCTAAGGACTATCTTAAACTTGGGAATCCAAACAGCCGCGCCCGCACAAACCTCACTGGAGAGCTTGGAGGCGTCCGTGTACATTACCAGCCAATCCGGCCAACGCTCGCCAATAATGGAAAGTAATTTAGAATTAGCGGAGGGGGAGTTTTTCTCTATTCCGAGGTTTGTGGCAATATTAGGGGTATGTATGATAGAGTGGAAGGGGATTTCGAATAATGAATTTAACCAGGTTTGAAAAACTGGGCAAGGAAGACTGTTGAACTTGAGAAAGCTTTTTATGAGGCAAGGAGGATCTTTGTGAGCCCAATAGCCACCAGTTGATACTAATTGGGACAACTGATCCAGATTGGGAAAGGTAAGATGAGAGGAAGTCTGAATAATTTTGAAGAGGGAGCGTTGTGAAAGGTATTGCCTTCGAAGGTAAAGAGGAGGATCTACACACTCTATTTGTAGAGCGTTGGTCGGAGAGGATTTCATAGCACCTAAAATTATTCTCAGGCTCTTAAACTGGACTTTATCCAAATATGAAAGGGGGATTTGTTGCAAGGTTCTAATAAGAAAGTGCTGTAGTCGAGGTGGCTCCTGACTATGGCATTATACAGAAGTTTCTGTGAAAACGGGTGAGAACCCCACCACACCCCAGAGAGAGAGAGCGCAACACATTAATATTTTTTTCACATTTATGGGAGACGTATGCAGCATGATGAACTCCAGACAATTAAGAGTCCAGGATTAGGCCTAAAAATTTGATTCTATTTTTGACAGGGAAGGCTGCTTCCTCACAAGTAATGGAAATCACAGGAATATTTCTACCTCTTGAGAAAACCACTACTGAGCTCTTGGGAATCGAGATTGACAGGCCATGTCTCAGAAGCCACTCATTAAGGTAGCCGATGGCGGAATTGAGTCGAGAAGATGAGTCATTAAAGCAATCTGAAGCAACATAGAGGGCCAAGTCATCAGCATACTGTAGGACATTACAAAAAGAGTTAACAAAGAGTTCCAGATCGTAAGTATAGAGACTGTATAAAAGGGAGCTCAAGACGGAGCCCTGAGGGAGCCCCTTCCATACAAGTGATACAAGTCTAGGTGGAAGAAGGAAATTATTGGAAGATATTTAGATGGACCTAGAAGAGAGGTAGTTTGAGATATAGTTGACAATCTTCACAGGAATGTTCAGTTGTAGCATTTTGCTTCTGAGCACTGGAAGAAAAAAATTGTCGTATGCTGATGAAATGTCCAGGAAAACCCCAACCACAGACTCTCGCTTCGAGAGAGCTATCCGGATGTCAGTGATAAAAATGCTTAGACTGTCCATCGTGCTCGATCCCTTACGAAAACCGAATTGACTCTTAGCAATGATTCCTTTGCTTTCAACAAACCACTCCAGGCGGTTCTTAATCAGGTGCTCCAAGATTTTTGCCAGGGTCGATGACAATGCAATTGGCCTATAACTTGAGGGGTCTTTGCTCAGTTTGCAAGGTTTTAAGATGGGCAGAATAATTTGAGACTTCCATTCCAGACTTGTGGAGAATATTATGTTTAGGATTTCTAAAAATAGACGCTTGGAATTCAAACCACAGTTAATAAAAACACTTCCAATGAGGGATTTTCTTTTTATTTTTTTTAAATTTTTCCCCAGTCGCCGGATAGATGGCGCTAAACTATGTACGTTACTGCAAGGAACGGAACGTTAAATTATTTTTGATTAATTCACTTGAACGTAATTTTGAGATCATAAAACGAAACGTTATAGTCATATCACATCAATATCACGTCTACCATACGTAGTTAGGCGATTTTACGAAAACAACGAAAAAACGAAACTGAATTATAACAAAGCGCGAGAAAACTAGGATGATTGGAAAGCCAAAACAAACTCAGAATATTTGATGCAATGTTTTTCTCCAAGCCTTTTGGCGTTGGCACCTAGTAACGGAGTCAGTTCAGCGCCATCTAGAGAGCTCTGGGGAAGTACTTTTTTTTTTTAATACCCAAAAAGAAAACCTCCCATTTGTTTATTTTGATGCGCGTTTGACAGATGTTTGACAGATCGCTCACAGTGATTACGCGTCGAGGCATGGTCGTTGTTAGCGCAAGATAAACGCAGTGACATACTCTTTGCGCAAGATGGCGTAGGTAACGACATCATGAGTGACGTCACTGTCAGCGCTGTGAGCGCGCTCACAGGTCAATCGGACCAATGTTTGAGCGATAATATCGATATTATCGTCATTCGGACCGTAGCTCGATGATGTGAATTGAACATGGATGTATAATTTTGGAATTGAATCACTTTATGTAACTCAGAAGTTTTTGAACGAAACGACGCGAATTCCTATGTTGCCATTACTAAAATATTTTACTTATTTAAGCAGAAATCATATGGATGTTGTGTAGTTCTATTTTATTAAAATATTTATTATTTCGTTAATGTTGCTTTTGAGAGCACTGAAGGTTCCCAACGTCGTTCAAAAAGAGGATAAAAAATTGTTTTGGATGTGAATCGTTTCAGAAATATAATTAAGTTGAAAAATTAGTTAATTCGGGGGGGTTTGTGTAAGCAACACAAACTTATTGTCAAAGAAAATTTAGGTTAGTTTTGTTGGCGGGTCACTATTTGGATTTGCGTTAATCCGCTATTTTTCTGTATATCTTAAAACAAAAGAAGTAACATGGTGGGAATCGACTCTGAGGCGTGGTCTTCTGAAGACACACTGAGAGTTTTCATCGCATCCGATATACATCTTGGTCATTCAGAAACAGACGCCATCCGGGGTGAGGACAGCTTTATTGCATTTGAAGAGGTTCTATCGTTGGCAGTTCAATATGATGCGGACATAATTTTGCTCGGAGGTGATCTTTTTGACCACGCCAAACCTTCTGCGGCGTGTCTATTCAAAGCGTCGCAACTTATCCGCAAATACTGTTTCGGCGACAAACCGGTTGCTGTTGAATTGCTCTCTGATCAACTCGAAAATTTTGCTCGAAGTGTAAATTATGAAGACCCAAATCTTAACGTGGCGTATCCAATCCTGTCTATTCACGGCAACCACGATGATCCGGTTGGTCAGGGTAGCATCAGCTCACTCGATATTCTTTCTACAACTGGCTTGGTCAATTATTTTGGTAAGTGGAGTGACTACACACATGTCCGTATATCGCCTGTGCTCATGCAAAAAGGTTCGACGCGCCTTGCGCTCTACGGCCTCAGCCACTTAAAAGACCAACGGCTGTCTCGACTTTTTGTGGAGAAGAAAGTAGAAATGGAACTCCCTGAAGATGGTGAAGATTGGTTCAACTTATTTGTGCTTCATCAGAATAGGGCTGACAGAGGTCCTGGCAACTACATTCCTGAAAAGGTGTTGCCTAAATTTTTAGACCTTGTTGTTTGGGGCCATGAGCATGACAGTCTGGTGTATCCAATCAAAGGAACGTCTGAGTCAGATGAATTTTCAGTACTGCAACCTGGAAGTACTGTGGCTACTTCTCTGGCAGCCGGAGAAGCATTACCCAAGCATTGTGCACTGCTCCAAATACACAAAAAGGAATTTATAGTAACTCCCATTCCACTGAAAACTGTACGCCCCTTCATTTTCAAGACCATTGTACTTTCTGAAGAAAACATAGATGAAGATGAGGTGAATGCTAGTGAAAAAGTTCAAGACTTTCTAAAAGCCAAAGTCAATGAAGCTATTGAGGAAGCAAAACGTAATAGAAGTGGTGACCCAAAGCAACCAGAGTTGCCACTAGTACGACTGAATGTTGTTTATGAAAAAGAATGTCAAAATTTCAATCGAGCTAGATTTGGACAAAACTTTAATGGTCTGGTAGCAAATCCAGCTGACATATTGAATATGAAAAGAGAAAAACGTGTACGTGAACGTAAACCAAAAGAAGAAGAAAATGGTGATTTGAATATTGAAGGTGCAGCACAAGCTGCTGATGTTGAAGAACTCTTGCGTGCTTACTATGCTGCACTTCCCATTGAACGACGTCTACAAATTTTATCTGTGCGAGCGATGACTGATGCTGTACGAGATTTTACTATTAAACATGATGATGATGTTTTCAAACGAGTATTTGAGGCTCACAAACGGCGTTGTGTAGACATGTTATTGGAATCTAATGCTGACACAGAAGATGACGTTATAGAACGTTTGAAACAGAGCAAGCAAGAATTAGATACTGCTGATGAAGACCAGTTGAAGAAACTCATTGATGCAGCTGCAAATAAGCCACCAACACCGGGTGCTCTTAAGCGTGCTATTGTAGTATTGTCTAGTGATGATGAGGCAGAGGCGGAGGTGCCAGCGCCGCGAGGCCGAGGCCGCGGTGCCCGCGGTGGGCGGGGCCGGGGACGCGGTCGTGGTGCACGTCAAAAGGCCGAACCCGAGCCTGCCCTAGCTCCACCTTCACCAGTCCCAGAACGTCGCACGCCCCGTCGTGCTGCACAAAAATCTGCTTCATGGCTCCAAAACTTTGTTGAGCGCAGTTCTCGGAGCCGTGGGTCTATTGAAATTGATGATTCTGATTAATTATATTTCAAATGATATGCTGGGTGCTAGTGTGAATCTGAACTTGAAACTTCAGGCCAATTCTATTAAAAACAGCTTATGCACTGCAGTACCAAACATGTCAAATTGAGTAACTCGTTAACTCAACCATTGAATAATTTTATCATGGAATAAATGGCTAAAAAAACCATGCAGTTGCAGTTTTGTAATAAATAGAATTGGCCAGTTGAACAACTTCTTACAAGAAATGAAGAAATTTCATTTCTGTATGAATTGTGCGATTGGCCTTCTTGTTTTTTGGTATAACAATTATTATTTTTTTAATCAGAAGGGTTCTCAACTTATTTATGAATGGCAGTGTCACTCAACCATTTCCAATATCGGTCGCCTTCAAGTGTAGCAGTATTCACTCTTTTACTGAATTTTTTTCTTGTATTCATAGGTATTCTTTAGTTTTAAGTAAGAAGTGAGTTCAAATAATGTTCTTGTGTTTATGAGTCAAAAATATTCAAAGGTAATAGGCAGTTCTTTTGTAGTAATATATGTATAATTCTCACTGTTAATTATATATATATATATATATATATATATATTATGCTATTTTTTAATACTGTCTCTACCCACCAGTGTGGTTTTTAGTTATTACTGTTATTTTAAGTATCTTAGTCATAGGTGACATATAATAAAATTGTATTGTAATATTATTTTGGTTGACATAAGTTGTGTAATTTAATATGAACTGTTTGTTAGATGGTCTTGGATTGTATACAGTAAAATTAAACAATAAATAGTCATGATAAATATTATCCATCACATCAGCTCCTTAAAGACTGAAAAATAGGTTTGAGATCAGTTGGTGGGTGGGGACGATTTCATAGCGTTTAGTAACAGCAAGAAATAAACTAAACTGTCATTGGGTTGCATAATAATCAATCTGCCAGACAGCTAACCAACTTATTTTAAGGTCATTATGATTCAAAACATTCTTTTATTTCACAAATATATTAGTTATAAGAAAGCTTAAAAATAGTTTTACTTTCCATTTACACATTTATTACACTAAAAGTTAAAAATAAGCAGAGCTCGACGGGTAGAGGCGATTTAATCATAAAACAGTAAATCCATAGTCAAGCTTGATCTGCTCTTAACTGTACTAGTATGATAAAACAATGTGCAAACCATAAACTACCTTAGCTGGCTAAACTTTGGCGAATTGCTACACAATCATTTATTATACACATAAGGGACAGCTTAGCAAAAACTGAAACGTTGAATAAATTCAGACATCATTCTGAATGGTTTTCCTCGGGAAAACTTTCAAAATTTTTTCATGTGGAAAAACATAGCTGTGTGACAATTAAAACGAATGATTTTCTGACAGCTCAGGATTATAGTTCACAGAAGTGTCTCAATAGGGGCGCGGTCCACAATTTTAAAAATTCTAATTCAGTAATGAATAATACAGGGTGTAAAAGACAGCTTAGCAAAAACTGAAACCCTGGACTCAGACTATCATTCTGAATGATTTTCCAGTGGAATTTTTCTCCGGAAAATTTTATTTTTTTTCATGTTTTTTTAATATTTTCTGCTTATATTTTTTATTATTTAATCGAATACACTCTATTTTGCAATAAAAAACAATCATAACAACGTAAAACATGAAAACCAGCAATACATTACAATCCTATAGCAGCGCGACGCAGGGGGATACGTTGCGTAGCGCCAAAGTAGGTAAATAATGAAAATTCGAGGAAAAAATAGTTACTTATAGCTGACTAACTTTCCGCCCGCGGCTTCGCCCGCGTGGACTACAGGTTATATTGTGAGATTTTTAATTACAAAAGTTTTTTCCCGCTAACTCCCATTCCCGTGGGAATTTTGCAATATCCTGTTGCAACTAAGCTTTAAGTTTACTAAGGTACCTGCATGCCAAATTTCAAGCGTCTAACTTAAGCGGTTTAGATTTTTCATACAAAAGGATTTTCCCGCTAATTCCCATTCCCGTGGGAATTTCGAGAATTCCTTTCTTAGTGCATCTCTACGGTACCTAAGCTACGTCCCTTCCAAATTTCAAGTGCCTACGTTTAGCCGTTTAGGCTGTGCGTTGATATGTCAGTCAGTCAGTTTCTCCTTTTATATATTTAGATGATAATTATGGGTAGGTTCCACCATTTAAGTATTTCCTAAGCTGTTCTTTACACCCCGTATATAAATCATAATTTCGTTCGTCAAAACAGATTCTTTTACTTTTACTACTTCATTTGTTAGTGTAGGTACTTTTTTAGAGTAGGATTTGTTAAAGATATTTTATCTTGCCAGTTTCTTTTCGTTGTTATTTATTCATTTAAATAAAATAAAAACATTTTCACTTATATTTTTCTTATTTATATTATCTAATTTTAAGTTTGTAAATGTCCAACACAATTGTAATTGTTATGGAATAAACTTAACTACTACTACTCAAAAGCACGCCAAGCTTGACACTTTGGACCGTCCCTGCATTGTATGGCGCGCAGTATAAATCAGAAGTCAGCTTAAACTGGTAGTGTAAAGCGTGACCTGCTCTTGACTGTACTGTGCAGGGACAACAGCACATACGCTAGGTATCCAAAACTGTCAAATTTCTTCAATCGATTTCAATTTTATCTCCAAGCATTAGATTTTACTATCCAATGGGGAAATTTAACAGTATGTGGTAACCTGATGTGCCGTTGACTGTACTTAGTCGACCACTTGAGTAGAAAAATTTTTTTTTCTTAGTTAGCCGCCAACCTCTTTAAATAAAATAATGACGTTCACGGAGGCGTACTGGAGAACTGTATCTTGACTTGAGGCAGGGGTTCCCAAACTGTGCGCCGCCGGGGTGCCGTGGAAAGTACAGAGGGGCGCCGCGAGGTGATTGTCTTTAACATACTCCGCACCCTTAAGTATTCGCGGGTACGAAATGAACAATGCCACGCTTTGAAAAATGTGTGGAGATCACCAAGCTTTCCCAGCACATTGACTAAATAGTTACTGTTTTTTATTTTAGTTTTTCTACTAACTCTCTTTACTATTAATTAGATAGTAACTCTCTCTTAAATGTTTACTTTTAATTTGGTATTGTTGCGGATTCCTTCGTACATGGCCATAGTTTTTTGACTAAGACTTGACAAATGACGAAACAAAGGGATTCGACGGGATATTTTAGAGGACGGACGCAATCATTGCGGTAATTTTTATTTAATTATAAAATTATACGTTTCTACAAAATTGACGTCTATCCTTTGTCAGGACTTACAAAGATGGTTCGGTTTGAAGGCGATCGCCAGTCTGGAAAAAACTACCATGCTTGTCAATCACAAGATTGAGACGGGTAATTTGTGCCGCGACGACAAGCCTGCTTTCTCTGACATACCTCACCCTGACATTCCATTCCTTAATACACCTCTCCATGATATATCTCCTCCTGACAGCTCTTTGACAGCACATAGAGGTTTAAATCCCTCCCCACAGAAAAAGAAGCAGATGCAAGAACTTGCTGATTTATACACACTGGTACACATTTCTGCTAAGTTACTTCATTATATATTTTTTTTACCCAAGGTGCGCGCGAAAAAGAAAATCTCTAGGCACAGCTGAAAATCAGTTTGTTGTCTGTCATAGACAGCAAGCATGCTGAGTTCTGTGTCCTGTTTGCTTCTGCAATCTACATCACATATTTCGCTAACCTTTTTTTAATTGTATAAGAACATTGTACAATGTTACAAATAGTTAAGAAGCAATAAAGTTTATCTACTTATCTATACCGCCCCTAGACTAGAAAAAAAGAGGGCATACGTTCCTACACATGGAGATAGTACGTGGTCAAAGGAATAGATTGAATCCTCTTCGACAAGTGAAGCCATGAAGCCTTACAGAGCCATGGGCAACTTCATTGATGCGAAGCCAACACGAATGAGACAAAATCAACGAGACCAGACCCGAACTTTGAGTATTGGTTTCCAATACTGAAGGATGTTGCGGACTCCTTCGTGCTATAGTTTTTGACTAAGACTTGACAGATGACGAAGGAAAGGACTATTCGACGGGACATTTTAGAGGACGAACGCAATAATTTTGGTAATTTGCATTTAATTGAAAAAATATACGTTTCATAAACAAAATTCACGCCTATCCTTGTTAGGACGTAACAGCTAACAGGTATTCCAATAAATGAAATAAATAAAAAACTCCGCTTCAAATTGTTAATATTTAAATTTTTGTTCCTTTTTACCTAAATAGTATCTGCGTAGGTACCTATATCTTTCAACTGTACCTATCTATTTTGACTAGCTAGCTGGTACAAAATTCTGAACTTGTAAGTGCGCCGCGGTCTGAAAAAGTTTGGGAACCTCTGACTTGAGGGAAAGTGAGGAATTGAAATAATGCATACCAAATTTATAATATTTTCTATTGTATAGGTAGTACAGAAGTTCGTAATTTATTTGAATACATTCCATTTTGCAATAAAAAAAGTTGCGCAAATTAAGTAAGATAACAAGTTACTTAGTTATATTTGATTTTATCTATGGATAGATTTAAGTGTTTACTAAGATGTTCCCTTACACACTTTATGGGACTGACAGGACGATTTTTTTTCGTTCGTAACTGTTAATGTACTTAACTCCGGTTTCGTAGGTGACAGTTTCGATAGCTTCGGATTTTGTTTAGCTAGCTTAGGAAGTCACAGAAAGCTAAATACTACAGGAAAAATAGTATATTTTGGAGGCAAAATATGTACATCAATGAAACTTTGTTTAAAACTTTATATTGGCACTAGAAATGAGTATCTGCTGAGTCCTACCAAAATTTAGGGGTCCAACCCCCTACACGGGGTATTTAGAAATACGAAAGGAGAATCGGTTATTTTTACCCACTCACAAAGATTTTCAAGCAAAATCAAAGCTATTGAAGCTGTAAGTTTGAAATATTGCTTGGATGATCTTCAGATATTGTGGGAGCTTACCTAAAAGAGATTACAAGGAGTTCCCATGGGAACGAATTGTAGAGCATCCGCTAGTTGATTGATATGTACGTTTTGTGTTACAGTCGCAGCCCCTCTATCTTTCAAACTATTATAGGCAGCATGTCCAAATTTTCAGGAACTACGTATTATGATAGTATATCGTAATATAGAATAAAATATAAAAAAACTTAAACCATAGTGGGGTCCCCATACGACAAGCGTCCAAATTATCGCATTTTTTAAACAACTTTTGACACTGCTCTATATCGCCCTACAATTTTTTCCCATGGGAACTTTGTGTAATCTCTTATAAGTAAGCTTCCACAATATTTGAAGATCATCTTTGCAAAATTTCAAACTTAGAGCTTCATTAGTTTTGATTCTAATCGCATAATTTGTAAAATGTGCACTTTTAAAAATTTCCTCTCTGCTCATACTTACCTCCTTGGAAGGGGGTAGGACCCCTAAATTTTGGTAGGACTCGGCAGATTCTCACCTCTAGAGCCCAGATAAAGTTATAAACAAAGTTTCAAATTGTATGAAGCGAGCAAAAGTCAGGCGGTCTCTTCATTTCGTGACTAGACTTTGGGGTTAGTAACTTATTTAATTGTTAATTATATACCTAGATATGTCTTATTGAGAGTTACAAAAAGTAATGTTGAACTACAGATAAAAATTATATCACAATCACATTTTTGGCCTTCATCGTGACAGTTTGGCCCCTAATAACATACTTCACATTATGTACTATAACCATGTATTAGATCCGAATAATAACAATTGTTTAGGTACACTCAAGAGCACGTCAAGCTTGACACTTTGGACTTTGGACCGGCCCTGCATTGTATGGCGCGCGGTATAAATCAGAGCTCAGCTTAAACTGGTAGTGTAAAGCGTGACCTGCTCTTGACTGTACAAGGCCAGCCCGCCCATACGGCGAACGGAGCGGTCGCTCCAGGCGCCAAATCCTAGAGGGCGCCTAAATGGTAAAGAAAAATAAAAGAAATTTCTCAATTGTCTATATTTTTAGCGAAGAGATGAACGAGACGCGCGCCGTGCTTCTATACTTCTAATTCTATACTCCTAGTCGACCGTAGACGGTATTGCGGTATAGGTATATGTATTATTAGGAGCAAACAGGAAAGGCGCCATAATTGGATCTCGCTCAATTCTAAAATTTACTTCGGGCCCGGGCACTGTTTAGGTAATTAACAGGGTAAGTAACGGTTCCTAAAATCAACAGATATATGCAAGCATAGTGTAGTAGGGCTCTTCACCCTGAAATGTACAAAACTTGATATTTAGTTTTTAATACAAAAAAGTTGTGAGCATGCATTAGATTTTATACAAAACAATGCCAATGATCTTGCACTCTTATATTTTTGTATAAGAGCGTCAGAAACTGGCCATTAAAATATTCAGTGGCTTATGACTTGTGCGCAGTATATTAGTTTAGTTTATCACGTACAATGTAACATGATGTGACAACCTTGCTGACTACAACAAGAGTGATATTTGGGTTCACTTTTGGTGGCTATACCCAACACAACAAAAGATGTAAATCAACGAAAATCAATAAAACATACCAAATATAGGTCCTGAAGCCAAAGCAACATTTTTACTTGTCACTGGTAAAGTTTAATTACTGTTTAGTAACATTTTAATAAATTATGTAATAAGTAATGGCAGAATATCAGCGCAAATATATCTTGCAGCGTTTGCTAAGACAAAGTATAGCCTCCAGAGAACCGTCGTATTACAACCGTCGTGACGAGTGTCAAAGTGAAAAGCAGATGTTTGTTCTCGGGTCATGGGTGTTTGTGTTTGTCTTTATGTGTGGATAAAGACAAACACAAACACCCGAGGGTCCGAGGGACCCACGACACAAGGGAAAGCCTTACTGTGGGCCTTTGAGTGTGTAGTGTAGTGTTAGTGAACAACTCGTCGATATTGATATTTTTAAAGGTTCGGAACAGCGTGGTTTAGCCAGTAAAAATAAAGAAATATGACGAAATCAATAAAAAAGAGTATTTAGAAAAAATCTATGTCAACGAGTTGCTTTTGACGCACGTATTGCAACAAAACAGTTGCAGCAGAGCTGTAGTTTTATAGTGGAATTGGATTCGTGACCGTGCCGGTTTATATTAGTTTCATTCACTATACAGAGCGCAAAGTACTTACACCTAAAAAGTTCTTACTTCAACAAGGAGTTTTAAGTCTTTCTCAAAAAATAGCTGATTTCTTAAAATAAAATTTGTTAACAATGCTAAATAAGTAATAACAAGAGGTACTAAACGTAATTAGAAAAGGGCACAGACATCATGTCTGTGGATGCACAATTAACTGTTAAAAAAAAAGAAAACTAAAACGCCAAAGAAATTAGAGAAGCCTCCCGATTGCGGTAAGTTTGAACATGTTTACCAAATTTAAACCGCTCACGTTTCCTTTGTATTGAGCCCAGCCCCCCGATCGCGGTAAGTTTGATCGAGTTTACCAAAGCTAAACCGCTCTCTTTTCCATTGGGTCAAATACTAAGGAAACGTCGGTGGTTTAGCTTTGATAGCCGTAAACTTAGCTTTGGTAGCCACGTTCAAACTTTCCGCGACCGGGGGGGGCAGAATACAACGGAAACGTGAGCAGTTTAGCTTCGGTAAACACGTTCAAACTTACAGCAAACGGGCCTTCCCCTTTAGAGAGGTCTTTTGATATTGTCATTTATAAGAGAGGTCCTTTTATATCGACATTTTGATGTACCGCAAGGCACTAGCGGCGGCGGCGCGCGGGTCGACGCCGCAGAACACGAGCGCGGGCGACGCGGGCCCCAGCTCGATGAGGTGCAGCTGGTCGTCCTCGGCCGGGAGTATGTTCGCCGACATCGTCAGCTCTAGAGCCTTCGCCGCCGCCTCCACTATAGACACTATATCGCAGTTTTCCGCTTCTCTCTCCTCTATCTCTTTCTTCGCGTTCTCGCGCTTTTCTGCATCTGTAATTTTTTTTTATTACACTTAGGTCCGCAGTCTGGCCAACGAAAGCTGTCTATGAGAAACGGCCGCAGATTTAAAAATTTCGATTAATGCAGATTAATACACTGAATAAACGGAGTTAATGGAACATATTTTATTTTCTACTAGTTTGATTTGATTTTGTTCTTTTTGTTAGGTACGCATCAGGTTACTCTATTTTTCATTGCAAAATCGCTCTTATCACAACAGCACAGAGTGCACACTTGTGGTAACCTGAGTTGCGGCCGTCCGTACATATATCAGTGTGAATTTATATGTTTTCTGAGTGTTTTCAGAGGACAATTTTTTTAAATCTGCCACCGTGTTTCGTGGACAACTTTCGTTGGCCAGACTCTATTAAATAACTCTCATCTATGCTTAAGTAGTAGTCGTCTTTGTCATTTTGATAGTGAGAGAAATAGACAATCAATATTTAGTATAGATCAAGACTTCAGTCTCCTTCTGTAATACTGGCCTTAGATTAGATAATCTTATATATAAAAATGAATCACTAAATCTGTTGGTAAGCGCAAAACTCGAGAACGGCTGGACCGATTTGGATGATTCTTTTTTTGTTGTGTTCCTTATTGTCAGGAGAAGGTTCTTATGAAAGAAAAAACTAAAAAAGTGCCACGGGGACGAAGTCCCGGGCGGAAAGCTAGTATTTTATAAAATTATTTTTTTAACAGACAAGTTACACATACAGGGTGTCCAGGAAATGAAGGATAACCCTTCACCAGCTGATAGGTGAAATCATGTCTTATTATGTGTTAAAATTTCATTTTAGTAATTTCCCACCATTTCCAAGATATAAATAAAAATAAGTTTTTGAAAAAAATATTTTTGTGTTTTGTGTTTTTAAAAATAACCATAGATATGTTGGCCACCTCATACAATGTTAATTTTTTCTTAAAATGTTAAGAGACTGGTAAAAAAATGTGTAATGCGAAGTTTTCTATACTAACTGTACTAAGCGGATTGTACCAATTACATTAAAAAGTTGCTCAGTTATTGCAGAATTTGAAATGGTATAAACTGTTTAAAGATACCCTTAAAAAAAATTACGCGCGAAGGTCGGATATTTCAGATTTCATCAAAAAAAAGTTCATTGAAATTAATTTCCTCGGCACGTTATTGCCACGGTTTGAGCTATGTTAACTAAGAATTCGTAAGAAAGGGGCCCCCTGTCACAAAGTCAACCTTGAACTAGCTACCTGAGCGCCACCGATTAACAATAGGGATAGCTAAGATACAGTGGTAGAGAAAGAGACAGGGATCTTTTTATTCACTTAGTTGGGACAGTCAGTGTCCTACGTGACTGAGCTCGGTTGTGAGTGATGTGCTTTCCTGTGTTTTTATCAGTTACTTCTAACGTTTCGTGTTGTGAAATTGGACTTGTTTTGCTTTGTAATTTGGATTTTGTTATTGGTGAATGAGGATCAGTAATGTTATAGCAAATTCAATAGAAATAGTATCCACGTTATTCTCTATGACATTAGAATGATATTTCTTTTTGAATTATCCAAATCGGACCATTACTTACGAAGATATTAAGTTATAAACATTAGCCGTTCCGGCCGCTAAAAGTTGGTGTACGCGGGTGCGTGTGACGTCACAGTGACTGTCCGAGCGCAGTCGGCAGTCGGCACTCATAGTTCTCGGAGCGGCGGCGGCGACGCGTTTATGGAAATGCTACCCGATCTCAGCACCGGCACCGGACTGAGATGCGGGAGGTTTTACGAGCAAGATTTCTAAAAATGATCACTAAAATCCTTCCACTATTCAGATCAGTGAACGCGCTGGAATCAGGTATGGATTCCTTAGCGTAGTTCAGAAAATTATAACGGAAACCCTTCCGCTATTCAGAATCATACACTTTCGAAAGTAGGCGCAATCTGAGCCGCGGGAGGATTTTCATATCTTATGCTCCCTGAACTCAGAGATTTTATTTGATACATTTTCTAGGAAATCTATACATTTCCTAAATAACAATCGGAAATGTATTATATAAAAATAGGTGAGTAGAAACCAAACATTTATAAATAAATTCACGCGCATACACACACACGCATACGCACGAGCAGACACACGCGCATACACACACACGCATACGCACGAGCAGACACACGCGCATTATACACACGCACATGTGCATTACTATTATTAAGTTGTTTATATCTTATATTTAATTTAATTAATTTTAGTTAATTCTATCGAAATATGTTTACTTAGATAACGTATAGTAGAAGAGCGGGGCTTCTAACACAAGTAAAATTTTTACTTAAATGTAAAATTGTTCTCTAGGCTAGGAAATAAACAATTTTATTTTTTATTTATTTATTACATGCTTGATTTTGTCTGTTTATAAGTCATTCGACTTCTTTGTTCGATTACGTCAGACGGAACTGCGACAAGTAGGTTTGTTAGTAGCTTAACCCAACCAACCCTAACGGGTTATGTTAGGTTAGAACTGCGACCCTCAACGCACGAGCCGAGCGAGCGAGCGAGCGAGCGTGCCGCTGCAGCGGCCGGCGAAGTGCCAGAAACGACTGTGTACATACCTAATTATTCTGTATCTCTACCTACTTTTTCGATTTTTCTATTATAAATTCAAAAACATTTTTCACATTTTTTCCTCAGTTATGTAACCAGATTGTAACTTAGAAGCAGATGCGGTTTATCTGGAAATTGCTTTCTGAATACTAGTAGGGAGTCATGTCTAAAATCATTCATTATGTAAGTAAACCCTACCGCAGTACAGAGCCCAAACCCGGGTAGCATTTACAACTTCTAAACGTCGTTTCGGGCGCTGTAAACCCTACCGCATCTCAGAAGTATGGGGATCTGAGTACTGGAAGCATTTCTATATACGCGGCGGCGACGCGATTGGTAATTTTATTTGCAATTTATTTAAACAAAGTGTTGTTAAAGAGTGTAATTTTGTGATATATTTAAATATCACAAAATTACACTCTTTAACAACACTTTTTTTAATAATTTTTTGTATAGGTACCATTTTTTGCGTAGTTTTGGGTCTTTCGGCACGTTAAAAAAGAGTTTTTCAGGCGTTTTAAAAGAAGTGTTTGTACATTTCGGCACTATACAATATTTATACATAGTTAGAAGATTGAATTAGACACAAATTGGAAACTTAATTTGTTTCAAATACACAATTAATCAATGAAAACACCTGCGCGCCTTAACGCTACCAACGGCTATCTGGCGTGGACAGTCACAGTGACGTCACAGCCTACCGCGCCGGCCGGTCAGTGAACTCCGCTAGTAATTTAATCATAACTTCGTCAATTTTTGTCGTAGAACAAAAATTTTTGCACTGTATGTTATGGATTTCGTAGCTCTATAAATCTGCATTCTCAACTAAAATCGTTACGGATCCTCATTGACGACTTGGCGTTTCAACGGACATGGATAACATAAACCAAATTCGAAAGCAAAATGTCCGTTGAAATGTTATTCCATTTAGAATTCTGCAATAACTGAGCAACTTTTTAATGTAATTGGTACAATCCGCTTAGTACATTTTTTTACACGACAGGCTATCAAAGTCAGTCCTGTGAATTAGTTTGTACGAAAACTTCGCATTACACATTTTTTTACAAGAGTCATGAGGTGGCCAACATATCTATGGTTATTTAAAAAAAAAACAGGTCTTAAAAATAACTTCATTTCTAGAAATAGCATGAAATTATCTAAATTAAGATATTTTTTTCAAAAACTTATTAAATTTATTGATATCTTGGAAATGGTGGGACTTTTACTAAAATGAAATTTTAACACATGATCTCACTTACCGGCTGGTGAAGGGTTACCTTTCATTTCCTGGACACCCTGTACAGGACTACTCGCCAAACTGTGAAGTTTACTGGCGAGACGCGCTCGTTTACAATTTACCTTTTCACTTATCTATCACAGAAAAATCCAGTGCGTACTATCCCTACTAATATTATAAATGTGAAAGTAACTCCGTCTGTCTGTTACGCTGTCAAATCACACCTAAACCACTGAACCGATTTTGATGAAATTTGGTATAGAGATAGATTAGACCTCGAGGAATGCTATAGGCTACATTTTATCCCACAGCTGGGCACGATATAACCTGTAGCTAACTATACCTATTTGATCACGGAGTCCGTTGTGGTAGTCCGCAACGCGTTGTCCGAGGTTCGGTCTCCAGGCGACTTCTTCTTTCATTTCGTTGTACCTTTCCATGGCGCGCTCGTGCATGCGGACTATAGCTTCTTCCTGTAATGAATTATTTTAATTTAGTATTTTTAAGCGTGAGGGATATTAACAAATATTTTTTAGGGAAAGAAAAATGTTCAGCGCGAATGGGACTTGAACCCACGACCCCAGGATAACCTACAAGCAAGACGTAACGTGCTTTGTAGGGGAATGAGAAATTTCGCCGTATGACTTGAAAGGCGTGATATGATAGCTCAGTTAGTTAAAGCACCAGGAAATATAAGTCAGAGGCTATTTTGCGGTTTGAAAATTTTAATACCAGGATAAGTGAAGATGGTCACTCTTGATTATATCTACCCGATAAGAAGCCGTGTGATGATCGGTTGAGAATAACATCATCCCATCTTTTTCCGTGGGTGTCGTAACAGGCGACTAAGGAAACTCAAATGAGACCTGCCTCATATTAATCCATCTTAGGCAACGACATCTCAGTTTGTTTTCAATCTGAGGTGGCGTCCTATGGTTTCATGCGGTGTGGTAGGCTCTATAAAGGGCCGTCTGGTTCGCGACCACCCTCCTACCGAAGTCCGACGCCAGACAGCTTACTGTGTTCCATCGGTGCGCGGGAGTATCAGTGGCTTAATTGGCATTTTCTGGGTTTACTCGCTCCATCGTCGACCTCATCTTTGACCTTGGTCAAGATTGAGGTCAAAAGTTAACCTATCTCATAATAAAAAACCGGCCAAGAAAAAAACGCGCATTGTAGGGTTCCGTAGCAGCATGGTTCAAATATGCAGCTGGCTTCTTAATTCTACAAGCATATTGTCATAGTTGATGTTAAAATCCCCAAATACTATACTTAGTATCAAAAACAAATGTATTAAAAAGTTTGGCCTAAATATAACAGAATGGAAGTGCTTCATGCGCGAGCGAAGCGAGCGCGATTTTTTTTTTTTTTGCGACAATTTTATAGTAAAAAATAATATAATAATATCAAGCTAAGCAGGTGTATATTTTTAATGTCGTTTTCGCAATTAGCACCCACAAAAACCTATAAAACGACACCTGAAATGTCAATATGTTACAGCTTGGCTTTCGGCTCGCCTCACTTTTAGCGTGGAACCTTGTATGTCAACCATTTTGGATTAGGGTACACTTCGTCGTAAATGCTACCCTCGTAAATTATTCCACATTTTTTTTCGTTATAAAAATTAATGTTTCCTAAACGGATTGCTGAAACGAAAAACGTTTGTAGTAAACCCCTTCTATCTTTTAAAAAACTATCCTATGATAACGCACTCGATGATATCGGCTAGAAAAAAAACCATCGCCCATTCACGTTAACGGGAAACACCCGAAAAAAAAACTACAGTTCTGTCGGCGTAATTTATATGTATGACCTTGCCAAATTTCAGCTCTGTGCTACCAAGGGTTTCTTAGGAAACCTGCGGACAGACGGACATGGCGAAACTATAAGGGTTCGTAGATTACTACGGAACCCTAAAAACAAATGTATTATTAAAGAGTTTTTAATTTCGGAAATTATTTTTGTTTTGGTCTAAATACAACCTAATGTAAGTATAAAATTCGCGAGCGAAGCGAGCGCGAATTTTTTTTTGCTTTTTTTTTGCTTTTTTTTTTATATTACTGTTAGAAATAATATCAACCTGCTGTTAAAATAATTTTGATGTAATTTTCGTAATTTACACCCCCAAAAAACTATTTAACGACACCTAAAATGTCAATATGTTACAGTTTGGCTTTCGACCTCCCCTCACTTTTAGCGTGGAACCTTGTAAACATATTCTTATTAATCCCAAAAACGTTTGGTCGACTATTACTCGCAAACTTGAAGGGCCAACTTATGTGTGATAGTTTTTCTTTTAATTTCGTTGTATATTCTATAACCGTGAATTTTTTCACATTTTTAGAAACAACCGTTTAGCTGGTAGAGGGGGGGGACACTTGTTTTTAACAAAAAATTTCACTTTAAAAATATTTTTTTCTCAAACGGAGTGCTAAATCGAAAAACGTTCTTAGTAAACCCCTTCTATATTTTAAAAATCTATCCTATGACATTCAATTCGATGGTATCGGCGAGAAAAAAAAATCCATCGCCCTTTCACGTGTATGGGAAACACCCGAAAAAATGTTTTTTTCTAAAATTTTATATTTTAGATCTGTCGGCGCAATCAATATCTATGATCATGCCAAATTTCAGCTCTGTAGTACCAAGAATCTAATATTAGTAAATATATTCTTATTAATCCCAACAGTGTTTGGCACTTGGTCGACTATTACTCGCAAACTTGAAGGACCAAGTTATGTGTGATAGTTTTTCTTTTAATTTCGTTATATATGCTACCAACGTGAATTTTTTCACATTTTTAGAAACAACCGTTTAGCAGGTAGAGGGGGGGGACACTTGTGTTTGACAAAAATTTTCACTTTAAAAATTTATATTTCGCAAACGGAGTGCTAAATCGAAAAACGTTCGTAGTAAACCCCTTCTATCTTTTAATATGCTGTCCTATGACATTCCATTCAAAAATATTGGCGAGAAAAAAAAATTCATCGCCCTTTCACGTCTATGGGAGACACCCGAAAAAATTTTTTTTTCTAAGATTTTACTCTACAGTTCTGTCAGCGTGATTCATATGTATAATCATGCCAAGTTTCAGCTCTGTAGTACCAAGGGTTTCTTAGGAAACCCGCGGACAGACGGACAGACGGACAGACGGACATGGCGAAACTATAAGGGTTCGTAGATTACTACGGAACCCTAAAAATATAAAAAGAAGTGGAATTAGACTGGTGAGTGGGTAGGGTACCTCATTAAAATCGTTAGTGAGTCGCGACAGGTTCTCGCGGAAGTACTTGTAGAGCAGCTCGGCCGCCATTTGTCGCGCGGCCTTCTTAGTGCTCGCGACAGCCAGCCGCTCGTGCTGCCCGATCCACGCCTTCACTGTAAACTGACGCAGGTGCGGTGGCCCTGTGTCACATATATAAACGACAGCTCAGCAAATATTTAAATGGTAGAATCTACCCATAGCTATCATCAGCTATAAGTAATTATTTTTTCCCGGAAACGTCAAGTTAAGGCGACTATAGCACCCGATAAAGGCAGCACACATAGGAATAGTGCCATCTCCGTCTCTCAACAGGCCTGGGCCGGCAGTGCGAACAGTGTCGATACACGAAGTTTACGGACTATGAAAGCGTGCGTGCGTAAAAACATGTTCGGAAGTTAAAAAAATGAGATTTATGGAAAGGTAACATAGAGCGGGACCCATTCGTAAGAAAGTCTTCAAATAACGATTTTCGTGGGACTCACCTCCGCCATACGAAGTACTGGTATGTACTTATTTGGCATGTTTTCCTGAACTCAAAAAGTGCGGTAGTCACTTTCTGAGGGTATGGAGGGGGTAGCTACGACGTATCAAAGATGGCGGCCGGTCCTATTTTATTTACGCTATATTTAGATAACTACTGGGCAGATTTACTTAAATAGGGTCTCAAATGAAAGATAATTTAATATACATTGTTTTATTTTCAAGATGCATTAGTGTAAAGCTAGTAACAAAATAAATATTTTCAAAAAACTACATTTTGTAAAATTAAACTTTTTTTACTGTGTGAAAAGAACAGAAACCATTATGGTTACAGTAATTTAGCTTATTATAAAAAATAGCTACACTTATCAGCATTCTAATGAATCTAAAAACGTTTAAATCGAGCTGTAAACAAAGGAACTGCAGTCGTCTAAGTGAGCGTGAGTAGCGCCGAACTGACTACGGTACTTAGATGTTGGTACGAATAATCTTGAAAATAACGTGATAAAACGAGTAGAATCACAGCAAAATGAAAAAGTATTATGAACAGGCATATTTTTTTTTTAACAGGCATCATTTTTTTTGTCAAAAAATTTTCTTCATTAAATAATGATTAAAAAAATTCGTAAAAAAAACGAAAAAATTCGTTCGTAAAAATTTACGAACTATTTTCAAAAGTTCTCGTAGCAAAAATAACGTTTCGTATCATATCGAAATAAAACTCTTCATACTTGCACGTTCTTGCGTTATATTTCAAAACAAAGGACTCAATGGTACTGGTCTGTACTGATGGACATAAGAGTGTAAACGTACGCACTCGAGGCAGAGGCAGGTCGCTGACGTGTGAGAGTGTACAGCCGCCGTTATATTTTTTACATCAGCAACACTGAGATTCATTCCGAGGAATCCCTGCACCGTGCTGCGCCGTGAACTTTGGCACTTGTCGCTTCATTCATTTGAAATCATTTGGTCAGGCCTATGACACTGTTAGTACTAATAGCTGCGAAATGGCGCTGCTATCGCCTTTAATTCGCCATCTTGTGACGTCATGCTGTATGTCAAGATAACCTCAAACTTCCATGATGGCGTCTTGTCAATGAGCAAGTACAAGTACGGTATTATGTATGATTGCTCTCATGGTTCGCACAGGCGTTTACTGAAGTGCATTGCTAAATAAATGCAGTACTTATTATCAGTTTTCGTCGCGGAAATGACTAAAATGCATTTATATTTATTTTATTTTATGATTGTCATAAGCATCTTTTGCCATGTGTAACCCGTATTAATACCATTTAGCTTTGATTCCATATAAAATTTTGTTATTTATTTTGTAGGTACGTGAAAAAAAATATTTTCGAGTGTCAAAACTATCAACAACATTTGGTAACAATTTTATATCTAAAATAAATACATTTGTTTTGCAAATTATATTTGTTTTTTTATGACTACTTTCTAATAAATCTAAACAAACAAATGTGAATTACACCTTATTTATTCTATGCCTAAAACTAACGGACTGATTTTGATGGAATGTGCTGCTCTAGATTAATAAATAAGCTACTTTTTATTCTAAAAAAACTAAACCTTATGTTCCAACAAATGGCTTAGTAAGTATTAGTAAATGAAAATATGTACAGTGCTTTCTGCAATTCTTTCTATCGATAAATAGCTAATTCGCTCAGTCGAGCTTTCAGTGAACCGGCTTATCTGCAAATCGTGCCATCGGCAAAAAATTTTTATTTAGAACGTCCTTTCGGCGAATTGAGCTGTCGGCACAACAAGGTATCGGCTGAAGATTTTTTCTTTCAGTCGATGGTCGGCGAACAGTGATTTTTATATACAATTTTATCGTTCAATAGGAATTCTATGAACCCTTGCGAGCTCGAGTTGAGTGCTTGTGTATTTTATGTTGAGTTTGAAGTTGAGATTCTTGTCACAAATCCTCCTCCGTCGACGATTTTTTCATCTTAGGTTATTTTTGCAACCTGCTTTAACATGGAAACGCTTAAGTGTTGTGTGTGTTGTGTTGGTGGTTGCGCTGCAACAGGTGAAACGCCACGGTTTTTTTGTTTCCCGAGAAACAGTTATCTAAGAAGTTTGTGGATGTCTTTTCTCGCGCCAACAAATCCTATACTCCTTGAACTCTCTGACGAGCAATTGTTGAAACAATGCGTTTGTCAAAAACATTTTGACAAAACGCAATTCGATGAAGAAGGCAAGAGAATTAGCTTTTCTTACACATTTCTCTTCACTGAAAACCGGAATTGCTCTGGGTGAACCACTGAGTAAAGTAGGTAAGTCCATAAAATCTGTTACGTATTATTCTTAATTGGACACACTATATCTATTATTTTAATTTTCAAATTCAAAACTTTCCATCACGTGGGTCAGCTACAAAGAGCAGAGAGAGTAATGTGTAACCGTGTGATGAACAAATGACACTGGGGTCACCAAAAAAGATAACAATTCAATAATTATAGTAGTCTTTCAAGTTTCCTGACAGCTCCCGCCAAAAAGGTCAGACGTTGAAAGTCATTGAAAATTTTTATTTTTTCTTTTACTTTTCCATTGATTATCATTGAACCATTTTGAAAACATGAGAGTGTTAAAGGTGTCACCTGGGTGTCACTCAAAAAAGTTCTTATCCACAATTTTTTCACAAAATGGCTGATTGCCATTTATTATAAAGTGAAGTGTTCTGCGCTACATGATATTGACGGAATTGTGGCAACACATATGGGTCTATATTTGAGAATCTATCTATTCACTTTTATTAACTAGTTCTGGAAATTGGTTAAGCCTTTAGCGAAGTACCTATTCAGTTGTACAACAACTCAACTATAAGTACCATAACCTTGCCTCTCGTGAACTGACTAGATGTCTTACCACTTCAATACAGATTTATTCCTAGTGCAGGGTGAGTCGGCTGACAGTCTGTCCCATGAAGAAACCCAATAGGCATATTTATTACACACTGTACTTTAAAACTGTACCTACTGCTTTTAAGTATTTAAGTAATGTTAGTTATTACTACCCAGAAGCATGTCAAAGATTTATTTGTTTGTTCTCGGGTCATGGGTGTTTGTATTTTTCTTTATGTGTGTTTTAAGGGACCCACCACACAAGGGAAAACCTTAGTGTGGGCCTTTGAGTGTGTAGCGTTTATTTATTTGTTTATTTATAATTATTTTTGAGAGCAAAATGAGGATGATACCCCAGAAATAACTTTGGTGATTGGAAGGGCTGGTACGTATATTTATTATTTAATGAAACTATGTATCTAAAAAATCAATCAGGGTCAAAATCATTTGATTCGTGTAATGTAACTTTAACCATAGCATTTCATATTACATAATCTAGTTATCTGAAAAGGAGATGCTTTGCATTTTTATTTAGATTACATTTGAATTTTTATCTGTCTTTTTAAAGTGCAATAATCCTCCAAGAACAGACAAAAAATTAAACTTAGAGGGCACCAACCTAGTAGCTGTTACGTAGCAACAACTTAAAGGCAACAGCTACTCAAGAGTCTGTTTCAACTTATGTATGATTTATTAAAATGGGTCAAATATTCAAATAAAAAAAGCTTTATTAATGCTTTTAAACTAGCAAAATTTAGGGCTCCTTATGAAGCTAAAGAACTTTTTTTAAAGGAACCCATATCAAACATCAACTATTTTTTTAGTTTTAAAAGGCGATAGCAGCGCCATTTCGCAGTTATTGGTACTAACAGTGTCATAGGCCTGACCAAATGATTTCAAATGAATGAAGCGAAAAGTGCCAAAGTTCACGGCGCAGCACGGTGCAGGGATTCCTCGGAATGAATCTTAGTGTTGCTGATGTAAAAAATATAACGGCAGCTGTACACTCTCACACGTCAGCTACCTACCTCTGTCTCGAGTGCGTACTTTTACACTCTCATGTCCATCAGTACAGACCAGTACCATTGAGTCCTTTGTTTTGAAATATAACGCAAGTACGTGCAAGTATGAAGAGTTTTATTTCGATATGATACGAAGCGTTATTTTTGTTACGAGAATTTTTTAAAATAGTTCGTAAAAAAATTAAGAAAAATTTTTTGACAAAAAAAATGATGCCTGATCCTGATGCTTGTTCATAATACTTTTTCATTTTGAATGATGCTTGTTCGTAATACTTTTTCATTTTGCCGTTTTGTCACGTTATTTTCAAGATTATTCGTACCAAAATCTAAGTACCGTAGTCAGTTCGGCGCTACCCACGCTCACTTAGACGACTGCAGTTCTGTTGTTTATAGCTCGATTTAAACGTTTTTAGGTTCATTAGAATGCTGATAAGTGTAGCAATTTTTTTATTTTAAGCTAAATTACCGTAATCCTAACGTTTCTGTTCTTTTCACACAGTAAAAAAAGTTTAATTTTACAAAATGTAGTTTTTTGAAAATATTTATTTTGTTACTAGGTTTACACTAATTCATCTTTGGAATAAAACAATGTATATTAAATTATCTTTCATTTGAGACCCTATTTAAGTAAATCTGCCCAGTAGTTATCTAAATATAGCGTAAATAAAATAGGCCTGGCCGCCATCTTTGTTACGTCATAGCTACCCCCTCCATACCCTCAGAAAGTGACTCCCGCACTTTTTGTGTTCAGGAACATATGCAGAATAAGTACATACCAGTACTTCGTATGGCGGAGGTAAGTCCCACGGAAATGAAGTCATTCTCCTTGGGTCCCGTTCTAACAGCTTAAATCGAAAAATACGTTAGCTACTTATCGAGAGTGTTCAATCACGAACATTTTGATAGCAAATTCAAGTTCCTGTGTGCATTTTACTATCGTTTTTACAGCTTAAAAGATACGCAATATTGGGTATTTAGAGGTGATTTTGTGAGCTTTTTCTATCGAACCAAAAGTGCTGAACATTACCGTAGTATTTTTTTTCTTCGATTTAATGCAGTGCGTCATGCTTATCTACGCATCATAAAATCATAATTTAGTTGCTGTAGTCGCCTTAAGAAGTTTTTATTATTTACTTACTTTGGCGTTACGCGTCACGCAACGTATCGTTAAACAGCGCCCCGTGCTCAATCCCCCCCGCGCCGCGCTGCTATCGGAGTACGATGTACATTGCTGGTTTTCGTGTTTTACGTCGTTATGATTGTTTTTTATTGAGTTTATTCGATTAAATAATAAAAAATGTATGCAATAAATATTAAAAAACATGAAAAAAAATGAAAATTTTCCGGAGAAAAATTCCACTGGAAAATCATTTAGAGTAATTGTCTGAGTCCAGAGTTTCAGTTTTAGCTAAGCTGTCTTTTACACCCTGTATATGGGAAACGTGTTTTTAATACCGTGCAGATTTCATCACGCACCCGGGATTGCCCCGCATGCGTGACACCCGCAAGTGTCTCTTTCATACAATAATATACGTACATTAATGCAAAGGCCGCGAAATAGGCAATTGCAGGTCGAGTATAACTTTGAAGGCCGCGCCGTAGGCAAGGGCTTCACTAATACGCGACAGGCAATTGCCATTTCTGCCGAGGCATATGTATAGTGCTTTTCTCAAAAGAATGTAGGGAAAGAGAACATACTTACTTTCTATATTATACATTTATTTTAAGAGTATTTAGTAACCCCAGCACGCCACGCCGTTTCATACAACATTGCTGGAGCGTTATAATGTACCAACTTCAAAAAAACGCCCAATAACGGATTTGGTTTTCTTTGTCTGTAAATTCGATACTTCGCGTGTTCTTTTTTCGAAAATAATTACAATACTTCCATGCATGTTTAAGAAAATATCTATTGTAATGCGTGGAATACGCACACGGGACGCGGCAATCTCGCATGCGTGATGAAATCCGCACGATATTAAAAACAGCTTAAATGACAGTCTGGCCCTGATAAAACCATCACTTTTTTATCTCCACATACAGTACCTGAAGCTTCAGTTACGAGCTTGATGGACCGTTCCACGGCTTGAGTGTGACAAGGAAAGGGTACTTTATTCTCTTTCGTTTCAAGACCGTTTTCTATAATTTATTTTAAGGCTTCAGCAGATTCTTTTAGTTAAAGGTGGCTCAGTAACAGTTATTTGACTATCGTGATTCGAAGCAATAATATCAGTATAACACGAGAGCAGATTTCGTCAAAAAAAATTCCTCTCTATTTACCATATTCCGCTATGAATTCACCTTGCTGTTTTACCCGTAACCACTACTTACTCGTGAACACAGCTTTAAAAAATTATTTCACCCTTTTTGAAGGCGGGTCAATTTTTTGTTAAAAATGTTTTATTTAAAGTCAAAACCATGGAACTAATAAGTACTACCGTACAACTGGAATGAGTACTGCAAACTTATTTTTCTGTCTGTTTAATCAAAAATAGATCTTATATAACAGACTTAAACTCTTATATGTACTGTACGCATTACAAAAACCGGTCCGAGCGAGATAGCTATAAAAAACCACTGTGTCTCTTTCTGACAGAGGTCTTTGTGTTGCCATATCATTTTTATCTACTGACCTTTAGCTTTGGTAAATTTTTGTACACTGTTAATGTAAACTTGAAAAACAATAAATAATGATATTATAAAACATTTACTAAATACAAATGGAAAAACATCTTAAGATCAACACATATGATAAGTAACAAAAAAAAACCAATCATTCACATAATTTCGTAGTATTGGAACTAATTGTAGCAGTAATTAACATAAAGAGTCTGCAACCCAGTAAGCCTTTTCAAATTTCAGTTATATGGTCATCCTAGTGAGAAAAGGACGCAATGTTCTATTTGTTATTTCTCTTTCGGCTCGGTTTTACGGACGAGAGCTCGTTCCAGTTGTCCTGTAGTACTTATTAGTTCCATGGTCAAAACTTCTTTAGCATCGTTGTGATTTGAAAGTCGATAAAACGAAAAAGCGACAGTAAAAAGAGACAGACACATAAGAGAAAATGAGATAGTACGTTTGTGAAGGTTTCACTTCTGCCATTTGTGAATTGCACACATGTTGTTCTTTGTTTTTTTTTTTGGATTTTATTTTGGCTATTTATGAAGCACGCAGTATAAGTATGCCAACATTTTGTGTATTCACAATAAAAAGCCAGGACTTGAACTAACCTGTATCACCGACTAGCTCATACGAGGCTGCCGGCAACCGATACTCCTCGCAAAGCTCCTTCAACACAGCCACGTAGCTATTTGGCCCCACCGTCGGTAGGTCTGGCTTTTTGGTCTCGGGTGACCGCCCCTAAAAACGAAAACGTTTTATCTTATCAATGTTATCATACTATATAGTGCTTTAGGTAAATCTCTTTCAACCTCTCGGGTGGTTAATCAGTCCATGAAACTGAACAACTTTCTCCAAGGAACATAGGTCAAAATACGAAAAAAAAAGTTGATCTCCCTTACCAAAATGCGCTATATGCTGATGAATTTTGTATGGGAACTCAATTTTTTTTTCTTCATATTTTGACTGATTAGCCACCCGAGAGGTTGAAAGAGAGATACGTAAAGCCTAAAGCCCGCCTCTTGTAAAGGCTAAACCACGTTATACCGAGCTTTTTTTAAAATATGTCTTCTTTAAATTAAATTATAAAATGACAACCGAAAGCAATTGCAGTTTCTAGAGGAATTTGCTTGCAGTCCCTAACTACGACCCTGAACAATACTGACCTGACTGATGCCGTATGGAGGCGGCACTTGCTCGCCGCGAGTGGCTAGAGCTAGCAGCATCCTGCGGGCCGCCTCTTGTTTCGCTTCTTTCTTGGACCGAGCAGAGGCCAGCACCTCACACCCCAGGGCTTTGCAGCGAAACTCGAACACTGTTGCGTGTAGCGGACCTGACTGGAATTTGGAAGTATTATAGTATGTTATTAGGACTATATGGTCTAAATCCCCTTCGTGTTTCAAAGGGAGGTCCGTGCCCCTCGGTGGGGACGAATATGGGCTGTTAAAAAAAATAGTATATGTGACTGTGTTTAGTAAAAGGTACAACTTTCGGGGTGGTCAATAAGAGCTATTTGCAATAGCTCATCACATTAATTGTGAACCTTAACGACTATCACGACTTGATTCACTGTCTTTACTTCTATCCACTTTACCAAGCTTGTTTTGTCCCTTACATTTGCTGCTCGTATGTATATATAGATGCATGTTATACTTATTTTATATATTTATTTATATATAATTATATATATGTATACTTATATATTTGTTTATTTGTATTATTTATATATATTTATGCACCACCAACTACTTCTTACCTTACTGCTGTCCTACCCTAAGGTTGCCTGGAAGAAGTTGCTACCTAGCAATAAGGCTGCCTTGTTGTACACTATGTTTTATGTTCTGTTAATCGTGTTGTATGTCTTCGTGTGCAAATAAAGTATATTGTATTGTATTGTAAAGTTGTACCTTTCCATTTTCACAGTCACATATTAGTTTGTCTAAGGTGACTTTAAATTATTTAGAGAAAATTAAGGATGTGAATTAGCCCACCAAACTGAACCATCATCCCCAGGGAACATAGGTCAAAATATGTAAAAAAAATCGCCTCTCCATACAACTTGAGCGATCAGCTGATTGTCTTAATATTGTTATGTTGAAAACTTTTTTTGAGTGTCATATGGATTCGTGGGGAAAAGTTGATTCATGGGAAAAATCACGCTCTAAAGTTTCGCTATTTATTATTATTAATTAAAGAGTTCACTGCGACCTTGACAGATCTATTATAACAGTACCCTTCTGTATCACAGTATACAGCCTGGAGTCCTATGCCAACCGCGAATCTGGCTATGTCATAGGGCACATCCTTAATATCTTGGTAGGACAAATAGTGGCCTCCAAGGTACCGATTCCTGCTGCAGTGCAGTGCTGCAGTCACAGGTTACATGAAGAGACGTTTCGTTAGCTTTCGCTAACTAATTAACTGAATAGTCCTGCTTCCCCACAGTACCTCCGTGAGCAGTTCGAGTACCAGATTCCACGTGGCAAGCCCTGCCGGACCAGTAGATCCCTTCTCCTTCGTTTCCCACCCCACTCCTCATCCTGTTATGGCGGTTCCTTCACGGTGCACTCTGTGCGTTTGTGGAATTCACTTCCACAGGCCATTCGAGCGAGTTGTTCGTTGGATGCGTTCAAGAGAGAGCTGAAAGAGCATTATTTATCTATCTAAGTATTATCCATATATTGTATGTATGTATATATTATAGGTATTTTATATATGTAGGTATATATTATTTATTTATTTAGCTAATTGTATGTGCTTATATATTTATTAATTATTGTGTTTGTATTATAAATTTAATATCTTTTTTTTCGTCGTGGGTAGTTGGTGTGTAAACACTAAATTGTTGTAGCTGTGTAATTTTTTTTCGAATTTATTAAAATTTACGTATTTATTTTGGTCAAAAAGTACAAATTATTAATGTATTAGTTACTAATTCTACCTGCTAGTGAAATCCTTGCAATACTGCCACTGATATCCTGTTTCATCAGCACTAACTCACATCACATATTAACTTAAAATGGAAGATGTCAAGCAAACTATTGAGAAACTGGCTGCTACCATGCACTCTCAGATGGCGAGCTTTCAAGATCAGCTCAGCAGGGCTTCAGTGCCAGCAGCTTCTCCAACTCTCTCATCGCTGGCAACCGACTTTGCCACCTTCAAGACTTTTGTCATAGTTGCCCTGAAGACACTGCAGCAGCAGGTGGACCTCGTAGCACGTGAGTGTGACCATCAGGAGATGCGCAGCAGGCGTAAAATTCTCCTCTTCCACAACGTGCCAGAGTTGAAGAATGAAGACGTTGCGGCAGCCGTTATAAAGTGTGTTGATACCCATACTGCAATGCCGCTTTCTGCTGAAGACCTTCGGCGGGCGCATCGCCTGGGGCGCCCTAAAGCTGGTGATAAGCCTCGCCCAGTTGTGGTCAAATTCCAGAATGTGGATACACGGGACAGAGTGTGGTTTGATAAGTCGAGTTTGAAAGGCAGTGGCATTACTGTTTCAGAATTCTTGACTAAGAAAAGGCATTCCGTATTTATAGCAGCTCGTGAAAGATTCGGGATTACTAACTGCTGGACCAGAGATGGGACTATCCTTGTAGTCGAGCCGAACGGAACTCGGCGCAGGGTAGTATCCTTCGCAGAGCTTGATGCTATCCCACGACCGGCTGTAGTAACGCCCTTGGCAAGTAAACCCGACGCTGGTGAGCGTAAAGTCAACCCCACTGCAAAACCGACAAGGAATTTAAGAACGGGGCCCGTGCGAAAATAACAAGTAACATCCAATGTATTTCGCTTCTTTGCCTTTCACCATTAGTTTTGCAGGCACTATACCTACATTATATTTATATCCCAGTCGAATTCGTAATTTTACCCACTTAATTCCTTATTTAGTTGTAGTTTTCTTACCCACTTATTTTATTTTGTAATGTTATTTTCACTTTTTATTTTTAAACGTAATAGGTTATGTCCAGTTGTCAATTTTGACAGCTCATAGTTGATAGTCTGTTTTATTTTCAATTAAAATGTTACAGTTAATCGGGTGGAAGAAAAGGTAAAATGTTGTTTTGTTTGTAATTTGTTTTTAGTTGTCTCTGTTTACTTTTTTCCTTTTGTGTGTTAGTGTCTTACTTATTCTAAAAATCATTTGTTACGTTTCGTCTCACGCAATTTCTTTAGAAGGCTGCTAGCGGGTGGAATATTTTATGAGTCTAGATTTTATAGTTTTAGAATATAATTATTTATTCATATTATATACATACTTATTTATTAACATATTTATTATATCATGAGTAGCAATGACGACAGCAATAATAACTTTGATTTCCTATCTTGTTCCTCTTCTTCAAGTGACGACAGTTTTCATAGTGCCGTACCTTCTTTGAAAGATGAGCTGGAGTCTGAGTTTCTAAACGTCAAGAAAAACTTTAATATAGTGCATATAAACGCTCAAAGCATACATGCGCACTACGCTGACTTGTTGAGCACTTTCGATATTCAGCACATTCATGCTATTTTTATTTCAGAGTCCTGGCTACATCCTAGTCTACCTTCTACGTCTTATTCCTTACCGGGCTTCCAACTTATTCGGAACGACCGGACGAGCTCCTCACATGGTGGTGTGGCTATCTATCTGCGCAGTAACATCCCTTTTTCCATTCTAAATCGATCTCCTCAACCACCTCCTGAAAATACCGCTGAACACCTACTCCTCGAAGTCACCATTTCCCACACGAAAGTCCTTCTAGGAGTTTTCTATAGTCCTTCAATGAAGGTCAACTTTTTTTCCTCCTTTGAAAAGCTCCTTGAAGATTTCGTACCATCATACCATCATACAATTATAATGGGTGACTTCAACACCTGCCTCCTTAAGAACGATTCCCGGTCCCTTGCCTTGAAATCCTTAGTTAATTCCTGTAACCTTCAAATTCTTCCAACAAATGCCACTCACCACTTTCCTAATTGTACTCCCTCTCTTCTGGACTTGATGATCGTCTCTTCTCCTAATCACGTCGCTAAGCACGGTCAACACGCTGCTAATGCCTTTTCCTACCATGATTTGGTCTTTCTCTCCTACAAGATTCGCCCTCCAAAACTCAAAGCGCGTGTTCTCCTCCAACGCAATTTCAAATGCATGGACGTGAATAAGCTTCGTGAGGACGCTCTGAAGGTTGACTGGTCGGCAATTGACCGTGCTACTACCATCGATGAACGTGTTGAGATATTTAACACGTTTCTGATCGGCTTGTACGATATCCACGCACCTGTCCGTCCAATCCGGGTCAAGCACCTTCCTGCTCCTTGGCTTACACCTGAAATCAAGAGTGTGATGGAAAGGAAAAACCATGCTAAAGCGAGGTACAGTGCTAATTCTTCAGATATAAACCGTGAGAAATACAACGCCGCCAGGAATCGCTGCAATACTGTGGTAAGGGATGCACAACGCCGCCATATTCACAATTCTGTTACTAACGGTGATACGGCTAAAGTCTGGAAATTCCTGAGGACTTTAGGAGTTGGCAAGTCTCGCACTGACTCCATTCCTAGTGATGTTGATCTCAACTCGCTTAATTCTCATTTTACAGCTACCTCTTACATGGCAGCAGATGCAAAAACAGACACGTTGAATCACCTTTTATCTTTGCCAACTCCCACGTATCCTACGTTTTCTTTCAAGCCATTCAGCGATTGTGATGTTGAGAAGAATATTAAGTCCATTTCCTCGGATGCTGTCGGTGATGATAATGTCAGTCGTAAAATGATCCTTCCCCTCCTTGATATCCTCACTCCCGTTATCACAAAGATCCTTAATTTTTCCATTGATTCCGGTGTATTCCCTTCGTCCTGGAAAAGTGCCCAAATCATTCCTATACCTAAGAAAGTTCACCCAAAGTCCTTCTCCGATTATCGTCCCATCTCCATCCTCCCTTTCCTGTCCAAAGTTCTTGAAAGACTTGTCTATCAACAGCTTAATATGTTCCTTACTAGGCACGATCTCCTTAATCCCTTTCAATCCGGATTCCGCGTGGGACATAGTACGACTACGGCATTAATTAAAATCACCGATGACATCAGAATAGGCATGGAAAACCAGCAGCTCACAATCCTTACATTGTTAGATTTTAGTAACGCTTTTAATGTTGTAGATCACGACATACTACTTGGGGTGCTGGATTCTCTCAACATATCTCCAACGGTGACTGGCTGGTTTCGCACTTACCTGTGTGGACGCCGGCAACGAATCCGCGTTGAGGATTCTTTTTCCTCATGGAGCTGTACATTTGCTGGCGTCCCTCAGGGTGGCGTGTTGTCCCCTCTTGTCTTTGCTATTTTCATAAACTCCATAACTCACTCCCTTATTTCTTCCTACCACTTATATGCAGATGATCTCCAGATATACACTCAAACAAGAATTGACGATGTCTCACTTGCGATTCAATCGACAAATGATGACCTGGCCCGCATATACTCTTGGAGTCAATCCTATGGAATCACTGTGAACCCTGCTAAAACCCAGGCCATCATTATCGGAAGTCCCTATTATATCTCAAGGATTAGCACTAACCATCTACCGGCAATCTCATTCAATGGCGTTCCAATACCGTTTTCTACTACTGTAAAAAATCTCGGAGTACTTTTCGACCAAACGCTGTCATGGAGGCCGCAGGTGGCAGAGGTAAGTAGGAAGGTGTTTGCTGCGTATGGCTCTCTTCGAAGATTGCGGAATCTATTGCCGACCAGTACAAAAATATCATTAGCCCAATCTCTAATCCTACCCATCCTTGACTATGCTGATTCCTGTTACCCTGACTTATCCGTGGAGCTTATTAATAAATTAGATCGTATGCAAAATCTCTGCATTCGGTTCGTTTTTAACCTTCGAAAATACGATCACGTGTCCGCTTATAGACAAAAACTTAATTGGCTCCCGATTCGTCAACGCCGTAACCTCCACTTTCTTTCCACCCTTTATTCTATCCTTTTCAATCCTACTACTCCTCTATATCTTAAACAATGCTTCTCCTTCTCATCTACTACTTCTACTCGAACCCTTCGCTCCAACTTCGATCTATCCCTGAATATGCCTTCACACTCCACTAACTTTTTCACTTCCTCCTTCACTGTCAAAGCCATCCGGCTTTGGAACTCCCTCCCTGTCTCCATAAGACGTGCCCCCTCCATAGATTCCTTTAAAACCCAAACAAAATCCCATTTCCTTTCCCTTCCCGCTCCCTAGCTAGGCTCTTGACTCACTGTCTTTGCTTCTATCCACTTTACTAAGCTTGTTTTGTCCCTTACATTTGCTACTCGTATGTATATATATATATATATATATATATGTATGTTATACTTATTTTACATATTTATTTATATATAATTATATATATGTATACCTATATATTTGTTTATTTGTATTATTAATATGTATTTAATTTTATGCACCACCAACTACTTCTTACCTTACTGCTGTCCTACCCTAAGGTTGCCTGGAAGAAATTGCTACCTAGCAATAAGGCCGCCTTGTTGTACACTATGTTTTATGTTCTGTTAATTGTATTGTATGTCTTTGTGTGCAAATAAAGTATATTGTATTGTATTGTATCTCACTTTATCTTGGTACACCCTTGCCCACTTCAACTGCCTCTCCCTCTCACATAGGTTAGCTGGAAGAAAACTCATTGCTTGAGTTAAGCTCGCCGTTGTACATGTCCTTTCTTTGTGTAATTTTTATATGTATTTGTGTGTACAATAAAGAATAAAGAAGAATAAATTTGCGAAACTTTAATGGTTCTCCCTGTGAAACTGAACAACTTTCCCCAGGAACCTATATGTAATTCTCAAAAAATGTCGACCTATGTTCCTTGAGGAAAGTTGTTTAATTTTGTGGACTGATTCACATCTTTCGCTATTTTTATGTCACCTAATATTGTCTTAAGGGCCTGGCCACGAGCGGCGATAAGCGAAACGAAATCTGTCATAGGTCGTAGCACACGGTGCGTCAAGTTGTAATTTACCGCGCCACATGAGCAATGAAGAAAGAATTAGTTTCCTAGCTGTGGCCAGGCAGTAACTTATACGACAACTGTTAATCCACAACCAAAAAACACACAGAAAAAGGAAAAATAAATATTTACAGGTGACTGAAAACTCAACTTAGTTTTATGTGCTGTGCCCTAACCATTTTCGCGTTATTCTAAAATATTTCGCATCTGAGGACTTTTATATTACTTAATTTTGGGATGTAGAAATGCATATAAAACATTGAGTAATTATCTTTATTATATGAGACCAAAGCTGATAAGAGCCCAAATTGACTCCTAAACATGAAAAAGGGTTGCGATATCTTAGCGCAGACATAACAGTTTTCGGGAAAAACCACTTTCTCACATCAATAATTCAAGATGTTTTTATGAAGTAGTAGAATTTCCAGCCACCCTTTATATTTCACAAATATAATTGCCCAATACAAAATAAAGTCTGATGGGGATTTTAAATTCCCTTTGTGGAGTAAAAGCAGTTTAGATATAAGTCGCTTAAATAAAGTAATCTGTACCAAAAAACGTATTACATATATTTAACGATAAAGAATCTCGATCTCGACACCTGGAACAATGGCGGTTTGCCTCCCAGGACCCCTTGTTACTTTTTATGTATAAGAGTTACAGAATAAGCGTGAAAGTAAAGAATGTGAAGAATTTTATCATGTTTCTAGGTTTGTCACAGTAAATCGTTAATAAATTATTTAAAAAAAGCTAAATTTCGGTATTTTCAATTCAAGACGGCGGTTTACGCGGCCTCCTTTAAAGGTCGAAAACTTGTATTTTTATTTGGGGATCATACAATTACATAAGTGACACATCTCAAAACAGTTTTTACTCAGCAAATACACCAACCTGGAATGCTGACGAAACAATATAAACAAATTAAAATTGAACTTTATGTCTTAGTAATAAAGTTTATATTATATTATTTCTATGTCAAAGGGAAAAATATTCCGAGCAGGACAACGATCAAGGTGGAATTTGTCTCTTTTTTACAACATAAACAAAGGCAAACCGAGAGTAGGGTGAACAGTGGTTGGGTTCATTTGCCAAGGCTCTGCCGCTATGCAATTGCGGGAGCGCCGCTGGGTCGTTTTTGTAGATTTTTTTAAGTTAGGGTAGTCACTTTATGATAGTTCAACGTAATGGTCCGAAAGGCAGGCGGGGATACGTAAATGTATTTACGCATCCCCGCCTTTCCCAGCGCACAAAAAATAAAAAGTTGGACAGTGGCGGAAGGCAGTTTATCGTGGCGCCTAGATGTTATATTTTCTGGATCGGACGCAATTATAATGAATAGGCGTTTTCTGGAAATTTGAATTACCCCCTTTTTATACTCTTTACTCAAGATAACAAGAGCGCAAAAATATTGGCAACTGGTAATAGCTGATCTAATATCTAAGTAATTCATTTTTTGAAACTTTTATGTCAAGGCCATAGTTTATCACTTAAAGATCTAAATAAACATGGATAAAAAAACATCTTAAACTATAGGTTCCATAGATATAATAACTGTCTTTAACTTATCAAGGAAAAATGTTGTCCCACTATCTAAAGTGTTAGAAAGAGATGTCATCCACTTATATAGCTTTACTCTTCGGAACTCTTTTGATGTGATCGTAAGCATTCCAGTTAGATAAAATAAGTTCCTTGACACCAACAAACTGGATTAGTCTAGCTAGTATATTGTCTGTCAACCGTCACCCGTATCTTAGCTATGTTCACCAAAACATTGTCTAAGGGCGTCCGCTGCATTATGCTGCATTTCAATTAAGCGGGTGCACGGCGCGGGCGCCCGCCGCGGATGCTGTGTCCTTGCAACTCGCGCGACGGGTGACCCGCTGCACGCAGCGCTGATCATATGAAATTACAAGAAACAGCTCGCCGGCGCCGTGCACCCACTTAACGCAGCGGACGCCCTTAATTAAACCATTGCTAAAAACACACAAACACAAAACAGTATAATACTTATAAAGAAAAAAAATCTGTTATGTACAGACAGCAGCACGTCAAGTTACCCATTTGCACTACGAAAGCCGGCGCTATTGCAAGCAAGATAAGGGGTCATCCATATGTTACGTCACAGCATATAGGGGAGGGGGGACATACCAAACGTGACAATACATGTAAAAGGGATACCAAAAAAGCGTGAGGGGTTCAAAATCAGTCATGTCATACCACCACGATAACGCGTCTGCACATTCCGCTAAGAGAACGATAAGGGGGGAGGGGTTCAAAAACTCGAAATTTTGTGTTACATAATATATGGACGGCCCCTAAGGGTGACGTCAAGGTAAACATGTATAGCCTGATGTGCTGCTGTGTGAACTTAACTTACATACAAATAATACAGGTCTTAATAAATTATACACTGCGTATAACATTGTTTTAGAGTCTGGCTATCGAAAGTAGTCCCTGGATATTTTTGCAAACTTTTTACATGGTATTACTAAATGAAATTGTCAACGTCTATTTCCCAAGATGTCATTTGGTCGTCAGTACTATTATCTTATCTTGTTTTATCGATTTAGGTAAGGGTGTAAAAATGAAAAAAAAAACTATTAAAAGCGAAGTGCGGAAGATGTTGTTTTGCATGATTTCAAAGTTTAAAGAAAATCAACAGGAGAAAGACACCGAATTCAAATAAAAACAAGATTGTTTACGTGTGGTGCTTGATTTCTTAAGTTAGTATGACGCAATTATTTGATACTTGGTTTTTTATTAACTAGTTTATATCTATTTCTATCAACTTTCAACGATTTTTTCATAATGGGTTCAGTAAGCACCACAATGATAGTACACCTTCTTTATATAGAGTTACTGAAGCTTCGGAAGCTTTGCACTCGATGGATACCGCATGATTTAACGGAAGACCAGAAACGACTGCGTGTAGAGTGGTGAAAAATTATACATAAGTTTGATGTAGGAAAGTCATTGGCTGTCTATAATTTTGTAACAGGTGACGAAACCTGGGTGTATTGTTTCGAACAGGAAAGAAAAAGCCAGTCAGCAGAATGGGTCTTTCCTTTTGAAGAGTTGCCAACAAAAAAATGGTTGCATCTTTCAGGACATTATGTAACAGTGTCGCTTGAAAGTCAAAGAACAGTCACTGCAGATTGGTATGTAAACAATTGCTGGCCCAGTGTTTCAGAAAAAGTTCGTGAAAAGCGTGCTCGCAGTCATGTCATACCACCACGATAACGCGTCTGCACATTCCGCTAAGAGAACGAATGCGTATTTGAAGGCTTAAAATGTGGAACTGATGACACATCCGCCGTACAGTCCGGACCTCGCACCTTGCGACTTCTTTTTATTCCCAAGAATAAAAGATAAACTTAAAGGTTTACGATTCTCAAGCCCAGAAGCGGCGGTGAATGCATTCCACAAAAAGTCGTTGAAGAGGTCACTACCGAAGATTGGACCCACTACTTCACACAATGGTTCCAACGAATGAAAAAATGTGTAAATATTGAGGGAATATACTTTCATCATCATCATATCAGCGGCAAGACGTCCACTGCTGGACATAGGCCTCCCCCAGGGATCTCCACCTCGATAGGTCCTGCGCCACCCGCATCCAGCGGCTTCCCGCAATCTTTACCAGACCGTCGGTCCACCTTGTGGGAGGCCTTCCTACGCTGCGCCTTCCGGTACGTGGTCGCCACTCGAGGACTTTTCTGCCCCAGCGGCCATCAATCCTGCGAGCAATGTGCCCTGCCCACTGCCACTTAAGGTTAGCAATTCTTTGGGCTATGTCGGCGACCTTATTTCTCTTGCGGATTTCCTCATTTCTGATTCGATCGCGCAGAGAAACTCCGAGCATAGCCCTTTCCATCGCTCTTTGAGTGAACTTGAGCCTTCTTATGAGGCCCAATGTAAGCGACCATGTTTCAGTGCCGTACGTCATTACTGGCAACACACACTGGTCAAAGACCTTCGTCTTCAGACACTGCGGTATTTGGGAGGAGAAGATAGTTCGCAACTTCCCGAACGCTGCCCAACCGAGTTGGATTCGCTGGACTACTTGTCCCAGGTAAACATATTCGTCGACAACTTCCAGAGTAGAGTTTCCAACTGTTAAAGGAGTGGGTACAATATGGGCATTCGACATGAACTTCGTCTTGTCCATATTCATCTTCAGACCCACTTGTTGTGAAACTCTATTGAGGTCATCGAGCATCGTGCCAAGGTCCTCTAAGGTCTCAGCTATGACTACAATATCATCGGCAAAACGAAGGTGAGTCATGTACTCGCCGTTGATGTTGATGCCAAGTTCTCTCCAGTCCGGAAGCTTAAAAGCGTCTTCCAGTGCAGCAGTGAATAGCTTTGCGGATATAACATTCCCTTGCCTCACACCTTGCTGCAACTGTATAGGCTCTGAAAACTGGTTCTGAGGCGAACTGACATGGTGGCGTTTTCGTACAATGAATATACTTTGAAAAACAATAAATTGATCATAAACATCTTATCTAGCCTTATTTATCAGAATCCAGAAACTTTCAGTATGACCTAAGTATTATTTTTGTTTTAACTATTCTTAATTAATCCCTAACATATAAGATAACAGTCATCTTAATATTAATTAGTAAATGATAAATGTTGGAAAATAGTTTTGATGTAATATTCGCACCTGTGCTCTAACTGATCATAGTATATCGGCGATCCGCCCCAGCTTCGCACGGACGCAATCTGTCTGACCTTCCCGTCATTTTCATAACAAACTTTGTCTTTACAAATAACGAACACAGCAAAACGAATATTATTAATGTGACGATTATTAAATTATTATTGCGTCTTAACTTTTAATAGATTAATGTAGCTCGCAACTTTTTTTAAATGAAATTAATTTAATTTTGATTTCAGACGTAAAAATAATACTAGTATCAACTTCGTTTATTCAGTGTAGCCAGCGTGGTCAGCAGCAGATTTTTTGATTTTGCCGCCGTTTTTCAGGGAAAGCTTTCATTAGTCAGACTCTAGTCGTTACAAGCTTGTACTACGCAGTGTGTACAGCCTATTGCTAAGGTAACAAAATAAAAATATCATTCAGGAAATTGGCCATTGTATAATAAAGAAAATAAGGCGTGCTGTCGGAAAAATATCCAAAAATATCGAGATCTTTTAAAAATTCTCATTCATTAGTTGAATAACGTTTTATTACCAAAAAAATTCAAGTCCTTCTAATAAGAAAAAAAAAACCGAGAAAAGCATGCAAACACAAACACGATGCAAAAAATGAAATAGGTACCTACTTTCTGTAAACATGGATTCAAAACCAATTAATAGAACAATTCTAATTTAGGAAAACTACCAATCTAGAGGAAATTAAAACAACAGCGAGCGTCGAGAGATCCAACCAGAAACTGTTTGCTTTACCACAAGAAACACATACAATCTACTATTAAATTAAAACAATGATAAAACGGCAACACGCTTATAACTGATACACCAATACCTAAACGTTTGTTTCCTTAGCAATGAACTTTACCGGATCTGTTACCTGAGTAACGTATTCATACTCAGGAATTTGCCCGGCCTTGACCATCATCTCCTGCAGCACTGTCACTGCAGTCTTCGTAGTAGGGTTCATCGCCCTGAAAGTTTTAAAAAATTATTAATAATCTATGTAGCTGGAAATGTAAAAGAAAATAAACAAACGTTAAGGACTGTAGCGCCCTTCTAAAATAATGTTGACATGATTGTCAAATAATGAGTTCTCTAATAATTTATCTCGCACGTTATAACGCGGGTTAGCGTTTTAAAAATACTAAATTGGGTTCTCTCTACTTTACCAAAACTTACAAAAGTTCATAATGTGCTAGGTACCTATATCTACCTATTTCATAAAGCCGTTAATTACAGTAAACTAACTTTCCGTCTGTAACTTCGTAACCGTAGTGATTTTAAAAACTTATTCCAAGTGTTAATTATAATTATGTAAAGAATTTAAGATGTACTTATTATTGTATTTTTCCACAATTTACACAAACTTAGATAAATACATAGTGAAAGAAATAACTCCAAATTATGTATTTTCAAATAATTTATTTAAAAGTAAAGCACAGGGATTAATTAACATCCACTAATTTTCGTAGAAACATTAAGCATAGTAATATGGTAGGGTTATAGTATACGAGTATACATCTTACCTTGAGTAAATAGTAATGACGACTTAACACACGAGAACTTAAGAAGAGAACTTCTGTAGGACTCGCTATCGACGACTGGCTGAGGAGTGTATTTTAAGATTACTCTTCGACTAGTTTTCCCTCCAAAAGTTATTACTTCCGATTGGTTTACGTTCAACCAATCCGAAAAAACAAACTAACACACAAATATAAATCAACCAATACGAAGCATTGTAAGTGTTGCCATTGTAATATTACCGAGTTAGTTTTAGAAGAATTTTAAGAGAAATTTATCAAATGACGCTTACAGCTCGGTCATCCTGCAAATAGCGAGTCCCTTCGCGACAAAAGAAACAAACAATTATTCTGATTTAATATATTTTGTTTGGAAAAATTATAATGATTCGTTTCAGAAAACTTTAATTAAGATGACTCTACAATTTGCTTAGTAATAAACGAACGTTTTTTCAAAATCATAAAATATTAAAATTAACATCTACATCTTTGAATCATGTACATTTGTCCGAAAACATCCACACTTATTTTCTCAAATAACTGAATGACGTGAAGCGAAATAATAGAAACCTTAATAAATTGATAATACCCTTTTAAAAATTAAATCTAGTTACATCCAGACCACATATAATTACCATCAAAATATACAATAATTTCATTAAAAATATATACATAAATTACATTTATTTCATAAACACCTAAAATCATTCCTCGTATCCAAAAGTTATTAGAGCATTGCAGAATTTTTAAAGATAAATAAGACTAGTTAAGCTGTAAGAAATGTAGATATATATAAAATTGCTATGCCCTTACAGGGCGTATCACAGGGATTCTCTGGATTCTGCTCAAAATATTTTCCGAACTACTACTTATATTAAAGCCAAAGAGGAGCTCTGAACGACTTTTACTGGTCACTTTGTGTCGATTCCGATTTGGATATCAGAGACATTGTCTGTCTATTTTTTGTCATCTTTATTATTGGCTTTAGCAGCTAAAGCACTAAGGATAGTTCTATTAAAACTACAGCGTTTAGTATGTGCTTAATACCCACCGTCTCCGTTAACGCGCAAAAGCTGTTTATTGAAATAGAGCTGTCAGTATTTCTAACAGGTTGAAGGTTTACGTATTTCGATGATAACTAAGATCAATCACGCCTTTTAGTACGCACAAACGAACCAAGTGGTCAGCGTGAAGTGTGTGGACGGGAATGTTGGAATTCATGTTGTTTACCCATCACGTCCTTTCTACCTGCGCTTAAGGCGACTACAGCACCTAAATTACGATTTTATGATGCGTAGATAAGCATGACGCACTGCATTAAATCGAAGAAAAAAATACTACGGTAATATTCAGGACATAAACTAGATAAGTAGTTTGCTGAAAACATGATTCAGCACTTTCTTTTGGTTCGATAGAAAAAGCTCACAAAGTCACCTCTAAATACCAATATTGTGTATCTTTTAAGCTGTAAAAACGATAGTAAAATGCACACAGGAACTTGAATTTGCTATCAAAATGTTCGTGATTACTCTCGATAAGTAGTTAACGCATTTTTCGATTTAAACTGTTACCTTTCCATAAATCTCATTTTTCTAACTTTCGAACATGTTTTTACGCACGCACGCTTTCATAGCCCGTAAACTTCGTGTATCGACACTGTTCGCACTGCCGGCCCAGGCCTGTTGAGAGACGGAGATGGCACTATTCCTATGTGTGCTGCCTTTATCGGGTGCTGTAGTCGCCTTAAGGCTCTGTCTACTTATAAACGTTTGTCACCAGTCTTTTTCATGATCAACACGATTTGACTTGCATATGATGAATTAGATTACTAATTCTACTATACCTGCATCAAGCATTTCTTGAACCTTGTTACGCACTAAGTTCCTTTCACCGTGTGATATACGATAATATTATATTATGGTCTATTAAATTACTGGTTCATTTCACCAGCTGTAGTAAAACCAATGTCCTTAGACCAGGAGAAAAATATTCCTTTTTAGATAGTTAAAAGTAGTTATCTCAGGACCACATTGTACTTTATCATCCGGGCAGCTATCGCCAAAGCTTACTGAAAAGACATCAAATTTTTCTATGGTGGAGATAGCATGTGTCCTTTTTTTGAAAATAATAGGATTACTGCAAATATTCTGCACAAACAATGGCCTGAACCATGATTCAACTTATACCCTCCGGCGGGAAGTAAATTGTTTTTTTTTTTACTAGCCCATAATACGACCCCAACGAGGGGCACGGGCCTCCCTTCGAAACACGAAAGGAATTTAGGCCACAGTCCACCACGCCGGCCCAATGCGGGTTAGTGGACCGCTCGTCTTTCGAAAATGAATTTTCTTGGACGGGCGGGTTTCATCACGATGTTTTCCTTCGCCGTTGAGCAAGTGATAATTATAAATCCGTACATAAATCCGAAAAGATAAATTTAGTGGTACAGTCCTGCACCAGGATTTGAACCCGCAACCTTCCGATTACAGGTCTGGCTCATTACCAACTGGGCTATCACCGCTAGTATTGACGTATATTGATACTGCATAATTTGTACGTGATTCTACTGGAATAGAAGACAATTGATTTGGCGTAACCGTGACATCATTTTGGACTGTAAGAAACAATTTGTGGCCACAAGTCTCCTCAAAAATAATCTGATCAGGAGTTTTAACTAGTAATATTGGGTTTCTTATTATTGAAACATAATTAATACATCGCGAAGACTAGCTGCTTCAGCCCCCATTCTAATGGGCACAATCTTCTACGCCATGTAGTAAACACTCAACGGCCCTACGACCTATAATATTATATTGTACCGATTGAGTTGATTTATCTTCGTATAGTAATATTGCTTCAAAAACACCGTTACGCGCACGCTTGGCCAACATTTCGCTCAACTACTATACTCTATAATCTTTATCTTCCATTCGGTCCATGTATAAAGTACTGTACTTAGACCTCGGTACCATTGTTTAGCGACACCAACAAGTCCCAACGTCCTTAGTCAATCAAGTAACAATTGTTTGATCTTTTGACATCGGATTAAACTCTGGGACCACATAAGAGAAAGCTTAGAGGTCGACTGTCCTTTCACATTGGTTAGATAGTATATCTAAAAAAATATTTAATACACCATGAGTAGTATCAGGTAAATCTTGAGGTAGCTCACGATGCGAGTGGCCGCCAGTGGCGAGAGGGAGAGAGAAGGTCTTCGCTTTACTACTGTCAATGCTATTACCACGAAGGCATCGACGCGCTACCCTCTCGCCGTGCACGCCTCATCCGACGAATTTACATTAAAACTACGACTTCGTAGCACACGGGTATGATGAAATGGGCGCTCCGGAGACCTTGAACGCCTTCGTGATCGTTCACTTGTCCTTCGTTCGCGTGATCGTTATTATGATTATTATGATCATGATTAATATAATTATTATTATCATTATCTTTATGAAACATCCGAGATCCATTCTTAGAGTATTGCTGCCGAGTTCGATTATTTATTTCGATTATTTTCGAAACTCCCTACTCTTAGATCTCGTTAGTGAGCGATTGCGGACTTGCCTTGCATTATGCAGACTCCCACCCACTCCCTCGCTTCCATTAGTTCGTGTAAAGGTGCGTCGTTCCACATTGACGCAGCTAGGGCCCGCAATGACTGCGACCTCACGTACAGCATCGTTTTCGGAAGGCACTGCCTCCATAATTCTGTATAAAATAAACCATCATCAAAAATTCATATTTTATTTTTCTTGTTTCCGGTCCAGATTCCAGTAAATAAGTACCCCATTATTTTTATTTTTATAAGAGTTAACTTATCAAACTTAGTTAGTAGGTGATGATCAGTAATAAAAAAACATGATTTAAGCAATGATACGACCGCCCTATTATTGCCGAGCAGTGGTAAACAAATCACTAGTTAAATAAAACCTTAGATTACGGCTGGAACTGGCGAGTGAACATTTTTTTTTTTATTATGACATGGGTTAACTCTTGACCCTAATCTTGACCAAGGTCGACGATAGAGCGAGCTAACCCAGAAAATGCCAATTAAGGCACTGGTACTCTCACACACCGATGAAACACAGGAAGCTGTTTGGCGTCGGACTTCGGTGGTCGCGAACCAAACTGCCCTTTACAGAGCCTACCACACCGCATGAGACCATAGGACGACACACAGATTCAAAACTAATTGAAGTGTCGTTGCCTAAGATGGATTACTAGGAGGCAGTCTCATTTCTGTTTCCTGAGTCGCTTCTTACGACACCCACAGAAAGAAATGGGGAGTTATTATTCTCAACCGATCACCACACGGCGGCTATTGAAATCCAGTAAAAGCAAGATAGTCGTAAATATGCCATTCAAACATTATATGTAATGTATGTTTGTTATATTAAATAAAACATTAAGACAAAAACCTGTAACACTTAAAACTACGGTTGGGACGCTACGATACACGTAGCGCTATCTAGCGTTTCATGTAGAACTAAGTTTGTGAACATTACAGCGCGCGGTCGGCGCACTGATAAGGTATATAACAAAACTACCTACATATACTTAAGTACGTCTGAAATCTGAATCTTACATCGACACAAAACATTAGTTTTATGGAAAATCTAGGTAATTTTAGTTGTAGTCGTATGAATAAGAGGTAGCTTTAATTTAACTATACATATTTAATTATACTTATATTGTAAGCGATATTGCGTCTCAAATTTATTGATATCGCGATATATCTTAAAACAATAAAATTGCCGAAATAAAGCAGCACATTCCAGAGTGTCGCCTTGGCAATTAAACTACCCACCTCGTATGGTTGTTACATACCTATCTAGGGAGTATTCTAGCAAGATGCAATATCTATTTAGAGAGAACTTAAAAAAACACGATTGCCAAAGTAAGCAGTGCATTCCAGAGTGCCGCCCTGGCAAATACACTACTTACCTCCCTCGTATGGCCATTATAAATCCAGGGAGTACCCTAGCAAGATGTAACATCCATTAAGTGCGAACTTAAAAAAATAAAATTGCCGAAGTAAGAAATGCAAATACATTAACTCCCTCGTATAGCCATTACAAATCCAGGAAGTAAGTACCCTAGCAGAATGTAACGTCCATTTAGTGGAATAACGTCAATATTGCTTAATCCCGGAGCCTATTTCAGGCATAATGAATATTTTAAGAAAGTATGTATATGTTATGGACCAAGTGATAAATTGGGCATTATTCATAACGACCGGGCATTATGAAAAATGCCCAATATGAGAGGGCAATTTGATAATAATTATTCAAATAATCAAATTGACCGGGCATTATACATAATGCCCATCACCTTTTGGGCAGAGTAATACAAACATATTTAATTGCTATTTTTTTATTATTATAGTCATTTAACTTCAAATAAACTAAATTTAAACAATTTAAATAACTCATTATTTGGATTAAGTAGCAAGGTAAAAGGCGAGGCCGAAGGAAGCCTGGAGCGTCTCCCTCCCCCAATTAAAGATGGCTGCGATACGTGTTACGATTTTAACGGTGAGGCGAGTTCGAAGACCGAGCCCAACTCCGCGTAGGGTGAAGCCCGGAGCGTCAACCCCCTCAATTCCAGATGGCGGCCATACAAGTTTAGATTCTGTAGGTGAGGCGAGGCCGTAGGCCGAGGCGAGCTGCGTTTAGGGTGAGGCCGAAGTCCAAATTCCGCGTAGGGCAAAGACCAGAGCGTCCCCGTCCCCCCCAATTCAAGATGGCCGCCATACAAGTTTAGATACTAAAAGTGGGATGAGGCCGTATGCCGAGGAAAGCTGCGTATAGGGCGAGGCCGAAGGCCGAGCTCTGCGTAGGGCGAAGCCCGATGCGTCACCAGGCGTCTTACCCGCCGACTGCCTTCCGAAAATTTAATATCCGCCAACTTTGATTTTAGTTGGGGGAATCGTGACGAGAAGAGCAAACCCTGGAGTGTCGCGATTTCCCTCACAAAAAATTCAAGAAGGCGGATATTAAATTTTCGGGCTTGCCCTGGGAAGTTATTACTTCCGATTAATTTACGTTCAACCAATCCAAAAAAACAAATTACCACACAAAAATAAATCAACCAATACGAAGTATTTAAGTGTTGCCATTGTAATATTACCGAGTTAGTGTCAGTTTTGAAAGAATTTTAGAGGAATTTATCAAATGATGCTAACAATAGATAATTTTTACTGTGTTGGAAATAAAATGTTTATCTATAGATTTACTGTTATGAAATGTGTTGAGTACCCACTTTCCTATACTTACCTTGAATGTGTTTTTTTTTAATTTGAACATTCGTCGTTTTCTTATCTTATCGCATGTGCTATTATTCCGCACGGCAAGTGAAATTCAATACAAGCATGCAATCGTAAAATCATGGAATACTAATAGATGAACAATATTATTATGACTTGGCCAGCTGATCTCTTGAGATGGAGCCAGGAGGCACGATGGCATGCGGCTATGGGATTTATGGGAACACGGCAATAAAAGACGCAACCCCATCGAGTTCGGGCTCGTTTGATTCGTTTTTAACCCTGACAAAAAAGAGGGGTGTTATAAGTTTGATGTGTGCAAACGTATTTCGATGCGGTTTTTTTGTTTGAAAGCTGACGTAATCGAGATGGTTCTTAGCTGCATTTGACCAAAATTGGTTCAGCCCTTTAAAAGTTAAAAGCAATCGAATGTCGGGGCTACAAAATACATTTATTGAAGTGAAAACTTCTTTAGCAGCCGGGACGGATGGCAGCCCTATGGTAAAATTATCTCAGTGACAGATGTCAACGATGTTAACGATTATTCGCACATAGTGCGCAAATACCGATAGAGTCTTTTACTGAATTGAAAGTAGACAGTTTGCTCGAGTGGAAAAGTTGTAAGATTGTAAGCAGAATAACGGACTCTTTTTGTGTATTTTGTTTTATTTCCATACTAATTGCACAACGTTAATGTTTAAATTTTCACTTCTGCCGTTGTTTTTTTTTTATTTTAGAGTTTTTACATGTACTATACATACAGTAGCACGTCAGGTTATCCATTTGCACTACAAAAGCCGCCGCTATTGCAAGCGAGATAAGGGCGATGTCAAGGTCGACATGTAAAGCCTAATGTGCTGCCGTGTGTACCTACTCTTGCGTAGGGTAAAGCGCAAAGCTTCCAAGATGGTCGACATATTTTTTTCGTTTTCGTGTTTTTCGGGAATGCTGATTTCGAATACCCGGTGAATTCGATTCCGCCATTTTCCAAGGTGGTCACCATTGATGACAATACTCAATAATGACACTACGTAAATTTATAAGGAGCCAGGTCGGCGACGCGACAGCACGGACACGAGCAGTTGCGATGAAATGCTTTACAAAAATGTAAAGCTATGTAATAAGTAAATATGTTGCTTTTAACAAAAAATATTTTTATTTTAAACTTTACCAACTATGTGTTTAATTTATGGCAGAAATTATTTTAGAATAAAAATTCCAGCTTATTCAGAAAAGCGGAAAAGCCATGGCCGTTTAAACGCCCAGAAACAGTATTCACTATTCGTACCTACCTATACGTGAGGTGTAGAATAAAATAAAGGGTGCGTGTTTGCATGTATGTATTGGGAGAATTGGGAGAGGGGGACGCTCTGGGCTTCGCACGCACTATACGGAGCTCGGCCTTCGGCATCGCCTTTTACCTTACTAATTAATCCAAATAATGAGTCTAATTATTTAATTGTTTAACATTTAGGTTATTTTAAGTAAAATGACTATAATAATAAAAAAATAGTAAATAAATATGTTTGTATTACTCCGCCCAAAAGGTGATGGACATTATGTATAATGCCCGGTCAATTTGATTATTTGAATAATTATTATCAAATTGCTCTCTCATATTGGGCATTTTTCATAATGCCCGGTCATTATGAAAAATGTCCAATTTATCACTTGGTCCATAACATGTATACTATTTAGAGCACATTTTTTCTTCGATTTCGACATTGCGGCTATCGCGTTGAAACTTGTGTGTCACAGGAAAATTGAAACAACCGTAATATTACCATTTCACTGATTAAATTACAATCACCTAAGTTTTATAAGTTAAGATGTGCTGGTGGCACCAAGAGTGCGCCGCGCCTATTTGGAACATAATTTAAACATTTAAATATTTTTTTACATTAATTTGACCTAGAAGAGGTCAATGTCTGTGTTTCTAGTATTATTTCAAGATGTTTCCAATATTTTGTTAATATTAGAATTAAACTTACCAAACATTAGTTAGTTACATATGTATACGTCGACCCAATAAAAGCGTGTTAAAAAGAAGCAAAACATGCATTGGTTGGGCAGTAGGTAATCAATAGGTACTTTCTTACAAAAAAATCAATTAATTTATTAAGTTATCCCTTCGTGTGCCAAAAATAAATACCTTGGTATTTCAGATTAAAAAACGCCCATGTTATACATGGCGTGTTAACGCCATGTTAACGACTTAGTTATGCACTTTTTTAAAAATGTTTTCTAATTGCTTGGCCAACTTAGAAAAATTACGGAGATATGGTTGATGATAGTTGCAGTAGAAGTACCTTTCTTGGGTCTGTTCATTGGTTTGGGACACGCTCACTTTATCTGTACACCTTCTTTTGGCTAACGAAGATATCGGCAATTCGTCTTTGCTATCAAAAGCATCTTCGTCTGAGCGTATGAGGTCCGCCGGTTGGTTGCGTCGAGGCCTAGACAGGTAATAAGACTAGTGATGAAAGAGACTCAGCCCTTTAAGGCTTTTAATTAAGACTCGCCTTATTTTTGACGTCTCACGACTGACTCAGTCTTTTAGTCCCCAACCTTAGCCGTAAGACTGACTAGCATTTTTAGTCGAAGTCTTTTAACGTAAACAACTGAGCTGTTACTTAAACAGCTTAAAGGACTTTAAGACTGGTGACTCATCGCCGGTCTTCGCCTGAGAAGTCGACAGGTCGTAAGGCGTGTGTTGTTGCAACTAGTGTTTATAATACCGCTTGGAGAATAAGTATTCTCCCGGCAACAAAAGTAACCGTTTTAAAAGTAATTACAATCACGCTTTACTCAAATGCTAGTTCTTTTGTAAAGGACTGCAGCTGTTTAAGTCGTTTCAGTCTGTCTTAAACGTTAACCGACTAAGTAATATTAATTAAGACTAACAGCTTAAGTCTTAATTTTAGAGCCAAGTCGTGTAAAGAGGTCAGTCTTATTATAAACGACTAAAGGACTCGAGTCTCTTTCATCACTAAATAAGACAGCATAGACTTTATATTACTACTGGGCGTTTAAAAGGTCATTACAGACGCTACTCATATTATCTCAATGTTGCCTAGCTGTTATTATATAGGTATTCATAGTACGTTAAGAATGTTCAATAAAAATATCATTTTTTAAGCATTTTTTAAGCATACCTACTTTTGGTCGCCATTTTTTTTTTGCAAAATGGCGGCGCACGGATAACGAAACCTGTATAAATCGATTGGGTACACATATACTACTCGTAACATAAAATTATACGGAGCAAATGTCTAAAAGTGTTGTACTTTTCGGAGTTTTTGACACGAAAATATTCGACACTTCAACATTTGTTTTATAAAGTATTACGGCTCCTCTGTTCATTAATGGCGAAATTATGCGATCACAATAATACATCACTAAACCTTCACAGATTAGATTTTTTTTTATCAAGTTGGGGTATTTGTATGTAAAATAAATGCCTAACGTTTTTCTTGTGTTTTGACTTCTTTGAGACACAAACAAAGACACACACAACTCAGACTTGAGAACAAATAAAATTAACAAAAATTGTTTTTTTTTGAGAATGCGATGTATAATGGGCATTTGCTGGTTTTCGTGTTTTTCGCTGTTATCATTGTTTTTTATTGGAAAGTGGCGTGTATTAGAATAGGTAATTTAATTATACAGTAGAAAATAATAAAAAACATGAAAACAAAATGTACTGGAAAATCATTTAGAATGATGGTTTGAGTTCAGGGTTTAAGTTTTTGCTAACCTGTTCCTTACACCCTGTATAAAGTACTAGCTTTCCGGCTGTGGCTTCCCTATATGGAAAATTAAAGAACAATAATTAAGGATGTGAACAGCCAACTTAACTGAACAACTTTCCCCAAGAAACAGCTCAAAATATAAAAAAAAGGTCATCTTTCCATACAACTTGAGTGTTCAGCTGATTCCCTTAGTACGAGTAGTTACTTTTTTTTTTATTATAAGACGGGTTAACTCTTGACCTCAATTCATTTTTTTGAGAATTTCCATTTCAAGGATAGAATCATCTACTGAAGTTTCATTAACTAATATAAAGTCACCCTATGTACATATTAGTAGATTATAGTACTAACTTTCTAGCTGCGGCTTCGCCTGCATAGAATTTGGTTATATTGTGATCAAAAGGAACTTTTTTTATTATTATTAAAAACGTTTAGTAGACAGGAATGAAAATGTAACAGACAGAGTTACTTTCGCATTTTTAATATTATTATGGTTGGATGTTGAACGTATTAGTAGTATACTAGCTTTCCATCCAGGATTTCGACCCATAGGAATTTCCTACATGAACCATATGAAAATCTGTGTGCCATGTGACTTTGTATATATAGTATGGTGATGGCCAGTGGCCAAGTTTATTCTAAATTGAGTTGAATCAACGAGTGTCAAGATATTAGGGTAAATACTTTGTTATACCCAACAACAGTATGTGTAAGTTTTTTGTGCAATTTTTTTTTTAAACCATCCATACTGTGAACAGCACATTTATAAGAGGCTACCACCAATGGCTTCACTGAACAATGAAGTACCTACATTGCTGCATATGGCTTACACTTTCCACCTTCAATTAAAATCACATTGAACAAAAGCAATGTGGGTACCTATGAAACTGATATCAATGTCGATGCATCAAAAATTAACTACACCATGCATAGTAGCCCATCTGATCTTCTTTCAAGTTTGGGTCACTGGGGCTTTGACCTTTTGTTTCATGAACCTACACCACCAGTTATGATTTAAGTTCGGCTGATGGTACTGAAGACAGCACATCGCAGTCATGTTGACCTTGAAGTTGCTCTTGTGTTGAGACGGTTGTTACAGTGCTGGTTTTCGCAGTGCACCTGTTTACCTATTGTGCTGTTGTGTGTACGTACATTGTGCGTTTAATGGTACTACTTTTCGATTTAGCAACTTTATTTTATATTGTGTTGATTAAGACTGTGGGCTGCCCCTTTTCCGACACGCCGACCAGACTGAGGAATAAGACACTAAGACAAGCCATGTGGTTTAGTGTCTTCTCGAAACTATTGGTTGTTCAATGTATTTGTCTAATTTAAATAATTAAAAAAACATTATGATAAAGTGGTCAGGTACTTACATGTTTGCGTAGTAGTTCAGCTAAAACGCTAGTGTTTATATTCTCTTAATCTATCGCAAATTCGCAAATGTTGTTCAAAAATTGCAGCTAAATCTTACAAATAATAACCGGCATCATGTCAAAAATCAAAACCACAAAATAACATTTTAGTGTTGCCAAATTTCATAAACAAAACGAGCGACAAAAGAAGGTAAGTATTAAAATTAATGGGATGGCGACTAATATCAACCAAGAGTCAAAACGACATGACACAAAGCTATATTTTTTATTATTATTTTTATAATTCAGGCAACCACTTAAAAACGACTGATGTAAACCTGTATCATGATATCCTCATTTATGTTGGTCTAATCTTATTATGTTTGTCAAGTTTGTTCTTAAATATGTTGACGTTTGGGGCTGGCTGGGACTAGGTACTTCTTCTGGGAATTTGAAGATATCATTTTATTTTAAATTAGCAACGAGATTCGAGATCTATGTTTTATTTTGAAGTGTATTATGTAATGCACCAAGTGATTAATCTGGGTCATTGTAAAAAATACCCAATGAAATTTCCTGGGGTTTATTAATTTATTAATATTATAAATTATGATGACTAATTCTACAGCACTAAGTTGGAGTTAAGTTACCTGATAGCAGGTAGTTAAAACCGTTTTTGTACCAAAAAGTACGAGCACTTGATGTGTCTGCCCGACGATTGCGTAGCAAAATTCTTATTAATCAGACTCTAACATAATTAAATAGTTTAGGTCTTTATCACCTGGCCCGGTTTTACTTGAAACTATTCAATATTCATGGAAACTTGTAAATAGCTTTTAGTTTATAATATAATTTACTGTGTAGTAAATTTTTCTGTATGTTCTCCTAAGCTAGAAATTAATTTAAAAAATCCAGTGTCCTTTTCTGATTTTTGGGATGCTTAAGTATTACTAGTGATTCACTCACTTTTAAATCAAAGATGGTGGACATTCTTTTTTTTCAAATGCGTGAATGTAGATGTGGTATCATCTTTTAAATCAGCACCTAGATGTAGGATATAAAAGATTTTTCCTAGCAAATCGTCCTCGGTCGTCCCGATTATCCTTACTGTTTATCATAGTCAGAGCACCATTTCATTATCAGTTATTGGCTAAATAACTGATAATGGCTTGGCTACTACACTTAAGCTCTTTCTCAATGCATTAATTTACATCTAATCAACATAAGTAAAATCACCAACACTTTCAATTCAATAGCGCGTTTTAGAGTACAGTTAGCGCCGTCTAGTAGTTTTTAACTCGTAACTACTCTTGGTTTCGTAATTTTTAGTGCTATAGTCATTACGCCTGAGATACAGGTAATATTAATTAACCTAGTTCAGGCACATAGCGTTAAGTTTTTTCCTTTTATTTTTTACACCTAGCCCTTAGTTTTTTGCTGTGAAATTCTTTGTTGAATGAATAAATTTTATTTATTTATTTATTTATTTTATTTATTAAGCTTAATAAACACTTTCGTGGTACTGTGTTGGCTTTATATTTTTCTTCCCGTATTCGATACAAAGCTGCCAAATTAAGCAAAATATCTGCTAATATAGCAACACTTAGTTTTGTCGACTTGGCTCCAAAAAAAAACTTTGACAGCCTATGTGGTGTGGTATTGAAAAGTAACGTCCTTAATTTTGGGGTGAATTCTTTTATAATTTGTTTTAGAAATAGGAAAGCTTTCATACAAATGACAATTTCCGTAGCCACCCATGCAAATACACATTTAGTCTGTCCAAACAAAAAGAGCCCATGACAAAATAACTGTTTTATCCCCTCGTCGCATAATCTACTATTATTATCTACCCCGATAGAATTGTTGCGGATGGATATTGATTGGGATATTCCTAATAGTCCTAGTTGTTATGAACATTTTTTCCCAGGATGCTGCATTTAATGATAGGAATATGCCGCTTTGCATAGTGATAGTAGGGATCAATATAAAGGATTTGACTCGAGGATACACGACATTCACCCATTTGGAACAGAGATGGCGCCACTTACTCGAAATTTTTTAAAAAAATTCTCAATCCTGAATGGAGTCTCCTATTTTCATAATGAAGGTGTCAATTGATAGAAAATTAATTGGTTTATCATAAAAAAAATTAAACGTGAAATAAAACTACTACAAGTACCAATAAAGTCCCACTTTCTAAGCAGAAATATAAAAAAAACATGTTTATTTGCCAATATTATTTAAACAATGTATGAAGGTGTACTAAATTATTTTATTTTAATATGTATTAATTAATAACGTGTTTAATAAAAAAAACCCCATCTTTTTATCTCTCATAGTTAGAGAGTTATTCAAGATTAAACACACGCTGACGTGCCGGAGTCACTGAACTCCCGCGCGGGGGGGGGGGTGGTGTCGGTCGTCACATCACGTCGGGCCGATTGATTTGGATTCATTGCATTTGAAATTTGGCAGTAGCGTGTGCGCAACGTTTACTCGGAAACAAATTGAAATGGAGTGAAATTTTGTGTTATCTAACAAATTTTGATAATAGATGGTAAGCTTTAGACTATTCAGTCATTTTTAGGTATTGTTTTTTAGGTAGAACGTAGCAGGTTGTAATACTTTATTTTTTTAATAATTCAAGCAAGTAGGTAATATTGGTTTTGCTTGGCTTCAAATCAATAAAATCTTAAATGTACGCAACTTTCTGTTGTCTATGCCGATTTGCCTACACGGTAGAGTAGGTAGTAGGTAATTACCTTGTCAAGTTCTGTCCACTTAGTTCCTTAAAGTCGCTGACCTTGACTGCGCCGTACTTTCTCGTGTTATATTTTTTTGAAGAGTCTAGATGCATCATTTTATAGTAATGTATACCTGTTTTCATTAATCGGTATTTGATATTGAACTAGTCAGCTACGCTCAACATGCGGCCCGCGAGCTGCCGTGGCACTCCGGGCAGTTATCGTAGACCCACCTTAAATTTATAAAAGTTTATAACATACTTTCTAATAAAATAGATAGGTAACTAGATAACATATATATAGACAACTGGATAAGGATTTGTTTATATATTTAAACTTGATATACTTTGCATGTGACTAAATAATATCGTTTATAAAACAATTAAGCATGTAATCTGCCAGTCTTTTTTTTTGTGACAACCTTTTGCATAAATAAAATACCTACAAGTACGTACAGTACAAAATTACGATTTTTATTTACACAAATGTTTTTTTGCGCGCGTCCCTCAACACCATTACTGAGACGTATTTGTGGTCCTAATAAAAAAAGCTTGAATATGGCTGAATTAGACAGATACGTTATTTAGATATACTAAGAAATGTTTAAACACTACCAACCGTGCATGCGGAATCGGAAGTGGTTTTTAAACTCAATGAAGTCTACGTTTTTTTTAAATGCGTATAATATTGCTTATGATTTATTGGTTGGTAAATATAATTGCATAACCCAACGATATCACTAATACCTACTTTAACAAAGCTACTGCCTAGCGCTTATAACGTTACTAACATTGTGCAATCTTTGGTTAAGGTGAAATATGTCAAAACCCATAAAAATATCACTGCCTCAAGCACTAACACCTACTACGTGTGTCGCTATAGACTGGTCTCGCTGCTGCATTTGTCAAAACATCAAAGAGACTAATTTGTGTTGCCCCACCAGAAATCCAGTCTTAAAAGAATTGAAATCCGGGTATCAAATAATATCTGGCATATTGGAAGAATTAAAAGATTTACATTACATTTTGCCGTCCGGACTACCAGTTGACTGCTTAAATCAAGGTGAAGGTATACTGCAGACTTTAATCGTTAATGAAGCTAAATGGCATAAAGCATGTTATACCGTACACACAGGGAGCCATTTAACTCGTTTGAAAAATAAACTACGAAATAAAAATTCATCTGAAGACAATTCGAGTTCATCAGCGTCACATAGTACTCGATCATCGGTTTCATTACCGCCAGTCAAGGATGAGTTATGTTTGTTTTGCAGCAAGCCAAAAAACTGGAAGGAGACTCTATTTAATGTTGCAACCGTAAATTTAACCCAATGTATTCGGAATTGTGCAAATGAGCTACAAGATACAAGACTCTTGGCAATATTGAGTGCAGGTGACCTCATAGCCCAAGAGGCCAAATACCATAACTCTTGCTTAACTCAACTGTACAACCGATGCAGGAAAAACAAAACGCAGGATGATAACGCAAATCAAAATGTCTGTGAGGGGATGGCATTTTCTGAGCTAATTTATTACATTACGCGAAAACTACAAAGCGAAGAAACTGACTATTTGTTTAAACTTCCAGACCTGATTGGTATGTATCAGGAAAGGTTGTCTGAACTTTTAGGTATACCTACAGACGAGTTACCTGCTATTCATTCCACCAGATTCAGAGAGAAGATTCTCACTTTCCTTCCCCAACTTAAAGAAGTAAAGTCTGGAAAAGGCTATTGCCTGGTAAGACAGAGCGCAGATGTATGTAAAGAGTTACAGGTTGAAGATTTTGACGGTGATGCTCTTGCATTTAAAAGGATTGTTAAAAATGTTAGAAAAGCTATCATGGAAATTCCTGCCAAATTTGAAGGGAAATTGAAAAAACCTGAAGATGAAGTTCCACAGGCGCTACTAGCTGTGGTTAATGCACTAATATATGGAAGCTCCACTCGTAATATCGGTCGTCACACAAAACCTACACTGGTAATTTGTGAGATGATAATGTATAATATGAAATCGAAACGACCCATGAAGGAAAACATACGTCACTCCAGCGCAAATGAGCCTTCCATTCCAGTATACATTGGGCTTCAAATATACAGTCAATTTAGATCCAGAGGATTCATTAACAAGCTACATGAGCTTGGAATTTCTATTTCATATATTCGAGTAATGGAAATAACGTCATCATATTCAGAACTGGTTGCAAAAAGATGTGAAAAAGAAAATGTTTTGTGCCCATCTAATTTCAAAACAGATCTTTTCACAGTGGCAGCTGTAGATAACATAGACCACAACCCTAGTAGTACCACATCTACGGGATCTTTCCATGGCACAAGTATCTCACTATACCAACTTGGAACATTACAAAATACAGGATCAGAGAGAATTCCGCATATAAATTACACAGATGTTGAAATTCCTGGTAATTTGAAAGTGCCGATTTTTCCAGACCATTATGGTTTGGTCACAGATTATACGTTAAATAACAAACAACCTCCAATTACTACAGGATCAGAGACCCTTGAAAACAAAATTGTCTCTTCGGGTGAGTGATATAAAAAGTTTTCCTTTTAATAGAAAGTTTTAGCAATTTAATTAGACGCTGGACTTTCAAATCTATTTATATTATACTTACCTGATGGTGACAACTTATTATTTTCAGAACCATTAAATAATACGTGGAAAAATGAAACCCACTGGCTTGAGCATATTCAGGAAAAAATTACTGATCGTGATTTGGACGAAAATGATGTGTCATGGGCTGCGTATCACAGTTCAAAAGTTCAAAACATTTCGTTTTGTCCCAGTATAAGTGCTCTGTTGCCTCTATTTCATGAGCATGCAGCAAGCGCAGCCATGATATTCCACGCAATGAATACTGTTAAAAAAATAACAGCCCATGTATATTCAGACCAAGTACCAGTTATGTGTGCAGATCAACCTTTATACGCATTAGGAAAGCTCATACAGTGGAACTGCCCAGAAACATTTGGCGAAGACAAGTTTGTCTTACTTTTTGGACCATTCCATATAGAACAAAATTTTCTTAGAGTTCTTGGACAGTTTTTGATTGATAGTGGATGGGTTGGCATAGTGGCCAAAAGTGGAATAATTGAAAAAGGTTCTGCTGAAGCGATTTTAAAGGTAAACTTTTTGTATATTTTTCTTAGATTTTACTTGTTTTTTAATTATATAATTTTCTTCAACAGGTGGTTCATGTTACTAAGGCCCGTGCTATGCATCAAGTGACTGCTGCTGTCCTTCACAATCTTTTAACAGAAGCTTATGAAAGTAACGGACTCAATGAACTTAAAAGCATGGACGACTGGCTGACAGAAGTCACTGCACAGTTTCCAACAGCTATGTTTTGGTTCAAAGTACTGAACCTTGAAGTCTTGCTGCTAACTTTTATAAGAGCTGTAAGGGAGGGAAATTTTAGTCTGTACAAGCAGAGTTTACAAAAAATGATGCCGTGGTTTTTTGCTTTTGACCACAGTAACTACGCTCGGTGGTTAGCTGTTCATTTAAAGGACTTAGATGAATTGGCCGAAAAGGTACCATCTGTAAATGAAGAGTTTACCAACAACGGTAACAATGCCTTAATAACCTAGTCTGGTTGTATTCAATATTACGTATTAATATTATGTAAAAAGGTTATTTCATATTTTACAGGAAACTTTGTCGTCCGCAAGACAAGACGATCATTTTCAGCACTGGGAATCGATCAAGCTCATGAGCAGTATAATGCAGAAATAAAAGGCTGTGGTGGAGCTATCGGCTTAACTCAAGACCCAGCATCGCTCCGTCGATTTACGATATCAGGACCTGAGATTAGTGCTCTTCTCAAAGAGTTTGAATCCACCGTATTAAAGGAAGTACCGAATTCGGAGAGGCATCACGAACAAAATTTAAGCTATCAGAAAGGTTTTTTGAAACGATGTGTTGCTTTAAAAACAAGCTTTGAAGAAGCTGGTAATCCTTTTAGGGAACATCTTACCGAACTAACCGCTTTGGACACTCGTGTAGTGGCACCCCCAGATGCTGTAAGAAATCTGTATTCTATAGAAAAAACAGGCAATGAGCAATACAAAACTTTTGTCAAGGATCGTCTTATTGAGAAAACAAAATCGCTATATGATCCCATCAAAAAAAATAATACAAACATTTTTGATCATAAACGGAAGAAGAGTGATCAAGTGGAAAAAATTAAAACTTTGAAAGTTGACGTGCAGTTATATTCCCGGCTTTTCATAATTGCTAGAGAAAGAGAACTTGACCTGAAGGAATTCTTTCAATATGAAAACCAATCGTGCTCACCATCATTATCTAGCAATGGGCGTCTACGTTCAGGTAATAAAGCTGACCTTGCGGAGAGACTGGAATCATTACCAGAATCTGAGGATGCTTCCCCTTCTAAATTTGATGGCATAATTTTGGATGGAGCAGCACTTGTGCAAATGTGTCAACCTAAACATTCTAAAACATTTTTGGAATATTTTAGTGTTGATCTCAAGCCAAAAATTAAGCACTTGGTAAAACAGTTTGACTGTCATAGAATAGATCTTGTGTGGGATATCTACTTGCCAAATAGCCTCAAGGGGCAAGAACGAGAAACAAGAGGGACAGGAATTCGACGTCAGGTAACTCCCAGTGGTTCTTTGCCAAGTAACTGGTCTGACTTTCTGAGGAATGACCACAATAAATCGGATCTGTTTAGATTTCTCGGTCGAGAATTTATGAATGATTTTTCCGACGCTGTGGTAGTGACAAATTTGGCTGACGAAGTATGTGCTACTAATGCTTCTTCTACTTCCATCGCTCACAAGAAAATACCATTGCATATGGAAGAAGCCGATGGCCGTATTGTTTTGCACGCAAGAGATATGACTGGGCAGGGAGCAACCCATATTCTGGTTCGATCTTCAGACACAGATGTGTTGGTTCTTTTGATTTCATACTACGAAATTTTAAAGAAAGAGGGTTTGCAGGAACTGTGGCTATTGACGGGGACTGGCAATAAACGCCGTTATATAGCGGTGCATAAAATATTGACTGTTTTGGGTAAGAATCCGTTAAAAATGTCTTACGTTAGTGATAAAAAGCGAACCGATAAAACAATTGCTTACTTTTTTAGGCCCTGAAATGTCAAGTGCTCTACGGGGCTTCCATGCCTTTACAGGGTGTGACACGACTTCATATTTTAGTACAAAAGGAAAAAAAACTTGTTTTAAAACTTGGATGTCACACCCTGAGACAACCACCGCTTTTGCTGGCATGTCAATTCCTGCAGAAATACTTTCTGAAGAAGTAATGGGTCATTTGGAGCGGTTCGTATATATATGATTTGTTATTGTATGAGGTATATTATATAACTATCTCACACGTTATCAGCTGATTACTTTTTTTTGCAGATTCACTTGCAGGCTATACGACGTGCAAACCAAACATTCAACGGTAAATGAGGTTCGGCAAGATTTGTTTTCAAGTAAAAACAGGATGGTGACGAGCCTGCCCCCTACTTCCGCTGCCCTTAAACAGCATGCCTTACGTGCAGCGTTTCAAGCGGGCCATATTTGGGGCAACGCGTTAGATTTAGACGCATCAACCCCAAGTCCATCTGTCTGGGGGTGGCACAATGTTGATGGAAAATGGACTCCTCTATGGTTCAAAGCCACTCCAATTTGGCCCGAATTAAGCTTTTTTGATAATTGTGGCTGTAAATTGAGCTGCAACTCGATGCGTTGTGGCTGCCGACGCGTAGGTCTTCCTTGCACGTTACAGTGTAAAACGTGCAAAGGCCAATGTGACAACAAAACGTAAGTAAAATATCAGTTCTAAAACTATTTTACATTTACCTAATATTATTATTATTTTGGTATTTTATACTAATAGCGACCTTATTTTCAGGGTTTCCAGCATCTTTGAAATGGAAGATAATTAGTTTAATTATCAATACATGAGGTGCACTTGTGGCGCCACTATCAACACAATGTAAATAAATAAAAGTACCTGGGTGACGGTTTTTTTTAAATGAAACCTAGCTAGATCGATTTTTCGCCCCCGAATCAACCTACATACCAAATTTCATGAAAATCGTTGGGAGCCGTTTCCGAGATCCTAAATATATATATATATTTATAGTAGGTACCTGGGTGACCGAGCTTCGCACGGTTATTTTTTTTAAATGAAACCTAGCCAAATCGACTTTTTGCCCCCGAATCAACCTACATACCAAATTTCAAGAAAATCGTTGGAGCCGTTTCCGAGATCCTAAAAATATATATAGATATTTATATATATATATATATATATATATTTATATACAAGAATTGCTCGTTTAAAAATATTGGGAATTATAACAACCCTAAGAACATAGAATGATTTGAATAAAAAATAGTAAACTTATAGGATCTTTATAGAAACATAACAATCATTAGAACGTCTGTCTGGCTATAGGTTAATATATATATATACCTAATAACTTAGGTTAAAATAGGCATGTTATTTCTGGAATATTGACTGATTGAGAGCGATTTACAAATTGGTACAAGTTTTATAAACATTGGATGACGGGAAGAGAAAATATTTTCATTTTAACGAATTATACTCGGACAAAGTCTTGCGGACGACAACGGTAATTCTTCAATAAATTTGTAACGAGACAAGATATTGAGTAACGGTTTTTTGCGCAAAACGTGTAAATGATTGTGTGACAATATGTATATAAATAAAAACTTCCATTTCCTTACAAACTGTTCAAAAAATTTCGTTAATACAAAAAAAACACTTTATATATATTTATTCCATTTTTTTTAAATCTTATATTTATTTTAGGGCGCTTTTTTATTTTTTTTAGAATAAATCAATTAATTTCCTGTCGATTGACACCTTCATTATGCAAATCAGAGCATCCATTCAGTATTGAGAATTTTTTTAAAAAAAAATCGAGTAAGTGGCGCCATCTCTGTTCCAAATGGGGGAATCTCGTTTATCCTCGGGTGAAATATTTTATTATGGTCCCTTCTATCAATTTGCAAAGTGGCTTGTTCCTATCATAAAATGCAGCTTGGTTTCCATAACAACTAGGACTATAAGTATTACTAAAACCTACCAGCAGGGCAATCGCGCTAAAAAAGTGGATTGAATTGCAATTGAAACGTAGCTGGGGGGGCTCACCTAAGCGAAGCTGATGCTAGGTAAACGAATGGAATGTTGTCGATTGCTTCTTTTTTTTTAACTATAAACGAGAAATGTTAGACAAACTATTAAATCAACGTATGTTATCTGTTAATATTAAACTGTATGGTTTTTATGTTGAAATTTTTAACAGGTACCGAGGGAGGGGCCTGGTGACCCCTTACTACAGGGAAACCTAGTTAGGGCACCACTGGTGCCGCACCAGTCTCCCACTTCAAATAATAATTATTTGTTAAAACCGTTTTTGTATCAAAATTATTTAACATACTTTGTGGGAGAAATTAATAAACTTTTTTAATTTAAATTTGAACTTCTTTATAAGGAGACCTTGAATGATTAACGACATGAACCAAACACAGCAATGTATATCATTCAATTCGTTCAATCAGCATCATCTTCGCTTAGGTGGTAGCTGCTCGTGCCTCTGCAGTGCGGTCTGGGAAGGTTGGTTTTGGAATGGTGTTTATTTCTGTTAATGTCTGATTTGCGGGCTGTTTGCTTTGTGATAAAACAGGTTTATCACTTCCCCAGCTACGTTTGAATTGCGATTCAAACCACTTTTTTTAGCGCGTTTGCCCTGCTATACTCCTCATATTTTCCGAAATGATGTAGATTTGCAGCTCAAGCAATATGTGCTGCCGAACCGATGAAATGCGCCGCGATCAAATACCAAATAAAAAAGTGTCGAAATGACAACGCAAAATGTCATTTGGACACTTTTTTTGCATTTGAGCGCGGCGCGTGACGCACGAGTTAGTTGCGGGGGGCCGGCCGTGCAAGCTATCTGTACTCAATACTCAATACTCAATATTTTATTACATCCATAGGTTTTACATATAGGTGTTACAATCCAATAAAGTATCCAATATGGACCCTGTTCTAGGGCACTGTAATTAATAGGGGCAAACCTATTCTAAGCTAAGCATTCATTCGAGGGTAAATTCTTATAGGATTGGGCAACATTGAAAGAAAAAAAAGTTGACAGCGTCAAGTCAACTAGGCTCCAATGCTCTCCATATAATCCAAGCTGCATTTAGCCAAAAACGTTTTTGTTTCTCAAATTAATGGATGGGCAGACCTGAAATAGAATTTTTGTGGACTTTATTGTGTTTTCTTGTAGTTAGCAGTAATATATTACCATTCTGGTGGGTTTTAGACATATTTTGATATGCATTTTCGATCGTAATGTGTTGCGCTATCGATCTCTGCAGGCTATATTATTTGCTTTTTACACATGTTTGTTTTGTGTAGGATTCCCAAAAGAGGACTTATTTGGACATCTACAAGATGGATTTAGCGGAGACAATGAAGAGCGTGCTGGCGAAGAGTACGGGGGGATCTGGAAGTGGAGCCAGTAGCTCGACGGCGTCCAACCCTCACGGAGCGGAGGGATACGTCACTGAGAAGCTGTACATGCTTCTGCAGCTATACCTGCAGAACAAAGGCTGGAGCCCCAGTGTCGAACTCTTACAATGCTTTAGTGATCTAAAAGAATCTTCCATGTTGCCAAGTGCAGCTTACTTGCAGTAAGTTTTTGCTCTAACATTATGTTCCAATTAGAATCCCACTAGGTAGGTTTGTATGTTATTCAGATGGAAATTAGTTTGATTAGACAGGCTACATAAAAAACAGCCCCCTAAATGCACCTCAAGTTCCCAACCGATACTATCAATACTGCTTATACAGGGGCTTATGCCCATAAAAATTCTAATGATTATTTGCATATGTGGCTTTGGATTCATTCCTCAAAAACTGTGAAAAAAAAACCAGGACATACTAAGGCATATTAACTTATATAAAGTACTAAGGATTTGTGGTACCCACAATATAACAGTATTTTAGTAGGTAAAACTAAATAAGTTAACAAGTCGTTAACTTATTAATTTAGGTATAATAATTTACTGTGTTTTTTAGAATGATGGCCTCAAGAGTAGGTTTGGACACCCAAGGCAGACTGATACTCAGAGAGAATGGCAAAATTATTCTTCCGTATGAGCACTTCGCAAATGCTGTGATGCTGAAACACATGAATGGGCCCCATGGATTGCATTTAGGGTTAGAAGCCACTGTCAGAGCTGTAAGTACTTCAGATAATATTAGTATTTTGATGATAATTGAAATGTTAGGTCAAAATCGAATAAAAAGAGGAATGTTGGTGTTTACCCTTCGAAATATGTGGAATATATGTGGCAATCAAAGTGTTTATTTACGAATCCAATTTTATGTTATTTGCCCATACACCTAAAAAGGTAGCATCCCTACTGAGGGGCAGGGGCCTCCCTTTGAAACATGAAGTTGACTATGCCACCAAGCTATCCCAGTGCAGTTAAGTAGACTGCTTTGTTTCTTCTTAGATTTGCAGGTTTCATGACATACTCAATTTCTCATTTATTTTGTATAATCCAAAAACATTGAAGAACATAGTAGCTACCATTTGCATTCTGATCTGGAGTAGTGTATATTATGAAATAAATTGCACCCTATACTGAAAATATTATTAATTTTTTCACAATAGAAATCTGTTAGTTCCTTTTGTTTTCAATTGATACAATTTTTAATATTATGAGGTGTTTGATATGATATGATAAATATCTGTCTGAATAGTGAATAACTATTATCGTTTAATACTATGGAAAAATTAAATACAGTGCACTCAAGAGTTTGTTTAGTATCTTTGTTAGAGCTAAAATAAAAACATATTTAGGTAGTGTAGCAAAATATGGAACCAACAAAATTTTTAGTCAAGTACATACTTCTTAGTTTTATAATTTAAATGCTTCTTTTTAACACTCGACAAAAAAGAGAGGTGTTATAAGTTTCACATGTTTATCTGTATGTGTATATCTGTGTGAAATTGGTTTAGCTAGGAATTAATGTCAGGGATGATACTAAATTTTTAATTTAATTTAGAGAGTTATTAGGTAAAGGGACTTGTAAAAGAAATGTTGTTCAGTACAGAATGCCATATTTTCTAATATGTGGAAAGTAGTCTATGTGTTACTCGGTTTATTTTCCCTTTATAATGTTAAGTGTGATTAGGAACATCTGCATTGTAGTAAGAAACAGTTTCGGGGTTTTGTATTCTAAATAAGATTTGACATTGCCTTTATTAAATAAAAAAATCCAGATTTGGCTTTTAATTGCCTGCAGATTATAACTTTGATTGTGTTTCAAGACTGCCCTTGCTTGCTATCAGAAAATACTTTTTGTTTTGTCAAGTTATTCAAATAAAAAAATGTCTAACCCATAACCAGCGTGTCAGTTCATTTATCTTTCCTCTGCTAACAATATTTTTTTATTTTAGGTGGTAGAATCCTACACAATAGGCCGGGAACAGTTTGGTATGGAGAAAGAATTCATAATAGAAGTGGTGCAGAACTGTCCCAATCCTGCTTGTCGCTATTACAAAAACCAGCTCGAGATGACACATAAGTCTATACAACAGCATTTGTCACAGCAACCCACATACATCCCTGGTAAAGGTTATTCTTAGCATTTTCCCTTGTATTTTAGAATATACTAAAATTTATTATAAATTCTCAAAGTGTTGTTATAATTGCTCTGTCTACCTTGACAGGGACTCTAGGTGCGAATGTATGAAATGAAATATTTCATACTCGTCCAGGTAAAAGGGCTTAGAAGATTTTTGTATGAAGGCTGATTTATCTACTGTATGCCACTTTGATTTTTTATAGTGGCCATGCACTAAACTTACATGAATAGATAGCTTACAACCATGACTTGTTTAGACAAAAGCTTCGATGCAAAATCTTTACCTACTTTGGCACTACGCAACGTACCGAGAAACCCCTCTCACCCGCGCCGCGGTCCCCCATGCGCCGCACCGCTGTCTGTTATTGTTGTTTTTAGTTCAAAATGGATTGTATTCCTATAAAAATAATATTTTTAAAGCAGAAAATATTTAAAATCTTGAAAAAAATTCGAAAATCTTATTTGGAACACTGGAATCGGAAACAAGTTTCCAAAATATTAGGATTTGGCTGATAAGCTAGAGATCACAAAATACCAGCCAAAAATTCTCAATACATATACAGGGTGTAAGGAAAAGCTTAACAAAAACTGAAACCCTGAACTCAGACCATCATCCTGAATAATGTTCCAGTGGACTTTTCCTCAGGATTTTCATTTTTTTAATCTTTTTCAATATTTTCTGCTTTAAAATTAAATTATTCTAATACACTCCATTTTCTAACAAACAACCATGATCAGCAATGTAAATCGCATTCTGATAGCGGCGGTTGTGCGTTACATTGCGTAGCGTCAAAGTAGGTAATTAAGGCGACTACAGCACCCGATAAAGGCAGCACACAGGAATAGTGCCATCTCCGTCTCTCAACAGGCCTGGGCCGGCAGTGCGAACAGTGTCGATACACGTGCGTAAAAACATGTTCGAAAGTTAGAAAAATGAGATTTATGGAAAGGTGACAGCTTAAATCGAAAAATGCGTTAACTACTTATCGAGAGTGTTCAATCACGAACATTTTGATAGCAAATTCAAGTTCCTGTGTGCATTTTACTATCGTTTTTACAGCTTAAAAGATACACAATATTGGGTATTTAGAGATGACTTTTTGAGCTTTTTCTATCGAACCAAAAGTGCTGAATGATGTTTTCAACAAACTACTTATCTAGTTTATGTCCTGAATATTACTGTAGTATTTTTTTTCTTTGATTTAATGCAGTGCGTCATGCTTATCTACGCATCATAAAATCGTAATTTAGGTGCTGTAGTCGCCTTAATGAAAACTCCTTAACTTGATGTTTCCGGGAAAAAGTTATGGGTAGATTCCACCATTTTAGTATTTGGTAAGGTGTAAACCTTTTTTGGACATTTTAACTCGGAACTTCGTCAAGATATACCTTGACGCAAATAAATGGTCACGTGTTTTGCGATTTTTCGAAAATCATACCCAACAAAGAAATGGGTGACTAAATGAGTTCTTTGCGTGAGCGAAGCCGCCGGAAAAAGCTAGTAATTAGTATTAAATAACTTAATAATAATATATTTATTTATTCAAGCTACAGGGGCTCATTAATTAATACTAACATAACATTCAAATAAAGTTAAACTTAAAATTAAAATTAGTGAGAAGCGACGTCCGGTGGCTGGCGATTGGGCACTCAAGACTGCCCTCCAACGCCCTCAGAATGCTGTTGCCACTGCCGCGCGCTCTGTGCATGACTGAGGTGACTTTTTGTGCATAATTGTGCAAAAGTCATCAGTATGAGCAGTGGCGGACATAGTAGACGCGCTACACTTAAGAACTGTCTACCAATGTATAATGACGTCTATTGGCTGCGGCAATATACTAGTAGCCAATTTTTTGTTGCTTAAGCTGTTTTAGTACGTTTTGGATAAATTAGAGAGCACTATCCGAAAACCTATAATAACACTATAATTTTACATGATATGACCAAAACAGAAGATAAAATACATCAAAAATAAGACGTTTTAAATTAAAAATACAATAGAAAAGTTAAAAGAAACATTAAATAGATCATCAAAAATAAACTACAGGTCTTTAGGTAAATCTCTTTCAACCTCTCAGGTGGTTAATCAGTCCATGAAACTGAACACTTTCCCAAGTAATGTGGCGTAGCTCTGAGGGAGCTAGTGACCGGATCGAGGTAGAAAATAACAGGAAAACAGAGATAATCTCTTTATGAGGTTTAATTGTGAGAATCCTAACTTGCATGGCCGAAGCCACTGAAGGGACTACGTCAGTTATTTATAAAAGGCGCGAAATGACCCAAATCATTTAAAGTTGGAACCATCGGCTAAAGGCCTTACAAGGAGATGGTAAACGTAGAGGTAATAGAACCTCTACATAACATAGATCAAAATTCGAAAACTTTTTTTTATCTCCCCTACAAAATGCGCTTGCTAATGAAGTTTGTATGGGTACTCAAAATTTTTTTTCTCGTATTTTGGACCTATGTTATGTTCCTTTGAAAGTTGTTCAGTTTCATGGACTGATTAACCACCCGAGAGGTTGAAAGAGATTTACCTAAAGACCTGTATATATAAAAGTATAAAAACTGTCGTAAACAACGTCAATAAACATGTTTTCTTTCTTTCTTTCTTCTTCCAGAGTCGAGTGGGTCTGGGCTGCCGGACAGCGCGGCGGTGGAGCGGCTGCTGCGCGGCGCGGCGCTGCCCCCCGACTACCAGCTGCCGCATCTCGCCGCGCTCAGTGAGTTGCTCTGTAAATATACCACCTTTTACTTTATTCTGGTTGTTTACTTTATTTTAGTTTGTAAACGTATAGGTGTACCTTATTAAGCTATGAAAACTTAATGAGAAAGGTTCACGATCAAAATCACGATTCTTGCACACCCGTGTATAAGATTTGTATCGCACGCGCCCGTAAACAAGCGTGCGATGGGTTAAAATCGTGTTCCACCATTTTAACAGAGAAAATACTGCTTTTGGAACGGATGAAAAATTTAATGTATCTAAATAATGTGCACTGTTTTTTGTGCACCCTTTATTTTTTTAATAAGTTTTTTAAATATCAATAGAAAATATTTGTTTCAAATTCAAGGTGAAATATATTTATTTAAATACAAATAATTTATTTATTTGTTTACAAGTAGGTATACAAATTAATACGTTTGCGGAACTAGACATCTTCAAGCCTATAATTCTCTCATTTTGCTTTTCCTTATCGCAGCGGGCCTAACAGCAGATAAAAGCGACCGGCGAGCAGCAGAGAAGCTGTCGCAACACCAGCAAATGCTGCTGCAGCATCAGAGCCGCACCCTCGGCCACCAATCACACGACAAGTACAGTCACTCGCAGCGAGCCTCCAGCACTTCACAGTCTCTGGACTCCAAGTCCTCCAAACAACACTATACTGACGAACATAAGCTGACGGATTTTTTGAGGTCAGTTTGCTGTTTATAGGGTGACAAGAGCCTACTTGTACCACTCTGGGTTACCTTTTTAATCCATATTTAAATGGTCGGAGTCAACCTGGAAAATGACATAAATAATTTCTTAAACTTTTGGCATTACCTACTAGGGCTAGGGAGTTAAAATTATACCCTAAGCTGAGATTGGGCTAGTAAAGGAGGATATAAGTTTCGTTTAGTTATTTAATAGATTGCTAGGGTTTCTTCGCTAATTGAATCGGGAATGATGAAGTCCGCAAGAGAAGGTCATGATATAGCTTCAGGATTTACAAACCAAAAGTGGCTGTGGGTACATGGTTGGGTAAGGTACATTATTCGAAAGAATAACTGATATATCATAAAGACCTCGATTGAAAATCCTTTGTGGGCGTGATCTGGCTTAAATGATGACGATATGATAGATTGCCAAGTGGTTATTTTGTGAAAAATTTTGGATTGAAAATTTCGATTTTTTCATTTTTTACAGCACAGCCTAAATAAAGACGTTGGCGTCAAAACCTTCACCTAACTTAGGTTGAAAATGTGATTTAAAATTCTGTTAACCTATTGTAATTTTAGTATTATTTTTTATTTTATTGTAATTTAGTACGGTAGTATAACATTTTTTACTAGATCCCCTGGTCCCCTTGGTTAGAACCAACAGCTGTCATTCTAACTGAGGTCTAATCCTGTTTGCGCCGAACATTTCTTTCCCTAAAACTCTTTACTATAATTTCAGAGCAAACTTGGACACTTTAGAATCTCTCTCAACGGGCTCAGCACCAGTGACTAGCACGGTGACGTCAGGCGGGGGGTCTGCCGGCGCGGGCGGGGGCGGGGGCGGCGGCGGTGGGGGAGGGGGGCAGGAGCGAGTGGTGCGCGCGTTCGCGGAGCTAGCGCGCAACCTGCAGCGCATGCGGCCCTGCGTGCGCCCCGCCATGTGCAAGCCCTACGGCAAGCAGAGCGAGCAGCTGCAAAAGAGTATGTGTTAACTTGGCTTTACGGTATCATTGCAGGCGTTCACGTTTCCAGGTTTTTTTTTATTAAAAATGGGTTCGCTCTTGACCACAATCTAGCTTAGGGCAAAGATGTGGTCGAGGATGTAGCGAGCTCACCCAGAAGAAGCCTATTCATTCGTACTTTAAAGATATTTGGGTTGTATGAACTCGGAAATACAGACGCCGGCAGGGAATTCCACTCCCTGGCAGTGCGCAATATAAAAGATGAAGAATAGCGCTCAGTACGTATCCGAGGGATCTCGACAAGATAAGGATGGTACCACGCAGTGCGTCTGGACGTCCGATGGAAAAAAGGGGCAGGCGGAATGAGCTCATGTAGCCTCTGAGCACACTCTCCGAAGTACATCCTATAAAAAACACATAGACAAGCTACTTTGCGTCTATGAGCTAGGCTTTGTAGCTTATCCTTAACCAGCTTTTTATTACCAATAAGCCTCCTGGCTCTGCGATCCACCGAGTCCGGAGCGGCTAGTTGGTATTTGGCCGAATCATCCCAAAGGTGGCTACTATACTCCATGCACGATCAGACCTGCGCCTTATAAAGGGTAAGAAGTTGATCCGGCGTGAAGTATCGCTTAACCTTGTTAAGGATGCCCAGCTTTTTGACCGCAGTCTGAGCCTTAGACTCGATGGAGGTACCAAAGTTGAGGTTGGCAGACAACTTCATGCCAAGGAGTTCTAGCTCATCGGTAATAGTTTGCGAGGATCCAGGTGATCAGGCTTTCAGGTGTCCAGATTTCTGTTCAAATAGTAGACTATTTGAAGTAGTAGCATTCAAATAGACTATTTGAACGAAGATCTGGACACCTAGTGTTTCTTCAAAAAGTTTATTTGAACAGAAATCTGGACACCTAGCATCATGGACACCGAAAAGTCTCGACACCTTGATCCCCGAAAACCTGGATACGTGAACGCCTGGAAATTAAGATTTTCATAGAGTAATAGACAAATATTTAAAAAAAATATTTATTTACCTTATTATAAATATGTAGCCTAGTATGAATAGTTCTTTTAATAAGTATCTTTAAAAAAAAATTGAGCGTTCAAAACTCTCAGTTAGATAGAACGGTGATGTCACAGTTCAGTACCTCCATATAAATTCCATTAAAAAAAATCGATTTCTAAAAAGAGAAAGACAAAAATGTTTGATAAATTTTTGATCCAAATGTTATTTAGATGTATTCTTATTTATACTTAGTTTTATGTTACTGTTTAGCATGTATTTTTATTTATTTATTTTTTAATTTAGTTCTAACCACCACCCGCTTTGCTTTTTTACCTCTCGGAAAATATCCTAACCTAAAGGTTGCCTGGAAGAGATTGCTACCTAAGCAATAAGGCCGCCTTTTTGTACATTATACTTCCTTGACTATTCATGTTAATTTACTTTGTCTGTCCCTGGTGTGCAATAAAGAATATTTCATTCATTTCATTCATAGGCTATAGGTTTTTTATTTTTCGACCAATTTCAAATTTGATTTCGAATCCCGTAATCATATTGTGTATAATAATAATATATTATTTAAATAAACATATAACATTGCAATGTAATTTGTTCGTACAGTTCTGCTGGACACGATCCAACTGGTGCAGTCGCTCCGCAGCTACCTGCCGCCGCCGCACATACAGGTCACCTCGTGGAAGAACGACGACAAGATACGGTCAGAACATACCTACATATTATCTCCCCTTTAATTGTTGGACATATACATAAACACACGCACATAGACGCACACATTCACAAATGCACACTCAAAATACAACACACACATACGCACACGCACGCGTGCACTCTCGTACGCACGCATGCACGTACGCACTCACATGTTAAATCAAGTATTATTAAATTGAATTTTATTATTTTACTAGCTGACTCGACAAACGTTGTCCTGTCTTAAATTGTCTAATGTTTCTTATTTTTTTATTTCATAAGAACCTTCTCCGGACAATTCCGATCCCAAGACCTTCTGTCGTAGGGCTAAGTAGGGCACTCTCACTTTCTTCGGCTAATCGCACTCATATTTACACACAAATACACACTACAAGACACTCACAATACTCTCATACATTACATACTTGCACGCGAATACTTTTTTAGAGTTCTATTTAATTTAATTTAAGTTAGTTTTACTGGTTTTGTTTTAACATTGTATATTGTAATCTGTGGATAACGGTGTTGATTGTACAATTATCCAACTTTGTTTAACCTACTGTTATAACCTCCTGTACAATTGTTTGTTTTCCCAAATAAAAATAAAATAAAATAATAAACACAACAAAAATAAATAGGGGTTCATTTTTAAATATATAAATATATAGGTATGCGGGGTGGGATGCAGGTTTTACTATATCGTGGGCGAAAGGCTGATAACCTATCATCATTATACTCATGTTCCATCTAATAACCCTCAGAATTATTGTCAAATGTGGCGTTAATGATTTTCGAACGACATGACGTTCTGCCTACCCCGAAAGGGATTATAGGCATGAATATATGAATGAATATATGATATCTTCGATATCACACGTTTTAGAGCTAAGCGTAAAGTGAAAAGCTATCCTATCTGTGACATCTTATATGCCGACGACGTCTGCCTTATGGCTAACTGCATGGAATCTCTCCAACTATATGTGGATTCTCTACACAACTCGTGCCTTAGATTTGGCTTGGTAATAAGCGTCAGTAAAACTTAAATCCTTAAACAACCACCCAGAGGTACCAACAAAGTGGACTCAAAAATATATCTGGACAACAAAGTACTGGAAGAGGTAACGCTATTTAAATACCTGGGTAGCCGAATCAGGAACGACAACACCTTGGCCTCAGAGATACCAGCTCGCATTGCCGGTGCAGCGGCGGCCTTTGGCAAGCTCAAAAGTCGAGTGTGGAATTTTCACGACTTAAAGTTACAGACCAAGCTTTTGGTTTATAACGCTATAGTCTTGCCCACACTGCTGTACGCTGTTGAGACTTGGTGCTGCTACCGAGCAGATATCAAACAATTAGATAAATTTCATCTTAAGTGTCTCAGGTTTATAATGGGCATTAAATGGCAGGATCACATACCTAATACGGAGATCTTACGTCGTGCTAGAGTACCTGGAATTGAGGCCCTCATTATTAAACATCATCTCAGATGGAGTGGCCACGTTCTGCGCATGGATGATGACAGACTACCTAAGGCGGTGTTCTACTCACAACTCTCGTGTGGAAAGCGAAAGCAGGGCGGTCAATATTTACGCTACAAAGACGTGCTTAAGCGTCATCTGTCAGCTTGTGGCATACCCAGTGACCGATGGGAGCAACTCGCGCGCCTTAGATCCGAATGGCGTTCCACAGTAGGTTGTGGTATCAAACATTTTGAATCAAAGCGTCTCGAGGATCTTGATGTTAAACGCGCAGAAAGAAAGACTCGCCCTAAGCTAAAGTACACCTACACGTATAACAATTTTGACCAGCTCTTCTGCGTCCCATGTAGTAGAACTTTTAAAACTAAATTTGGATTTGCAAGTCACAGTAGAGCGTACCATCGCGACAACATCAATCCGAATTAAACATGCTGGTGTCGCCATAGCCGGACACGGCGTGGAGTGTTATTATGAATGAATAGGTATTGTGTAATTGAAATGTGATCTCTTTTAGATATGATACAACTAAGGACTTTCTACATGTAATTCTAAGCATGAATAGGATCACACTCTTTATTCTGTAACATAGTTAAAACTACCACGACGCTTGTATATAAACACCGCCTTAGGCCACTATCTCAAGATCTCAAGATGCTGTGCTTAATTAATAAACCGCTCTTGATATCTGTCAATTGAGTAGGTATACTTGAGACCTCTCTCAAGACCTGTGGTAAGTTTAAACGTGTTTGTGTTAGCCCATCAGCCGGAATATAATCAGCCTAGATTCTAGGCTAGAATATAAAGAAACGTAAGCGGTTTAGCTTTGGTAAACACGTTCAAACTTACCGCAATTTGGGTGCTGTCTTGAATAAAATCTATCAATACGGGGCCTTAGATTGTGATCAATTGATCATCCTTTTTTTTATTATTGTTTGTCTAAATTCCTTAAATCACGGGCAATTACGTCCCGGACCTTAGGAAGGCGTGCGTGGGGCCGAAGCCAGCACGTAGAGGCCCGTTAGACAATTTAATTTAGTAATGTGACACCAACGGGCAGTTATCTCTGTATGCACTATAGATATTATTAAAACAAAATGTATGATCTTTTTGCAGTTCAAACAACATGGAGGAGCTAGAGAGTCGTAAGATAGTGAGCGGGAACTAACGCCCGCACCCTCACGCCACTCCACCGCTGTCGCCCGAGGGACTCATTTGCCTTGTCGCAGCCTTGCTAACAAGTAAACTATTAATTAATTACTAAAACGGGTCTAAATGCGCGTATATATTATGATTTTACCTTTACGTTTCGACGCGGTTGCACGCCCCGTTTAGACTCGTTTTAGTATTAAATTATGTGTTCAAATCGCGGAAGTTTGAAGTAAATTATTCTCCATATAAGGAATATTCACGTAGAAAGCCAGTTGACTACGTCGATCCACCACCACTTATTGTATACAGGACTTTAGTTGAGGCAATTCTTCCCATGAGATTGAACAACTTTCCATAAGGAACCCATTGGAAAAACGTTGCCTTTTCATACTTAGGCAACCAGCTGATCGCACAAGTTGTGTCCACACATCCTCCACAGAATCGCACAAGTTGTGTGCATGGTTGGATTTTTTTAAAACATTTCAACCAAAGCTCCTTATTAGTTGTGGTTGGAGCACTAGTGTCACAACTGCGCCGAATGCCTGTGCCGATAAGCGCTTATAGATCAGCGTAGGTTACCGGCTTTTTACGTGAACACTTTTTTAACCAGTGATCGAACGGGTGCAGTCAATGGGCGGTTTATAATATTTAATCAATTTTATAACATAATGTTGTGTATCGTATAATCTCCTGATATCTGTTTCAGCACAAATATCAGTAAACCCTTCTATTTTTTTTGCTCTGTTTCGGTGTTTACGACTTTACTCTTGTTAGTATTTTTTATACACGTTGTAATCATTTACTATTGCTTTTAATGTTACGAAGCTGAATTAAGGGATTATCTTTTTTAAAGTTAAAATTCGTCCTATGTAGTTAAAATAAGTTTATCTCAGTTTATTATTATCGTAAGTGCATTATTTACACTGTGATAGAGGTGTAATAGGGTTAGGCCTGAGCGAAGTCTTGACATAAATGTAAACATTACATATAAATTGTAAAAATTTAGTCGAATAGCGTTACATAAAAGCAAAATCTTAACAATTTTAACACGTGGTTCGAACATTGGGCAGTTGAATTTGACAGTATTTGTAGCATTTACATTTGTTCTTTCTTGTAATCGAAATACCTTTTAAACTAAAACGAATTGTTCAGTGTTCGAGCTTCCTTCGCAAATAGGTGAGTCTTAGACATTTTGTGGTTAGATTTCACTTAAATATTTAACTAATTTTGCGCTACGAGTTATATCTTCGAGTTATATCTTCGAGTTATATCTTCGTACTTCAGTACTTATATTCCCTGAAATAAAATTTAACGCTATCCTAAAACATTTTTGATCTAAACTAGATACTCTGTGCTAATATACGCTGGCGCGGGCGTCGGCAATAGTAGTAATAAGAGGATCGGTTTATTGTTTTGGACATCACAACACAAAAAAATTAAAACATATTCAATTCATATACAATAACATGTAAAAAGTACTCATCTAAAAATAGACAATAGACATCCTCGGTGCTGTGCAAAACAAAAGGTGACCCACTCAGATTAAGCCGCAACTGTAAGGGTCAGTTCACACCGCGATGTGACGTTGCGGATAGAGCCACTCAAAATTTGAACTTTATTTATTACAAGTGAGAATTTAGAACACGTCGCACCACGCAGCGCCGCGCCTCACAATGAAATGTTTATCTTTTCATGTAATAAATAAAATTCAATTTTGAGTGGCTCTATTCGCAACATCGTGTCGCGTCGCGTCGCGGTGTTAATTGACCCTAACGCTGGTATTCTGTGGGCCCTGCGAGTGAGGGTTTGTATCAAAATAAAATACCAACTTATCTGTGCAGCAAGAGACGCAAACCCAAAGAAATCCTATCTACAAAACGTTGAAGATTCATCTATATCTACTTATCGGCGCTGTATGCGTTTTGGTATATAATCGCCACATGTATAGAGTGATAGGAAGGTTAGTATCTTATTGAAGACTGCATTTTTCACGTTGTCTTAGCTAATGTTGCCTGAGAATGTATAAAGTTAGGTTTGGTAAGTAGTTTGGCGTGTATAGGATACTGCACATTGAGAACGATTGGTAGATGTGTTCCTTATAATCTGATGAGAATTGACGCTTATAGTGTTAAGTTTAAGTCGCAATATGGTTGGCTGTTCTTCTCGTGTGCAGTAAGGATTCGTGACATTGCATTGGTCACATGTTTCGTTCTAAATTAGGTGGAAATTGTACACGCATTCTCATTTACTGCAATTTTTTTATTAAAGCGCATGAAGACTGATTATAATTACTCTATGCATTCAATGTAATAAAAGCTTCTCATCATCATGTTTTTTAATAATTAAAAAAATATATTTGCAAAAAAAAGGATTTGGTCGTCTGTAAAGTATTAAATTAAAATTATTAATTTTGTATATTCCCGACATCCATTGCTTATTATAAGCGTTTATAACTCAACCAATTATGGTAAAATATAGCAAGGGTTAATTTTGTCTGGTTTATTTTTTGAATTTTTACCTAGGAAACGAGTAAGCGTGTAAAATTTTCGCTTTATTGCAGAGCAACGTAACATAAAAAAAACATACTAATTGCTGTTTACTTCCAAACATCACATGTATATGTGTAATTTTGAAGGACATAAGTTTGTTAGTGCAATAATTAGGCAAAGCCTACCTTAAATTTAAAATTTTGTATCCTAGGACTGTATTCTAAATTATAAAACATAATTGTGACTGTGTTTAGTAAAAGGTACAACGTAGTCAATAAGAGCTATTTGCAATAGCTCATCACACTAATAATGAACCTTAACGACTATCACGAAAGTTGTACCTTTCCATTTTCACAGTCACAATTTGTGACATTTTAGGTGGGCGCAGAGGAAGTATGAGGTTGTATTAAGTACTATTTGATTATGTTGTGGTCTCTGTATTGGATTGTTGTATTCATCACATTTTGTTCGACTTAGGTCAATATTTTTAGCAGCTTTTTAGATAAGTTCACATTGGTGTTATTTTTACTATTTGTAACTTTTATCAGTAAGAAGTAATAGTGGATAATAGAATGTAAGTCGCATTCAGTTGTTGTAGTGCTCGAAACATATACTATCCAAATATAAAGGAGGCTATTACCTTTCATCACAATTAACACTTCATAGTATTAAGCAACCATCGATAAAACTACTCTCGAAAAAGTATTAACCATTTCCAAAAGAATCTCTGTACTGTATTAGAATTAAGCACTCTAGTCAAAAATGATTTCATAATCGATTTTATAATTGGAAAAAAATTGTTAGTTAAAACTTTTCAAAAGTATTCGGAATTGATTCAACTTTCATTGCTGTAATTTTTCATACCGAAGTATTATGGTTATTCTTGTAACGGATGTTTAAAGGGTTAATATTTCGCACTTGAGTGCCAAGGTACAGTTTGTATTATTTTTTTAAGTAGTAACACTGGATTAATTGATTTATAGGGATTTAATTAAGTCTTAATCTGAGGGGCTAGCAATATAAGTTTTCAGTTGTTATCTTAGTTCCGCAAAACAAACTTTTAAAAATTATTTAAGTATTTATTTTTTAGAGAAATGTTTACAGAATTCATGAACTTATTCAAAATTTGACAAAGCGATAACGATTGAAACGTATTTACATAAAAGCCTACCAGCAAAAATAAGCCTTCGAGAGATCATATTTTAAGTTATAGGACTGTTTATTTCTACGTTTTGAGAAAACGAGGCGAGGTTTCTTATTTTTCTGGTCAGGCTTTACTTACAAGCCCATTTGATCTGAAAATTTCAATTTAGTATTTTTATGTATTTTTATTGTGTTTATTTACAAGTAATTATCTGGCATCAGAATCCTGTGATAAATTAAAATTATTCGATCGAAAAAAAACATAAATATTTAAATTTCTTGATTTTTTTGAAATAAAATATATCGAGTGTGTTATTAAAGTATCATCAAGTATCAGATTAATCATGTAAACCTTCTATCAAATCTCTATATTCACTGTTTAGAAGTTATAGTAGTGAGAATTTTGGTAGAATACCCAAAAGCAGTTGGTTATAAGCGTGGTGCTCTAATTCTAGGGTCCAACCAAAAGAAGGAAATAAAATAACAATCCATTTACTCCTTTTTCATTTGCGAAAAACGATTGGGTGAATTCGGTCCGGTGATACTTTGATAATACACTTTGCAGGCCTTGCCATTTAAATTATTTGCTAAATCATAATTTTTATCCGATAGCGATATATTAGTGAATCAATAAAGCAGTGCTTAGAAATAAATGATATTGAATAATAACAGTTTTTTTATTGAATCTCTTTATAGTTTAAGACCTGAGAGGTGGCGTAATATATTGGATGATCCAGGAAAAAAATATCAAAGTTCATTTAATTATCACGTTTTTATTTAAGAACACACTCATTAAAAGTAGTACATTCAATGTGAGCTCAGCTCTTATATTTACATATATTCAAAAAAATTTAATCACATGCACTCGAACTTTAAAATTTTTGTAAAAGTAAATATTATGGAATGAATAATTTCTTAAAAATACAATATTTTATGAATAAATCGTTTTTAGGAATGTCTATACAAAATTAAATAGTAAACAGAAATCTACACGTGTCTACATGATTGTTATAAGTAATACACATTTTTTTAGGTTAAGTGTTTTTACATTGTCCGATACTTTTATATACTTGCTGTATATGCCTATACAATATCTCGGCAAGGTATGAATTATATCGGATCCGATATTGCAACTGAAAGTCTGCTACAGGTATGCATCTGTCACCGATAATTAAAATTTGTAATTATTAGTTCTAAATTAAATAGTGATGTTGTATCAGTGTACTTGCTGTTGGTCCGCCAAATAAATAAAATAGAAATAAATAAATATCGTATCGGACAATATGAGAAACACTTTTTAATTGGGTTCTTTTTTTTTAACAGTCATTGAATATAATTTGGCACAAATAATAAATAAATTACTTTAATATACAACTATAGCACTCAATTTGATTTTCAGCATAAAAGTAAATAAAACAAGTTACGTCACGGTACTCGTTAGTAATCTATCACTTAATTACAGAGGCTAGCACATCAAGTTACCACATACTAGGTGCACTATATGTCGTTGCTATAAGAACGGTTTTGGAATAAAAATGTGGTGACCTGATGTGACGTATTAAGTGGAATGCTGTTTTAATACATTCTTAAATTATCTTCCTTCCATTACTTCGATAATCAACAGCGAGGTAGTTGAGCTTATCGATTAACAATTGACATTAATATTATTTTAGGCTAGTATAAGATGAAAAAATCGATAAAAATCGTAATTAAAAAATTCTTAAAGTTATTTGGGCATTTTCATATTAGGCGAAAAGGCCGTGAGAGAGCGTACGATGTGTACAGTACATGTGTGTAACGAATGTTATAAATGGCATTAATGTGCCTTAATTGGCATTTTCTGGGTTAACTCGCTCCATCGTCAACCTCATCTATGACCTCGGTCAAGAGTTAACCCATCTCATAATAAAAAAATAATGTGTAAGGAAGCCGCAATTAAAAGGATTTAAAAATATTTATAAAAAAACAATCCTACCAACAATGAAATAAACACAAAGAATGGAAAGGTTTGAATGGAAAGCTAAAATGTTTAATAAGTCGCCTAATATGAAAACACATTAAAAGTACAAGTAAAATTTGCTGCTGTGACATCTTAGGCCGTGTCCCCATTAGGCTCAGAATGAGCGGCTAACTGTCCGCCTCCTACATTTTAACCTTTTCACCGCCAAAGTCTGATATATCAGACGTTTAAGTTTCGTGCCCTCGCCGCCAAAGTCTGATATATCAGACAAAAAATATTTTTTTTGCTACTTTAATATCGTTCACCGAGCGTTCGTCATACGCCACGACATTAATTTTTTTTTAAATTTTTTATAAAATTAAAAAAGAAAACTTGGCGCTAAAAGGGTTAAATAGAGTGCGTACAGTACGCACTGTACGGACACTCCATTTAAAATATATAGATATAGGGAGATGGACAGTCAGTTGGCTCACTGTGAGCCTAATGGGGGACACAGCTTTACAAATTAGCTAAGCTAAACAATCCCGGTAAATGATGGGACTGGTAGTGGTTTCGCATCACCTTTTCACTAAAAAATCTAGCGTTAAAAGATGTTTTCTTTTCTACAGTCGTAACCCTGTGCTTCTCCGTGTTGGTCCATGGCTCCAAAAATAATAAGGGGCATTTAACGAAAATTTCGTGCACGTATTTTTGTAAGCACCGCATGGAAAATGGCAGAAAATTGTTTGTAGAAGAACATTTTGATTATAAATATAGCTACTATAAGTAGAATTGATTGAAGCACAAGTTATCCACCATATACGGAACATTTCCGACCAAGTTGTATCTTTCGTTGAATGCCCCTTTTAAAATCATCGAAAATGATAGCTATGAATCGTGATGTAATCCTAAAAAGTCCACCTCAAACTACGTTACCGCGTTACGTTAGTCACGCGATGGGCCGTATATTCAACGCGCAAATGACCAGCAGTTCAGCACCCGTATTCTACATATTCATGTTCGACCAGACTATACCCTTCACTGTCATCTAGATACCGCAAGAGAGGGATGCACTGAGATTTCATGCGTCGGTTTCGAATCGAATGGTGTACAATACGGTTGCTGATACGTGAATGACCGTTGTATTTCGTATTTTCAAATGGCCGGATAAGTGCAAATCTGTCACTACGCCTTCAAAGGCTCAAGAGAATAGACTTGTCCTGTAGGTGTCTGCAACTTTGCTATTTCAATCCTGAAAATGACCCTACACGCATTCGTGGTATCAACTTTCGCTACCGCCAACTCCTATAAAATATATAAAGTACGATAAAAAATAAAATATATGAAAACATTACAGATGTTTCAATTTTTATTCAGTCGATTTCAAACTATAAGTAATTTGAACAAATACGCATAAAACTCTAATATCTTTACTATTTAAGAAATCTACTATTCACTCATTGTATATTCGCATTATCTTAATAAAAATATCGCAGAAAATGTAGTAAAAAATCGGAATAATTTTCTTATCCGTTTGGACTATTCGTTGTAAAATTTAAAATTTAGTGTTTTGATAATTAATTTGACATACCTATTATTCGTAGGAAAATCTAGAAAAAACTACGTGTGAGGAGGTATGGCGGTAGGAGTAAAGACATATACCGAGTCGTCGAGCCAGTAGTACGCTTGGGCGAAGTCCCCTTCACAGAGATACGGGGCTCGCGTCCAGGCGGCCAGTTCAAACCCGGCCTCTTCTTTCATGAAGGTTACGAATGACGCCATCTGCTCTTCAAAGGTGGTGCCGTTGATCGGGAGCCGTTCTTCAGGTTTGTGGTCGCGGGTAGCTGGGAAAAGAGAGGTAAATTATTTCAAATTTCATACCGACTTGACTCAGTGGCAATTTATCACGAGCGTTTCCGTGCTTCGAAGGGCACGTTAAGCTGTCGGTCCCGGCTGTTGACGATTGACTACAGTCGTTAAAGCCAAGTCAGAGGCCATTGTGCGGTTTGAAAACTCTGACACCAGGGTTAGCCAAGTTCGCTACATACTTGACTATACCTACACTATAAGACGAAGAAGTGACTCCGTAATTCAGGGTAGATGACTGATATTGAATAATATATATTTAGTAAGATGGTTAATTAATAAATATAATATAATAACATTAATAACAGAATTCGAAAAGAAATTTGAAATTGTTCGATAAATAAAAAACTTAAAGCCAATCAAACATTGTTGTCTATCTCTTCTTAGAAAAAGAAATTTGGTATGGCGCTACTCAACTGTGACAGGGTGACCACTTTCTGGAAAACCGGGAAAAGTCAGGGAATTTCGCTAGCCATGGAAAAGTCAGGGAATTGTCAGGGAAATTTCATGGAGGTCAGGGAATAAAAATTCTCCCTGTATGTACGTAAGTACATTTAAAAATAAACAAATTATTTATTTTACCACCTCCAAATGTTATATACATATCTACTATAATAGGTACAATGCGATCGCGCGGCGCACGTGCCATTGTGGGTACGTATTACAATACCGAAAATTCAAAATACCGATGGTTGAAAACCCTACGCTTAAAACATCGAAAGTTGAAATACCGAACGGTTGGAATGCCGATGTTCGATATAACTAAACATATAATACCGATATTTAAATGACCGAATGTTCAAAATACCGAATTTAAATGACCGAATGTTCAAAGTATCAATGTTTACATGACCGAACATTTAAATGACCGGTTCAAAATACCAATGTTTAAATGACTGAAAGTTCAAAATACCGATACACGAAATACCTATGTTTAAAAACATCGATGTTCAAAATACTAAAAATTGAAATATAACCACAGTCGTTTCTGTCACTCCGCCGGCCGCTGCCGCGGCACGCTCGCTTCGCTCGCTCGGCTCGTGCGTTGGGGGTCGTAGTTCTAACCAAACCTAACCCAACCAACTCTTGACGGGTTGGTTGGGTTAGGCTACTAACAAACCTACTCGTCGCAGTTCCGTTTGTCATATAAACAGACAAAATAAAACATTTTTACTATTGAAAACTTTATGGGGTTACCTATCTTATGTTCGAAAAAATGTTGACCGATTTTCATTTGACAGAAAACTTTTCGACTTTTTTTGTTTCGTTTTTTTTTTAATTTGCCGACATAACGTTTGCCACTGTTTCAGTTGACCTATTATTAGTTCGATTTTTTTCGTTACTCCATCGTTTTATTTGGCCGAAAAACTTTTTGGCGATTTTATGCTCGGCCACCACTTCATTACACCACCGTTTTATTTGCCATGATTTTTTTTCACATATGTTCATTACACCACCGTTTCATTTGCCTTATTTTTTTTTCCAAACATTCATTACACCACTGTATTATTTTAGTTAAGCATTCGATAGCAGTTATTACTTATAACAAGCAAGCGCGCAGTGTGCAAGCAATCAGCATGCAAGCAAGCAGCATGCAAGCAAGCAAGCAGCATGCATGCAAGCAAACATCATGCAAGCAAGCAAGCAGCATGCAAGCAAGCAAGCAGCATGCAAGCAAAGCAAGCAGCATGCAACCAAGCAAAGAGCAATATGCAAGCATGCAATATGCAAGCAAGTATGCAGCATGCAAGCAAGCAGGGATGCAAACAGGCAAACCTATAGCATGCAAGCAAGCAGGCATGCAGAATAATAACCTAACCTAACCTAGACCGTCGGTTTGAGTGATATTTCTTTTATTTTTCTTGCGGGGGTCTCCGCCCCCCGAGCCCCCCTTCGGGGTCTCCGCCCTGCACCCCCCTGCAAGCAAGCAAGCAACAAACAAGCAAGCATGCAACATGCAAGCATACAGCGTGCAAGCAAGCAGGAATACAAAAACATGTTCTAACCTGTCCCATTTGTTGTTTCGATGAAGCTAAAGAGAGGCAAATGAAAAAGTTAAAAAGATTTCGGCCGAAAGTAAAAAGTTCAAAAAAAACTTCGGCCAACAGTAAAAAGTTCAAAAGATAACTCGGTCAATAGTTTAATGCTAAAAAGAAACTTCGACCAACAGTAAAAAGTTATTTTGAAAATTGATGAAACATAATTCGGTAAAATGATACTTTTGTCTAATGGCATTTCGATGATCTGAAAATATGGCATATGAAGCATATAGCATAAAAGACGCAGGTTAACCGTTTTCGGTCAAATAAAATTCGTACATAAATTCTTCGAAAAGGTGATCGGTTCCCCTTTATGGACAGGATGTCCATAAACCGAAAATGGTATTTTAGTTTGGTATTTTAGTTTTCGGTATTTTAGCCTTCGGGATTTCAATCTTCGGTATTTTAGCCTTCGGGATATTTAGTCATAGGTATTTCAACCTTCGGGATTTCAAACTTTCGGTCAAACAAACATTCGGGATTTCAAACTTTCGGTCAAATAAACATTCGGCCATATAATTTTCGGTCTTTCGTCCATAGGTCTTATGAAATTCGGTTTTCTATACTTCGCGCCATTGTATACTTCGCAATTCGTCGCTTTTGTACCATAATACTCAAAACGTTGAAGTGTAGTACTTACTAATACAATTAAGGCATGTATAAAGTGTTCCCTTTAGTATTTCTCGCTGGATTATATTATATGATACATTTAATATCCAATAAATTCAATAGTCAGAGGTACTGTCTCAATTGGTTTTTCCTGTACAACTTTAAATAAAAGTGGTCATAAATTACTAAAATTAATTAATTATTGGGTAATTGAAGAACTGTCTGATAGCAAATTACAATTTATAAATAGTCGGGTGAATACCCATACTAACTGCAAAAAAAATAATTAGAGGAAACTTAACCTCTTATATCCTACAAGTTAGATTGATTATTCCTCTTGGCAGTAAGTAGTAATTAGTGAATTTTGGTTGTCACCCGAGAAAATATAATGAAACAGTACAAAAAGGTTACCTGAAGTAAAATTATGGTAAAAAATAACTTGAAAAAGCGCCTGGAAAACCAGAAAACGTCAGGGAATATTGATTTTGGTAAATAGTGGTCACCCTGTCAGTGACGTCAACGTTTTGTATTTCCCTTTTGAACGTTCATATCTTTCTTATTTTTAAAGATATTATAGGTACAACTATTTATACCAGGCTATTTTATATCAGGTAAAGAAGCTTAATGTAAATAACAATAAAAAATAGTAATCTACCCCATTAGTAAGCTAAACTTTATGAATCGACCCAGCAGGTTTTTAACATAGACATTCAACATAAGGGTTGTGGGATAGTACTAGGGCGAGCAATAACACCCCACCGTTGGACGTTAAACATGAGACAAAGTGCACGTTATTCCCTTTGATATAAGGCTTGCAGCCTATTAGGGTCGTTGGAGCCTACTGCGATACGCGCTTGCCGGAGCATAGTTCCAGGCTTGTTACATTGGTCTTGGTTTAACATAAGATACAAAGTGCACCTTATTACCTTCGACATAAGGCTTGTAGGGTAGCACGAGAGCCAGTAATAACACTCCTCCGTTGGTTTCTAGTGCGGCGCGCGCTTGCCTCAGCATGGTGCGGGGTTTGCTGCAGCGGTCCAGCAGGTTTAGCATGCAGACGCATGAGAATGCACAGCCCATCCACCATTCCTCGATGTCAAGTAGTCTGAAAAGTGATTGAAATAAAATGACTTTATTTTACATTCTGAAGAAAGTTTTCAGCGTTTCTGTAATTAACAACCAGCTGCAGAAACGTCCATTAAAGTCAATGCTACTTTAATTCTCCTTGTGTAAGTCAACACGACAGAAAGTGACAGCATAATATTTTAATGTTGCGTTAACACCGAAGGACTTTCTGCAATTGGGTGTTATGAGTATTACGTATTTTTGACCGTGGTGGTGTCAAGTGGCTAAATGTCCACTTGATGTTGTGTCTGTTCTGAAGGGAGTGTAGGCGTCTAAATGAAGACTTTTGTTGATCATACAAAAATGGATTTAATTGAAAACGAATTTTAACGATCACTTCGTTTCTCTTGAGGGTTAGCTGGAAGAAATCTCTCTAAGGGATAAGCTCGCCTTTGCACATAGTTTTCTATGTATCCATCTCTTTTGTTTTGTAATTTTTATTATGTGAAATAAAGTGTTTACATACATACATACATACTAAGAAGGTGCGAATAAGAAATTGCGTGGAGAACTCGTTGATGTCTTTTGTACGTAATTAATTAATATTTGCATTTTTTTTAACATTTATATTTCAATATTTGAGCGAGTGGGCGGTGAAATCTATTTTAGAAGACGGATCTTTGGGCTAGCTGGAGGATGGCAACGCCAACTGAATGGATGCCGAAGAGATGTAAAGGCAGAGGACGACCAAAGTTGGCGAGTTAGACGTCGATGACAGAGGTGTGAAATGCAAAAAACAGAATACAGCCTTAATTGCTATTGGTTATTTGGAATGAATTAAAGAAAGGCGTCTTTGTTCAAAAACGAGACACTCACAAAAAAAACACTCTTACTATACAGAGTAATTTTTTCATCACCATCCAAATTTTTCTTACGGTGTCAGTAACGTTGATAGAACGTAAATAAGGAGGAAAAAAAAATTTTTTTTTCAAAAATTTTCAGATTTCGATACCCCTTTTTAACGTCTTAGAGCAGGGGTTCCCAATCTTTTTCAGTCCGCGGCGCACTTACAAGTTCAGAATGTTGTCCCGGCGCCCTAACCTAGCTAGACAGTCGAAATAGATAGCTAGGTACAGTTGAAAGAAATAGCTACAATGATACTAGTTATAATTGCAAAAGTTAAAACAACCACTGTTTGAAGTTGAGCTATTTTTATTTATTAGAATACTAAATTAAAACAAACCACTAAAAAGAGTTGAGAAAATAAAACACAGTAGCTACCTAGTCAATGTAATGGGTGAGCTTGGTGATCTCCACACATTTTTTCAAATGGCATTGTTTATTTTGTACCGCCAAAACTTGAGGTTTCGGAGTATACTAAAGAGGATCGCCTCACGTCGCCCCTCTGTACTTTCTACGGCGCACCAGGGCGCCGCGGCGCACACTTTGGGAACCCCTGTCTCAGAGGATGAATTTTGTAAAACGCAGAAACACGGGTGTCACAAATTGTGTTGAAGAGTACTGTTACCAAGTTTCAAGTCAATTGGACGATGTTTTTTTTTCATACAATGATTTATTTCCTGCTTCAGAGTAGAAACAAAAAAATAAGGGTCTTTTCATAAAGTTTACGTACAAAAAATTTGGATGGTGATAAAAAAAATCTTCCTTTATAGTTCATTCAACATCAGAAAGGAATCAACGAAGATATTGTAAATTAAGGTATTATTTCTTAGCAAATATGTACTAGTATAATTCGATGTCACAAATACTTCTATGTACTGTCTACCTAATACTCACAAAAGTCATGTTTTTTCTTGAGAAAGAAAAGACAAGTAAAAAAATACCCAAGTCGATACTTACGCGTAACCTTTTTTTCTGAGCGCTTTCTTCATGCTAGAGGAGATCTCAGTGGCAAACTTTTCCGTGTAGAGATGCGAGAAGCGTCGGCTTACTTCACCGTCGCCCGCGCCGATGTCTACCAGAGCGCCGCCGGGCTGACGCTGCGCAGCTGACAGCAGCGTCCGCGCCTGCGCTTCGGATAACACGAACATTGACCCTCGCTCCAGCCACCTGGAACCAACATATTGAATCTCTCAGTATTGGAAATCAACAGGGTAGAATGTAGGTTTGCAACATTCGGTCTTTTGTTTACCATCGAATGTTGCGACAACGTCTTTAACAATTAACAGCCTACGAAGCCTAAACATCACGCCTGACAGACAATTTAAAGATTGTGTAGGGACGGTAAGGAGGTAAGATGTCTCATCCTCGGCATTGATTGTCAGTAGGGCTTTGGGGCACCATGGGTATCAGGGTACTGTAATAATAAAACTTGGCCAGTTATAGCGGTTTCCTCAACGCCAAAATGTATTGCTAACGACCATGTTCAACTTTACAATCCCCTTGTAAACTACGTCTTTATAATCACTTAAAGAAAAAGGCGCGCCCGTCGGAATGCACATGCGATAGGTTGTTACCCGTTCTACTTCGATGCAACTATTAATTTTCTTATCTAACTTAATTGTCGAAATAACAAAGTTGGCTCACCGGTCGAACCTTCTAATTTAACTGAAGTTAACTTCCTTGAAAGCGATTTGTAAGCTGGTCGCCGGGGAGCGAGGCAACAATAGCGCAATTATCCACTACCGTTGGTCGTGTGGTGGTGGCCGTTTGAAGGTGGATCGCGTCGGTCCGCAATTACCGGGGATAAAACACAAAGCGCGCTGCGGGCGATGCTCGGCGTCTAGCTCTGGAGTGCGGCAAATTGTGCGCCCGCGGCGCTCGTCCGCGCGACTCGCCGCCCGCCGGCCGGCCGGCCGCGCCGCGCCGCACCGCGCCGCGACGTCTTCATCGCGCCCCGGGCGAGCGGCGAAAGTGGATAATGAGTAGTAAATCCCGCTCTCATTAGCTGAGAGCGAGCGTCGCAACGATCGATACGAATTCGTCTTCGCCAGGTAAAGGGATAATCGGCGCAAGGCTCGAGCTCTGTTATTAGCCGTAGTACCATATATCACGCGCGGCATTACCTGCGGCCCCCGGCGTCCGCGCCGCAATTACTGCAGCGCGCGAGTCGTTCCGTCACAATGCCCTATTAGGATAGCCTTATTGGTATCGCAGTGTTTCAAAGCAAACCAAAACTTTCTAAAGTGAACGAGTAATTGACATGATACGGCGGTTCCCTCCACTCGGCCAGGGTACAATTTCCTGGTTATTTCTTTGCGATGACAATAGTATGACACATGTGTCGTTATCGAGTGCGGATATCGACGGGCGTCGTGGCTTGCACCTCGTTTGCGGACGGCGGTGCGGATTGATTGCTTTATTGTCCCGTCGCGGCTGGAGTGGCGACGCGCTATACATGATACATGAAGCGGCCGCGGCCCGCAACTAATGAGCACTGGCACCACGTAATTGTCACCGGCCACGGCGTAAACTCGTGGGATTCCGCTGACAGCCCGCGATTGAGTCGCTACGCAAAAAGAGCGCGAGAATATGACGTCGGCTGTTACCCTGTTGTAGCCGGGAGAGTCGTATGATTGATTTATTGGGACCATAACGAGAATGAGCGCTTTTGTCGAGGTCGTTCTTATAGTTGCACTCGGAAAGGTTTAATAGGGACATTTATATGAAGATTTGGCGGGATTTTAATTTACAATGATGTAGCTGAAAAATATGGTGTGGGGTTTTGTATGCGAAAAGAGAGGTGTAAAGAGAGTGGAGCAGTAGGTGGGTATACGGAGTGTATCTATTTCAATAGGATGTGGAGTGTTGCAACAAGGAATCCGATGCGGTTATCGACGGCGGAGGTGAGAGATGTGTCGATGGTCGCGCGGAGCGGGCGCGGGGTGCGGGGGCGGGCGCCGCGTATCGCGATTGCATCGGAGAGCAAACAAGCGGGCGGGGTGTCGCGGCCGGGGGTGCTCAAATCATATTACCCCCGCCTCACACCCCGCACCACCACACACGTCATTTGAGTGTGCGTCGCTATGGCGACGGCCCGGGCCGTGCATGATATTAGTGAGTGTGCGGCTCATCTCCGGCCGTTTAAACTTAACGGGCCGCCGCCTCGCGCGGGAAATTAAAACCGGCTGCGGACCGGAACCGGATCGACCCGCGCCTTCCGCGCGCCGCTGGATCACATCTCCCCCGGGAGCGCCAAATTAACCGCGCACACGTCATGTACATGAACTTACAGATATTTCTTGGGAATTTGGGTAATCATCATATGGATGAGGTGAATTTGACTAATCCTGGTGTCAGTTTTCAGACTGCAAATAGCCTCCGATTGGTTTACTTATCGGCTGGTATAAGAGAATAATAAAAACAAAAATACCCTTACGTTTTATTTATTAATATAAAGCCTAACAGTCCTAGACAAAAATGAGTACAATATCATGTCAAGATAAACTTTCTTGGGCAACAACTTAGGTCAATCAATTCATTTCTGATTCGAACTAAACTTTCGTGAGTGTAGGAGAGTTGATAAATTAATTCGTTGTAGTCAGATCCTAAAACAGAGAGAATTGACAAATAAAATAGCTCTGTGATTGTATAAATAATACATAACACTACTCATATTTTTGTTGTAAACTTGTTAGACGTCACATAAGCGAGGAGGGATGGAGAACTCCTCCCCAGTATGTAGATACCTACACGTTTGCTTTGCTCAAAGACATTGTCGCTTTCAGGCACCTCATTAGAGCGCGTCCCATGTGAGCCTACCCCCTCCCACTTCACCCCATTCTCCCTACACACGGGGTGGGGTAATTCTTTCTCGTAGCTCGCAAACTTGCCAGGATAATTACACTTAGATAAGGACCCGCTTCTTCTTTAATGTCTTTTTTGATGAGACGTCTGGAATTACAAACGTTAATGTTCCCAATTGTAAAGATAATCCAGTTTTAAAAGCTTTCTGAAATTGCGGATAAAACATTTTTGTTGTTGCTAAAGAATTTAAAAAAAATTGTCGTATCGATTCGAAGTCACTTTATATCGTAGGTAACATGGCGGTAGAGTACTAAGGTAAAACAGTATTGATAAGTGGATTTTCCGAGCAGTTTCACGGCAGAACAGGACGTACGTAAACGTCGATTCCAAAAGTTTGAGGGCGCCATTAGGGCCGCAATAAAAATCAAGTTCGATAGCATATAATCGAGCCGTCACACAAACTGTTACGCGTGCCATAACCCCGAACAGCATTCGAGCAGCAATAAACTATAAAAAGTGGATAGTAAAATGTATAAACAATGAGAGCACGGCTAAAACGTTTTAGTGTTAAGAGTGGGACCATAAACCGTTGACACGCACCCGTAAAATATTAACGATATCTACAAGAAAAATGACGACTATCAATGTAGGTAGGTAGCGATTTTCGGTTGCGAGGAAGCGCTACAAATAATGGCGGGACCAAATTTATACGCGGACCCGAATTGCCCCGATTGAATATTTTACCAGGCCACGAATGCGTCCGACGATATTTTTCTATTTCACCGCCCATTTTTACTATCAATTGCTTAGTTTCCCCTTTAATATTATTCTTGCGAGAAGTCGCCTGGCGGCCGAGATAGGGAAGACTTGCAAATAAACACAAAGAGCGGCGCGCTGTGATTTGAGCGGCTGCTGGTCGCAGCTTTGACGCCCTGACAGGAAATCTTTATCAAATGATTGCTGCTGCATTACTGTAAGTAGGCGTCTCTCAGTAACTACAAGACAAGGTGATGTTTTATACCTGTACCTATCTTCAGTTTTCAGGACAGAAGAAAAATGTTGTCTACCTAAAAACTCCTCCTTAAATTGGTATGCAACTATATACGAGAATTACAAGCTCTTTGATTACTGGGTGTAGTAACACGATTCTCCTAAGCTAAGCATGTCTAGCAGAGCAGTGATATCGACGACGTTCTCGCGAGAATGTTCTTTATTTTCGAGTCGACCGACATACCCCTTATATCGATTCTACCAATCGTTCCCGCATAAATTTGTTTTTAATTTGAATTCGATTTCATGTCTATCTATAAAATCGTTCGCGTTGGGTATCGTTAATATGATTAAAACATGTATTTATGTCTACGAAGTCGCGTTTAAGTTTATTTTGCAGTTTATTGCCTGCGAGTTCTGTTGCGTGGGTGGTGAGCGCTGAGCGCTTCAGTCTGTGTTTGCGAAGCTGCCTGTTATTATCTCGAGTGATTCGGAAACACAATAACCTTTAAAAGGTGTAAAGGCGTTGACTCAATCGGGGTCCCAGTCAGACTTTAAAATAACTTCACGCAGCCGAATGGTTTATTGCTTATTGACGACGAAACGCGCCTCCGACGATAAAACATGCTGCGAGTGGAATCTCAGTCAATATCAGAATATACGAGGCGACATTGAAATTATCGCTCGGTGGGAGGCGCGCGGAGCTGGCCGATGAGGTGGACAAAGTAAAACAAAATGAGAACCGTTTGAAACAATGAGCATTGTCGCGGAGAGTGCGCTCGCGCCGGCCGTGTGGTGCGGAGCGGTGCGCGCGGCGAGCGGGCGCGGGTGCGAGCGGCTCGTTAGCGCGCCGGCCGCCATTGGCTGCACGACGGTGGGCGGGGCGCGCGACAAACTGCGCGCACGCAAATAGCGCACCCGTACACAAATTAAAACAATAAAATGAAAGTAATAAAACAAAGTAAGCACCGAAGAGTATCCACTATCGAGAGGCTTAATGGCCGAGCGGAGGCGGCGGCGTCTCGATTTATTGAGCGAGGAGCTTTCGCCGGCGACTGATCACCTAGTCGAATTCGGCAGGTGCGACCTATTGCGAGCGTATTCAGATGCCCGGTTCGACGAGTTTTGCTCTTGAGCATTTAATCATCAATTAAGAATTCCTCGTTGTAATTCAAATGCATTGTTATCCCATAGGCTTAGACATGACTACATACTCGTAGGTATCAGATCTACTACACACGTATTTCAAAACCAGTTAACTGAAAAGTAAGTATGACACGCCACCCCCTAACCCTGTCGGCGCTGGGGTAAATTCCTGCTCTCTGCGCAGTTGGCGGTGGTAACGAATGTCGTCTCATTTACTAATGTGTCACATCCAGGCGGTGTTGTTTCGCGGCACGGGGCCGGGGGGAGGGGAGGCTAAAGGGGGGTGCAGTAGATGACCAATAGCAGCGCCTTGCGGCCGTTGCAACGTTAATTACACGCCACTCTGCGGGCTGACCAGATAGAGACTACCCCTGGTATCGGAGGCGATCATATCTTACAAGATGGAATGAGTGAGGGTTCAAGCTAGATACATAATAATGAATTGGTTTCTGGTAGTTAAATGATGTCAAGATTATTAGACCAGCTCTGAACCGTGGGTCTTGATCCGACTCTAGCCTGTAAATATTTGCAACATCAAGAACTTTAGATATAACATACACTTTTATCCAGCTTCTTAATATACAAGTTTTCTCAAAGCTACATAAAATTTGCTTTCCGAATTATAATTTTCCTTATATAGGAGGGTAAACACAAGTCTTCCTTTGCTGGCTCGAAGGCGGGCCTAGTTAGGTGAGAACAAACATTTGACGTCAGAGGCTGATTGTGAAAAGGATCGTGATTACGCCGGGCGTAGTTAGCGGAGGCTTCATTAGAGCCGGGGGGGGAGGGGGCAAGATGAACCGGGTGCATCGCTCGGTGCTGCGCGCGCAAACAAATTAAAACGTAAGACGCGCCCTAATCAATAGCCGTCTCTGCCGCGAAGCCGAATTAACTCGCCCGAATGAAAAAATGAACAAAATTATATTCGCGCGAGACCTCAACCCCCCGAACGCCCGCCGCCCCGCACCCGGAGGAAATTGCTTTTCTTTCAGTGGGCGCACACACGCCCGCGCGCCACGTGAGCGGGAGAGGGTTAGCGCAGGGCTGCCTGCACACGCCCGGCGCCCACACCTAATGCATTCCAGGTCCTGATGCCCTCTATCTTTACTTTGTTATCTCTATATTTAGACAAACAAAAAATTCGGTGATACAAACGTCACACCATAGAAATTGATTTGTAGATTTAATCTCCGGCTGATATGAGTGTGTGCCAACCCTGCGCCGACACAATATTATAATTTACGTTTCGTCGTATATCGCGGTGTAAGTAGGTGCTTTACCTGGCGTTTCGCGCCCGCTCAGCCCTCCGTTCTCGCTAAATCTGAGCTTTATACGTTCACTTGACGCGACGAGAGCGATATTAGTTTCGAGCCGTCTCTTTCCCTACTACAATATTTATTAACACTTTAAGATTTTCATATATTTTTTCAGTTTTTCTCTTAAAGCTTTCGTAGGATTTTCATGGGGTGGTGGTGTCGAAAAATTCGTCTTTGGGTTGAAGAATCAGGTCGTTATCATAAAATTGTTTTCGCAAAACACGCAAACATCTTAATTTAATATTATTCGACTAAAAATATTACACGGTTTAATTTTATATAAGAAACTGAAAATATAAGAAATGAATTTTACGTACCTCACTCCTACAGCAAAAGATCGTGCTAAAACATTCTCATCAAGAGACAGAGTAGGTAGAAATCTCACCAAAAGTTCCCGCGTACATAGCGCCGGATTTTCCTATGTGGAGGTAAGAGAATAGAGTTTCATTAGCGGAGGCGATCTCGGGTAATCTGCCGGCCGCCCAATTAACGCGTGGGCGAGGAGGACCGCCCGCCACCCCGCGCCGGCCAATGGCGGCCGCGATGGGATTAATTAAGTAAGTTCCCGGGCAGCCACCCCTCCCGCACACCCCGCCTCTCACACCCGGAGTCTGCGGGCACGCCCGGGAAACTAACCACCTAATGAGGGGAGATGACCTCACGAGCTTGTGTGCTTTGTCTATTCATATGTACGTACTACAAACTATTGTTCACTTATGTGTTGCTCTTTTGTGTCCGTTATGTGTGTAAGTGCTTTGTTGTAGTTACATTTGTCCGCATTAGACACGGTGTCCTGTTGTATCCGGGTGACACGTACAGTACTGGCGAGATAGGAGCTTCAGGAAATCTAATTTTTACAACGTACAAACTAACTTCATATACTCATTTTGTGTACTTGTATCTCATGTTGCTTATCTACTTTCTTTTCATGCTATAGCCCTGTGAAGAAGAGAGCACTTCCCTCTTTTTCAACAACCGGGGATAGTTAAATTTGTATTTGAATAGAACTATACTACAAGAAGAACAAACGACCTATAATTTGATCCCACAATATTCTCTTATAGAACTTGGATTAACTTATTACAGTGGGGTAGACCCTCCCGCAACCAAATTGATTTCTATACGTATACCTATTTATTTACCACATTAACACGAATCTCTACATAATCAAATTATTCATAAGCTCTGAAAATAGGCCCGAAAATCCACCAAAAGTAAGCAGACGTGGTTAGAACAGGCAGGTACAGATCAGTTAACTGCTGGACGAGATATAAGTCAACATCGAATGTCACGGCGTGAAACAATACCATAGACTTCGTTATTTGATGGATCCTGATTTTAGAATTGACGTCTCTATTGAGCTTCCTTGTACATACAAATGTTCCATCAGTAGGTAATTCTGCTTATTGTATATATCTTATCGAAACTACCTTTAACGCCCAGTCTCTAGTCTACACTAATCACAGTAGCTCAAATTCTAAGGGATACAGGAGATGATATAGAAATAGAAACGTCAAAAAACTTGAGTGCCTTCTAAGCAAATGCGGTTATTCACCCTACTACGAAGTGCTACGAAATTCACACTACGAAAAACAAACATCTCTGCGTAGTCACCTTTACAACTAACAACCATTTTTTAGTTACTGAATTCTTCATAGTCATTTTTTACTTCAAGGTTTTAGTAATAGGTACATAAAATGTAGATGGCAAACTGGTAAGTAAACAAAGGTCAGAGCAAAAATAAGGGCGACAACTGTCGGAAACGCGTATGACGGATGACATGAGCCATTCTCTACGCTTCCTGAATAAACCTTTAGAAAATAAAAAACAGGCCATTTTTCATAAGTGTACTTCTTGCACAGTCCCCTAACAGTGTAGTAATTGGTAAGATCATCGCTGGCGGAAAATGGTTACGAAAAATTGGCATACCAATGCTGTATGGGAAATGTGTAAAAAATATAATTTGGTGAAAATGCATACACCCTCCACCCACATACGTGTTGTTTAATCTACAAAAAGAACAATTTTAGGTACAGTTCAACAGTGATCAACATTAACGAGTGATTTTTAGACAAAAATACTTTTTAGTGTTCAGAAATTGACCTAACTTAGACATATGAGTCGCGTATTAGGTAGCTGATAAATATTTAAATGTCACCCCCATAAGTTGGAATATTGTAGTATGTCTGCTCCTTAAATATGATCGTCAAGTTCATAAATAAGTTAACAGCAATAAAAGTTTTACGGGTCATATTCTTTATCTTCTTTGAATTTCATCACTACCTCTACATACTATTTTTAAACTTGTGTTATGATTTTGATTGTTCTTCATAAAATGGGTAAGTAAATAAGTATCTTTTTATGTAAATATATTTTTATGTATGATGAAGGATGGAATACGCTTTGGTATAATATGTGTCCATGTTTAACTCATACAACGCAAAATGAATCGTAGTTATTCTCTGTACTGATACTGGATGCGGGTAGCAAAGATTGCACTTTTGCCAAAACTCATAGAGTAGTTGTAGTTTTCTTTTATCCATCAGGACAGGCAAAGAATGAAGCCATACAGGAGTTTAAAAAGAAACGTATTTGACGTTTTTAAAAGCTATACGGTAGGTAGGAACCAAAACTTTATTGTTGGATTTGTTAGTAACAATATTAAGATGAGTTAATTTTTAATTTTAATGTAGAATAGGAGGATTACATCACGAGGAAGGGACTAGTGTCTAAGACACAGGCAAGCCCTAGCTTAAAAACTAGTATTCAAAAATTGTGACAACCTATGTTTAATTCTAATAAAGTTTAATTAAGCGATTTCAAGTGGTATGAAATAAATTATTTTTGACTTTGACGGGACCGATAAATGTTAAGAACCTAAGAAGAGGTCGTTTTATCACCTTTTCTAAGACGAAAATGTTAAACTTATAACCAACAAAATCATAACTATTAAACTTATTAATTCCCTTCTATGCGCTGGTCTAAATAAGCTTCTTCTAGTTGAGTTACCTAGCAAGCTCATCTAGCAGAAGTCTATTCACTCGAACTTTACAGAGACTGACATAATTATGTATTTTGAACCGTTCCAAATAATTTTCCTAAAGCATTCGTAACAGTTCGCCTAAAGCCCCCGGCGATGTGTTCACAGAGGACACTTCACAGATAGGGACCATTCAAGATCGGAAACGTACAACTGCGGCGCTCGACATTCTATTACAGCTGAAATGTCCTCGCGTATTGATTTCAATTGGCATTCTATACTAGAAATCAAAGGTTATTAACCTAATCGGAGTTTGCTCCTATAGGCTAATGATTTTGTATAATATCACTAACTTACCGCTCGCGGCTCTGCCCGCGTGGACTACAGGTTATATCGTGCCTAGCTGTGGGATAAATTGTAGCCTAATGTTCTTTTCCAAGGTCTCATCTATATCTGTAGCAAACGTCAAAATAGGTTCAGTAGTTTAGGCGTGAAAGCGTAACAGACAGAGAGACTAACAGACAGAGAGACAGCCGGACAGAAAGAGTTACTTTCGCATTTATAATATTAGTAGGGATAAATATTGGGAAAAGTAGTTGCACTGTGTTCTAATGACAGCACATTAAACTATGAAATTTCATTGCGAATACTTACTTATAACAAACCAGATCAAGGTAAAAATGTATAGCTTGACGTGCTGACGTGTGTACTCAATAATCATAAAGAACCGCAAGTTCAAGTATCTACAAAGAAATTGTGTATTAGTATTTTCTGATACAGAAATATTACTTAAAAATAATAAATGTGACTCTATCCAAGGTGATAAAAAACCTCCTAGCTATATTCAAAATCCTGAACCAGTATCTGTAAGTGATACTGGAGCTTTGCCTATCTCTACAGGGTTTTTTATCACCCTGTAAAAATAGGAAAAGCTGTTCAGAAAATTCAAGATTTTTTTATTTATAATGGTTACATATTTTGTTCTATTAGGCAGTTAATACAACACATAAATAGAGTCAACCTTACTAAATAATAAACTTCTACTTAAAAAGGAAAAGCTTAGTGTGACATGAAAATTAGTGACTCTACATCCTTTAAAAACCGGCAGTGGTCCATAATCGAAGGAAGTCGGGGGTAAGGGGGTGCCAAAATAACTAATAGTTTTCGCGGGGGCGTGTTAGCATTTTTCTTCTGGCGGTGACGTGCGGGCCCGCGGGGCGAAGTGCGGGGGGAGGCTGGAATAACTCTCTTTCAGCAATGGCTACGCGGATCATTTATACTTCATCGACTCGGTTAATAACAGTGTAAGACTTATATCCTTCATTCGCAACGCGCGTCGAAAAACAACGCTGAAGCGTGTATGAGGAATCTGAAAGTTTTTTCGGGTGTATTCACTCGGATTTATCTCATTTCGGCTTTGAAACGATTCGGGTTTTCTTAAAGTAATAACTCGTAACACGTATAAGTGCAAATACTTATGCTATAGGTACTTCAAAAACACGAAGTGTAGTTAGTAATGGACTTTTCTTTCACAGACACAGTGTGGAAGCACACTGGACTGGGAGTGAAGGAAAGACTTAGAATGTACCAGCTGCCAACTCTTCCCAGACATATTGATGTAAAAGTCAGTAAGTGGGACGCGAGGGTTTTGCTGTATTATGGGCGAAAGGCTGACAATCTCTCATTATTATACGTCATGTTTCATCTAATAATTTCAGAATTTATGTCAAATGTGGCATCAAGTGGTTCTAGAACCACTGATAGTCTGCCTACCTCGATAGAGATTATAGGCGTGAGCGTATGTAAGTATGTTTTCTTTCACAGACTATCACTATTGCAAAAGCGTTCATTAAGGCGACTACAGCACCCGATAAAGGCAGCACACATAGGAATTGTGCCATCTCCGTCTCTCAACAGGCCTGGGCCGGCAGTGCGAACAGTGTCGATACACGAAGTTTACGGACTATGAAACCGTGCGTGCGTAAAAAACATGTTCGAAAGTTAGAAAAATGAGATTTATGGAAAGTTAACAGCTTAAATTTAAAAATGCGTTAACTACTTATCGAGAGTGTTCAATCACGAACATTTTGATAGCAAATTCAAGTTCCTGTGTGCATTTTACTATCGTTTTTACAGCTTAAAAGATACACAATATTGGGTATTTAGAGGTGACTTTGTGAGCTTTTTCTATCGAACCAAAAGTGCTGAATCATGTTTTCAGCAAACTACTTATCTAGTTTATGCCCTGAATATTACCGTAGTATTTTTTCTTCGATTTAATGCATGACGCACTGCTTATCTACGCATCATAAAATCGTAATTTAGGTGCTGTAGTCGCCTTAAGGATTAAGCATCATTAACTAAATGTAATGATGTCCCTGTTTACGTCAACAAAACGGAATATGACAGTATGACATTTAAAGTAGCATTACTTTAATGGATTTCTCTGCAACGTAGAGTATACTGAGTGACTTTAAATTAGGTCGTTAGCGAAAATATGAAAATCTCAGCATATTCTCTTAGTATGAGAAGTCAACATTTTTTTCCAGAATTTAATTAATATAGATTCATTGGAGGAACATTTTTTTTTTAGAATTTCATATAGATTCCTTGGAGGAAAGTTGTTCATATTCATTAAGAGCATCCTCCCTTAATATTCGCTAAACTGTTGTAAAGTCACATCTTAAACAAATACCTACATAACTTACAGGAAAACAACAACTTATTTAATTGTGTACAGAGCGGTAATTAAAGAGCAATTCCTTCCAGACTGACGAAACCTACTGAAGAGCGTCAGCAAAATCAAGGAAGACTACAGAATTTAGAAGGAAAGAAATAGCACATATCATTTCACTCACGCAGTAGGGAGTACCCTGCTTACGTTTGTTTTACTGTCTGTAACGCACGGTTTATTGTTTCTCAATGACGGCTAAATGTAGAGTTTTATCGCGGTTCACGAAAACAGCACTATCAGTACAGTCAGGGAACTCCTTTACACTGTATATTTATTTCATTTGTGAGGCCATTTGGCGGTTTGAAAACTCTGACTCTAAGGTTGATAGTGATTATACCATAATTGATTATACCTTCACGATAAGCAAGCATATGTTTTTGAATAAGGAAATATAATGTAATCTGAAAAGATGAAAGCATAGGACCTTAAACAAAGAATTTTTACAGTCTGGCAAAATTGTTCTTAAAGAAACAGTATAACCTGTGTGGCAACTACACTGGGCGTCAAAAATAAGTAGTACAGTTTTAAAATTGCGATTTCTCCCAAACTATAAAACTTAGACCTTTGAAACAAAAAAGGTTAAAAAGAAAATTTAATCTTATTCAATAAAAACTTCATGCATTATAAGAACTTATAATGCTTGACTTTAAAAAAAACGAATAAATAAAAACACTTTTTTTAAACTGTTGAAAGGTGTTGTCTTACTTAGGATTTTTGTGTTTGACACATTCGCTGCTGATAAAGCAATTGTAATTGAAAAGCATAGGTATCTTCAGAGAGTAAATTTGACTAATCATGCCTCTTTCACCAGAAGAATGTGCAAGAATCTTAGCTTTTCTCGAAGTGGGCATCAGTATGCGTCGTACTGCAAGGAGGGTGGGTGTAACTTTAAGAACGGTTCAGCGAGTAAAGCAAAGGTACGAAGAGACTGGAAACCATCTAAGGAGACGAGGTAATGGCAGACCCAGGTGCACAAGTACCCGAGAAGATCGCTTTATTGTTTCCACTGTGTTAAGAAATCGACACCTTAATGCAGTTGAGGTTCAGCAACAGCTTCTTCGGACCCGAACAGACTACATCAGTGAGAGTACAGTGAGAAGAAGACTTGCTGAAGCTAACCTGAAGCCTCTAAGACCAGCAAATGGCCCCAAACTTGAGACAGAGCATCGCGTAGCAAGACTACGCTACGCCCGTCAACACGTACAATGGGGCGAAGAAGAATGGGCTAGAGTTTTATTCACAGATGAGTCTCGATTCTCTTTATACACTTCAGATGGACGGCGGAGAGTCTACAGACGACCCGGTGAGCGATACATTCAAGCTTGTATCTCGGAAAGAGTCCAATATGGCGGGGGCTCTGTACACGTATGGGCTGGTATCTCTTCAGAGAGTCGCACAGAGCTTGTGGTAATAGAAAATGGGACTTTGACTGGTGAAAGATATGCCTCGGAGATCCTCAACGAGTATGCAGGGCCATATTTAATAAATATGGGCGATGGAGCCATCCTAATGCATGATAACGCCCGGCCACACACTGCTCACCACGTACAAGAGTACATTCAGGAGGTTGGCATCAACTTGATGGCTTGGCCATCGAGAAGCCCAGATCTCAACCCGATTGAACACGCCTGGGATGAGCTTGGGAGGCTAGTCAGAAGGCGCAGTCCACCTCCTGCCACACTCAGGGCTCTAAAACATGCGCTGATAGAAGAATGGGAAAATATTCCCCAACACCGCCTCCGAAACTTAGTGTTCAGCATGCCAAACCGGATCCAAGCTGTAATTAGAGCCCGAGGCGGCAACACAAGTTATTAAATTGTGAAAAAGTTCCAAAACGTGAAAATTAAGTGGTTGACATATCGTTAAAAATTGATACTTTTTAGTATTTATCTTAATTTTAAGTTTGAAACTTTATTCATGCCAAATAAAATATAACTTTAATAAACTTCGTTAAGTTTACTATAAACTGCTTTTTATTTCATAAGTGTAACTACTATAGTTTAGGAGTAATTGCAATTTGAAAAGTGTACTACTTATTTTTGACGCCCAGTGTATATAAAGTTCGATGGGTTGCTTAAAAAATGCAAACTCATTTAGCGTTATGTGCAAATCTACGAGTATTAAGCTGGGATCGTCACGGGAGTGCTAGACGCCACTCCTCCCGGTGATTAATAGACGCCCCCTTAGAACGCCCGGGAAATCAACCCTTTCGTTCTTAATTACCACGCCCGCTTCAGCGCAGCTCTCCTATTGGATGGCGACAGCCCGCTCTACGTTTTAATTGGTCGCCAGTAATTAGCGCGCCGTAATCACCAACCGCGTCGAGCTAGGGGACGACGTTCCTAATTTGAATTTTTAATTACTCGCCGCTGCGGCGCTGATTGGTCGTCTCAGTCTTTGTTTACATAGAAACAATGCCTATTGTCTTTATGTAAAACGTTTTTTACGCGTTTTTGTGTAAGCGTTGTTCTTTGTTTGAAAAGAGAGTTAATTATTCCTCCTTATTATGATAAGGTAACGAGTTGCATAACGATTGTAAAAGTGATCTTGTTAGCATTTTGATAATCAAGTGTCAGACAAATGTAGGGACTACCCCTAATGTTAAGTTTGTTTGTATGACAATATTCATGTTTTATTAGTGGTAAAATAGTGCAGCAGAGGATCAGTGAAATAGTTTTATAGAGCCATTAGTGCATTTACGAGAACGCACGGGTGCATTTCACTGGTCTGCATTAAGTCAGTTCGTGTGCGATGCGGCGAGCGAGCCGCATGCCGAATTAGTTCATTACCACTTCTCTCCCTCCACCCACAGATTCATCCTCCTATCCAAATTTGAATAAAACCATTAGCAGAGTTTCCAATGTTCGCTCAGAATGTCGAAGTGAGCAATTACGTCTCACCTCCTTTTTCTTCTCAACTTTTTATTGATTTATAACATCAAAGACTCCCAGAAATGAGACCGGCATCGTAAGTGGACCCAAATTTACTCATTTAAAAGGAAATATTTTGCGACATGTGTACTTATTAAACAATCCTAATCTAGCTCTAGTAATTATGTGTAAGGTATGTTCCAGGTACGTAAAGTGTACATTCATTTTGCCATATATCATTGTGATTGAAGATAAGATCATTATCTGCATAAGTGATTGTGATACTAAATCAAGAGGAACATTAGGGTCATTTTTGCGGGGAAAGTCCGTAAATCCAGGCAGCAAATACTGTCTATAACTCAACGAATATCTCATTACGAGACATTAGCCAGTAGATCTGAGATATAAAGTGGAAAGATTGTTGAATTACGAGCTCATTCATTAGTCAGCGTAAAGGGCAGAGGTGTGTTCTGTTCACCTATGCGGAAAGATCGTGCGGGCCGCGATTAGAGGCGAGAGACGGAGGCTTAAGGAGGTGTTTATGCGTCCGCGGCGACGTTGAGTGACGCGGCCGGCCGCGCGCCCTCTCCAATAAGGTAAATGAGATGCGGCGAGCGCGCACTGCTTAAATTAGCCCCCTCACGTGCACTTTCCTAACAAACGGCTTGTTATGCCAACCCACCCAAACAGGCTTTATACCAACACGAGGACCTGAGAATTTTAAGTACTCTAATTGTAATTTTGTGAGGAACAGCACATTTCTCGCAGCTCTTGTTGGCTGCATGAGCCAATGAAGCGCATCGACAAGTCTATCAGAGGGATCGTGACGAAAAGTCTTTAAACTTTTTGTCCAATTAAAAAAGTGTCGATGGTTTTGAGAGGTTTTTATTAGTTTTTAGTGGAGCAGGGTTTTTGCCCGGGGCACGGGTCAAGCGAGCTGAGACAATGCTCGACTGGAGCGCGCGTCGTGCCTTGCGGTTGGTTCCGCGTGCCGTCGGACCATTCAGCGCTAATCGCTTCATTCACCGGACAGAGAGAGCTTTTTCCTCCGCAGCCGATCGGTCATGCATTCCAAGCGCCCGTTGCCTCTTCACTGCAAACTGTCACCAGCCGATGGCTTGCTGTGGCAAATTAGCTGTATCTTCCCTGGCATTCGGATGCGTGATGCTTATCAGTGACGGCAAGTTAGTTGTGTCATTACTCGTTTCTATCGTGCCGTCAACGACCGGTAATATGTACAAAAAGATGCGATATCCCCGATTTAACACTCAAATTGGGTAAATATGATTACCCAAAAAAAAAGTGACGTTAGCTGTTCTGATGATTTGTTATTGATGATAGCGTCGGAGTTCTTTTTGGAAATTTTCTGTAGGTATTCATTTGATATTCGAAAGACAATTGACACCAGCGATGCAGTGATTTCATATTCAAGGTTGACATCTTATACAAGAATAGGTTCAAAGGAAAACATTTGTAGTCTTAGGCCCGAATTACAGAACGAGACTCAAATCATATCTATATTTAAGTATTGATTATCTCTTACTCTCATTATCAAAATGACATGATAACTGCTACTTAAGTATATATCAGAGTCTGAGTCGCGTTCTGTAATACGGACCTTAGATTTCTTAATAAAATAAACTGCAAACTTCATTCAGTGACTTGTACACATTTGGTATTCGTTAAAATAATGTAAAACAACCAATTACTATTGAATTGCTGTCAAATAGCTATCTTCTAGTGGGATTTTCACGCATTGTTGGTCGTCAATGTTTTTGTAGCAACATGGCAAGCCAATCTGTAAGATGTACAGAGCACACAGCATGCATCACGTCGCTTTACAGATGTACCCTATGTCGTAGCATTAAAAGCGGTTTTGCAATAAAAAGTGAAAGCCTTAAGCTGGCTTCTGTACGTCTGGACACGCTCCATACTTACTTATACAATACTGTAATTAATACGTATTGTATGAGTACGCAGAGAAAAACTCATGTGCAAGCGTGCGTGACTCAAAATTAACACTGTTTTTGTAGGAATACAAATTTAAATCTACGACGCCGCTGGTTGAAAGAAATAAACAAAGAAGTTTACAAGTAATTTTTTTGAAGTTTTCAATTACCTGGTTTTGACATCAAATACAACTGAGTTGCATACTTTTTAAATTGTAGTCTTGTTTTTGGAGTAAATAAAGATTCTACGGGTATGAACAAGAACGCTACAATGAATTACGTAGGTATTACGAGTAGAGAAAATCGCACTCCAACATTCATTCATTCACTAAATAGTATTAATTCCATTGTCAGATTTATCAGTAAACAAATATAAATCCATGATCCCAAACTGTTGGACAGTTTCTTTATCTATCTAGTTTAGAGAACATCGTAGAATAGGCAGTTGATCTAGGTTAACTCCATCTACAAGAAGTTCTGGAATACTTATGCTGGGAAATCGAATAGAGGCCAGATGTTTTGTCGGAATCAAACGCTGGCGATTCTAACAGTTTGTTTACCATTATGGTACACCGTAAACTACATACGATCGATTCATGTGCAGCTTTTAGAATTGTAAGTTGATTTATCTCAAATTTTAATTTGTGGATGTAAGCCTCACATGAAACTTAAAATGTTGATGTCAGTTATTTACTCCAAGGCAAGGTAGAAGGACAATTGGCGCAGAGCTAAGCATTGTTTTTTCCTGCAGAAAAATGCGCATAAATACAATTTAAGGACTAAGTTTGCAATTTTTATATTCATTTTTGTACTTTTAGAGGGGTTTTAGGATTGTCAATATCCCTGTCTTCAATTTATTCGAAGTTGGGTAACTGCTTTCAGTTTATCACATTATGCCCAGAAGTTCTGGCCCAGAACTTCTGGCAGAACCATTTTTGTTATGCGATTTTTTATCGTTGGATATAGGGTTCTTTTAAATACTTTAAGTAGATATTTGAGGTAAGAGTGGGGTAAGTATTTTTTAATGGGGCGAAAATGACCCTGGGTCCAATTGTGTTACTTTTTTTCCTTTATTAACTCGCTCATTACTTGTTTTACAAGACAAGAATGACCCACTAGGAATATATGGGTTAAATTAAGTAAATTTAAATTAAATAGGGGAAATTGAGAATGGGAATTAATCCACGAAACTGAATAAAGTATGAAAAAAAAATATTTTCGCAAATTTAATGTCAGCTCATATTTATAAAAAAATACAAACTAAATGCATGCGTGCACACTAGTGTGTCGAACGATCAAGGTTAGTTCCCGCTAAGCTGCCGTGAAATAAGTAGAGGCCGACAATGAGCCACCGCAGTTACGTGTGCCTCTTATATAACACTCTTTTTACACTACCTATACCCACTAGAACATTGACACTTTAGTTTTAAGTAATAGTTTTTAATTTTGACATCAAGTTTTTTTACTGTTGTCATGGGCAATAGCGGACAATCCTCCTATTTTCTGTCTCTCGGAAAACTTTGTGTTTCCGAAAACAACATTACAGTATGTAATTTTAAATTAAAATTATTGTAGACGAGAAATCTAATAATTAATAAACATGAACGTAAACGAAACGATAGACATAGTAAAACGAAATTCGGAAGTCAGAAAGACATTCAGAAAATCGATGTTTGCCAAGACACAAAAATAAATTAGAAGCATTGTAATATCTGTGTTTGATAGGAATTCAAAAGTCTGATTTAGAAATTTTCTCTATTAGATCACTTCACATCTTGGAAAGGTTATTAAGTCTGGAAGCACGTAGGACATACAGTGAATGCAAGTGTTGTATGTTTTCGATTAGGTATAAGAGGTCTTCATTCGATGTTTTAAGCAAAACTTTGTGTAAGTGTAAAGTCTGACTTTGTACCTACATGCACCTAAATAAAGAAACAAACATTGGAATATAGACCTTCCTTTTCGGCTGGGATGGTCTTTACTGTTTTTTTTTTAAGTCGGTTAAAAAGCTGGATACTGTAAAATCTACGCAAGCACTATTTTTTCCTCTGCGATGGACTTGCATAAATGCCTGCACAATGTATAGGTGATAGGGGTGTAATTTTATACCCAAGATCATATTTAAAATGTTTTTTTATTGAAATGCAGCAGCGCAAGTAGTTGGAGGTGTCAGGTCAGGTGTTACAGTACGGCAGGGACAGTGACCCGGTGGTGCGCGTGATTAGCGGCGCGGGCGCACGGCAGCGCTTGTAACCCAACCCGCGCAGCCGCGCCATAACATAATTAAAAATGATTTAAGGCATTCGCTCCGGCTGCTTTGTTTCGCGCATTATGTTTCACTTGTTCGCGTCGCCCTCGTGCGCAGCCTCCATTTTTAACGCGCCCGCTCTTAATTCTGTCACAGTTTTTATAACCCTTTTGTATTTATTAATTCCCTTTCGGCTCCGGTAGCGCTACGCTTCTCGGAACACAATTTTGACGTGACATTTCTTTGGGTCGCCGTGCCCTGTGTGTTAATGAAGCGTCCGATTTCGGCGCCGCCAATTTGCGGATTTCGACTAATCAGAAACCGTTGGAGGTCAAAATTCTATTTCTAATCATTAGTCACTGTCGGAACCACAAAGGATGCGAGCTTCTCTTCATAGGACTTAATGCCAGGTGTTTAAATTTTCAATTTTCGGTAGCGCAGTGTGGCGATTGCCTTCGCGAAGCAATAAAGTCGCGTAAACAATGGCAATTCACTCGGAGCTCCCTGGCAGCGTTTAAGTAAGTATTAAAAGGATTAACTTCGGCTTGTTGACGCGTCGCGGCCGGTTATCGAATTTCGCGAGCACGGCAACCGTGTCCTGTGCACCGAAAAATAATTCTCCACGGGTCATTCGTGTACGATGACGATTGTGTAAGGATTGAGTCACTTTAGAGCAGAAACGACGGATATGTTTCATCTAAAATGAAGGCCTTACATTTAAATCCTTCACCCCCATATTAATATCAAAGCTATTTAGCTTACCTAGACAAGTGTAACATGCATTACTTTTCTCAAATGACGTTAAATGTAATTATGTTCTCAAATGACGTTAAATCGAATCTTGCGGCCTACTATCTGTTTGGTGACCGTCTCCTTTGAATGATCGACTGTTTTGTGCGATGATGGTCTGGTTACCTCCTTAGACCTCAATCTCGTTAAGGCTGGCAATAATAGGTAAGTAGAAGTGGTGTTTGCGGTGGAGGCGCGGACGATATTGGCGGCCCCGATCCATCATGGCGACAATCTATCACCGCTACACTGTCCTCTCCGCACTACACATCGTCTTTAATACATGTACATTCTGCTGTGTACATACTCATAAGTTTTTTAGTGATATAGCTGTTCCGAGAGAGCTTTACTTGTATAAAAGTAGAATTACGGTCTTACTAATAATAAATTGAAAATGAAAAAAAAAATGAAAAAATATTTATTACCAGAACATTAGTAACAAAAAAGTATTACCCCGGTCCCCACACTAGGCAAGCCTGTATCGTGGGGTCCCGTACAAAGCATTACATAGGTAAATGATTTTGTTTGAACTTACTAAATTTATCTAAATTTATCAACAATCTTAAGCAATCTTAAAGTTGAAAATGCTAATGCAATTCACTATTTTGACATATTTTAAGTAACATTCTGTATGTTCTATGAGATAAAGCTATTTTTGAGTTTGAGTTTAATAATAAAAGACACATTCTGTGTCTAAAAGAAGTAGACCATGCCTACACGATAAGAAGAAGAAGTGCTATACATAATTTATAATAGACGGTATAATAATACTGACTAATTGTAAGGACTGGTCAAAAAACTTTCGGTGGACTCATATGAGAGTTGAGCTAGCCATGATCTTAGTTTTAATTTTTCTTCGACGATTGAACAATTCTTTATTTGGCAAGACTTCACAACATTATTGTAAATAAATGTTTGAATAAAAGGGCTAAAACGCCTTCCAAAGGTGGATTTTGCTTTGGGCAAAGGGACTGCATATACCCGTCTCTTGATTAGTTTATCAAACTCATCCGACTTCAGAACTTGAGAGTGCACAGCAAGCGTCGACCTCAAAACAAATAGTTTGTGGACGCTCAAGACTTCTGCATCGTGGTAGAGCTTTGAGGTCGAGAAACGACGAGATTTCCGTAACATCGTCTTAAGAACACAGCGCTGCGCACGTTCCATTAGCAGCATACGCGTTTTTGCAGCGCCACCCCAGCTAGAGATGCAGTAGGTCAGGATGGATTGACACAATGCCAGGTAGGTCATTTTTAATAGTTCTGCAGGAGCGACATCCCTCAGCTGTCTCATAATGTTTGCAGTTTTTCTTACTCGACCACAAAGTGCCGCAATGTGGTTTTGAAAACTTAGGTTCTGATCAATCTGTACACCGAGATACCTAATGGAGTCAATCTGATCGATGCAGATACAATTGCAACCATCTCCCGTCCCGTCGCAGGTATGAAGTTTCAAGCTAATTGGCTGAGGTGGAGCTGAGGCAGCAGTCTTATGGAAGCAAATAAATTTGGTCTTTTTTGTGTTTAGCGTTAGGAGGTTTCGCCTAAACCAAGTTCCAACCATTGACATACCGTTTTCAGCCATTTCTAAGACCTCACCCCAGCTCCAGCCGCGGAAAACTAAAGCTGTGTCGTCGGCGTAACAAATTATGTCAGCTTTCCTCAACGGTAAACTCTGGATGTCATTCATGTACAAAATGAATAAGGTTGGTCCCAGAACGCTGCCCTGAGGGACTCCAAAAAAATTATACCTACATTGCGTATAATATGCGCAAGCATAGTTTTTCATAGCTTTTTGGTTGGTTATTATAGGCTTAAGTAGGCAATGTGTAAGTAATTATTGGTAAAGCAGTAAATCTGCTTGCTAATGTATTTAGACATTTCAGTGTATCGTTATCATAAAATAGATTTCGTCAACTAATGCTTACAATATTCTTCCATAAAATCTAAATTCCACGTCTCTTGGACACCTACAGAAACACGGAGACGCTGGCGAGATGACCTAGCCACAGGGGCGGTGAACCCTCACAACTGGGTAGAGGTGGCCCAAAACAGGTCTATCTAGCAAAAGAAAGGGGAGGCCTCAACCACCACAGGATAATAAAAAAAAAATTCAGCATTGGGCCAGCGTGGTGAAACATGGCCCAAGCCCTCCTTAACTTTTTTAAGGAAGGCCCGTAACCCTCTTGGACTTATATGGGCTTTTGGCGAAATAACAAGAGTCGATTGTAGGCGAAGCATGATTTATTTAAAACTGACCTACTAATATACAAAATTGTGATACTTAAACTAGTGGGTAACAAAAGAATTAGACATCAAAATGCTCAACCAATGAGAGGGCACCTCACGGCTGCAACGTAGCTTATCTAGTTGTGCTCTCGAGGATTAGACGCTACAGGGCTCCCCCTCAAGCGAAGCGTACCGGCAGCTTAATGATGCGTCCTGATCTTGTAGTCTTGATTTCCGGGCGCGCCAGGGAAGAGGGAATGCTTGTTGTAGCGGATGTTGAAAGTGGCTCCGGCCCAGTTGGTGGTTCTTCGTCACATTTTAAGGTGTATGCCGGCTTCAAACGATCAATTGAGATTGTAGTTTGACGATTGGGCAACTGGAGTAAAAAGGTCTTGTCAGTGCGATCTAGAACTTTAAAGGGACCTTCGTAAGGTGCTTGAAGGGGCTTCTTAACTGCGTCGACGCGTACGAAAACTTGGTCGCAAGTTTGTAGGTCTTTATGTATGAATATTGACCTGTTGCTCCCATGAGAATCTGTGTTCTGCGCTGGTTTTAGAGTTTCGATGGTTTTTCTAAGTTCTGTGACAAAGGTGTGGTCGTTCACTGATGATTGTAGTGGCGCCGTTGAGAAGAAATCGCCAGGTAAACGTAAATTGTAGCCGTACGTGAGCTCAGCCGCGCTGAGACCGGTATCGCTACGAACCACTGCACGTAATCCCATTAGTACTGTAGGCAGTTCGTCAGTCCAGTTGTTGCGTCCGTCGAGACGGGCTCGAAGTGAAGCTTTTAGAGAGCGATGCCACCGTTCGATAGCACCATTGCTCTGCGGGTGATATGGCGTTGTTCGTGTTTTTTCTATGCCGAGCGTCTTCAAAAGTGTTGTGAACAGCTGACTCTCGAACTGCCGGCCTTGGTCAGTGGTGAGCGTTGTGGGGCACCCAAAACGAGTTATCCAGTGGCTGTAAATGACTTGAGCAACCGCTTGAGCTGTATTTTCATCTGTTGGTATAGCCTCAGGCCACTTGGTACGTCGGTCGATTATTGTGACTAAGTATCGGCACCCATTTGAAGCTGTGGTAAGTGGCCCAACTATATCGACGTGAATATGTTCGAATCTGTCGGACGGCGGAAACTTTTGAATTTTGCTTGATGTGTGGCGATGTACTTTGTTGCGTTGGCATTGTATGCAGCTCCTTGCCCATGTACCGACGTCAATGTTCATAGAGGGCCAGAAATATTTTTGCGACATCATCTTGCGACTTGCTCGAATGCCCGGGTGACTAATATTGTGCATTCTGTCAAACGCAGGGCGACGGAATTCCTTCGGTAGGTAGGGGCGAATATAAGAAGTCGATGTTTCGCAGTAGATTTCCGTGTTGGTTGAGGGTAGTTTCACTTTTTTAAACGAGAGGTTGTTTTGTTTCGCTAACAGATGAATAGCGCTATCACTCGCTTGTGCACTCGCTAGTTGCGCGTAGTCAAGTGCGGTAGGGCAAGCGATGGTTTCAATGCGGCTGAGAGCGTCGGCGACTACGTTGTGTTTTCCACTTATATGACGAATATCGCTGGTAAATTCGCTGATGAAGAGTAATTGACGAGTGCGCCGTGGTGTTTCAGTTGGTGAAGGAGATTTTTGTAGGATATAAGTTAGCGGTTTGTGATCAGTGAAAATTATGAGCTCTCTGCCTTCTATTATTTTTCTGAAATTTTTGATTGACTTGTAAATTGCAAGTAACTCTCGATCAAAAGTACTGTAGTTTCGCTGTGCATTTGTGAACTTCTTGGAAAAATAAGCGAGTGGCTCCCATCTCTTGTTTACAAACTGCTGTAGGACGGCGCCGGCGGCTGTGTCTGATGCATCAGAGAAAATAGCGATCGGTGCGTGGTGGGAGGGATGAGCGAGTAAAGCAGCGTTTTTAATACTACGTTTGCACGCTTCGAATGCTTCTAATGCGTCGTTGTCCCATTCTATGGCGGTTTTATCCTTTTTCTTGACGTGATGTAGGTATTTATTTAGTGGTGCTTGAATAGATGCGGCGTTAGGTATGTTCTCTCGGTAGTAATTAATCATACCTAGGAAGCGGCGGAGATCGTCAATTGATTTGGGTTGTGGGAACTGCGTAATTGCTGTGACTTTTTCTTCAGGCGGTTGAATTCCATCTTTTGATACGACGTAGCCGAGGAACTTGACTCGTGGTTGACCCAATACACATTTTGCTGGATTGATGGTGATACCGTTTTCTTCTAGTCTTTGTAACACGATGCGAAGATGTTTCCGATGTTCGCTTTCACTTGTAGAGGCTAATAACAGGTCATCGACGAATGGGAAAACGAAATCCAGGCCTTTTAGAACATCGTGGATGAATCGTTGAAATGTCTGGCCTGCGTTGCGCAAACCTGGGCACATGCGCGGGAACTCAAACAGTCCAAAGGGCGTGATTATGGCTGTCTTCTCGACATCTTGCTCCGCGACAGGAAGTTGTTGGTAGGCTCTATTTAAATCGAGTGTGGAGAAGATGGTTTTGCCATGGAGTTGATATGTGAAGTCCTTAATGCGGGGTATAGGGTATCGATCAGGCTTTGTTATAGAATTAAGCCTTCGATAGTCGCCGCATGCTCTAAGGTCACCATTTTTCTTCGGAACGACGTGAAGTGGCGATGCCCACTGACTCTTGCTCGGTCGACAAAGGCCTTGTTGCATCATATTTTCGAATTCCTTTTTCACTTGTTCGTAGCGGTGAGGAGGAATAGGCCGGGCTCGACAGTATACAGGAGGGCCGGTCGTTTCAATAACATGTTCGACATTGTGCTTAGGAGTCAGCTTCATCGATGAAAGTCGTGTAGTTCCGGGATACTCTGCCAAAATATCATGGTAATATTTTTGTACGTCGATACTTCGGACAGTAGGAGTGTTGGTTTTCTTGACTTGACCGTGTGATGAGAGGTTTGTCGTGCCATCAATGAGTCGTCTGTTCTTCATATCTACGATGAGGTTATGATGTTTTAAAAAGTCAGCTCCCAGGATCGGTTTTGTAACTGCAGCGACGATAAACTTCCATTGAAATGGGCGGCGTAGGTTGAGATCGAGTTCGAGTGTTTTCTCTCCATATGTAGGTATAACAGTGTTATTCGCTGCATAGAGTTGGAAGGGTAGTGGATTCGAATTTGTTCGTCTCTGTTTGGGTAATACGGAAATGTTGGCGCCGGTATCTACCAAAAAGTTGAGCTTTGATCTGTGGTCGGTGACGAAAAGGCGGTTCGAATTTTTTGAGGCGCTGGAGCCCGCCGCATCGAGCGCTCGGCCTAGTTTTCCGAAGATGAATTGTATTTCTTGTTGTAATCGCAAGGTTGTGTGCAATTTCGGGCTCTTCTACCAAACATTCGGTGATAATAGCAGTAGGGCCACGGTGAACCGGAGCGGGAGCGGGGACGGCGGGGCGAACGATCGTCAGAGCGAGATGGAGATGCGCGCGATCGAATTGGGTAGCGGCGTCCTTAACGGTTCTCTTGTCTCGACTTTAATTCGGCGACTTCTAAGGATAATTTTCTTATTTCATCGACAAGTTGTTGTGATCCGTCTTGTGGCACGGGGCTTGTTACAGATGAGACTTGCGGGTTTTGCTGTTCTAATATTTTATCTGCAAGGACGGCGAGTTCGTCGAGTGATGGTTGAGAGCCGAATGTTTCACTGGCGGTGAGAACTGATCGCGCTTGTAGTGGTAAATGACTCATCCACATTATTTTGAGCGTAGCCTCGGAGACACTTGTTCGAGCTAAGTTCCTCATTCGTCGTAGGAGCTGGCTGGGTTTTTGATCGCCTAATTCTATATCACGTCGGGGTCACCACTTTGGCGAAATAACAAGAGTCGATTGTAGGCGAAGCATGATTTATTTAAAACTGACCTACTAATATACAAAATTGTGATACTTAAACTAGTGGGTAACAAAAGAATTAGACATCAAAATGCTCAACCAATGAGAGGGCACCTCACGGCTGCAACGTAGCTTATCTAGTTGTGCTCTCGAGGATTAGACGCTACAGGCTGATGATGAATCTAAATTCTTTTCATGTCAATAAATAGAGCGATGGCTCATTGAGTTGCAATTAATGTCATATACCAAAAACATTATATATGTCACCGGAAAATAATAAGAACTGTAAGTTGATCAACTTTCGAGGTAGTTTATCAACTAGCGGAAAATCATACACGGCAGTGGAAATGTATTATTTAACGTATACATTTCCGGTAATTGATCAATTTACGGCGACTCGCGGTAAAATGATCCGACGAACGCGAGAGGTACGCTGATTGGTTGAAAACGCGAGCTGTACCCTGATTGGTTGAATGTCTCACTTGGAACTGCGACAAGTAGGTTTTTTAGTAGCCGAACCCAACCAACCCGATAAAGGTTGGTAGGGTTAGGTTAGGTTAGAACTGCGAAAACGGCTCGACTGTGGTTGCGTTAAGCGGTTTTCGCATCAACAAATCAGAGAACAGTTTATTATATTACGGATGTCAGTTTAACGTAAAAATGTACACTAAGCAGCGACTGGTCCATTCGTGCACGATTTGACGTGTGGCAAAATCGTTAGTTGATAAAATTACAGCCAAGCACCGTAAGTTGATCAATTAGCTAAAATTTATAGCTATAATTGATCAACTTATTAAAAAAAATTATAATAGGCATCGTTCCGTGATTAGGCTGGATTTTCTCCCACAAAATCGCCTTCAGCGACAGCATACAACTGAAGATTTGAAGCAAATCATTCACATTGTTTTACTTTTAGCCTCGTCTCACTTTGTTTGTGTTTGAATGAGAAACTGAAATAATTAGGATTGAATTGGGTATAGTTTGATTTCTCAAAGCGTTTTTGACTATTATGTGATGAATAGTAAATAATGAAGATGACTAGTTTCATGCCGTGTGGTGATCGGTTAAGAATAACACCACAATTGGTTAAGAATAAGTTTGTGTAAAAAGCAGATGTTTGTTCTCGGGTCATGGGTGTATGTGTCTGTCTTTGTGTGTTCCAAGGGACCCACGACACAAGGGAAAACCTTAGTGTGGGCCTTTGAGTGTGTAGCGTTTATTATTATTATTATTATCACCCCATTTATTTCCGTGGGTGTCGTAAGAGGCGACTAAGGAAACACAAATGAGACCTGAATCCTATTAATCCACCCCAGGCAACGACATCTCAATTAGTTCTGAATCTGAGGTGGCGTCCTATGGTTTCGCCTAAACCAAGTTCCAACCATTGACATACCGTTTTCAGCCATTTCTAAGACCTCACCCCAGCTCCAGCCGCGGAAAACTAAAGCTGTGTCGTCGGCGTAACAAATTATGTCAGCTTTCCTCAACGGTAAACTCTGGATGTCATTCATGTACAAAATGAATAAGGTTGGTCCCAGAACGCTGCCCTGAGGGACTCCAAAAAAATTATACCTACATTGCGTATAATATGCGCAAGCATAGTTTTTCATAGCTTTTTGGTTGGTTATTATAGGCTTAAGTAGGCAATGTGTAAGTAATTATTGGTAAAGCAGTAAATCTGCTTGCTAATGTATTTAGACATTTCAGTGTATCGTTATCATAAAATAGATTTCGTCAACTAATGCTTACAATATTCTTCCATAAAATCTAAATTCCACGTCTCTTGGACACCTACAGAAACACGGAGACGCTGGCGAGATGACCTAGCCACAGGGGCGGTGAACCCTCACAACTGGGTAGAGGTGGCCCAAAACAGGTCTATCTAGCAAAAGAAAGGGGAGGCCTCAACCACCACAGGATAATAAAAAAAAAATTCAGCATTGGGCCAGCGTGGTGAAACATGGCCCAAGCCCTCCTTAACTTTTTTAAGGAAGGCCCGTAACCCTCTTGGACTTATATGGGCTGATGATGAATCTAAATTCTTTTCATGTCAATAAATAGAGCGATGGCTCATTGAGTTGCAATTAATGTCATATACCAAAAACATTATATATGTCACCGGAAAATAATAAGAACTGTAAGTTGATCAACTTTCGAGGTAGTTTATCAACTAGCGGAAAATCATACACGGCAGTGGAGATGTATTATTTAACGTATACATTTCCGGTAATTGATCAATTTACGGCGACTCGCGGTAAAATGATCCGACGAACGCGAGAGGTACGCTGATTGGTTGAAAACGCGAGCTGTACCCTGATTGGTTGAATGTCTCACTTGGAACTGCGACAAGTAGGTTTTTTAGTAGCCGAACCCAACCAACCCGATAAAGGTTGGTAGGGTTAGGTTAGGTTAGAACTGCGAAAACGGCTCGACTGTGGTTGCGTTAAGCGGTTTTCGCATCAACAAATCAGAGAACAGTTTATTATATTACGGATGTGAGTTTAACGTAAAAATGTACACTAAGCAGCGACTGGTCCATTCGTGCACGATTTGACGTGTGGCAAAATCGTTAGTTGATAAAATTACAGCCAAGCACCGTAAGTTGATCAATTAGCTAAAATTTATAGCTATAATTGATCAACTTATTAAAAAAAAATTATAATAGGCATCGTTCCGTGATTAGGCTGGATTTTCTCCCACAAAATCGCCTTCAGCGACAGCATACAACTGAAGATTTGAAGCAAATCATTCACATTGTTTTACTTTTAGCCTCGTCTCACTTTGTTTGTGTTTGAATGAGAAACTGAAATAATTAGGATTGAATTGGGTATAGTTTGATTTCTCAAAGCGTTTTTGACTATTATGTGATGAATAGTAAATAATAAAGATGACTAGTTTCATGCCGTGTGGTGATCGGTTAAGAATAACACCACAATTGGTTAAGAATAAGTTTGTGTAAAAAGCAGATGTTTGTTCTCGGGTCATGGGTGTATGTGTCTGTCTTTGTGTGTTCCAAGGGACCCACGACACAAGGGAAAACCTTAGTGTGGGCCTTTGAGTGTGTAGCGTTTATTATTATTATTATTATCACCCCATTTATTTCCGTGGGTGTCGTAAGAGGCGACTAAGGAAACACAAATGAGACCTGAATCCTATTAATCCACCCCAGGCAACGACATCTCAATTAGTTCTGAATCTGAGGTGGCGTCCTATGGTCTCATGCGGTGTGGTAGGCTCTGTAAAGGGCCGTCTGATTCGCGACCACCCTCCTACCAAAGTCCGACGCCAAACAGCTTGCTGTGTTCCTTCGGTGCGTAGGAGTGCCATTGCAGTGTCTTAATAGGCATTTTCTGGGTTAACTCGCTCCATCGTCGACATCATCTATGACCTTGGATCAAGATTGAGGTCAAGAGTTAACCCATCTTATTACTGTTTGGCATTTGCATTGCAGTTTCTATAATTAAAGACAATGATTCAAAGAACACGTTCCCCACAATTAAACTATCATCTTACACTCTCTACATTGCACTGAAGATTAAATTAAAATAGACTAATTTCAAATTAATTTAAAGCAAAGTTTGAAGGTCATTGACCGCTAAGAATTCAGGTGCAGTGATTAATTTATAACAGGATGTTTTATTTTGTTCTCGCGAATGCAACATAGTATCTGTGGTGGGAGTTCATCTCTGTTAATTAGTTTTTTGTGCGGTGGGCGAGGGGGGTGGTGCGGGGAGCGGGCGGGGCGGTCGACGCCATCAAATTACGATGAGTTGGCCTTTCGGATGCTTTCGGCTACCGGCGCCGCGCCATAATAATTATACACTCGTTACTACCGTGCTGCGCTCGCGCACGACGTGACCAATGCTCTCGATAAATGGAATCGAAGAATCGTTTGATATCGAAATCAATAAAAAAGCTTTTATTGATAAACATTATTTGTAATCTTTCGTAGAAGATTACTTTCTTAAGTCACTTTTTGATTACGAAAGCTTTGACATCGCTACGTATCATAGACATCAACGCGTTCACGTTGAAAACTCTCTGTTTACGAAAATAAAAAAGACAAAACAAGATGCGCCATGAGCTATTTCGTAGCTCAAAAGTACAGTGTTAATCTTTGGTTTCCGCATTAGGTAAATTAAGTTAATCAACAAACATTTTATATGCAATCAGATCGATGTATCTGCTCCTAAACGCCTCAGCTGAATGGATAGGGAAGGGCGCGTGCGCATCGAGTGTCGACAATAAATTCCATCGATAAAATCGGCGTCGGTCGGCAGAGGCCGGTAATTTCTTAACGACAGCGTAACTCGGTGGCGACGCGTGCGCGGACGCATTTTATTTCTCTCGCATCAAGACCCGACTCCGAAATAATCGTCCACCACTCAACATAGATGGTAATCAAAGCGACTATTAAGACGGTCTTAATGTAACTTTTTTGATGAGAGACAATTAGGGAGAATTGGATCTGAAAGTATTGTCGGTTGCGCTCGTGAGATGACTGATGTTAAAAATTCACTCGGACGATTTTTATGATTAAAACTAACGAGAGCAAGTACTTATTTTGTTTTTGCCTTTTAATCTTTATTACATTTTAAGATTCTTTAGATTATATACCGCGGGGCTACCGTCTGTTTTCAATTTGTGGGGAGCGAGTGTTATTGTGGTTTTAATTGAATATTGACGCGGCTACTGGCCACTGAGGTGCTACCACACGGTTCAGATGAACTTCCAACTAATTACTTACTGCCGACCGCTGACCATCACTTGCTAGGGTTGACGACTTTATCAATATTATAATATTGTAGCTATTGCATATATGTACTAAATTTTGCATTATTTGAAAATGCTTAGAATAATAAAGTATGTGCGAACTTGACTAATTCAACGACCTCCGAGTTAGTTTAACGACTGTAGTCAATCGAAAACAGCCGGAACCGCTGGCTTAACGTGCCTTCCGAAGCACGGAAACACTCGTAGTAGATTGCCACTTGGGTTACCCATCAGGTCCCATGTCACTGTGTACGTTTGGTCACCCATCAGGTTCCCTGCCTCTATGTTGCTTAACCTCACTGATCGGTTCAGAGCAGCGAGCGCCACTGAGTTACGAGCGCTTGCCTACAAACGAAAATGCTGCTGAATTTGTGTAACTTTATTATGTACAGTGTAAAGTTAGGTGTGGACTAAAAGAGTTATGTTAATTAAATCAATTCAAATGGTATATTGCTATAATTACATCGGTAATATATATTTGTTGTGATCCACTAACATCGCGAACGGGTCATTAGTAATTAATGTTTCTATCAATCATAATACGATTTCTTGTTTTTCTTTTAATTTAAAGTAACAATTCTTCATTCGCATTGCAACTTTATAACTTATCCACTTAATAAACTGACATACACGGTTATTACTTTCCATTTGAGTGATTAAGCAAATAAATAGAGGTCTGTTATGGTAAGATCGGCCGACATCCTGATAATTACAAATGTACATAAATGTATTTAGTTTAGGCGAGTGCTGTAATTGCTCTATCATTTATCAATCACTGTCAGATTGCACGACTGCGGTATTCTCATTAAAGAGTTTCGATTTAAGTGGAAGTTAATTGATTTGAAAGTGTCGACAACCCTAAGACTGTGTCTATAGTACGTGGAGGTATGTAGCATTATCTTTAATTAAAAACTCCGAGAGGCCATCTCTAGATTAAGGTGGCGGTAACAAAAAGGGTATGGGATAAGGCAAAACACCGTGATTCGTCACGAATCACAGCTTTATTTTTATTTGAAAGAACCCTTTGTTGAAGTTAACCGAATTTGCTGTTCAATAAAAAGTGGCTAATTAAGAAATGTTCGAACTGCCGTTAAAGGTTTTGGATTTCGTTTCGTCTGGAATTTGGACTGGACTTTATACGATTTGTTTTGGTCTACCGTCGAGATTTATGAATGTGTGATATCGGCCGCTTGTTTTTATGGCGGCTTAAGGTTTTAGTGTTAATTTTAAAGCGGACGTTGTTTAAATTAATTCCAAATTCCAGCTTCTGTAGCTTACAAATAAAGTTTGTGTAGTTTCCTCCTCCACCGAGGAAGGAGCCTTCATCAACTTAACTAATTTTTTACGCTTATCTTCAACAAAAAAAATTAAATCGAACGTTTGTATGGGCGAGATGTCAGCGTATTTTTTGACAAAACTGTTCTTAAATTCGCAAATTGGTACGCAATTCGGCATAGGATTATATTGATGGAAGCTCAATTTTCGCAAAGACTAACTAGGTCAGCAAAAGAAGGATAGTGGCTCACTGCCCAGTAAAATCAGTGTTTTCTTTAGTTTGCAATATTTTTCGAAATCGGACCTGATCAAAAGTGTCATTTGAATACTATTGCAACTGTAATTCCTACACTAAAACTATCGTATTAAACCAGGAATTAAAACACGTGCAATAAAAGAATGAGTCTTTAAAAAGTTGGTTGAGTCAACTATTATACGACGTAGAGTAACTAATATACGGAGACAAGTATTTCAGAATCTGGTTATCATAGGCGTGTACATAATGCGCTATCAGGCGAGGTGGTCGCGTCTTGTCGTCTGCTTAGCACGGTAATGGCCGCCATTACGCGTCATTCCGAACATTCCAGAGGCTGCCGTGACAATGTAGGAGTACGCCGTACGCATTGTCTGCGTGTGAACGCAGCCTAAGAATAGAGCTGTCTGTTTCACATGAGATGAAAATGTTTTGATTTGAATTACTCAGACAAAAGCCAATTTGTTTTTAAGGGCTTTAAGAAGCTTTTCTAAATGCGTAACTAATTAAATTTAAGGTAAATTGCCGTATATAATATATTATATTATTATTTAAGTAAAATACTCTGACTGTGCGCTGTTATTGTTTATAATGTTTGTTTTATAAGCTGTTGAACCTCCATATATAAATAAGAGTTTGTTTTTTATCCTTTACATCGAATCGAAGCAACGGATCAGTGTGTTTGAATAAATAAATAAATCTTTGTTTGATCTATAAAAAATGTACACTTATTTCTAGGTACAACTAATATAGTATTAGAGGCTGATACCTAATATAGGCTAGGATCTCCTGTGTCTTAGTATACCAGGGTTCCACCCCAAACATCAGTGAGCACAGAATCTTCACAGTAATGTAGGTAGTGACTAACAAAATAGAGGTTAAACACACATAAAAATATAGAAATAGAAAAGGTGTAAGTGGCAAAATTACAAAATTGATTGTGCTTAGTAAGCTAGTAGTCTAGTTGAGAAGTGAGTTTTTTGCGAAAAATATTTCCAGGTCTCTTAAAAATATTGCGTAAAAATAATATTAATTTAAAACATCTAAATAAATTATATAGTCATCTGGACACTTGAAAGAATACAACACCGTTAAAAAAAATAAGTTTTTGTTAAAGTTATTCAATTATTAATTAACAATCTTTAATTCCAGAAAAAAAAGATACTTCTTTCTCAGAATTTAAATCTGAATCCAATGCAACAAACGCCATATTTTTTAAAAGACCTGGAACTATTTTTCGCAGAAAACTCACTTCTTGACTAGACTACAAACAATTTCGCCCTGATAACGATTGGTATTTAAAAATAGAACAAGAAAATAAACAACGGTTAATTCATTTCAGCTGTCACTTGCAATACCTGCTGATGTAATTGACGTTTGTTTACGAGAAAAAGTTATCTTGGCGAAGATGACGTAAACAAGGAAAATAGCTTGTTATGTTTTTTTTTGTATGGATTATACTATCATCAGAAACGTAAGCAAGAACACGTATTGTAATTGATTTAAAGTAAAGTAATTCAACTCATTTGTTTCAACACGTTTCTAGAAAGGTTTCATTCTCCGTTACGTACTTAATTATAGAATCAGGTTGAAACTATTCGGCAAGTGTCCCCGTCAATATAAGAAGAACAATTTGCTGATAGAGCCCCGAAGTTTTGAAATAATTTCTGAAGATTGGGTTCCTCTGACAAAAACCGCTTTCAAATTATTTGGGAAGGAATACCTAATTTATCTAAACCTAGTGGTAAATCTGGCGTAGTTGTATCTATACAGGGCTTTAGGTATCTCTCTTTCAAACTCTCGGGTGGTTAATTAGTCAATGAAACTGAACAACTTCCCCAAGGAACATAGGTCAAAATACGAAAAAAATATTTTGAGTTCCCATACAAACTTCATCAGCATTTTGTATGGGAGGTCAAAATTATTTATAATTTTCATACTTCATGTAAAGACATACATGAAGTATGAAAATTAGCAGCGTTTTTGTAAGATTATGTTAAAGTAAAGCATAAAATTGACGCAGTAAGTAGAGTGTAAATTACGATATTACCGCGTTAATGCGTGAACCGTAGCCGGACCACATACTTACACAAATAAGCATCTGTAGAAGCTCTATTTTTCAATAACACAAGATAATAGAATAGATGATATTTGTGTAATTACAACAAAAGCAGGTCCTGGCTTACTGACTCATCAACGCCCAGCCCAAACTTTTGGACTTACAAAGCTGAAATTTTGCAGTTTCCCTTAAGGCGACTACAGCACCTAAATTACGATTTTATGATGCGTAGATAAGCATGACGCACTGCATTAATCGAAGAAAAAAAATACTACGGTAATATTCAGGACATAAACTAGATAAGTAGTTTGCTGAAAACATGATTCCTAAATACCCAATATTGTGTATCTTTTAAGCTGTAAAAGCGATAGTAAAATGCACACAGGAACTTGAATTTGCTATCAAAATGTTCGTTATTGAACACTCTCGATAAGTAGTTAACGCATTTTTCGATTTAAGCTGTTACCTTTCCATAAATCTAATTTTTCTAACTTTCAAACATGTTTTTACGCACGCACGCTTTCATAGTCCGTAAACTTCGTGTATCGACACTGTTCGCACTGCCGGCCCAGGCCTGTTGAGAGACGGAGATGTCACTATTCCTATATGTGTGCTGCCTTTATCGGGTGCTGTAGTCGCCTTAACAGTACAGACGAGGACAAAATTCCCACGAAAACGAAGGCCCGGGCACCCTTCTATAATATGTTCCTTAAATTCTTACCAATAGTTGAGGTACGGGGTATAGTTGAGGTACGTGTCCAATATTACTTTTGAGAAAGATGGAACTAGTAGCATGACCGCGCGCCGCCTTAAAATGTCTGTGCAAAATCACAGACATGTTCTGAGAAACTCCGCAATGGGCATATTAATGGTGGAGTAGTGCTATGTAGCCCAGTGGCCGGACAGCGAAAGCGTGTAGAGTTGTTTGCATTTTACTAAGTCAGGGTCCAGGATGTCTGTGCATTCCTGTTTTGAGAGGATTCTGGTAGCGAGCGACACGGGATAATTGCGCGGCCGCAGCTAATGTGCGGTGTCGCGGAATGTGCCACTTTCCATGTTAACGAGCTTGTATGGCCGCCCCATCATGCACTCCTACTCACTGGCCCTCCTCACCGCAACGTCCGCTCCTATGTTCTTCACACTCCTATTTGTGGTAGCGCATCTATTTTACAACTAAATTTATGACTCATACTGCAGCTACTTAACTAATAATGACGTAAAATAGCAAGGCAAAGGCAATTCCTCGGAATGAATATTCGGTAGTCTGTAGCGTCAACACGAGACGTACGCTTTCATTACGTGCGGAAATAAATCAAAATAATACCGGCGTAAAAGATAGCGAATGGAAAATCAACCCCTCCCCGCGCCGCGTCCTGCCACCGCGCTCCCCGTCTGTGATTTATGCCGGTAATTTTCCGGGCGGTTACGAAAGTAACTCGCGATTTTTCTCTCTGCACATACGTAATTAGATAATTTTTATGGATTGCGCCGGGACGTGGGGCTACGCTAATTTATGTATGACTTGATTTACCAAACGTACTTTTGACTGATAGCGGCTGACGAAAACAAAAAATTTGAAAACTGTGGTTTCGTCCACGATAAACGACAGAATTGTAATACAATATCCTATAAAATACGTGCAAAATATAGGCAATAATAAGGTGTAATTTAATATGCACATTTTTGCTCCGCACAGTTAATAAATGCGAGGATTAATAAAGCATACAAGCTGTGAATTAATAACGCGCACCCGGTCCGCTTGCCGACTTGTTCTCGTATTAATTTCTGTCACAGATTTAATTGCTCACCTCTTGCTTAAGCTTTTTAATAAATTCGAGGACAGAAAGAAACGCGATGCGACCAAAAAATACTCGCTCGATCCCTGCTCAGCCAAAAAAAGGACAGATTTTAATTTATAAAGGACAGGACAAACGATTAATAATTTATTTGTATCCTCCGTTGCTTGGACCGAGCGTTAAAAACAACCGTTAAAACCGAAGACTTTGTATAGCTCGAGCTTAGTCCGAAATGCCAATTGCGGGTAGACACAAGTATACAGCGAGCCGGAATGTCGCTTTAAAAAACCCCGCAAATAAATAAATCGCGTCGCACGCACCAGCCGCGCAAAAAAAAAAGTCAACCATATTCGATTCTTTAATGTGATTTTAAAAAATAGAAGTAAGCGGAGGATGGCTCCGATTGAAAATGAATGAGAGGAGCGCGATAGTGGAAATTAGCATTGAGGTAGGATTCAGGAGCCTTTGTGCGATCATATCGAGGTGTATTCTTTGCGCTTTTTACGGCGGCGGCGGCGCGGACGGCGCGGCTTTTCAGTCCCTATTACGAACCTGTCGCCTTTTTGTTGGGAATAATTACCAATCCCGCTCGGAGATTATTTGGGGATACGTTGTTCGCGTCGTAGGTGCCGTTAATGGCTCGTGGAAAGATAAGGTCCGTAAATTGCTGGGATAACGAGAAATATGGCATTACATTACCATAATGGTGGAGTTAGAGGGAGTTTAACTCTACTAAACTGTAGTGTATACTCTAAATTTAGTCTGTTAAGTAGATATGAAATCTGCGTGGTCAGCGCGGTTCATAAATTAGCGATTACGCAGGGGTTCAATAATAACGGTAACAATGGGATTGAATGCAGATGAGCCGAGCGAGCGAGCGGGCGAGGCGATCGACATTTGTATGCGATATCTAAGCGCACAATTGGATGCCGGCGCGACTCTTCGCGCTAATGGTACACTATCGAGCCATCGCGCGCTCTTGAAGTGGCGACCGCCGCGCTACGGACCACACCGCCACAAAATGAAGACAGAAGCAAACAATACAGAAGGCTAGGTAACACGCTTACTGAGTTCTATGGACGAAATACTTCTACTGAAACTAACAAAGGACGAAATATTTCTACTGAAACTTATTTTAACTTTTCCTAAAAAATAAAAAATATGAGTAACAAATAAATGATTTTTTTTAAATACTGGGTAAAATGTTGAATGCGTATTTGGTGGGTGAGTGCCACCCTTTTTAAAACAATACTACAACAGAGAGAAGAGAAAACAAGACAAAGTTCTATACAATCTCTTAATAATAAAAATGATTTTAATATTAGTTTATCTTAGCAAATTTTTATCACATCTTACACAAGTATGTGGCACTTCTAAAATTCACATTCTATGTCGCGGTAGCGCGCTGCTTTACTGCAACCAATAAATAAATAACATTCACCGCGATACCCTAAACACCGCCGCATTATAATTGTAAATGTTAGCCTACCACTATTATGCTACGTAAGCAAACTAGAGTACAACCATACACTAAACAGGTTTATTTACTCAAGATTATCAGCGTTGCCATTGTATAGTGGACATCCCACCCAAGACTTTTCACCAGATTCTACGATAATTAATTATTTATTAAATTATTTAGTAATTAACTATTCGTTATACCGAATTATGTGTGTGGTGCCGGGTAAATAACATAATCTCAACTTTTTCTGCATAGCTAACATAGACGCGTGACATGATTTTGTCGCATGCATCTCGTTGTGCTTTCTTTATTTCTATCGCATACGTACGGTATTCCGTATTATGACAAAATTATATCATGCGTCTATCTTAGCCCAAATGGGTGTGTTAAAAGTTGACCATAGAGGGAAAACCACAGTCTTTCTGAGTATTTCACTTTCACATCGCCATAGGAGCTTTTCCTACGAAATCACAGATAAGCCTCCAAAAAAGTGGAAGCTCAAGGGGATGATAATGTCTGTATTGACACGGTATTACCTTGACGGTTTTCAAAATTCTCTTCAAAACTGGTGTGCTTGCCGACCAATATTGCAATGCAAGTAAACAAAACACACACACTTTAATTACGTACCCTATATGTTACCATTTACGAAACCTCATTAAATTTAATATAAAGGCATGCAATTAGGAAGCAATCAAAAAAGGAATAATCTTTAACGGCGACAAAACATAATTATACAACATTTTTGCGTACAATTTAAGAAGGTCGCGATAATTAACGTCTCGAATAACAATCATGTTAATGTTTAATGGGGAGCCTTTACGAGGGTATTTGCATATTATTATTATAAGCAGGTAGTTCTTTTAACGCGTCAGTTCTCAAATTAAATTCGAAGAATTTTGTCATAAACGAAGTCCTGTTTCTTCGAAACATTTTTGTCACAGTACTGAGACTTTACAGTGCTAGTACCATCAAGCATTAGCCTCCGATAATATTAGATTAAAATTGATATGGTTTTTCATAGTCCTGTAAATAAAGCCACTGAAATTGAAACTTCTGAAGGTTTCCTGCAGGTGTCTGAAGTTTTAGTGAACTTAGTTTAAATTGAGTGTCGCAAAAATATAGCCTAATTGTTTGTTGGGGCTTTGAAGTGATATACAGTCGAATCTATTGCAGTCTCTTTACTACGAAAAAAAGGCTTTATTTTCTAATGCAACAACTAAGCCGCGAAGTACTCTGTACAACGCGCGTAGACAATCGATGTGTACAGCTTTCCTACTGTTACTACAATGTATTATGACTTTCTTGTAAAGATGATACAAGACTTCAAACCTGTTAAAAAGTGACAATGCAAGTCAGGTGTTCAGCAAGTAACGCGGCCCTCGGTCTGGCAGACAAACGATTTACTTTACATGATAATGCTGGAAAATTATAAAATTGTTTTCGTTAACACTGGACGGTTATCCGATTTTGTATTCGGATGTTTACATTTTTAAAATTACGCATAACTGAAATATTAGGAGTAATTAGCACAAGTCCAAAATTATTAGGTTTAGAATTATCAATTAAAAATAAACGCTCAAAGGCCCACAGTAAGGTTTTCCTTCGTGGGTCTTATGGAACAAACACAAAGACCGTTTTTATACAAATATTTCTTTATCCTCTTCTTTTTTTTGAAGTGCGTTAAAAATAACGCATCGTTTCAAATTCATCCATGCACTCAATCGACAAAACCATTTGTTTTCAAATTGATGAGAGTGTGTCATCACTCATCACCTACAATACGTAAAGATTTGTCGCTATTGACAAGGCGACAATATACGACAAATGCTGACCTAACATGCGACGTGAACTCATCAGACAGACTTCGATTTTGACAATTGATTCGACGGGTTGTCTCGTGTCAATGAGCTTCAAATTGCACTTTGATTAAGGAGCCGTGTAATTTGTTATGCAAATAATGTATCATCAGTGCTTCAGAGGTCATGTACAAACCAATTCTGTGAAGTCTTGTATTCCTACTGTTGTCGTTGGTCTGCAGTATAGTTATACTCTAAAATTAGCCACCCTCGACAATCGATTGCTTATAACTTTTAAACGGACGTATTTAAACTGAACTAGCTAAGAACCATCTTGACTACGACAGCTTTTAAACAAAAATAAACCGCATTGAAATAGGTCCATTCGTTTAGTTTAGGAGCTAGCGATGCCACAGACAGACACACAGATACACAGACATACAAATACACGGACACACGTACATCCTCTTTTTTGTCGGGGGTTAAAAATTGAGTCAGAGGCCATTTGGTGGTTTAAAAACTCTGAAACTATTATAGTGTTAGTCACAGACCTAATATCGAGGTGTTATAGTCAATTACGCTACCTACAGTTTAAGGAAGGAAGGAAGACCCAGGAACTGTTGTAACAAACTCGACCTTAATACGAGTCATGACTCAATGAAACACTACATAATGAACTGGATCTCAACAACATATCCAACTTTTTGGGAAAGGATGCTCGATGATGTTCGTTTCTGACGCAGGTTCTTAAGTCTGACCAATTTTAAGAGCGACAAAACCAATCAACACCACTTCGCGTCTTCTTCCACTAATAAGGAAGTCGGTAGATATAAATCCAAATCTCCAAATTGAAATCCATTGAAGATAGATTCAGTTAAGTACCAGTTTGAACCGGAAAAGTCAATAGCGTTCGAAGCGAGCGTTTATTGAGTCATTTATCCAAACTATGAGCTCAATGATTAATATCCCGAATATTTGTTAGGGGAGCAATCACGCCAACGACCTTTCCCCGAAAAATATGAGTAATGTCGGAAATTAGGTAGACTATGCAAATTTTATATCCAAGTACTTTTACGTACTTAAGCGGATAGTAGAGAAAGCAGACTGTTAGTTTTTGACATAATACGAGTAGGTATATCTTCATTCTGGATTTGGTATATAAGTTTTAGTTTAAACGAATGTTTGCCGGCATAATATTTTTCAAAAACAACGCCAAGTCAATTTTTTTATTTTATTTTTTACTAAGTACTTAGTTACGAGCACAACTTTATTTATCCATAGCCAGTACACTCAAGCTAGATTTTGGACTTTGTTGGTTGTGCCGTTCTTTTCCATACACTTCAATATTAAAGAAATAGTTTAGGTATAACTGAAAAGTTTGGAGCCTCGTATAATATGCATGTTTGTTTGTTTAGATTGTGTCTCTGCATATTTCGCTCGAGGTATAACTAAAGTAGTTACTTGTCCACTGAAACTTAATAGTTTGGTCATCATCCATTTGGTTTTCTTTCTAAACGATTGTATATTGGTATATGGGGGTAACTTAAAATTATTTAGTGCAATTTTAAGAGTTCATTACCAAGGAACCTATATGAGATTAATAATAATTTTCCACGTTAAAAACGTATGAGTCACCGACTTCAATCCCAACAACAGTTCGCACAAAGTAGATATCTAGTTTTTTGCGGACTACAATGCCTATTAGCAAATAACTACAAACAGAAATGTCATTCATTTATTTAGATGATGTTCTAGTTTGTAGTATATTTTGTTTTTGTTGATTTTTTTAAAAGCTTCGAACAAATAAAGAATTTTGAAAATCGGACAACAGTTGCCGGAGTAATCGCGTAACAAATATACAAAAAAAAATACAGTCGAATTGAGAACCTCCTCCTTTTTTGAAGTCGGTTGAAAAAGAAATTCCACTTCACATACGAAGGCAACTCAGCTCATCGCACATGTTGTATAGAAAAGCAAAATTTTATTTAATATTTCGACCTACTATGTAGGGACAGTTAATTCTTTGGTTTCGTGTGCTGATTCACATTCTTGATTTTCGCCCAATATTAATGTTATAGACCCAAACACTTACAGTATCTGTAATCTAGTTCCAAACAGGAACAGGTAAAGGATGTATGTATGGGCCTTTTGGACGTGCAGATTCATTTGGAATTAAAAATATCGTAGTAGTACCTACTTTTCTTCCTCTTATCGTGTAGGTATAGTCAAGTGTGGCGAACTTGGCTAACCTTGGTGTCAGAGTTTTCAAACCGCACAATGGCCTCTGACTTGGTTTTAACGACTGTAGTCAATCGACAACAGCCGGGACCGACAGCTTAACGTGCCCTCCGAAGCACGGAAACGCTCGTGATAAATTGCCGCTTTGGTCACCCATCAGGTTCCCTGCCTTTGTGTACCTTGCTTAACCTCACTGATCGGTTGAGATCACTTTGTTTTGAGCTGAGTGTTGTCATACAAGAGAGAATTAAAATCATTAGGTTTTTGGATATCAAAGGTTAACTAGGTACACAGATAATTCGTCCACAGGTTAAGCTCTTGCCTCTATAAATATAAGCCACCATTAAACTGCATGTAGGTAGGCCGACCGTATAGTAATCGTAAGAGACGACATTAGTATCACCTACGTCTGTGGCTCAAAGTCGCGCGCTGGTCGGCCGACGAGTAGCAAGTGATAAATAACGCGTAATTGAGGACGGAAACAGCCAATGAGTAAATCTCGTCCGTCAATTTATTTAAATTATTTATTAGTGGCCGGCTATAGACACCCGCCGTGATCGCTTTCAGAGCGCGTTCACAGAGCGCGCTCCGGATGTAGGCAAGGCGGGGATGCAGCGGTACGTCGATATCGATAGGTGGCAAGGTCATTTTTTTACCTTCCGTACCCCAATCAGGGCTGTCTTTAACCTATAGGAGGCCTTGGGCACATTAAGATAAAAGTTACTCTATGAGGTTGATCGAAAATTGCAATAGTACACTAAAGATTTTTCTTTAAATTAGTGTAGGGACTATTAAAGTGTAATACTGCAACAGCTAATAAACAAGTAAGTAATATATTCAGTAATTACTTGCCCAGAGTGCCCAGTGGAATAAGGGGCCTGCCAGTCTTGAAAAAAGTTTTCCACTCTTTCCGAGGCAAACGGAATTCTTATAAACTTACGTATTGAACCTATCACATCAGCATCATAAAAACCAAGTCTTTATGTGAGTTAAAAGTCTCAAAGAAGAACAGTTGCGGAAAGAAAAAAAGGGAAAATTTAATTTACAGAAAACGCTAATGTTGTCGAAAACCTTATTTTTCCTCTAAACTTTACCTCTCTGCCTTGTCACCAAAACAATTTCAGATTTTTACGTTACGGGATTAGCAGTCCGATTAAAAACAAAAGAAAAACTGGTATAGCAAAAATCATCAAACAGTGATAATGACAATCATGCGTCACTAACATAACTTTATCTCGGTATGTATCTCGGTCCGCTCTCTCGTTCTATCGCATAGCATCAGTATGACGCAAGTAGAACGACATCGACATGACAAAATTATGTCACGCGTCTATGTTAGCTAAATTGAAGTCCACCATAAAGAGAAAACCAGAACACGAGCAACGGCAGCACAGTCTTTCTTAATTCGCCAAAGGAGCTTTTCCTACGAAGTCACAGAGAAGCCTCCGCAGAAGTGGGAGTTCAACATACTTTAAGCGTTGTAGGTTTCTGTGATAAGACCCTACATTTTTCGATACTGGGGTTCATCGACTCGGGAACAGCAAGCAACGATTCGAATTAGTTAATTTGTGCAGATACGACACAATGGATGGGGAAATAATACTCGTACGTACTTATAGCTACCGGGAGATTGTAATTGGCGTAATTGGTCGAATCTGGACGCTTAATAAAGCTTCATTGTCGTGATTCAAATGGCAATTCATCGTTTGTAAAAGACATGATTCATTAGTTTTAAATTAAAAAGTTTGAAGCTATGTGCGTCGAGTATTCGGCTCACAACAGATGATACTAACGCATCAAGTAATGTGAATGTAACTTAGTTGGAACGCAAAGATCTTGAGATCTAGTACCTACGGCATCTATTTATAAATATGAATACTGTCTTTGAAGATCTTGTAAAAGGTGGCTGAAAAGAAAGGCCGAAGGACATGGAAAAATATTGAGTAATCTAAATATACAAAATTAAAGATCCTGACTCACTGATTCATCAACAAAATCTTAGATCTAAAAAGCTGTAATTTGGCACAAACATTCCTTTTATAACGTCAGGTAAGTAATTAATAAGAAAGGGTTATCTATCCTCTAGTGACCTTTAAAAGTGTAATTTATATTATTGAACATTTTACTTCATTGAACTAAACAAAAGTGGTTCAGTGGTTCTAGAACCACTGATGCTCTGCCTACCCCGTTAGGGATTATAGGCGTTAGCGTATGGATGGATGGATGGAACTAAACAAAAACATGTCTACAGGAATTGGAATAGTATCTAAGGTCTTTTTACTACTCAAAATAAATTATACAGATGCACAGAAATCATCTGGCTTCTTTTTCAGCACGGCTATTCCTTATCTACCAAATCTGGGAGTATAGATCAAGCTTACTTCGATTAACTTAAAGACAAAATAAGGAAGAAACTAAGTCTTCTTCTTCTTATCATGTAGGTGTAGTCAAGTGTATGGCGAACTTGGCTAATCCTGTTGTTACAATTTTCAAACCGCCAAACGGCCTCTTACTTGGTTTTAACGACTGTAGTCAATTGACAACAGCCGGGACCGACAGCTTAATGTGCCCTCTGAAGCACGGAAACGCTCGTGATAAATTAACACTTTGGTCACCCATCATGTTCCCTGCCTCTATATACGTTGCTTCTAAGTACGGATTGTTGACTTACCCATTGATGTCAGTAACGGACAAGAAGTGTTTCAGGATCGCCCTCGCCAACAGGTACCAGATTTGCGTCCAGACCCAGGTCGACTTTTCTATGGAATTGGAGAGAAACTCCTTCGTCTCCTCATCAGGACCCAGCTGGACGAACTTCCGCTTCAAATCTTCACTTAACTTCGTGGTGTCTACTTGGTACCACTGCAACAAGGAAATTGTAATTTTATTCGATTATCGATTATACAACGAGCTATAAGGATCTTTGAGTGTTGTGTTGACCTTCCGCCTCAGACGCTCTTCAGACCATTGAATACTTAAAATCATGTCCTTAAATGCATTTCTTCTTGAAACATATCAAGGTTAGCAAAGCAGGAATAGTTCGCTGACCGTACGAGCAAGGCGAACAAAAATCATTGTAACATCCAGAATTGACACAGTTTGTATTAGTCATCGACGCGCGGTACTAGCAATCATCAAAAACAAATCACTAAGATTGAATTAGGATATTTTTTTTAATATACAAATTTTAAGCAAATTAATCCAGTATTCATTAACCTTACTTCCCGAATGATGACGTAAAAAGTAAAAAAAAAATTGACAAAAAAACTGCCAAAATATACCTACCTAAAACAGACGTTGCATCGTTTTGAAATCATGAACATAGTAAGCAAGCTTACACATAATACAAGGACAATGAAGCTAATATCTAGACTCGTCCAACCGAGGCATAAGCAAGTCAATCATAGGACAGTCAACTAAATTGATGATCAACACCCCTAGACTGTTAATGAAAGCGTACAAAAAGAGTAATCGAGTGCAAATAAGAGAGTAGAGTATGAAAGGAGCGTGTTGGTCGTCACCCGTTGTGTGTTTAAGTCAGCCGCCGCGGTCTTACAAAGGGCATCGCCGCTGTTAATTTCACGCTGTCTCGAATTAACATTTCTTTACGCCACAGAATAATGACGAATTAAAAAAAACTTCTCGCCTCTACATGCAGCCGTAATGACGGCGGGACGGACGCGAACTCATCAGCCAGACTTAATTAATGCCCGATCTGTCTTTATATTAAAATCGAAGACGGCAGGCTACCACAAAAAAATGGTAAGACCCAAATGAGTCAGCTCCTCGGGTTCCTTATAAGTTCTTATGTAAACATTTTTATGTCATTCAAGCTGCAATAGGCAGAATGTTTTTACAGCCTTAATAGTTGACAATGTTGCTATCTCTGATCGTCATTATTGATTGAACGTTTCTAGTTATCTTGTATCAGTCTAGCACGTAATGGAATCCCGAACAAAATATTTTTTTTATTTCAGTATGTGTCTATTTATTACAAAAAAAGCTCCAATATTTATTTTTTCAAAACATTCATACAAAAGTAATTCATATCGGTTTTCAATTACGAGCCCTGGGTGCAATTTAGAAGGAAACAAATTGCTTCTAATATCGTTGTAAATGAAAAAAGTTACCAGGGCTCATATTTAATGATAGTTGAGAAAATAGATACTTTGTAAAAAATAATAAACACGATAATCCATTGCGCCAACAGATCTCTAGTAATTATCTAAAACCGGTAGTTGAAACAATCGTCACGGCCAGAGGTCCATCAGACGAGCTCTCATTCAATTTTTATTGTAACCGGCTATCAGCCACTGGAAATTAATGCAGTTGCTATATTTGGCATACTCCAGAAACAAAAGAAACCAACATTAAGACCCTAAACGTATGGCAGTAAGGGAGGTTTTCGTATTAGACGAAAAATGGTAATTGAATACAAAGAAAACGTCGCCGTCGAAACCTTCGGCGCACACACTGGTGTTTTTATTAACTCTAACGGAATCATTTCCTAAAGGAATATCAAATAATGCCTACAGTGTCTTCCAAATGGATATAAACTGAAATCTAGAACATTTTTACGACAAATCACAAAAAGTATCCGTAAAATATATGCGAATAAATATGTAGTACCGAATACTGATAGGGAATCACGTTGGTGATTATGCAATGCGCTGCCTTTACATTTAAAATAGCCTGCAACGGAACTACGGCACGGGACGCGAAATCTCCAGACAGAATACAAATTGTGGAAAAATTTCGATGGAAAACATCGAATCATCGTCTTATCTCTACATAACAACAAATGTGAACGTCTGTTTGTTTGTGACTTTACAGTTAACTTATCAACGAAGCAGCAGACGGTGCAATAGAATATTAATGGATGTTTTCCATACGAATATCTGTAGGGGTGTAGGCCGAACTTTTTAGATTTTATTATTTTAACAGTAATTTTCGTCAGCTTACATTGACATGTCATGAACGCAGGTTACTAGCACTAACTCTGTGGGCTATTCTTTGAGAATTTGAAGTTCTTTGTTTTTTAACTGTTAAATTCATTTTCGAAAGACGAGTGGTCCTCCAACCCGCATTGGGCCAGCGTGGCCTAAATCTATGGCCTAAATCTCTTTTGTATTTCGAAGGGAGGCCCGTGTCCCTCGGTGGGGACGTATATGGACTGGTAAAAAAAATCAATCCTGAAAAGCAATTCGTAAGTTCAATTTTTTTCCTGTTTTCAAATTGATGCAAGCGACACCACGAAAAGAAAGCTAGTGTTCTAAGTATTGGTATCATCACGAGACGTTCGAGATGATCATACATCTACATCAGAGTAAGTCTCATGTAATATACAGCGTCCGAGCCTTAATGCGGACCAGGGTAATGTACTGCTTACCATTAGAAATATAAATTTAACGGAGAATGGCGTCAACACGATATTTGGAATTGATAAAGACGCCTCATGTATGTCGTGATACGTATCACGAACATATCAAAGTAGAAAAAAGTCACCTGGAATTGAAAAGCGTGTTGTTTTCAAAGAATTATGTAGAGTTCTGTAGAATCGATATTTATGAGAGTATTGTTTAGGATTCATTTTCTGCTCGTGTAGAGCCAAGTTTGCATGAATAACGATTTCCTCATTTTTTAAATCTACCTGCTAAGGAAGAGAAGTCTGGAATGATTTATTCAGTCCGTCGAGTTATCGAGGTCGACTTTAATCCTGTTTATTTTTGACTATTTCTGAGTTTTGCAAAGTTTGAAGTCAGATGGGACAAAAGGATTAATCGTAGCTTTGTAGGTGTTTATGTGGTGTCATTCGTCGGGTCATAATACTATTCAATAGGATCATTATGCTGCGGACTCGTTAGCGCACAAGTCGGCGAAGGTGCATCCTTGGAACGAATGGAAGACGCAGGTCTTTTATCCGCCGGTCGTTGCCCGTCAGCTAATGAATCAAAGCCCTTAGTGTGAGCTTATTGTCAATACCGAGCGAAATATTAACGATGGACTCTTTCACACTACACAATGTCAAATTAAATCCTTCGTAAATGTGTGAAATAAATGGTGCAGCGACCATTTAATGGCGCAAGATGTTTTGTTAAGATGCAGTTTTCCTTTGAATGGCTGACATTGAAAAGCGCATCATCATACAATTTGGTCTTGTGACATGCAGCATATTATATAATTTAAGTTTCAGCTATTCTACTTAATTATAAATAGACTCGATAAATATTTTAGATTTAGTTTAGCATTTTTTTTAAATGTTTGCCCGCGTGAGGAATGTTCACAAATTAGGGAAAAAATTTTTTTCCAAAAAATTCCAAAAATTCGCCCCGAAAATTTTTCTTTCCATAAAAATCATTTGTATTTTAAATTTGTTTATAAGTAATAGGTCTTTATCTATGAAATTGCCGTTTTTCATACAATATTTTTGGAAAACTGAATTTTCCATACAAACGTTTTTGGATTTTTCTCGGGAATGCGAAATCCAAATTTAGCAAAATTTTGTGCGAAGGTTTGGACAACATTAAGTTAATTTTCATCATACTTACTTTATTGAAAGTTGTAACTGTAACAACGGTGGTACAGCAAAAATAAGCAATGAAACGGGCAACGGATGAAACGACCTATATTTGAGCTTCTTTTTCAGTAAATAAATCTAAAGTAAATATGTATTAATTTGACTCAATATCTCCGTTATATGGCCAAGGTTTTAAATAAAAAACAATTTTAGTAATAGCTGTTCAATCAAATAAATTATGAATAAAATAAAGAAATTTCATAGGTAAAGACCTATTATTTATTTACATAGTCGAATCCAACGTCATATGGAAACCTCTAGAGTAAATTAAGTCAAATTTTTACTTTGCTCATCTAATAAAGATTTAAAAACATTTTTAAGTCACTTAAAAACGTCACGTAAACATTTTTTTTCTTGAAACTATTTGTATTTTTTGATAACTTAAAACAATACATGTGCTGGCAAAACAAATAAATAAGTACAAGAGTGCGTGATCCAAAAAGTTATTGCCTGCAGTGTTAGGTAGCATTTTCCTATCATAGAAAATGTTGAGATGTGCAGCTGTAACTATAATAGATTGTGTGCTCGCGTGCTTGCACGGAGACAAATGCATTTCGAGAATGGAGTTCGTAAGAGAAGACAAATTTTGCCCATTTAAAGTACTTTGTCACCGGTCTATTAACTTGGCATTTTAATATGTAGTCGAACGAGTAAAATAACCGAGGCCGTGGATTATTGTGGTCATTTATTGAAATTGTCTAATTGATAGTTTCACTCAGTAATGAACCTGATACTAATTATTTTTTTTAGGTTTGTTGATTAGAATATAGGTCAATCTTTAATGATACATCGAAATAATTGACTATCTTTCCGCCCGCGGCTCCGCCCGCGTGGGCTACAGGTTATATCGTGCCCAACTGTGGGATAAAATGTAGTCTATGTCCTTTCCCAGGCTCTAATTTAGCTCTGTACCAAATTTCATCAAAATCGGTTCAGTAGTTTAGGGTGAAAAACGGTCAGACAGACAGACAGAGTTACTTTCACATTTATAATATTAGTTAAGGAAGTAAGGATTTGGAAATAGTAATATTATATCGTCTACATATGCTTTTAATAAATGAGATGCCTGACGTAGGATTAAAGCAAGCCCAACTTCTCAGTTTGATTTTCAGCTTTCAACCAAGTTTTTCTACATTAAATTCTACACAATATAGACTCCTAGTGGCGAGCTAAGTGGCCCATGTGATCCAGGGATTTGGCGTAAGCAGCTCGCCGCTTGTTTGCCGCGCTCCATTAAAATGGGATCAGCTAGATGCAGATCTTCTGGACTCTACTGGGACGCTTCGTATCCCTCCGCAAAGACTAAGATGCCTTTAAGGCAGTTTCAGAACATTAAATACTAGCTTTCCGCCCGGTACTTCGTTCCCGTGGGAATTTGTTACCTATTTTAAAATTATGTAGCATTCTAATGGTGAAAGAATTTTTGAAATCAGTGCTGCAGATTTTGAATTTCTTCGTTACAAAATACAAATTTTTCCTCTTTATAAAATTAGTGTAGATTTAAATACAAAAATGTTTGAATTTTTAACTAGTTAGTACTTGTTAACAAATTGACACAATATTTTACAACTTAACAAATACCTGTATCATTTCTTTTTTTCTTTTTTTTTTCTTTTTTCTTAAACCGGTCTGGTTTAATATCAGTCAAACATATAATACGATAATTGCAATTAAAAAAAATATTTTTAAAAAAAATTGACCCGCCTTCAAAAAGGGTGAAATAATTTTTTAAAGCTATGTTCACGAGTAAGTAGTGGTTACGGGTAAAACAGTAAATAGGTGAATTCATAGCGGAATATGGTAAATAGAGAGGATTTTTTTTTAACCTAGTTTAATGAGATAAGTATTCGCACAAGCTTTTTGTCAGTATAAAAACTAAGATAGTTAATATGCCATGCGAGTAATTGTTCGGCGCCGACGTCAAAAAAAAATTCCTCTCTATTTACCATATTCCACTATGAATTCACCTATTTACTGTTTTACCCGTAACCACTACTTACTCGTGAACATAGCTTTAAAATATTATTTTACCCTTTTTGAAGGCGGGTCAATTGTTTGTTAAAAATATTTTATTTTATTCTTTTTAAAGGTTATCATTTATCACTCATATAACTCCCTCGTAGATCCATACTAATATTATAAATGCGAAAGTAACTCTGTCTGTCTGTCTGTCCGTCTTTCACGCCTAAACTACTGAACCGATTTTGATGAAATTTGGTACAGAGATAGATAGAGCCTGGGAAAGGACATAGGCTACATTTTATCCCACAGCCGCGGGCGGAAAGCTAGTTTATTATAAAGCACTAAATCACTCGAGATTAAAGAGCAATACAGTGATCAATTACGTTCACCCCACGGAAAGATATGAGGTGGTGATATTCATAACCAGTCGCAAGATGGCAAGAAAGATACGGGGTAGTACAATTCTCAAACCGATCGCCAGATGGCATGAAAGATATGGGTTGATGGGTGATATTATCAACCGATTACCAGACAGCAGGGAAGATGTGTGGTGGTAATATACGCTACCGGTCACTAAACGGTAGATCCCCACAAAGGAGCCCCAAAAAACAATTTAAAAGTCTCAGGGAATTACTTCATTTTTGCTTCGTTTACATTGATGACCTATTATCATCCACATATATGACCGTAAATTTCTGATTTTTTTTTATTTATGACCTAAACTACTGAAGTGATTTCGATAAAATTTGTATGGGACCGATCTGGAAGTAGATGCTTCCGAACTAAAAAAAAATTTTTGAAATCGGTTTACAAATGACATAGTTTTGAGGTAACCAACATAAAAAATAAGAAAAAAATAAAAAAAAAACACCCGAATTGAGAACCTTCTCCTTTTTTTGAAGTCGGTTAAAAAAAGAGATAGGTTTTTTAATTAGGACCCCCAACAATGTAACAGGAATACAGAATATAGGTAGAGCTACAACTGGCCCTGGGCGAAGATAGACGATAGCAAATAGCCAAGTCTCAATTAATACCCACACATGACTTATCGCCGTAAAACAATTGATTTCTATTCACACTCGACAGTGCTACTAAACCATAAACTATTCTATCAGATATACATTAACTACAGATTTTAATAGATTTATATGTTGGGATTGTTGTTTAGTCATAGAGCAATATTTTACAGAATAGAAAGGTTTAGTTTTTTTTCCCCTTTATAAACTTATTTAAACTTTTCTAAAAGTACAGAAACGCAATGACTAAAAGCGATGTTAGTATAGTTATGACTTACGAATACAGGAGTCTGTAACGTGGTTTTATCTCAAGAATTTTTATAAAATTTTTAATGACTCCCTTCTTAACAACTTCCAGTACCTACTTAGAAAAAAACAGCATTATTCCTTCTCAATCATGACGGAAAGCTTTTTAGACCTAAAGGTTTGGGCTAGTCGCGTTAACTTTGAACCTAGTAAGCAAAACTTAGAGCGATTCTACCCATGATCATGAACAACTTTGCCCAAGGAACCTGTATGAAATTCTCAAAAAAAATATTTTGACTTCTCATACAAAGTTATTATTAGCTGATCGCACAACTTGTGTGGAAAGGCGAAAATATTTTTTTCATACTTTCATACCCATGTTATTCTTCGGGGAAAGTTGTTCAGTTTCATGGACTGATTCAAATCCTTAATTTTCGCTAACTAATTGAAAGTCACCCAATATACGAAACGATTCAGTTCGATTTTGAAAACTTAAATTTGTTTGTTTTAAACGTTGCTCTATCCAATGTTTTGAATACAATCTCTTGTTGTACCTCGTGTAATCTATGACATCACGTTCTGCCTGAGGGCCACCGTTGCGTAATTGTTTTAAACTCCTCTTTTAATTGTTCTATCGGGGACAGGATTTATGTACCGACGTGATCGCCGGCGCAACGCCATGCGATTCATTTGCACTGCATTTCCGCGTCGCCACGCCATGGGAATGCAGCGCCTTTAATCAACAATTGCGCCCTATGAGGCTCTTGGGCAATATTAACCTTTGACTTAACTGTATTTATTGTTTTAAACTGATTCTTGTGTATAATTTTTTTTAAATTAGTTCAGATTTCTTGTGGTTGCTCTTGCTCTGACAATTTTTTTTATAAATCGTTAGTGATCAATCAATCAATGATGATCATGTAGTTGCATACCCGAGATAGGATGGTTATTTGAATTAAATTTCGTGGATTGCAAGATTATTTTTCTTCCTTGATTACTAATTATTAATTTACATAAGCTGTTCATGATTAAAAACATGCAATTTCGGAGTGTCCACCACCTTTTTTTGACTCAAGTATACAATTGCTATTGTTTTAAACAGTTAGACATTAGGCCTTTTTGTTCTCATCTGTAAATAGGCATACTCTACCAAATACATCATAATGAAAGGTGAAATAATTAAGATACGAGTTGAGTATGAGATGGACGTCATCCTCAGCGTGGGCACGCGCTCGAGAGATTTACGAGTGTATTTAAACTGGTTTTACATTAAGCAACAACTGTGCGGATTTGATCGTAAAGCGAGCTGTTATGTCCCGAGACAATATCGTCACCGAATACCACCCAAGAGGAAGGTTGTAAACTGAACTTTAGGTTAACCACAGGTCACTTCTGTAACGCGCCTCCATCCCACTTCCATTCAATCGCGGCCCATTCTAATGGTACAATTTGAAGATTTCGATCTGAAATGACTCGTAAATGATATCGATAGAGCTGTTTGGAAACAGAGAGTTGTTAAAATAAGTGAACGTTTATAAAGTGCCGGTGTTGGAATGGGAATTATTCAGTGGCAATGGAGGCAATTAAGCGAGCGCACGCCACGTCGATTGTTCAGATGCGATCGGCGATCGCTCGTCCATTGTCCACTGAAATTAACAGGTGCAGCAAAAAGCGGCCGCTTTACAACGCGTGCACCTAAAGGTGAAAACAATTATACCCAATAATTTTGATTGATTCTTTGTTTACTCTGCAATTCATAACTTCAGATCAGAACAAAGAAAAGCAATATGAACACAAACATTGCCTTTGATGTCGTCAAATTGATCTTTTCCTTTCATAACGGTACCTGCAGAACCTCGTGAAAATACTCTTTGAAATTTTTATGGTTCTGATTTATAGCTTGTTCATCGCATGACAGTTTCAAGTTTACATCATTTGTGTTTCGATTTAGAATGTAAGATGTATGCCAACTATTTCTTTTTGTACTGAAATCATCATATTGCTTTAAATTCGACCTTGACTGATGCGACTGCGAACCAACACCTAGGGGCCTCTCTTAAGCAATTTTTTATTCAATAATTTATGGGGTTCGTAATCATGGCTCTATCGAATGTAAAATCTAGGAAAATTAAAACGGATCATTATGGAAGGGTCGTCAGTAGAGACCAAAAAATTTACAAAAGATGGTGCGGTTCAAGAATAATTTGGGACCCCTACGTCATTCTATTTCACTTGGACTATCACGATTCACGAAATTCGGGCGTCAAAAGCCAATCGAATGGTAGCCGTTGATTGAATTGATTGAAAAAGAAATGGGACGGGTGTGCGGTGCGAGGGGTGCGGTGGTCGTCTACCGGTATTTTTATAGCCTGTCCACGTCCCAGAACGCGTCGGCGACGCATTCCCGTCGAGACTCCGTTTTTGCAGCACCAACTTTCATTAGACACCGCGCACCGACGCGTTTCCTTTTAATAAATGAGTTATGCGTTTATATCCAAGATGGCCGCCGCGTTATTCCTCCCGAGTGTCAAGAATGCGAGATGAGAGCTTTTTAATTAAGAATCCTGCAGTAATCATAATTAGATATTAAAGTTCCAAGTTTATTTTTTGTATATTTTAGAGGTTATTATGTTTAGTTTTAAACGTTGAAGCAGTAAAAAAGGTTTGTGTAACTTTTTAGACTTCAAAGGATGCAGAAAGAATGTATCAGTATACAAATATTTCAGCATAAACCCTTTGCCGGTACAGAATTCATCAAAAATGTGCGGAATTATTTCACGCTCAGTAGACACGTAGGGCACTACTGCTTTTTTATGGGCTCCATATTTGTCAACTTTCTTCAATCATACTGGTGCGTCTCGGATCAGTTATAGCTTTTAACACGTTATACTCTTCGGAAAGAGATAAAATCTTCAGTTGAGTGTGTACTCGAGTTGAGTTTTAATGTGGCGCGTAAATAACTAGACGCTTTAAACACTTATCAACAGAGACGTCCCGCAGACGGGTTTATTTTTTTAATCGGGATTTATACTCCGCTCTTAGGAAATAAAATAATCACGGCGGCGGTGATTTGCATACAATGGTAAAATAATTTTACGCGCGTTTCGCCGCGCTTAATTCTACTTTTTATTCGGCCTTCCGCGCCCTATCTACGAATCAAACTGAGAGGTTGCCGACTATTTAAGTGTTAACATTTTTGTGCGATTCAATGAATGTTATTTATAGTATCCAAGTTAACCTGTTGGTATTTATAATTGGAATCAGTCAGACGAGTCATAACAAGTAATATATGAAAACAGACGAGGTATTTTAAAGTTGTAAATGTAAATAAGTTAGCTAGTAACAAGTGAGTAATAAAGTTAGAACGGCGGGTTTAAAATATCGGTTGTAAAGCGTAAGGAGGCGGGAAGGTGCGGAGCAGACTGCGTGGCGAGTGGTGTCGCCGCGCCCGCGCCGCCGCCGCCACAGACTGCAGCCACCACGGCGCCGCATTCTACCACACACCATGCCCTACCCTATACTCATTGCTCTACATACAAAACCTATAACCTGACTCAAAGAAAACATTAAGTAAAGTGAATTATCCTCCCACGCCGAATTTACATTCAGAGCAAACGTTTCTTTTCATAAATTCAGAAGAAAAGTGCGAGCGACGGCCGACTAGCAACAAAAGGGCATGACTTTTTCCGCAAAAAAGATGATCCTTAATCTGATTAAATCTCCATCGCGGCGGACGTCGGACCGTGAAAGATTAATGAATATTTGTGCGAGGATTCCCGGACTGGGTTGGCACGTACCGCTGTCATAATCATATTAGCTGCGACCGGAGGCCGGCTAGGCACGCACGCACGGAGCTCTACGCGGCTACTTACTCTATCGCTACCTACCTACACTATATGCTACCTTAGCTTCGTCACACCTTCGTCCGCTGAGTTCAAACTTTACGATGCCCTCGTTTAAATTTTAAAAAATGCTTCAAAAGGCACGATGTAAAAGGTTTTTTTTAATGATCTTATTTTTGAACATGAGACATAATTGAGCATGAGACTCTATACTATTACGCTTATTGAAAATTTTAATTCATCTGGGCATAAAATTGCAATTGCAGATATGGAGAAGCGATAGTACTTATACGTAACGCGTTAATGTAAGTATTTCCACTGTATGAATTATACATCGAGGTGTTCGAGGGCTGCTATCTCGGCCGGCGCGGGTGCATCGGACACATTATGCTACGAACTGAGCTAGATTTTTATTACACCCAGGAAAAACTTTATAGTTGCAATTACCCTAATGCGGAATGTTCTGCAGCACCATTTTGAGCCAATAGCTAAATTTAAACGACTTTTAAGAAATACTTAATGCCCCTCTCGGAATTTATAAACAGTTGTGTTCCTCCAATATTGCGTTTCGACCCAAGACCTTGCCGTAATGAAAATTACAATTGCATTTTCGCATTTCGAGTGAGCTCAATAAACACACTCGTAAAAGAATCAATTGAGGCCCAAAAGAAATTAAACGTGAGAATGTATTGTTTCATACAAGCGTGAACAAAACGAAAATCGTTGTTTGCGTTAACCAGCTCTCAGGTCGTTTTCGACCTGCTTTCGTGAACATAAATCGCATTAAATAAAAGTGTTATTTATGGCAACCATATTGAAAAAGTGCGTCTGAGCTCATATGTATAACTCACGCGGGAGTGGACTGGGACTCCTTAATCATAAACAATACGTTATTTTCGTCACAAAGGACTGAAACTTATACAGGGTCTAATAAAGTAGCCGGATTTACAAAACTCGTTAAATGGGGTCAAATTCAATTATCTTGGCAATCTTGAAAATTGATACATGTATCGATTAATTTAGAGTTGCCTGCATTGAGGTTATTAAAGCAGTCGATAGATATACACTCTAAACAAGTCTGGAGTAAGTACCTTATAACTCTGGAGTTCACACTAAGACACTGCGCGAAGCATTCTCAGTAATCATAATTATTAAGAACTCGATACCCCTTACAAAGTATTGGTCACATCGACCACTTTTTACAGGTGAAAAGAGTTATGGACCTGTCTGTATTTTACGATCACGTCCAATATAACCTGTGGTTGAAAAGCACGGCAAAAAAACGAAAGAAACATTGCAAGGTCCGTACTAATGTCCTAATTATAAATACTTTATGGGACGGAGTCCGGAGGAGGTCAGTCACGGCCGCTTGGGATCTCGGTAGTAGTTTGTGAGTTGATTGTACAGGTAATTAATAATTTGCTATCGCTCGTGGCGGTAATAAAGCCACTCATCAATGATTCAAAGGCCAAACAAAGCGCGCGTGCACCGCGAGCGTTATCCGCCATAAGACATCATAAACGGAGCACCATCATCTGGGCTTATAAAAAATTCATGCTCATCTCACATTTCGGCGCCCCTCTTAATTTCGCGTGAGCTCTTCTTGGTTCGTGTAAAAACTTCGGGTGTCTTTTTATGACTTTTACTGCGGTATAATTGGGGAGGGGCGGGCGCTACCGTCCCTGAGGTGACATAAATACACCCCCCAACCCGCTTCTAGCAGACTACCCCAGCTTTAATCTCACGTAAGACTGTAGGAAGTAGTTCGCATTAAAACGTCTAGCGCACTTTGCAGGTTATACTTTGAACCAGTTGTTGCCAGGGTATCATAAGTATACATTGCAAGTTAAATATTTGATTTAAAAAAATACAAGTTAAATGTTTTTAGAGCTTCTAAAGTTCATAACATTAATGAGTAAAACTAAAACTATTCTCGACATTTTTTATCAAGATTGGATAGCAGAATAGGTTATATCACAAATTAATTATTTGTTCAACTAAAACAGTGAATATATCAGTAGCAAAACAAAAAATATAAAAAAGTGTTCTACGATACTGAATCAGTTCGATTTAGCCCATTACTGGGCTTAATCCCTTCTTTATTGTTTCTCACAAGTGTCATGCATTGTCAACCAGCTACCCTAACAATGTTATCCGATCGCACTATCTGCCTATGCTCGTCGCGTATTTCGCGGCCGCCTCGGTATATGTAAATTATATTTTCTTCTTAAAATAAAGAGGTGCGGGAGCTCAGGGTGACGCAAAAGACATGTGTAATGTAGCAGGCTGTAAACATAGTGAGGTAATGTGAGTCTACGAAGAAAGTCCCAGGTGGGTGGGACGCAAATGGCTTTTGTGTGTTATCTTTCCGCGTTGCACTATCGTCGACCTTCTATAGATTTATAAACACCCTCTGTCATTAATGTGGAGTGAAATAGTGTATTTGACAGGTTAGAAATATACCATGGCCGAATTCAAACGAGATATTTAAAAACCCTGGAATGTTGTAGGGTTTGATTTGGTCTAAAGTCTAAATATAAGAGCCATTGCTTTAAAAATATGTTGTTTTTAAATATCGACAGAAGTTGATAGAATGAGTAGTTTACATACCTAAGTGAAGTCCATAATTTTAAAAGACACTAAATTACATTTAAACCTTTTGTATTCGTTAATCCTAGTGTAAGGAAGGGGTCATTAGGAGTCACACAAATGCTAAAATTTTCCAATTATATTTGCAATTAAATAATAATTCTGGTATTTCTTTTTAACTCGTTTGCGAACTTATAGAGAATTTGTGTTTTAAAACATAATATGTAGAGAAACATCAAAGAAAAACTATAGAGCGGGTGTCGCCAATGTGATTTCAATTTTATAGAGGCGCAGTGCTCGCGAGGTGGCGCGGCAGCTCCGCCTCGCGTGCATGTATTTATTTGCAAATTCCGAATAGCTTTCAATATGTAGAGAAGAGACGGGGCCTCCCGCCTGTCGATCCACTCCAATATCGACTCCTGTGAGTCTTTGACACGACACTGACGTCACACACCGCCATTATTCTAACAATTGACTCAGGAGCAGCCTCCATGATAGATGAGCAAAAAACATATCCGTAATTGAGATTCCTATCACTGAAATTGAAAGTGACCGATCAGTTTTTCATGTTTGTTTACATAATGTGAGTGGCGGGCGTTATCGTATTACTTTCGGGCGAGAAAAAAGAGAAAACCTTTCAAAGGACATAAGATTACGTAAGTTCTAAGAAAGTTCGATCACTGTTTGTATGTTATGTTTCATGTTCTGTAAGTGATCTGTTTAGTTCGGTAACATCAGTGCTGGATATGATAGTTCTCTAGTCTTCAAACTCAGGATATATGCTTTTATTTACACGTACACTTATGTAGAGTTCTCGAAGTTTCAAGACGGTAGCCAATTTCAAAGATTCTGTCTATCTGTTCTTAGAAGTAGTCGGGTAGGTATCTTCGGAAGCTTTGTGATTTCTTTTTAAGATTCAAATGACCTTTAAGTTGTATAATGCCAGATTCTGCTTTGATCAATTTCCATAGAACTTACTACGCGACTATGGAACCACGATGTCGAATTCCTTACAATTATGAAGAGTCATCCCCAAAATCAATGAAAAACAGGGCGTTGCTGATTTGAGCATAGTATGGCAGGACGTCAATTTGTATATTGTCATTATTAGAGCTGCGAAAGGCTCGGGTGGGTCATCCATCATGGTGTGACGGGCGTCCGATATCGCGCCTAATACGTATTGATTTCCCACTTAGCGTTTTTCTTGGAAATCGCGCTCCACCCTTCCGCGACTAACGAGCTGTTTGTCCTCCACTCGCAACTAGGGCGATTGTCACCGTCCTCGGTGTCCACTCACATGTACTATCTTTAATTATTTTTGTACAGATAAGATTCTATTTACAGAGTACACTTTTCAGCGATAAATTCGCTGTATTTACATATAAATGAGGAATTTAGCTCTCGTATCTAATAGCTCTGATATCGGTAGGTGAATTTTCTGGGACACTGCCATATTTTATAACTGAAACTGATTCGGTTCTTTTCCAAACATTTGATAGACAAACAGTAAAACCACTCATTCTGTTTTAAGTAATGATTAACACGAACATAGAGAAACAACATTACATAACTTTCAACATACAGTGTGGTCAACGTGAATGTCGGGTATTTCAATTTTATGAATTGTTAAAAAATAAAAAAAAGCTTAATGCAAGACTTCCCAGGATAGTCAGATATGAGTATGACTATTAAGAAAACACTACTTATGCCTGTATGTACCCACTTATAAGTAAGTATACATTTGTCTAAGTGTTGAAGAAAAAGATTGCGTCACCAAGGTCCCCGGAGGGTGGGGGGTGGTAGGCGAGAACAATGGTTTCGGTTCTCACACGTGTGGAGGATTATTTGCATTCGGAAATAAAGAGAGGAATGATAAAAGAAAGGCGCGAGTGAGGTCCCACCGCCCGCGGCGGGGTGTGGGAACTAGGAGGCGTAGGGGGAGAAAGTGGGGTAGGGGGAGCGGGCTCGTTACGCGAACAATGGGGAAATAATGTACAGATTGCAGTGAGCGATGCGCCCCGCGCGACTCAGGTGTCTACGTGGACATCACGCCTAGATCCAACAATATCCTACATGCACCCACGTCACCTGCTTATTTGATCGCACCCCTCTCGATATCCGGCTCAATTTGTACTTGCAATTGAAATGGAATCCTTTTCTGCGCACATAAAATATGTGCACGGTACAGCTCACAATACTAGAACCTGTATAGAGAATTTTGTAATATATTTAAAGCCAGTTACGAAAATTAACGGTCTAAGCGCTTAAGGTGCACATCAAAATTCATTGTTAATCCAAATCCAGTTAAGACACCGCCTTCTAGTGTGACCTATAAACGTTAACCTTTATAGGTAATCGGCTCGGGTCGCCTTACCAAGGTATAAAACGACGTTCATAATGATAACAGAGAGGCGTCGCAAGGCCCGTTTCATAAAGGATGCCTTGATAGGAGCGCAAGCAATCACAACATGATCACCCCATCCTCGCGTGACACCAAAAACGTCCTCGTGTATAAGTATGAATTAATCCATTTAGAGCAACCAACCGGGGCCCCGACTGACGATTAACGGAAGCGTCTACTTAACTAATTTATAGTCGGGTGGTTTTAACAGAATGGATAGCAGTGATTACGGACGCTGGCGACGCTGTGTGACGCCCCGAATGCGCACACGCATGGCTCAATCAAATGTAATCTGCGCCTCAGTTACAATCTTAGTACAAGGGCAGCATTTTGCCAGGTATTAGATACTTTACGATTTATAGAGTAAGGATTCAATGGGGAAAAATTGTGTTGGTTCAATGAATAATAGGTTCAATGAATAATAGGTATTACTTTAGAGATTGAAGTAAAAAACTAGGTAATTTGAATACGTTTTACAATTTTGTGTATTGGACGATCACAAATAAACAGAATTGCTAGAAATTAAAACCACTTAAATGAGGTGAAAATAAATGTGGGACATTCTAAATGATTTTTCAATGAATAATACGGTGTAGGAATTTTAAATAGAACAAAGCTATCTAAAGGATCGCCTCCAAAATAAGCAAAAACTAAAACATTCCTATTACGCAAGAGAGCCCGTGCGCCTGAATTTCAGCGTCCAATTTCCAAGAACGGCTTACGATAGTCAAATGTTTGTAATCCTGCGAGCCCGCGACATTTTAATAACATTGATCAAATAGAACAAAAGTATGTGGACCGAGCACTCGACAGAGATGAAAGTTAAAAGGGTCGCGGGGGTGTTGGGTGGGCAAAGGGGAGCGGGTTGAATGTCTTATTCCCTCCACAATTCAGAGGTATTTCGTGTTCTTCATACGCAAATATATCCTCGTTACGGAGGCACACGTGAGCCGTGAGCCTGCGATTGCGTGCTGGCTCGGATGAAATTCCCGAAGCTTTGGGTGACGCTATAGAGTAGGTAGTAGCTACCTATTGAGGGAATTGTCCCGAAGGAAAATTGGATCCAGCAATCAAACGGCGTACCCAACAAACGTGACGTCGTTATTGTTCGAGACTTTGATTTGACAATTTGTAACAACACTAGGAATCAGCGTTCGAAATTATCAAGATAATTACGCTTCTTGATAATTATCACCAGTGTAAGAAATTCATTTGTTATATTGGTTCATAACAAATTGTAACAAAACATTGTTAAAAATAAATATTTGTATTTTTTATATTTAATATCGAACACAAATCAAGTAATCAACATGAATCAAAGGTATATTATGTTAAAATCTGTTTCCGTCAGATTAAACATCCTTCTTATATCTTACTTATTTTATAAATGCGAAAGTTTGTGAGTGTGGCTGTATGGATGTTTGTTACTGTTTCACACAAAACTACTGAATGGATTTTAATTAAACTTTACAATAATATAGCTTATGCATCAGAATAACACATAGGCAACATTTTTTTCGGAACGAACGAAGTCCCGGGCAGAAAGCTAGTCGTAAATAAATAAACTTACATTGACCAAAGAAGCCAAAGGAATATCTTCATGCAATGATGATTCTATTTCCATTGGCTTTGTTGCTTGTTATTATCAATCGATAATTATCCATCTGTTATTATCACGATAATAATTATCATTATCATGATAATTATCATGATAATTATCCTTTCGAACCCTGCTAGGAATACTGTGCATCTTTCTTTTACAACCTTAGTGCAGGTTGTGGCATTGAGATAGGCATTTCTTAAAATACATTATAACGTCAGATTTTTTATTAATTTACTTAATTTCGATCTGAAAGTCAGGAAAGGAACACTGAAGCGATACCTATAGGTAGCACAACACAACAGCATGTCGTAAAGCGATGCGCTACTTCGGTCACAGGCATTTTCACATAAAATACCACAAACCAAAAAACTTTAATTACCATCAATGGCACCATGAAAATTCTTTCATTATTAGAATAGAATAGAATAGAATAGAATATTTAGAATAGAATAGAATAGAATATTTTTTATTTGCATTAAATGTGGTAGTGCACACAGGCGAGGTGTTATTGAATACAAGGTCAACACATTTAACCAAATTTTGGCATGCAAAGTTACAACTTAATAACATTTATGTCATAATTTTATACAACTAATCTAATAAGTCCGAAATAGAATAAAAATTATTAACAATGAGCCATTTTTTTAAAGTCATAACAAATCTATTATAGGTCAAGGTTTTTACATCATCTGGCAACGCATTATAAATTTTTACGCACATGGCATAACAGTGTTTCAGGTAGAGAGTAGTTTTAGGATTCCTGTCATAGACCAATTTGTCTGGATTTCGTAAAATTCTAGTTTGTATAATATCTGACCTTTTATTAAATAAGCTACTGTTTTTCTTCACAAATTTCGCAATTTCCAAAATGTACATTGAGGGAAGGGTAAGTATATTGAACTTTTTAAAATAGGTGTAACAAGATTCCGTAGAGGGTATTCCAGCAATGGCTCGAATACATCGTTTTTGTGCTTTAAATACTCTACATAGGTCAGAGCTGTTTCCCCACAACAACAAGCAGTATCTAAGCAGGGATGCCACATAACCATGATAAGCTGTGATAGCTGTATTACTCGATGCTGTTTTCCTCAATCTACCTAACACATAAGCAAAACTATTAACCTTTCCACTGACATAGTTCACATGTTCTTTCCAATTACAGTTTTTATCTAGCATTAGTCCTAGAAATTTATTAGATGTCATTAATTCAATATTGACAGAATTATATTTTACATTAATAGTATCAGGTACATATCCACGATTCACAAAATTTATACATTTGGTTTTCTTTAAATTCACCATTAAATTATTATTATCTAACCATTTTATAATTGTATCTACTGAATTATTAATCTTATTTTCCAATTCAGACGAGTCACATTTAGGCTCACATGTCACTAGTAGAGATAAGTCATCCGCAAACAAACAGCATTCATCAGATGTAATGTCAATTAAATCATTTATATACAAAATAAACAACAATGGGCCAAGTATACTTCCTTGCGGCACACCAAATTTGTTCACATTATAATCGGATACATACTTTGTTACGATAAATTCTTCGTTTAAGTTCATGATCTCAACACTTTGTTTTCGATCCAGAAGATAACTCGTCAACAAATTTAATGCCACACCTCTAAAACCGTAACTATCCAATTTACATAATAAAGTTTCATGATGAACAAAGTCAAAAGCTTTTGTCATGTCAAAAAATACTACATACGTCTTCTTTTTTTCATCTAGACTGTTGATAATTTTGTGAACAAGGTGAAAACAAGCTAGACACGTCGATTTTCCTCTCTGGAACCCAAACTGCTGCTTGCAAATTATATTATGTTTGTCAATAAACTTCATCATCCTAATATGTATGGCTTTTTCAAAAACCTTCGCAATAACTGGAATAAGACTTATTGGCCTATAATTATTCATATTTTCTTTGTCTCCACTCTTGTATATTGGTTTCACTATAGATACTTTTAAAGAATCAGGAAAAACCCCTTTGTGCAACATTATGTTAATTAAATGACTAAGTATCGGAGCTATCTCATCACTACATGCTTTAATTATTTTTGTTGAGATGCCATCATATCCTACTGCGTTTGAACTATTCAGCGATTTTATTTCTTATTTCATAACTATCACAAGGTTCCAGAAAGACACTAGAAGAAATGCTTCTCTTATTAGTATTACAGCATTGAGTGTGTTTATTAGTGATGTTTACTAGATAATCGTTAAAATTTTTGGCAATTTCCTTAGGATTCCTCACGATTTGTCCATTTACATCTATTTCGTCAATGCAGCTCTTAAGGACATCAAAATCAGTATCGCCTATGACTTTCCATGATGCCCTGCATTTGTTGGTAGCTTTTTCAATAAATTTTGCATTAGAAATCCTTTGAGATGCTTCACAACATTTCCTAAGCAATTTTGAGTATCTTTTGTATCGTTCTTTATTAGTACTATTTTTATTTAAGTAGTACTTATAGCGCGCTTTATGTTTATTCTTGCAACTTATTTTTAAACCCTTAGTAATCCATCTAGAATTTATATTCCTACCTGCTATTTTGACTTTCATTGTGGGGAAACAGAGATTGTAGAATAGTAGAAAATAATTCAAGAATGTATCATATGCACTATTAATATCATCAATTTTATACACCTCAGAAAAAGAAAAATTCTGCATACAATTGCAGAACTTCTTGATATTTTCCTCCGAGTAGTCTCTTTTAAGAATAAAGTATCCCTTTAATAGCATTTCTGAAAACTTCTTTGGTATAGAATGCTACATATTTTTTACATAAAAAAAAAAAAAAAAAAAAAAAAAAAGTGTCAAACCAAGGTGGCGTGTTTTTTGCAAACTCAAAGAGAATTCTGTGAATTTATACGATTAATTCAGTATTTTCGCTTACAAAGCCAATAATTGTGATACTCCTAGGCCGTTTCAACTGATAACAGTCTGTTCCAGCGCGAATCCAGTGCACAACATAACCTAAGTGCATTGCACTTCGGTGACGATAATGAAGTGTCTTTCCTGTAACAAAACTACGAAAAACGACCAGAATGCGTTGTCTTGCGTGTCCTGCCGTGGATCATATCATTACGGCTGTGTCAACATAACATCGGCTCAGTTTATGGCAAATATACATGACTACAAGCGAAACTGGCAGTGTCCATCTTGTGTTAACGTAACTATTCGTCGAAACGATGCTGAAGATGGGAACATCTCGGTTATGTCTTTTGAGGACCTGAACGAGTCTAAACATCCACCCGACTCTCCCTTGAAGACTCCACCGAATCATATGTTTTCGCACTCAACGCATGACCCAACACATAGTGCTCTTCTGAATCAACTCTCTGGAATTTTAGATGCTAAACTGAGTCTCAACCAAAAGTCAATAACTAGCAGTCTCCAAGATGTGATAAAATCTGAGATAAGCACAGCAATTAATAAACTACAACAGGAATTCACAAAGACTACAGATCATTTGGCAGCTATGCAGCAAGATCTTGACAAAAGAATGCAAGTTGTGGAAACTGAGAACAAGAAAATCTCTAATCTGGAGAACAAAGTAAGTCTCTTAATGTCTACCATAACAAAAATGCAAAGCGAAGACAACCGCAGAGAACAAGTGGCACGTCTGTCCAATATCGAGATCCAAGGCTTACCTGAGATCAAGGAGGAAAACCTGCTGGGATTAGTAATACGCATTGGTGAACTGGCGGGTGTTAAGTTGAACCCTGAAGATATTGTACATGCAACCAGAGTCAGACCAATGCGTCCCCTACAAGGTCAACCGAAGAATATTGTTGTGAAACTTAAGACCAAATCTATCAGAGATTCAATACTTTCCGGCATTCGCAAGAGACGAGGTTTGACAACAACGGACATTGGTTTTGGAGGAGAAAGTCGCAACTGTTATGTCAATGAGCATCTTACAGCCCAAAATAAAATGCTGTACAAACAGACTAGAACACTTGCTAAGGAGAGATCCTATAATTTTGTATGGATAAAAAACGGGGTTATCTATGTCCGAAAGGCAGAAAAACAGGAACGGATTGTGATTTTGAGAGACCGAGACTTACTGAGTATCACTTAGTTACTCCTAAGGATTTCCCTATGTGCTCCATCCTGTGTTATACAGCACTGACAATATTATTATTATTAAGTGTGCTGTTCTATACAAATAAGTTTAAGTTTATTTATAAGTTTGCTCTTGTTTCCCTCTGTTATTGCAATTTCACACTCAAAAACACAAAACACAAATCAAATCTAAACCCAATTAATACCTTTTTACACAAATGTTACTCGACACTCAACAAAATTTTGTTCAGTATTATCTCTAATAAACATAATAAATTACTACATTACCACAATCACAGTACTATCACATATAACACCTTAGACCTATTCTCATACAAAGACACAACTTTTGTCATCTTTTTACAAAAATATGCTTTTGTATTTACCTCACTAGAATGTAATACTGATAGTTATAGCCACCCTCATATGTCTGATCTGAAGCATCCCAACCTAATTAGTAATCCTTCTTATAGTCCAGCAGCCACCTACAAACTTTGGAATATTAGTAACCATGATCATTGCCATAGTACAGTAGTCACACACAATATATTTTACCAAAAAATTACCCCTTGCACAGACAGCCACATTTTGTCACCGTATTACACTTGAATGCTTTCTACTATTTCTGATATTTAGGTGTAATAATGATTAATAATTTAAAGATATATTATCAAAATATTCGTGGTCTTCGTACTAAATGCGACACATTATACCAAGCTATACTCTGTAATGACTATGACATTATAATTATAACGGAATCGTGGCTATGTGATGGATTTTTCGATCGTGAGTTCTGTGATACGCGGTATGACGTGTTCAGAGCTGATAGGGACCTGGCACGGACCCACAAGAGGACTGGGGGTGGGACCTTGATATGTACTAAACGGAAACTGAGTGGATGCATTAGAAGTGAATGGTTAGATAACTTACCGGAATCCCTATGGATAACCATACCCGGGCATGCACTCAGTGTCAACAAATGTAATCAAAGTAGTAACCTACATATTTTTGCCACTTACATACCTGGGTACTCTAATAATAGAAACCAGCCTCATGTCATCTCTCAGTTTCTTGCTGCTTGTGGATCCGTGTTGGATTCCTCTTCTTCCTCGGACCATTTCCTTATAGCTGGTGATTTCAACTTGCCCTGTATTGTATGGACGGCTGATGGTCCCATCGTACAAAAAAATGTTAGTATCGAACTACAGGAGATAGCAACAGAATTCACAAGTCAGTTAATCGAATACGGTTTTGTCCAATATAATAGCACAAAAAACAAGTCGGGGAATACGTTGGATTTGATATTTGGTAATTTTCATATAGAACTTAACCGAGCTGATGATCCGCTGCTTCCTGAGGATGTTCATCATCCCTCTCTCAACATGATCGCAATAGATATACTAACTCCCCCGCTTAGAGCGGCTCCAATGGAACGGTACTTGTTTCGACATGGTGACTACGGTGGAGTTGTTAAGTATTTAGGTTCAATGGAATGGGAGACTATTCTTAATGCTGGATCGGTTGATGACGCCACTGATGTCTTATATAAACACCTCTATAACTGCATAGATAAGTTCATTCCCAAACGTTCAGTGCCCGCCAATAAATATTCCTACCCAAAATGGTTTACTCCGGCTTTGATTAAAATTATTAGGGAAAAAACAAAAGCTCACAAACGATGGAAACTAACAAATAGTAACCTTGACAAAGATGAATTTAGTCTACTACGTAAACGTCAGAAAAAAGTCCAGGCAGAATGCTACACTAAATATGTAAAGTCCTCTGAAGCTGCGATCGTTCACGATCCCAGAAAATTTTGGTCCCTACTTAAAACTAAACGTGGCATTACTAACTACCCTCAGATAGTGACTTATAATAACATAAATTATAACTCTGGTAATGACATAGCCCAAGCATTTAATAGCTATTTCCATGGTATTTTCAGCACACCCGTTGTTTCTTCCACCGGTTCAGAACATATGGCAGCAACTCCTCTCCATGGAGATACACATCACATGCATACACTTTATATAACGAAAGAGGTCATTTTGAGGGAGTTAAAGAAATTAAAGATTAACAAGGGTCCTGGATGTGACCGAATACCACCTTATTTTATAATTAATAGCGCATCTGCTCTAGTCACACCATTACATATTATATTTAATAGATCTCTCCGCGAAGGTATCTTTCCCGAATATTGGAAGAAGGCTCATGTAGTCCCTATACATAAGTCAGGTTCTAGGATTGAAGTTAAAAACTACAGACCCATATCCATCTTAAACATCTTTAGTAAACTCTTTGAGAAAATTGTATTTGATAACATCTACCATATTATCTCCAGTGGCGTCACACCTGAACAACATGGTTTTCTTAAAAAGCGATCTACCTCTACTAACTTGCTACAATTTATAGACTTCACTGTTAACAACATGGAAGGAGGTAAGCAGGTTGATGTGATCTACACCGACTTTGAAAAAGCTTTCGACCGGGTGGATCACATCATACTGCTTCGCAAACTGAACGCCCTTGGAATACATGGTGATCTTTTGCGCTGGGTTGAGTCATACCTTAGCAACCGAAGTCAGGCTGTAGTTCTTGGAGGATTCAGATCGGATTTTGTCTCGATACCGTCAGGGGTACCCCAGGGTTCACATCTCGGCCCGTTGTTCTACTGTGCTTATTTGTATGACATATACACGTGCTTTTCCTATTCACATTATCTTCTTTATGCAGATGACAAAAAAATTTATCTTGACGTTAATAACGAAGCAGACTGCATCAAAATACAAGAAGACTTGCATAAACTATCACAATACTACTACGAAAATAAAATAACGATTAATGTCAAAAAATGTCAAGTTATATCCTTTACTAGGCGTCACTCTCCCATCTCTTTTAACTACACCATAAATAATGTTATATTGGACAGAGTGGAAACTGTGCGGGACCTTGGGGTGCACCTCGATACTAAACTTTCCTTCAGTAGACATTATGAACACATAGTTAATAAAGCCTACAAAAATCTTGGCTTCATCTTTCGTGTTGGCAAACCTTTAAGGAATATACACTGTCTCAAAACGATTTATTTCGCCTATGTGCGCAGCATTTTGGACTATGCAAGCGTCGTTTGGACACCTATGTACAAAATTCACATAGACCGTATTGAATCTATACAGAAGCGATTTGTCAGACGTCTTCAATATCGTGCTCGTTGTTTCCATGGTACATATGTTGATAGATGCAAGTATTTTAATCTTATGACACTACGGGATCGCCGTATAGTTTCAGACATGTCCTTCCTTTTCGATATTGTTAACAACCACATAGATAGTACTTACCTGGTCTCTCAAATTGGCTTCAGGGTACCATCAAAACGTACCAGAAACACACACCTATTTCATTCACCGCTCCACAGAACAAACTATGCCCAGCAAGTATCCCTTAGTCGACTTTTCAATACATATAATAAAACATTTTCGAATATTGATCCCTTTGCTAACTCAAAGCATTCTTTCATTCGGCATATAGTGGCGAGTCTCAACAATAATAATTAATATAAAGTTTATGGTATTTCTATGGCTGTGCAAGGTATAAGGTATAATGTATAATAGTTTATTTATAGACTAGTATAACAGTCACAACTCGTAGAAAGAACTGCTTACATGACACGCAATCACATACTGTACAATCGAACTACACAATGTTAGTGGAGGCTGTCATATCAACATGTGGCAGCTTCCGATCCCAAGATTAAGATCGTAGGGCTAGCAGCAACAACAACAACATACATACGCACACGCACACACACACACACACACACACACACACACACATACACACACACATACACACACACACGTACATATTCACATAAGAGGGTTCATATTGTCATTTTCGCTTAATTTTTTCTTTTGTTTTGTTTCTTTAACTCGTTATATTGAGTCTCGAGCGGTTACATTGGGTGATCCTTCTTTTTTCCTCTTTCAAACCATTACTATATAAAATCTAAATACCGATAGGAAACTCACTCCAGTGACATTGCTCGTACTTTATACAGTAATAATTTATACGGTAATTTAATTTTGTTAGTATTTATACACATTGGTAACTGTACTATGTTTGCAAATGTTTTCCACCTCCTGTTTAAACTAGAAAACCTGTAATTGGCTTTACAATTAGACCTAAGCTAGCTACTAATTTTAAATGTCTTGTAATTAAGCTGTTGGTTTTGTACAATAAATAAATAAATAAATAAATAAATAAATAAAATTATCCCTGAGTAACATAGGCCACATACTTTTCTCGCATTCCCACGGGAACGGATTCCTGGACGGAAAGCTTAGTTTTATATAAAGTTAAGGAAGAAATAGTATGGACTATAAAATCAAAAGTTCTATTTAAAAATAAGTATTGTTCTTTGAAATAATATGTAAGACTTTTTATATCCTTGTTTGCAAATAAAGAAATTTAAGTTTGAGTTTAAAATATGTGAATTAAATTAAATTAAGAAGAAAAAAAAAACTGACAGACTTCATTGACTTTTTTAAAGTCATGTCATGGCTTGAGCTTATTTTAGTCATTTATTTATATATAAATAAGTAACAAAACACTTATTCCATTCCATTCTGGGAGTGTAAGAAAAGCTTAGAAAGTTCCAGCTGCCAACTCTTCCCAGGCATACTGTAGAAGCCAGTAAGTGGGGCGCAAACAGTTTTGCGGTATTGTGGGCGAAAGGCTGACAACCTATCACCACTACACTCACATTCCATCTAATAATAATAACCCTAAGAATAAATGTCAAATATGGCGTGAAATGGTTCCAGAACCACATGACGTTCTGCCTACCCTAAAAAGGACTATAGGCGTGAGTTTATAGATAGAACAATTGCATAAAACATAAAACAATAAAATTTGCTCAGTCAAAGTTGAAAGAGAAAGATATTTTTTTCCTACAAATTAGATTAAATTTTCAAAAATGTCAAATAAAAATAAATTCTAAAATAAAATTAAAGTATCTATCAAAAATGACAAAAAATAAAATAAAAAACGACAAAATTAAGAAATAACTTTGAATATCAATTCGAAATTATTTATAAACAGTCATCAAAAGATGTCCAAATATTCTTTACACACCATGCCATTAAAATAACCACTTTAAAAAGTTTTTTTTTATTATTATTTTGATAAATAAGTGAACTAGATAATTACAAAGAATATTTACTGAAAGAAAAATGCTTGGCATGAATGGTCCTTAAACCTATGACTCCTGAACATTTTTCTTTCCCTAAAAGGTGTTTTAAAAATACTACATAATTACAGTTTTTAAGGACTGAAACACTGTCTAGTAATAGGTAGGTCTATAAGCTTAAATGATAATTGAAAATTTTATACTACATGTTATGAAATACAAATAATGATAACCGACTTAAAAAGCAGATATTCAAGACACATCCACTCAATCTCCATTGGAAACTAAAGTTCAATTTCAATTCATTTAGTGCTTTTACGAGTGTACGAAATCTCTATTTAAAAAAATAACTAATATATCACTGCTCAGACCTGGAGAGCTGCAATTTGGCACAAAGATTCCTGTGATAACATGCAAGAAATAAGAAAGGATTTTTGGGATTCCACAGAATGAACTGCGGGCTGTCCAACCCACTGTCGTAGCGCAGTTGGGCTGTATAGATTTCTCAACTGGTCACTTAGATAAACTAATAATCCTATGAGGCTGGCATGGTCACCTGGGGTGACTGAAGCCTCTTAAAAAAAATAGTTTTTTTTAAATAATGATGTCCCAGGCATAGTTCTTAAATATTTTCAGAATCAACATGAAGTTCTTTTAGAACACTGTAATAGTATTATTTGACGTGCACATTAACATTATTATTTTTATCACGTCACTTTAAAATTAGTCAGAAAGGTAGTAAAGGTAATTTTGTGATTAAAGATGAAAAAAAAAATATTGCCACTTTCCACCACACTTCTCTATTAGAGTTCTAATTCAAATTAATAGTACTTAAGTAAACATTAACAAATAAAAATAAGAAAGTAAACATTGACATTTTCAACGCCTTTAACCAACCTTATAAGCTAAACAGTACAAAAATTCTTTTCAATATGGAAAGAAAGACCAAAAAATTTTAATCACTTACCTCATTGTGATCATATTCTTGAAGGTATTGGTCGTTCTGTTGCTTCTCATACAAAGCACGAGCGAGGGCACTCCTTGGTCGGTACAAGCCACTCATATTGGAACCCCCAGCCATGTTCTTTGTACTTTCTTCAATCCCATCAACTAATGCTAGAATCCACTTTGTATTTGTGCATTTGATATTTTCATCACTCATACATAATTCTCCATACTTTGCAAAAATGCAATGAAACAATTCAATTTTCTTACACGTAGGACCAGAATACACGACTAGCACTCGCAGCAAGAACAAAAACGATGTTGCAAGAAAGAAGGAAGTCATTTGCTACATTTTTCATAGTTGAAAACATGAAAACATCCTCATAATATAGTTTCCTTACAGTAACATAACCTAAAAGTTATTCCATAATATTAGGTTCAAACTACGCCTTCAAATTATTTAAGTCACTAGATACACTCAATATAATACACGAAGAAAAACTAAATAAAGAGAAAATGTCATAAAAAGCAATTACAAAAAATATCAAAACAATTTTTTTGCTTGGATTGTCACAAAGTTCACTAAGATGGTCGCTAGAGGGCAGTTAAATCAGTGATAACGTTTACGAAGTTAGTGACGCTCTTTATGAAATATTTTTGCAAATCAGACTTACTTTTCATTTTACAGTAGATCATTGCGACTAAACTTTTTACTTATTCTTAATGATTAATTTTTTTATGTATTTACTGCTCTATTTATATTTTTCTTGCTTTAGCAAGAAAATAGATTTATACTTTATGATACCCTTTTATATCTCTTGACTATATTTGTAAACTGATTGAAAAAGTTTGTTTCGGGCTTTCCTTTTTCCGAATTTTTTTCCGGCCTCCCGGCCCTTTTTCCCGAGGGTTTTCAAAAAAGCAATAGGTAACTGCGAGAGCAAGTCTTTCAATATTACCTATATCATTATTTCTTAAGAGTGCAGTGCACTTACCACTTACTTACATCATATTTCATCTTATACCCACTGAATTTAAGTCAAAGGTGGCATCAAGTAGGTTTTAATCATTGATTCTCTGCCTACCCCGATAGGGATTTGAGACGTGAGCGTATGTGTGTGTTTGTGTGCAGTGCACAGAGCAAAAACTTCGCTATACTTTAGTTTACAAAATTAGTAATAGTGTAGAGACGTTACTAACTATGTTTTAACGCTGTGACAACTGTTTTTATACTACCACAATACCACTTTGGGTGTAATATAAGTAATACAATACTACAATGAAATGTTTATAGTATGTACAAGGTATTCAATGTCTACCTAGAACCGCTTCTCGCCGCTCTACATTTTGTTAATTCTTCACATAACTACTTAGCTTGCTTACTTACTTATTTAAAATAATTAAGGTATCTTGACTCTAGACCTACCTAGGTATCTGATAAGCTAGATTGTATTAATAAATCTCAAAGCTAAAAAGTAGGTGCAGGTACTTACGTATCGTTGTTTGGCCTCAACAGAGGCCCGCGCTACTATCTCTCGGAGCACAGAATTCATCATTTTGCTTTCACAAACAATAACCGTAACTTCAGATAAAGTACCTATTTAGGTACTTATACCGGTTACTACGCCGCGAGTTAGTATTAGTTTGAATAGAGAACAAGGCACAACACAAATATTAACTTTAAAGTTACTTAAGTAGAGCTCTGTGGTTTTGTAAGGTGAGAAGAAGGTGATTTTACTGATAGAATTGGTGCAAGTCTCGGTTTGGCCTTGGCCGTGACCGACCGTTCACTGTCGAACGCGCTGCGCATGAGCAACTCCGATAGGTTTCGAATTGAACGGCCGAAGAACTTTTTTGACTCTTTGGCGAAGTTGCCGAAAGTGTGTCGGCGCGGCGTTTTGTTAGTACAGACGATTAAAACGAGACATTTTTAGAGTCATAGATCATAGCAAGCTTGATGTTATTTGGGCTGTAATATACACATGGCAGCACATTAGGTTATACAATGAAACGTTGAAAGTTAATGACAATTGATCTCTTACCTTTTCATCGACTTTTTGTATTTTCAGTTGTGAATGAGGTTGACTCATTTTCTAATAAAGTTTCCCGTTCAAAAGCGAGGTATTTTTCACATAAGAAGAGTTTAGAATATACCCTATGAGAATCTTATTCTTCAAAAAACTAATTCATATAAGTTTATTCGAAGTTAAATGGAGTGAGTGATAACTTGATAAGATGATAAGAACACGATAACAGCTCTGAACTGCCCGTTAGTATTTTTAGATAAGAACATTTCAAATTTATATAGCTATGAGTAAAACCTCATAAACTAAGATGCCATGTTTTTCCTATCACTCTTGGTAATATTTAATTCTTACTCGTAATGTTAACGTACATGGTAAATATCTAAAACATTACAGCACTGAAAACCATAAAGAGTTTTAAAATTACCTTCATTACTGAAATAATATGTTCATGAGGTGATGATAGAAAGGACTCAAGAACGGGAGACTCGGAGAAAAGGAGTCTGACATAACTTAAATTGCAGAGGAAAATAATAATAAATATATAGAAATGAATTGCTGTTCGTTAGTCTCGCTAAAACTCGAGAACGGCTGAACCGATTTGGCTAATTTTAGTCTTGAAATATTCGTGGAAGTCCAGGGAAGGTTTAAAAGGTGAGAAAATATTGAAAAAAGGCGTTACGAAGTTGGCCGGGACAGCTAGTAATAAATAAATGTTTACTTCAAATATTAACACAAATGTTTATTTACTTCAAGCTGCCAAACTAAACATTAAGTAAGCCTAATTTTTATGCGGCAAAAACATTTCCCTTCTTAGATGCTTTTACGTGAAAAGCTTAGCTTGCTTTGCTTGCTTATTTTTAACGTAATGGGAATTCATATCACGTTAATCATTTAATTTGCTACGGATGTTCTTTTAATTTTGTTTCGAACACTGTTTGCTAGCAAAAGTTATGCGTTTTGGTTACCAGAAGAATTCCTATAATTACAGACTTTTAACAGAAAATTAATTAACATAATTTTCTCTCTTTTCCTTTGCCATAGTGGGTTAGATAGATGGGATTACTTGAAGATAGTTTCTAGCCATTTTTAAGAATGAAGAATAACATTCAGCAATTCATATGCTGCTCATGTTCAAGTACGTGTTCTGTACCTTTTTGGCAAATAATTAAAAAGTCGTAATCCCAGGTTAATTTTTTTGGCGGTTCAATATGTATTGGATCACGGGCGGGTCGCCCGCGGCGCTGCGCCGGCACAGCTCGTGGTTGTACGGCGCTCGCGCATGCGGGACATTTAAAATAATTACAAGCCATCCAAGAAACGTAACAGCCAGTGTTTTGAGACCATTACTTATTTTTTAATTCCAAAAAATGATTTTAAAAGCACACACTTAGTGCCTATTGATGCACTCCCGGCAATAAATGAGACTATTACCAGTTTTGGTGCAATTTTGTTGTGTGAATTATTATGTTACGATGCATAAAATTGGCGCTCTCGCCGCAGTGCTAAATGATTTTTGAACAAAAATAATTACAAGATTGTCCAAAAACGTGTAGTATTAACAGCAAATAATGGCTTTTAAGGAGCAATAACATTTTATAAAGGTCTTTAAAACATTTTCCCTGTTAAGTAGGTCCGTGCAGCCTTCCCACATAAACTTATAAAATATTAAGACAACGCAATTAAAGGCGAAGTATTTTGCGGGAGGATAATCGTCGATTACAAAACCGAGGTGTTCTAAAACAAAACCAAGCGGTCAGTTTAATTTAAATCCGAGCTCGTAGTTTTTGCACCCCCAACCGCATTCTCACAGCGGCCGAGCTTGATGCACTTCAGTTCTGATTGGATCATTACCGAGTTCATCATACCTCGTGCGATCCTCGGGCCACGACAGAGACGACAATACCCCCGCAACCCGCGAAAGACAGAGCAAGCCGACGTCCACCAGGCACATCGCTCAGGAATTATTCCATATCATGATTATTGGAACTTTATTGCACTTCGTAACTAACGATTGACATTAGGAAATGCAATTTCATATTGATTTCGTAATCTCGTCCGTCGTTTATTTTTATCAATGCAGCAAATCTTTCTATGATTTGCGGCTAACCATCTTTGTTCACATTGGTTGTTTTGTTGCGGCTTCACGTTCCAAGAAAATGTCATTAAAAGCTCGATAGGGGATTAAGTCGGTTTAAATTTTCACGTAGCTCGGCAGGAAATCGGTTTAGCGGGTACAAAGGGTGGGAAGATAGCGAGAAATTATCTTTTCGTCGGAATACAAACCGCTAAACAGGCAATTACAGCGTTGCAGATGGACATAATGGGCATTAAGTTATCAAAAAATAATAATTCGTTTACACCGGGCGGAAGGTGTCGCGGGATCACGTACTGGCCGCAGTCAATCGGTTCATTCTCAAATCGAACTGATAATTTTCCCAACTGCTCGTCCACTCACCTCTAAAAACAGCAAAAAGTCGATCCAAAACTCTTACTTAGTCGGAGTTGTTCGGAAATTATGAATATTTATTTTGCCAATGTAAGTGCAAACGACTCCGCAATGGGATAGCTACGATGCAAAATATAATAAAGAAATGAACTTGTATGTTTCCACATTTGTTAATTTCATAAAAAACATTTCATGTTAAAATATTAAGGAGGTTTTAAACATATTATAACGGGTACGTAGCAAGGAGGTTGTGTAAAGATAGGTACACTATCGTCACAGTAAGTTTTCTACGTGGCAGAAAAAAATATTTATTACTAGTGATGCCCGCAACAAGTTCAGTTCAGTTTAATTCAGTAACAAATTACAGTGTGTTTGAGCTGTGTTTTTTCATTTCATCATAATCATCATATCAGCCTATTGCAGTCCACTGCTGAACATAGACCTCCCCCAAGGTGCGCCATTTTGCACGATCCTCCGCTTTTTTCATCCAGCCACTATCCTCTATCTTCTTTTTATTTTGTTTTTTCATTTACATTTGTTTAATTCATAGCATTACCAATTTAATATTAAATTACAGCATTTTCTTATTATTTTCATTTGTCAAGTTTCTTATCCATACTTTAATATTATAAATGCGAAAGTAACTCTGTCTGTCCGTCTTTCACGCCTAAATTTGGTACAGAGATAGATAAGAGCCTGGGAAAGGACACAGGCTACATTATATCCCACAGTCGGGCACGATATAACCTGTAGTCCACGCGGGCGGAGCCGCGGGCGGAATGCTAGTAGTAGTAGTAACATAGTTTTACGCTTATATATTGGGAATTTTATTTATTTCTAATACTTGATACTTCTAAGCCTTGTTCAAATGGAATAAGGTAACTTTAAAAGGCAAATCAGGAATATTCCCAATCTGCCTCTGATTTCGGTGCACTGTCCGTATCGCTCATCACGTTTCTAATAAAAATCCCCTCTCGAACTCTTGCGCAACCGCATTTATTGCCACTAATGTCCGTCTTTCTTCATGTTAATTTGTACCAAAGTACTTGTGGTACCAACTAATACTTATATCCAACGGAATTGAAACGGTATACGGCTGCTTTATTTTCTTGCTAGCTTTCCACCCACGGCTCCGCCCGCGTGGACTACAGGTTATATCTAGGGTTGCCAACCCTACTATATAATATAGTATCCTTCTATATTAAGGCATCAAATACTATATTTCTATAAAAAATATATAGTAGGCGAAACTACTATATTTTCTGTGATGAAAACTAAATGGCGAGACGAGCGTAACAGGTCCTTTTTAAATTTAATAAAATGCGAATTAATGGTGTTTTTCAACCTAAAAATTTATTGTAATGAGGCATATGAACACTTTAAAAAAAATGTAACTATTAAGGCGCAAAGCAGTAATAAATATTCATTTAAAAAATATAGTCACATTTCAACCACATACTATATTTTTATTCTTTTTTTGCCATCTACTATATTTTTTAAGGAAATAACTTCAAAAATACTATATTTGAAAGAAAAAAGTTGGTAACCCTAGTTATATCGTGCCCAGCTGTGGGATAAAATGTAGCCTATAGCATTCCTCAAGGTCTGATCAAACTTACATTCACATTTATAATATTAGTAAGGATACTGCTTCGCATTATTACAAACTAGCTGCCGGCCCGGGACCTCGTCTCCGTGGGAACTTGGGTAAATTATGTATTAATCCAGGGTACCTACCTCCATACCAAATTATATAAAAATTGGTTTAGCCGTTTGAGCGTGCAAGAGTAGCAAACGTCCACATAAATAGACTTTCGCGTTTATAATATTTATTAGTAATGATAAGGATAAATAGGTAATAATAAATTTACGCCACCACACAATCAAAGGCCCACACTGAGGTTTTCCCATATAATGTAGGACATAAGTCTCCACGTTACAAACCAGGGGTTTTTCCACTCAATTCCAAGAAACAGTTCCACTCGGCCCCAAAACTGTTTTTGTATATTTTTATTAAATTTCGAAATGTATGCCACTCGATCCCAAAGGAATTGTAAGGAGTACAGTCAACAAGCAAAACTGATTATTAACATTTTTTAAACTTATAAACTAACCGACTAAATGTTGCGTAAGATATTTTAACCACCCTTTAAGCTTGCTCAAATATCAACAAACATCTACTTTTTACACTATTCATGCATATTAATTCATGCATATGTTATGGACCAAGTGTTAAAGCGGGCATTATTAATAATGTCTAGCTCTATCGGGCAAAGTGATTAATTACTATCTAAACTTCATTATTTATCATATTGCCCGGTCATTATTATATTGCTACGTGACAATTGGGCAATTTGATAATAAAGCTAAGTTTGATGCGGTGCGGGGAGGGAAGTGCTCTCGTTGCAATGTATAAAAGTTTTTGGTTTTTTTTCACGACCGCCATCTTAGGTTAACGACAACCATGACGTATTTTTACAAAAAAAGCATGTCCGCCATCTTGTATTTCAAAATGGATGTCGTTTACGGAATTAGTACGCCCGAAAACCTATTAAACGACACCCATAGCAGTTTTTTCAAAAATGTAAACGTCCGCCATCTTGGATATCAAAATGAACGACATTTTCAGAAGCAGCATCCCCAACAATCTATTAAACGATACCCATGTCGGCATGCCCGAAAATTTAGTATCCGCCTTCTTAGATTTTTTGTGCGGGGAATCGCGACGCTCCAGGCTTTGCCCTTCTCGTCACGATTCCCCCAACTAAAATCAAAGTTGGCGGATATGAAATTTTCGGAAGGCAGTCGGCGGGTAAGACGCTTGGTGACGCTTCGGGCTTCGCCCTACGCAGAGCTCGGCCTTCGCCCTATACGCAGCTTGCCTCGGCATAAGGCCTCACCGCACCTTTAGTATCTAAACTTGTATGGCGGCCATCTTGAATTAGGGGGGGACGCTCTGGTCTTCGCCCTACGTGGAGTTTGGACTTCGGCCAAACTCCAAATAATTTTAATCCAAATAATGCGTCTGATTATTTAAATTGCTTAACATTTAGTTTATTTGAAGTTAAATGGCTATAATAATAAAAAAATAGCAATTAAATATGTTTGTATTACTCTGCCCAAAAGGTGATGGGCATTATGTATAATTGCCCAATTGGTAAGAATACTACCTATCCCAACTGTAATGAGCAAATTATATATTATGTATGTATGATTTATTATATTCGTTTATATGTATTATATATGTTAGTATATGTATTATTTTTATTTCATTATATTTAAGTATTAATAATATAAGCCCTTCTCTTATTTGGTATTTTCTAACGTTGTGCGCAATTCTCTCTTCCCGTCTCGTACACTATTTCTCACCGATTAGGTTGGCTGGAAGAGATCTCTTCTAGAGATAAGCTCGCCTTTGTACACTATTTTTTATGTAAATTTTTTTTCCTACTGTGTTTGTGCAATAAAGAATATATATATATTGCCCTCTCATATTGGGCAGTTTTCATAATGCCCGGTCATTATGAATAAAGCCCAATTTATCACTTGGTCCATAATACATATAAGGATGTTTGACAATCTTGATCGTACGATTTGTATGGAGAGGCGAATTTTTTTTTCATATTTCATGTTTCTTGAGGAAAATTGTTTAGTTTTGTTGACTGATTAGCATCCTTAATTTTTGCTTATCCCAATACCAAGTCACCCAACTTAAATAAATCTACAATGACTTAATGTATTATGTTCAGGGTTCAGTGTATTAGCGTAGGAATTTCCTCATTTCTACGCTTAATGATGCCACAAGAATCAATCGAAGAAAATGGTACGGTAACGAGTAAGTAGCTTATTTCGATAGCTTCGATTGTTCATAGTACCATCACAGTAGGCAGTAAATAGACGACTCGAATTATCCGAGATGGAATGAATTAAATATAATTCGAATAATCGAGGCATAAGTATCGGGCAATACAAAACAAAGGGAAAAAGTCAGTCTGCGGCCGCCTTAGCGAGCAACGATGAGATTTCAATTTAGGACGTGATGAGCCGCGTTTTCATTATTACCTTAGCATGGTTTCTATGTATTGGAACAGTGTGTTAGTAACCTAAAAGATTTGATGTCATGTGGTAGGTACTTTAGGATATTAATATATTTAAGAAACTAAAAAAAAATCCTCAATCCGTAGCCTGGAGTCTTTTACGGATGATGTCGATTTCCATTGAACGATGGCGATTGCAAGTACATTGATGTATTTCATTCACACTTTTAGATAAAATCATTTCGTGCAGAAGCAATGTATGTCAAATTTTATATCGAATACTGGCAGAATATCAGAGCTCAGGTGCATATGCGCTTGCAGCGTTTGCTGAGTCATGCCAATTTTTACTTTTAAGTGTGTTTTTTTTTAATTTTCTTTTTTATATTTGTATAATGTATTGTTTCATATAAAGTTATGTCTATGTCGTCATTGTCATCAGTCAGACGCAGTTACAGCCAAATATTCTTGAAGGTCAAAATTATATTAACCTACGGTTACGCAGAACAACCTGTTAGTCGTGATTTTTACATACAGCTGCATCTGTAATAACATGGCCCAGGTATTCCGAACTGACACCATAACTCTGTTTTAAGTAGTAGACTTGAATAATGAAGTCACCTGGCAAAAAGCTTACGTCCAGCCTTTACTCTTAAATCTCTCCCCTGATAAATTTACAACGCATTTATTTATATCTCCGCACAAATTACAAGGAAAATAATAATGAGCTGAAGTCATATCTCATTACTTAAGTTAAAGCTCAACGACTGTAGACAGGTTGGGGAGCTCTGGTATTCGATATTCCGCTTTAAAAATATTGTAAAGTCATTTCAATTCAAACAACTATCGACTCTACTATCTAAAACTTAGAGTATCTTTTAAAAATAGTAAAAATGTGAGAGATATGATTTTTAAAACTCACTGTATGTATACGGAGGCGTTCGTTAGGCAGTTCCATAATTAAAAAATAAAATTGGCGCTCGCCGGCGATGTGCTGAAAAGTTGCAAGAGAAGCGTTTGAGCGATGCGCCCGCGCGTGTTTTGTTTCCTTTTTTATTTGTTCGCTTAAACGCTTACTGATAAATAATCTTTATTTATGATTTTCTAATCGAGAGTGTTTATTAAATAGTTTCTGATTTTAAATTTTTTGTGTACTAATTTAACATTAAAATTTTAGGTTCTGTCACTTTAGCTAGAATTTGAATACCTATCTAATAGGTTGTTTCATAAAGATCTTCATAGATCTAAGTGCCATCAAAACATATCTACACACATAAAACTATACAATTTACTTTATTGCACTCCAGCACAAATAAAGTCAGTTATTTGTTAAGAGCAAATAAATGAATATTACTATTTTATTATAATAACTACTATTATAGACGATTTCTTTAATTGATATAGCCACCCTAGTGCCTTGGCTACTTGAGAAAAGGTTCAAATTATAAAGAGCTTGGATACCATTCGAGACAACGGATTTTACATTCCTGTTCATTTTATGTTTTCCAATCAAAGTATAAAATATTGTGCTGGCAAAATTATTAACCGAAATAATTAAAACTCCCAGTAATAATTACTGCCTTGTTCTTTAAATGCAAATGCTGTCGCCCGAAGATTGTTCAACGGTACGGGGGGGCCAAAGAAACCTTTAGAGGAGGTACTTCATGCACTCCCTTTTACCAAGTTTCAAGTCAATTGGACAAAGTTATTTTTTTTCCATACAAAAAAATTGATTTATTTTCATGCTTCAGACGATGTAGCTTGAAATTTTTATATGAAACGATATAAAACAAAAAAATAAGGGTCTGTTAAATTTTCATAAAGTTTACGTACAAAAAATTTGTGTACTGATTAAAAAATAACCCTGTATATTAAACATTTCCTTGGTTGGCTGCGACCGGGAGCATTCCCAGCAAAGGGCGAAAAAAAGTAAAATTATGGCGAAACACTACATCCCCCCTCCCCCCCAAATCAAAATGCTCTGCTTCCAAAACCGTCTTCAGCATGAATGATGGCAAACGCAGCCTAATATGCTTTCTGGCTCTAGCACGTTGATGCGATTCCAAAGGTTTCACTCTCTGGAGACCCAATGAAACTTGTATAACCATCCAAACACCTAGAGTTGATATATCCTATATGTACTGTTTAACTTAGCAATAAAATATAAAATATGCTGGGTTTAAAGTAATTTCCTACCTTTTTGGCTTCAAATTAAACCCCAATTTAAATATGATTTCGCTCAGCTGAAAGCGTGCAGGTGTTAAACAAAAGACAATCAACTAAACATGCCGCCTTCGTGATTGCAAAGCCAATTTTTTTAGCTCACCTCAGGAATAAATTGAAATCGATTTCTGTCAAAAATAAAGGCGGAAAGGCGAGCCTACCCCAAAGTAAATGATGGGAAAACGTCATTTGCGCCGTTGCTGCACTGTTATAATTCCACAATCAAGCTTTCGCTAGTGTCAGTTGAATTTTGGTGGTGTGTGAATTGAAATTAATATTAAGGCTTCCGAAAACGGTCTTGATACTTGCTTCACTATTCCATCCTTAAATAAAATTAAACCCGTCAAGCCCCAGCATATCACATGAGGTGTTTTAATTTACCATAACCGATCTTTTTCATTTAATTCCTTATCGTGTTAGTATAATCAAGTATGTGGCGAGCCTGACTAATCTTGGTGTCACTAATTAAGGGCCTATGAGAAAACAAAATCATTGTTTTTCCTTAGATTGGAATGGGTAATAAAATACAAATATCGACATAGGAATAGGTTACACCACAGATTTTAAAAAGATTATAAATTAAAAAAAAAAACAAATCTCAAGATGTGGGTTTCCTACAATATTTACATAAAAACTTTAGCTAGGTATAGGGAGATAAAAAGTTGCCTATTAATTTAGTGAGAGGGGCGACATTGTTTCATATTTCCTACATTATACATCATTTTATATTGTCAGTCAAAGGGGAACATGAGGTTAAATTTAAATGCTAAATATGGTTTGGTTAAAAGCCATCTATGAAACTGAAAGTATTAACATTGTTAGTCCATCAATACTTCTTCCGGCTTAACCCTTTAGCAGTAAACAATTCGTGCACTCTACTGTCAAATTTCTGACTGCAAACTAATGAAACACGAATACTGTGGCAAATTTAAATCACGAACGTAATAAAAATTCTATCACCGAGCAATGCCATTGGTTTATTTTTTGTTTATTTTTCTTCGAGGAAAATGGCAACTGATATTTTTCTATTCAGCCAAGACGTAGTCAACAAAGGCCGGGAGATCCCGTTCGTGGTCGGAAGCGTCCGTGATTTAATACAAATTATTATTAGAGACATAAATAACGTTGCACAGGGGCCGGGTGCTTTCTTAAATAACTAATAAAGGGGTCATCGTTCATTGCAAGCGCTGAAGGAATTAACTGTGGACATTTGGTATTGTATTTCTGATATTTGACTTATATTAAGGATATTTCCAGCCGGCAATCACAATTACTACAAAATCAAGATCATTTAAAGTTTGGTATTACACCTAGACCCAAGGGCTAAAATCTGATTTTTAGATAAATCTAAAAAAACGACGTTGGGTTTACATAGCTACTTGGAATGTAAGCACGTGTCAGAAACATCGTCGTTATAATTGTCTACGTTAAAAACGTTAAAATCAACCAATTTCAACTCCAACAAAGCCTATCAGCAGATAGCCACAAACCAAAACATCATCTAAATAGTGGGTTACTTTAAATTAGCGAAACTTTAGGTGATACCCTAAGGCCCTAAGGTGATTCTCCTCATGAAACTGAACAACTTTCCCCAAGGAACAAAGGTCGAAATATGAAAAAAAATTACGCTTTTTTATAGATCGCTGATCGCTCAAGTGCGATGAAGAGGCGAAAAACTTTACCTTAGTACTATGAGAAGAATTTTTATAAACATTTCATAAATGTTCCTTAGGAAAAGTTGTTCAGTTTATAACTAGTATATGTTTTTTTTATTTTTTCAAAAACCACTGAATCAATTTTTATAAAATGTATATAAGACCACCTCTGAACTATTCAAAAAAATCATCAATATCAATTTATGATTGGCGGAGTAATCGCATAACCAACATTCAGTCGAATTGAGAACCTCCTTTTTTGAAGCCGGTTAAAAGAGGCAGCATCGCTTCTCAACCAAATCAAAAATATAGGTCGGTTATATTTATAGAAACTTACGATCCAATACGAAACTGCTCGTAGACTTCGAAGAAACTGTAGTTACAATTACAAGCCTGTATTGTACAGCAGTGTACGATATTCCCTGACCCACTCGACCTATCGCTCGTTGACCCTTGGATATTAGCTACTTCAGACACTGACAAGTGTTCGTCAAGCTGTGTACCCTTTTATTTGCTTATTTCAAAGGTAATAGGGTTTAAAATCGGAATTGTAGCGTTATTCTTAGTTTGTTGTGTAACTGTTTAGTGAGAGATTTTCTCAGAAACATTGAATGAAAATTGTATCATGTTTGAAAGTGCAATATGCATTATGTATGAGTGCAAAATCAAAGTAAGTAATATTCTTTAAGGCGTTAGTCGTGAAAGTACGGTTGAATTAGTCTTAAATAATGACAGTAGTCGTCGTAGCTAATACGTTGTCAGTAGGTTACGCCATACTAGGATGGTCGAAAAATAATGTATAAAATGTCGAAAATCCAGTACACAAGAATTGTTTCGAACGAAAAGGATTGAGCTTATTTTAGGATGTAGTTTATAAGAGCGTGTTTAAATGGGCACTTTTTCTGTTTTATGTAGAAAAAGTGCTTATTTAAGTAAATACCCTCTCGAAAACAAAATTGTAAAGTGATAAGATATCCTTGCCATATTTTTAACTAGCTTTTTGCCTAGACTTCGTTCCTGTAGGAAAATTCGTTCAGTAGTTTTTTTCGTAAAAGAGTAACAAACGTCCATCCTGACAAATTTTCATTCAATATTCATTCATAATATTCTAATGTTTTATTAATGTTTATTCATTCATAATTTGTGTAAATAAAACATTAGAATATTATAGTTTTGAAAATTAAGCCCATGGTTCGCTTTTCAGGAAGTTTTATAGTAAGTATAGCTCATAGCTCTTTTTTAAACCTGGCTTATCATTAGCATTTTTGACTCTATTTATAAATATTAGTAAAAAATATCCTTTCATTAAATAATTATGTTACTAATATGTAGTATAATACTTTATTATTATCTATATTAATGTTAATTGTGATAAATTAATCCTTCTGAATTATAAAAGTACTTACAAACATTATTTATAATAAGACCGAAATTCCAACGAAACCCTTTCATCTATTTACACACCCTTCTTACTCACTTAAGTTACGTTATTTGCACAATATTCCCAATATTTACCGAAAACTCAGTTACGGTTAATCTACGCCAGTATTTATAACCGGAACAATGTACATCCATCGGTTTATTAGCGGCGCGCGTGACGGGAATACCCGGGGCCTTAGCTTGTATTACAATACAGTAAAAGCACAAGGCAGTGATACCCCAGTTGGATCAGTCTTGTAACCGAAAGGTTATTGGTTCAACTGCTGCTTCCAGCCTGTACCACTAATCTTGTCTTTTCAGATTTATGTACAGTCAGGGAATGAAAACCTTCGTCAGTTTTCGTCAGTTCCTTCATCGTGCCCCGAGCACATATTACCTACCTTTTGAAAATTTGACACAGAACTGACTTTTGCCTAGAAAATTATGCTTTGTTGTTTCTAAAACAAAGTCTAAAATTGATTTAGCTCAATTTTTGTTGAGTAAGAAGATTATTATCATAGAAAAGTTCGCACATGTTTTGATAAACTAAACACTTATTTTGGTTTGTTCTTTGAAAAAAACTAGGTGTTGTCATTTCTAATGTCTGTCAAAGTCGTCAGACATCATATAGAATTTATTGATTCCAAAATATCTTTTGATAGCAAACTTCATGTTTACTGTTGGCGGGAATGATTCTTGCGCTAGTGCAAGAGAAAACTGATATAAATGACGAACCTTGTAATTGATAGCAAACATCATATTGATTTAAATATCAGCGAGGCATTGTTTTTGTTTTAGAATATTGGCATAATTGATTCCTGCGTTAGTGCAAGTAAAAATCGACCTTAAGGTGACGAACCTTTTTATTCCTCGACTGTATATGGATTTCTCATTAATTATCATTTACTCAGCGGTGAAGGAAAAAATGGTGATGAAACCTACACGTGTGAGAAAATAAAGTTTACGAAAGGCGCACCAACCCGCTTATGACAGAGTGGTGGATCTATGGCTTAAACCAACTTCACTGCTTCGAAGTGAGTATTGTTACAATAACGGGCCGATATTACTAACATGGACGCGTGACATTCTGTCGTATGTATCTCGTTCCGCCCTCTTGTTCTATCGCATAGCGTCAGTACGAAACAGGCAAAACGACGTCGAAATGAAAAAAGTATGTCACACGTCTATGTTAGCTATACTGGTAATTTAAACAAAAACAGTTCATGAGTTTCAAATAGTTGCCTCTGCATTTTAAACTAAAAAGTTAGTTTTACTTTGACTATGTTCTTTTTACTTTACACGATGTTTCATTACTGCTTTCTTAGGGATAGTTTACTTTGCTAGTGTGCTTTTATTTACCGGTTATTGTTTATTGGATTCATTTAACCCTCTATTGCGTGAGAAATACTTGGTTGAAAGGTGAGTTGGTTGCTCTATTACTTAATTTTTATTAGTTTTGGGATAGTAAAATATGTATCTCATACAATACATTAATATCATTTAAATATAACTTAAGAAAATGTCTATAGTATTATGGCTGAATAGTTTCTACCATATTTAAGATACAAGAAATCATTTATTTAGTTTAGGTACTATCACAATAGTATATTGACCGACTGTAGTCATGTAACCATGTTGTAGCGTTAGCATAATTTAATTACTTTTTTATACTTAGCAGTTACATTGTTAATATTAGGTACAGTTTAATGTATTAATGTTAATTTTAAGTCTTATCTTAGAAACGTAGTATATTTTTCTAAAAGAGTTAGGGATAGAGACCTTGAGATACTATTGATTCAATAAAGTCACTGAGTCATAATAACAACTTCAATACTGTAGAAGACGTTTCAACGGGCTGTTACAAAATTTCTGATTACCTAACTGACAAGCAGCCATGGGAATGAACCGCTCAGCTCTAGAGTTATTTCAGAATTTGTTAAAATTAGAAAATAAGAAAATTTGTAATGCGATTAAAAAGAGCACCCTCAGAGTTTCTTGCCTGTTCTTCTCTGGGGAAGACTGCACCTTTGCGAATAGGCGTAGAGTCAGTAGGGTCAATGGAACGAATGCGTATGTATGTATTTAAATCCTTTAATGTTTGTTTGTATGTATTTCATGTAATCTTGACTTGTTTTAAGTGGCATACTGAATGTCCTTTAAAATAAAGATTTTTTCTATTCTATTCTATTTTTTAAAGTCACACTTTGAAGTTTAAATTATTATTAGTGATGAACTGATGACTCCAAGCAACGTATGTTGAAAGACAAATTATATAGTTTTAGTCAATTTTATGAAGCATATAGTAACAGCTGAAAGCCTAGTTTGAAAATCCACGTTCAAATTATAATACCCCGGCTCACACAGAATACCTATTTAATTTGAAACCTTATACCGCTCTACATGAGTAATCGGACCGTGTAATTCTACCCACAATACTCAGCAATGGATGCTGAAATAATTTTGATAACTCAAAGCTGAAAGGGTTAGCCAGCTTAACAAACCTCTGAGGATGAATTTCTGAATCAGTGGTTATGAAATATTCGCAATCGTGTATCAATGTAAAATTTATGAACTTGGGTAGGATGACGCAAATTATGACTCTTTAAATCTTAGTTGAAACTTTTGTAAAATCCATGTCTAGGAATACATTTTTAACGCAAAAGCGAAAAATATATGAAATTCTTTATTTATAACAAAAAATTTGAGTTCAAGGCTCATAATATGTCTAAGTTATATTGTGTACTATTCTGGATCTTATTACTATTAAAAAAAGTCTAAGACTACATAAAATGAGCCGAGAACGTAAAAAATATCCCTTAAGCTCGTGGTACAGGACCGATCAATGTGGAAATTTACATGAAAATGACGAAAAAAATAAGGCTTAAAATGTGTGGTTTAACAAATAGTAACGGAGCCAAACTGTTGTTTTCTTGAAACAATTACAGTGATCACAATAATGTTCATGAAAGTATTCAATTGATACAAAAATACATATTCTCGCTGTATAATCTGGTAAAGCTTTTATAGTAGCTACAAACTCCTGTTAATCGGCAGAGTGCTGGGTCTAAATATCGCTTTTACACATCGCCATCGGTCCGTGAATAACGACTATGAAAATATAAATGTTCCCTTTTTCTATCGTTTTCAGAGTTTCGTATTTTTTTTTCATAGAGTCAAAAGCTTGAACAGACCACTTTCGCATTATGGAATTGCCAAAACTCCATTGAGCTTTACCCTAAAACGTCGAGCGTTTCTCTAAATACAAGGAAGTTTTAACTCTATGACGGTTGGATTAAGGTTGATTTTATTTTAAAGGCTGATTTGAGATGATGCGTTTTATGAGAAGAATCCACAGTGAGCGTAGAAATGAGATATTTTGGCAGTATTACGCAAATTGGATAGCTTTCAACACTCAACGGAGTAGGTTCCGAACTTTCGCGGGGAAAATTGAATTAAAAATATCATAAGACGTAAATATGTATGGAGATCGTAATGATGTTGCTTCTGCAGTGCCTGAGTACTCGGGTTTGAATAAACAAGTTTGAATTTTGTTAGGAACTTGCACATGTAACCTAAAGGAAACGAAATGTTGGATTTTATTTTTATCGTATTTGAGTTTGTATTCCTATGTAGGTAATTTAAAAAAGTGTTTGTTCAAAGAAATTTAAACAAATACATTTTTGACCCCCGACGCAAAAAGAAAGGGGTGTTATAAGTTTAACGTGTCTCTGTGTATCTGTGTATTTGTGTATCTGTCTGTGGTATCGTAGCTCCCAAGCGGATGAACCGATTTTTGTTTAGTTTTTTTGTGTCATAGATAATTTTATCCCGAGTGTTCTTAGCCATGTTTCATGAAAATCTGTTCAGCCGTTTAAAAGTTATAAGCAATCGAATGTCGGGTTGATTCAAAATTTTTACTTTTAGTGTTAAGATATTTTTATTAACAACTATATGTATTAACAACGGCTCGTAACTAGGTATATTTTTTGATAGGCGATTAAAGTAAATCATAAAGATGGTATACCTATGTAATGATAAATACTCTTTAGAGGTCTATGATATAATTGATAATTGACATATTTTTCTGATGCCAAAAGTTAAATTTTATAAAATATATGCTTTGATGTTCCTTAATAAAGTATTTTAATACTTATATTATGAAGCCATGTTTGGCTCTAACCCCTATAATAAAGTATTGTTAAAATAACACATATGGAGACCTACTTAATTATCGTAAATAAGTTAGGTGGGTCGACGGGATCGGCCATGGTATGATGATCCACTTTAAGAGATTAATAGTAATTATAATAATGATCTCATCTCCATAGCTAATGCTACGTTTTCGCCTGCCTCTATAGTTTGGTCGGATAATAAATGCAAAGAAGTACTTTGGTGAAATTAGTATAAAGTGATTACTAAATCATCTTGATGACAATTTTAATGTTTAGTCTTCAAGTCAGGTACATGACAATGTTGCAAATTTTAAAAGTACTCGTATGATGCTAAAAATTGATCATTTTGTTGTAATTTACTGGTAATAATGTTAGTAATTTAAGATAAATTTATTATTTTTGAATTACAGAGGTATTATAAGCATAGCTATTGTAGTGTAATGTACTTAGAACTTACAATGTGTTATTATTTTATCTCTGTACTAGTCAGTCAGAAAATAGGTCCATTTATTCCATCATTGACAATTATCCTTTTATTAACCGACTCCAAAAAAGGAGGAGGGTTTCAAATCGACAGTAATTTTTGAAGTGAAAACTTCTTTAGCGGTTGAGCACTTTTAGTATGGGGAAAAAATTTTAAACTCGCGATGAACTCGCGTCAGATCGTCAGATGTCACGTGACCATGATCGAAAATGCGTAGGATATGGCAAAGTGGAGTGCATTCGATTAAATAATAAAAAATGTAAGCAGAAAAATGAAATTTTCTCACGAAAAATTCAACTGAAAAATCATTCAGAATGATTGTCTGAGCCCAGGGTTTCAGTTTTTGCTAAGCTGTCTTACACCCTGTATACTTATAGGTAACATGAAAGTGCTGCATCGATTTTCAGCCCACAGTACTGAAAAGTCCCTTTTTAGTATTTACTGTCTCATTTAATTTGTCTTCCGCTCCCACTTCACATCAAATGCACAGAGAAAAACGGCGTATCTAGAATGGAGCCATAAGACAGAGAAGAGTAGAGAACAGATAACCAAGGTAAGAATGTAGACGTTCGTATTCGGAAATTCCATTATAGTAGCGTGCTCAGCAGGTTGCCACAACCATATTGTTTGAAAATATACATCGCCTCGCAATTATACTTGTTACATCCGGCATTAGCACAGAAAAGAGTACATCAAGTTTGGCAAATCAGTTCTAATATAGCTCTTATAGTAACGGAACAACGTCTGTCTTTAAATAAGATGTGCTTTCAAGTGTACCTAGTTATTGTGAGAAAGACCGTGTTATAATTAAATACAGCCATAAGCCTCTGTGATGTGATGTCTAACTAGGCAGCTATTCCACTAACCAATGGCGTTTTAATGGCGGTGGAATGATAATGGTGACCACTTCATTCGTTCAATTTAGAACTATCTAAACTTCATACATTTGATGACAGCTACCTTGACTTTTTATTATTTTTATTATAAGATGGGTCTTGACCTCAATCTTGACTATAACGTTAAAGATAAGGTCGACGATGGAGCGAGTTAACCTAGAAAATGCCTGTAAAGGCACTGGTACTCCCACGCACCGACGGAACACAGCAAGCTGTTTGACGTCGGACTTCGGTAGGAGGGGTAGCGAACCAGACAGCCCCTTACAGAGCCTACCACACCGCATGAGACCATAGGACGACACCTCAGATTCAGAAAAAAATGAAGTGTCTTTGCCTGGGATGGATTACTAGGAGGCAGGTCTCATTTGTGTTTCCATGGTCGCCTCTTACGACACCCACGGAAAGAGATGGGGTGGTGTTATTCTCAACCGATCACCACACGGTTAAAGGGGCTAGGGCGCCCTTTAACCGCCTAGGGGCGCCATTGCTAACTGAAAGTTAAGTTGCTAGGTAGTTTGCAAATGTACAGTTGGCGGTTGCGCTGCTGATCGGGGCGGTTGTCACCAAATATATGAGATTTTGATAGTTCTGAATTTCGTAACCTGCAGGCCGAGTACGATAGTGACAGCGCCGCGACAACACCGCGGTCCTATATCAAAATGTCAACACTGACAACGCCATAGGGCGAGCAAGCCTTTGCGCGGGACCCTCGCGCAATCAAAGTGAAGTTTCTGCGTGAGCCGAGCGCGATTTTGTCGTTATCGTGCTAGAGCTGCTGAACGGATAAAATTGGATAAAAATCACCATTATAATCAGAAGCCTTTGATTAGTGGAATAGATGCCGTGCCTGGCTGTCAATGAACTATGTAGATACAGCGGCGGTAAAAAATATGGAGTTATCCCCAAAAACGCTATCGGTAATTTTGATAATTACGCATAACTACCTCAAAATTAACTGTTCCAGCTACTTGAGTGTGGGATGTAGATATACACAGGATGGGAATAAGTGATGGTGGGTCCGTGAACATCTTATACAGGACAAATCAACAGAAATTAAGAATTTAAACTGTAATTAAGACTCGTTGACAGAAGACAAACCGCCATATTTATAAAAGTAATTTAAAGTTAACTCTGTCTCACGAATTTTCGATCAGGTCACGTGTCCTGGCGCGAGTTTAAATTTTTTTATTCATCCCAAAAAGTGCGCGCTAAAGAAGTTTTCACTCTCCCTCCGCCTTACGAATTTTCGATCAGGTCACGTGTCCTGACGCGAGTTTAACATTTTTTACTCATCTCAAAAAGTGCATAACGCCACTAAAGAAGTGTTTACTTCACGTTTTTGAATAATGAATGTGGTTAGTTTTTGAGGAATTTTTTGCTAAAAAGGATAAAACGCTATTTTTTTGGTCTTAGAAACTACTGATGAAGGACTTCTATCAGATTTATTAAAAAGTAATAAGAACAGCAATTGCACCTATTTGCGACGTGTTAAGTTAGACGACATTTATTTTGGCGGAATAGCTGCCCTCGTCATTCAAACTTGATTTTGTTAGAAAAGATAGAGAAAACGGAATTATTGAGCTTTTGGCTCCCGGAAGGAGAATGATCCCATATTATGCCTGCAAGTAGTGTCTGTCCTCGGCATTAAGAAAGCCCAGAAACGGCACTGTAAACACACATACATATATAATTGTTTCTTATTAAAATGGACGTTAATCTTTTTTCGGAGCAGATTCCGACGAAGGCACCATCGCATTATGTTTAAGAATCGACAGCTATAATTTGTGTTCAATCAAGATTTAATTGTTTTAATGAGGCTTCATGCGTGAATGGCCGGCCCAATTATTGTTTATTTTTAATCGCCCCAAGTGGTTTTTATGTTCGCAACCAGCACGCATGCGCTCCGAGCGATCATTTTCATTATTTTAATAATGTAAACTTCCAATAATAATTTACAGTGATTTGGGGTTAAACACGTTAAGAGATATTTATGAATTCCTCGAGAGGTCCGGAACGTAGTTAGCTCTGTAATTTGATCCTCCGTTGATGATCCGGTTTTTGTTTTCTTTGATTCGACAGAATTTAAGGGGGTTAGCGTTTGCCCTGTGACTTTGTCTGTTTTCTTGGTTTTTCAAAATGCAACCGAAATTTCTATTGAATAATAAGTTCTTTTACATCAGGTAATTTTAAACAATATCCTAAATTTATGAATGAACAGTACCCGCGCGTTAATATGTGATGTATTTTTTACTTTAATGTACAATAAAAACTCTACGCGATCAACTGTAAACCACTCCGAACTCCTTATTGCCTCTACAATTAGTTAGGAATACTATTACCATCAATTTTGGATACAGTGGCCGCCAATAATCTGCGAATTAAGTGATCTTTGGTTCTATGGAGTTAAACTAATAAAAGAAAGCCTCAAATGAATGAAAACGCCAATTTAATGTAGCCTTTATTCAAGAAATGTCTTAAACAAACAGAAATGCTTCAAATTTTCTTACTTAGGTACTCAATTAGGGATATAAAAGCGACTGCTCTGGGCTAAGCTACATCACAGCATTTAGGTTATTAAAAAACATCGTTTTGTGCATAATTTTGTCATTTAAAACCGAAAGCGAAATTTTTTAATGACTGAGTTTTTGATTACTTGAAAAGTAAGAAATATCATCCGCACTTTTATATAATTTCCGAACTTTTGGAGAATAAAATGATTAATAAAATCAGTAAAAAATTAATTGATGAAAAAATTTAGGCATGAGTTTTACGGTAAAATGAAGAAATGCTTCTTTAAGTTTCATTTTGTCACTTTTCGTCTTGTTTACGTAAGCAAGGACGGTATTACATTTAAAGAACCTTTAACTTCAATTAATGTTTCTGCAAGTGACTGTCAGAATAATAGTTTACAATCTGTGTAAATCATTTGGGTCATCCAAAAGTTATTTTAATTATTTACGACAGGCACACTACCCGGCGCAAGATTTAATTATGTAATTAATATAAATTATTTTGTTTACTAACACTAGCTTAAAAGTTTTATCACTGTTACTAACACTAATATGGATGTTTATCTGAAATAAATATATTGAATTGAATTGAAATATTAGAATTAACAACGACCGTACTGAGGAACTAGAAGAAGTCTGAAACTGCCTAGACAAGATTACCTCCTTAGTAGTTAGTGGCTCATACGCACAGGGATATTATCAAACCCGTGACATTATAATTTTTTATTATTTTTTTATTATGAGATGTGTTAACACTTGACCCCAATCTTGCTCAAGAGACCAAGGTCATAGGTGAGGTCAACGATGGAGCGAGTTAATCCAGAAAATGCCAATTAAGGCACTGGCACTCTCACGCACTGACGGAACACAGCAAGCAGTTTGACGTCGAACTTCGGTAGGAGGGTGGTCCCGAACCAGACGGCCTTTTACAGAGCCTACCACACCGCATAAGACCATAGGACGACACCTCAGATTTAGAAAAAAATGAAGTGTCGTTGCCTGGGATGGATTACTAGAAGGCAGGTCTCATTTATGTTTCCTTATTCACCTCTTACGACACCCACGGAAGGAGATGGGTGGTGTTATTTTTAACCGATCACCACACGGCAAACCCGTGACATTATAATCTCACTAGAAAATGAAAACTTCCCGTGAAATTACAATTTCACCAATTAAATTATAGTTCGATGAAATTTTGTCGACCGACTCTATTAAATTAGGTTAGGTTTAGTAGGTTAGATATGTTAGGTTAGGTTATTTTAGATTCGGTTAGGTTAGATTAGGATACAATGAAAATATAAAAAAGACCGTCAAAGTGTAAGAAATGGAGGCAATTGAAAATATTCCTTGCGACATATACACTCAATGCAAATCCAACACCTCAATAATTATAATAATGCCTAAATAAACCACACGCATAGGTAAAGCTAAGTAGGGGCGGGCGGGGTTAACGTTACTTGAGCTCCCCCGCCGGCGCGTCTCACCCCCGAAACACTTAAAATTTTTCACCTTCACCTACATCCATACACTTACTCCTATAATCCCTTACGGGGTAGGCAGAACGTCAAGTGGTTCTCAAACTGCTTGACGCCACATTTCACATTCGTTCTGAGGGTTATTAGATGGAGTATGAGGATAGTGGTGATAGGTTTTCAGCCTTTCGCCCACCATACAGCAAAACCCTCGCGTCCCATTCACTGGCTTTTACAATATGCCTGGGAAGAGTTGAAAGCTGGCACATTCTTATTTTTTCTTCAGTTCAGCGTGGATATGGTACTGCCGCGCGGGTAATTAGACATTGTGTGGTTTATGTCATTAATTTACACAAAACTAGACAAATAAAATGCAGTTTTGTGAGTGGAGGGGAAGTGGGGGAAGCAGGTTAACTAACAAGTTAATCCACCCTGGGGGTATGAAGTTTATATCACGCTTTGCATTATGCTTGATTATCCCAGCAATTTTTGCTTTGTTATGGTTTATCAGGGCTGACACTAAGGGCCACTTATTGCTACAATTGACTAAAAAGTTTGAAGGTTTGAATTTCCATGGTCTTCGATTGTATGTAGTTTAACGCACCGTTGGGTACCATCCCTATCTTGTTGATATCCCACGGATTCGCACTGAGCGCTTTTCATCATCTTTCATATTGCGCACTTCTAGGGAATGGAATTCCTTGCCTGCGTCTGTATTTCCGAGTTCATATAACCCGAATCTATTTAACGTTCGAGTGAATAGGCTTCTTCTGGGTGAGCTTGCTACATCCTCGACCGCATCTTTGCCCTTGGACTAGATTGTGGTCAAGAGCGAACCCTTTATTAAAAAAAAAACAAACCGAAGTTAAAATTTAATAAATTTATTAATTTTGGGTATATTGCGTGTCCTTATAATAATGTGTCAACTTTTAAATCCCCTTATTTACCTACATACATAAGCTTAGAACTTACAAGTGGCAGCCCTATCCATCGCAGGTGAGACAGTGCGTCGCCCGCGGCGCTGCACCACCGCGTCGCTGTGCCCGCGCACCCCCCTCCACCCGCACCAATAGCGCCCCCCGCCTCCGATCGATCACTCGAACCCACCAATTAACTTAAATACGAGAATACTATGCGCTAATCATCGAGCTTTCTACGCGACTACGTACACTGACGAACAAAAAACAGTTATAATTTTTTTGGAGGGTAATCATTGTGGTTAGTTTTATCTCTACGTTAAAATACTATGTCAACAACCACTCTCATAAGGGTCTTGTGAGCTATCGTCAGTTTACATCACCAAAAAGTGATATATTGGATCGGATAGGGGCTCTACTCTGTACTATCTACTATTGACGGATGGACGATAATTATCACTTCACTGTCACTGTCGCTGTCACTGTCATTTGTATAAAACAAGACAAAGGTGTACTGATGCTCCTCGGTCATACTCGTAGATAGTACAGAGTAGGCACCAGGTTTAAGACCCAAATCACGTTTCCTACAGCTATCGCAGATTTTGTCACCAGTTTCTGGCTTCGTCAGAAAATCACTATGATTAACGAGATTCAGGTGAGAGTTTGTTTGAAAGTTTGTAATCATCATCATCATCATCATAATGTAGTTTGTAATAAAACATTCATGAATCAAAGTAAACCAAAATTTTACTTTTTACAATCGGCATCTACGGTACTGAAAACTTGTTTCATTGTTGACATTGTTGTGCATATCATTTTTTCCACAAAATTCTGCGACACTAATTATCGCTATATTCCTTAATTTTGCACGTCAGTGTATCTCAAAATGCTTTATGCTTCGACCACAATTAGCTAGCTCGAGGTGCAACAATTATTCTTTAAGCTATTTAAAGGCAAAGAAAGCGAAAATTACGTTAATTTCTGTTTGTTCTCATGGAAGTTTTGTTTCACATTCTGTTATGATTATTATAAAACGAGGTTTTTAAGCGACGTTTTCTTAGACTTGAAAGAAATTTAACAGAGCATTAGAAGAACGCCACGACCCACCAAGTTGAGACAATTTCATGTCGTTTAACAACATAACAGAGCAAACAGCATTAAGAACAAAATTGCCCATTTTACTAAAAGCGGACAAACCTCAATTAGGTGCAATTGTAATAGTGACGCCGTGGAAATAAATAAGAGGAGACAGGGTCGCATTTGGGGCACTCCAGCAAAAGAAACAAGCGACAAAATTGGTCAGAAACTGTTGTGTCGAGCAAAGGGCGGCTTACTGACATTACCGTTATTTTTTCCGAGGTGTTGATGCAGGAAGAGGTGAAGATAGTGCGCGTCGGTTGAGGAACCCCCTGGCAACGTGCCTGCCTCCATTAGAGGAGTTTAATCTCGATGACGGAACACATTACCAGCGGCGGTAATGAGTGGAGCGTGAACCTCGCGAACGAACCATTTACAAACTCCCAAAGGCATTTGGTAGGCACTGATTTTGTTGGCCCTAGCGCTAGACTAATAATCGCTTACACTTACTCTGTGGAGCAGGAAGTAAGCTGATCTGATTGTAAAGTACTACGATTACGTCGCTGATATTATAAAAGAGGTATAATTGTCCATATAAAGACCCAAGTACTCATGTTTACACCGATCCACGAAACTTGTCAAAGATATTGCCGCTGCCTTCGGCTATGATTAGAATATTGCAGAATTCACCGCTTTGTTACAAACGACTATAAATTTGATTGCTTGACACCTCAATTTCAAAATCTAAAGGTCTATAAAGTTCGACGAGATAGCAATGATAGAAAATTAGCAACATCCTGGTAAGAGTTGGGGTGAGGTATGGATGGCCGGCGGCGGCGGCGAACAATGCCGGGGCATGCGCCCGCGCACGCAGCGACAAACCGAGGGAAGGCCGCGGGCCAAACGACAGGGATGCCCATACCCCTCGTCAACACAACAGAGGAGGACAGCACCTCTGCACTCGCGAGATTTTGATTTATCTCGTATAATTATCGAATAATCTGCTTTGCATCTCTCGTTATAACATTACGATAATTTCGTCCCATTACATCGGGTTCTAAGCGGTGACCGTACTAGCCGCACAGCGATTGATAATAATCGCTGGCGAAGTATAATGGCGTACACCCACGGGTAATTATTGTTGTGCAGTCGTGAGTTCGTGAGCGGTGGAATGGTGGAATGCATCTCCTTCGGGGGTTGCGCCGTAAACCAACACGCCGGCCGCCGCGCGGACTGAGGCCCGGCCGCGGCCGCGTAAATAACTGATCGCTTTCCGCGCGCTAATGATAGTCCACCCGCAAGCTCGCCGGCCCGCACTTCTTAACCTTACCCGATAAAATAATTACGAGTATTTATAAACCCTCGCACTTAATCGCGCCCCGATACACGTTATTAAGCCGAACGTGTGTACTTAATATTTCCCGGTGAAATCGCTGGGAACTCACATGCTAATAATTAGAGCATAATCGCTGCTCGCAAATAACATTGTAAAGCCGGTGTAATTTTAATCAAGGACTGACGTTGTAAATTCTGTGAAGCCGTTCTCGAAGCACAAAGTTGCAATGAAGTCATTCCTTTGTCAGTGGGAATCAGCTTTGGCCCGAGGGGAGCGCGCGAGGAATGCATAGCTGTAGAAACATACGAGTTGCATTGACGTTTGGTCACGGGGCATCGTCGAGCGAACCTCTCTTCCGACGTTAATGGGCCGCGCTGGCCGACGGCTCCGTTATCCCTCGTAGCTAATGATTGGCCGGCATTAAGTCCCGACTGTTCCGTGCGATTATTGGATCTAACAGATAATTTTATATCGCATTGTCCTGGAGCGTAAAATTTTCTGTTGTTATTACGGGCCGGGCACGCGCGGTGGACTCGGCCGCGCTCCTATCTGCAGATCTTGAAGGGTTGGAATGGCTGGACAAATCAGCAATTTAGAATCACTGTTAACAGTTGCTGTTCTCTTATCGATTCTTTACAAATAAAACAATAATAGTTCTTATGATAGAGCAGTATAGCCCATAAGATAGGGACAAATGAAGACCTGATACTCGTCTCCTTGTGATAAAGAGCTATAAATATCTTGAAAACTTGAAGTTATCTCAATAAGTTCAAAATTGAGTAAAACACATTTAACTTTAGTTGAATTTTGATTTTATTTACTAGATTTGTTTGTCTAAAGACTTTCTGAGATCATTATATCCAAACACGTAGAGGTCTAGACACAGCATTACGGAAAATATGCCGTTATTGTTATTCAATGTAGTATTAAAATGGTAGAGGGCACGCCACGGGTGCTAGAGCTCGGTTCTCTCACGAAGCCGTTCAGTAATGAGCCCTCTAAATCAAACAATAGCATTAAAGTGTCAATGCAGCCTCGATACTCGATAGCACCTAGCCGTTTTCTTTTGCACACGGAATTATAGCCATAAATCGTGTAAAGGGCAGTTTACACCCAACGACCATCCACGACTGTCCAAAGCTGTATCCAATGGTCTATTAGAGCACAACTCGACGCGTTTCGGTGATATTAATACAATTTATACGTACTAAAGCTTGTTTACGATTGGACGGACAATATCTGATGGTTTGATGGTCTTAATCATGTATGGTAATAAGGAGGTAATTGAATATGAACGGGAAAGGTTGCTGATGTCTTAATTGGGGGTTCGGGTTATCGACGTTTATAAGTACTCAACTTATAAAAGTACTCGACTGAAATTATGAGATGACCAACATGTTTGGGTACCTTTGCTTCTTAACATATACCTATCTGAACATTTAATGAGACTAAACGGTTTTTAGTAGCATCTGTTTCCATCCATACACTCATGTGTGTAATCCATGACGGGGTAACCAGAGCATCACGTGTTTCACATGATATAAACGCTATACATAAACATAATATAAACGCTATACACTAAGGTTGTCCCTTGTGTCATGGGTCCCCCGGAACATAGCTACAGAAAAACAGACACAAACACCTATGACCCGAGAACAAACATTTACATTTTACACAAATATAAATTCTAAGGGTTGTTAGATGAAACATGAGTATAGTGGTTTAGTGGTGTTAAAGTCTATTTGTCAGCAGATAAATAATAAACTGCTCACACTCAACGTAAAAAATAGGGTTTTCCTCGTGTCGTGAGTTTCCTTGGGACACATACAAATATACCCTGACCCGAAAACAAACATCCTGCTTCTAAACTAATGTTGTAAAGACCTACTGACTCAGAAGCAGCTTGTAAATGAATTAACTAACTTACAAATGGAACAAAATATTTTTTTAATTTCTTTTTAACCCCCGATAAAAAAAAGTTTGATGAGTGTATTTGTGTATCTAGATAAACCGATTTCGATGCGAATTTTTATTTGAAAATCGAGATGGTTCTTAGCTATATATAATCAAAATGAGTTCAGCCGTTTTAACGTTGTCAACGGTGAATGCCGGGTGTGATACAACATTGTTATTATTTCATTATTTTGAGTGTTAAGTTCTTTGTAGCAAAAAAATGAAATTTTAAATAAATAAATAAATAAAATAAACGCTACACACTCAAAGGCCCACACTAAGGTTTTCCCTTGTGTCGTGGGTCCCTTGGAACACACAAAGACAGACACATACACCCAAGACCCGAGAACAAACATCTGCTTTTTACACAAATGTTTGCCCCGACTGGGAATCGAACCCAGAACCCGCCGATCAAGAGGCAGCGTCAGTACCACTCGACCAAACCGGCCGTCAAAATGAATATCAAAAAAACAAATTAAAGCACAGATCTAGCCATTTCAAACAGAGCGTACTGAAAACCAGACGATATGATACCATAACAGTATCATATAAATAAGCTGAGTCGGAAAGCGGCTGGCATTTGGCTCAGCTCTACCCGCAAATGACTGTCTAAATTATGCAGTTAGCTCTGACAAGCTGCGGGTTTCTTGACACCTTATAAGCGACCTTTGTTGTAAGCCTTCTACTGGAGGATCTCTGTTTTGGAGCTCATTATTTGCATACTTTATCGTTGTCATGCGCAGTATTGTGTGTACTTGAGTTGTGAAGGCCGCGTATTGCACCACCTTTTTCCTTCCCGTGGATGTCTTGGAAGTCGTGTGTTTAGTATCTTACATCTTTTAATACATGGTGACAGCAGTGGGATATTCTGATTCATATTTCTTTAGTATTAATCATATACCGTTAATAAAAGTAAACATTACAATTGAAGTAATATTTGAGACTAACAATTAATTATTAATTAAATAATTATTATTGAGTAATTTATCATAATTACATTCAATAAATATAACAACAAATTATGAAATTATGTAAATTAAATAATGGCATTTTATGTTAAATGTAAAAAAACAAGTAATTATTACTTACACAAAAAATAATTAGTAATTCACTCGTCATGGAAAAAGGTTTTATTTTACCTCAAATAATGTCAAGGTTTTTACCTCAATTTATCATATTCATAACTCTACTATATTAACAAAAAAGAAATCGAAATTTAGTGTCTTGGTTATTTCAGCTGGTAAAAAAGCAAGGAAATTTACGTGATATTTGTATAAGGATGGCTAGTCGGCTGAAGAAGAACGTGGGTTACTTTTTCAAGTCAAGGAAATAATACAGTGTTTTTTTGTCTTGATGTGATGTTCCAAGACGGAAATTTACATGCAGGGTAGTTTCCTGCGAATACGTCATCATCAAACACTACAGTAGTTTAAATTTTTAGTCTAATAAATAATTGTTTAAATTTTTAGTCTTAGTTTTTGGGGTTCACGTGCTCTAAAATTAGTCACATTGAGCAACTAAAAATCTACACAAGACTTTCGATACCTTAAAGAGGAACAAAAAGCAGAAAGTCTATCCAATACAAACCTGAGGGGTTGATAAATACGTGCAAGGGGTTGCATCGAGATAAACATGGGGTGCGCAATTTGTACCACCATACAAATGGACAACCCCTTCTTGTCCGAGCGCTGACAACCCTAACGACCTCCCAGATAGGAACTTTATTTCTGAATCAATCGAAAATGCTTGCACTCTTAAATCTTGAGATATTTTTTGTGCTAACGTTTTCAATACATCTAATTGTTGAATTTTTTGTAGTGAACATTCTCATTACCTGCAGTTGACGATATTAAAACTTTGATCGATAAATATTGATTGGAGCATCAAGACGCTACTTGTCTTTTTGCATTAGTTTTGAATAATTATTCTGTACCCGTTAATATACTAAGCTAACTTAGGAAATACCAAGAGACAAGGAGCAGCAAGTTTCTTTTTTAGCATCGTACCGTAAATAGATTATTAATCTACTGGCCAAGTTTGCTTAGAAAGGTTTTAAATTTGGCAGAGACCATTCGGCAAACAAGCTTTAATTTATAATCTTCTAGAGCGGGTTTTCACTATAGATTTTTTTCGGACGATTCAATAATAAGCTCCTGATCAGCTCTACTATCGGATTCTCCGACAAATCGATTTGTTTGGTTTGGTGGGACTGGTAGGATATAAGTATGACGATTTCGCCACCTATAATAAAGGGTTTTAAATTTAATCTTTGAAATCTGCGTGTGTTATACATTTATGTATTTTGTTTTGTTTCCTTTAAAATTCAATATAGCTTTACTAAAAATAAGTCAAAGTTACATTAAATACATACAAACATATTCGTTCAAATAGGATTTCAATACATATTCGTTTTTTTGGCTCTACTGACTCTACGCCTATTCGCAAAGGTGCAGTCTTCCCTAAAGAAGTTTTTTTTTAGAATGTTAACTAAATTAACATCGTAAAAAAAGTAAATTTAAAAACCTTTGTAAATTATTGGAGTCCATACTAGGAATAAAGTTAAAGTTTTTAGTTTGGGAAGTTAGAAACTATAGTATTTTTGCGGCTGAAATAGACGAACGTATTATTTTAAATACGATCCATTTAAAATAATCTATTCCGCAAGTCTGAACCCGATACTATGGAGCATTAAGATGTCAGCTGTCTCCTGTTTTTTTTAATTTATCCCTTTCGGAAAAGCCAAAGGAAACTATATCCATGCAGCCATGTCTTCAGTGAAAAATCTGCTTTCTCTAACTTAACTTTAGCCCTAAGCTCCTCATGTTCTGCGTAAAACCGGATAGTGTCTGCTTTACGAAAACTGACGGCGAGAAGCACAACCGCGAGGATCTTTATCGGTACCAATCGGAGCAGAAACACTCTAATCACTTTAATTTTGAATCACTACACGAATTTTAGTCAATTTATTGCATAATACACTATCACATTATACATTAAAAAACTTTTTCACGCTGAAAACGAAAATTCAATTGACAGAGCAACTGCTGCCCACGCCAAGTTCCCTCCAAAGATCGCTGTCAAGGAACAAAGGTCAAAGTATGAAAAATTATCTCATATCTCAAAGTATGAAAAATTATCTCAGGATAAAATTATCTATGACGCAAAAAAACTAAACGAAAATCGGATCATCCGTTTGGGAGCTACGATACCACAGACAGATACACAGACAGACACGTTAAACTTATAACACCCCTCTCTTTTTGCGTCGGGGGTTAAAAAAACACCCAGATAAGTTTGAGAGCAATTACTAATCTCGCCATCAGAGATTTACAAATCATATCTTCAATTTAATTCATTTATTGCTATTTATATTGGGCGACGTATAATTGGTTTGCAAAAATTAAGAATATGAATTAGCCCACGAAACAGAACAACCTTTCTTAAGAAATATATGACAATATATGACAAGATACTTTGTAAAACGCTACATTTATTAAAGTTTTGAAGAAGAAAACACTGCATATATTTTCAAGTATTGACGAGTAACGTCCTTGCTAATTAATTATACACTGCACACAAACACTGTTTTTCATAGATTTCTGTCGTTTTAAGCTTGTTCTACGCAATATGTAAGTATTATTAGTAAGGTTGTAAGTATACAGTGCTTTATTCTAAATAATAATGAATTTATAGGACAGTGCTAAAACACAAAAGTACCTGCCTTTATTTTACACCGCTTCCTCTTTATGAGCTTGAGATAATAATCTCTTTCCAAACTTTAAAGATGTGTTTTCCAAAGATCTCACAGTAGCTGTAAGTAGTACTTAGTATGTTGGCCGACACCTCTCCTAATGTATCCTAATCCTCATTTAGAATGCGCACTCAACAGTAGCAACTCATTAATCACTTCAAACTTTGTCTACTCACTAGGTTCGGTAGCGGGCGATGTGGTAAAGAACTAGTTCACTTCTGTGACTCAGTATATCTGTGATTCTTTTGATTCAATATCTTTATTATTTGTTTCATATAACACTTTAAAAACTTTTTTCATTTGTTTTTATTCATTATATTACATTGTTAATTAACTGTTTAATTAAAGCAAGAATTTCAGTAATCAACACTTTGAAACAGTAGTAAAGCAGTCAAAAGTTTTTACAACGATTTTTTAAATTTTAACAACGATTCATTTATCTATACATTTAATATTTACTAGTAAGGAATGAGTCTTTTGAGTTACGAATGAGTGATATAAAAAAAAATCTTTTAAAAGCTAAGTTTCCCATGCCTATTTGCAACTTCACCTGACTCGTTCTTTTAACTTTTAAGCTTGGCTCAAGTTTGATGGACTTGGAGTTTTAAGTAAGTTGAATAGTAATATATCTTGAGCGGAGACGCTTCGCTTGTGTTACGGCGTCGTGAGACTTTGTTCGTATTCTTTAGATAGCGAGGTTTTGTTAAATATTACATTTTGCTACCTCGCTGCTGCCTGCTACTGCGTTTGCTGTAGTTATGCTATACGTGTGAAAGTTTTAGATAGTGTCTGACGCGGTCTACTGAAAGGAAGTTTTTGTTCCATTGATCTAAGGGATTACCTTTCTAACTTATTATATATTTTATGCTATGTTTCTTTTGTATTAGTCTGTAAGAGTTTGCAATAACGAGTTTACATACATACAAACATTGGTCTTCTAATGCGTTTACTTATTATTTTTATAGATTTAATACAGTTTAGATTTAATAAGACTTGTAGGTAGCGACCTTAATGGTCCTCTTTGCTAAAAAAAAATGGCATAAAAGACCAAACCTAGCCCTCGTAGGTATATGTTATAACCAGGAAAAAAAATGCTTCTTTGACTTGCAAGCTTCCTTAACCATAAATACTCCATATTAAAACGAAATCCGTTTAGATTATCATATTTAATAGACCTGATCCAACCCACCTAAGTAATTCCATTAGGTAAGCGCCATTTCAATCTAACTTCGAATTAGTTCCACCTTATTGCCGACTGGAGAATTTTTATCACAGCTGGAGCAATCAGGGCGCCAATAATTTCCCTCATAATGACTTGGGAGTCGTAAAATTTGAGCATTGCGCCAAAATGGTGGCACATTAAAATTCCCACCCCGTCGTTATAAGCGGAGTTATCGGCGATCCCGCGACGATCGGCTAGTGATGGGCAAGCGCATACTTACTTAACTCTCTGGCTCAGCGAATCTATGGCCCGAACTACAGAAGGAGACTCAGGTCTTGTTCTATACTCAAGTATTGTTTGTCTCTTTATCTCACTATCAAAATAATAAAGATGATTTCTACTTAAGTATGGATCAGAGTCTGAGGTGCGTTTTGTAATCCGGACCTTAGTGTCTGTTTTATAGTATACTAGCTTTCTGCCTGCGATCACGTTTGCGTGGAAAAGTTACATATGTTTTAATTAGTTAGCGAAACATCTCATGAAACTGAACAGCCGGTCTATGATGATCGCCATGACATAATTATCTCACGCGCTATCTCATGGTCACGTGACTGTTTCGACCAATGAGATTACGAGAAAGCGTCACGTGACCACGAGATAACGCGTGAGATATTATGTCGTTGCGATCATCATAGCCCGGCAGGTTTTTCTAAGGAACCCATACAAAATTCTCAAAAAAAATTGACGTGTAATATGAAGACTAACAAAAAAACACATATATTTTAAGGCAATCAACTGAGAGCATAAGTTGTAAAAGGAGGAGAAAAAATATTTTTCCACCAACTATCCCTTTGCCCGTGGGAAACGTCCTCTTAGACTAAGTAAATACTAATAACTAGTTACTTACATCAGTGTTGTCTTCCTGTTCCAGTAATTCCGTTCACTGGGTGGACGAAAACAAGAGCGTTAAATCAGTTTGACGCGTCATTTGCCAAGTTTAAACCAATCTAAACAGAAAACTCAATATGCGAACTTCGCAAAAAGAAATAGATGACTTATTCTTATGCGTCATTTTTATTCTGGCACCCCTAATCGGACAATCGGCATTTCCATCTCAATCGCTGGGGCCCCGTTAGTTTTCTTTTTTAAATCGCGCGTTAAGGATTTGGCGTGAATGCGTGAAGGGTTACCCCCTTCTCCCCACCCCATTTTCCCCCTTCCACCCCCTCATATGTCCTCATCGAGGAGACACTCGCGATTTAGAGCCTCCGAAGCAATTTTCCCTTAATAAATAGCTGAGTTAGCAACGCCTTCTAATAACATTTCGATGCCTTTTTGTTCCATTATTGAACATCATCTTTTCCCGAATGTAATGGACTCTTGACGCTGTATAATCCTGGTTAGGAATATGTTTTTACTTGGTAAGAGGTGCAGTATAAATAGTAGAAATATAAGGCAGTTTTGTGTCACTATATGTTATGATTATGCATTGATTTTGCACTTTACTTGGATGTACATATACAAACTTACATACTTACGCTCACTCCTGTCTAACTTACGGGGTAGGCAGAGAAACAGTTGTTCTAGCGGACCAGGTAATGCCACGTTACATACATGCGTTGATATACGTACTTATACTAAATAAATAAATACATATAGTAACAATCCTAACATTACGATTTAAAAAATATTGTTTAAAATTATAACTGTATTAATTTGCTGTACCTTTAACAAGGTTTTAAACCAGAAAATGTTAATTGTAATGGAAAAAAAACAAGAAAGAAATATGGAATATATAGGTTCAATTAAAGTTATTTTTTAGGTTTCCCGAAGATTTTCCACCATCTTAAACATGTTAACGACTTTATTTTACCGTTTCCAAATATGACTATGAAAGAAAAGACTGTATTGTGAATGGATAAGAAAAAAATAAGCTTTTAACTTTCAGTTAATGTTTACATAAACGTTTGTTATGTTATGATCCATAAGCGCTAATATTTTTACGTTTTACAAATTACATTAAAGTTATTAAATATTACATTACATATATCGTTTTAATAATACCATTTATATTAAACACATAAAAATGTACGTTAATATTTTTATTACCTACCTATTTACTTTTGTAATTTATTAGTTTTTCAATAAAGTTTTGTTTTATATATGAAATAGGTAAAGACGTAAGCTGCTTAATAGGAATGTAACTTAATAAATAAGGAAATAAACGTAAAAATATCTATTACAAAAATGTATCAACATTTAATTTTATTTCCTGAATATTTCTTTTAGTTCTGTTTCATTGTCAAAACAAATTAGGTACTTGGCTGTTTTGAAAAAATATTTTTACAAATTCAATCTCACTAGAAAAATAATGTGCTCAATAATAATGTTTGCTGTCACAAGTCAGTTTAGGTTTTTAAACCGCCAAATGGTCTCTGACTTTTTTGCGACTGTAGTCAATCGACAACAGTAGAGACCAATAGCTTAACGTTCCCTTCTAAGCACGGAATGCTCGTGATAAACCACTTTCTGGCTTCTACAGCATGTTTAGGAAGAGTTGGCAGCTGGCAAATTCTAAGTTTTCTTTCACTTTAATTCCAGTGAGGAAGGACATATTTAATCGAGTTAGAAATTCCTTTACAGCAATAAGAGTTTTCAAATTAATTTTCAAAACTCTTACGATAATCTTAAAGTCCAATTTCAATTGTTTTAAAAGTTTTTAATAAGTTTATGTGAACTGGAGAACAAAGATACGATATAAAAAGTATGCATAAAATTTTTAACATTAAAAACAAAAAGAATGCGGTGTCACCCCACCTCCTCTCGAATTCTTCACTGCAACTATGTCTCATATATGTAAAATAATGCTCCCAATACATCCTCAGAGGGTGGGAAGGGGTGAACCCACCCCAAGACTTATTCCGATATAATCAATAACTTAGTGAGATCCCCTTTGCATCCGGCTGTGTGACAGTTCCTTCAATTGAACGGGCTAAGGGTTGTTTTTTTACTTTTTTTTTGTTCAAACAGACACTGATTAGAGACGTGTACAGGGGCTTTTTGAAGTTGACATCGTTTCACGAATGGCTAGTTCTTAACATCATTTTCTACGTAATAAATGTTTGGTTCCCTGATTCTCTCTTTTTTGCATAAACGTAAGCAAATGTTAGTTCTTCGGTGATGATGTTGTGTCGTTGTTTTTTTATTAAGTCTTTTTGTCTTTATACTTCTTTATACTTGAGAAATATGAAATCCTCATATAATTTTAGGGGAAGAAATATGAGATTCTATAAGCAATCAGCGAGTAAAGTGCAAACTAATATCTAAAGTTAGGTTTTTATTCTTTATTCTTAAAATATTTATTCTTCAGTACAGGAAACAGTAGTGATTCTATGTTTAGGTACATTATTAAAATTTGTATATGATATTTATTGAAAATCAGAATGATGTAACTAATTTTTCTATATTATTGTTGCAATACAGTGAATTTTTCTTTTCCGAATCGATTTATCAAACTCGCTTTAATTAAAATAACTATCGTATAAATGTTTCTGAAGAAATAGGGTAGGAAAATTAAAAATGAAACTCGAGTGTCTGATAAACTAACTTTGAGTTTATTTTTACCATTTACACTTGACAATGCATTCGAAATCTGTTGTTGCTACGGTGTTGCGTAGCGCGTAGCACGCGCGTAGTAAATGGCTACGCACACGTCATGTGGGTACTACAAAATGATATACTCTAACAAAACTAGTTTAACATAGTCATACATACAGAATTGACAAAAGATGTAATTACTGAACATATCGTAAATAAATACTCGTCACAAAAGGTACTTAAATGAACTAAATTAATATAATTACTTTTTCACTAAAAGAAAAACAACACATAGAATTTTTAGCTTATAGAAAATGTATACAGTAACAGACGTTGATCGTGATATTTTTTGTGACTAACAACATTTTTGTCATCGTTTAAAATAGTAGGAACGGTACATTTCGCTAGTAAAGAATTTTAAAATAATTTTTAGTATTATAGTATTAGGAACTATCATAGACAAGTGTGCTACTTTTTACGATCATAAACTTATATGTGTAACATTACCTAGAGGATTACGCGAGTCTAGATACTTAAATGTTTTGAAAACAACGAAATTATACAATATCAAGGTACGATGAGACGTAAAAGATGGATTTGATAATAAAAATGAACAAACAACATGCCCGTGCGGCACCTCAGCTGGTAGATACAACAGACAAATCCGAATTAATCTTAAATATTAAAATTTGTATTCGGAAAGTAAAGTGAAACTCTAGATGCGATAATATTGAAATATACATAGGAACCATGATTAGTACCGCGGCGATAGAACCGCGGGACAATACCGCACTACCCACACGTCACCTACTCTAACCAGACACGACAGACAGACGAACAGACAGGCCCTGAACACAATAACAAACTAATGCTAAAACAAAATAATGTATTAGTCGCGCGCCTCGCGTACCTATACTACCCCCGCTTGAGCACTCTATGTGCTCTCCGACGAAAATTTGGCAAAGATAATCGTTGTCATTTTGTTCCCATGGGAATATTATAATGTTCCTTCGTTTTGGGTAAGAATACTCGATCGTTTCAGTTGAATTTTTCCTGGGATTTTATGACTTATTAAAAGTAGCAGCTCCGTATTTAATTGCTATTCAAAGAGTGCTTAAGAGTTAGCTGGTTGACAAATTAATAGGAGCAAAAAAATAAATTACAGAACAAAAGGCTTTGTGGTTCTTAAAGTGATACAAAAAAGTAACACCTCGATACTGATTCCCACTTGTAAAGAATGAAATGCAGCAAAAAACCGCAATTGTTTTAGTATGATTTTGTGTGTCTTATTTACTCGGTATATGTTAAGTTAGTAGTAAAATGGAACCACCGAGCGCACTTGGATGTATTTCAATCTGCCATCCATCAAATGTCGATGACATTCCGTCGAAGAGCACTATACGCATCCTGCTAAAATATTTCTCGATATCGCGTGTCGAATAAAATTTTGATCAATAAAACGTTGGTGTAACTCCAGACGCCTCGGGAGACTAGTAAAGCGATACGGAGACGCATCGCGCTCAAGCATCCCCATTGCACGAACATATACTTATAGGTACCTATATAACAAGGACCGCCGGCAACCGGTCGGTGGAATAAAACATTGCACTTTACCAAAAAACAAACTCAATGTTGTAGTAGGATCCACTCGTAGATAAAATATTGTAGTAAAACTCCGCTAGATAAAATGTAAATATGTAAAATATTTTTAAATAACGTGATCTGTGCCATCGAAAATATAAAGGGACTCCACGCACACATAAAGTGATGAATATACATGCGTGAGGGCACATCGGGGCGCGCCCGTCGCCGCATGTACCTCCATGCCTTCCACTCACTTACGCCACTACTAATAATCATTACAATATCAATAAAAATTCAAGAATCACACTTAGTTCCAAAATAAACTCACTTGTTTGCGAGGTAGGCTGAGCGCTGGCGCGCAGCCCGAGTTTCGAGTTCGTTCGTTTTGGAAAAGTTTGCTACGATAATAATTATTATAATTAACTGTTACCAATAAGCCTACGCGGTATCGTCGGGTCTCCACGGGCGCAGGCGCAGGGTGGGTGCCGGCCTCGGGCGGGGTACATACGTCACAGTACGTCACAGTCTCGGGCTCAGCGGCGAAAGGAATGTTTCAGCGAGCTGACGGGCTGCCCTACAGCGTACACACAGTGTAGTCGAAGCAGAATGCGGCCGGCGCCGGCGCAGCGCGATTGACGCGGCCCGCGGGACCACGACCGCTCTACTGCCTAACGTACCACCTAACTTCGCTTCATGTTTAAAAAAATCATATACGTATATCACTATATATATCTTCATACATTTACGATGCATCAGGAACTTCTTACGAGAACGTATCTATGCCTAAAATTAGAACGATTATAGGTATGTATTACATAGCTTTAAACAATTAAATCGTAATTATCAATATCGATAATATTATATGCATAAAGATAGGAACTTGCTTTCCTGGGATTGATGGTAGAGTTTTTTCGCGAGCGCAGCGCGACCTCACGTCCGCAGCGATAAACGTATATAATAAAACCTGTCTAACGTATGATATGAAGTGCGGGCGAGAGGAGCGCGCGTGCGCCGCAGCCGCCGCGCGTCCCAGTGCGCGCGGGGCGGGGGGCCGGCAGGAACATCCGGGCACCGAACCCGGTACCCAACGGGACAACAACGGCCACCCCAATTAACCTAACTTAACGACTACAAGCTTTAAATGTATAACTAGGAAAGTGCCGCAACACAGGCGGCATTCATTAACGAAAAGAAGCGTTAAGAGCTAATAGTGAACTGCTGCGTTGTCGGACAACGGGAGAGCGTGGGGCTCTAGTATAGTAACTATACATTTCGTGTAGGATTAGTGTCCGGCGCTGGCGAGGGGGAGTTCGCCGGGCGGCGGGAAGCGCGGGCTGGCGGCGGGGACGCAGAAGTTGGCGTTAGGGTCCTTCGGGGCGGCGGACTCCTGCGCCGCGCGGGCCGCCAGCAGCGTGATCTGGTTGACGACGTCCTCCATCTCGTGGGAGAGGGGCTCGGGGTTGGCGGGTGGCACAAGGGGCGGCGGCGCAGCGTGGCGGGCGTGCGACTCAGACTCGGCATGGCGGCGGAACTCAGCGGCCGTACGGAACCGCTCACCCGGACAGATGCGGCACTCGAGCGCTGGTTGCACCACGCGGATTACGCCGCGCGCCGCCTCGCGCCCCGCGTAGCATGAGCGAGCCTGGTGTACTTGCAGTGGCCCCGGAGATGGGAAGGCCACCTTGCAGTGCTTGCAGACGTAGCATAGATCGAAATCGAGCTCGCGGGCGCCAGCGGGGGGCTCGGTGCCGGGCGGGGGGAGACGCAGAGTAGACGCGCCGGGGTCGGCGGCGATGTGACGGATCTGCTCTAGAGTGGTTGCTGGTAGTTGCAGCACACTCGCTCCGTTGCCGGTCTCCACTATCAGACCTTGTGGCTGCGGCTGAAGTTGATTTGGGTTGCCTCCTGTAACAATGAAAAGGAAATCATTAAATTCCTGTGTTGCAAATGTGGAAGGATTTGAGAAGAAAAAGGTGAATGTTGAGATAACAGCTAGCGAAACAGATGGAAGAAGTTAACATATAGCGCGACCCTAAGCCAATTAGCAACAGGGCAATGTTGCTTTAAGATTTGAAAAGAAAACATTCTTAAGTCTATAAAGTCATTTCTTCAAAACAATCTTGCACCTTATAAAGTAATAAAACTCGTAAAAAGTGTGTACGGATATAGACAAAGTACATGTGTAGAAGCTGTCGGCGCGACGGCCGCAGTAAAGGGGTTAATCCACTTAGAGCCGAGCGAGGGTCAGCCCACAGCCGTGAACTGACCTTTCGTTCTGTTGTTTACATGTTTCTTTCAACTTTGATTCGACTGTGTGGACTGCTCAAAACACTGCCCTTTAGTCATAGCAAAGTTTGGGAACAGCGAGGGAAAACGATAGGATATTAAATTAAATAAAAGTTACGACTTTTAGTGTTCATGAGGACTGCTTACGTTCAAATACCTTATGTTTTTGTGTTAACCACAACCTATAATACCATCGACGCGCAGCCAATAATTGTCACTACCTGTCACTGTCATCTGACAGAGATGTACTGACTTTCGATGCTTCGAAATCTTGGTCGTAAGGAGTAAAGAGTAGAGCCCCTGACCCGAGCTAATTAGTGAATTCTTCTGTCGCCCAGAATTATATATTTTTAGTGTTTTTAAAGAAGCTCACCCACATAGATCAATATCCCAGTTTTTTTTTACAAAATTCTTATCCTCAAAATAGTTTCAGCTTTTGTGAGTGGTAACTTCGTAAACAGTTGAATAAGTGCTATAGCGTACTTTATTTCAAAGTTGGTTAGTAGAGCCCCTCATGTCTATCTATGGGTTCCGTACCAAGGGAACACCAGAAAAAATGCAGCAGCGTCACTCTGTGTATGTTCACTTAGATAGTCAATCCCAAATGGCTTTAACGGAACCCATCTTCTTTTTTACCTAGTGAGATATTACGACAACAACAAAGAGACTGACTCCCAGTATACTAAGTATTCGACTAGAAAATTCATGAATACCAAGATGGTTCAAGTTTTCGGTCCAACAAAAGAAACAGAGCGAATAAAAAGGATTAATGAGATTCAATCTGGCAATGCCCAATTTGGCCGACCATTGTCTCAGGATAGGTTAGCACCAGATAAGCGGTCGGAGGCGATTGTACATGCGTGATGCGTTTCTAACGAGCCCCTGCCTCGGTAATTGATTCCAGAGCCTACTTTATACGGATTATATTCACGAATGCATAATACATGCTCTCGGCGGGCATGAGGTGGAGGACAGTGGAGGTGCTCGCGAAAATAACGATGGCTCTACAATAAGTACAAGATTTCAACTAGTTTACTTTGATACTGTAAAGGGTAGCAGGCGATATTTGACTTTAAAATCGTTGGAATTGTTTTGCAGTAAAGAACTGATGCAATACGAGAAAATTATAAGTGTAAGGTACCAGAGAGTAAAAAGAGGGTCAAAAACCTATATAGATCTATCTTTTTTTATAGACTCTTATATGTATAGACCCTTATACAGGGCTTTAGGTTAAAAAAAAATTGAGTTCCCATAAAAACTTCATCAGCATACAGCGCATTTTGTATGGGAACTCAAATTTTTTTTTCCTATTTTGTGATTAACCACCCGAGAGCTTGAAAGTGATTTAACTAAAGCCCTGTAGACTCTGGAATTCTTAATATGATCAAAAAAATAAGTACAAATAAATTGCTCCTATACATAATGTTTATTTTTGGTTTTAATAATATTGACTTAGCTTTCATGAAACAAGGCTGTGTTTGACAATAGCCCAATTAAATATCAAATAGAAACAAATAACTTACATCTGTTGTTATAATTTGGAAAACAAATACTTATTTTCGTATAAAATTATATAATAAAAATGGGTAACTACGGTTGTCAGCACATCTGTCTTAATAAAAGCGACCTTATTACGTTGTTGACTGTTAAGCTAAATGTTTTCTTTACTGTACATACATATTTCAACTTGTTCCACATAAGTACGAAAGAAAATTAGAAAAAAATGGAATAGAAAAAGTAATTTGAATATCTTCATGAATATAAATCGTATCCAATGTTGGAAGGTAGGTTATAAATATGTAGGTTTCTTAACAAGACCTAAGTCTAGGTCTTGCGAGTAGACTAGACATGAAATGTCATTGATACTAACGATCACCGTACATGGCCGAAACTTGAGCACGCCTTGGTCATAAATTAATGAAGGTAGAATATTAACATGTGTGTGTACCAACTGATTTACAATTTTATATCTTACTAGCTTTTCAGACGGGACTTTGTTACCGCAGAAATTCGGGAAAATTATGTACCCTATAGCACCTTTTAATAAGAGAGCTTTGATTGGTGAAAGGATGACTGAAATCGGTCTAGCGATTTTGATTTTTTTTCAATAAAATTTTTTAAAAATACAAATCTTTCCTCTTTGTCATATTAGTGTAGATTGAGGTTAATTTCTACCTGTTTGCCATGTCTCTGGTTGGTACTTATTTAGTCAGAAGTTCTCGTACCCAAACGGCTTTCATTGATCGAAAAGTAGAAATAGCAATTTTCGTAAAGATTGAATCTGATCGTGCAAAGTGTTTTACAACTCAAAGATGTTTAAGGTTTCGTTTACGTATCGGCATGAGTAACTTTTATAAAAGTTCAGGTTACTTTTATGAAAAATAAGTTTGATTCTTACAAAAGATTTTAACGAGTTAAGCGAAGGTTAAGAGTAATGTTACTAATTGATTATTTAATAGCTATACTAACATTATTTATAAAAATGTAATAACCCATCCATCCAAAGTAAGTGATTTATTGAAAAATTGAATTCTCCCGAAATATGTCATATTTTATAAATAAAGAAACAAAGCCACACACTCAAAGTCCTCATCTTAGTTTGCCCTTGAAATGTGGGTCCTTTGGGACCGTATTGATTAGAAAGCATTTTTTTTTTAATGGAAGACGGTTTCACGATGTTGCTGAATGTGGTAATCAAAATAGTTGCATTGTACACACGGCAGCAAAGAAGGCTATACATGTTGACCTTAACGTCGCCCTTATTTCGTTCGTAATAACGCCGGCTTTGGTAAGGCAAACAGGTTACCTGACGTGCTGCTGACTCTACTTTCTTTAGAAAATTACAATGTTTAAACATACATACGCTCATGCCTATAATCCCCAACAGGGTAGGCAGATTATCAGTTCTAGAACCACTAGACGCCACGTTTGATACAAATTGTGAGGGTCATCAGATCGAACAAGTTGTATAGTGGTAAGTTATACAGCAAAACCCACTTACTTTTTTCATAAGTTTATTCAAATTAAAAAAAAAGGAATTCTTAGTCAGACGTTATGTACATAGTTTTCTGACAAGCAAAGAATCACGCCACGACAATTATAATTGCAAATCCTAAACTGCGCTATTTATCAACCAGTCGGCTCAAAAGGTTGCACGCCACGGCGGTGACGTTAATTCGCAACCCTTTCTGCCAATTAGTTTCAAAATAGCCACACTATTGTGCTGCTAAGCTGGCCACACGACGAACCAAGAATAACCCCCTACCGAATAAAACTTCAACTCTATTCATTGGACTTAAGGTGCAATTTTCTAATACCTTTTTCTAGTTAGTCCAGTGGCCAGGTTTAAGTCGAAAGGTTTCTTAATCCGGACTTGTAGGTCGTTACGCGTTATTATAAGGCGGGCAAAGTCGGCTATTTCTTCGCTCATTTACATCTCATTAAGGATGCTATTATTGGAGTAGAGGACGCATTATGTTGCCTTTCTTCGCGGCTCTTAACAAACTCAAGGTTCAGCCAGAATTTTGTTTTTTTTACACCCATTTTAGAAGGTTTCGCGTGTTTCTAAATTAACGTGAAGCTGTATTCGTGGAATGATCGAAAGGTTTAATTTTTTGTTGTTAAAATTTAAGTAATCTCATTCGAATACTTAAAATAATAGTTAACAAATATTAACTCGAACTATAGTTACAGGTTTCGAAAAGTCCAACATTTTTATTTAAGAAAGATTTTGGACAACATACGCCATTTTTTTCAAAACATCTTTAACGTTTTCTCAATATATTGGGTGATTTAAGTAATTTGATATTAACAAACTTGTATATTATTATAAAAATGTACATATTTTTTAAATAACTACATTTTTTGGAAAGCAAAAAATAAAAAAATCCTAGAATCTCAAACTCACGTCTATTAAGACACTAATGAACAAAAATTCAAATCTAGAATGCATCGAAATCAATGACGTCATCGCTCTTCATTTGTCAAACACCAGAAGTCGTGCCTTGACGTCACTAAGCCGCATCGAAGAGAGTGGAGTAGGGCTAAGGGCGAGATTGCCCGATACAACATTGATGGATGGTAATTAAACCAGATCCATCCAGATTGGACCAGCTGAAACTGACCTTGACGTAACCCCAGCTTGTCGCTCGCGTTGACGAGGTTTATACGGAATCTATCTCTCGCAACTGATTTTGTTTTTATTGGAAAAACTTAGAAAGTGTATATGAAATTTGTATTTTTTTTTAAGCGTTAAGACTTCCAATTTTTAAGTAATAATGACAAATTACTTTTGAAAAGTGCCTTTTGGAAAAAAATCGTTAAAGTCTATTGATTCAGTACCTTTTTTTATTTGGAACCTTTTGAGGCAAAGTTAACAGAACTTGATAAATAAATAGAAATACAGTCAACAGATATTACAGTTAATATACGTACATCCGCCTTCGCACCGACTTCAAACAGATCAGTAGTAGGTATAGCTTTTTTAAGTCGGTTTAATTTTTTTTCTAAAAAAATTATATTTTATATTTGATTTCTGCAGATTGTTAAAACTTCTTCTACAATAATGATATATGTTATGACAGCAATAGACCATTGCCACACCCTCAATCCAATGTCAGTATGTGATAGGTTATTCGTATTATGCATCTTTTTTAATTTCCTTTTCTTCTTAAAGCCTTAACCGTAATACGTCCGACTAGGTACCCGTATTACTGAAGGAGACTCAAGTCTCGATCTATACTTAAGTATTAATTGTCTTTTCCTCTCATTATCAAAATGGCAAAGAAGACTGTTAATAAAGTATAGACCAGAGTCTCAGGTCCGTATCACAGAACGCGACTCAGACTCTGATCTATGCTAAGCTCTAAACCGTGTGGTGATCGGTTGAGAATAACACCACCCCAACTCTTTCCGTGGGTGTCGTAAGAGGCGACTAAGGAAACACAAATGAGACCTGCCTCCTAGTAATCCATCCCAGGCAACGACACTTTATTTTTTTCTGAATCTGAGGTGTCGTCCTATGGTCTCATGCGGTGTGGTAGGCTCTGTAAAGGGCCGTCTGGTTCGCGACCACCCTCCTACCGAAGTCCGACGCCAAACAGCTTGTTGTGTTCCGTCGGTGCGTGGGAGTACCAGTGCCTTTATAGGCATTTTTTGGTTAACTTGCTCCATCGTCTACCTCATCTTTGACCTTATGGTCCCATCTTATAATAAAAAAAAAAGGTAGCAGTCAACTTTGTCATTTTTAAGTGAGAGAAAAAGACAATTAATACTTAAGTATAAATCAAGACTTAAGTCTTTTTCTATAATACGAACCTAAGTCGCGTTCTGTGTTACGGACATTAGAATCAGATCTGTGTATAAATTGGCCATTTCCCATGTCGTATCATTGGCGGCCGTATTCTACTAGCGTACTCGAGACATGTTTGGATGTCGCTATATCTATAGTATGGACGGCCCATCAACGTCGCAATTACCCTAACGGACCGATCTGTTGCAGATTTACTACTGTCAATCAGAATAAGGAGCTGGGCCTTACGAGTTGTGTGCGAAAGAAATTAATGCCAGTTTTGCTGTTGAGAGTTTAAAACTTTTTGTTATTTTACTATCAATTAAAATTCTTTATTTAATTTTTGTCATAACATCATACTACATTATAAATAAAGTCCCCCGCCGCGTCTAATTTTCTTACGGTTTTAGACAATTAACGGAAGGGATCAAAAAGAAGGTGTTAATTAGGTAATTACCGCAATTTCCACGGGAACAAAGTTCCAGGCAGGTTGCTAGTTCTAAGTTAAACAAAACCTAAGAAAAAACTTTTAAGACTTTTAAGACAGAAGACACCATGAGGATTAAAAAAATCCCTAGAAACCCATATCCAATTCCCTAAAAATGTTTTGAATTTTCATACTCAATTTGATATTTTCAAAATTAACTATATTTTGTTCTTTAAACTACTTAGTTACTCAAATAATCAATTACCAAAATCAACTCAGCCATTCATGAAAGTGTTTCAAGTTGTTCAGTTTAGCCGACTAGTTCAAATCCTTATTTTTTGCGAATAAAATGAGCCCAATGTACTCTCTAACATATCTAAACGTAGCATGTTGATATGCGATTTTATCCTTAAGAGCGTACATCAGAGGATTCAAACTGCCAAGCTTGTTGTGTTATTGAGCGTGTACATTAGCAAACAGCATTGCCGCTTCATTTCCCTTTAGAGGTTACAATTGTTCGTATATAACCTGCGTGTTTACATAACTGTGTACATCTTATAACAATGTAAGCGCAGCCTGAAACCCTAGGTGTCGCAGCCGCCGCTTCCTAGCCGCGCCACGTATAAACGTAATCCGCTTTAACGTGTACGCGTTTACTTACTGTCTTAATCTAATTACAGCAGCTCGAGTACGATTGTTATAGCACGCGTAATGTGCCGCGGTCCTATGTCAAAATGTCAACATTGACAACGCCAGAGGGCGAGCAAGCCTTTGCGCGGCGCCCTCGCGCAATCAAAGTGAAATTTCACCGTCAGCCGAGTGGCGCGCCGTGCAAGTTTGTCGCCATCGTGCTCGAGCTGCTGGTTGCTTTATTCGCGGCTGTTTTATTATAATACTAGCTTTCTACCCTCGACTTCGGTCGCATGGAAAAGTAATCTTCACTCTGCGAACCTCCAACTAGTCCTGTGCAAAATATCAAGTCGATCCGTTGCTCCGTTATAACGTGATGGAATGATGGAATGCTGAGCCAGCGCCTTTTTGGGTGGCACTGTTAAGATTGTTGGGTTTAATTTTAGGTTAGATTTAAGAAAATTTTCTGTGTCTCCCAAATAAAGTTTCATTCATTCATTCAAACAAACAATAAAACACTTCTTATAAACGATACTAACAATGAATTAATCGAGATGGTTTTTAGCTAAAATTCATATCAAAATTCATAAGCAAATGAATGTTGGGGTCGAAACAACATTTTTAATTTTAGTGTTATTACTTCATTGAAAAAATATGACAATCCACAATAGTTCCAGAAAACTCTTTAAAACTTTTCGAGGCCCTAATTGAAACAAAATGTCCCTAATGCAGCTTAACGAATGAAGTGTCTCACTATCTAAGCGATAATCGGTGGAGGGTAAGCGTGGACAGTGCCTTCAATCATGAGTTACAGCTTGCAACTTTAAGTGTATTTTATATTATTTATTAGTGTTGTGTTATTCAAAAATTTAAATTTTTAATAAATAAACGCTACACTCTCAAAGGCCCACAAGGTTTTCCACAAGGTTAAGGTTTTCCCTTGTGTCGAGGGTCCCTCGGAACACACATCAAGACAAACACAAACACGCATGACCCGAGACCAAACATATGCTTTTTACACAAATATTTGCCCTGACTGGAAATCGAACCCAGGACCCGTTGATCAGGAGGCAGCGCTACTACCACTCGACCAAACCGGTCGTCGAAATGAAGGTTAATTTTTATTACAGAAAGCAAATATGGGTAAAGATTTACGCCAAAGGGGTAATGTAATAATAACAGCAGTTAGTTTATTGGCTTGGTGTACTTTTGTCACCCGTTACATGCATTTACATTAATTCATCAGTGAGTTCCATAATACGATAAGATGGAGTTTCTCCGGAGGCGCTCCAAAAAATGAATTCATAAAACCCATTTCAGTATGGAAGCAATTCTAACGGCCATTAAGCAATAATTTCATCGAATTTTATATCCATCATGTTAACGCGGCACCCACTTCGCCCACCAGCATTACCACCCATCCCTACGGAAATCTCACCGCATTCAAATATTTAATTATTTTAGCTCTCGATCGTTTATAAGCCCCGCGCCGAGTGCTATCATAAAACGCGCTAATGCCTTATAATTAAAATATTCTCAACAAGCCGTAGCGTAATGGCACCTCCGGCGACCGTCTTCTCCGTCAGAAAAAACGCATAAAAAATTACATTCACCCCAGAGGACTCACCCCTTGTGTTGGGAAAATCGATTAAAAAGAGGAGTCGCGGGGTGAAGTGGCGCGGGTAGCGGGGGGCGGGGAGTTTAATATGTACGAAAAAATGCACGACGCCGCGGGAGCGAGGGAGAGACCCAAGGAGCGCCCGAGTTGCCTTCAATTTTTATAATTACGTTCATACGTGAGCTGTACACTCGTAGCGCCGCGCCGCCGCCGCCACCGCCGCCCCTGACGACGATTACTTATTTAGTATAGTTCTCTCTTCAGTCTACCTCTCACTCACTTTTATGTTTAAACAATGTTATGAATCAAATATAATTTTGCTAAGTCACTCACATTTCCCTCTTGAGACTACAGAGTTTTAACACCCACGCAACACGTCGAAATAAGACGTATTATAACTTTTTCGTTTCAACGACAAAATCAATTTCCATCAGTGAAAGACCTCCAAACTTTTACACACACATAGCAATCAAGGAAAAAAGGAGGCAATAAGAACGGGATAAGCGACTGGAGGACGTTATCTCAGGAGACGGTTTGCAAATGAGCGGCGCACACATACGCAGAAACCACTCACACATGCGTTAATCCCTCGTCCACACACTCTACATACGTGCGTTCGTACATTTTATAAATAGATATCGCTTTTTTTATCCGGGTACAAGAATAGGGGGTTGCCACCCGGGGGGAGGAGGACCCCTGCGGGGGACGTGTTGGATTTCAGATTGCTACGAACTGCAAAAATGAGGGATGAAAGAAATATAGCTTAAAACGCAGATATTTCCCGGCGTCTTAAGGCGAGCGCGGGGCGCGGGCGGCGGAGTGTGTGGAACAAAGTAGAGTGGCGATATTGAACCAAAATGAAATGGTAAACGAACCGTGCGCGTCCGATCTAATGCGAATTTATAATTTGGACATTGCCCCGGCCGGCGCACTCTTTGAACTCTTAGGGGAGGGTTCACCTCCGTAGAATTTACAAAGAGTGCGGATGTGATTTATAAATAGGGGAGCAAAAGTAGCTGCGCTGACCATTCATTTTTGTTAGCATTTTTTTCCATTAAGATTGCATGTAGTTAATAAGAGTATTTTAAGTTCTCTACCCCTGAGACCACAGCCTGTGACGGCGAGTCGAAATGTCTTGTATAAGGTTATTCTGTTTTATTTGTAAACCGAGTCTTATTTTGTTTGCATGGATGTCATAAGAGATAATAATATGTACCAGAACAGCGCAATAGCGCTATTGTGTCGGTTTATAATGTATTTTTTTCGAGTAAGTTGTAGGGAAATGACATTCCAGGTGTGAAACAAGGCTCGCCTAGTTGCGGGGTCAAACGGGCTGCTAAATCCAATCTTGATTGAAGTTATATGGTGAATGCTGTAGTTAATAAGAGTGGCGAACAATGAGTGTGTTTAGTCGTATCCTCATTGCAGGTTAACGCGTATGTCCGCTCCTAATTGTCGTCGCAACGCTAATCGGGATATGCGCCACGCGATAATTGCGACAGATTGCGCTACACAGACTAACATATGCAGATACGACACTTTAAAAACAAAAGAAGTAAAATATGTACTTATATATCAACGTCACAGTTTCGAAATTTAAAAACAAATCTGAGTCTAATTTGTACGTTATTAAAAAGCTGCTTCGAAAATATCGAGGTTAAATAAGATCTTCTCAATTGATAGTCGCTTCTGCGACTCGCATGCTCATTGCCTTTATTACAGCACTTAACTGCTACAATTGCAAGTCTTGCTAATTCGTTAATGAGCTCGTAGGTGTAGCGCGGGCGAAATAAGCGTTTAAGTCAAGTCGCAACTGACACACATTAGTACGCAGATAAAAGTTTATAGTCAGCTGTGACGCAACAGTTTAGCAGACGTCAATAGATTTACTGTAGCTACGTGATGTGAGATCTTAGGGAAACAAAACTGCTCTGAAGGAAAGTGAAAATTGCGTACGTGAAGTGGAAGAAAAAATATTAAAAATTAATCAAGCTCGGGTCGCGCGGGGTGTGATAGCGGTGCGGGGGGAGAGCACATGTGTCGACAAAAAAGCGTCTCCCTCTCGTAGGGCACGTGCGAAGAGCCGTTAAGGCCCCGTTCCGGTGCCGAGTTAAAAGTTCCTTCGGACAAACAGAGGATTTGTCACAATTACGGCAGGGTGGCGCGTCCCTACTTGATTAAAACCTAAATCACGTGACGTGTTTACAGCCGCGCCGGAGGTGTTTTCAATTTGCCGACTTCTAGACTCGCCATTGGCGTTCCGGACACGTCTCGACGCACCTATCTGGGGGCCGGCGTTTTGAATTTGTTGCGAATTAAATTATTGACGATCTAATCGGCGTCCGATCACACCCGCCCCCCGCCGACACTAGAACCGGCCCGTGGTCACGTTCTTTAGTTAATTATTTATAAATGTCGCGCCCAAAATCCGTAGTTGATTGCGACGCCCCGGTGTTTCGCTACGGTAACGTTTCAGTCGTAAAAAGCGCTGTGAAAAGAGGAGATTAACATTTGAATTAATCGGGAGATTAAACATAATGAAAGAAAATCTCATTACGGCGGGTATAATGGCGGTGAGAAATATCGCCGGCGAACGGAAAAAAACGCGGATATAAAAGAAAAGGCGCGCGCGAAGAAAATTAAAAGCTTGAACGAAATTAAAAAATGTTAAAAAAATGTAATCGACTCTGGGGTGTTGGGACGAGGGGGAATGCAAACAGGGGTGCGGGATGCGGGGAGGGGTGCAGACAGCACTTGGAGCTAAAAGTTCTCAATTAAAGATCGGATGCGGAGTCCTGCGGTAATTAGATTTTTCTCATCTTCTTAAATCAGGCCGCTGACACTCGGCTTGTTTAATTTGTAACCGAGACTTGTTAGCTTCCGTCTTCTTTCTAATTTAATTTTCTCGTTTTCTGTGTAATTTTCTGACGACTCCTTGATTGGTGTTAAATTACTTGGGCGACGTAATTATTAGATTGCCGGCCGTAAGTATCGATTACGGTTTGTTTTTGATTAGTAAACGAATAATGTGATAGAGCCATTAGATTCGACTGGATTTCAGGCTCTATAAATACATTTAAGGGACATGTTATTTACAGGGAAGTTTGAAAAGAATATAAAACTTGTTTCATAAGTCACACTAAAATTATTATATAGGCGAAAATATGTGAGTGTATATATGTGTTTATATGTTTACTTCTTCACGATAAAACGGCTAAACCAATTATGATAAAATTTTGCAGTAATATAGCTAAAACATCAGAATAACACATAGGTTACATCAATATTCGAAATTCCGGCTGGGATGGAAAGCTAGTATCCAATAAAAATAAAATACAATTTAAAATTGAAATAGTCCCAACTCTAGTAATCTGTTACACGGTATGGCATCTTTCAAAATGAAACTATCATATAATTAACGGGACATGCTTGACATATTTGAAATAGAAATATTTATTACTAGTAGTTTTACAAAAAACAATACAATTTATAATAGATAAATCTTCCAATAAAACATTCAAGAAGTAGTTATATTTTAGTTAAGTATTTATTTCCAAGCAGCTCTAGCCACCAGGAGCACATATCAAGTAAGGAGATGTCTCCATTCAGTTTAATACGTGTAACCGGGTGACCTAAAGCCGTGTGCACATTAAGGACATTGGGTAATGAGCGGCAATGACAGTTCCGGGCAGTAATGGCCTCGTCTTCGCGTGTCCTGACCAGGAATCAGGATGAATCTAATAATTAGCGCTTATTTCGAGAATTAGTCGAGTCCAGGTTATGAACACGTGCTGAGTTGCTGACAATTGTCTAGTTAAGACTTAGACATCTCTGTTTTAATAGTAAATCCTTGCTTCTTTTTATAAATTCTTTATTGGTTTAGGGATTTTTGTCACAAACACAAGTTGTCAATCCCATCGCAGCTTACAAAAACAAATTATTAACAAATTATACATCTCTATTTGTAGAAAATGGCGTACAAATATTTAGCGGCATCACTGGTAGGGTTTGATAATATTCAATGATACGTTCCAATGTTCAACTTAACGTGTAGGTATGATCAAGTATGTAGTAAACTTGACTTACCCTGGTGTCAGACTAGCCTCTAACTTGGTTTTAAAGACTGTAGTTAATCGACAAAAGCTGGGACCGACGGCTTAACGTTTCCTCGGATGCACGGAAACGCTCCTGATAAATTGCTACTGTGGTCACCCATTAGGTCCTGTGCCTCTGTATACGTTACTTAACCTCACTGATCGGTTCAGAACAGCGAGCGCCACTGGGCTACAAGCGATAGTAAATGAAATAAAAAAAGAAGCCAAGGCCAAGCCGAGGCAAGGTACTTCGTGTCAAAGTCACATCTGATATGAGTCTACTGAAAAAAATGGTTGATAGGTCTAGTTTCTGAACAAAATGTCAATTTTTTTACTAGCCCATATACGTCCCCACCGAGGGGCACGGGCCTCCCTTCGAGTAATAAATGTCAATGCTCTATGAATAATCTCTGGAGCTAATATTTAAGTGTAAAAACGAAGTAGAAGTATTTTCAAGGATCCTATTTATGGACATCATCACTTCCTTGGAATATTAATTTTTTTAAATTGGTCTAAGACAGAGCTCATATGCATGCTAGGTAATTTGTTTCAAACTAACCAAAGGACGGTTAAAGTGGTCTAGAAAACGTTCTAGAAAAACTATGTTCTATCTCCCACCCAATGCCAGTACGACAGAAGAAAAAGAATTATGTCTATCATTTGTTTCCAATACAACACCAAATTTTCCAAAGAGAGTTTTGATATTAAAATAAAAACCGCACTTTTAAATACCCAAAAACTTGAAAAGCACCAAAAGCCTTCCCACGGTCCGAAAGCAAAGGTTGGCAGAGGAAAAGGTCAATCATGGCACCCTCGCATAAACAACCACTCTGAACTGGAAACGAGTAATTAATTCGACTCAACGCCGACGTAATTAAACATCTCGCCTTGTAATTACAGGCTTAAAGTTGTCGGGGGACTTCGGAAGTTATCGGCCGTTGTCGGCTTAAGTGGCCGGTAAGCCAGTTTAAGGGGAAGACTTCTTAAAGCTGGATTTTTAGTGACTTTTTAAGCGGCTGCCTTCAAGTTTGTACATGTTTAAGTTGTTATGTAATATCTTGTTTAGCATAAACGGCTTAGATATATATTAATGTGTAATTGTGTTAAAATATAAACACAAATGAATCTTTTCAATCCAAGGAGAATACTGAAATAGGTAAGCAGCATGAATAGCTAGGCTGTCTGGGCAGTTTTGTATGCAATAAAAATATGGGGTAAGCAGAACTTCAGGACGTGAATCTTCTTACAAAGCTGAACAAATTTCTCCAAGAAACTCGTATGATAACAAAATGTCCAAATTATCAGGTCTAGCTAGACATAAATATATAATATCTTATTGATAGAACACACAAGTTGTATGGAGTGGCGAACATTTTTTTTAAATATTTCCACCTATGTTCATATTTCATATTTCTTTATTTGCCTTCAAATGGTACAATAAGTTCTTAAGCTAATTATCAAGTTCATCATTTGAAACCTTGTACAAGGTACAGTAAACTTATAGTCATTTAAAAAATACAATATTTTCTCATTATTATTATTTTTATATATAATCATCTATGTCAGTTTTTTTTTCTAAGTCTAAGTCAATGTGGTAGATTCTAATAAATTCAAGGTATGCTAATATAATCATAGTAATAATATTCAATACGAAATTCAATGACAAATTAAATTATATTCTAATATTTTAAATGACAATTAAATAAATAAATTAATTACAGTCAATGTGATAATTACAATTAAAAATTAGGAAAACTTGTTCAGTTTGGAGGTCTGATTCACACCTTTAATTATCGCTTATTTAAAGTCACTTAATACTTTCTTACTTAAAAACATTGGAAACCAGCGTTGTAGCTCATGGCTCTATATCCCAATAATTGCACTTGCTATTAGGTATTGTGATGTTCGAAATGACAAATCTTTCTTTTATTCTTTCTAATATTATTCTTGTCTTGTCTGCTTATCCTTAACAGTACATCTAAGGTCAATTAAATCCGCCCACGGTACGATTAAGCAATTAACGCAGATGGGCGGACGTCGCGTCGTCGGACGTCGGGAAACTTCCAGTGGTTTGGGGAAGTCTCGACTTTCCCCAAATTAGATGAATAATTATTTTCACAGGCAATTAATGGTTTTCCATTTTCGGGGGACTGTTTGAAAACAACTGTACCGGTAATATAGATGAATGAGTTTGAGTATGGCTGTTGGAAGTTTTAGTAAGAGTTTACGAAGATTTTCTGTGATTTTAGATTTGGATTATTGTGTTTTTTTTATTATAAGATGGGTTAACTCTTGACCTCAATCTTGACCATAAGGTCAAAGATGAGGCCGACGATGGAGCGAGTTAACCCAGAAAATGCCTATAAAGGCACTGGTACTCTCACGCACCGACAGAATACAGCAAGCTGTTTGGCGTCGGACTTCGGTAGGAGGGTGGTCGCGAACCAGAAAAGTCTAATAATAAATATTTGTTTAATCAATTTAGAACTTGCTTATTTCCAAACTAGCTTCCTGCCCCGGACTTCGTTCCTGTGGGAACCTTCCTTTTGAATTGTTCCATCCATTGGTGAAAACAGTATAAAAATCCGTTTAGTAGTTTTTGAGTTTATCGCATTCAAACCGACAGACAGAGAGGGCGGGGGACTTTGTTTTATAAATAATATACTCGTAATACACATATGATAGATCACATGTTTGTCCAACAACTGATAAGAGATTACTTAGAGTGAATTGAATGTGGCCTAGTGGCACTCGCTGATCTGAACCGATCAGTGAGGTTAAGCAATGTACATAGGAGCAGGGAACTTGATGTGTGACCAAAGTGGTAATTTTGTGCTTCCGAGGGCACTTAAGCTGGAGCTGTCAGCTGTTGTCGATTGACTACAGATGTAAAACCAAGGCATAATTTGGCAGTTGCAACACTCTGACACCAGGTCTAGTCAAGTTCGCGACTCACTCGACTATACCTACCCGATAAGAAGAAGAATGAGTTTTTTTTAATGATGGGAATTTTTTTTGACGGCCGGTTTCGGCGGGTTCTGGGTTCGATCCCCAGTCGGTGCAAACATTTGTGTAAAAAGCAGATGTTTGTTCTCGAGTCATGGGTGTTTGTGTTTGTCTTTATGTGTGTTCCAAGGGACCCACGACACAAGGGAAAACCTTAGTGTGGGCCTTTGAGTGTGTAGCGTTTTATTTTACTTATTTATAATGGTTGAATTATAATAAAGTAGAAAGTATTTGAGGTAACATTTCAATTATGATCGATCAGTATTACAAACCACACTGTCACGTTTCTAAATAAATATTTAAGCCTAAAAAATAAGTGATAAACTCTAACCAGTGAACTTAAAAAAAAACTTCCAGGAGAAACAAAAAAAACTAAGTCTTTTCCCAGCCTTGACTTCTTAATTAAATTATAAAAGAACTAAAAAACAATAAAGTTATGACAGATGCTTGCAACCCTTTTCAAAAATTAAGATAAGGCTTCTATTGACTCAATTAACACCCTGACCCGCAACCCCAAACCTCGTCATAATTAAACAAAACCTCAGCTAATAACCCTAAAAACCCTTAGGGTCCCGTAGTCATTAATTACAACCCACAGAATCTTCTACAAACAAAGTATCTTCAACCCTTCCTTATTAAAGTCGAAGTTAATTCAATAAAGCCGTGTAAACTGCAAATAGGCGGTGAAAGGGTTAATTTGCATGTCGGTATTCGCAGGGTTAAGCGGCGCTTCGTTAGGGCGAAACAATTAATGGGGGAGGGAAATTCATGGGAAAATGGGGTAGGTCAGTTTCCCTTTTAATTGCTCTTTTGAAAATGGAACACGGAAACAGCTGTTAGTTTCGAAAGCGGTCGAACAGACAGCGTGTTACCCTTTGAAACATAAAGTAGGTACTCTTTCTGTGGAAAATCTTGGCTTTTGTAGATATTAATTGATCTCGAAGACTTAAATTAGCTGAATTATAGCTAATTATTAACTTTATTAGCTTTTTATATACAGTGTTCCTTTGTTTTGTCTTAATTATTAGTTATAAGATGTATTTAGTTTTGTTTTGTTGTTATTAGTTTGTCCATTTAACAGTGTATAAATGAAGATTTTATCTATCTATCTATCTATCTAATTTTGCAAGAAGTATAATTAAATTACTTTTGGTGTTTTTCTTAATTGAAACAATTAAACACAAATTTTTCATGCACTTAAAATGTATGCTGATGGCAAAGAATAACTAGCAGATTGTTTAGTTTTTGAGTTGAACATACATTCATATATAAGCTCACGTTATTGTCTCATTGAGGTAGACAGACCCAAACAGATTGCCACGGCTTTCGTTTCCTGTACGTTCATAACTCGCTTCATACATGTTCTTACACTTTTCTCAGTATTTAATTTGAAAATATAATTTTTTGCTAAATTAATTTGACATAAGTTCGATTAATTTCATATTCTATCATAAAACTGTAATAACATGGAACCTAAGCAACGTAAAAACTGTAATTATACGAGTTTTCTCAAGAATAGAAAAGGATAAACCGAAAAAATAAAATAAAAACACTTGTTCTAAAGACAAATGAAGAAATGTGGCCTAAACACGAAGTGGGCGTTGCTCATACATTTATAATTCACTAATTTGTTGTTTGAAGCCGGTAAAATTACAGCCTTCCAATTATATTAGTATATTAATGAGACCATCCCACTGTTTCTTTTACACTTTTTACAACAGAATACTTAAATATTTGTCTAACTTTTTCACTTTTTTACAATCACGCTCGATAGTGGGTTTTAAAGGGAGGAAATGTACTTATAGTTTTATAACTGCTTTTAAAAGGGTGTTTTATTATTTATGCGTACTATTAGTTTGCTTTTTATAGTTTTTTTTAAAAAGTCTATGACCATTAGAGTCTGTGACTATTTAGTGGCGAATCAATTGACTTTAGTCAGAGAATAAATAATAGTACTAACGTACTTTAGTATCTACATACATACGAGAAAGAATATAATACCAATTCAAAACCATATAATAAATCGCACTATAGTGGCATTGTCTCTAACTAACGGAAATTGGCAAAATATGTCCTTTAGATTTTATCATAACACAGTGAGAATCGTTAGTAAAAATATTAAAACCAAGAATAATAGGTAGAAGCCCCATTAGTATTTTTTTTAAATCTCAAGTTAAAGTTCATATCATATCAAAGTCAACTACCATAAAATTGATTACACACACATAGATGATTTTTACAATGAAAGTAATTATTAGGTTTTAATTCAACAATTTGAATCATAATTAATTTCCCACAATTCATGAAGAAGTACACATACAGCAGTAGCTTCAAATTACGATAAAAATCTTCAGAATAAAGTAACACCTGGTAATGAAAACAAACACGCGCCACGGTTTATTAAAACGAACAATTATGTGTTGTCAGTGAGGTGTTACAGTTGATACACGAAGTGATGATAAGACGTCGCCCATTAAAAATAATCGTTAATGACAGAGGGTAGTCATTAAACTAGATACATCGTGTAATTGTCAGTTTTATGAACGTTTCACGCGCCGTTTGCTAGCGTTTTTTTGAGCTTTTATTTTTTCTTTCAATTACTCGGACTACTGTTTTATAGGCGTTTATGTTCTGCCACGAGCTAGATTATCTATAGAGATAAATTTTATAGCGTTTATAAGTTGTTTTATGGAAAAAAGGTATACAGGTAATGATGATTAAAATGAAAACAATTAGATCAATTGAATTGACTGATAAGGTTACCTTAACACGATTAATTGTCTAGACATTGAATGTCGGAAATTAAAAAAAGAAAACTAATGAATAGAACTAAGAAAAGCAATAGGTACGTTTGTGGATTCTTGTTTTCTTGGTCGTACAACACAAAAATGGTTGTAGTACATCAAATGTATAGTTTAGAATTGTCTCGTGAAGTCAAATCAAATATCTATTTTCGCTGAAATGTGGTGAATACAGTTGTAAATTTTACATAGGCACACAGTGTTATGAAAAATTGCTTGACCACAGGTATTATTTTCGCATATCACAAAATAAATTGTCAAATAACAATTTTGCCGCGCAAATGATGGCGGGCGGGGGGCGAGCGTGCGTCGGAGTCGATCGAGCGATGCAATTTTGATTGATTGCATTGCTTAGTGTAGTGTAACCAATCTTATTGAAAACCGGCATTGTATGGTATCGGAAAGGCCATAGCCATCATAGCTGCGCCCGACAAGACTTGTCAAACGCTTTAAATTGAAAAAAAGGGGACAACCCTAAAACCGGGGCTGGCGCGATGACATTTTATATTTTGGGGAGTTATTATACTCAGTTTTTGACAAAAACTTCACCGCAATTGAATTCGGCTTTTGGTCGCCATTATCGATACAAATTTCACACAAAGATGGCGGATGTTATTAATTTACAAAACGGGATCTTCAGTTCTCCTTTCTCTATTGACATAATTATTTATTTAAAAACTAGCGAAGCAAATATGAAATAATGTATTTCAAGATTATGTAAAATTCGTTTAATACAATGTACTGACTTGAGCATGTGCCAATAATCAAAGCATTTGATCAGAAAATGGAAAACGCAAACACTAATTTCGTTGTGTGATATTTACATTCGACCCAAACATTTGTCGAATGTAAATAGACGAACCAATCAATGGAAATAGGTGATGCAAACGACACAAGACACGTCTAACGACATGTCAAACTCACTGTCGATGTTTTTTCAATTTAAATCGATAAAAGAGGGCCCTTTCTAGAGAGGGTCAGTATTGATTTTGGAACTTCAAACGGGATTAATTAGAACGGATTTTCCACTTCTGCTCTCTTATAAATATTTAGGTGAGTGCGAGGTAGAAATATCTGTTTTGCTCGGGTGATTTTTTCAAAGTAAACATCTTAGCAGAGAACAACAATTAGAATCGTCGATACGCAAGCATAGCCTCGAGCTCCCTTTGTGCCCACCCTCGCCTCCCCATTATTTTATCTAATCAAAAAGTTTTAAAAGGAAAAATTATGCCTTGCCTTTATTATGAGTCAACTTTCTTTAGGAGGGGAACAGAGGATATATTTTTAATAACGATCCCGCCAAAGAAAGTCTCCGCACCAAAGATGGAATTATTTTCGCCGTTTTCGCGGGAAATGAGTATTGTTATAATCAAAGTGTGAAGTTCTTAAAGATTTTCTTACTTTTTTTTCAATATTTTTCTACTTTCTGTTCGTCTAAATAAGTCGGGTAACTTGGGTGTGTTTGAAATGATGACAAATTCAAGTTTGAGAAGTTAGTGTGACATTTGAGACTTAGTGAACGATATTGTACACAAAAAAAACAACAATTTCCCAGATACACCCAATAAATTACTATAGTTAGTAACAACCCGTAGGTTGTCTATAGTAAAAAAATCAATTTTCTACTTTTGGGGTTACATTTTTTTATATCACATCGCGTAACATTTGTTTCGTTTTACATGTAAAACCTAAAAAAATAATCAATTTATATTTTTCTTTTCAGTAAAACTGCTTATTTAAAAACCAATGAATTAACACAAAAGTATCTTTTGTCTTCTTCTAAACCACAATTAGCTTAAGATGTTATTCGTGTATCTGCAATAATAAAGAATATAAATATTAGAAATCCCTGATGTTTTATGAAGCTTGTTATCCATAGGCGTCGGATAAAACCAAACATTTCTATATAAATTAAGGAGGCACGGGAAAAGATGCCGCGAAAAAACGAGGGAGACTCCCCAAGCTTCTTACTCAACATCAACATTTCAGTAAATATTGTTGCAACCTCTTCACAAAAATGAATCTTACTATAAAATCATTAAGGTACATTTTTGGTTCAACATACATTTGTTGTTTGAATAATATTTTTCTGAGGCAGCGTTATTACTGCACACCTTGTATGCGTAAATCAGTGCTTGGGGCGCGCATTTTTTAGAGAAAAAGATGCAATTATATGCAAGGGACGGGGGAAAGCACTTTCGTAATGAGGTATTTCTAATTCGTTTCGGGTTTCACAGTCTTATAAGTTTGTTTTTAAGAGATAACGCACATCTAATTGGAAATAACAAGTTTATCTGTATTACTTATATTTTTTTATTAATTTTTTATTTATTAAAAATGGGTTCGCTCTTGGCCACAATCTAGCTTAGGGCAAAGATGTGGTCGAGGATGTAGCGAGCTCACCCAGAAGAGGCCTATTCACTCGCACTTTAAAGATATTTGGGTTATATGTTGGTTAACCTGTGTTATAGTCATAAACTTACAGCTTCCGTACATAATCCCTTTCGGGGTAGGCAGAAAGTCATATATATATAGTTTGAGAACCACTTGACGCCACATTTGACAATCATTCTTAGGTTTAGATAAAACAAGAGTATAGTGTAAATAGGTTGTCAGCTTTTCGCCCACAATACAGCAAAACCCTCGCATCCCACTTACTGCCTTATGCAGTATGCCCGGGAAGAGTTGGCAGCTGGCACATTCTAAGATTTCCCTTCACTCCCAGTCCAACATTTTAACCTTTCAGCTTATTACAAAAAAATGGAGGAAGGTCAAATGAATTTTGCGTTTTGCGTTTTGCTTTTCCTGTATACAGAGGATATGGCACAAAATAAAGAACATTTTAATATGGAATAGCCAAATAATGCGGTCAAGGCTGCTGGCTTCAGTCACGTGTTCGGATCACGTAACGTGGGTAGTTTGTTATTTACAAAATTTACAAAAAAATGTACTGCTGACAAAACAATTGTGACATTGACAGTAAACGTGACATCAGCTGTACCGCGAAACTTCATAATAATAGGATTTGATAACCTACTAATTTCCTTAGAAGGTGATGCTAGCGGAATCATAATAACGCAGGTGTCATTTTCATTTAAAAAATAGGGACTTCGATGCCTGCGACTTGTACATCGCCATTCTGACAGCAGTGCGCCAAAGTAGGTAAATAACGAAAACTCATTAGTATGACGTTTCCGAAAAAAAAATCTTGTAGCCGATTATTTATGGGTAGATTCCACCATTTAAGTATTTTCTAAGCTGTATGGTGATTTCAATGTATTTTTGTTTTTTCCAAAAAGTTATTTTCAAGCGCCATGATCAATATTCCATATAACCATCTATCTTGGATTTAACCTTCACCAATACAAGTGATGTAAAAGTCCAAGTAGCCATAAATGTCTATGTATTTTTCAGACAGAAAAACGAATAATAAAATAGGTTTTTTATAGGCTACATCAGGAAATAAGTACTTTTTTATTAATATTTGTAGATTGTAGAGGGAGCGGATTCACGTGTTTGTATTTAAATGTTAGCCTTGAATAAGATATATTTCAAATTCAACTCGATGCTTGATAGAGACTACGAGAATTTTTCGTAAATTCATTTATTTTGTATTCGTTTCCATTTGAAATGATCTTATGGCTACACGCCACGAGTTATTCGACAAACAAGGTGTCAAGATTCGATGAAGCTTGTTGTTGACACCATAATTTGACGTTTGCTTGGTCTTTCTTTGCCAAAGCGGAGTTAAATCGCATTTATGCCTTACTAGCTTCTCGCCCCGGACTTCATTCCCATGGGAATTTTGGGAATGAATTATACACATAAACCTTTCTCATGAATCATTGGTGAAAACTGTATGAAAATCCATTCAGTAACTTTTGATTTTATCACGTTCACAGACGGACAGACGCGGCAGGGGACTTTTTTTTATAATATGTAGTTTGTAGGTAATGACATATTTTCTGTGGGTCTACGATCGATTGACATTCGAACGATATTTTTTGCAAACAGTAACAGTGATATTTATCAGTGTCATCTGTTTGTATATATCCCAAAAGCATGCTCTAAAGTATCGGTAGTAGATATACATATGTCTGCTATTACACAAAAAACGTTTCACCATTAGTAATTTTGAGTCCCGTTCCTCGATTTAATCATAAAAACACATTTAATTGAACATTTCTCCCGAAGAACTGTTTAGTAAATAAAAATTTCATTAAGATTTTCATTTGATCTCGTGAATTAATAATTTAAAAAACAGTTGATAAAAATGGAAATGTAATTTATTTTCAATTATCTTTATATAATAAATAACGTAATTTTAAAAGGTCATGGTAGGAGACGAAAAAATACTTAGAGTTTAATAAGTTTTTACTTTTATTAGCGGTAGACATAAAATATTCAATTAAATATTTATTGAATTTAGCTAGGTTTTTATGACTTTCTTTCTGATTAAGTATAATCTGAAAGATACGTTCAGATTTTGTTCATTTTTGAAAATGTGTTCAAGACGTCTCTTTTTAAAAATTAAATTAAAATTAAAATTTAAAGTTTTTTTTTCACTGGTATACGTTTCATTAGACGTGGACAGGCGTTATGGTCACGAGGAGGTAAAGCCCTACTAATGTTATAAATGCGAAAGTTTGTAAAGATGGATGTTTGTTACTCCTTCACACAAAAACTACTTATCGAATTTTAATGAAACTTCGCACTTACACAGCTTATATATAAAAATAGCAAATAGGCTACAAACATTTCCCAAATTTTCATGGGAACGAAGTCCCAGGCGGATAGCTAGTGATTTATATTTCAAGGAAAATTGCATTTTAAGACCTGACTAGGTACCAATAAACTTTTCGTAAACGAAAAGTAAAGAATACACTTACAAAGAAATCAAAATTAAGTCATCTATAAGTAAACGCAAGTTGATCATAAGTCATTGTTTGAACAGATTCTATGTACGTATGTTTTATCGAAGTTTATGGGGTATTTAGCTCAGTCGCGGCCCTTAGCTCGACTAAGCCTGGTAAAGAACGGTGTAGGACCCCCACTGTGCTCTTTTACGTCCACAAAAACACATTTCCGTAATCACCTTATAAAGGGATTACTATAAATAAAGAGGAAAAAGGAAATTAACCGCATTAGACAGGAAAAAGTCTCCCCCTCGCAATATGTGGGCTCCCACTGATAAAACACTTTATGTACGTTTTTCGCGTAAATGAAACAATGTGTTATTATGTATTCCTGTCAGTTTTACTCGGAATAGAAAGATATGTTAAGGAAAAGAAACTTTTTTCCCTTGCGAACAGAACTGAAATTCGAATACAGATAGAATCGCAAAGACTCTTTGGAAGTACAGAGTTACCTTAATCATATTTACCCAATTTTATGTTTTTAGGATTTGGTTGTAAGTAATCTATTTTCCAAAATATTTAAATTTTGTTACTCTGAACGTTTGAGAGAGCCAAATTTGTTCAAAATATAAAAAGGTACTTATTCTGTTCTAAAAGTTCTAATACACAATATACTTTATATGGCATACAAAAATATAGTAAAAAAAATGTAAATATATATCTACAAAAAAAAAGACACATCTACGGTATTCTCTAATTAAAGTTATACGAACTCTACTTCAAAGTTCAACTAAATTTCTCCCTCATGACCAAGGAAAATCCGAGAACACACATAAAAAATATGCAGCTACCCCCGTATAGGTTTATACGGGGTGAGTGGGGATAAAAACGAAAATGAGGAGTTATGTTTTCGGTAATAAAGGCCGGACGAGAGAAACCGTTTAAGAAGCCGTCAAATGAGATGGAACGAATATATTTGATTATCTTACGATCCAAAATGGCAACGTAGACCAACTTAATGTTTATTTGTTTTACGTGAATTAAATAAATATTATTTATGAGTTATGAACGTTGGATACGGATGACGTTTTGTAGGTAGTTATTTAGTTTTTAATTTAAAAGAATTATTGTTTTGTAGGTTTTATATTTATAAGTTACGATTGTTATTTATTAAAACATTTGATGTAGACATTCAATTAAAGTAGGTAGACATTAAGTAGGTGCCTATTGTTTTACATAAATACTATTTTATTTATTTATTCTTAAAACATTTTGACAATTTCAGAAACTTTACTTCGAAACTGTGGATTACAAATATCTACACACGTTTGCCTTATTAAGGTAAACATATTATGATAATATATTATGTCAAAAATAGTTTTAATGGGTTCAAATGGCAACAATAGTACCCAGGCCACAATGGTTCAAAAAAAGTGAAATTTTTATCAGTTCTATGATTCGAATCTCAATTCACTCGATGCTCTTTTATTTAAAATTCGAATGGAATGGAACGCTACGGCAACATTGTATTACCATTGCCTCCTATGTTACTAGCTTCTAGCATCACTAGGAACATAGGGCGCAATGTTAATACGTTACTTGACCGCATCGGTCATTCCGTTCGAATTATAAAAGGGTAGCGTAATTTTTGAATACCCTAATAATAAAACTCTAATAATAAAAGACGCCATCAACTTATATAAGTTGATGTTTTATTGGCCGAATGGTAGAGACATACATATAAATATAATGTTGAAGTAGTATGATAACGAGAAAAATGCGATAGCTTAGCAATTTCAAAGACAAAGGAATTTATCAAAGAAACAAAAATTAAAGCAAAAACGATGCGTCCAAAAATTAATCAATGAGCTAGAATGGGTTCGTTCGATTTATGGTTATGACAAAAGACAGTCGTTATTTTTATGGCTTCCAAAAAAGAGAACATGAATCAATAGGGGCACAAAGAGTAATTTATAAGTCTGTCTGTACATGTTTAATTGTAGTTGGGAAAAAATCGTTCGTTCCATACTTTATCCCTGTTAATTTTGTGCGGAATTAGATACGCTAGGGAGATTGGAGCGTTTGTTTTTGTTTACATATGGTGACGTGTTTTTCTAAACGAAGTTATCATGAAGGCACCTTTTCATTGTATATTTACAGTTACAGTATTATCATAAACAGTAACGATCAATATAGAGCAAAGTACTGAACCACAAAAAAGTTGTAGAGATTCTTAATTACCTCTACATACCTCAGCCTGTAGTAAAAAACGTCAATAATTAAAAATTTAAACCTTGCTAATTATAAAACCTATTGTTCTAGCCAAATGTACCAAACATGTGGCCACACAGTAAAATTTTGCAAACAGAAAAAACGCTACGCACACTTTCGCGTCGACCCTACGACATATAATGAAGGGAGGGTACAGTGATATAATGCACTTTTTTATTGCCTACTCCTTATACCCACAAGTAAAAAATACTACACACGCGCATTATACGTTTTAACTATTAGAGTTTTTTCTGTATGGGTTAGAGAAGGGTTCGGACCGGCAGTCTGAGGGGTTAAGTCCGCTCGCTTGATAAAAAATTTACGTCGATTCAAGTTTCGCGAGGATGTTAGTTTAGACAACACTTTTTAGGGGTCACCGGAGTGTTTTTTGTTGTTGTTCCATTCTGAACCAATGATTTTGCTCTGAAGTCACTTCGAAAGTTTTAAATTGACATTGACAGACACATTTTTAAATTCCGAATGCGTTTCTATGCGTATTAAAATTGATAATGCAGACTGGTAGACTCCAACCAAAAAGTTCCATTTAGGCGTCGTGATTTGGATACATTATGATGACCGTCCCCTAAATTAGTTTCGGAATCAAGCATTTCGTTGGCATCCAAACAAAAGAGTCCTTTGATTAGTATTCTAATTTAATTCGAGGCCGTATCTGTCGCCTGTTGCCAGGTAGCCTCCCGTTTCTTAGAAAAAATACTTATATCTCTTTCTATTAGAAATCCCATTGTTCGCGCGAGGGCACGTCAGCACGCGACAAAAGGAACATTAATTATAATATCCGATTAAAAAACGCCATTTAGCTGAGCACACCGTCTCCTTTGTTTGAGATGATTGAATTTGGAATTACTCATACTATCCCCTGGGAGACTGCATAAAAAATTATTTACTTAGGCTCGGCGTGGGTAGGATAGAAAGGTACACATTACGCGACATTGCATTTTTCTTAGTGTTTTGGAAAGCTGGACCCGCTATAAAGATATCAGATTACGCGGGAAAGTGGCGCGGCTAAGACACGGACAAAAACTATGAGCACCCGGAGACTGCCGAAATATGAGGATCCAATTCCATAAACCACATCGGGCGGAGGAAGCAGCGAGTTATGTCCGTACGTGCCCACACATAGTAATTAGATATTACGTTACCCTGCTAATCGTAACTCGCACGGGTGTTGTTTTACCCGAAAGGGGGAATAAATCACGCACTACACGCTGGCAACACCGCGACATAAAAAAACAACACAAAAAGAAACAATATCAGCGCGCGGAACAAAAGAAATTATGCCGACGCGGATTCATCGCGAAAAAAATCGTTATGATAATAAAATAAAAATGGCTAAATAAAAGCAGTAATAATAACAAGAGAGAACAATACGCTTATTTTATACGTGTCCCAAAATGAATCGAGGTTTATTTAGCTAGGCGTAGATAAACTTTTTGACATTTCGCGTGGCAGCTGTAGCGGTTTTCGGATTAAATTATCTCAGATGAAGTACTGCATTTTAATGAGACTCTGTTTCGTTTTATAATAAACTTGATATGTGTGATGATATTGCTAGTTTGGGGTTAGTGTTTGAGGATCCCAGACGCAACATTCCGCGGTATGTTGTCCGCATGAAAGTGCTAGGGCATCGCATATTTTTATAATAACAGAGGCCACAGATGCACTATTAATCTCGTCCGATGTGTAGTTATTAAATCTTGGGCGAGCGGGACGATGTCGTCCGCAATGTTATTAATGGAAGTGTATCACGGGAGCCATTAGATACGTAATTAATATCGATCGTAGCTAAAAAACAACTTCCCGAGAGCTCAGTCTCTGAGGAAAGCGACTCGCGTCACTCTCACGAATAAAAACGTCATTAAAGATTGATTGCCGGTAGGAAGTATCATTAATATTATTCAATTAATAAAACTGCGCACCCCGAGGAGGAAAAAGCAATTAGTGGCTAGATTGCGAACCGTCAAAACAACTGCGTCGAGTAGAGAAAAAAAGAAGCATTCATTAAAAATAGAATTCGCGAGGGGTGAATACGTAAGAACTTTTTTGCATAAGACGGTGGCGCCCTCTTTTTTGTAAGTTTTTTTTGTATTCAAAACAAACTATGTGGGCGCTCCGTAAGCGGTTTTCGTCACACTTGCAAAGTGTTGGTTCGCGAGTTTTTTTTTTAATTGTGCTCGTAATGACTGTTGTTATGGTTTTATGGTGGCGTAATGAGCGGAGTCGCGCGGCGACATTTGCATGTGACCGCGGGGAGTTTTTTCACCACTTTTGTTGATGACATTTTTTCAAACGTTTTTTCTCGAATGTTTATAGCGAACGATACGGCTTTATTTCAACTTGTGGTTAAATATTTCAGTAGCTGTTTTAAGGGTGACATTTTTTTGGTTGTTTGCTTTCACCAAGTCATGCGAATTAAAGTTTAAATGTACGTTTTACGAGTTAAAGTTGGTAATTTTGTCGTGTAGACAATGATTCATTTGGAATATGTTTCGGGGCTCATTATGCGCCTATTGGATCGAAAGTCCCCGAGTATTACGAGCCCGTATAATTATATTCCGGTAACGACGTACTTATTTGCCTATCAACCGAAGTTTTGGCAATTGGAACCGATAATAAACGACCGGCGGGCTGACGTGCCGACAACCCCGATAGTATTAGCAATCATTAAATTGGAAATAACGCTATATCGGCGATACAGGCTTTTCTTTTATAAATATCTTTCACGTGATCCGGTGCCTCCTCGTGTCACGAACCCTACCGAAACGATGGAAATATTCAAATGGCGATATAAAAAAGACAAGTTAGGTAGCATTTAAAAAGCTTGTTTGTTTATCAACGAATGGATTCTAGTCATGAGACGGTGCAGCGCGCATCCCGACTTACCAAATGCATCCTCGATCGATTCTCGTTTTCAAGTCTTCTGAACACAACTTTGGTGTTCCGGTTGTGTGACTTTTGTTCGAGTTAAAGATTTGTAGTAGGGAAGGCGGTGTAGACTTTATAAAACTTACTCTATTGCCTTTCAACTGAAAAATAAAAGAGAGTTAAGGTGAGGTCATATTGCACTGAATAAAATTTGTCGTATCAGCACGAAGTATGTAGCTAAATTTCTTCGTATTATCAACTACAGTAAAATTTTGAAATAGAAAAGGTGTTCTCGATCTATTTACATAAAGAAACACAAATTAATAGTAAATCGCAATGGTTACGAGTTGATACAAATTGATTTTTCTATGCTCGACTGGAAGTAAAAGAAACGTGTTCAAATGTCAGGTGACATCTGTGCCTAGGTATACTCTCTAAGAGCTAATATCTAGATTCATATTTCATCTAAACATTCGTTACTATTTGTCAACTGTGGCGTCAAATGGTTCTATATGGCCACTAGATGCTCTACTTACCAACCGCATTAAATTTCTTATAAGAATTTGTATAAAGTCCTTTTACTTTCAAAATGTTTCCTCTTCTGAGCTAAAGCAATTTTAAAATAAGATACGGTATGTTTTATTTTTTCGTTTACAACTTTTTTAAATTGCAATTTCTGTTTACAAGGAGAATGCCAGGGACAATATGCACATGCTAAGAGAAAGACTAACGCAAAATTAATAAAATAATATCTTTGAAAATCAAATTTAATTAATTAACAGTAGAGTTTTTATTTTACATACGGCAATTATTCCAAGACCAACAGTGCCCTCTACCGACAAACCAGGAAGTTTTTGGAGAATCAGACTTTAATGGTTATTTTAAGTTATATTATATGTATTTTTGTTAAATGAAGTACGTCGGGTTATTCTCGACCTCCCTTTTTTACAATAAGTGAATTAGTTTCCATTTACCCCATTGATTTATAGGAATTATTGGGAGCATTAAAAAGATCATTAAAGAGGGAAAACGGGAGCTATTTAAATTTGGAATGCAATTTATGAGGGCTATAAATAACGGTTGCACGACTTAGCTCAGCACCATTGTCACAGTTTTTTTAAACCATTAAAAATCCTGCCAATGAGTTTCATTTTGACACCACCGAAGTATAGGGTAAAGAAGTCCTAAAATTGCTCAAAGCAAACGCTCTAGTTGTAATTTTAATTAACAGTGTTTTTGTTAAAGCTGTGATTAGACAGAGACCAGAAAACTTAACCATTAAGACAAATATTTAAAAAATTAAACTAACAACAAATAATATTTCCATATGGTGTAATAAGAACACTAAAAGCAAAAGATATCCTGAGTTCTGATGTTAGATGTTTTACTATGTTTTCCCAAAAAGGGAACCGACACAACCGACGAAAATCATACACATCATCAGACACAACCGACGAAAGTCTGAAGTTGAATGTACATATTTCTATAGTTGATGTGTCATTTGACAGGGTGTACCAACCACAACCTAACACTGTCACTTTCACAACACCGTGATGTGATCATTAGTAGCTGAAAACCAGTGCTTTGTCGCATACAGCAATAAGTCATTGAGCTACATCTTTTTTTTTCAGACAATTTTTTTCTCTTCTCTTTTTTTCTGTAAGCGTAAGTATGTAAAATCTTAATTTTAAATTAATTTAGCTTTGTGTGAGCAGAAATAAATAATGCATTAAGCGCAACTGAGTAAGCGATGAAACTAGAGTCCTTCTAGACTTTAAAACTCTAAGTAAATATTGACTAAAATCAATCGCAATCACACCTCCATCTCTTTCTAACCCCATATTTTCTAAATCACAAAAAAGGACAGAACAAAGCCCCCGCATTGGTTGACAAAAATACATTAACATGCGTTACAAATTTCAATAAATAGGCAAATAAATTGCTATCCGATAAATACGTTATTGTTAAAATGTGATGTTGATTTATATGAATATTCATAAAATTTCAAATGTACCGTTAGTTTTTATTGAAAATTAAATTTGAAGTGACTTTTTTATGTGCTACATCTAATTTCACATTTGGTGTGATTTAATATTAAATCGTGATGACACTTTTTCAGATGGTAAATAATACATCCCTTTTTAACAGGAGGGGTAAACTGCACCCACCATGTTTGGCATGAAATTTTGTAAAAATACATATTTTTCCTTTTAAATCCTTCTAATAGACTAGCATGTTTGTACCCTACCCGACACCTCAGTAAAGTCCTTTCTACTTGGTTTTACCAAATGGCACCTTGCTATGTAGTATATCTCATATTAAAATTTTACAAAAAGCCGGCTTTTGTTCCTATGCACGGAGATGTGCTGGTTAAAAACACCATAGCTTGCGAGTTCGCGTTAGATCTCAGTGGGTTACTTTTAAGATGAACACTTACGAGTTTGTTAGTGCAAAAACAGGTAAAAAAATAGGTTTTAAAGAATATCTTAATATATTTTTTCATACTCAGGTAAAGAGATGTGTACCTTCCTGTTATTACTGACCGGCACCACACCGGCATATTCGAAGCAATTCTTCATTGCTCAGCGAAAACGTCAAACGTATGAATAGCCATGAAACAAAAGAGCATCAAAATCTCTGAAACACACAAAAGAATCCGCAATCTATACAACCACAGTTCGAAGGTGCGAAAGACAATGATAATTGTTCCACGTGAAATATAGTGTTGCCACCGACAAAAGAGAAAGAAAAAAACAGGGAAAAAATTTCATTTTTCATTGTAACCCCGCGCCATTCACTACAGGTGGGTATGGGGTGGGCACGGACAAAGGATATATCAATGGTCGAATGGTCGATACGAATATTTTTTTGCGGTACAAAAAATTTTACCTTCCAATTGGGAAAGTTTTCTCCATTAATTATATTTAAAATGAGGGCTGACCGGCGTGACGCGATCGGTAGCGAACGTTAGTAAAAAACTAAAGGTGCATGCATATGAACATCTTACGACAATGTGATGGTTATAAATATTTAACCATAATAATATATGCATGTTAATCTGCAAGGTATCAGTGGGCCAAGTTCCCTGAAACTAAAGGTTTTTATTATTTTTATTATAAAAATTCTTTTAGGGGAAGTACTATATCGATTAGAGTTATTTATTAAAGATACGATTACAAAATACATTAGTGTTAATCCTTACACATTAATAAATAAAAAAACACAGAAGACGAAAAATGCTCTTAAAATGTCTTTGAACTTTAAAAAACCAGAATTAATAGGGCCTTTTCATAATTCCAAAACGGCACGGCAAAATGGTATTACGGTTGCCTCTTATGTAATAGTAATACTAGAAGCTGAGAATATAGGGGGAGATGGTAATTCAAATTTCGAAATGCCGTGCCGAGCCGTTCGAATTATAAAAAGGCCCATTCTGTCACCTGAAAAAAATATATAAAAACTATTTACCTAGGTTCCACCATCTGAACAGGAGAATTAATAAAAACGTTTTTAACAAAAATTGCACTTCGAAATTGCAAACATAGCCAAAACTATTCGTGCAAAAACAAGCAGCCACATTACCCGAGGGTTATCATCGCTATTTGTTAAAATCGGCAGCTGCGTACGCGCGTACAAAAGGTTTGGCTTGATGAGTGCGATAAATTAATACCATCTGTGACAAATCTTGATATTTTGTAAGTTGAGATGGCTTATATCGACAATAATGATATGAGACAAGAATTTAAGTTAAAAAATTATCGAGGTGTACATGGTCTTAGAATTTTTAAATCTTACAGAGACCATCGCATGAATTTATTTTACACCAGCTTTCCGCCTGGGACATCATTCCCGTGGGAATTTGGGAAAATTATTTAGTCTATGTGTTAGTTCAGGGTATCAGCTACCTCCATACCAAGTTTTATCAAAATGGGTCCAGCCGCTTTAGCGTGAAAGAGTAACAAACATCCAAACATCCTCACAAACTTTCGCATTTATGATATTAGGTACGAAGTGATACGCTCGTTGCAAAAAGGTTCATTATGGTAGATAAAGCTTCTATAAATGTAATGTCGTTCTTGCTTACGTCAACAAAATGGAAAGTGATAGTATGATATTTAAAGTAGCATTTACTTTAATTGACGTTTCTGTAACTGAGTGTTATATTGCAAAAGCTTTCTTAATGTGTTGGCCTCTGTTTTACTGCAGATAATTTGGAAACTAAGTATTGTACTGTAAAGAAAAAGTTTTAAAATCATCAAATTAGTACGCCTACATGCCTATTACATTAGTTTAGCATCGGGGGATATTTCCCGCAAATTGTAAATCCCAAAACAATTTAGGATTATAAGTTTTTAAATATTTTACTTAAGAAATTTTAAAGTAAAAAATGGAAGTACACTCAAGAGCAGCTCATGTTTAGGTCCAATTTTCCTTCTTAAGAAAACGGAATAAGAACGATATACTTACTGTGTTAAGTATCAAGCTTGATGTGTTTTCGAGTGTACCTGCCACGTGGCTCTTTACAAAGACAACGCAACACAACAATGTCTAAATCCATTTGCTTAACTTCATTGTCGCACCACAAATAATTTACAACAACCATAAATTTTCTTAGAAAGGCACAGGTAGGTCAGAAAACGTTCAAATTATTATTATTTTAAATGCCTGTATTTGTAAGAGCGCTTAAGGCTTCAAGGAACTAAGCTACACGCTGAAGTAATCTTTAATTGAAAAGCGATATATGACCATTGCTACCACATATCAACAATTATGCAATTCGTGATTATTTTTACAATTTTCAAATTATTTTGAAATAGCTTTTCGCTTGCGGCTCCGCCCGCGTGGACTACAGGTTAGGCCCTACAGGTTAGGCTGGGTTCATGCCCAGCTGTGGGATAAAATGTAGCCTATGTCCTTTCCCAGGCTCTAATCTATCTCTGCACCAAATTTCATAAAAATCGGTTCAGTAGTTTTGGCGTGAAAGACGGACAGACAGACAGAAAGAGAGACAGAGTTACTTTCGTATTTATAATATTAGTATGGATATTACATAAACATAAGATTAGGTGAGTGGTGGTCAGTTTTGTCAATAATTCTTTGTCAATTGGTTCAGGTTTTTTTTGTAAAAGTGGCCAAGTGGTAAAACACTTCCAGGTTCAATAAATGTGATGCCTTAGCCCCAAAAACAGCTATTGCTTTCACGGGATTATTTAATTTGAGTTCTGTGTCTAAAAAAAGTTGATTTTTTTAATTTTATTTTTTTACGGAATATTAACACACTTCTTTGTTAGTAGGCACAAGATTTTGAATTGGGACTATGTGTTTATTACAAATCTTCATGTTTAGACTCTGTAATCTGAAGACAAAATTATAGGACATTAAATTATTTTGTCTTTATTTTTCGGTTTAGTCGGTTTAATTTTTTTCTAAAAAAGTTTATTTATGTTTTAAATTTTTACATTAATACATACGCTCACGCCTATAATCCCTAATGGGGTAGGCAGAGCAATTTTTCAATTTTTAGTGTAAATAATACAAAGAACATGAGAAACATTGTAAGTGCCTATTTACCAATAGGTTTTCCTCGATTTCCATGGAATTCCATCATCAGATCCCGACATAATAACAATGGGACCACCTCTGGGGTATACTCTTTCGAACAAAAAACGAATTTTGAAAATTGGTCCACCAATGGCGGAGAAATCGGTGAACATACATAAAAAAAATACATACAGTCGAAGGAAGAACCTCCTCCTTTTTGGAAGTCGGTTAAAAAATATTTAAATTTTTCAGTTAGAGGCGCCAAATTTTGAAGTTCTTTGTCTAAAATTTAATCTAGAAACAAAAGAGGATTTACGTCAAGATTTAAAAATAAAAGGCGGCCGGTTGTTAGAAGACTACCTTCTTTTGAAGCTTTGGACGGCACAACAATCGCAGCAAAAAGCTCATATCAGTTCAGGTAGCTACTGTTTTAACCGACAAATTCCAATTGAACATAGAAACAAAGAATTTTCAATCTTGTGCCCACTGACTAAAGACTAAACCTAAAAAACCAAACCAAAAATGTCAATAACACTGCAAAACATAAACGAATTCGGAGAAATGTTGTAACAATAACTGTTGCACTGCTTTGTAGCAACAGTGTGACAAAAGTTACGGTTTTAGGGATAATCTTATGTAATACTCAGATCAAACTTTCAAGTTATTGAACATAAACAATGGAACCACGTGGTCTGATTTCCAAAAATAAATATTAAGACGGAAATATTAAGGTGCTAAGAGTCTTTGAGCGAGGCGAAGCAAACAGGATGACCTTATCTTTTGAATCCTAAAAAACATAATGGCCTAAAGAAAAGATCTAAAAATCAATAATCATCTTCGAAATGACAAAATTCCGCGAAACTATCACACAATATTTGTTCCAGATAACGTTTGTCTAAATGATATTGGTTTTACATATCTTCACGAATGGACAAGTAAACAGCTCAAGCAATATAAATTATAACCGAATATCGATCCTATCTCTTAAACCAGAGTAAAAATGGAAACAAACTATTGACGCGACTTCGGCAAACCAAGATAAAATAAATATTTTAGGGTGGGCTCGCCCTAAACAAACACGTTCAGGATTTGCTGACCGTCGATATAGTTTCAATTTAATACGCCGAAATTTCATCACGATCCTTCCTATTCTAAAACACTTTTTATCACCATCGAAAAAGATAGAAAATCCTTCGTCAGGCTTGCTATTTCTTAAATCGTTTCAAGCTGAGGCGGGATGGGATAGAGCGCTATCTTATACGTTGTTTGTAAATGATTTTTTCGGCGGCATAAGAAATCTTGACCATTTAGTGGGAATATTTTATGATTTGGATGTTCCAATTTTGAAAATTGCTTGGTTGCTAATGTTCTCATCAGATAGCGGGGTGGTTAAGGTGCGCTAGCAGTTTGCTGGGCATATAATTAATATCTGCGAGGTTCATTCCGCGCTCGGGGCGGCGCGGCGCGGTTATCGGGCGACTTATCAAAAGCGCGCAATATTTCTTCATTAACGACGTGCCAGGAGGTGCACTCGTCGTCTTACTGCTATAGATTTGACCAACTTTATGGGCTTGCTTTTTGTACATGAATCACCTGCTTAAGGTGCAACAAGTTGTTCTTTTAAGAACAGGGAAGAGGTAATCTCGAATCAAGGGCAAAAAAATGAAAGCGACTGTTATTAATGAGTACTTGCTTGCATATTTTTTTGCTTCTTATTCATACAATCATATGGAAAATCTCTACGGACTTAATCGATCTCAACAAACCAGCAGAGTTCTGAGAATGCAAACAATAGTAGAATTCTAATAGTCAAATAGAAACACGTACCGTTTCTTTTTAAATTAAACAGGAGGCCCACAAGCTACAGCGATTTATCAAATTATATGACGGCGTTCGACGGACAAAATTTTACGAAAATTGTAAAAGAGTATTGTGTTTCATAATTAATGAACCAAAAGGCTTTCTGGGTAACAAAATATCCCGATCTAAGATTCGGATCGTCATTACTTGTCTCTTTGTGCGACATTCTTTGCGCCCAGGTGTTCATATAATTACATTGGAAGGAGCTAAAAAAGGACGGCCAGATCAGAAATTTAATGCAACAGAAAAGGAGAGGAAAGCGGCCCTTGCGTTGATTGATAACTGTGACAAAAACGTAGCAGATGAAAAATAATAATTATTAGAGCTTTTGTTAGAGGTGTATGAACTTGAAACAGGGGTGCGTCAGAGTGTTTTTGGAAAGAAATACAAAATTAAGACGAATTACCGAAACGTTGCAAGCAAAGTGCTATTTAAAGAAACTGAAGTTCATCAGTTCGGTAACAATATTTTTAATTAAACAAAATATTAATTCTAATGTTTCGCACGATGACAATATGGTAACGAAAATAAATACGTATTTTTGTCTTTGCCATACATTGTAAGACTCACTGCATGTAAGGAGTTCTCCAAAAGCAGTAGAAACTAATATATAATATAAGTAAAATAACCAAAAACAAATAGCGACTGCTGTCATCTATCAAAACAAAAGTTTTTCAACATGCCAAAAGCAGCTAATTTGCAAATCAAAAGAGTTTAATTAAATGGCAACCCTAGCCAGCCGGCTGCGCAGTTCGCATTCACCTACTAGACAATGAGTGCCGGCGTATGCGCAGGTAGATATGTCAACAACTTTATATTTACACACAAAACGTCCCTATAAAGAACACGTCCACCCTTACACCTTTAGGAATAAAGGTTAACATTTCTGATTTTGATTTAATGGGACGGTAAAATTAACTTTGCACAGGTGTACTTATTTTTTTATCTTTCATTAGCTAAGTTCGCGCTTTATGCATCACGATCGAGGGTTCGACGGACGTGTCTTATTGTTTCGTCAAATACATGAGAAATTTTGTCAATAAAAACTGGGTGGTTCGATTTTTTTGCCTCCGGTACTGTTTAAATATCGGCTCTTTGAGTTTTTGGATATTGATGGATATGCATGCTTCAGTTGCTTTTAAGGAAAATAATGTCTGTGCTATTTGAAAATTCTATTGTGTTCAAAATTAGTGTTATCGTTATTGGAGAAAATTGAACTTTGCTGGAACTTACCGAAAACAGAGTCACATAAAATATGATACTTTGAGAACAGCCTTAATAATTTAAGGAAGAATATTATTAAAAATCTTGTTTCCAAAACAGTATAATGTAAAAAAATACCAAGGAAATGAGCAGAAAAGAAAGATTTGATAGAAATCAGCGTGATTTGACTAAATAATAATCATCAATTTTGAATCAAACAAAGTTAAGTCAATATTGACAATAATACGTAAAGAAGGGAAGAAAAGTCTCAATGTCTTGAAAATTAAGACTAATAACGACGCCAGCGAGTGGTTTTAAAATGATCTATCTATGAATGTAAGTACCTACATATATTTGTACAGTACTACAATTATTTAACCAATATATCCCTGTTAAGTAAATTCGAATGTAAGAAAAAAGTTACCAACTGGCTGCAGAAATTAAACTATTACGAAACCGAGAACCTTCTGAAACCTGTAAAATAATCAAGACGAACAACTGAACTAGTGTTGTTCAGTTGTTCGTCTTGATTATTTTACACACACACACATCACATACACACTCTCAAATCTCACACATTCACTCACACACACACACTTAAAATTATTTTAGTTTTAGGTTTAAAAATGTTGTTACGACAATTTAAATTTTATAACCTTCCTAATTCTTATTTTTGGTAAGGATTATTTTTCCCAATTTCAGTTATTATCTAGTTAATTTAAGCTACGCGGGGGTCCTTGGAGACCTGCAATACAGGTTTGCAGGTCTCCAAGGACCCCCTAGCGCAGGCTCTAGTCTCCTCCCTTTCTACCTGTAATAATTTTAAATGCGCTAACTGTAATATGGAGAAATAAACGATTTTTATTATTATTATTATTAATTGTGTGTATTGTCGAACAGGAAAGTGCTTATTAAGTTCGGAAACTATTCCAATACATTTAAAATTTCGCTAAGGCTTAGATTCGAAACTGTCACTTTGAAGTTTCAAACTAAAATAGACCTTTTTGTTCTATAACACACAAGGAATATTCAACCTTAGGATGGTGAAGCACTTTTCTGTTCAACTTCCACTATAATTAGTTACTCTATGATTTATTTGTTCATCAACCAATTAACCTAAAGGTATTAAAAACTAAAATTAAGTCTAAGTCACATAAGCCATTGTGCATCCATTACCGATGACCACCACTTTACTTAATAAATTCCTAATTTTTGTTACTTTTCTAACGTTAGTGGTACTTTGTCGGCAAATACAAAGGCTCAAGTCGTCACGGTTTGTTTCACAGATCATTGTTAATTATTCTACAAAAATGCAGGTTTTAATCTATTCTTTGTGACCAACAATGTGTATGTAACTTGGGTAATGTAACTCAAGAAATAATTGAAAAACATCGAAGGAGGAAGGTGTAGTTATAGAGTTACATTCAAGACAAAAGTGGTTCTTTTTAAAAAGAAGATTTTTGACGTGACATGTTTTTAGCTTACATAGTGAGACGCAATTTAGAAAACTGATGATAAAAAATAAGGGATACCGTTTTGTGTTGCAGCTATACATCTGTGAGGCTTGCGCAGCAGCAGAGCACTCTCGGGACTTCTGGGAGGGTTCCAGATTAAGAGAAAGCACTGTAGGGAATCGCTGTCGTTTATTTTCGGTTAAATTTCATATTAAACATTAAGAAAAGCAAAACTGTAGAAACATTGAAACATAGGAATGAAGATGTCCTAACAGGACTAAAGGTCAAGCCCTAATGCGTCAAAAATGGAGATCCAACCCAGAGGAGTAAGAAAGCTCATAATGAAGAAAAGAACTAGACTCATACGGCCTTGTTACACGTCTATCGTCTACGTCCAAAATTTTGTTTCCACCACTCGATAGTTAAAGAATCACAAAATTCGTCACGTAAAATAAACAGTCCAACTCCGATTTTATTTCAATCTAGCAGCAAATGAACGGCCAATAGAATGCAATTCATAGTTTCTTGTGATCTTTGGCAGTTTTGATTTAATCCACCCATATGCATGGTTATACATGTAGTTATTAAGCAAAGCTTGTACGAAGTACATATTTGTTTTAATTCTTTCTAAATTGTTCTCTCATAAAATTTCACCTTATAACTGATGTAAAGATAAACTAGTACTTCATATCGCAACGTTACAATCTAAAGAATTCGCCAGCAACAATAACGAGCTATCGAACATTCGTTGCGGTCATTATTTGCCCAGCTTAATTACCTCCACCATTCAGCCTTATCACCGTAGACCATCTTTATAAAATAAATCAATTTAATCTAATTAAAAGCATTACATGTTTTTTGTCCAACGGAACAAGATGAGGTATTAGAAGATCGAATCGTGGAGATTACAGCTGAGGTTGTATACTCGTATCGCCGGGTCAACGATCATATCTAGACGTCAAACCGTCCATCCAAAGTCGAGTTTATAAATTATTAAATACAATCTAATTTAATTTAAGCCTTTATGACCTTTTGTTAAACTCTAGAAAAAAACACGTCGAAATGTGCCAGTCCATGTGACTCATGTTTGTTTCATACGTCGCTTGTGTTACGGTAGGGACCGCATTAAATCGTTAGTAGATACGAATGTATTTCTAACTTCATTCTGATGAATTACAATTGTGTCTTCTAGTCGATTCTGATTTGAATTATGTTGAGTGTTTGTGTCACGTTTTCATGCGAATGAATTGAATTAGTCTATTGCTGAATTGATTATTGAAATCAGTGGAGAAGGTTCTACGCGTGTTGTTTGATGGGTGGTTGGTCGCGTCTCGCCACGCAGTCTACATTTCCGTTTTACGATCCAACTCCAGCCACTTTTATTGGCTACCTCGCATCGCAGCCTCCTCGAAGCCTCCCATTCACTTGAAGAAATATACTTTTTTATTGCTCTGTCACTTGGGTAATTTATTGACAATGAACACACGTGCATTTCTATTAATATTTTATGTCTTAAGAGTTTTTATGTAGCCTCAGAGGTCCATTCTTGGGTCAAACGGATGGTTTGTTTTATGTGTTCTCCAGAAGGCTGTTTAATTATTGTTACTGACTTATTTGGATTTGTTAAAGATTTGACGAAGACTTTAAAAATATCCTGTCTAATGAGCAGTTCCCTTCGTTTAATTCTAATTGATAAGTTTATTTAATATACGTCTCTGTCGGTTTCGTAATAACTTTTAAAGTTTATGTGAGTAGTTCTGTTTTATTTATTCATTAGATTTTCGAAGTTTTGCAGGTCAGTCTCTACTCGAGTAACTAACCAAACTTAGGGGTCATTTTGACTTCTGTTTGAAAACAGTTGTCAGCAGGGTAAGTAGAAATAGTCACTTGCTATAACAATCGTATATTCCAAAAAGAATTTTTGATAGATGGCCTGACTTTCTATAGTTTGAAATAGGTACTAACTACACGTTTGGTATTTCGAGTTCGTTTTCCTTAATGTAAATAGTAGAGCGGCATTCCAAATTAAAATTAAGATGGATGTATATTTATGCGCTCATAAACGTCTGACACGATCGAATTATAAGACACCATTTAATGATACAAATTAAGGACAATATTTCTTTCTTTGTGACGGATAGATGTTGGAGCAAATTTATTGAGGTTGTTGACTTTGTCAGTTACAATGTATTTTGTAAACGAGTAATTAAGATGTTCACAAAATATCCACTAATGCATTTCATGTATTTTTTTACATTTAGTCTGATTAGCTTCTAGGTTTTACTGTGGGTTGAATTTTTTGTGAAAATGGCGTCTAAAGATGCGGTTTATTGATACTTGATAATACAAATATTAAATAAATAAATACATACTGACATAGGAAGATGTTGGAAATAATGCGTTAATAATTTTAAAATATGTGAAAAAGCTTAGGGTAACAAAACGTTGTAGGGCAAAAAATAAGTCAACAAATAAATACATTCTGAATTAGGAAAATAATTTAGATGTTGGATTTGTACAACTCTTTTATATTTTTTTGTTAAAACGAATTCTTGGGTAGGAATTTTAAAGCAAATATGCGAACTTTCTCAAAGAATTGTAGGAAGTAAGCTAAAAGTAATCATTATGTCAGCAATGCGAATACCTTGTACTTGTACACACGAGTTGGACCAAAAACAATACGTCACGAGCTCAGCGCGTTCAACCCACAAGCAGTTCAGAATCGTAAATAAATCGAGACAAATACAGGGTGTTAAGAGCACGCTGTGTAATTACCAACTGTACCCGTTATGGGCTGTAACTCGTACAGACAGACAGACATACAGACAATGAGTACGCTCGGCACCTGATTGAGCTTGCAATTATGTTGCGGATGCATTGGACTCTGCAATGTGCATATTCATCACTCAGATGTAGAATGTGGAACTAAAGTGTTTGAAATGGAACCATTTCAGGAAAGTTTTAGCAATGTATAGGTTTTTAATTGATTATTGACTGTTGATTGTCTGCGCCTTCAAATGTTTAATTATACATTTCGAATGATTATTGTGAACGTGAAGTCCGAAAGTATTTTCATTTTTCTTTTGTGAAACTAATAGTAGATGCAAACCATGGCGCATTTGAGTGCATGTAATGTGTGGGCTTTGTTACTTCACGCAGCAATGGACGCTATTCAATCCGACGAACCCAGTCTGGAATGCGAAGAGACAGGAACCTATTACAAGGTTAATCCCTGTCTGTTAGAGCCTTGTGTTTTAGTACCTTAAGTAAGCAACCTGTATGTAATGTGCTCGTATTATGATCATCTGCTTGAAATGTGTAAACTTTATAATAGTGTTTTAAAATACGTCATCAGTGCCCGCAATGAGTTGGTTTGATTGTAGTACAGAGGCCAGCGCATCAGGTTACTCCATTTTTATTGCAAAACTGTTCTTACCACAACAGCACAGAGTGCACGCGTGTGGTAACCTGAGTTGCGGCCGTCCGTACTAACTGTATATATATTTTTTAATTAGTTAGCGAAAATTAAGTATGTGAATCAGCCCACAAAACTGAAAAACTTTCCTAAAGCTTGAATTAAGAAAAAAAAAATTCGCCTCTCCATACTTACAACTTGTGTGATCACTGATCACTGTGATCACACATGATCAGCTAATTGCGTTTGTATGGGACGCCGACATTTTTTTTGAGAATTACATCTAATTTTTTTGGGAAAGATTCATGGGAAGAATCACGCCCTATATTTTTTAGTCACTCAATAGATCTCTTGTTAGTAACACTGTTAATTTAATGAGCCTGACCTAATATGCCTGACAACTGTTCTAAGAAAATAGAGACATAAACACTAGAGTAATAAGTACGTCTAAAAAGGTGCAAGATTATCTTCAGAGATGTTTTACTTACTCGTATAGGTGTAGACTAGGTATTAAGTATGTAGTACAGCATCGTGCTACTTACCTGAAAGAAATAATATTTAAATTAGTTTTGTAAATAAATACTAAGCCGGAAAATCAATAATATCGCTCTAATGTGGGAGCACGGTATTGCCTCTACCCCGCTAAGACGACATAGGACAAGCGAAGCGCAAGGACACTACTACCTTTTCTCGAAGCACTTCGTTATTTTTTAAACCCTCATAACTTGTGTTTGCATTATACCAGATAAACAAAATTCTCGGGATGATATCTATAGTAGACTTATTAAACAAAAAAAGTTTCAATTGTATAGCTCTTATACTTTAGATTTTATTGGTATCTAAAAAACTCCGATTTCGTCACTGACTCACTGATGATTTATCAAAATGCTTAGGGTACTTTCTGAAGTCTTAGAAAGCTGAAATTGGGTAAGTCAGCTAGTATTAGTCTGAGACCAAATAAGATAAAACAACAACAGAATCTAAAACTTGGAACTTTTACCCCCAACCCCTTAAATCGGGGATTAAAGTCGACTTCCGCAGATATGTTCCCTATTTCAATTTTCAGACCTCTAGCAAACTTAATACACCCCTCTTTTTTGTCGGGGATACTAATCCCCGGGGAAGGTCCATTAAAGAAGTTTAATTGCCAGGAATAATTTGAAATGTCAAATTGGGTTTAAAAATTAAATATAATAATAGTAAAAATTAATTGTCCTTACGAGTATTAAAGAGAAATGAAGTAAACTTTTTCTTAAATTAAATTTCCTTTAAGAGAAGGAAGTCGGGGATATGCGCGTGAGTCGCGTTCCTATCGACACGTCAGGCGTCGCGCGCGCATTCCTCCGTTTTTCCTCAGATTCCCCCACGCCGTCCCGACTCCCTAATTGCACTTAATTCTTTCTTTATCTCAAAATTGTAAGTTAGAAGTTCACTATTATATATTTTGAAGTACTATAACAATGATAGTCCTTACATTTACACTGACTAATAAATTCTCAACTCAAATCCATGGACGTAGAAAGCTCAGCAAAAAAAGGTTTATATCTGAAGTAGACAAGACTAGACAAGGCCGGATTTTTCACAATTTTGATAAATTATAAAAATTTTCCCGTAATCAGTGCTATGCTGCTAGTTTTTCGTATTTTACAATTAGCCAGCTCAGTGTACAATTTTAAAACAATGCATATAAAGTCGATAGGCCAAATACATCGTTCTCTCTTTAAATGCTCTGAGTACAATCCAGTTTAAATACGGGCCTGCGCCAGCACAGTTTAAAATTGCGATGTGAGAAGACGACACTGAAACCGAACCTATTTAACACACTTCACACCTTAACTCCATATATTTAGGTTCAAAATCAAATAAGGTATATCTACCTTCTACTTTGTTATATTAAGTATCTTTTAATTTGTAAAGAGTACTATTTTCCTACTTAGGATTGACAATTGGATAGGAAGGATCGGAAAGGATTTGTAGCTAGAGGTTTTGCGTGAATCATGTATGGTGCAATTATGTTCCTAATAGAGACATAAAAACTAATTTACGAGCCTTGTATAGAGTTGAAAGCCTTCGCTGTACATCGGGCTTAAGCAACAATTTAACCCTGATTACGGATATCTGTACGAGTATCATGGATGTTGCATCATGACTTTAGTATTCTAGTCAAATGTATTTTTTGTAAGTTGTTCAAGTAATTTTTTATACAGGCGTTAATCTGGTAAATACGTGAAGCTAAGTAACAATTTAAGTTTTAAATACCATCTATAAATAAACGTGTTTTAAGTGAAAATTATAGCCTTTAAGTTGATTAATTAATTATTATTACAGAACAAAAATTAATAAAACTATATCAGTAATATAAGTTGGATTTAAGTTGACTTAAGCTGTGTTGATGAAAACGCTCTCTTACATTCAGCTCGTGCAGCGATAGGTGCGCAAGCGCATAGATTGCTGATTGGGTGCTAATTGTGGCGTGAGTACGGACAACGAGCTCTCTAAGAAATGAACCGTTTGAGAACAAGTGCTAGGCTCTTTTATGCTCATTGATTTTTTATCTTTTGCAGTATATGTGGTATAGTGGTAGGAAGAGTGGTACCGAATAATTTGTTAGCGAAGAAAAAATAGTCCATAACATTACCATTCACCATTAACTTACTCGTAAGTTATTGTATTGCTAGAAATATAGTGATCTGAAGGTTTGAGAAAACTATACTTTAATAGTAGTAAAGAAAATATGAAAGTCCGAACAAGTGGCAGCATCTCTAAAGATAAAAGAGTATAGTGTCAGCTAAATTGCAAGGGACTTAAAGAACTGCCCAGTGACCATATGGCGACCACTATTAAAAATCAAGTAGCTGCATCAAACAGACATAACCCGCAAATTACAGAGTAGGAAGCCGGGCATGTCCACGAGTGGGAATAAACGAATAAACGGCGATTCCACGGTAAACGAGGGCTCATCCGCAGCTCTCATCAACATAGTAGCGATGAAACCCTAAATCACACCCAATTTAAAAGACTACCCGCGATCCAATGTACAGAGAGCATGGGAACCTTGTAACGAGCCAAACCTATTAAAGAGGCGAAGCGTAGAGAAATATCTCACGATCCTCGCTCATTACAAATTATGGCCGCATTCCTATTTCAGACTCTATTAACAACCAACCGCTAGGAAATGACTGAAGTAGCCGAGGCGACGCAATTAATATCAGATAATATAGGCAAAAACTCGCGCGGAATAAATGACAAATTGCACTCAATAAAAAGTCACTTTAATAAGTGTAGACGTGAGATTCCTTACTGCTACTATGTAAGGAGTAGTGCAACGCAAAGGTGTTGATAACTGAAAACTAGCTAAACGAAGAGGTGCGACCAGTTATGCTAAAAAAAGCAAACACTTAATACGACCATAATTGCACAATTTTAATGATCACAATCAAATTACTTTCTGCCAACAAGTACCACAAGACAAGGTGATACGTCAATAACCGCAGGTCTATTTTAGGTACAATCCGACACGAATCCGACTGTATCAAAAGATGCTGATTATAAGAGAGGAGATAAAAAAGAAACAATCATGTCACGAAAGTTCATTCCGTTAGCACACCGCTGACACGACGTGGCACCTCACAACAACCTTTGTACTCTTGTTACCTCCGGACGACCACCCGATAAGAATAGAGACAGGAATGCCACAAGCGCGCGCCGATTAAACTCTTAGGTGAAAATAAAAGAGATTGTTTATAAAGCCAGAGAAGACGACATGACAATAGATGACGGTGATGGACCGAGACTTCGAGCATTCAGCCGCGAACGAGACGCTATCCGATCCAAATTCGAATTTACTCCCACCGGTTTAGAGTTCATTAATAATAAGACGTGACTAAAACATGTGACTTTCAGAAGATGATTAGGAAAAGTGGGGGCGTGATGTGTGAGCGAGAGAGCCGATACTGAAGGAGAGAGAGGCGTGTAGCCGAGGGTCACAGGCGTGATGTCAGGTCAGCCACTTTTGCACCTCGCCATAACAACGCGTCTCAAATTATTATGGACGTTTGATAAGTGTTGGGAGATTGCAGCGTCTTGGTACTTTATGATGTTAATTAAGTGTTTACGTTACTAGCTCAAGTGTGGTTCGAGAGATTGTTGACACTCATCGACGGGCGCCTCCGTGTTTTTTTTTGTTTGAGGAAACGTCGCTCACACTCGACGCTACTGTGCTTTCACCGGGCACGTTTACAAAAAGAACATTGACATCCATTTTTTGTATTAAATACTGTAAGTGGACATACTCATATCAAACGATCAACTGATATCGAGACACGGCGACATGTTGATGAAAAATTATCTGTCTGCAAGGAATTTCATCTGAACCATATAGATAAGACAATAATATCAGATGGTATATTTGAGCTAAGAAGCTCCGAAATAGCGGTAATAAAACAACATTAGCGTAATAACGATTTATAGCAATAAAATCTGTTATGACGTTTGCCAATAAACTTCCCAAATCTCTTTGCGTTTTAAAATAACTGTAGATTAAGGAGCAAAAGACTTGAGCTAGCAGACTCCATAACTTTGGTCTTTTAATGCGTCTTAATGTGTATTTTACGAGTGTTACACAAGAAGCGAGCAGTTTTACATTGGCTTAAGCGATCTCTATCTGGTGTTATTAAATCCTCTGATGTTCCGAAACATCAAATTATGAATGAGGAATAAATCAACGGGGGCGGTCGTAAACTGCTTTATGTTTTGTTCTGACGTTCATTTCGATTGCTCCTCCAAATTGCCCCAGATCTGGTCCCGTGCAAATTCGTAATGAGATCAGTTGCAGGCTCATTTTGGACTCGCAATTTAGATATCATTGACGTGATTATGGAAGTGCCTTTATAGAATCTAATACAGTTGATGATTACTTTATACAATGAGTCAATAAGCTAAGTAAGGTACGGACTTTCTTTGTGAATTTTCTTTTGATTTGAATGTCGTTGTAACAGTACGAGCTTTTTTATCGATAGCCTTTACCAACTATCGGACCTATGTAAATGATTTTAATTTTTACTTTTCGTATTATAAAGGTAAGATTAGGTTTATCATTTGGACCAATTGTTTTTACTTTATTATTAAGTCAGCCAACGCAGTTGACTATTTCTACAACGCTTCTAATTTTAATATTTTTGTTTAATTTAATTTTTTATTTTATTAGGAAGATTTACAGGCAATCAACTGATTGCTGATGAGAAGTGTCGAATTTTTGAGAATTCCACAACTGCTCCTTAGGGAAAGTTGTTCAATTTCATGGGAAGAATCACCCCCTAAAGTGTCGATTTTAAAGTCCATCCATATACCATAATGAAAACATTTTTTGTGGTTTAAAATAGCGATGACGTCACATTAAGTGGCTACATAGATATCTTTTCCTTTTATTAGGGAATCATAAACGCATTAGAACTTAATGAAACATTATGAAAGGCACATATTAATGCGGGGTGCAGCCACGTCGATTTGATAAATGCTACGTCGATGACTAGCGATATGCCCTGACTTCGTTTACCGATTGCCATGACGCTAAAGACCGCATCGGGTCTTCTATTTAGTGATTGAGAAAAATACAATCAATCATAATTATTATTATGGATAGGTTATTGTGACAACATCGAGTGAATTTTTTTAACAAAGTAAATGGATTTATTAGGATATTTTTCTCTAGGAGCATTAATAGAACGTATTAAAATTAGCGATTGACATCTTTCTTACTTTAAAAACATATCTTAAGGAAGTATGTATTTCAAAGGTTTAGTTGATGTAAACTAGATAGGCGTGTAAACTTAAAGTTATTATATTTTTTGTTTCGAACACGTGGTTATTTTAATCAACCTACTGTAAAATAAATTTTTGAATTTTGAACGTGCTCAGTACTCAACTTTACATTTTAAAAACAACAGTCATTCTAAAAACAAATCATCAATCTGGCCAAGTGATCGACGAAAAAACGAATAAATAGTAAACTTGGATCTTCCTTAAAACATACAAACAATTGATCCGTGGAAAAAAACGTGACCAGGACTGAAACACAATGACAACTGCATACTAACCCTGAATCAATCACAAAAAACGGAATCCGAACAAAAACAACAATTAAAATGAGGCTCGGCTGCCCAAAGAAATATTTAAAATACGCTCTCTGAGTCTCCACTGCGTCTTTGGATGGAGCTAGGAATTGTGCTGCAGGAGCGCTTTTGACACTTATTCAAAATTTTACACTGGCAACACTGACTTCATCAGGCCTTGGTTGTTCACTACATTAATATTATAAAGAGAAAATATTTGACTCTTTGTTTCAATGCAAACCTCTCCGAAACTACTGGACCGATTTGAAAAATTATTTCACTGTTAGAATGCTACATTATTCCTGAGTAATATATGATACAATTTTTTTTCAAATTCCCACAGGAACGAAGTCCCGGGTGGAATGCTAGTTTATGATAAACATAATGCGATGTTCGGAGCATTAGCGAACATTTTCGAATTTTTGACACTCTCCATCGGTTTAGGTTTGGCCTATTGACAATGTTTTGTCAACTGTCTGATTTTGTACTCGAACTCATAGTAAACTTTTTAATTTTGACACTTTTATCGTTTTTTTGACAAGACAAAACTGTTTTTTTATAAATCAATACATTTATTATTCCGAACTCTACTGTTTGCAGCTCAAGCTTACCTACTGAGATTAATGTAATGTAAACTATTTATTGCAATCTCTTACAGACTAATAAAGAAAATAACATAGCTATTGGCAAATGAGACCTGCCTCCTAGTAATCCATCCCAGGCAACGACACTTCATTTTTTTCTGAATCTGAGGTGTCGTCCTATGGTCTCATGCGGTGTGGTAGGCTCTGTAAAGGGCCGTCTGGTTCGCGACCACCCTCCTACCGAAGTCCGACGCCAAACAGCTTGCTGTGTTCCGTCAGTGCGTGGGAGTACCAGTGCCTTTATGGGCATTTTCTGGGTTAACTCGCTCTATCGTTGACCTCGTCTTTGACCTTATGGTCTTGATTGAGGTCAAGAGTTAACCCATCTTATAATTAAAAAAATATATATCCCTGAAGGAATTTCTTTCAATCATGTTTATATGTCGTTAAATCCTTTGATGTAACTTTGACTTTTTTTGAAATAAAATAAAGCTATTTTGACTTTAACTCTACCTTAGAGATGGTAAGAGAGAAACACATGTATGAGATCCAGTAAGTACCTAAAATCTTTTCATTTCTTTTTCCCATTGATACAAGAGCAATGCCAACTTCAAAGTGTCACGCTTCTGCCAATTTATTAGACGAAAAAAAATCTTGCGGCAAATTTATATTTATATTTGTAATTTTAAAGAAGCTTTAGATTCAATAACAATAATAGGGTGCCTCAAATTGAAGGACTTCTATTCATTAGTCCCTCCTTTAGAATCGAGTTTTTCTTTCAACCATGTTCTTTTACTATTAAAAAGAGCTACACGTGTCTTCTTGTCGTCTTTATTGGTTTAACCCAATTAATGGCATCTAATGTTGTTCTCGGAAAGGACTCTACTATAATAAATTACTAATTCACCCTTTTTATTACAAATTTTATTATAATATTGCGTCATAGAAGTATAATTTACTGTAGAACAAAAATGGCTCCGGTATTTTAAAGTACCTTTAGGTAGGTATTGTTAATGTTATGTGCATGTTGGTCTATGTACTTTCCTGATTGGCGCCTTGTTTATGAAATTAATTACGTTTATGTGTTTTTATATTACCTATTTGTAGTATTTATGGATTTTAAAGTAATGGCATTAAAGTAGGTATAAAAGTGTTGAAGTTTTGAACATGTTAAAACGGGTTTTTATTACAATATTCGTTTTAAAAGAGTATCCAATACTTCAGCGATGTGAGAAATTTAATGATCATGGATCAACGAAAACAAAAATCGTTGTTATTATTTAAAGAGTCGGGGTAGGGGTCAAGCTTGTACGCAGGCCCCCGTGTCACTGCGACCTTGACAGATCTATTTTAACAGTACCCTTCTATATCGCAGTACATCCTGGAGTCCTATGCCAACCACGAATCTGGCTATGTGCTTAGCGGGCACATCCTTAATGTCTTGGTAGGACAAGTTGTGGCCTCCAAGGTACCGATTCCTACTGCAGTGCGCTGCAGTCACAGGTTACATGAAGAGACGTTTCGTCAGCTTCATGACAGAATCTACACAACTTGGTCTCGGTGAGGCCCATGTTGTGCAGATGTTTATTCAGTTTGTTGTGGCCAGTTAGAATCCTAGTAAGAATTCGAACGTAGCCTTTGTTCATTAAGCGTACTTACTGTCTTTGACGATTTCTCATCAAAGCCCTTGATGAGTAATTTAGCTTGCACCTGTCCCAGGGTCTGAGCCCAAAGCTTATTGCTTTCGCTATGCCCCCAGTGTCAGAGTGCAAACTTGATTGCGCACGAGGGAATGCCACAGACGGGTTCAGGTCCCAAAATCGTTGTTAGAACTCGTAATAATCTGTTATACTGGGAGAATTTAGTTAGAAAAATTTAAGGATGTACATCAACCCACTAAATTGAACAGGTTTCCCCTAGGAAGTGAAGTTTGTAGAGGTACTTAATTGGGTTAGACTTATCTTCTTATATCGTAAGATAAGCAGCGAAACAAACAACTACAGTCTATTGTTTCTTTATACCCACTAGAGATTATTTTTAAATCTCATTTATCTATAAACAAATAAAAATAATTTTGCGTATTAAGCAGCTCATTCCTCAATCCTGTCGATAGTATCGTAGGTTTTAATTTGCAAATGCTGGATCGCATTGAATGATTGAGACTGAGCGCTGAGAGTTGACAGCGAGCGCATTCTATGTAAAATATGAAAGACTTGCTTCGAACAGCGAGAAGGTCAAGGATTGATTAAACATACCTGATGTGGATGCGGCAATAAGAATTCATAGGCAGACAAACGTCTTCGTCTTTTCGTATAGGTATAATCAATTGTGTGACAAACTTGACTGACCCTGGTGTCAGAGTTTTCAAACCGCACAATGGCCTCTGACTTGGTTTTAACGATTGTAGTCAATCGATAACAGCCAAAACCAACTGCTTAACGTGTCCTCCGAAGCACGGTGCTCGTGATAAATTTGCCACTTTGGTCACTTATTGATGATGTCTTATTAATGATGTCTATGTCTATGTCTTATTAGGTTCCCTACCTTTGTGTACGTTGCTTAACCTCACTGATCGGTTAAGAGGGTTATTAGATAGAACTACGTTGTGTAGCTGCTTCCAGTGATGGAACATGAGTATAGTGGTGATAGGTTTTCAGCCTTTCGCCCACGTTATAGCAAAACTCTTGCGTTCCACTTATTTCCTTCTACAGTATGCATGGAAAAAGTTGGCAGCTGGAACATTATTTCACTCCCAGTCCAGCGTGGAAAAATACACATGACATTCATATTTTCTGTTACAATAGATAGAACATCGAGTAATTAAGTAGAAGTATGTGTATCTACATTAAAGCCGAATCCTAAAGTTACGTATGACAGCTCAACCACAGGTCGCTATAACCTTGTTACGTCATCTTTTCAAATCAAAATTTAATAATACCATATCTCCCTAATTAATTACAAACTAAAGATATACATCATCATAACTCTAAACTAAAAAAATTGTTTCCTAATATTAATATCATTTAAAATGCTAATCATACGTAACTTTACGATTCGGCTCTACTGTAGTGGTGACATGTTGTCAGATCAGAAAGTCTCCGGTAGGAGACATGTTCAATAAGTACTGGGCGTTATGAGTACTGAAGGTTATGTGTGATCCGAAGGGAATTAGTACAGATTTTGTAGCTGTCATCAAAGATTTTAGCTACACAACGTAGCTGTAGAATACCACGAATGATAGAGCTTCGTAATACAAGGAACATAGAGATGTTAGGAATAAATAATATAAAAATAGCTAATACAAGTTTATGGAATAGCGCTCGGCACAAGTTTGTTAGTAAAATTTTGTGAAGATATCGAAGTTACACTTTTCTGAGTTCTTCTGAACATCAATATCAACGGGCGGGAAATAACGCTTTCAGCAATCAATTCCTAATCCACCATAATCAGTCATCCTATCCTGAAGTGATGTGGACCTGCCACCTTCGCCCATCGCAGCCATCTCCACCTTTCTTCTAACATCGAGAACCTCGGTCATTCCAGATATAAAGCAGCCCCTGACCGCAGTATACATCTCTATATCTATAAACAACATATGCCCACAAGTATACGTATAGCAACTGATTGAATTATGGGTGCACCACAGCTGATTAATGCGACTTTACCACTGACGGACTATTGTCTGCCAGATCTGCATCGGAAATAAGAAGACGAGCTCAAAGTGGGAAGACGGGAGGTCTTTTTATAGTCTCCATCGTAGACCAATTGCCTTCAATGTTTGGAATCGATCAGAGAGATTAAGCAAGGTTGCGTAAAAGAAATTGCTACCTTAGCAATAAGACCGCCATTTTGTACATTTTGTTTATTTCCTTTTTTGTCTGATAAGTTTTTTGCAGATATACTTAGTCAATATTTATGGAATTTGTAACAGAACGCGAGTATTCCCTGCTTCAAGGAGCACGCTGAACCGTTTTGGGCCTTCAGGAATCTGTAAAAAAAACCTCGATTTATTCACAGACTCATCAATGCCCTGTTTGAAGTCGAACCCTTGGATCTAGAAAGATGAAAGCTAAAAAAGTATGAGAGTTTTCGTTTATGATAGACAAGGCTGAATTGTTAAGTTCCGGACGCTCTCTTAAATATATTATTCTTTTGGTGCTAATTAATTAAACAGACAAAATTGTTGATAAGTATAAGTTCATAAATTTTGGTTTACATTAAGTTTAAGTCTTATAATCATAATGGTTGAAAGATTAAAGCGCGCAGTGTACCCTCAAAAACTACAGATTTGATCGTGTCGCCTTTTAACGTTCTAAGGAAGAAGAGAAACCGGAATGTGTAAGTATCAGCATTTTGTCCGCGTGGAGGTTATTATGCGAGATCCTTTTAGATTTACTACTTGTTCAATTCTCCTTATTAAAGAGTGAAGTGCCAATTTATAAAACCAAACCATTGACTTGGTGGAGTTTATTTCCTAGAATCTGTAGTTATGGTGTTCAGTTCAATTTTTTTGGGTTTACTTATGATATTTTCAGCAAAAAAATAAGTGGGTAGTCCTAACAAATGATATTTTTGCCAGAAATATCACTTAATAAGCTTAGTCCAAAGTTATGTCCTCTCAAAATACTTATTATCCGGAGATTCAATAAACAAAGCCGAAGCGCGGTCTTTTCCTTAAACAAACAAAAATAAATGAAAATTCAGAGGTCGAAATATAAAAACGATAAGAGGATTAGGTGGAACGGGGATGACATTGGAAATTAAGGCTGTTTTCTTTTGTAATTTTCCCCCTTCTCACCCTCGGGTGGTGGCGAGTCGCGTTAAAAATGTATGTTGTCTATCCTCGGCCAGTGGGAGGCTTCGCACGGATAATTTTCATCCCGAGTTTCCCTGTACACGCTTTATGATGCCCTGCGTGCCTCTTTTCTCTAAACAAAATTACTAACCCTGTAAGGATTGCGCGTCTATTTATCATTATCACTGAAAATTTTTCGTCGCGTGATTTTACGAGTAGTTCTTTATTTTCCGACATTTCGACAACTCTCCATTTAAAGCTGTATCATGGTCAGGGATCCTACTGTGGTCTTAAGCGTCTGATATGAACATTTATAAAAAATCTTTCAGATCACTTCCCACCCGTTTGTTTCAATTACATATAATTAAGTAAAATTAATTGAAAACCTTTGTAATAAACAACCGTTAATACTACTTAATAAAGACCTTCGTTAAATATGCCCGCCGAGAGAACACACACTTTCTTTACAGATACCTTTAATTGACATAATTACTTCACCAACAAAGATTAACACAAGCGTCGTGCCAAAATTCGTTTCATGCCGCGTTCCTATAAGGCGTAATTAAGGGACGACGCGGGCAAGAAGTGCTGGAGAATCGCGCGGCTTCGACCAGCGCGTTTTTGTGGCGTCAAAAACACGCCGCGCTATCTGCAATAAATTAGGCTGAATGCCGAAAGCCGACACCGCTCAATACTCGCAGGCGTTAAATAAAAACATTAAAGCCCGCTTGAAATAATCGGCGGGAAAAAGCGATATCGGACCGATTTGGTGACGACAAGCGCTGAGTACGTGAGCGACCGAGCGTCAACCCGACTCAATCCGGGAGAAATGCCCTTTTATTTTCATATTGATATTTATTTTAATAAAACTCGGATAATATATTGAAAATAAACACGATTTTATTATATTATTTAAAAACAATTTCCATTGTTTCTGGATTGTGTATTTTTCTCGAAATACTATATGATTCCAGTACGTGCGTCTTATATAAATAAATATTGGTTGATATTATAAATGTTTTATTCACTTTGTGAGTAAGGCGGTTGCATGAGAATATATAAACACCAAAGTGCTGCCTACAAGTAGGTATAAAAGTAGCAGAACGAACTGAAATCTATTTCCATCGCAGACCGTCTAACTCATAACTAGTGAATTTCAATTCTCGAGCGGCGGCCGGAGGCGCATACGAGATCACTCCTACCTAAACCCACACATGCACACTTTTACAAACACATACGAACATTTCACAATACCTCCACCCGTTTTACATAGAAAAGGAGGAAATATTATTACTTTTGTAGGTGGTTTAATGGTGATTTAATGACTTTTTCGCTAACAATAGTGAAGTACAAACTTACCTACACGCCTATTGTTTAAATATCTCGATAAGGTGGATGTTTAATGCGCAGTGGCATAGCAAATTGTTATTTTAAAAACTGATACTGAAAAAAATGTAATAAAATATAAAGATTGGTCCAATATTCAAACGACATTTTGAAATTATGTATGTAATTTTAAAAAAATGGAACAGAGCTTCAAAATTGAGTTTTTCATGACAATTGGGATAATTTTAGCCAAGACGAGGTTACTTGGTAATAAAGACATAATTTATTTAGTACCTATCTAATTAGAACAACACAATGGTTAAATCGATACTGGAATGTCAATTGATGCTTCTCGTGTCGGCCTAAGCTAAACTATGCTAACCCAGCCTTAACACTTTGATGTGGCACAATACTGTTGCCTTATTAGAACTCTCCCTATTGAGCATTTACCGATGTCAAAATGTTAAGTTGCAAGTAAAGAATTAGTGTTCTAAAGTGCAATTTGTGCACGTCGGTATATAAGGAGGGCGGTCCGAAAGGGGTGGGTGAGTACATATTCATCTTGTTAGGTATGCGTCCGGATGCGCTGGCTTCGGCAAACACAATAAGAGCTTTCTTGCCTTCTATCCCCCCTCACCCCGCCAAAGGGGGGCTCCTGCCTCTTATGGAAAACTTATTAGAGCGCGGCCCGCCCGGGAATCCTTTTTCCTCGGTAAATATTTGAGGGAGAAATTAAAATTTGACAGCGGACGTTCTGAGACTTGCTAAAAGGACGATAGACTCCATTCTATATGCTCGTACGTGATATTTGAGGCGTAAAATGAAATTTAGATTGAGTTTGGCCAGTCTGGCTTGCTTCTTTGCGGGGGAATTGAGTCTCTTATCTCTTTTGGTAAACATTGTACTTAAATACGAAGCTAACCTTGGCGTGACCGTCGTCTGTGAATTTTTTACTTCGCACGTGTACTGATAAAGTACTGACACATAAAGACTGATTCAATAGCTTTTTTGTCTGTGGTTGCCGATTGATTCGCATTTACCACAAATTGTGTTTATTACATTATTTCATGGGCACCAAAGATGCAGACAGCAGCACGTCAGGAAACACACGAAAGCTGGAGCTATTGCAACTGACATAAAGGCGTCGTCAAGGTCAACATATACCTATAAGCTGATGTGCTGCAGTGTGTACATAAATACAATTTTCATTTACATAAGGATACAATGGGAAGCGGTGATAGCCCAGTTGGTAATGAGCCAGACTTGTAATTGGAAGGTCGCGGGTTCAAATCCTGGTACGGCTAAATTCGTCTTTTCGGATTTATGTACGGATTAATAATTATCACTTGCTTAACGGTGAAGGAAAACATCGTGATGAAACCCGCCCGTCCAAGAAAATTTATTTTCGAAACCCGATTGGGCCAGCGTGGTGGACTATGACCTAAATCCCCTTCGTGTTTCGAAGGGAGGCCCGTGCCCCTCGGTGGGGACGTATATGGGCTGGTAAAAAAGAAATAAGGATACAAACGCTGCTTTACTTTAAAATTTACTAGATTTTCAAGAATGAGATTACAAGCAAATCTCTCAAAGAAAATGTTCAAGGAATTTGAAATATGATATTTTCCTATCTTGCAGTAGTTGGAACTTCTCGAGACTCTCAACTGATAACTAACTGAACTAGTTTTTGAGATGCCGTCTTATTCTATTTCCTTTTTACATATTAAGTAGTTTATATAGTATTAAAAATGTATATGGTACAAGTTTATATGGAATGAAACTAATAAGCTATTAATAGCTTAGCAATAGCTTTAATTTTCTTGGAATAGCTTTTCACCCGGGACTTTGTTCCCATGGGAATTTGGGAAAATTATGTAGCCTATGTGTTAATCCAGGGTGTCAGCTACCTAAATATAAAAATGTATCAAAATTGGTCCAGCCGTTTGAGCGTGAAAGAGTAACAAATGTTCATACATCCCATTTATACATGCGTAGGTATATACAAACTTTCGCGTTCATCTACAATCGCAGTCAATCTACGGGCTATTTTCACCACGGTTAAACCACGTCTAGAAGCTAATCAGACAGAATTTCAAAAAAAAAGTATGAAAATGGCATTGTCAAATCTCATAAGAGAAACTTCAAAGGACCGTGAGTTTTCAGGAAGAAGAAACATCTGAAACACATCTGACAACTTAATTATAGATCAGTCTGAGTCGCGTTCTGTAATAGGTGCGTATTACAGAACGCGACTCAGACTCTGATCTATACTTAAGTAGCAGTAGTCTTTTTCATTTTGATTGTGAGAGAAAGAGACAATCAATACTCAAGTCAAGATCAAGACTTCAGTCTCCTTCTGTATTACGGGCCATAGTCTTAAATTTTTCCGACCTGCTAAAAGCACCTTGTAAATAAATTCTCGAAAGTTCCGTCTAAAATCCTCTGTCTCGATCCGTATCACATAGGTACAGCAAACAAAAGCGAGGAGGAAAGAACGTACGGTACAATAATTCACACGTAAAACCAATGTAGTGAAAAATGAGAGAGGAACGGTACGTGTGCCGCATACCTCCTACTCCTCCTGACAAATGAGCACATTTGCCTCCGCACACCTTATGTACTTATCGTACATAATGTTGCAAATACTTAGATTCGAGAAAAATGTGGGGATGTTTTTAATTCTGGGACTGTGACACGCTTGAAAGTTTTCGTGGGTTAAGTATAATGTTTACATGCACATCATCACGCAGTGCGGTCCTCCACCTGCACTCAAAAAGATCTAATGGACGCTACTCCATCCGCCGTCCAGGTGGCTACGTTCTGGGCCACAACATTATAACGACTACTTGCCATCGATTCGCTAAGAAGAGAATAATGTTGAAAATTTTTAAGCCTAAAGCTTGTCTTCAAGGCTTAAAATAAAGATACACTCTATAAAGATTTTTTTTTGTAATTACACTAATATTATGAAGGCAAAAGCTTGTAAGGATGGATCGATAGATCGATGTTTGTTACTCTTTCGCGCAAAAACTACTGGATGGATTTTGATGAAACTTTGCATTAATATTTTCCTAAATCCCGAATTGAAAGAAGTCCAGGGCAGAAATGCGCCTTTTTCTGACCTGCGTACGAACTTGTGGAAATCAGTTTGTTCCTCTATAGAGAAATTAGAACACACGTGCAATATTTCAACTTACTAGGTCCCGAGGTAATTTTTTTATATTAAGAACGTTATAAATATTTTTTAATCTTTCTTTATCTATGTTATATAAAAGTAAAAGGAAACAAAGATATACTTTCAGGTAAATTGGTTGATACAGGTATGCAAGATTCCACCAGATCAATACAACCACTTATTAGAAATTTCCCAGAAATCCTCTGAGTCTAATGTTTCATTCGATTCCGCGAACTCATAACAAATCCTACGAAATTACATTACAGAGCCAAATTACTTTCCAAATACCGCTATACGTATTCCAACATTACTCTACAAAAATAATTACTCTGACAAATAAGGCTTAAGGTTTTAGGTTTATTTTATATAGGATATTAAGGGGTAATGTCTTGGAGGTAATTAAAGGTAGGGGAAAAGAGTAGGGGGAGGCTGCGAGGGTGGGCGTGTCACGCATGCGCCGTGGTGTTTAATTACTCGAACAAGAGCTCATCGACGCCTGGATTCATTAGGGAGAGAGTACATATCTTGGAGTAGCTATGCTACGTGGTCCGCCCCTGAAACTGTAGGTATTTCCTATAGCTGCGTAGTTTTTTCATCTACGTATATATATTCGGTTGTACTGGTTCTATGTATTAAAGATTTACTACACGTGGAACTTTTTTGTTTATGTTGGGTGTTGAGTAGAGTTATAAGTACATTTAGCAATAATTAGAACTTTGATATAAATGAAATCTCTATCTGAAGATACCGACTTATTATTTGAGGTAATTAACAAGGACTCATTAGGTTTGAAAAATCTAGAGATAGTGGATTTGTATAAGAACTTAACAGTGATGTGTATGAGACTTTACGTCTCGAGAAAAAATAGTTACTCTCAAATGATTTTAGTCGTCCGTTTAAGTATTTAGCTGTCCTTTACACCCTGTATAATGTATATTAAGATGGGTGGTTGATTACCTACATAAAGATTTTTTAAAAACTAAACAAAAGTTATATGTTAGGTTCTTACCACGACATAACCGATAAAATAACCTACTATTTTAAAAATAACCACGAGAATGTGACACAAAGTTTTATTTGCAGAAATAGTATATATATGTAAGTATGTAAGATCGGTATTACGTTGGTAAGTATACGCCTAATTTCATTGCCCCTCTCATTTATCCCACGTATGATTTACATGAGTAATAAAGAAAGCAATAAGGGGTAAAAAAACTAACATATCTGGCGAACATTCAAATGAAATGGGCTTGAAATCGCAGATAAGGAGGCTTTATGAAGGAAATAAGGCGAAGCGAGGGTGGTAGGGTGCGGGTGGCATTAGTGTAGGCTTCCTAATATAAATAGGGGTACGACGCGACGTTAGAAGTCGATTCGAAGCGACGAATGGGTTATCAGGCTTTTGAGTGAGGAAAAAGAAAGGTGTATTTTAAATCCCAGAGAAAAAAAGAGGGGTGTTATAGGTTTGACGTGTGTCTATGTGTCTGTGTATCTGGCTGTGCCATCGTAGCTACTTAACGAATACATCGATTTCAATACGGTTTTTTTGGTTTGAAAGCTACTTTAATCGAAATAGTTCTTAGGTATATTTCATTAAAATTGGTTAAACCGTTGAAAAGTTATAAGCGATGTATATCAGAGGACATATATACATTTTTTTAATTTTAAAGTTTCTAAACTAGCTTTCCAACACTAATTTTCCGATTAGCCTATTGTTTAATCCCGTCGCGCACTTGTTTACAGCGCGTGCGATACAAATCCTGCACACGCGGGTGTGCAAGAATCGCACGAATGTTTAAATACGATGCAAGCTATCTATTTAACTGTAATTTTTTCATATTTCGATGTGTGTTCCTTTGGGAAAGTTGTTCAGTTTAGGGGCTGATTCACATCCTTAATTTTCGCTACCTAATTTAAGGTCACCTAATATTATAATAAAAATTACCTTGAATTAGTAGACCTAAGTAGAACAGTTTAATACAAAAATGGTATATACTGAGTCTAAATACAAAATATAAATTGCAATAGATAAAACATCACAGTGGTTCGGATTACCCGAGCACAAAGACCGAAAATGAATTGAATACACGTATACCCATGTCTTTTTACTATTCACGACTCGTGCCAAAAGTTTTATAAGCGACATATTTAAATGCTCCGTTACCATAGTAAAGATGTATAGATTATATTACGCATTACATCTAGCAGCATATCTAAATAGTACTATTTAAATAAAAAATCGCAGCACGCGACGAGGTGACGGTGTTCATGTAAATCGTCTCTTCAAAATCCCGTCACGTAGGAAGGAAGGGTGCATATATTTTTGATTTGTTCTCGACTAGGCAATTTTTCCATCTTTTCTTATTTTTTGTGAGCGTAATGATGAGCCGAGTTACTAGGGAGCTCGTTATTTCTTTGAAGTTCTTGTCTGTTATGTCAATTTGCTAGTTACGAGAACATTTTATTGTTCGACAAGCAAAATAAACTCTCAATGGCTCTGTAGTTTTAATCTTAGTTTGTAATAAATCAGTGACCTGTCTAGACCTTAAAACAGTGTGACACATTTTCAAAGCTTTCAATCACAAGGGTGGCTACCGATGTACCGACCCCCGCCTTCATTTATCTCATGTCGCGCCGGGACCAGAATTATGCCTCGGAAGATGTTTCGATCTCGATCCGACAAGATATGTATCTGGGTTGTAATTTTTCTTGCCCATCTTAGTATTCGGAACACAGTGTGCCCGCCCTACATGGCTAATGCGATCTATACGCGAATGTATTTATAAGAATGTGAGGAAAATTCAGCGAAGGGAAATGAAAAAGTCAATGATTGAATGTCATACCTTTGGGAATAAATTTTGTAGGGTGGGGAGTTACACGTGTCTCCTAGTCGAATCAGAGGCAAGTACTCGGAGACGTTATTATTATTTCAAGAGCTACTTTCATTCTCTGTGTTACTCGTAATATCCACATGGCTAAGTATGTGAGAAAGCCTTTTTCAGATTACAACCGAAAGGTTGAATAGACAAAAGTCTTTCTAAAAGGACAATGCCCATTTTCTTAGCGGATTTTTTCCGGCTCTGAAATAATTACGCTTTACAAACTGTCCCCTTTATCTCTCCTCGGTCGTTTCCTATCTTCGTTTGTTCCATTTATCCTTCGAAGTCTTCGCTGCGTTCTATCTGTATCCACTTACACATAGGTAGGTAGCTACAAGTCGATGTTTGTTAGACTCTCTCGAGATAATGATACCGTAATTACCTAAGATAGATCCCTTAGTTTTTGCCTTAAAAATTATATAGTAATTAGATCGCCGCTCTACCCATAATGGATCTAATTATATTGAGATATCTCTGAGGTAACAAAAAACTGGCAGACGTCGAGACAAAAGACTTTAATATCAAATTCATTTTAATAAGAATTTGCATTTTTACTGTCTACCTACTTAAGTAAAAAACGTCAAACAAACATTTTTGTTATACAGTTTCCACGACTGCATAATATTGAATACTAAATGAGTTGCTTATGAAAAGCAAATCTTGAATAAAGCCGAGTTAATTGGAACAACTTCTTAACTCAAAACAAGTTTCCAATCCACTTTATCTCGTGTTTATGTTACATTTTCATAACGAAATTAATTTCATGTTTCCATTCGAATTATTTACGAGTTCGAATAAGCAATAAACGTATACCAATAACATGTACATATTTGCTTATGGTCGTTAAGACCATGGATTTATCTAAAAAGGAGAACAAAAATGTCGCGGGTTAACTCTGTGTCGTAAAAGAGCCAGTACTACGAGCAGACCGACGCAACAAAAATACTTTATTTATATGCTAATGTAATTTATATGACGCTTAATGTCTCGTGGCTGGTAACGCACGATTCTGGTCCATTCTTCGCTAAAGAACGGGTGAAGTAAAAAGGACTGTGTGTAGTGAAATTAAGGTAGCATTTTGGGGGTGTGTGTGTCGTATGTCGATACGATTATGAATGCGCGGTAGGAGGCAGCTCCCAGCCCAGCTTCCTTGGAGGTAGGAGGGGGAAGGGGGGGGTCGGAATCAATAAAAATACGCGAGAAAAGCGTTGATTATACAACGGGAATTTGGAAGAAAACGGCTCTTTCAATAATGCCAGATGTGAGCGAAACGAGAAGTTTATACGGAGGGCATTCCGATAATAAGCGTTCTTATTTACTTGCCTAATTGAAAAATGTGTGTATTTTCCTTTTTACAGCCGCAATGTGGCAAAATGCCAAATGGACTTATTTGGCTGGAGTGATAATGCACCTGCGAAACTACTTTATTTATTTAATTCATTCCTAACTCCAAAAGTTATTATCTAAATGTCAAAGCAATTAAAACGCGTATACTGACTCTACCTACACTACTTACAAATTCACGTTACAAGGTAGAGTAAAAAGATACGTACATTAGACATTCAGACTAAAACAAAATGCATGGGTGATGGACATTCGCTGGAATTGTATAGGATTTGCATGAGACAGGGATTGAAGGCTGGACGAGTCCGCTTCAAATGCAGATTTACTCGATATGAGATAAATACCAAGTATAATGGTGAGGGTTGATGGAAGGTACAGTCAACTGGTAAAAGTATACGATTACATACTTTTAAATATTAAATCGTAAAACCCGAGAAGATATTAACATTGAGTAGAAGGAGTGATAAAACTTGTGAGTGTGAATCTGATCATGAAACAAACGAAAATGTTATCAGCTGGTTGTACAAACTGTGTGAAGGAGCGATATTTCGACTTTAGGGCAAAGTTGTACAGTTTCACGCATACTTTCTTACAGAAATTAGGTGATTTTATCTTTTTAGGGAACATTTTAAGGGATTGTGTAAGTCCCCGAAGCAGAATAATATTCCCCATGGAAAAGATAAAGTGAAGCACGAAAAAAAACATCTCTTAAAGAAAAAATCTAAAATGTAAAGTGACCTTATAAATAAACGAAAATATTGACGTCGACTTGCACTTCATACAGAAACGTTTTCGAGAAAGTTAAATTGGCCATCACCTGTCATCACAAAGTTCTTGCAGATCAATTTATGGCTTAAGTAATCAACAAATTACTAAAGTAATTGTTTTGTACTTACGTGCGTCGACTCCAATGACAATTTTCAAGGTGTTTACTTACCTGTAAAAAAAGAAATATGGTTATAGCTTGACTAAAATCATTTTTTACTTAACCCTTTTAGCGCCAAGAGTTTTCGTCAAAAGCGCCCACCACACGCCACAACATCAAAAAATTGTAAAAAAAAATAATGTCGTGGCGTATGGCGAACGTTTGGTGAACGATATTAAAGTTAAAAAAAAAATGTCTAATATATCAGACTTTGGCGGTGAAAAGGTTAAAATGTTAACTTAAGTTGTAAGATTCTATACATTGAAACTTAGTTTAAACATATAGACTAATAGTGCGTTAATTTTACAAACTGAAAATAAAAATGGCTCATGTAAAAAACATAGAAAATAAGTACGACCTTTGATTTCAACAATAATCAACCTAATCATAAAGTAGTTACCTAAATATAAATTCGTATTTTTTGCTTACTTCAAAAGAACACAGGTGCGATACGTATTAAAGGTTTTTTTCTGTACGTTATACTTTTTCATCAGAAATAACGATACTAAACTAAACTATTATTTATTCTGTGACTAAACTCTACCGATTAAATCTTGCATCTTCATACAATGTAATGCTTTTATCAAACGTATTAAAAAATGCATAAGTATTGTTATGTGTATACATTTTTACTTAAGTAGTTCTACCAACCCAATATTCTAACGAACCAAGTTAGACGATGCAACGTTCCATTTACATCCAAATAACTTATTTTTAAAAGGTTCTTTCACCTACCCGCGTTCTGAATGTACTGCAGAGCCTACAAGCCAGTACAATACACATAAAAATACTTTATCAAGGGACAATACCTCCGATCGTGTCGCTCCGGTCACTGTTTTGCCAGAACCTTTTCATTTCTCTTAAATATACCCGTGTTATTTTCACTGTCTTGAGGGTCCTGTATATAATATTTTAAAAATTTTGGACATTGTTTTGGTAGCATAAAGATTTTTTGTATAATTTATCAAACCTTTGACTGTGGAGTAACCATCATGATATGGCGAAAATAAATACCAAAGATATTCTTTTAAAAACTCATCACGTTGAAAATAATTTAAATTTTCTATAGTTTCTCTATTTTCAGCTGCATTTGGCATACTTACTCATATCCAGAGAAGAAATCTTATTTCTATGTCAAAGTCAAAAATCAAGAAGAGTCAATTATTTCATACAGTATACTGTAACTACTGTAAACTGTTACAGTACTACTGTACTGTAACTACAGTTGACAAAAGTATTGCAAGTTATTACTCAAAATAAGTCAAAGTAGTAAATTACATTATTTATTTTAACTGTATTCGTAAAGGTGTAGTCAGTTTTCAATGGACAGATTTTGGAAAGTATCTTTAGCACTACAACAGAAACCGATTTTGACCTCTCCCATTTAATTCAACATAAGATTCTTAAAATTTATTTCTTGATGCTTAACTTTCTGGTAAATACATATTTTGGATTAAAACTTTTGCAATTTCAGTGCGTAATCCTAAAAAAGGCGAAAAAAAACTCTTAATATTTGCAGCACGGCGAATTTAAGAAGCTATAAATTTTTGTCATTAGGATAATAATAAGAGTGGAGTGTCGCGGGAACAGGATGTTATAATGTCTTTTGTTCGTTTGCTCGTCACTCGCATACCAATGATCTTGGGGACCTGTAATACCTACTTTTTCCAAGCGTGCAGATGTTTTTAAGCGATTTTTACTGTCTTTTTATTGGAAAGTTTTTTTTTTCGCTGCTTCAATATCATTATTTGAGATTTTTGTAATAGCTTTATATTTAAACAAGTAAACTATTGCTTATTTGTAGAAATGAATATTTTTTATCAGGTATGTAAAAGGGTTTTTCATAAGCTATCAAGAGTGTAAAATCTAACATGTGATCCTGTAATATAAGCCACCAACCAAGTGATAACATTGTCACTTGGGTTGTGGAATAGTTAGTAAGATTTGAAAGAAAAGGTAAGACGGAGAAATAGAGCCTTAGACAATACTTCAAGAAGAGGTAACTAGTCTGAGAGATGAATAATTTGAGAATTTCCATTTTTTTTTCATCAATGAAAAAAGGGTGTACCTAATTCGTTCAAAAATTGTAGCAAATTAACAATCAGCATCAAATAAACATTTAAATAGAGTTTTCTACGTAGTAAATGGGTTGACGCACAGACCTATATCGAGATAGACGAAAAGAGCGCTTCAAACTGTATGAGAACCTAGCGTGTCGAATTTTTCGTACTTAAGATGACGCCACGAGCGAGATTTAATGATAGGAAATCAAGACCGCGCGGAAACGATTTAAAGGCGCTTAATTAAGTAAAATAATAATGTACGAGTAAGTCCGGTTAAAATCGATTATCATTTTCGGACAAAACTGTGATCGTGGATCACACTTTTTACACGCAAGGTAGGTAAACTTTTACCGTCTATCTCGATTTAGGTCTGTGGGTTGACGTTTAATCACTTAGCGAAAGATCAGAGGGGGATTCTTCCCATGAAACTGAACAACGTTCCCCAAGGAACTCATATTCCCCGCTGGACCAGTAGTACCATTGAGAAGTCCAATTAATAGTACAACTGGCACTTCAATCTCGTCAAGTTGTAAGGAGAGGCGAAAATATGTATCTTGAGGAAAGTGGTTTAGTTTTGTGGGTTGATTCAAATCCTTAATTTTTGCTACCTAATTTAAGGTCGCCCAATATGTTAAGATCGAATTTACGATTTCCCGAAAAAAAAATCCTACACAAATCGGTGTCAGCTTTATATGACGTGTTTATAGATCGCGTAACGTTGCTATTTTATGACAATTGAGGTCTTTGAAGACCAGGAACTCCCATCACCCATCATTAGATATTAGCATAGGTACAAAAACAGCCGTGAAGTGAGACGAAAGGCAAAGACGGATGGGGGAAAGTAGTCTCTGATTTACAACTTATTTGATCACTTTATGATGGCGAAAACGGCTCGAAAGCTCATAAGGCACGCCAAGAAAATCGCACGGATTAAGGCTTGGATAACGGAAGGTTGAATAGTAATCGGTAAGTTGTGTTTACACTGTTGCATATTATATTGAAGAAGGATAGTGTGGTGTTTCGCCGTTTCCAAGGGAGATTGTCCCCTGAAAAAGCACCCAGGAAGTAGTGTTAACTAGTTTTAAGATAATTTTTATTATTAGTATATGTATTTGTGTATAGGATTTCAGTGTTAAATGTAAATATTGCATTGTATATATTTGTTTATTTTTCGCAAAAACCATCAGTCCATAAAACATTTTTTTCTGATTCAGATTTTCAAAGTTTTAGTCAAGTTGGAGTGGTATTGATAGTTGAGAAAAAGTAAGTATTTATAAAAGAAACATAAACAAGTTAATTAAAGCTGATAAAAAAACATATGGTAGCCAGTATGCACACGCTCCTGCAATCGTGTGAGTAAATGACGCGGGTGCATACTACGGTGCATCTTCATACCGTAGAGAAATCACGTAACAACCGTGAGGCTGCCGACGTCAGTTCAAAGGTAATGGCCATTAGCATTTAACATTAAAACGCGGACATTTTACCGAGGGAATAAAATGCAGCTACTTGTGTGGGTTCATATATTCGATAAATTCTACAGTTTTGTTTAGAGAAAATTATAGGCCCTTTTGCGTTGCTTATGTTTTAACTATCTTTTTTCTTGCGATCTTGTTCGCGTGGAAAAATAGCTTATATCCTTCATCAAGGTGCAATCCATCTCTATAATAAAATTTACTAAAATTGTTTCAGCGGGTTGGACATTAAAAGGTAACAGATAGACAGTTAATTTCGCCCATATATTTGGTATGGAATATGGATATGGATTCCGTACTAATAACGTTAAGGCGAAATTATATTAAGACCGAGAACTTTTGTGAAATTGGGAATCGATTTTGTTTCACGAGTAATATCTTAATACTCGTAGATTTAATAGAGCCTCTGCGACAAGTTATACTTATAATAAAAATAAGGTTTGGCTTGTTGCCTTTATTAAAAAGAACATTTCAGATTTAGCTTTCGTTGGACTGCATTTTGACTTTGATGTCTTACCTAACAAGATTTATAGCTTTTGGCTCTGTACTTTGCCTAGGCTGATAGATGAATAAAAACTACTACAACGATCTACATATCCGTTATCCAAGAAATCTTCGCTCAAACACGACGTGAAAACAACGCGGTCAAATGTCAAAAAAGTGTTGAAATAACAATGTCAGCAGAGGGCGAGCCCTCGCACAAGTGGAGTTTAACCGTCATTGGAGCTCGGAGCGGCGCCGGCGTAACGCGCGAGTTAATCGCGGGCCTTGCTAGCTATGCTGAATCTGAAGCTTAGGTAACTTTTAGATTACGGGCAGTGGACACGGACATTGAAAAGATGAGAACGCTACGCACGTAAATAATGCTGAAAATAAAGATGGAGCGTTCAGAATCAATCAAAAGTTTCAAATTAGTTTAGTTCTGCAATCCACGTGTTAAATTAAATTTTATCGCCAAAGGAAACAAACGTGAGAAGTTTAAAGAACCCATCTTTGACCATATGAGTCATTTGTTTGTAAAAATAGCGTATAAATTTTAACAGCAGTTGATGCGACATGCTTATAATAAGAATAAGTTTATTTAAATAAAATTTCCGTTTTAGTATGCAACAGGAGGCTGGTTCTTTCCATTGTTTTCGCTAAATGACATCAAAGTTGTGGCGGCGAGTTGTATTTAGCATGTGAAATAAAATTGTTCTTGTTTCTTAGAAAACTGTAAGCAGGTGTACAACCACTGGTTCACAAGGACTCTTAAGGCGACTACAACACCTAAATTATGATTTTATGATGCGTAGATAAGCACGACGCACTGCATTAAATCGAAGAAAAAAATACTACGGTAATATTCAGGATATAAACTAGATAAGTAGTTTGCTGGAAACATGATTTAGCTCTTATGGTTCGATCACAAAAGCTCACAAAGTCACCTCTAAATACCAATATTGTGTATCTTTTAAGCTGTAAAAACGATAGTAAAATGCACACAGGAACTTGAATTTGCTATCAAAATGTTCGTGATTGAACACTCTCGATAAGTAGTTAACGCATTTTTCGATTTAAGCTATTACCTTTCCATAAATTTCATTTTTCTAACTTTCGAACATGTTTTTACGCACGCACGCTTTCATAGTCCGTAAACTTCGTGTATCGACACTGTTCGCACTGCCGGCCCAGGCCTGTTGAGAGACGGAGATGGCACTATTCCTATGTGTGCTGCCTTTATCGGGTGCTGTAGTCGCCTTAAGTGAATGGTTGTGGGGAAAAGAAAGTTTGATCTCTTTTTAATTATGGAGATAAAAGTTCCGAGACCACTAAATTGTGGAGAAAATTTCCTGTAGGTATCCTTTATTCGATGTACTCAGCAATAATTTTTTTTTAAATTGCTTTCTTTCATAAAAGCTGTAACTTTTCTTATTTAAATTAGGTAACTTTTATTTTCGGCGCATACTCATTACTCAGTTTTTTTTTGAATGTTGTGTGTTGTGATATTTATTATTCTAGGTCAATATACGTATGCCAACATGTGCACAAAACCAAAGTAGTACCATTCAACAATGTTCCATATTGTAGAAGACAATCTATAGAATTGCTAATTCATTCATTGTTCATTTAGTATTGTACACTTTAAGTACTTTACTTTGATCACTTATTATTCATCCGATAGAATCGATTCTCAGTAATGGTCTTTCGAACTTCGCAATATGCATTTAGAATTATTCTTGGCTATACTAATCATAATCAAATTAATATGAAGAAACCAATATCTACCCATTGATCTTAATTTCTATTTGTTTTATATGTTCTAGAATACGAATACGAATTTCGTATGTATTTCTTTTAAGATTTATGAAAGAAATGCATAGGTACGAATTCGTAAAAAAATAAAAGTAATTTATTTTTACAATTCAACCTGTTTTACAAAATTTTTTAAAGAAAATCCTTGTCAATTACAAAGAAGACGAGGATATCATTTCACCTTGACAGAAGACGCGGTCAAAAGCTCTTACAATAAATATAGGAGTATTAATGAAATATATGAAAAATACCTACATTATGCTATGTAAGCCACGGAACCGTACATGAAACAAAGAGTACAATTAAACACTTCATATTGACAACATATTGAGTAAAGATAGTGAGCTAGATCAGGCACTCGCTACCCAAAAAAAAATTGGTAGGTTTTGGTGTATTTCAAAAGTTTAAAATGAGTTGGTTGTTTTTTTCTCCGGGTTCCTGGCAACTAAATCATGAGCGCAATGTAAGCGAAAAGCTGAAAAGTCATCACTATCACTATTCTGTTTCGTAACTTTTTATCATCTATCTATAGTAACAAATGCAGTAAACATGTAAATTTTTATTTTTTTTATTATCAATGGGTTCGCTCTTGACCACAATCTAGCTCAGGGCAAAGATGCTGTAGAGGAAATAGCGAGGATAAGCGAGGATACAGTGAGTAGTTTGTGACAAGTAGGTAAATGTGTAAAAAGCTGTTTTTTTTCTCGGGTCATGAGTGTTTGTCTCTGTCTTTCAAGGGACCCACAACACAAGGGAAACTTTAATGTGGGCTTTTGAGTGTGAAGCGTCTATATATTCAGAATCACACAGAACTTCACAATGGACAGACCAGTGCTGCTGTTTCATATTGCCTATTTAGAATAGAAAAAAAAAAACTTTATTTTATATGACATTCAGGATACCACTTAAAACAAGTCAAGATTACATGAAATAAAAGTGTATGCTCTACCTAACCCAATGGGGAGTTATAGACACATAGTTACGTTTATAGGAAAAAACTATTAACATTTGGTTAGGTACTTATTTTAAGTTTAAATGAGTTGTTACCGGTGCCTGTAAAAGTTATTTTGCTAAGAGTTTTGTAGGATAATGTAATGTGATACTTTTGCCCAGCAATGGAAAGAAATGCTCACCAAAAGTTTAACAACCATATTTGGCGATGACCCTTAAAAATTTAATTTAATTTAATAACATTAATTAGAACTTGCACAAGATTGCAGAAGTGGAAGGATGCAAGGGAGGCCATTGCCCAGCAGTGGGATCCTACAGGCTAGTAAAATAAAAAGTAAATCACAGATTACCGCATACTGGTGACAAAACTCTACGCTTTACAGGTCGAGGCTTGTAGACAAAGAATTAAACATTTCAATTAAGTTTCTCTGAGGTCAGAAGAGAAATCTTTTCTATACAAGCTTGTCTTATCAATACAAAACTAGCAGTAGGTAAACAGTCTAAAGACAATATACTCGGCATACTCCTTTCATTATCTCTAAGGTTGACTGGAAGAATACCCTCTGTGTCACGCTAGCCTTTGTACCTATATAATACCTTAATCTTGTTTGTACATCGTTTGTAAAGGTGTGATTTTGTTACATAAAGTACATGTTAGTATGATCCATATTGATACGTGTTACATTGACACATACAAATTGGTTGACAGCAAAATAGTGCAAATTAAGGAAGTCAATCAGCCTACAAAACTGAACACTTACCTCAAGGAATTTTTAAGATATAAAAAATATAAAAATTGTCGCCTCTCCATAAAACATAAAAAGGCCATCAGCTGATTTTTCCTGTGTAATGTTGAAATATTTTTTTGAGAATTTCACTTAGGTTGCTTGGGAAAAGTTGTTCAGTTGCATAGGTCACTGTATACAGTCCTTGTATACAGGGTGACTTTAGTTGGCGACACTCTCTAAGTTTCGTAAACTATACACCGATTCTATTAATATAACTTAAAAAAAATTGTTTTACTTTAAAAAAAAGGACCAAAACAAAAAAAAACGTAAAAAGACAATAAGACAAAATAATTGTTACGTAGGATTAACGCAGTAATAATGAAGGCCGAAAATTTGTTTGGGAGTTTTTTTTTACTAGGCATTTAGAGATGCGCTGACGCAGCTTCACTGGACCGTTGTAGGGTTCTGTTCATTTCTGACTCATACAGTCTTTATCTCAATTCGTTCCGACTTTAGTTTCTATACGGATGATGCTTAGGATAATTGCTTTCTCCCTAAAATAATACATAATAATAATTGTTTCCCAGCTTAGCAACACTTCTTGGAAAGTGAAAGGGTTTTTTTTATTCGAAATAACAGGTACATTTATGTCAAACGTGGAATCAGTGGTTTTAAAATCACTGATGCTTTGCTTACCCCGATAGGCATTATAAGCGTGAGCGTATGTATGTATGTTTGCGTACTAACAGGTACTTTCCTCATTTTATAAATAGTAAGACCGTATAATGGTTTTCTAAAATAAGTTTCATCGAAACTCTATCATCTCACTAAAATTGGATAGAATGAGATGAAAATATAGTATAGTAAAGGCACGTGTAAGTGACAAATTATATAAATAGGTCAGGACAAATAATAAACTGGTAAAGGTTCTTATTTCACTTGGTGAATTTGTAGGAGTAAGAGGTGGTAATTAATAAATGAATTAAAAAATTTCGAGTTGCAGTGTGATAAAAACATTTTCTTTTTAAAAGAAAAATCACCAGGGCCTTTACTTATACTATCTACGACCGAAGTTTGAAACTTCGAATGTCAGTATACCTCTGTTTTTCGCTAAACACATGACAGTGACAAGTTGTGACAATTAACAGCCGTCCGTCAATCGTAGATAGTACAGAGTAGAGATCCCTGGTTAGTGAAATATGAAAGATCCTACTAAATTTTGAAGGCGCCACAAAGACACATGCTCATGATCTAGACATAAAAAGAAACATCTTTACTACGGACAAGCTGAAAAAAAAACCAGCTTGAGAATTAGATTTTGGCTAAAGTCAATGGAAAAGCATGGCAGGTTAAGACTAAGGTAAAGGACCCGGGTGTAAGTCCTGGTTACCCAAAAATGTTTCCCCCTTTTACTTAAATGGTGATTTTTAGGATTTTTTCAGTATGATATGAGTACAATTCGGAAATCAGTCCAAAAAGACCTTAAAGAACCATGCGTACTTCTTCTTCTTATCGTGTTAATCCTTACTTCCTTACTTAATATTATAAATGCGAAAGTAACTCTGTCTGACTATCTGTCTGTCTGTCCGTCTTTCAAGCCTAAACTACAGAACCGATTTTGATGAAATTTGGTACAGAAATAGATTAGAGCCTGGGAAAGGACATAGGCTACATTGTATCCCACAGTTGGGCACGATATAACCTGTAGTCCACGCGGGCTGAAAGCTAGTGGCTAAATAAAAATGCGTACTAATGTTGGCATACTGACAATAAAATCATTGCGCTGCAACGCAAAGCCGTGGATGCGTGTAATTGTGATAAAGACACAACAATTAAGTGCACTACAAAAAATAATACGCAATTAAAGCATTGACGCAACGACTATTAGCCAAGAGGCGTACACCAAATGTACTTATAATTATCCGCCATCATGGCTCTGTACATTGTTGTACTTTGTGAGTAATTTTGATCTTAAGGACCGTGTAGGACATACACAACAAGAAAACTAGACAATTGGATTGGTTCCAGATATTAGTTCTAGTTCATAAATGTATTTTTCTAGACTTCGCTTTAATTTGCGCTAAAATACGTATCTAGGGATTAAAGGCATGTATTGATAATATGTATCATGCATGATGATAATTTTAGCTTTAAACAATAAATTGTAGCCTAACTTGTAAAACTTATCGTATCAATATTTTGTTTTTTTAAACGATTGGTCTTGGAATCCTGCTTTCCGGCAGAAGAGATACAAACATCTTATGAAAATATAGTAAGTGGAAAAAACTTTAGTAAAATATAGTATGACAACATAAATGTGATCAAAAAAATTGGTAATTTATCGTATTATTCTTTTTATAAAACAGTGAGATTAATTGGATAAGTAAAAAACGTTTTTAAAGTAAGTTGTATCGTCTCATGTAACATCGCCTTAAAAGCACAATGTAAAGGTCTACGAGTATTAATTACAGTGTCACGCAGGTCCTATTAGAGGGTTCATTAAGTGAATAATGCTTTGTAAACAATCAAGTTACAGGGACGGTGTTGCCATCGTTTTCTCAATTTTTTTCTAAAATAATGCCTTAAGGGGCCGATGGCAAAATGTTTTTTTTTTGTTTCTCTGTCATAGCATAGACCCATTTCAGACTTTGTCAACATCTTTTTTGTCTGGAATACAAATTAGAAAAATTAAAGTGAATTACCGATTGATGTAATTGAAAAACATTAATCGAAAAAATATTACTTATCCACTAAGTTTTACGTTACCATTGAATTTTATTAAACTTTAGTTTGCAAGCTACCAAAAAGGTACCATCTACAAAAAATGGCAATACTGATGAGGAATCACGCGATGTTACCTCGGCCTCAGCTTTTGTTTGCATCCGGATACCAAACCGCTATTAAAAACGTTTTGTTTGATAATTAGACACAATTTATAATTTCACAACCCATGACTTTGTAATGAAGGTGGTGAATGTATCAGTAAAGGGATAAAATTGCGATGGAGTTTTTGTTTATGTTTCTGCTGTTATTAGTACTAATTACCGATTTCAAAAAAGAAGGAGGTACTATGTTCGACTGGGGATGTTGACGGTGTTTGATTTTATTAATTATTGTATGTGAAACAAAAAATAATGCTAGAAATATATCAATATCCGAAAACAGCATTAAAATTGGTTTATAAATGAACAAGTTATTAGCATTTATATTATCGTAAGGACTAGCTATCTCGTTTTGTGGGGAGAGCTAGCTATCTCGTTTTTACCTACGCAAACAAATGGCGGTGACGTCACATGTCTGTCAGTGCATCTCTTTTTCGTTGTTTGACAGTTTATTAAAATTTAATAGCTTGTAACTTTTTTATTTCTCAATAATTTTCAAAAATTATTTCGGTTTTGGATTTTGGATTCAGGTCCTTTTTAAGATAAACAATAAAAAAAATGTAGTCAAATGTGTAGTAATTTTGCACTCGGTGTTGAAAGTCGAAGTCGAAATAGCTTTATTTCTTAGAACATGTTATTTAAAATAAGTCAAAGTAGTGAATTACATTACAGCAAGGCCAGTGGGCAGACCACCAGCCCTTTGTTCAGAAGATAAATAGTCAAATTGATGGGACCTCTATAGATGAGGATGGCACACTACCTTGACGATTGGCGCTAATATCTGTATAAGATAAGAGGCCTATACCCAGCAGTGGAATGATATGGGCCAATTAGTAAAAGTACAGATAGATAGATAATTTACTAAGATAGATAGATAGAAAAATATTTAGGTGGTCAAATGGCTAATAAATAGCTTAAAGTTTCAAAGCGTATGGTCCCTTTTGTACACTATTATTGTCCATAATTTAATTTTTACTCTGTACCTTGTTTTATAATGTTGGTTTGCAATAAAGTATATAGTATTGTATTGTATGTTGCCGTAATAATACAATGAAAACTTTTCGGAAGTGGCGAATAAACATTTAAAAAAACATTTTTTTTTTCAAAACCTAAGAATTATTTTATGATTTTTCCTTTTTATTAGAACTGTAGACTCAAGTTACAGATTTGTTTTTTTTTGTATTTGTTTTTTTTGTATGGGTTTGATTTCCGACCGACACAAAAAAATTGTATTAGTAAAGTCTAGGTGTTAATATATATAACACGATATCCTTACTAATATTATAAATGAGAAAGTAACTGAGTCTGTCTGTCTGTCCGTCTTTCATGCCTAAACTACTGAACCGATTTTGATGAAATTTGGTACAGAGATAGATTAGAGTCTGAGAAAGGACATAGGCTACATTTTATCCCATAGTTGGGCACGATATGACCTGTAGTCCACGCGGACGGAAAGTTAGTATTTAATAAGTAAAATACCTTTTTTATAACACTTATAGACAAGCCTTGCTTAGTTTGGGGTTAAATGGCGCTGTCTGAAAGATCCAAGAAGAAGAGTATTTATTTATTTTTGAACTTGCTTATGTAAGTGCCTTTAAAAATACCAACCGTTACACTCGTAACTTGAAAAGGCAAACAATGTTCCCATAAACACTATCTCTTCACATCAATGGCATTTTATTCGTGCATTTTACAAAATTACAAATTCAAACGTCTCAATAATTATACTCGAAACAGTTTATAAGACGTTTATTGGCTTTTATCATTGTTTAGTGCATTGTAAATTGCAATGGTGTTCGTGCACTTTGCAAACGAGTTCAAACCGCGAAACTAAATTAATGGAGGCAAAGATACGGAATAAGAGTGCTTAGGGATGATATTTATTTGTGTATTCAAAGTTTCTATAGTTGCTTTGATGTCGTAAATAAAGTTAAGCTGTAGAATGAAATGTTCTTTTAAAGTTTTCATAATGTTTGTTTATGATATAGTCAAAGCCAAAATATTTAAACACTAGCATTTTGCTCGGGACTTCGTTCCCGCGGGAATTCGGGAAAATTATGTAGCCTATGTCCATCGGGGATAATGTAGCTTTTCAATGGTGAAATAATTTTTCAAATCGGTCCGGTAGTTTCGGAGCCTATTCAATTCAAACAAACAAACAATCAAATCTTTCCTCTTTATAAATAAAATAGTATAGAGTATAGATATAGAAGATATAGATCAGGGGTGGCCAACCGGTCGATCGCGATCGACCGGTCGATCGCGACTGTTAGTCCAGTCGATCGTTGCAAGGCAAAAAAATAAAAAAAACATTTCACATTTAATTTGTTCTCTAAATATAATTTAAAAAAATACTACATGATGGTGTACTGAACTATGCTGTTTCATTTAAGATTTCAAGAAGTTTGTAATTGGTAGATCGCACAGGGTTTCGTTAGTAAACAGGAGATCTTGGGTATAATCAAGTTGGTCACCCCTGATATAGATAGATATAGAATATAGATAGATTTAGATATTATAGATAGATAAAACGTCAAATATTTTTGCCTGTTCTTCTCGAGGGAAGACTGCACATATCCATCTATACATTCAAGCTTATAGGCCCTTTTCGGGCAGGCAGAGCTTCAAGAGGTTCTGGAACCATTCGACACCACATTTGACATTAATTGTGAGGGTTATAAGATGGAATACGAGTAAAGTGGTGATAGGTTGACAGCCTTTCGTTCATGATACAGCAAAACCCTCGAGTCCTACTTACACATTTCTACAGTGTGTCTGGGAAGAGTTAACCGTGTGGTGATCGGTTGAGAATAACACCACCCCATCTCTTTCCGTGGGTGTCGTAAGAGGCGACTAAGGAAACACAAATGAGACCTGCCTCCTAGTAATCCATCCCAGGCAACGACACTTCATTTTTTTCTGAATCTGAGGTGTCGTCCTATGGTCTGGTTCGCGTCTGGCCGTCTGGTTCGCGACCACCCTCCTACCGAAGTCCGACGCCAAACAGCTTGCTGTGTTCCGTCGGTGCGTGGGAGTACCAGTGCCTTTATAGGCATTTTCTGGGTTAACTCGCTCCATCGTCGACCTCATCTTTGACCTTATGGTCAAGATTGAGGTCAAGAGTTAACCCATCTTATAATAAAAAATAAAAAAAAAGAGTTGGCAGCTGGCACAATCTAAGTTCACTCCTAGTCCAGCGTAGAAGTGTACTACGTGGAAGGTTAAAATCCTTAAATCTTCCGTTGTTTTCCGTGTTGGACAAGAGCTCTGACACAAATGACGTAATGCTGGATTCTATCTTCTGTTAGTTTTTCTCCTGAGATTATTACTTTTGATTTTGTATTTTTTCTAATAGTTTTGTATTTGTCTTTAGTAAAGTTAATAAGCACCTGACAACATATGAGAAAAAGTAAGTACCTACTGCAGATGTAATTTTAAGTACTTTCTTTTGATTGAAATGCATTATAATATATAGCTGATTTTAGCTTTTTTTCTGTTAGAAAGTCTCATCAGGCTAACAAATGTGAGTGGATCTATAATTCAGCGTCGTGGGTTTGAATCGTGCGCTTGTGGATAGCACTTAGTAATTAACTACCTATTCGAGGTGCGCGCGCGCCGACGAACGAGATTCTTATTTTGCTAAATGTCGGAGCCCCGTGCGATATGCTTTGCGATGTTTTATCTAGTAATATAATAACTCTATTGCGAACTCGTTTCAACTGGATTTTGTAGTTTATGAATCTGAGAAAAGAGGATTTTTTTAACAGTCTTCAGTTTTAAGCCTCCGACAAACAAGAGGGGTGTTATAAGTTTAACGTTGTGATAAGCAAATAAAAAATATTTTAGTACTACCACGGGTCAATATTCGCGTATATATTATGTACGCGAATATTGACCTGTATTAGTATTAAATTATGTCATCGATGAATTATGTGTTCAAATCCCAAAAGTTTAAAATATTACATAAAAACATTGCTTATCACTATCACAGTGCAATTGTATTTTAACAAGCAAATTCAATTGTAAAAACGACAGATAACAATGCTTTTCAAACGACAGTTGCGGTTTTCATAATAATAAACAGAAATTAAAGGAACATTATGTATCTGTTGCTTTCCCTTCAGTATAATCAACAAAATATTATAAGTATTTTTTATGTATGTATAAAATATATGTCTGTGTATTTATATAAATTATTTATATATTATATGTATGTGTAGTTGTATTTTTATGTAGTTTATATTAGTATTTAGATTTCAGTGGTTAATTGTGCACGTCTGTCTTTATTTATTTTACGCCTCTCACTGTCCTAGGTCTGCTGGAAGAAATTTCTTAAAGTAATAAGCTGTGCCTTTTGTGTTCGTTTTTCTATTTGTCTGTAAAATTTTGATTTTTCCTGTGTACAATAAACTGTTAAAATAAATAAATAAATAAATAAACAGTAAAATATTTAATTACAGCTTTTTAGTTTCTCACGATATGGACTTAGTAACTTAATAGGACTCCCCAAATCTTTCAATGGCAAGTTGATTCAAAGATAATGATCGTAGCAAGCAAAAGCATAGTAACAAAGAAATGTCCAACGGCTATTCTTTTAAAGAAGTATTAAAAAAACTCCACATGTGCAAGACAATTTTGTTTAATTAAAAATAAAGTTGACTCGAGGGGACTGAAAAGGTCATGAATAGAACTAAGGGGCACTCTGATTCGATACACTTATTGTAAGTCCCGTTGCCTTTGCTCAATAAAAGATCTAAATAAAAGAACTGGTTAGGAGAAAGTTCTTAGAAATGTAAAAAGGGAGGTTAGTTGTTTCTTGGACTTTTAACGAGTATGTAACGTATTATTCTGACCAGCCTACTTAGTGAAATTAATTTTAGCCAGTTAAAAAGAAAAAAAAAACTGTATTTAGCTTTGTGTAAGAGTATGGCGCAAATGATATTGATCCAATAATCGAATTTAACGTTTTTTTTATTTGGTGAAGTACGATTTACGATGGAACGTGACGGTATTAATTTTCATCCCTACGAATATTACAAATGCGAAAGTAACTTTGTCTGTCTGTCACGCTTTCACGGCTAAACTATACTGAACCGGTTTTGATGAAATTTGGTACAGAGATATATTAGACCTCGGGAAAGGACATAGGCTACATTTTATCCCGGCACGATATAACCTATAACCGCGGGTGGAAAGCTAGTTGTTCTATATGGTTATCTACAAAGTATCGTACGAACACCCTTTTCTCACCGAGAAGTCGTAAAAGGCAACTAAGATACAACAAATTTATAAGTCTGCAAGTCAAACAGTGATAGAACACCCCAAAAAAATCCCTTACCAACTCGTATGACTAGCTTGGTAAAAATGGAAATCGAATTAACCCCTCACATACTGATGGAAAAAGTCTGTCTCCAGCAGTAGACAACTACAGAATTTAATATAAAGGATCCAAAAATCACGAAGTTCCGCGAGAACTTCTCATCATATTTCTAAAGCATTCTAAGGACAAAAGCCCCACATAATGAGGCCAGCATTTGTGTTAAGGGTCCTTAAGACTGTTCTGATATTGCGTCTCAATATGTTTTAATGGGAGAGAACTAAAACTTCTTACGCCTCAGTGGACTTATAAGAGGAACATTATGAATGACTGCCACCATGTTACGGATTTGTAGTTTTTTTAGTGATTTGATTAAGTAGATATAAATTTAAATAAGAAGCTACCTTAGCTGCATATTTCAAACCTATTGTGCATTTTCAATATCGAAGCGCTCGTAGCCCAGTGGCACTCGCTGATCTCAACCGGTCAGTGAGGTTAAGCAACGTACACAGAGGCAGGGAACCTGATGGGTGACCAAAGTGGCAATTTATCACGAGCGTTTCCTTGCTTCGGAGGGCACGTTAAGCTGTCGGTCCCGATTGACTACAGTGGTTAAAACCAAGTCCGAGGCCATTGTGCGGTTTGAAAACTCTGACACCAGGGTTAGCCAAGTTCGTTACCTACTTGACTGTACCTACACGATAAGAAGAAGAATATGAACTAAATCTTATTTTCAATAAATAAATTCGAATGGAGCTCTAAATGTGAACTCTACATTTTGCACTTACTCTCTACGTTTTAGATTAAGAAGCGATATTGTGTAACCACCAGCCGGATAGTCAGACCATATCGTCAAATTGACGGGATCTCAATGGATGAGGTTGGAGCAGGACCATGACGATTGGCGCAGCAGAGAAGATGCAATGGCATATGAGCTTGACGATGACAAGCAATGGCATATGGGCTCGACGATGATTATGGTAGTACAATCTACTAATCTACATAGCATCAAGAAGCCCGGTACAAAAAATGCACTTGGTGGAAGAAAATTATGTGATTTTCACTGTTGTCAAATTTAATGTTAAAATAGAAAAATCAAAAGAATCACTGCTTAAGAAGCGTGTGAGCGAAAGCAGATGAATGATAGCACTAAGATCGTTAAGTAAATGATGACGGACTCGGTAATTCTCAATATCCTCGGTGGCTATCCTATTACTTCCTGAGGCGTCAATCAGATAACTCTCCCCAGCTACAATCCGACTATTTAGTATTTAGCGCGTATTGGCTCAATTAGGATGTGAGGATATGCGGGCCCCTTCCTACTCTGGGTCACTGGCGGCGGTAAAATGTTGCTGCGATTTTGTTCTTGGTAGTATTCAAAATTTTGTTCTTGTAAAGTCAAAGATATTAGTTTTTATTAGTTTTAAACGTATTATAACGGGTTCTTACTACGATTATTGTTTTAAATAAGTATCTGATTCTCATATACCTACTTAAAATAAAACTAGTGAAATTTTAATTAAATAAAACTAGCTCATTACTGCTCAGCAAAATTAACATCCAAATCCCAACACGCACATTGAGAAAAAAGGTACTACTACATGTTCCTCTATCTCGCACACAGTACAGACGAAATAGCTTTCTTTTACGTAGCATGAACTCATTTAACCAACTAAATGACGACAGTAGATTTGACTTATTTTCTGGTAGCATATGTGGCATGAAGAATGCGCTCGCAGCCGACTTTAATTGAATCCTTGTTGATCAATTTCTGAAAGTACTGAGTTGTTCAAATCTGTCTTCTTATTTATTAACGTATAGTAAATGAACCTAGTATTTATTTTCTTTCAATATGTGGAATCTTGTTATTATAGCTCTTAGTTATTTAATTACGTTTCTGTGTTGTAAACGTTGCTGTAACGATATTATATTCTTTTTGAAATTACTAGTAATTATAGAGCTATTTATTGATGAATATTATTTTTCCGTAATATAATACTTTATCAGACAAATTTAAATTAAACAAATTGACAACAAAAGCTACTAAACTTACTTACTATTTGAAGCGTTTCATTTTATGTGAAATTTTTTTGACTATATCAGAAGCGAAGATAGAATTACGTTCTGCCTTTTTATAAACGTAATATAGAGGCAAGCGAGATGTGTCGAAGCGCTGTATCTGTTCCAAAATCTACCGAAAAAGAAGTTCAGGTACCTATGTCATCTTCCGATCATCATCATTTGGAATAAACAGAAGAAATATTTATGCTTAAGAAGAGACTTCAGAGTGTAAATATACATTTTAGAGGCGCGGGCATTGAACAGTGATTCCCGTGTTATTAGTAGGGACACAAACGACACCATTAAACTAACCGTTCAAACTCCGCCCGATTTACAAAGATTTATTCATTTGAAAATTGTTTTTCTTTTCCTCGCCCTAAACAATTCTAATCCATTGTAATTGATACAATTTTTTAGAAATAAACGTGTAAGAAACGTGACTATAGAAGCGCGTCCATTTTCAACTCATCACTTATTTATAACGGAATTTTATGTGTGTTACATTCAAATAACGAGATGATCACATGATATGTACATACACTCATGGTTTAGCGACAAATAAGAGGAAACATGAATTACCTTAAATTACCATGATCTTACGTCCAGTCCCGTATTTTTAGTTTGTTTACCATAATTATTCCAAAATCTATTAAGTCTTTTCTAGATCTGTTGGATTGTCCTGCGATAGAAATTTTCCACTATGAATCTGCTTTCCACAATTGGAGTTTTGTACGAGCTTACCATAAATACATCTCACAGTCAAATCTTAAGGTAATTTGTGACGATTTTGTACCTCATTTAATATGCAAGGAATATAAAGTGCAGACGGAATCGATTATAAGTAGTGGCAGCTGCAAATCAAGATAAATCTGACTATCAAAGTGTGGTATTATTGTCCTGGGTGATTGTTCGAACATTGCTCTGTACTAGTACTCGACTGCGTCTTCTTTTGAATTACCAAGCATCAATGTTACTTAGATCCTTATTAATATTATAAACGCGAAAGTGTGTTCCTCTTCTCGCTCAAACGGCTGGACTAATTTTAATAAAATTTCGTATGGAGGTAGCTGACACCTTGGATTAACATAGGCTAGAAGTCCCGGGCGGAAAGCTAGTATTATATAAATGTTCCACAATGTAATTTGCTAAGGCGTCTTCTTATTTAGATATATGTATACAAAAATGTCTACAGAGTGTTTATAGTCGCTCTATTAATGGTAAATTGAAAATATTTTTTTTATTAGGTATTAAATCGGTGATTTCATATAAGGCATGTTACGTAAGTTCCCTGTGATAAACGGCTTGTATCAGTCCCAGAAGATGGTGGTGGCATTAGCTGGGCCCCGATTCTGTAACTTAAGTTGTGTGTTGATGGAATGGAGGCCATTTTATCTGTTCAGGTGGTGAAATTGAGAACTATTTGATTTCCATAAGCAGCGCCACCGCCAACCGAACGTAAAGTTGCAACCTACCTAGCAACTGAAAATTCAGTTGGCGGTGGCGCCACCAATCAAAGCAGCCGTCATTAGATGTATGAAATTTGGATAGTTATCAATTTCGCCACCTGAACGGATAAAATAGCGACCATTCCAATAGACACACAACTTTAGTTACAGAATCAGGTCCCTGGATAGATCCAAAGAAGAATAGTTGGTAAAGGCGATGCAGAGGGAGCCTTAGAATAAGAGAAGAAAGGCCTATGACCACAATCATTAAGCCAATCCAGAGGCCACTATCTTGACGGTTCTATCTAGAGTTAATCTAAGAAACACATCTAGCTCATTCCAAAACAAACAGACAATACAGTTTAATTAATTTATATATTTAGATTCATTTAAAGCCATAGATGGAGGGTGACATGCATCTCTTATTATGTACGTAACTTTGCGTTTTCTTTAAAATTTCCATCGGCAAGTGTTATGATATCATGTTAATGAGGGTATGTAAAGTTAGTTTATGTACCGCGAGTAAGCTTGTGTAATGATTTTTTTTTAAAACGAGGTTAGATGTTCTAGAATTTGAATTGGATTATAGCGACATAAAGGTCAATAAACCCTGCAAAATGTGCATGAAACTACCGATGGGCAATATAGTAACTATTTCGTATTTTCGTATCCATACAAAGCTATTTTATACTTTTATAATGTTTTCAGTAAGAGAGGTTTCCCAACCTACGTAAAAACATTGTATGAAATCGATGCTCAAAGTCTGTAGAATAACTATCTACTTTTTCTGCAAAAACTAATTGTGAAATATGACATTTTTATTTTTATTTTGTCAGGCTGTGTAATTATCCGTTGACCGTCGTTTAGTTAGTGTTTAGATGGCCACTTACTGCTTTTTAGGATATATGTACCTGCGTAATAAATTGAAATTGCTTGCTAATAGTAAAACAATTCTCCACAAAGTTGCAGTTATTCTTACATAACCTCAAATCTTATTCAAACCTCATGAAGCACCGTTACAAAGTAGATAAGATAATGTAATTAAGGTGTAACTACTGGCTAATAAGGCGAAGCGATGGGCCATTCCGTGTATTTATCGCTGTAATGAAAATTTTACACGGCACGAGCACTAACCACCAAGAAAATGTTAAAAGACAACTTTGAATCTTTCTCTAAGGAACATAGAAAACTATAGAATAATCAACTGTCACGACAGACGACAATACAAGGCATAAACCACATATAATTACCGCTAATCTCGCTTTGTTTCCTTAGCAAACGATTAAAATAATAATTAGGTTTATTCCTATTTCATCAGTTTCTCTACCTTATTTATAAACTTTAAATAGTGGAACGTCGAAATTGAATCAGACAGAGCAAAGACAAATAGTTTTAGGTGAAATAATATTCTAACTCTTTAAAATAGCGAGCATTAATCGACTGTCAAGAAGTTTTGTTGCTTTCGTAGGATTTAGGTTTTGTAGAGCCTTGTCGTCGTAATTTTCCACTATAAACCAGTTCATACGAAATTTTCAAAAAAAAAGTTCTTCGCCCCTAAGCTAGATTGTGGTCAAGAGCGAACCCATTCGTAATAAAAAAATAAAGACTTCCCATACACAGGCAAATCAGCTGATCATACATGTAAACTGAAGAGGTGATTCAGTATGTTCCTTGGGCAAAGTCGTTTAGTTTCGTAGGCTCATTCACATCTTCAATTTTACTAACTACATAATTTAAAATCACCCGATTATAACACTGATTAACTGTAATCATGATAAAATACCATGCCAAAAATCCCAGGTCCCAAAAACGTGATAAAATACCATTAAAACCAAAACCCCACTGATGGGTACGATACCTTTGGTGGTAACATGAACCAACTGTGTAGAATAATGAGACGTTCTTTCATAGGAAGAGAATAGACTCGAGTACCAACTGTAATAAATAGGTGTATAGCCCTAGGGCTGTTATTTAGTTGTTAAGCCGGTATTTCGCGCTATAGGTAAACGGGCTAAGCATTATCCTCCTCGAACATTCATCACTGTGTTTTCTAATAACTCTATGTAGTTATACTTAGTTAATAAACATCGAGGTAACTGTTTTTCTTTCGTATATGAAGCCTAGTATATCTTAAGCTAAGTAATGATAAGGAAACAAGTCTGTCTTCGTAAAATATAACATTAACTAAGTATATTATTAAGGTTACTTAATTACTTACCTACTATATTTCTAAAAAAATCGTTTTTTTTAAATTAGCTGTTTCATCAAAAAAATTAAAACACCACTTAGACAATGTCTTAAACCAATCTAATGTATGTAAATCAAGAAACTCAACTCCTTTCTGGTGGAGTTTGTAATGAAAGTTTTTATTTTAAAAGGACCTCTTTAGGTCTCTTTAGGTGCCCTTTGGCACTTCTTTCCTTATTGTATATATATATCAAGTATTTGGCAAACTTGACCAACCCTGGTGTCAGAGTTTTCTGGCCTCTTACCTACTTGGTTTAACGACTGTAGTCGATCGACAACAGCTGGGACCGCCGCGCCGATTTAACGTGCCGTCTGAAGCGCGAACAGTACGGACACGCTTGTGATAAACTTTGGTGTCCCAACAGGTTCCTGCCCTCCATTACATTGCTTAATCTCACTGATCGGTTCCAATCAGCTTCTATAGCGCCACTGCTCCAATGGGCTCCTATACTTAATAAGTGCGTTAGAAAACTTAAGAAGGAAAGAAGTTCCAAGAATTAGACTGATAAAAAGTAAGTCAAAGCTTTTGAGAAGAAATCGATATGCATGTATTAACAATTTTTAAGCGAATTTCGAAATATGATCTCTATATTACAAATTGCTAAATTGAATCATGACTAGTGGCATAATGGCCATTTTAAGGCTCTATTCGCCTCCACTGACAGGTGATTGACCCTCTAATTGCCATCTGACACGCTGTTTTGATTCCATCACGAAATGTATTTAAATATTGTATCCAATAGGATGATAGCCCAGTTGGTAATGAGCCAGATTTGTAATCAGGTTGCGGGTTCAAATCCTGGTGTGGGTATGTATGTACCACTGAATTTGTCTTTTCAGATTTATGTACGGATTTCTAATTATCACTTGCTCAACGGTGAAGGAAAATATCGTGATGACACCCGCACGTCCAAGAAAATTCATTTTTGAATTGGGCCAGCGTCGTGGACTATGGCCTAAATCCCCTTCGTGTTTCGAAGGGAGGGGTGTATATAGGCTGGTAAAAAAAACTAATACGAAATTCTTAAAAAAAAAACTTGCACAGATTGTATTGACAGAAGAAATTTTTTTTTCATATTTCGACTTATATTACTTGGAAAAATTTGATCAGTTTCGTGGGCTGAACCACATCCTTGTTTTCGACAGCTAATTTAGTCACCCACAAAACTAGGACTTCTAGACAATGTCACTATCTTTTAGCGATAAAAAAATTTCAAAATTGTTTAATGTTTGGGATTGACAGATACTATAGATAATTTTCCACGTCATAAAAACCTATGAGTCACCGACTTCAATCCCAACAGTTCGCAAATGTCACTCATTTATTTATGTTCTGGTTTGTAGTATTTTTTGTTTTTGATGATTTTTTTAAAAGCGCTGAATCATTTTCGATAAAATTTATATGGGACCACCTCTGGAGTATACTCTTTCGAACAAAAAAAGAATTCTAAAAATCGGTCCATAATTGGCGGGGAAATCAGTGAACATACATTTTTAAAAAATACATACAGTCGAACATATTACCTCCTCTTTTTTTGAAGGCGGTAAAGAGTCAAGTGGTCAGTCCATGTCAATCCTCTACATTTCAGAACTATCGGTCTTATTAATCGCTAATAGAATGTTCCTTTGTTTAGGCCTCCAAAGAGTTAACGTTCAGTATAATTTTCACTCAAGGATCATTTTCAAGGAGGTTAATATACTTTTCTTGCGACGCGAGCAAAGTCGCAGTTAGACAGCTAAGAGTAGTTTTCTTATAAAATGTCACAATACCATGTTTAGGCAGATCTAAATAATTTGTCAAATTGCCTTCAATGTTGATGTGCCCTCATTTTGTTGATAACAGCCCGTCACGGCGTGAGCGCAGTTCGTTAGCGCGTTGTTCTTTTTATTTGTCTACCCGCAAAATGGCGACCGTTGTAAATTACCATATTTTTAGTAAAATTGACACTTGCTTATTATCTACCGGTTGGGCACAAGTCGTTGCCCCTGGCGAGATATACGAGAGCTGAAGCGTGACATTTGTCTCTTTCTGTGCGAGCTAAGTCACGGGCAGAAAGTTAATCAGTCTTAATTCTTACGTGGCTGAAACTGTGTTTTACAAATAAACCAGCGGATCTTGCAGTATGTCGTGGGCGTTTATGACCGGTTGATTGGTAGTAGTGTTGCCTTTTCATCGACCGGTCCTGGGTTCGTTTCCCGGTCGGAGCAAATATTTGTGTGTTAAGCAGATGTTAGTTCTCGGGTTAAGGGTCTGTCTGTCTTTGTGTATGTTTGGAACCACGACACAAGAGAAAAGGTTATGTGGCCCTTTGAGTGTATAGCGCTTTAAAAAAATGCTGACAGCCCATTATCACTATACTTACTCATTTACCCTCCAAACTATAGAGCCAAGAGGTTCTAGAATCATAACACTGCCTAAACTCATAGGAAATGTAAGTTTTAGGCTTTGTATGATATTTTTATTTTTTGTGGTTATGTTGGTCCATATTTCAGTAAAGAAGCACCTAATAGACGTATTCTTTACGTTTTGATGGAGAGGTGCCTGAGACTATTTCACTCAAACATTGATCGTCATTAATGAATAGGTCTTAAAAACAACACAAGTTAAGCGAAAAACATTATACAGGGTGTAACAAAAAGGTGTAGTCATATTTCAGGATGGTGACTAGTCAATAAAACTGAACAACTTTCGCGAAAGAACCTAATTGAAATTTCAAAAAAAAATGTCTGCCTTTCATACTAAACCTATCAGCTGATCGCACAAGTTGTATGGAGAAGCGAAAACTTTTTTTGAGATTTTAAATAGGAAAGTTGTTCAGTTTTATTGGCTGGTCACCATCCTGAAATATGACTACACCTTTCTGTTACACCCTGTAGAGCTATGCTACATCCGAGCCTTGTGGAGAAGGCTAGTTTTATATTTTGACTTTGTACAGCAATGCAGTCATTACAGTTTCTATTGTTTGGTGTATTTTGGTAGTACTCTTCATCTTTATTGCGCCGCGCTGAGGAATAAAATTCTTTGCCTGCGTTTGTGTTTCCGGGCTCATGTAACCCGAATCTCTTTAAAGTTTGAGTAAGTAAATAGGCATTTTTTGGGTGAGCTTGCTACATTCTCGACCTAATCTTTGCCACTGTGCTTGATTGTGGTAAAGAGCGACCTCATTCCCTATTACACGAAAAAGTGATTTTCTGTTGTACAGGCAGCAGCACGTCAGGTTACCCATTTGTACTACGAAAGCCGACGCTATTACAAGGGAGACAAGGGTGGCGTCAAGGTCAATATGTATAGCCCTATGTGCTGCCGTGTGTACTTTAGAAAAGTATGTACTTTGTGTCAAAAATAAATGTATTGAATTACTGTTTTTAGTTAAATTGACACTTGATAATCTACCGATCGGGCACCACAAGTCATTGCCCCGACCGAGGCATCCGGATCTAATTACCCAGTGTCATTAGTACCACGGAGACGGCACGTCCGTCTAGGAAATGGAATCGAATCATTAGTAGTTTGATTACAAAAAAGGCTTAATAGAAATATAATAACGCTGGACGGAGAAGAAATTGTAAAAAGATTGTAGAGCGATCCAATAATTGGCGGTTATTTGTCGATACGGTTTGGAGCGGGTAATGGGTTGGGACGCCTCGACGTGACTCCAGGCCTTTCGTCCCCCCCTTTGCCCTGCCTTTCCCCCTCGTCCTCGGATTACAATTTAGCGGAATTTGCAGCTCCATCTTCTCTGCGGAACATTGTTTATAGAAAGCTACGTGCTTTACACGCTACGGGATGAGAATTATGTCGGTTTTTATGTTAGAGCTACCTTTATGATATTTATTAGGATGAAACACCTAGTTGCAGGGACGCCCATTACATTTAATGCCACTTTAAATGTCATACTGTAACTTTTCATCTAGTTGACTTTAACAAGGACAGCATTACTCTTAAAGATTTAGCGTTTCTACAACTCAATGTAAGACCTACAGTGTAAAGATATTAAATTAGTTAGCGAAAATTAAGGATGAGAATTAGCCCAGTACACTGAACGTCTAGGCCGAAAAAAGGAAAAAAAAATACACCTCTACCATAATTTTAGCGATCAGCTGATTGCCTTAGTATGATAAGTCGATTTTTATATTTGAGAATTAGACATGGGTTGTTTGGGGAAAGTTGTTCTGACCAGCTGCCAATTTTTCCCAGGCATACTGTAACAGTCAGTAATAGGGGCACGAGGGTTTTGCTGTATTGTGGGCAAAGGCTGACAACCTCTCACCTCTACACGTCATGTTTCATCTAATGACCCTCAGAATGTAAATCAAACGTGGCATCAAGTGGTTCTGAACCACTGATGCTCTGCCTACCCCGTATTGGATTACAGGCGTGAGCGTATGTTATTATAGTAACGCAGGTTTTCCTAGTACAGACACCAGCTCTCACAAAATTTATAAATATTTTTTTTCATGTACTAACTTTTGTGGAGAAAAATAAATAAATTACAGTCAAACTTTAGTAAGTGATAACGCAGCTCTAGCACGATAACGACAAACTCGCGCTCGGCTCACGCTGAAACTTCACTTTGATTGCGCGAGGGTCCTGCGCAAAGGCTTGCTTACCCTATGGCGTTGTCAATGTTGACATTTTGATATAGGACCGCGGTGTTGTCGCGGCGCTGTCATTATCATACTCGGCCTGCTGAGTAAGGGAGAAAACTCTATTAATGAGAGTATTAGCTAGGTCCCGTCATTTTGCCCTCCTAAAACCTCTAAGTGAGAAATATAAACCTGTATAAGTGAGACTAATTTTTCAGGCATGAACCTCTACAAGAGAGATTGTTACTGGCAACTATCTCTATAAGCGACAGTTAAACCTATTTAACATTTGCTATTTATGACTCATTCTTACATTTCGAGAAAATCTTATTCAATTCGAACGTCTGTTATTGTTTTATTATAAGTTCAAGGAACTCATATTCTGTTCAAAAAGCTAAATGTGCGTACCCACTTATTTGTCACTATTAGCCGTATTTTTATAGACCTCCATATAAGTGACATAGACCCCTCCTGTAACTCTGTAAGCTAGAAACTCGGGTTAGTGAGAAACCTCTATAAGAGAAAAAGAGCTCGCGGTCCCTTGAGCTCTCACTTATCCAGGTTTGCCGTATTTATTTATTTATTTATTTATTTATTTCATGCTTTCATGTGTTACAATAGTTCTTACAGTCTAAAAGTAGTTCCAACATGAAACCCTGTTAGGGCACTGCACTCAAACAATACATATAACAAAGTTTAAATAAAATAGTCCTGATATATAAAACAAAATCGGGTTTGTTCGAACACTTACAACTCGAGAAGGGCTAGACCGATTTTCTTGGTTTTTTTGATTTGTTGTATTTGTTTACATCCCGAATAGCAGAATAACTATTAAAAATATTGGACAAATTCACAAGAAAAAAAAGAATCCCACGAGAACGAAGTCTCAGACGAAATACTAGTTAATAATAAAAACATTAACAGATTTGACAAATAAAATAAAATAAAATAAAATACCTACAACTAAAATACATATTGAATAATTTGTTGTTTTATCTAGACCGTGACGTGATTTATTTTATTATTCTTTATTCGAAAAAAACTCTTCCATCGTATAAAAACATTTTTCTACGAGATATTCTTTTAGTTTCCGGTTGAATACTTTAAGATTATCTTCCGTTTTTATTTCTTGGGGTATATGATTGTAAACTTTAACGGCCATCACAAAGGCACTGCTGTTATACATTTCCAGATTGATATTAGGAAGCGCTAGTCTGTGTTTGTGACGTAGGTTCATCTTCATTTGTCTAGAGTATCCGTCCTTAACTTGAAGAAACAATCCTTTATTTTTCTGAACAAATTTTGCTAATTCAATTATTTATCTATAGTGTATTTATTTAGTCTATAATATTTATTTATCTATAGTGGTTAGTAAATTATTCACCTCTTTACAATAGATTTTGGTTTCTTTTTCTACAATAAATACGCGTACGAGCGTGAAGTTTACGTTTTTGTGGATAAATAAAGGACTTCGTGATAACCTGGCTCTTGTTTTTTTTTGTAAATGACGTGAAAAGGTCGCTTAAGATAATAGCGTTTTGTTTGTTTCCCTGTGGCCTTCTTAACTTAAAATCCACGTCAACATTACGTGCTTGCTTTTTTAATTCGAAGAATAACACGTTTTTGTGTGAGCTTGGAATTTACTTCTGACGTTATAAACCTACATACTTTAATAAATAAACGCCACGCTTGGGTTTTCTCTTGTGTAATGGGTCCCTTGGAACATATACAAAGTTAGAAACAAATACTGTAGACTGGATCATTTTTGAGCAGAAGTGCTCTAGAAACAGAGTCCGATTTGTACTTCCTGGATATACCTATGTGTGGTATCGTTGGAATCCTTGTGATGTCCGAAACACGGAACTGAAGTTCGTATAGTGGCAAAGTTGTGGAGGGGGGAGGGGGGGGCAGTCAAAAATGGCGGAACGGCATTTTTGTTTTCACGCCATAAGTCGACAAATACTTAACCGATTCAAAAAAATTAAACGACACATAAAAGTTAATAACCTATGCCATGTTTCGTCCATAGATATCTAATATGTATTTACTGCAGTTGATGAGTTATCTCATGAAACAAGGATTTTTCATAAATATTTGTACACTTTTCGAAAGATTGTTCAGTAACAATTTTATGTTTCTTATTTATTTGATAAAGCCTTTATAGAACAGAATTTCAGCTATTCAGAAACGTAAAAATCATTACGCTAGCCCTTCAAACCACTAAGATATACCCATTCGCGTGAACCTCTCAGTAAAATATAATATTCAAAAAATGCGCTTGGTTTAGACAATATGGACATTATGCTGTTCATAATACGCTGTCTATATTTAATTGTTTATTTATAGTATGTATATATATATATATATATATATATGTGTGTGTACGTAACATATAGATCTACATTTTATACCAAACTTCATCAAAATCAGTTCAGTATTTCCGGAAACAGTTCAATTAAAAAAAAATCTTTTCTCTTTTATTAATAAAAAGTAGTTAAAAATAATGAAATAAGGGGCGTTATTACTTACGTAAGTGTCTTTTTCTTTAACTTAAGAGCCACGCTCTTGTCGGTGCAGCATTTTCCAGTCATTTCTATTCTGTGCCAACATCTTGACCTCTTTATAAGACACGACGTTCACCTTCTCCTTTATTTGTTCAAAATATGTTCTTCCGGTCGTCCTCTCCCTCTCTTTCCCTCTATCTTCCCCTCTATGATGTTTTTTAGAAATTCATCGTGTCTTATCAAGAGGCCAATTATATTGATTATAACAATACTTAAGATATATGTAGATATAAATCTATATAAGAAACATAAAATCTTCCCCTCTATGATGTTTTTTAGAAATTCATCGTGTCTTATCAAGAGGCCAATTATATTGATTATAACAATACTTAAGATATAGATATAAATCTGGTTCTATAGACAAATGATGGGATGAAGAAAGGATCCAGTCATAGATTGTACATACTTGGTGGTATAAAAGTTTATTTTGATGGCATTACTGATATTGATTAAAAATTAATTTTCTATAGAATTAAATTGATTTAAGCATATTTCTAAACTAATATGACAAACGCCTTTCATATAGGTCTGTTGTTTCTTAACGCAACTACATTTGGCTGTTCGGCAACCTGTTGCACATTGGCAAGATATCAATTGTAAATCGTTCAGGGTCATTGGAGGCTGAACAGTAGTAATAGGTACTAATTTGTTGTTTTCTAAATACCACCCACACGTTTCTGGTGGTTGTAAGGCTTGTTCAGGTTTGTGTGCTGTTTTCCAAATAAAAGTTTGATAATTAACCCTTTTAATATGCTTTTCTTCTGTCAGAGTGGCATAAGAGCCGAAACTTGACAGAAGCTGGAAATTTTCAATAAAAACTGGCCAACTACTTTTTTTGGTGACTCCAGAAAGGGCGCTTGTTGTACCACAGCCAGTAATAGCGTGAAAAGCGAGTAAACTATTTTTCTCCTGTCCGAGTGCCCTGCTAATATCATGAACAGAAACGTATTTCGGTGATTTTGCTGTTCCTCTTTGAACCCAGACTTGTGGGGATAACTTCTCAATATGGTGGACGAGTAACAGCAAAACATCGGTGTCGCGACTATTTACAATAGTGGTCTCGTATCCTTGCTGAGCAACATAGAAGCACCACTGAGTTGCAAAGTAATCAAGAAGAGGGTGATACCCGCTTTGTACTACACGCTATAGATGTTGCTCAGCAAGGATACGAGACCACTATTGTAAATAGTCGCGACACCGATGTTTTGCTGTTGCTCGTGCACCATATTGAGAAATTATCCCCACAAGTCTGGGTTCAAAGAGGAACAGTAAAATCACCGAAATACGTTTCTGTTCATGATATTAGCAGGGCACTCGGACAGGAGAAAAATAGTTTACTCGCTTTTCACGCTATTACTGGCTGTGATACAACAAGCGCCTTTTCTGGAATCACCAAAAAAAGTAGTTGGCCAGTTTTTATTGAAAATTTCCAGCTTCTGTCAAGTTTCGGCTCTGATGCCACTCTGACAGAAGAAAATATGAAACACAGCGAAAAATTCATTATTCAAGTCTATTGCCAGAAGAAACCTCATTTAAAAGAACATAATGATATCGACGATCTAAGAGCAGCCATGTTTCAAAATATAAATAACCTGGATCAATTACCACCCACTAAAGGTGCATTAAATCAGCATATTAAAAGGGCTAATTATCAAACTTTTATTTGGAAAACAGCACACAAACCTGAACAAGCCTTACCACCACCAGAAACGTGTGGGTGTTATTTAGAAAACAACCAATTAGTACCTATTACTACTGTTCAGCCTCCAATGTCCCTGAACGATTTACAATTGATATCTTGCCAATGTGCAACAGGTTGCCGAACAGCCAAATGTAGTTGCGTTAAGAAACAACAGACCTGTATGAAAGGCGTTTGTCACAATTATTAGTTCAGAAATATGCTTAAATCAATTTAATTCCATAGAAAATTAATTTTTAGTCTATCAGTAATGCCATCAAAATAAACTTTTATACCACCAAGTACAATCTATGACTGGATTCTTTCTTCATCCCATCATTTGTCTATAGAACCAGATTTATATCTATATCTTAAGTATTGTTATAATCAATATAATTGGCCTCTTGATAAGACACGATGAATTTCTAAAAAACATCATAGAGGGGAAGATAGAGGGAAAGAGAGGGAGAGGACGACCGGAAGAACATATTTCGAACAAATAAAGGAGAAGGTGAACGTCGTGTCTTATAAAGAGGTCAAGATGTTGGCACAGAATAGAAATGACTGGAAAATGCTGCACCGACAAGAGCGTGGCTCTTAAGTTAAAGAAAAAGATACTTACGTAAGTAATAACGCCCCTTATTTCATTATTTTTAACTACTTTTTATTAATAAAAGAGAAAAGTTTTTTTTTTATTGAACTGTTTCCGGAAATACTGAACTGATTTTGATGAAGTTTGGGGTAAAATGTAGATCTATATGTTACGTACACATATATATATATACTATAAATAAACAATTAAATATAGATAGCGTATTATGAACAGCATAATGTCCATATTGTCTAAACCAAGCGCATTTTTTGAATATTACATTTTACTGAGAGGTTCACGCGAATGGGTATATTTTAGTGGTTTGAAGGGCTAGCGTAATGATTTTTACGTTTCTGAATAGCTAAAATTCTGTTCTATAAAGGCTTTATCAAATAAATAAGAAACATAAAATTGTTACTGAACAATCTTTCGAAAAGTGTACAAATATTTACGAAAAATCCTTGTTTCATGAGATAACTCATCAACTACAGTAAATACATATTAGATATCTATGGACGAAACATGGCATAGGTTATTAACTTTTATTTGTCGTTTAATTTTTTTGAATCGGTTAAGTATTTGTCGACTTATGGCGTGAAAACAAAATGCCGTTCCGCCATCTTTGACTGCCCCCCCCTCCCCCCTCCACAACTTTGCCACTCTACGACCTTCAGTTTCGTATTGTGGACGTTACAAGGAATCCAACGATACCATTCGTAGGTATATCCAGAAAGTACAAATCGGAACTTTTACGTTACTTAGGGGCTAAACCACGCTACTGATGACCTGAGAATAAATGTAATTTTTTGGGTTAACTCGCTCCATCGTCAACCTCATCTATGATCTTGATCAAGATTGAGGTCAAGAGTTAGCCCGTCTCATAACACTTATAAAAAAACGGCTTTTACATTAATATTTGCTTCGGCTGGGATCGAACCCAGGACCCATCGATCAAGAGGCACTACCACCTGATCAAACCAGCCTTTTAACTATCAAAATCGACCAAGCTTATGTGTGTAATGTTGTCATGATAGACTACTTGTACTTAAGTACGAGTACATGAGTTGTCGCTAGCTACGACTGAATGAATCAACACTAAACAAAAACAAAATCGCTTGGGTAGCTTAGATTATATACATTGGGTAGTATAAGTGAAAAAAGTTAACATACAGACATAAGAGACCTTCGCATTTATAATACTAAGTATGGAGTTTGGAAGAATATGGTATGAATTTGTTTGTTTAACTATTCGGAACTGTGCTTTTGAAAAGTAAGTACTCTGATGATGTTTATGAAAAGGGTTTAAAGAGCCGGAAATTTTTAGATAAAATTAGTCTTCTACGTATTTTCTAGGTCGCTTACTCAATTCTCAATCAGATATGACACATTTAATAGTAATAAAGTGTATTTCTCTTTTAAGTTTCTTTGTTGTGAGATAAAATATATCTAGTAGGTAATGGTCTTGTAAATTAACATGTATTTACCACGTGACTATAATTGTATTGAATCTTATTTATTTTGTCGCAAAACTTTGTATCCTTGAGCAGTGTTCAATAAAAACTACGATTTTGTAAACAAGTTTTTCAGTCATTCTTTGGAGTACCTTGTCTTGTTGTACCAACTCTGCAAGTAAATTCTATGCATAGTCTAATCATTCCAGATCACAGGGCAGTGAAAAATGCAGCAATGCAAGCAAGCAGCAAGTACTAAGACCACGTGGTATATTACGTTTGGTTTTTGCATATTCTCCAAGAATTTTATATAAATGTTTTTAACTTTTCATATTTCCCATGGAAAATAGCCTAATATACCTATGTCGATTCGATAGTTACTACTCGAAAAAAGGACAAAAAATATATCATTTATTGCTTTTCTGTCTACACGATTAAGTAAATGTATGTTAAGTAAATGATATAGTAAGATTGTTTCATTAAGATGAAAATACTTACTTCACAACAACTGGAAAATTCCACAGGAACTTGAAGATATTACTTTGAGTTATAAATATAATTGTATTATCACTGAGGTAGCCATGATCGTACAGAGGCCAGAGCACATGTGACTGTGTTTAATAAAAGGTATAATAATATACAATAGTTCGGGGTAGTCAATAAGAGCTATTTACAATAGCTCATCACACTAATTGTGAACCTTAACGACTCTCACGAAAGTTGTACCTTTCCATTTTCACAGTCACATATAAAGTTTCTAAATATTCTGACTTTAAATTAGCTAACGAAAATGAAGGATGTGAATCAGTCTACGAAACTGAAAACTTTCCCCAAGGAACATAAGTCGAATTATTTAAAAAATTGTCTCTCAATTTAAATTTAACAAGCTAATTGATTGCCTTAGTATATGGAGAAGTCAACATTTTATTGAGAAGTTCATATGGGCCCTTGGGAAAAGTTGTTCAGTTTCACGGGTAGAATAACCCCCTAATTTTTTTCTCTAATTCAGTCACCCCAGATGCTATGGTCCGTATTACAGAACGCGACTCAGACTCTGATCTATAGTTGAGTAGCAGTCGCCTTTGTCGTTTTGATAGTAAGAGAAAGAGACAAGTATAGATCAAGACTTGAGTCTCCTTCTGTAATACGGGCCTTTAACGTTTTGCGAAGAAAACAGATGTGCAGGGTATTTAGCAAATCAGTGGCGTCTCAGTGGCGTGGCGGTGGAATATCAATAGTGACAATCTGAACGGTTAAAATGGCCACCATCGTCATTCTATTATACCTCAGCAGATCCTATTTTCATTAGGCAGTTAATTCTGCAGTGCCTTTTGTGTTCGAGAAAATTGTCTAGCCAGTTTGGCTGATTGAAATATTTAGGGAAAGTTGACTCAGTGTGGGCTCATACTTTTTGTAAATTAAATCAAATATCTTTATTGTGTATCGAGAGTACAATATGGATGTTATTTTGTGACAGAAACATACTCGATATGCCAGTTACGGCGTACAATATTTTTAGTCGCAACGTTCGACCACACATACAAATAAGACACGAAAAAAATAACAGTTAGTAATCATTATAAACCTATGCAATTAAATTGATATAAATATTAACACAAAAAAACTAAGAAAATCACAGAAACAATTTTTATTTATTTTATTTATGTAAACTGCATTAAAGTAAAGGCTGTAAGTTGTCAAGTACGATACACACTGATCAATTCGCCCTTCAATAAAGCCTACTTAGATATCGATCGAATTAAGCAAAAAACCTTTTATGTAGGGCACAAAAAATCCTTGTTTTACTAAGCACGTTCAAAACCCATATTGGTATTGTGTATTACAATGAAATAATTAGCCGGGTTGATAACGGGAGTTTTTGTCAGTTCTTTTGTACTTTTGTAATTTAATATTTTTTGTAAGGAATTCTAGAAAGGAGAAAAAATTACGTATTGTTCGGAACAAGGAAAAGACTCAATAGGCAATGATACCTACCTATCGTTTACGGTTTAATAGTGAACTTTGTTTTTTTTGCAGCGATCGTCTAATCTAGTCTTGCATTGTATGTATTTGTAGAGCAACTAGTATTTAAGGATGCAGCTGTTTCTGTCCTGTTTTCTTCAGATTTTACTGTCAATTTGATAAATGAACAGAGAAAGTCAAAGTGATAAGAAAAAGGTAAAAAAAAATCATGTTGCAAAAAGTAGAATGTACACCTACACCATCTCAGAATTTCTTTTGTTCTCTTTAGTACTCTTACTAGGTTGACTGGAAGAAATCCCCTCGTGGGATAAGTCCGCCTTTGTAAACTTCCTATTACTGTATACTTGTTATCCTCTGTATTATTATTGTACAATAACGAATAAATACGTATGTTTCAGGTAGCTCATTTTTTGTGATTTCGTATACCTAACTTTCAGTAAGAATAAGGGCTTGATAAAAAGATTGTTAAGTAGGTATATGTACTTAATAAAAAATATCTAACTACACAACACACAATCAGCATAATTTAAAGAATAAAATAAAGTATTGGGGACCTCATCGCAGGAGAGTGCCGCCACGATCGTTAATTATTATTTTTGAGGAAAATGACAATATCAAAGCTTTTTAGACAATGTCACATTCTTTTAACAATAAAGAAAATCGAAAGTTAAAAAAAATATGGGAATGACAGACGTCGTCAGTTCATGTCAATCCCATACGTTTCAGAACTATCAATCTTAGGTCCGTCTTACAGAACGTGACTCAGACTCTGATCTATACTTAAGTAACAGTCGTCTAATGTCATGTTGATAGTGAGAGAAAGAGATAATCAATACTTAAGTATCGATCAAGACTTAAGTCTCCTTTTGTAAAACGGGCCTTGGTATGCAATCCCTAATAGAATGTAACTTTGTTTGGTCCTCAAGAAGTTCAGTACAAACTAGCAATCTGTTTCCAAATTTACCTGCCTATGGTCAAAAATGTAAATTATTCAGCAATGTATAATAATATATTCAGCACCTCCCACGAAGCGGAAACGAAGTTATATTGCAACAAAATAAAAATAAAAACTGTTTTGTGTCCCGACCCTTAGACGCCAAATGTATAAAGACAAAGCTATCTTTGTTTTACCTTAGGAAGATTCGTAATTTTACAACACTATTGTCAAAGGTACTATTTTTAACAACTAAGTAACAATTGTTACCCGCAGTTAAGTAATTTCAATTTAGCAGGAGGTTTCTTCAAAATTAACCCAAGATCTCTTTGGTACCTGCACAAAATTCTGTCTTAGATTCTTGTTTAAAAAAAACAAACTCAATAGTGATAAACTTAGGATAAAGGAACAAAAGGAAACAAAAAACAAAAAAAACGTAAATCAGTAATATAAATATTGCATTTATTTCAACGAATTCTGCAAATAAAATAACTGTAGATAATAATTATAATAATACTATTCAGTTTACAAGAATTTTTCTACAGCTAGACGATGCGAACATCGGCAAAAATATAAATACCAAAGAAATTATTTCACTGGCTGGCACTGGACTTTGTTTCGCATATTAAAAAAAAAACAAAATCTGAATAACAGTAAATGCAGACCGCATATAATTAGGTTATAATTAAATTATACAAAGTAAAATAAAATTATTGGAAGTCGTATTGGAGGCAAAACCTAAATGCCTACGTCTGTTAAGACGAACACACAAAATAAAACAAAAAATAAGAATAAAACTAAAGCAACAAAAATAAATACAAACATAACGAAATAAAACATTAAAGAACACAAACTTAACGATATGCAAATAAAACATGCATGAATTGTTGAACAGTTCGTTGGACGTACCTATTTCTACTCCTATTCGGGATTATTGAAAGGTATTTGCATTTGAAAGAGCCCGGGTAACATATCAAGGCGATAGTTACGCGGGAGCTGAAAATTTCCACATAATAAATAGAAGCATATAAATAAAGTAAGTAAGCCCCTGCGGCGCGTGCGTCGCGTCTCGCCCCGCACTGAGCACGTCGCACGAGTCAGGCGCGTACGCACTATAGAAATTACAAGGAAATATTTGCATATCGCGTAACTCCCCAATAGAGAATAGTAAAAACTGCACCCGGCAGCTCTACCTAATCATTTCTTAGGGACCCTCCTGTTTATGTAAATGTTATGTCTGTATGTATTTTTGTTCTTCGAGCCTCGTGCCCTTACACACATATGCGAAGTAAACTAAAAGATACAGTTATATCACAAGTTCTTAAGATGCCTCTATGAAACAAACAATATAAATTTATGTCTACCTATATATCTATATATAGATACTAGTATCGTAATATGTATTACGAACAGCGGTCGGAGACAACTTTACAGCGCGCTATCATTACATCTAATAGTATACTTTTACACGTTCAACTATATACAGTGGAGCTCAGAGAATAATTTACAAATAAGTCGAATCCTACAAGGCACCTTATTTAAATAGTAATATAGACTTCAGGCTTCGCTATGACTTTACATAATAAACTAAAACGTTTTAAATTTTCTAATTTGGTTTTCATTACAATCCTACAACAATAGACAAGTCGCTACACCTAATAGGAGTTTTAAATATGAACAAATTATAATAATATTATTTAACAGATTACTAGTCTATACCTACAGCTACGCGGTGTTGGTTTTCAACGCACCGAATAAATCAATAAAGAAAACAATGGATAAAGATTCTGAGAAAGTATTTTTGATTGGAGTTATTTGAATAATTGATTATTCATGTGGAGCGAAATGCATGTGCGCCAGATCGGTCCCATTAGATATGCAACGTCCTTCACGCGTCCTAACTCCTACCATTGTTGTGTGGTGTTTGCATTTGAATAGTGGCGGCATAGAGCAGACGCCCACCGGCACCGGGCCACGGCACGCCTCTTACAGCGATGACAGCACACTGCGAGAGCGTTCCATCTTTTGATCACCCGCGCTTACTCCTCTTCACGACAACCCCTCAATGAAACGATCGAAAAAACAATCTATTTCACACCGAATTTAAACTCACATTATCATTACGAGATTGAGAAATACTTTTTTACTATTTCGGATACGCTGCCACGCTTCAAGCGATACTTAGTAATTATTTGAATTACGAAATAATTTCCGAGATTGAATCGGGCGCGTACGTGCCGCTATTACCTTTCGCATCGGAGCAACCGACTTGGCGCATATTTATCGGATGATGGTTATATCTATTTCAAAATCAGTTTGGTGGTACGCACGATCGATACTTGATGATTTATTCAAGATTTGAAATACCAACACCGCGTTAAGAGAGATAACACAAAACTTCGCGTAGAGCTAAGCACTATATACAAAAGAACTCACTAGTAGGAAAAAGGCAACGACCGTCACGGCACTAAATGAGCTTCCCTCGATTCGCAGTTCTAATCGTGTCCTCTATCAACGAGCCTTCTAGTTCGAGAGAAGCTCGCCGCTGCGAGGTTCTACGGATTCTACAAGATCGGGTCCAAAGTCGCATAGAGCTGGGGAGCACTAGGCGACGCGGGCCGCGGTCAAGTGGTGCACTCACCATTGCCGGCGAGTTGAGGTCGCAGGAACGCGCTGTGCAGCTCTCCGCCCATGCCGCCCTCCAGCCGCGCCGCCATCTGCATGAGCGCGAGCGTGCTGTCGTCAGCGCCGGCGCCGCTCTCGAGCCGCGCGCGCACCGTCGCGATATGCCCGCGGGTGAACACGTGGTCTTGCACCGAATACTTGTGACTGTACTTGAAGTCACACACACGACACTCCTCCGGCGGTGGAGCGTCCGAAACTTCTGCCAATCCAGCCGCTAAGCGCGCTTTCTTCTCTTTAGCTCGCGCATTTTGAAACCACACTTGCACAACCCGCTTAGGGAGCCCGATCTCACGCCCGAGCGCTTCACACTCTGCCATCGTTGGCGTTTTATAATCGTTAAATAGTGATTTCATGATTTTGACTTGCAAGGAGGACATTTGAGTGCGGAAGCGTTTGCCGGGCGGTCTTGGCTGTTGTTGTTGGCCGGGCACTGGTGAGGTCGGGTCGTCCTCCTCGTAGTAATCCATCGTTTCAGAAGCTGTATCTGAACGTTCATCAGCGTCGGATCCTGGTCGGGAGAGATCAACAGGCTTACTGAGATCTAAGGGGATTTCTGATTTTCCATGTTCAGTTCGTCTTTCAATCGACTCATTGTTACCACCATTCTCTTGGGCGGCCGCATGTGCTTGCAACTCGCTCACATATCGTTTCATAGATTCCTCACTGTACTGCTTGATAAATTTCTCCATGTCTGAGTGAAAGGGCGGAAAAATAGGGGGCAACATGGGAGCCCCCGCTTGGGAAAAATTTTGCTGCCTGTCACTTTGTTGAGAGCCAAAACTCGGTGTAGACTCTGTACTTAGTTCTTCATCTGGCAGTGCGTCAACATTGATTTCACCACGCGTGCATTGGTCTGCGTGTTTTGTACTGAGATGACTTTCAAGTGCACTCTTCACTTTAAACAATGCTGGGCAAAAAGGACATCGTTTGTTGATAACTTGTGCATGCGCACGAAATTGTCCTTTCCTCTCACGTGCTCGTGTATTTTGAAACCAAACTTGTACCACTCGTTTCTTTAGTCCAACTTCTCGTGCAATATTTTCTAGCATTTTTCTAGATGGATTTGATTCGATTTGGTATTTCTGGTAGAGGTAGTCCAATTGTTCAGGTAGAATCGTCGTCCTTAGCCTTTTATCTTTAGGTTGTTCGCCAGTGTCAGTGTCATCAAATTCGTCAAACTTTCTTTTTGCAACTTGCTGGTTTAGAGCTGCCACTAAAGGGTGACGAGCTTCATCATTTGCGAGGGTAGCGTTTAGTTGTTGCAGTTGAGCGTGCTGTTGTAAGATCCCAAAAGGGGAGTCAGGTGGATAACTGGGAAATAAATTTGGGTTCATTATATGAACAAGTTGATGCTCTCGCCATAAGTCAAATCGTGGGAAGACTAAGTTGCATTTATCACATTGAAAATTTCCATCTTTGTCGTCTCTTGGTTGGTGTGTAAGTGGAGTGACAGGCGTTAGAGGCGTTTGAGGAGCGGGGGATACTGGGTAATTGCCAGTTGCAGGCGTGGGGGTGCGCGGGGGTGCTGGGGATACTGGCACATGCGGCGCGTGATGTTCAACTGTACTGGAATTTGAATCTTCACTACTTAATGTAGCGGCAACTTGGGCTGCAGCAGCTTGAGCCTGAGCTGATCTTTTGGCATCTTCTTCTTTAAAACAATGAGTCTTTTGATGTCTTATCAATTCATAGTATCGTTGAAACACTAATTGGCACTTTTTGCATTGATAATTTAGGCCTGGTGTGCGTTGAAATCTATTTGCGTCATCTGTGGCACCTGCTGGTGGTTCAGCAGCTGGTTGATTTTCATAAACTTTTCTTGCCTTTTGTCGAGCATTTTGAAACCAAACGACTATTACTCTGGGGCTTAGCCCTAATAGTTTAGATAAATATTCTAAATCGTCGTCTTTCGGATATGCGTTGTTTTCAAAAAACTCTTGTAGAACTTTGATCTGATAATCGGTAAATCTAGTTCTGTTGGCGCGTTTGCCAGAAGACCCCGAGCTGTTGGATCCGTTCGAGTTGCCCCCTGAAAGTCCGAAATCGGCCGGTCCCCTGCCAGGACTGAGGCTGCGATTTGGGGTCAAAGATAGGACGTTCGGGGGCACGGAGTTTGGGGACGTGAAATTAGGATTTATTTTTGGTGGTAGCATCGACGGATGGGGTGGCTGTGGTATACTCGTGGCCGGAATAGAATCCAGTTGGGATTGGATTAATGAATTCAGCGAGATGTGAGCTGGCGACTGAGATCGTGACATATTTTGTGGAAGGTCAGAATTGTTCATGTTTGGGGCTGGGCTCTGTGACGGAGCTTGTGGAAAAAGAAAGCTTTTGTCTTCTTGATGTCTATCATCATAAGAATTATACTTTTCTTCCATGGTAGGCTCATCATTAGGTTCAGACTTTACTTCTTGGTTACTAGAATTATCTTCGATTTTTGCTTTCTTTTCTGGTGGTGGTTTTCCTTCATCTGAACTAGCGGACGAGTCTAGTGTTGTAACTTTTGCCTCGCCTGTTTTTTCGTATTCTTCAAGATTCAAAGTGGTTGAAGGAGGATTGTTGAAGTTGTATGGAGAGTCTTTGTTACGTTGGCGTTCTTTGAAGAGGGTGTTGCGGAACCAATGTTTAATTACCTTTGTCGCTAATCCAGATTGTTTAGCCATTTTTGCAATAGCTTCGTCACTGGGCGAGTTGTTGATATCGAAGTGAGCCCGTAAAATCTTTAGTTGGTCATCAGTGATGCGTGTACGAGCCCTTTTCTGTCCAGCCGCGGCGTTAGCCTGCAAACAAAGAAACCAATATAAGACAAAAGTCCTACCAAAAAATAGTTTTTTTTTAAATTCTGGTTAGCTTAATGTTTTAAAAAATTACATTAACTACAAAACAAAAACTGTTAAAAACACAAGTTATCTTATCAGTACAAAGGAAGTAGATAGCCTTTAAACGAAAAGGTAACTGTTTTTAATCCCCGACAAAAAAGAGGGGCGTTATAAGTTTAACGTGTCTGTCTGTGTATCTGTCTCTGGTGTCGTAGCTCCCAAACGGATGAACCGATTTTCGTTTAGTTTTTTTTGTGTCATAGATAATTTTATCCCCAGTGTTCTTTGCCATGTTTCATGAAAATCTGTTCAGCCGTTTAAAAGTTATAAGCCATCGAATGTCGGGGGTGTTTCAAAATTCTTAACTTTAGTGTTATTTCTGACAGATTTCGGTGTCCCTTTTCGCAACAAGATAACTTGTGCTTTTGATATAGTTTCGTATTTAAAATATAATATTTACGCATGTCGAAATATTGAACAGCTTATTCATTACTGTTTGAATAAATTAAAAAAGGATTATTACCGAACTTCTATAAAAAAAGGGAAAATTGCACGATAAGAACACAATGCTACTAACATTGTAAACGCTAAAGTTAATGAATAATTTGGCTAGATTTTTGTCACTCTTTTAACAAAAATTACTGAATGGATTTTAATGAAATTTCGCAGCTACACATCAAAATGACACATAATATTTTTCCGGTAATGAAACCACAAATGAGAAGATAGTAAAAAACAAATTCATAAGTCCTTATTGCTGTTCAATACTGTTAACTTCGACTCGAAGACTGGTTTAAACAATAATAATACCTCGACCCTTCTGCCCAACAATAGTCCCTCTGTTGCCATGAGCAAACAGATAGGTAACGTTCAATCGTGTCTCTTATCTTTGAATGCCTTGAGGTAACCCTTCGTAACGAATTTACTAAGCACCTACTTATAGGTAGGCAAGGAAGTGATCACGCTGATGAAACGTGATCGCAAAATCAACGTGCAAGTCACATGGGTTTGGTTAAATAGATACTTATTGATACTTTATTCGATTAGCTCGTAATGAGCACATTTCGGTTTTGTAACGTAGGTAAACTATTTCAACTAATAAAGGATTTTTCAACACATTTCCTCATAAAGTGGGTCTTATGTCATTGTTTTAAGGTTCATAATGATATGTTTTACCCAGCCCGTGCGTAGTAGGTTTTTTTTTCTAAATTACAGCAAAGATATCAGATCTTATTTTTTATTTAAAATTAAGTGTAAATATTAAAATATTTGTAACTAAAAATATAATTCCACTAAATTGTTTAAATTTAACAGAAAATTATCATTTATTTATACTAAAACGGTGAAAATATATAGTCCAGCACTTGTTATAATTTGGCTGTGTACCTGTCAATGTGAATCTCATTTTGAGAGCGAAAAAAGAAAAAAATAATCGCGCCTTTTTTCAGATGTTTTCACTTGATTTTCACAAACGGCATTTGTATTCATCAAATTATGATTGTTGTCAGAAATACAACACAAAAAATGACTTCTTCAAGTGCAGAACAGGAAACCTACGTGGGTACACCGCCAGAAATACTTTCCGAGGCGCAACATGCAAGTGATAGTTTGTTGCCGCCAATATCAAAGGAAAGTTTATATTTATTTCTTTCCTCGCAAATGTGTTGAAAAACGTCGTATGACACGCGTGCGCATTGAATATTACATTCTCGGCTCCGTTGGGCCCTCGCCTTCGGCGCGGGCTCTAAACTCGCCTCTAATGTAATATCCAACATAGTACACTTGATCATAATGTACCATTTTACAGAATTAATAAAAACTGCGTATGTGCGCGAGTAGTTAAGTAATTTTTACTTTTTGACCAGTAAACATTTGATTATCGACAATGTGATAAAAATATTTAGTCAGTTTATTATTCGTTTTACTATTTACAAAAAAAAACCCGATAGGCTATGATTAAAGTTTCAGAAATACTTATTTTAACATACCTCAGTCTAAAAATAAAACAGTTAAGAGCATATCAAACTTGGCAATAAGTTATATACCTTGTTTTGTTGTGATATGAACGATATTAGCTCTAAGTTGGCTAAACTCTTGACTGTACTTATTTCAACTCACGTCTTTATTGCCAAAATGTGGTAGATAGTGCTACAGAGAATATAGATTTAAATTGAGACTGCATTTCCGAGCTCCAAAGATCCAGTGAATACACTTCTACTGGGTGAGCTTGGCACAAAGGACAGCGCATCAGGTTACCCCATTTTCATTGTAAGACCGTTCTTATCGCAAGAGCGCAATAGGCACGCATGAGGTAACCTGATGTGCAACCCTCTGTACATTAGATCGCGGCCAAGAGCGAACCCATTCGTTATGAAAAAAAGACACGTGGTAACTACTACGGCGCAGTAGTTTGAAACAGCTTTCAAAATCACTCAAAAGCAACTCAATCTAAACAGCTGACGGGCGATTTTCTCTCTTATGAGTATGGAATAAGAGCGATATAATGAAAAAGGTCTTTAAATAACCACGCTGTATTCAAAACAAAACAAAAATTTATTTGTATAGAACAAAAAAGTACCCAGTAATTAAATTGGCCTGGGCAGGTAAGTCAAAATGTACCAAGATGGTCATTGAGAGGCTTCAAAGATAGCGCCATCGAGGTAAACTTCGGTGACTATAGTATTTAACCTTGTTGACAAACGTTATACATATTATCAGCATTAGCAATACAATGCTTAGGCTAGTGCCAAAATGTGGTATAAACAGATAAAGTGTAAACTGGGGCTTAGGAAAAAAATCAAAAATATTTTTGTAACGATATTTATGTAAAGTCGTAAAAAATACCTCGTTGTTTTGTAAAACTTTGTACATACAGCAGCATATCAGGTTATACATTCGCACTACGAATGCCGCCGCTGCTATTACGAACGACATAAGGGCGACGTCATGGTCAACAAGTATAACCTAAATGTCGGGTTTTACGGAAAACATTTGTCAACACAATTTAGACGAGTAGGTATATAGATTACGATAGATAATTTTGATTTACTTTGACTGATTTTTTTATTATTAATTATATATGAGCATGCTGTAGGTATATTACTTGCATTTGATATATTTTTAATACCTAAGTGTTATTTTTGGTGTAATTTAATTTTAAGACTAATTTCCAACACAATAATAACTGTTATGCAATAAATAAATAAATTAAATAAATAAATAGATGTTTGGGTTTTGAATGCATTTTATATTCGAGTGTGTCCCATGGGACTCACGACACGAATCATAGTGTTGGTATTTAAGTGTTTGGCGTTATTTATTTATTTCAACACCAAAGTTTTCCCTATTTTGGGAATTTACGAATAGTATGCACCTATATGAAAACAAAAAAAATTGAAAAATGTTATCCTTACTAATATAATAAATGTGAAAGTAACTTTGTCTGTCTGTCTGTTTGTCCGTCTTTCACGCCTAAACTATTGAACTGATTTTGATGACATTTGGTACAGGATAGATTAGAGCCCGGGAAAGGACATAGGCTACATTTATCCTACAGTTGGGCACGATATAACCTGTTGTCCACGCGGGCGGAGTCGCGGGCGAAAAGCTAGTATCAAATAAAATTATTATTTTCAGCGCTGATTTTAGTACCTAAGTGCACTTATTAAAAAAAAATTAAAGCAATAGTAAACCTGTGTTTAATGCCACATAAACAAAATACATATAGAAAACCAATAAAAACGTATAAAAAGCACTCAACTTTATTTCTGCCTGCCATATTTGAAAACAAAGGCGTGAGTTTATAGTTAAAACTATATACAGATAATATAAGTATTAAAACTTATTTTAATCTTTGCAAATACGCATTAAATCACGTTACAATCATCGTCGTTTAATCAGCCACATAACGGCATTATAAAACGTCTTTTAATGATTCTGTAACCTAAATTACTCCGTAGATAAAACGAGTAACGTAAGAACACCAACCTGTTGCTGTTGCTGTATCATCTGTTGCTGTTTGAGCTGCGCGTCGTGGGCGAAGGGCATCGTGTCGAAGGGCGGCGGGGGCAGCATGAGCGGCACGAGCGGCGGCTGCAGGTTCATGGCCGCCAGCGCGCCCACGTTCAGACCCAACGGCAGCCCCAGCGACAGCATTTGAGCCACCATCGGGTGCAGCTGACCCAACTGCTGCTGCAGTTGCAACATGTTCAGCGCCGCCTGCATCTCCTGCACTTGCGCGGCTAACAACGCTCCTGCCTGCGCTTCACCTTGATTACTTCCACTTTCATTGAAATTACTCCCGTTATCACCCCGCGGCGACGGTGACCTGTCACCCGGCGGCGCCGGCGATGCCGCTCGCGGTGAATTCGGAGCACCCGACTTCCTCTCATACTCAGACTTAAACTGCTCCGCGAACTGCTCCAAAAACTCCAAAGGAACTTTGTCTTTATGCACTTCTTCACAATGAGTCTTTAACACGAACACACTAGAAAACTCCTTGTTACAATGCTGACACGTAGATTTTGTTTCGCCGTCCGGCGGCTTTTCTTCAGGAGGCGGGGGCGGAGGACTCGGCGCGCGGGCCATTTCGCGCTCTTCTTGTAACTTGCGCCGTTGATTTTCATTGTATTGCATGACGAGATCGAAGCCAAAGGTCTCTAAAAGTTGTTTATACATTTGTGAGTTTCGTTTTGGCGGGTTACCCTTGGCTACCATCTCGTCTAAAGCTGCTGCCTCAGCGTCACCTAGCGGCGAGTGCGCCCGCGCATCGCCGAATGGGCATGAGTTGGCACGGTGTGCGTCGAGTAGCTCCACGGTAGAGAATGACGCGTGGCATCGTTCGCACGAAGTGTTACCTGTGCGAGGGGAGCGCGGGCTACCTGGCCGCGCAGGGGGCGAGGAACGCGGACCCCCACTGCTAGTCGACGAAGGGGATGTATTTTTCGGCGACAAAACGTCTTGTAAGATTTTGGCGGGGTCGTTTCTGTCCGGTTGTTCGACTAGGGGCCGACTCAAGTCAACATGGCCGGCCGCTGCTAGCTCTTGCAGCTTACCTGCTCGCGTTTGATGTAGCACCGACCGCATGTGTATGTCCAAAGTGCTGCCTTGCGTGTACGCAACCTTGCAAATGTTACATTTGTACCGTTTACGATCGTCCTCCTCACTTGATGTGCTCTTAGGAGTAAGTGTCAAATTAGAGGGCGCTGAGCCTGCCCCGGGCGATACAGGAGGGTTGTTATTATTCTGTTGTTCTTGCATCGCTCTCTTCAATTTGTGCAAATGGCTCACGCTGTTGTAGTGAACGAGTAAAATATTCTTTTGTGTGAATGACTCTTTACAAACGTCGCATTTGAAAGGTCGGTTAGGGTCAAGGTACTTTTCCATTGGATAAGTTAATTTTTCACCTTTCCTGTGCAGTAATGTTTTGTTGTGTGCTGTCAGGTAGGATTGACGAGTGAAAGCAACTTTGCACCGATGACACTTGTATTTTCTATTTGGATCGTTATAAGAATCTTCGGCCATAGCTTGCGAGTTCAGATAGTCTTCTAAGAATTGTTGGTCTTTGTAAACAATTGAGTCATCAGAATTTTCAGCATCATTATGACCTGACTCATCAGCTGCCGTAGCACTTGAATCTCTATCTTCTAGCTCAGCGAGGTCATCATCAGGTGTTCTTAGTGCTTCTTTGCGCAAGAGTTCTGCAGTGGCTGAATCTAGAGCTGTCCCTTGGTTAGCTTGTAACAGTGGGTTTGATGCCAGACTGCGCTTGAACGCAGCCATTTCCTCTTCAGTTAGCTCAGAGTGAGAGGTTTCTACGTGTTTTTGTAATGCCAGGACAGACCGGAAGCTGCGACCGCACAACACACATTTGGTGGCATCGCGAATTACATGATATTGCGTGTGAAGTTGCAGTTTTTCCACAGTCTTGAAAGCAAGGCTGCATTGGTTGCAGCGGTATTTATAAACATGTTTTTCAGAGACGGACATGTTGGTGATTGAATTACGTGCGTGCGCTTCTCTGAAATGATTTTGTAGCGCATGGGCTGCATCAAAGTAACGATTGCATCCTTTTTTCCAGCACACATATCCGGGCCCTTGCGGAGTTTGTTTCAGTTCGAGATGGCCGGATTCGTTTTGATGTTGACAAAGTTCATCTACATTGCGGAATGTTCGGTTGCATGTAGAGCACCTCTCTGTCTCGCCGTCAGCACTTCCTTCAGAGCGAGGGGAAGATATCTCGCGTTCTTCGTCACCTTGCCTCGAGTCGTCTCTTTGAGCTTGTGCGCCGCCGTTAAGCCAATGACTTTGGTCAACAAGTAGAAGCAGTCTTTGTAGGCCTTCTGAATTTACAGAATGAATTTGCATAACGTGACGTTCGAGGGCTGGTCGATCCTTGAATGCATCTTGACACAAAGGGCATATGAAATGCCTGGCTGTATCTGCGTGTATTGAAGCGACATGAGCGTGAAGTCGGGATTCACTTGTGCAGGTAAAGTTGCAATAGGGACAGGCGTGTGGCCCAGGAGTCTCACGCTCTTCTTCTTTTTCAACAGATCCTGGTTGTTGAGGAGGAACTTGTTGCTGTTGTTGTTGATGTTGCTCCAAAAAGCGCATCATTTTTTGTTCTTGCGTCAATTCTGGCTTCTGATCGATGAGCTCTTTGTTATCTGTTGACAAAAGAAAAACATTAAATAAACAAGTTACTTATAGCTTGTTGATATCGCCTGGCTGCCACGTTTGTCAATTATGAAAATATTATCCGATTTTCTTGAGCTCCACTGAACAAAGAGGTTGTCATAGTCATAGATAAGGGAACCAAATTAAAAAATAGTGCACATCGCGATCTCAAAAATATCAAAACACAAAATACTTCAACGAACCTCTCGATACGGAGTCTATGCGACGAATGCATAGCGATCTGTAAATCGTCATCCCACAATAGCTACCTACGTCCACGTGAGATTTATCTACAAAAAAGATTATTCTATAAATGTAGCTCACTATTGTTCGCTACAAACGTTTGTTGCTTTTCTGAATTGAAGTTAAAAATAAAATTCTTCTCTTTTATATTATTAGTAGGACTCGTTTTGTTTGCGACGTCCCAACAAGACAAAGGTATCGCTCTATCCATCCCGTACGCACACATTCACAGGTATTAACGCTAACGTAACAAGTATATTGTAATTTTGCACACAAAGAGATAGAGGACGAGCAAACAATCATTGTTCATTATTACAAAAGGTTTCGAATATTCCGTTTCGCAGCGGATCAAATGTATTCGGCGGAGTTGACGTATGCTGCGGTAAGTGCGAGCGAGACGATAGTATGGAAGATATGTGAGAGTGCAATTATTATTTGACCAAGGGATAAGTTCGTAGCAGCGTGTGAAAGAAGCTGGCCTGCATTGTTTACGCTCAAATAAGGAAGGTAAAAGAAACGGCCGAATTGGGGAACGCACAGATTCGTTAATGCAGCGCTACAATTATACTTTATTAGATGAGCAACAGACGGTCCATCCGCCTATTGTATTCGAGATTCTTATGGAAGATATAATAAAAAAATTGGCACACAGTAATCCGGAACAAATCCATCAAACAAAAGATATAGGTTTCTAAGAATATGAAATATTTTTGGAAAGATTACCGCTCACCGGATCGGGTATTGTTTAGTACGATTTGTACGAGAAGTGAGTGAGCAAAAAATAACAGTAAGGGTTGCTTGATTTTTCATTTAATTAGAACTGGAAATTATCTCACACTCGAGCGAATGGAAACCAGTCGGTCCCCTGTTTGGGAACCCGTTCTATAGTTTTAAGCAGTTAAAACCGTTACATCTAATGAAGGGGAGAGACGCAAATCCGTAATAATAATCCTAGCGCAACTGACCCTAATTCCAGGCTGGACTGGCCAGTGAATGTAATTATTTATGATGTAAAATCGCCGACCCACCGTCTGGTAGGAGCATAGAACAATGACCAGGTAAAGGGACCTTGTCTGCATAAATGCGATCTCCGACGCTTTTTGTCAATGGATACAAAGAACCTTTTCTAAGGAAACGCCACATCGTTATAGGGTCGTAAAGTAAGCATTGTGCAGTGAGTTTTGTTTTGCAAGATTTAGGTCAGGATTTTTACAATGTGGCGTCAGGGATACAATGGGACTCGGGATGTTTTACTGTCAGCTTGAATGTTGCGTTTGGGCCGAATACGGATTGATGTGCTAAGCACAATTTGAATTGTATATTTCTTACTTTTGTTTTTAAAATGTAAGCAACAAGCAAAATGCTAGTTTAAAAAAAAAAATCATGAAAGCATATTTATCTAAATTGCATACATCATTAAAAGGATTTGATTTGACGATAAAAAAAACAAAGTTTATCTTTGCAACTAGACAGTATGTGAGTGCTTGATTATAGACTCTGTCTAGACATCTTAAAGAACTACACGTGGCTTTGCTTGTGTTGTCAATAACAAGGTAGCCCCGTATAATAATGGTCTTAGTGATTTTATAAATGATGATGAGTTCTTTTCACATGATTCATGTAGAAGTAAAAAAAATAACTAAAAGGGTGCTACTGCACTGCTTGCACTTGAGAGAATGGATTTTAAACAGGTTTCAATCTGGTTCTAATTGAAAATGATGATGAGTACAAAGTAATGACTAACTAAAGGAAGGGTTTGTGTGATTTACGAACGATTCAGAAATATTTTACTTGAAATCAAAGTGGAACAAAAATTTACGGTGGGATTTTCAAACAATTTTTAACACTGTGTTTTTAAAATGCAAATCTTGAGGTACTCATTCCTGCACACATCATTAGGTTTACCGTCGTGACTTGATCAACCAAAACCGATTTTGAAAGCTAAAACTCATATCGGAATCGATCGTTTAAGTCGAGAGCTCAATAAGGTGAAAATAAGTAATAAGCATAAACATGAGGTACACAATGGTGTAAGCCGGATTTCTTTCGCCTCCATGTTTCTCTCGGAGTTTATCGTATTTCACCGCGGTCATAAACATGCGTCGGGCGCTGCGGCCGGCGACATTGTAAGATGATGTAGCTGCCTCATCACAAGGGGGCAATCATCCTTAATGCGCGACGGCCACATACGTAATGCGAGTCATTGTCCCGTGTGCGGTGCTTATGGAAAATTCGCGTTCTCAATTCAAATCTTCTTTCCGTCTCCCTCGCTCGCGGGGCGGAGTCGCCTCCGACCAATGACCGCCTCCGCTTGTGGCGACACCGTGTAAGGCGTACGTTATTAAAGAAACCTGTTCTAATGTTGCGCGCTTTAAATTAAATTTTGTCCGTGTGTAATTATCTCATTATTGTGATTACAAATTCTTCGCTAAATGCTCATCGCTCGAAATGGAGATTGCCTTGCAGACGGGCGGATGGCGGTGACGCCGCGTGGTAATGAGACTTGAGATGACCAAACAAACACCTACTCACTTGTTGTGTGTTTTTAACCGAATCACCACTAAACAAATGGTGTGATTATTAGCACGATCCACAAAAAGAAGTTCACTTCGTAAAAAACGCAGTACAAAATTGATTAAGGAACGAATCGGTTTAAATTGGAAACCGATAGTGACGTTTCGAAATCACATTCATAAGTCAACTCAGTATTACTTTATCGATACCAATGTCGGTAATGGTTTTGGTTGAATTAATTTTAATGGGATTTTTACGCTTTATAGAATAGAATGTTACGAAATGTGGTAAGCAGAGTGTAATAAATAATAATAATATTTTCACTCAAACAAGTGTTGCAAGTAGCGACATCTAGTGACAAGTAGCTAAAGCTGATTTCGACTTGGTTGCGCATGCGCATTTACATTTTAATGATCTGCAAACGAACTACATTTCATTTAACAATGTTGCTAGTTGTAGTCACTTTGTTTTGGCCATAGTTTTCCTACTTTGGTTGTTATGTAAAAAGACATTACTTGCGAGGAAGTTCGCCCACAATAACAATAGTACAGTCACGGTTAGATAATTACAACTTGACAAATAAGCAGTTTCCTTATTACCACTTCACAAACAATAAAAGACAATGTTAATATCGCTTAAAAACGTTCCTATCATAAAAACTTCGTTTCTTAAGGTCAAATGTTTAATTAAATTAGGGAATAGGTCATGAAAAATGCTTTGAAGAACCTAATTCTATCTCGACATTGGAACTTACTTTAACAAAAATAGCTTACAGTGACAATGATGATTGATAACAGATTCGAAATTGATCAAAAACCGGAGATACACAGGGCTTTAGGAATCTTTCTTTCAACATCTCGGGTGGTTAATCAGTCTATGAACCTGAACAACTTTCCCAAGGAACATAGGTAATACGAAATAAAAATTTAAGTTCCCATACAAACTTCATCAGCATATAGTGCAGGGGTGGCCAACCGGTCGATCGCGATGTTAGTCCAGTAAAAAAATAAAAAAAAACATTTCACATTTAAGTTTTTTTCTCTTAACATAATAAAAAAAATACTACATGATTTTGTACCTACTGAACTATGCTGTTTCATTTAAGATTTCAAGAAGTATGTAGGTAATTGGTAGATCGCACAGGGTTTCGTTAGTAAAAAAGAGATCTTGGGTATAATCAAGTTGGCCACCCCTGATATAGTGTATTTTGTATGGGAGATCAACATTTTTTTTTCGTATTTTGACCTATGTTCCTTGGGGATGCTGTTCAGTTTCATGGACTGATTAACCACCCGAGAGGTTGAAAGAAAGATTCCTAAAGCCCTGTATATCTTTTAAAACATATAAAATACGTATATGTGCCTTTGTATAAAATAGGTAGGTATATGTGCCTAAAATAATTTGACTATAAATGAATAAATAAAAGTTATTTATGATCCCAAAGTTATTTATAATCCCTGTTAGAGGTGTTCCGATTAAGTATTTCTACAGAGAGGTTCGTTGAAATTGTTAAAAATAAGATGATACTGTTTAAAAAGCTCACCTTCTTGTTGATCGAATGGGCTGGACAATTCTTGTGGTTGAGGGTGAACTTGGAAGAGTTCAGAGACGTCCGGTGTGGGATCTTTGCCTTCAGAGCGCCGCTGAAGTTGATGGATTTGTTCCATTTGTAAATGCTTCACCGAGCGCACGTGTTGTAGAAGTGGCAGTCTATGTGGGGCCCCAAAGCCGCACAGTGCGCAACGGTAAACGCGAGGGCGCTCGCGAGGGATGCGCGACGCGCAGTCTCGCAGGTGTCTCAGTAACAATGCAGCCGCCTCGTGCCTAGCCCCAGCCGCGTGTAGTTGCAACTTGTGCGCGGAATTCGTATAGTAGTCACACGCACAACATCTCACTTGCACTCCACCTACACCTGCGCCGCCTGTACCAACTCCAGCACAAAACTTCAACTTCCATTCATTCCTCGGACCACCTTCTTTGACATGATTCACATGCTGAAGCCTTTGTAAATGCTTATCAGTTTTGCAATGTAATTGGAAATTTGCTTTCAAACTTGTCTTGTAAGTGCATAGCTTGCACACGTAATGGCCAGCAACGAGTGCAAGGATTTCTTGTTCTCTGATTTTAGTGCGATCCTGCGCTAAATGGTGCCCGAGTGCTTCTAGAGAATCTGTAGAGAAACAATTGCAAATACAACAATGGAATGTCCTTTCTGGTTCTGGATCGGCTGGTTCTGGCGGTGGCTCCATGGCTTCAGGATTTAAGCCAACATCGAGGTGTGTTCCTAGATCAGGTGGAGATGGTCCAGGTCCACCGGTCATCAGTTGGATCATCAGAGCTTGATTGTATGCCATGTCGGCTAGTGCAGCTTCTGGGTTTGGAGGAGGAGCATCTCCTCCGTGGAAATGAAGTAAGCTTTCCAGTTGTTGCTGGCTTTGTTGTCTGTGATGTAAAGCCGATAATGTCTGCATATGTTTCACGTTTTGTTGCAGGACTAGCATGTTGTGTGTATGCTTCTCTGAAGTCATGTGTATCCTTAAATTTCTGGCAACATTGGTCTCATAGTTACATACATCACATCGAAATGTAGGCTTTGGCTTTTGTCCTAAAGGTGAGTGATGTGGTATTGGAGGCTTGTGAGGTCCTGGAGGGGTGTGTTGAGGAGCTGGAGGTAGAGCACTCTCTCCAGGGTTGCCACCGTTCTGTAATTCTTGCATATTATTTAAATGCTTATCTGATTGCATATGTATACTTAAGTTTCCTTTGGTGGTGGTAGAGTAATTACATACTTCACAACGATATGGTTTGTAGCCACACGTATAAGTTTCACCTCGTGCTAGCCTTGGATGTGGTTGCCCTGCTATACAGTAAATGCAACTCGTCTCAGCTTCAGGATGTTTTTCTTTCATATGTATTTCCAATGTCTCCTGATACTTGTAATGCCAATTGCACTTGGGGCATTTCAGCGTTTTGCAAGAGTTACGACTATGCATTCCGGCAAGTGGACCACCTAATCGTCCCGAATTTAATATCAGTTCACATTTCGGGCAATCAGCACCGGATGGTCGTCCTCCCAGATGGTCAGGGCAAACGCCTATCGTCGTTCCTGATAAGAAAGCTGGTGGTGTGGCTTGGAACGGTGGAGAAGAGTTAGGACTAACACGTGGTTGTACTGACGCATTAATCGTATGGGGATGTGCCACAGAGATCAAGGAATGTTGAGGCATCATTGAATCTGCCAAAGATCGCGGAGGTCGCCACGCCGGAGGGCTCGGTCGTCTTTCATCGCACGATCCATTTGGAAGCATCGTCTCGTTATCTCTGTCAGGAGTCATAGTTTCTGGTCGTTTTTCTATTGACGGACTTGATAGTTCTGATACATTTGCAGGACTACCTGATGCTGAAGCACGTGGAGGCGCTGCCGCTCCCACAGGTTCTAGGAATGAGACTAGTGGTTCTTTGTCCTTTCCAACACACTGAATGATTGCAGAGGAATTTTCTCTAGATAAAGCATCTCTTTCTGAATCGATCAATGACAAACTGTGGTCTGACTGGGCATGAGCTACAAACGACTTTGCGTAGCCGAAACTTAACTTGCATATGAAACACATAAGGATAGGTTTGACAGGTACACTGATGGGACACTCGGCTGGTGGTGAAGGTGGCCTTGGCGTATCTTTCCCACCTCGGAAGCTGAACACACGATAACTGTGCATTACGGGTGCATCAGGTCTCGCTCTTGCTCTTTCGGCAGCCAGTCTTCCATAGAGGGCGCCATATAATGATGGATTTCTCGATACATAAAAAGCGCTCGCTATTTGTGGAAAATCGAACTGTCTTTCAACGACGTTGCTCTCTCGGCTGTCCACAATGCAGCCGGGTTCGATTTTGGGCAAGTCGTGCAGGCTGGTCTCCCCCTCTGACAGTTCTGGGTCCTCGATGATGTAGGCAGACCCATCAGGGTTGTACACGATCTTGCCATCGAAGCGTTCAACATCGGAGGATAGGGGTGGTGAGTCTCTTCTTGAGGTAAGATCGACGGCATCTGGTGCGGCAGGTGGGGAGGTAGGGGCTGGCGCAGAGGAGGGGGCAGGCGTGGGCGCCGCCGGAGCCGCGGGAACGTTGCGCGGCTCCTCCTCGGGGCTCATTTCGCCGTCGTCGTCGTCGGGCTCGAGCGCTGCGGAGTTCTGAGGGTCGTCGCGCTTGCGGCGCCGCTTGCGCTCCGGGGGCGGGCCGCTAGCGGGGCCGCCGGGCTGCAGCGGCGTAGGCATGGCGCCGGGCGTCAAGGGCCGGCATCACATGCTCTCCTGCAACAAGAAGAAATCTCGGTTACTTATGTGAATATTTCATGAGAGTCCGTTGACTGTGCACGAGGATCCAATTTTATCTTTTCTATATTAATAATGTCTACTTATCTAGTTTTGGGAGTTTGTCACCCTGTACTACATGCTATTTAATTTTATACTAGAAATTTCTATCTAGTATGACGAAGACCCTATACAGTGTGATTTAAAATTTTACCCTTCCTAAATAACAAGCCAATAATTGAACCGGTCAACCTATTCGACATGAGTTACGTAATACTTCCAATATTTCTCACGGACTAGTTTTACTCAGTTAGCTGAAGGTGACTATTGAATAGATTTGTATCGAGCGTCGTCGCAACCGGAAGTAGGTGGGGCGACGGTTTGTGTCACTCTTTTTGTTTTCCAAAGTCAAATACGTTTCCTACTCCTGCCTGAATTGGTAATAAATTTGCAGTTAATTTCAGTCCATTTGCAGAATCTACTTAAAATTACTCGTACTTTTTAGCAACTCTAGGATATAGATTGCATCTCTAAGTTTACCTGTTTATAATAATAAGTTAATTATAAAAAACATATTTGCATGTTTTAAGGTTAAGCCTTGAGAAAAAAATTGTTACGCCTTACGATTCTATAACGTACCTCAGGCACCTTAATTTGTAAAGCCGAATTATTAATTGAAAACAAAAATTTAAAGAAAATACCCACATGAAAACCTTTATAAGTAAGTCTGTTCAAATAACACACGGCGTAGAAAGATCTATTTATTTAGTCTATTCTACATATCACATGACCTTGCTAGTGAAGAAACTACACAAAAACACTTTCACATATAGGTAATAAATAAGCGATCAAAGTTAACAAAATCTATTTTAACAAGAATTTTGATCCAGTTAGATAACTCTTATTGGAGTGGTTTGTTTACTTAGTTTTAAAGTTTCTGATAAGACAACTTTCCCATAGGAGTAAATTTGTAGAAGTGAGTGAAATTAAAACATAGTCGCACTGTAATCATTGCTTATCTAAGAGCCGTTTGCGCAAGCAGCTGTGATCAATTTATCCGTGTGACAAGTTGTCAATGCTGTCAATACTGACACTATTACAATTAAGCAACCAGAAAACTTGGAACACGTCAACCAAATATTTCACTAACAGAATAACACTCATTTCTCTTGAAAATTGACCCTTATTACAAATACGCAAAGAACACAATGACGGCAAATGATTAAAACGTATAACGGTCTAGTTTGATAAAAAGATTATCTTGAAGAAAAATTTGTTAAAAAAATGAGATTAAGCCGTCATCTCCGTTATCTATAAAACGTTATCAGATATAAGTTGTACAAATACCTAAATATTTATAATATTAGGACTACAATAATGTTTTTCTTCATCGATAGGTAGGTACCAAGATAACAAATCGTTGTAGTGACAGATGACAGGAAATATTATAATTGATGGACATATCTGTAATATTATTTCAGTTAGTTTTTATAAAATGCTTACCTATATTGGGGGACTTAAAATGATTTAGCGAAAATCATAGGGAGTAATTATAAATCAGTCCACGAAATTAAACAATTTTCCTCAAGAAAACATAGGTCGTAATTAAATAAAATTTATATGTATTTATATATTATAATATGTATGTGTAGTTGTATTTTTATGTATTTAGATTTCAATGGTTAATTGTGCACGTCTGTCTTTATTTATTTTACGCCTCCCACTGTCCCAGGTCTGCTGGAAGAAATTTCTTAAAGAAATAAGCTGTGCCTTTTGTGTTCGTTTTTCCATTTGTCTGTATTAATATTTGTGATTTTTCCTGTGTACAATAAACTGTTAAATAAATAAATAAAAGTAGTCTCTCCAATACATTTGCTTTTGTATAGAAAACTGAAACTATTTTGGGTGCCTTGGGGAAAGAGAATCACCACATAATTTTTCGCTAGCTAATATAAATAAATAAACGCTACACACTCAAAGGCCCACACTAAGGTTTTCCCTTGTGTCGTGGGTCCCTTGGAACACACATAAAGACAAACACAAACACCCATGACCCGAGAACAAACATCTGCTTTTTACACAAATGTTTGCCCCGACTGGGAATCGAACCGGACCCGTTGATCAAGAGGCAGCGCTACTACCACTCGACCAAACCGGCCGTCATATGAATTCACTATAGATGGCTGATTATTAAATTGATTGTTAAAATACTAAGAAATTATTATAAAACCTTTCACATGAGCTATGCAGGTAAACATTTCATTTATCCACTATTTTTAAACGACGCATTATGTGAGTAATTCTGATTGTGAAATTAACTATAATTATAATCATCGCTTGACTAATAAATTAGTGATTAAAAGCCAGGATGTAAGTGCGATAATGTATAAAATTAACACTAAATTGGCAGTTCGTAATTTACCGGACGTAGGTTTGTGATAAACGAAACATTTCAATTACTTATATATTAATTTTTTAATCAAAAATGTTATTTACGTTTCGAATAATTTGAATTAATGCCGCGCCTTTAAGTAGTTTGCTTTTCAAATGGAATCAGCCCTTGAAATTTATTATTTGATAAATTGTATCATACGAGGAGTTGATAAAGTAAATATTTGTTCGTATGACAGTTATTTCGTATGAAGGATTTCCTTATTCCACACAACAGTCTATTTTAATGTACCGATTACCAATAAACTCCGTGTGACCTTCCGCCAATGTAAAGAAGTGAAGAAAAACAAACCGGTTGTTATCATCTTATCAGCCAATGAATCGGGGAAATCTAGTTGGGGTAAAAATTAAATGAAGTTTTTTTATTATCTTGAAAATGTTTTAAAAATGCAAGTAGAAATAGATTTTTTGAAGAATTATTTTTCTTATGAAGCAGCCTTCGCTGATCTAAACTGATAAATGAGATACGCAATGAACACAGGGTCAGGGAACCTAATACGAAAACGGCAAGGCAAAATTGTATTACCATTGCCTCCTATGCAGTAGTGATACTAAAAGCCGGGAACATAGAAGGCAATGGTAATACAAATTCTGTCATGCCGTGCCGTGCCGTTCGAATTATAAAAAGGTCCAATGGGTGACACAAGTGGCTATTTATCACAGATTTTTCCGTGCTTCAGAGGAATGACAGTGAAACTTCACTTTAATCGTGCGTTATCACTTTAACCACGCAAAGGCTTGCTCGCCATCTGATTTGTCATTTGACACGTTTTTGACATTTGACCGCATTGTTTTCACATTTTGCTTGAGCTGCAGGTTAAATCAAGTTCGCCGCACAACTTTAATACCTACACATTATGAAAGAAAGAAGACGTACTTAGCTTTAAGCTTGACAAAATTAATCCCTTAACGGAGTGGAACAAGGCTGAAGGTTTTGTCAAGATTTTCGTGCTTGGCTGTACCAGTCAGAATATAATTACTTTGTTTGTCACTGTTTCTGAAGTCAACACAGAAATTAAAACTGATGCTGCTTTAATTGTCTTATTTGAAGCTGCAAGTAATTATCGTCACTTAAAACAAGTGTCGCAGTGACATAGTAAAACATTAATAATTATATCTACCGTAATTATTGTGGTTTTTCTTGCTGCAGCAATTTGTAGATCATTTCGCAGTGCTAATGTGTGTGGATATTATGCAAAGAGCTAGTAATTAGACTCGAGGTGAACGGTCCGTAATGCCACGATTTGCATAGCTCTATTTTTGTTCTAGGCTTAATTAGATGACAGATTTTCACCTTTATATAAGTAAGTACATAGGTTCTTTATAATGTACTTCCCTTAATTGGTTCTATTCTACCTAATGTACTGTCTGCTTAGATATACGGCATGTCTGTAAAAAAAGCCGATATTATGCGTATTTCTTTTTTATACTTCGTATGGAACTTTAATTTTTAATTTTAGCATTACAGTCATCGACGCCTTGATGTGTCATTAAAATGATTCAAATGCTAAATCACAAGGCATAAATGAATGCAACTGTAATTTCTGTTTTGCAAAGTGTTCTAAAGTGGCACTCAATGAGGTAAATGTTTAATGTGGGCACACGTGCGCAGATTCTCATCGTTACAATCAGTGTTGTCAATTTCCACCAATACCCCGATGCTTGCAGCAGAACTAATTTCCGATAAACGCACACAAACAACATTAAAGCGTAGTTACGTACGAGTGCAAATTACTACACATGGGTGTGTGAGCGTGAGAAAACTACGGCGGAAATAATTGGTGTGTGTGTGAGTTCCACACACATTGATGTGATTTTCCTGTACGTGTATGAGTCGCTTACGCACACACTCGCGCCTGCGCACCCGCACACACATAGCACCCGCATCACATACTCCTATACAATAGTTACCAAGTCCGTCATAATGAAGATGCGCGCTTTTCAATCCATTAATGAGGCTCCCACAATGTTATTGATCGGCTGAATGGAGTTTTTGTCAATGTTCAATTTATGATCGGTAATCTGCATGATCACCGGCTAATCCGACTTGTTTATTTAAGGAGAAAGTAATCAGATAAGAAATTTGAAGATGCAAAAGTGTCTCCGTCATCGCCAATTTCAATGGAAGTGAAATTAAGAACGGTATAGTACAAGTCAAAACAATTTCGTAAGCGAGAAATCCTATAATTATCAACAGCAACAGCATGCAAAGTCAATCAGTATACTCATTACCGTACGCGAAATAGGAGTTCGTGAGACATGGATCACTTTCCAATAAGAAATTTTACTGGTTAGAAACTGTGACATCCACAGGGTAAACCACTTAGCGGGATTACGACTGGCGGTAATTGATAGAAAATTGAATTGATTTAATTCGTTTCGAGAAACCGAGAATTGAAATGTCAACTTGGGAATTCTGCATTAGTTTTCATGTTGTTGGAAGACGTGATTTTATTCTGCGATTCGATGTTAACATCTTTTTTATGTTTGTCGTTTATGAAAATGTCACCATGGTGTTTAAAATTCTTGCTCAAGTGGGACAGTGTAAAGCAAACAGCAGGTCTGAGATGAGAGAGGAGTGAGTAACGAGAGCCGCGGTAAACTACGTCCATATTAATAATCGCTGGTTATTACTCGGGCCCTCATTAACTCCCGGCCGCCTCGCTCCACCAAACCACAGAACACTGCTAAATAATTACCCCCAGCCAGCTTTCTTCACGAAAACATCGTAAAAGCGCATTAAACAACAACTACTAAGTCGGCGCGAGGAATTACAATAAATAAGGTATTAAATATATTAAGCCGCCTGGACCGAAAATGTCGAAAAGCGATTAATGGAAATAAAATTGAGCGAAGTCTGAGAGAACGATTTACTTAATACATTGATAATAAGTGGAGAGAATGTATGTAAAATGTTGTACGTAATGGAGGTAGTCTCGTTAGACGTGGGAACGGTGGGAGGAAGGCTACTACATGGTAAGGATCAGTCCCGACAATGTCCACCGTTAGGGCTTAACTTTAAACCTTCATTAATGGTAATAGTTCTGAACTTGGACGATGGGAATGGCTCTTTTTGCGGCCCCTGCGCAGGTTGCAGACGCGTTACAGTAATAGCCGTGTTCGACACGATACTGATACATTTTCATAAAGAAGAAAGGATCTATAATCCAAATTGCGGTTTGCATAAGAATCTTATTTTCTGCTACTCTTTTAGGTGTTAGAAATATACAGTAAGACTAAGACAATTGTGTTTGGGTAAAATATCAATGACTACATTTGTTTACAGTTTTGAATTCCCAGTAACGACTTAAACAAGAATTCAGATAACAACACCTCGGGGAGAAAGCTACAATTAAAACGGTTTTCATTTGAGGCGATAATTAGTGACAGTGCGAATTCGCGAACACACGAGTATGTTAGTAATTACAGAGCTTTCTTGATGAAACGCGAGACTTATATTCATTAACGTGTCTCGGATTTTATCTTCTCATTAATTTGTCATTTTAATTAACCTCAATATGTAAAATGAAATATTTTCAGATTTTCGACGAAAAACATTTTGGACTTTTCTAGATTGTGAAAATTCAAATCAAGAAGAGTCCAAATTTTTTTCCCTCGTATCTAGAGAAGAAGTCCAAGTCGAAGAAGACCAAGAAGTCGTAGTTGTGTCGTATGATGATACATCGCGCGTAATGTTTATTGTCATAGTGTTTAAATGGGACGATGAATTAAGATTCCTTTGTCTTCCAAGGTCCTGTGGAGGGCAGCGGTCGCGTGAAGTCGGTGGCTCAGGTAACCTCTAGGCGCCACTCGCCTGATGCTCTCTTAGGAACCGACAATTTGCGCCTGTAATTATTGCCGACCCTTCGATACTTATTTCTATTTTTTCCCCGCTTAATTGTTGCAACAGATGACTTTTTTGTCGAACCACCTCAAAGAGAGCGGAAAGGCATCAAACGGAGCGTCGAATTTGGAAATAATTATACATAAATAGTCCCTTGAGCGGCCGATTAAGACAATTTCAGGCAAATTGCCGCAGACGAGCATAATAGCACACGTCATAAATAAATCTGGATTACGTTTCTGTACGAGATTAAGATTGATTCGATCTCGATGCTTTCTGCTATTAATGTGTACGCGGTGTAATGCCTCGATCGTGTTAAGATTTTTCAAATCATTATCCGTTTTTGTGCCTGTGTGATTTGTAAGATAATTACGATGGACAAATTGCTGGCCGTCATTAAGGAGATAACGGTTGGATGGTATCGGATGGTATAATTAATGATCGATACATGTGAAATAATTAATTAGCAGCCAGGTCGGATCGGATCGGAAGGCGCCTGAGGCCGCGGCCGCACTACAAAAAACAATGACGTGCGGTTTCGATGCGCCGGCGCCGCTGCCGCTGCGGCGACATCCGCCGCTGTTACGTCTATAATTTGGGAGACCTCGAATTAGTTTAATCTTATTTCTCAGCGATGAGCGTGACGCCGACTCAACATTCTCAACAAATGTGTCATTAATGTTAATTTGAATGATTGTTATATTTTCAAGTTTACAGTTCACTAAAAGCTAGCTACATTAACGGCGACTTCAACCTCTTTGTCTAAAACAAAACTTTTGGTTCGGGATGCTTAATTTTGTATATTTACGTCTACAAAACCACTAACTTTCTCGTTCTCATCGAGGCAGTCGCCTGATAATTACTGGTGACGACGAATCGTAATGTCGGAACAATTACCCAGAGGGCATTAAAAAAGTTTCAGTCGTGTCGCGTAATGTGTTGACGCCTTAATGGTCGTCTTGATTCTACCGGAGGAGGGACGAGAGGTCACTTTGTTCACTGGCGACTATAAAATTAGCTTACTTTAACTATTATTTAATGTCTTTAATGTCATTTTAGGATGGGAATGGGGTGAGAGTTTCAATGGTGAGAACTTTGGTAAAAGAGTTTGAATAGATAGTTGTTACCTTTGGTGTTTATGAAATTTGGAAATGTCGTGATTTCGAAAATCGTAATTGTTTCATGTCGTACCGTTAGAGAATCAGTGTGAATAGTAAAATTAGTGGCCCGTAATTTTGACGATCACCAACAATTCTTATGAGAATTTTAGCTTGCTGAAGGCAGCGTGGCCTAATTACTCCAATTATCGGCGCTCGAAAAATCAATAAGTAATTAAAGTTCTCACGATTTCGATGCTTTGTAGGCTCAAATCAGTGTGAGAGCTCTAACTCGGTATCGGGATGCGTGTGCGCAATTAAAACGAAACCTACAATCAGCGGCCATGTTTGTACACGTTAATGGCGTTCTGTAATTACATAGCAGAACATGCCATCGTCAGTTCTCGGAAGGTTGATCGAATTAATAGGACCTATTTCGGCTTTGCCAATCAAATCTCAATTTTCACGAACTTACACGAACGCAAACAAAGATGTCGCCACCAATCTCAGCTGGTTGAAGTTCACAAATTAGGTACTAGTTTTAACTACTTTATGTCGTTACAAAATATTATTCAATGTTGTGAAACTTTCAATCTGACTAAATTTGGTTTTTGACGTTCAGTTTTGACGTTTTCATAAACTGAAAGTGACAATATGCTATCTTTCAAATTCGAACTTCGTATTTTGTGGCTACCATTTTTAAAGGTTTTCTAGAGCTACATTTTAAGCACTTCTAAGTTAATCTTACAATAACTCCTAAATAGACAGTTTAAAAAAATTTAATATCAGCATTAGTGAGATAGGTCCTAAATATTTTATATATAATATATAAAAAAATGTTATTTTATATTAGCTATTGTTTATATAAGCGCTATGAAGTGTTAACGCTACATACTTATACAACAACGGGTTGAGGGAAAACGAAATAGCGTTAGCAATAATAACACGACACCGTCACAACCACGACTCGAGAATTTCATATCACCACATTTACATGTAGGTATTCACTGAACTAGTACACTCAAGAGCCTATACAGCTTGACAGGATAGCTCTTATCATAATGGAATAAGGTTGTACTTATGATTTGGTGTGCTCTTGACTGTACGCCCAGCCACCCCGCTGTTATATCCGGGGAAAGAATATCTAAATTCAATTACAAAAAGGCTTCTCTGGGAGAGGTGTGCCGCTGCACCCGCGCCTCCTCCAAAAAGGGTGTATAACAACTCAATTTCTCCATATTATTAAGACGATGGGGTGCGGGTAGGTTGGGGTGGTATGGAACACAAAAAGAATGCTAATTTAAAATTCTTTTTGCTGTGTTTCTATGCGCGCGCGCTTTATGTATCACTCGTGTACGTAACAAAAGCGAAGAGAGTGCCCGAGCGCGTAATTTCAATCTACTTAAAATTCAATTTTAGAAATATAGTGCGAGCTTCAAGATTTCATATCATAGGAATCAAAGGAGAATGATTATTTATAATGTTCTATTTAATAAGGTACAGAATGACAGGGGATAAGGGTGCGTCTTTGCTGACGCTGAGCTGAGCAGAGCGAGCGGAGTTTACAGATTTAAACATGAACCGACTCGAAATCTTTCGAAATCAGAGAGTCAGTGGAGACGCACCCTTATCGCTCAGACAAACCTGTGTCATCTCCGAAAATCAAAGAAAGATAATGTTTTAATTGCCTTTACAAAGATGTAAACTTAACTGAAAACAAAAGATGATTGATGGAAATTATACATGAAGCTTCGCACCTACGCAAAGTTCTGGTGGAAAGGCAACTGAACACCTATTGAGCCCATAGGTTAGTCTCAATGAAATGATGAACTCCCTCATGTAGAGGTACATACATTGTCCCAGACTTGGTCCGAACCCGACAGTTTGAAAGGCAGGACACGAAAGAAGAAGAGGATTAAAAGCTCATAAATATAACATATTTCTATTTCTTCTTATGCTGCATCGTCATAGGTAAAACCTTATTAAACATTGAAGTCAAATCGATTGTTTCAAACTATAGGAGCTAAAACAGTACTACCCCTCATGTTATCGAGGGAGGCCCGTGCCCCAGCAGTGGGGACGTATATGGGCTGATAAAGAATGGAAATTTAACACTTAACCAACGGGTTTAGTAAACGGGTTATGAAGTATCCGAAAAATAAGATTTCGCTAAGATTTTACATTAAAAATGCCACCACAACTCCCAAATTTTAATGTTTTAGTAAAAACACATTCTTGGCACATTACTTGACAAAAGCCCGCCAAATTTGGCCGATATCTCAATCTAACGACTGAAGATACTCGTAATTGCTTCATTCCCACGAAGCCAGGAAAATAAATTTCACCGGTCACAATAGGTGCTTTCCACAGACAATTCGCGGCTAAACGGGGGCCGATAGACGCCTAATGTTCGGATCGTGATATATTAGCTCGGCAGTTTAATGGTGACCCCTTGCCTTACCACACCTTCAGAACGTAGACTTAATACTGCACAGGGAGGTTAAAATAAAAAATTAAATTTAAGGAAAAAATCATTATTTCAAGCGAAGTGGCCCAAAGCAGGTCTTATCCTCCAAGTCCAGTCAGTTCTCAATACGAAGACTCTCGAGGTATTTTAAGACTTCGACATTTCAGCGATGTCTAGGACGACCAACGGGCGTCTAAAAATTTACTTATAAAAATTAGCCTTTTTGATATGCAGTTGAGAAGATTTAATTGTACAATGTTTTTATCTATATAATTCCTAACCCTTAACATGACAACGTCAAATTTACGAGTATTATTTTTTGATTAAACAATTTTTTGGAAAAAGGGTAATGAGAATGGTGACCACTTCATCAAGTGTATGAGGTTTCGATAGTTCTGAATTTTGCCAACTGAACAGATAAAATGGTCACCTATGTTAAGTAAAAGCTGTTTATAAAAAACATGTAATTAATCTAAGTAGTTGTACACTTCCTAGTTTAGTTTACTCACCTGATGTATGTGACACCTAAAGGAAGAGCGGTGCCTCCTAGCACAAGTTTTAAAAAACTTAAAAGGAGACACCAGCCCCCGTATCAATAATAAACTGTTTTTGGTGAAAATAAAGATTTATTTATTTATTTATTTTATGTCATTCAGCCGCCATTGATTAGTGCAAAAGACGCCAGATCAACTTTCAAATATCTAAATGGAATCGTATGAGTCAATACATATATTAGTTCTTAATCAATGTACAAGGTTTCCCCCATTATTGAGATGGTAAGACATATAATGTACTTATTGAAAGACAAAATAACAGAAAATATGAAAATAACTTTTAGAAAACTGGTATAATATACCTACCTCCAAAAAAAACTAATTTACTCAGATATTGTTTATGTTTCTCATGAAAATAATTTTTTAAATCCAATACCACGAATATAAATCTGTGTTTGTAATTTTTTTTACAAAGATACTTGGTTTCGACACACCATGTACAAACACTTTTGATCTTCGATATGGCAAGGCAAGCTAATACAACCCGTACTTTCTAAACTTCAAATAAATACGTATTTAAATTAGAACACAAGTCAAGGATGACAATAGTTTCTTCAATTTCATTTCGTCACGATCACGATAATATATTTCAGAAATAGGTACTAAAGGTCAAAGTGCTCTACATTTGTAGTCTAGGCGACTTCTTAGATATTTATTTTTTTTTTATTGCGAAACTAACGTACTGACAAGGTGTTTAAACAGTGCAAAGGGATTCTGAAATCTGAAGTTACAGTGGCATGTGTTCAATGAAAAAATCTCAACATGAAATTATTTTCATGGCATTATAGTAGATCTGCGACCAATATGCGAAGCATCGGATGTCAGTACATCTCTTTCTTGCGTTTTAATGATGACAGTGACAGACAGTATCGGACGTCAGTCACACGTCCGAATCATAAAATCTTAGTGCTCCAAAATAGTCATCCTTACCTGCGTTGTGCATCCTGCTGATCAACTGTTCCGTAAAGTGTTTCTTTAATTTTGTCAGTTTTTTAACTACTTTAATTTTGCTTTTTGCCTTTCGTAGATTTACGGAACAAATGCTTTTTTCGATTCGAATATTGTACCAATTAAGGTTCAACTATGCCTACTTACTATACTTTTCTTATGTATACTTTTTGTATACAAAGGGCAAAAGTTTTCTAAAACGACGATTTCAATTTTAAACCTACGAATTAAATACGTAATATGTTTGCGATAGGCATATGGCAAAAACTTTGTACATATAACATATATAAAATTAGAAAACACAAACGATACAGAAATGAGTTGATGTGGGTTCTATCTGCCAATGCACCACCATGCACCGCTTGGAACGGAACAACTTGACTAACTGTGACCTGGATAAATAAAACAAGGCTTCTATAGGTACATATATATGACATATGCCACTCTAGCGGTAACAATATTGCCTACTGAAGAGCCTTCAAGTATCGACTTTATGAGGTGAAATGGTTGTTTGAATGAAATGCGGTGTCTATATGAAAATGAGAAATTGGATGAAAATAAGTTTTAATTTTTTTTGTCATCTTTTTGATCGTGGTTGATATCACTATGCTTACATCTTGTGACAATCTGTAGCAGACTGTGTTGGACATTGGCTTCCTCCATGTGAAGGTAAGGAATTGGCTATAACTCAGAACGTTGGGAAAACTAGTTTGTGAGCGTATAGCCGAGTCTCGCATGAAACAGACTGTACCTTCAACTAAGTACCCATCCATGTTTCTTGTCTGCTGGTGATAAGGTTCAAATTGGAATGAAGCCTTTAACTTATGGCATTGAGTGTACCAAACCAACGTCATTGAAAAATTAAATTAAACTAAGATAAATTCATACGCAAAAAAGAATAATATTCAAGTAAAATATTTTTCCGAACTTTGTCATCAATAGATAGTTAGTTGATTTCAGTAAAGTTTAATTCACCTATACTTTATTTTTTTGTACTTTTTTCTTTCGTGACAAGGTATTGAGAAATGGAGGCCATTTCCCAGCTGTGAGATATTAACGGCTGAATAGCAATAAATAAAAATAGTTAAATGTATGAATCTTTGCCATAAAAATTCATAAAATCGTCCAGCCTGTTCAAATATCCAGTAGTAAGTATGACAATTCTTGGGTCCCTACCATCTAAGTATGATTTTACCGTCAGTTAGTGTGTGCAGAAAGCGTGCGCGGGCGGTTCTTGATAATTTGCTCGGCGTCTCGGTATGGCGCCGACGCACTGCCGTAACCTTTTAGTTTTATCTTTACATGATGTAAATACTTTGAATACTGTCTAACCACAACTTAATAGCTTCAAGGTTTATTTAAGGACGATGCTACAGTCACTGTATTCAAAATCGATTTCGACATTATCAATTTCGACTGTCAGTATCGTAAAACTTAGGTAGGAAAACATTCGTATACATTTTTTTGGCAACTATATAAGATATAACATTATGCTTGTAATTTTTTTAGACTCCTAACTAGACTTTTCGCAAACCAGATTGACCCGAAAAGTATATTAGAGTCAAGATTTTAACTTTAATTAATAAATATGAAATACCTTCCAACGTATCTTCATATTTGAGCTTAAAGTTTTGTTTTATTTAGTTTACCAGTGACTTGGCGGATTTATGACAATTCAAAACACGATCAATTTAACTTATCTGGATAGGTATTCATAACAAAGGCCTAAAGTTGTAACTCATGATGAACACTCTCGATTTAAGTGCAGTGGTCCAAAATAATAAATTAAAAAGAGAATCCAGATAAAAACGACATTGTCGCATGATAAATGATCAGATTTAAATTTAGAAAAACTTGAGGATCCAGTGCACCTTAACGAACGCGACGATCTCCGTTTATAATTATAATTAATATTCTCACAGTATTAAAGTGGTCGATGGTGGAAAAAAAACAAGATTCGACGCGAGAATTAATAACAAACAAATGGGCTACCTGCGGTGTTTTTTGTGAGCCCCCACAGGTAAGCTAGTGATGATGAAAGGAACTCATATGCGTCTGTCTCAGGATTTAAACAATATCGTCGGATTTTGACACGCTTGCACCTTTTTATGGTAGTCGGCGGATTCATTCATAGGAAGCAGTCTACAGTAAACAAGGGCAAAAAATTGATAATCTTGAGAATTCCGCTACTGCGCAACAGAGGGCGGGTTATGCGGTGTTCGAAAGAGGTTGAACATATAAATGCAAAAGGTTGAAATGCCTCGAGAGAGGTCTCGTATTTCAATACCACAGTGACTTATTAAAAAAGAACAAAACTCAAAGCTGCTTTGGAAACAAGAAACCATCGATCCCAAATCCGGGACAAAAGAGAGGAACTCTCTAAACGTGATACTATAATGACAAAACAGAAATATGATTTCGATTAAATTGTGTGAGGAGTGCGGGTGCATTGGGTGCTTGCGTGGGTGCGAAAAGGAAAGGAAAGTGGTTAATAATAAAAATATTTTATTTGTATAGTGGGGTAAAACACCCCCGCTGCGGGCTGTTTGGTCGGGACGGCATCCATCATCATTATATTAACCGATTTAACACTTTTGAACAGATTCCGGTGACGGTTGGTGGTACTTTTAGGGGACAGAATGTGCAAAGATGGAACAACTTAGTTGGTATCAAATTTGGTTTGAATTCCACTCATTAAGTCATTCCTTATCTGTTTGACTTTAACATAGGTGGCATGCCAAATGCTGATGAAGTATCTGATCCGTACTATCGTTTAAGTCAATATACTTCAGCCTAGGTTCAGGTCCATGTTAGGCACCTGATCTGACCTAGTCCATAGAATTCCCAGTTTGGTCATGTCGACGAGACTATTAATTACGTGGAAACCAGGTTAAATTTTTTATCACCATTTTTAATGAAGGTATTAGTATTATACATGATGATTTATTATGATATCAGATGAGAATTCCAACAAATTGCGAGCGAAACCCGCTTGGGTGCGATGTTATAAAAACTAAACCGTTTTTGGAAGTCTGAGTTTGAACCTGATTGACTCAAGTATGGAAACGTACCATTATTTAATTGTATAATTGAAATCGTTTTTACGTCAATTATTGGCATAGCATTAATTGACAGGCGTCGCTTGGTAAAATAGTATAAATATTTAGCAGTATTACGTTGGTCTATTTAAATGGACAAAATGAGGAATAATCGGTGCAGTCCATTCAGGAAATGCAATTAAATGAAATGATGCATGTCGATATTAAAATAGGTATTGATATGCAAAGTTGGTAGTTACAGATGCGGGTATAGGCGCGGCCGGTCACATGCTCTGTTTGTTCACAAATTTTTGTTCTCCAATCAATATTGACTCTAAACTAAAATTGTATTTTCATTAGTAATTGGTCGTCTGAAATTGGCTTAACCGATACAAGGATTTATTTCGACTAAGAATACATCTGAAAGATTTATAGAGACTGTTTTTAATTATTTGTTCTGTAAATTGTGGAAAGCAATACTTGAGATGTAGAGAATACAAATAAAAACGAAGAAAACAAGCAGACTCTTCTGATATAATAAATGAGCAAACAATTAGTGAGTCAGAAAAATTCTTAAACACAATATAATGAGTAATATTTCGTGCATTGATTGTACCGATAAGTAGTATTTTTAATACAAAAAGTTGCGCAGAAGCAAGGCATTAAGGGCACATATGAGTGTGGTCCGTAACCAATAATTAAAGGCTGTGATTAGATCTGACGATAAGGCTCATTCTGCTAATTACTCCCTAAAGCTAAACGAACGAGCCGCTTGCTTTTTGCCATAACTTAATAAGCGTATTAACCAGGCCGATGCCATAGATAGCACTAGCCCTCAAGCGATTTGTACCTTCAGTACTTTGGACGGTTTCTCAGAAACTTGTACTGCTGAGATTGTCTCTATGAGGTCAAAGTGGAATGACCATGAGAACGGAGAAATAAAAGACGTTGTTGCAGACAATCTCAGTTGTGCAGATCACATTCGCATTAGAATCAATTTAGAGCGAACGCAATATAAGAAGAGCATGACTAGTAGTCAGAAGCGTAGTGAGGAATGGTTATCGAATACAAAATGAATTGTGCTCTTGAAACAATTTCTCTTAAACATTCCTCTAATGGGCCTTGTTATAATACGAAAACGGCATGGCAAAATTGTATTACCATTGCCTCCTATGCACTAGTGATACTAGAAGCTGAGAACATAGAAGGCAATGGTAATACAAATTCTGTCATGCCGTGCCGTGCCGTTCGAATTATAAAAAGGCCCAATCAATGGTCAGTGAGTCAGTGAAATGACATAGTCATGACGGTTTTATCCGTTCAGGTGGCGACATTGAGAACTATGGAAGCTGCTTTGACTAGCAGGTTGAGAACTACCTAACATCGTAACATTCAGTTGGCCCCTGATCAATGACATTCAGTTGTATCTGTATATAAAGGTGGAACTTTTAGATTTTGTGTGATTGACTTGTCAGTAATAAGAGTAATTTTAAGCGTGTTGAGCAGTTATCATCAAATCAACAGACAATACGATTAAACTATTTTCGTCAAGTATGTATGTATGTGGATGACTAAGAAGGTTAATCTATTTTTTCCAGTTTCTTTAAAAGTTTATGACTTATATTTTCAGTAACATAAAAGTTTTCATTGTATCTAAACTTTATTCTACCTCGGGTCACTTTGCTCCCAGCTACGGCTCTGTCTGAGTTGAGACTTGCGTGTGGCGCGATCCTCATTCGCTAATTCAATAAAACACAAATCACTAAGGACACGATCCTAAGTTCATTATTGATGTCTGCAATCAACTCAATTTGACGCCGAGTATGTAAAACAGACATTTCAACTTATGTTTGTTCTGTAGCAGGACGTGAGACATTGTGTGAACATTCTGACCTCTTTGATTAGATTTGATTAGTATCTGATGGGTTTAATGAGGAGTGTTCTTTGGACGTGCACTCGAACCATACTCGCATTGAAACGAAACACATTAAAACACATACAAAAAATTTAATTTGTATCAATAAAAATCATCCACTTAGTTTTCCCAATTAATCTAATCTTAATTTTCTTTAAGTTTATCGTATTGTTTAAGACTCTCGAGGTAATTTTCATTAGTTTTTACTGCATGAAATGAAGAACTATGGGTAGTGTTAGGATCAGACAAAAAGTTTGTGTAGCATTGTCAGTTTTGCAGCAGTCTATTCGTTCCACTTCTGTATAGATTTGTTGAGCCTTGTCTCAACACTCAGTTTATTTGTTACCTACTTAAATAATTTATTATAGAGTTTGTCTCTTTTTCTTTGGTCTTTAACTCTATTTTTAAATAATAATTGAAAACGTGCATATTTTAAAATTAATATTTTCTGCAAAAGTGTAACTAAACCAATGCCAATGCCCAAAAATGACTTTTTAAGAAGGAGGGTACCTTCTTAAAAAGTCATTTTTGGGCATTGGCTTTTGGGAGTCATTTCTTTTGTCATGCTGATGTATCAGTATGTTTCGGCGCTTGACCAAGTAACACGGGGTATACATTTGGGCAATCAAATTAGATTGCAGACAATGCGACCAACTCGACCGTAGCACCCTACGACAAAACGTTTTCTCGCAATCTTCGATCACCGGATTAAGGGTGAGTCTCGTCTCGCACGTTTTATCTTCGATTGTCCGCACTTAACGCACACTTTACGCCGAGTACCCCTCGAGAGGAAATTGAAAGCGATCGCTTTCCCCACTATCTTATCTTTAGTGTTATACTAATTAATCGATGTAGCGCGACGAGGTCGTCGTTAGAGGTAAATAATGCCTGTATTGAGTCGGTGGATGTGATTTATCGGTGTGAATAGACAAAAGTGTGGCGGCCGGAGTGGGACAATGCGGTGGAATGTCGTCGCGGCCCGCTCGCTCGTGCGACCCGTGAATGCGGATTATTAATAACTCGCTCGGCTCGCACTCGTACTCGCACCGCACTCGATCGACTCCCATCCCACTCGCCTGAAGCGTCCGCTCCACCTGTAGTATGACCGCGCCTTAATTTATTCACGGTACATTTTAATGACCGCATTGATGCGCACGCATTCCACACGTGTACCGTCCCACCGTCCGACCCAGTACTGAACACCAGATATTTGCCAATATGATTTAAGATCAATCAATGTTTTTGAAAATACGTAAATTATTGTATTCACCCAACTCCCCTCAGATTTACCCAACACAATGGAGTCGACGCGGATTATAACGAATTCCCCAAATTGTGTGGTTTCATATTTGCCGTTAACAATAAGACAAAATAGTGATGATGTCACATGTGTGAAGAGATGCCGCATTTGGAACTAATTGGGATATTTCACAATACAGAAGTTATTGAATGAACATCTGCCCAAATAGATGATGTTAATCCACAAGATATAAAAGAATGACGTTCTTTGATTTTAGTTTATTATCTATAATTAAAGAACTCCTTCTGTATGAAAAAACATTAAAAATGAGAGGCTATACGCGACGTGATGACTACTTAATTTACTCAAAGTATAGTGAAGCTCTAACAGTTAAAAATCATCAATAAAAAACAATAAATGTGAAAAGGGCAAAGTGTAAGGCGTGTCAAAATGAAAATGCACTATGAAATTGCCTTTCACGTTTTGTTGGTACCGGTGGGACTAAATGAGATCACAGTTTTTGTCAAGTACAGCAGCTCATAGTGTCGGACAATTGCACCTTAAGGCGTTACAATAGAGGTCACGATAATTTCAGCTCCAACGGTCGCTCGTATGGAGTATTATGGAGCCCTGCGCGGTCACGTTGTACTTCGTAAGACCAAAATTGTACCGCCTTACATTATCAAACATTTTAAACTACCCACCTAAACGGACCGATCGTTAAGAACCGCTCTATTTCAAGAATGTGGTGAAATTCCCGATGACATTCTGAATAGAAACCGATTTTCAACAGAAAATAAAAGAATAAGCAATTAAGTTTCTCAACTCGCATTCAATCAATTCTTAATACTTATTTCATAAGAAAAACTTTGTCGGATAGCGACGCTGTTTGTCCCTCCGTCACATTATCTTTTTTCGTTCCCATTTATTTTGGACGGATTTTAATGTGTTCACCTCACGACTTGTTTTTTGCGTATTTTCATCGTCCACTATGTAGTAGCTTTGTCGTGAGTGCCACAATTCGTTACCGAAACTTATAATTAGTTTTACCGTTATTAGATACTTTACATTTTCTATGGGTGGGTTCAACAGCGAGAAGCATGACAATTCATCTGTTTTTAGAGACTTTTATTGACAGCCAAGAATGAAAAATCATGTTTGGGTATGTTTCAATACATATATAAAATGGAATTTAACATGAAGATACTTAGGAAAACTTTTGTGACCTTCAATTCTTCACAATAATGAAATAAGTTGGTTCAGTAATGAACGCCATATTCGTTATACATGTTTCGACAGTCGAATTTGTATCATTAACACATTATACTGCTAATTGTTCGGTTGGCAGCGACAAAACGTTTCGTTTCGTGTCATACTTATTGAGTGGACGCGCCTTTTTTCGAAAAATTAACAGTTTTAGAGTTGACACCAAAACTGGTAGACAAGAAACCAGATACGTGATTCCTTCGGTTATTTGCGAAACTGTTAGAGAAACTACAATTCCGTTTCAATTTGTAGAAAGTCGTTAATTGTTCGTGATGATGGATAGGTACCTGTTAAAACGGCAAGAGACAGCGCTCATTCAATGCGTAGTAATTGATTGGACTTTACATTAATGACCCGTTCGAACCAAAGTTGACAATAATAGTATGGGGGACGCTAAATGGATGATATTATGTCCGAGCGATGCGACGTCAAATATGAACGATGGTTCTACATTTGTCCTGTTCGTATTCCCTGTATTGAAAGAACAACCGACATTCGAGAACAACACATTTTATTTTAAATGAATACTCCGATTTTACATTGTACTGTTTTCAAATATGTCTACACGATCAAAATTCTAATGTTTAAAAGAAGCATTAGCAGCAATCATGGAAATAGAACGGAAAAGAAATACATGAATACTTAAGCACCTCACTAAATTCGTGATATTTAAGCAACATGATGAAACTGTTAAAAGCTAAAAAATAAATTAGCGTATGCGTGTAAAGACAAATAATTCAAGCAAATTCACAGGTAGCTACGTAAAGACTATTAAATTATGGGTACAACTATTTGAAAATGTAATTCGTGATTGTTGCATTAACACTCCTCCCTCCAATGGAATGCCCTGAAAATCTTACCAGTCTTCATAAAACCGGAGGACATAGTGAGACAAATCAACTTTCAACTTTGTGTAAAGAAACATAAGATTCAAATTACTTTGCAGAATAAGATGTGAGACGACAGTCAGGTAATAAGTCAAATAGCTTTTACCAGGTGTCCGACAAATGGAAAACTACTAATTAAAGTACTTTACTCCGACGAGACTTAAATGGAAGTGCGTACTTGGTCGTAAGAAACTTAATTAATCTGACTGACGTAACCATTAGATCGTTCTCTTTCTATTAGTGTCCTAAAGCCGTTTGTTCAATTGATTTGCTGTATAGTGTTCAGTTTTGTTTGTGGTACGAATTTGAGAGGTTAAGACTATTCTATAGCGCCGCGAGCGTAGGAAAATAGGTATTTGGAGAATCATTCTCTGTCGCGACCGCGCTCGGCCCCGCTCGCAAACGTGCGATAGAGACAGTTGCAGCTCGGCTGTGTTTCTAGGTATTTTTTTGTCGAAAATCGCGTTTGGGGGGAAAACGTTTCCCAACCCCTAAACTGTACTAAATATACTACTTTTTGGTATCAATCTTTTCAGCAGAATATAATCTATGCCTCTATTTTTTGTTTTTTCCGAAAATTTACTTTATTTCTGAAATACAATGAATTTAAAATGAATGTTTTTCAAACCCAATAAAGCAAGATTACAGATCCTTATAACTTTTTATCTAAACAAAATTTTCAAAAAAGGAAAACATAGAGGCATAGTTTTTGATAGGGACAACAACATAGTGAAAAATTATCAAAATCGGAGAAGATTTAGGGGTAGCAAAACGTTTTCCCTTTTTGTATGGACATGGGCGCGGTAGTCGATCCTCTTAACATTTGTAAAGATCAAAGCAGCGGATGATTAGCGGATCACTCGTGGATACTATTGTTGCGTAAGTGGATACTAATGCTATTACACGTCAAAGGCTGTAATTGTGATGTACTGTTTAACACTTTGCTGCAGCCAAGGACAGAAAACCACAGTAGGTAATAATTTTTATCAATATTTTCATCTCTTTTAAAAAGAGTTATCACAACAGCTACAAAATTCAAAAGTAAAAATCTAAAGAGCCTGTAAAAGAAATCGAGTTAAATTTAATATGAAAGTGATTTACTTAACTATTAGCTCGAGACAAAATTAAATTCTACCATGTGAGTCTAATTTATATCGTAGTAATTGCACCAAATTGTCGTAATAAAATTTCGAAGGTAACGCCATTAAAATTGGTTCGAGAGATAGACAATGTGGCCCTAATGAACGCTGGGACATGTATAAAAGGAATTATTTACGCCACACACTGCGACGGCTCTTCTACAAAAATGTGAGGCATAAAAGAAGATGTAGAAATCTCGGTAATGATGTAAAGTGAATGGACAACAGTAATTACAGTGTGCAGTCGGGGTCTTTGGTGCGTATCGTCACAACGCTAATTGTCAAATCCAAGGAACTCGTATTCGTAATACACCATTGTGTGTCTCAATATTTCCTGTTACATGTGTCCACTTTTGATACGAACAAAGCATTTGGATACATTCTTTTTTTGCAAATAAAATATACGACAACCGATTTATACCATTTGAAGACATTGAATAAAAATAATGTTGTGACACAACAGCTCTGATAGATCCAGTTCTGAATAGCTCCTATTGTAATAAAGAAGACGAGATTTCGAAGACATTAAAATTCTCTGGATCGTATAATTACAGATGACACATTTTAACATTAAAGACACCCACGCACGGCCTATGTTGTGGCTCTAAACTAGTATAATTTGTGTTAAAGCTGTAATATATGAGACTTTAGGAGTTCCACGCATCGGCGTTCCGTGCATTCTATCGTTAATAAAATTATCAAAATCTAAACAGGTTTTATGAGTATCGCTCGTGCGTTGGAAAGAGTTCGTTTCGGTTCGACTTATGAATGGAAATGGAGTTTGGTATTTTTAAGTGTTTTTAAGGTCGTAAATAATATATCGCCGCGTGATATTTCCGTCAGACGATTTTAAATGTTTAGATGGATGGAGCCGGCTCGAATCGCTACTGGATTTTAATCCGCACCTATGTAATAAACAGCAGTTATTTTAATAATTTTATAATTCTAAGGCGTGTTTTCGTAATCAGACACCTGATAGAAATTATTTTGATTAAATGTGACTTCTATTTCTTAGTTTGCATTAAAATACAGTCTAACGAGAAATATTCATTTTTCATGTTTTTGTTAATTAATTGTGTTTTCAATAAGATTGAGTTTAATGACTTTTTTTAATAGGCTCCTGAGGAGAGTCGTAAAATGAATATTGGCAAAGCAGTTAAGTGTATAAATTATTGTGATAGACTAAAATATTGGTTTCGCGGCACACCTAGTGCAGATATAGCCTTTAGAGTGAGACGTTTTTGCGGAGTGGTTGGCCGCAGCAGCGGTTACGTTGCGTCAGCGCAGCGTGATTCAACCTCGTCAGAACCACTTGGTACTTATAACTCCGGCATCACAACCGTAATTATTCCAAGCACACGTGGACATGCTTTATGGTCGAGCATGGCCCTGTCTATAAACGTACACCTTTTTGTTTAATAGGTTAACGACTTGTATGCTGTCTTTATTGATTGGAACCAAATATACTACATTGGTGCAACAGAATTTATTATGTCACTCAAAAATCTAATTTGTAGGTAATATAACAACTTGTTAACATGTTTGTTTGTTTGTTTGTTTGTTACTTTGGCTCTTTTATATTCAACTGAAAAAACATGTTTGTTTGACAGTGATATGAGCAAATGTCAAAAGAATGTTACTTTTTACATGATTTTACTAATTTGGATCAAACTCTGATGAAATATCTCAAAAAGGGTTTTGGATTCCAATCTCATTACTTTTGATGACCCATCGATGGTTTCTAAAGTGAATCACTGACAGGGATTAACAACTTTTTATTCTCTACCTCGGTGGTCCCGTCACTAGAACGTAGGTGTTAGAACCATACCAAATATTTGCTATAATTTAAACGATCTCAAGAAACGGTGTTATGCAAATAAACTTTTCAAGACCTCACAAACGCATTTAGTTCTAAAAAACACAATATAATATCAGATGACTTTTTTAACAAAATAAGAAAAAGTCTATATTTATCGAAGCTAAAAATACCTAGTTCACAGAATTTCAAGAAATAATAATGAAAGTAACGTACTGAGTAAGAAAACAAATGATCTTCATTACACAAGTAATCTCCAACATAAGACACCACACCTACTTACAAGGAATAAGTGTTTATCAGATTGCGAAATAGAATTAAACCAATTTATAACTTTTTTATTGAGCACAAAAAGTGTTGTGACATCGGATCTTGGTCGGTATAGATAATGGCGAGTTTGGGCGTAAAACCGGTAGCCGGTAGCCACCAACGATGGAGCTTATCGATACCTGTCTATAGGTACGTACCTGAGCTTACACTATTCTTTATATTTAAACAGCAATCATTTTGGAAATTTCCAAGAAGAACCTCGATCGGTCCTTAAATGAATGAAAACTTGACATGTTTTAAAAGGAGACTAACAATTCTGATGCAACGCACACAAACCATAAGTCTTATTTTAGATAATACTAAAACAAAGTCGGAAAATTGATATTTGTATCCGGATTTAAAGTGTACTAAAAATAATTATTGAGGCAAGACTTTTAAAGCGGATTTAATGCACTTCGCATTTTCTTTTTTCATGCATTTGAATGTATTGAATATTCTGTAAGTCAGGAAAATATTGTAACACAAATTGTACCTTCGGTTAGTAAGTAAATAAACCAGCAATTGGGTTTTATGAAGACTGGTAAGATTTTGATGTTTTAGTTTTAGGTTGAAGTAAACTATGACCCAATTTTTGCTTACATTTATCTGGATGATGTCATTGTTGACATTCTAACGTTACAAAATCAATGAAAGTAAGAATAAATCAGTTTAAATCTTTAGTTCCGAGAAACCGTAACAGATTCTTTAAATGTCAGCTACGAAGAACTAGAACGTTATTATATTATATACTGAGCATTTTAAAGGTTAATAGGTAATAAATATTTCTTAATTTATGTGAGTTTGAGTTAGTTTTTGCTGCTTAATGAGAGAGCTAATTAATAACTATGTCGTAAGAGCTAGATATTTAAGCGGTAATAGAAGTTTTTATTCTATGGTTTTATACTATTATTATAAAACAAAGACCCTCACTGCCTCTGTCTGTTTGTACGCGATTTTTATTATTTTATTATAAGATGTGTTAACTCTTGACCTCAATCTTGACCATAAGGTCAAAGATGAGGTCGACGCTGGAGCGAGTTAACCCAGAAAATGCCTATAAAGGCACTGGTACTCCCATGCACCGACGCAACACAGCAAGCTGTTTGGCGTCGGACTTCTGTAGGAGGGTGGTCGCGAACCAGACGGCCCTTTACTCATAGGCGTACATAGGGGGGGGGGGGGCCGGGTGGTCCGTGCCCACCCCAGTATGGTCTAGGGCCCACCCCAGAATATTGGGCTACCAATTCGAAATTCTATAATTGATGGCAAAGTACTGATAACTTCACACAAAAATCATTAAAAAAATATCTACAGCTGAGAAATCTACATACTTACTTATTATTACATACTATAATACTGTATTAGTTACATTTGAATACACAGCGTATTAAGCTAGAGTACATTTAATTTTCGCCAGGCCCGCGGCCCCCCCCCAGAAAATAACCCTAGATACGCCAATGCTTTACAGAGCCTACCACACCGCATGAGACCATAGGACGACACCTCAGATTCAGAAAAAAATTAAGTGTCGTTGCCTAGGATGGATTACTAGGAAGCAGGTCTCATTTGTGTTTCCTTAGTCGCCTCTTACGACACCCACGGAAAGAGATGGGGTGGTGTTATTCTCAACCGATCACCACGCGATAAACTCAAAAACTACTTAATGGATTTTCATATGGTTTTCACCGGAGGAAGCAGTGATTCAAGAGGAGACGGTTTATGTGTACAATTCATTTCCGAAATTCCCATGGGAACGAAGTCCCGGACGAAAAGCTAGTTGTATATACAAGGAAGTTTTCTGAAAGGATTTGGTCTAGTACAAGTATGAGGTGGCTCCAATTGGTCATCTTTTCGATTTCGTGTCTAATTTTAATTTAGGCCATGACGTAATCTCACTAATATTATATCAATGGATGGATGGCTGTAGAGCTGAACGGATCATACAGCCACAGTCTAAAGTATCTTAGCACGGCAACAAAGACAAGAAGTGGGTTTTTAGGGGAACTATTAGAGTTTTTGGTGTTATTTAGGTTAGTTATTAAGAAAAAAACAAACAAAATGCTCTAGTCTAAAAAAATAATAATTTCACGAGCAATGCAATATGCTGAATATTTGAAAAGTAATACGCCTATGGAATAAAAACGGTAAAAAGCCCAAAGTGTCACTTGATCTGCTTTTAATTATGACCAAAGTCTTGTTTCCGATTACAAATCACTCCAAATCTATTGAGCAGTGTATTCAAATAGCTTCACATTGACTTGGACATGAAATGAATAAATCTCGTACATGTGAGTTTCGACAAATGAGTTTGATGGCGCGGTAATGGGTGGTTGGTGTAAAACCGGTAGGCAGGTCCATCTCACACCGTTACTCGGCACTTTCTGCCTTATAAATGATGTGGCAACACTGAATTCAATCGAATTGACTTTTAATTAATTTTCTACTTGATTACGGTGGCTGTATTATTTATTATACTTGATTATTAGTCCGCTGAGAAACGAAAGTTAAACCTCATGGTCAGCGAGAAATATCTCGTTCGAGTCATAATTAAACTAACATTAATTAAGAACTAAGTTCCAGTTAATGCATGATCTAGATAAACAGTTCTTGGTAGTCTGGTCTGTGCGAGGTCTAATTTAAATTATATTTAACAGCCACTTAAGCAGATTTCGTATCGATTGTTGGTGTAATACCCTTTAAAATATGCTACTTTGCAAATATTGCTATTGATTCTAGTGCTCTAGGTCCTTGGTATCAGATAATTGAGAGAGATATGAAATCCAGACAAAATGACGTCACGAATACTAAAGAAAGAAGTGTTATACTTTGATACAACAATATAGGTTTGTCACAATAGAAAAAAGCAGTTACCTAATACCATAAACAAATGGTGTATGTTGTGGGTGACGCTATGAAGGTTTTAATACAAGACAAACAATGGAATTAACCTTTTATATATGAACAGGAAAATCCAACTTAAATCTGCGATAGCAAACGAATGCCCAACTAAAATACTAGTCACGTCTTTGTTACCTTTATAATGATAATTCTGTCCTAAATAAGCCGGTTATTTCCACACAGCTAATTAATAAGCATCTTATTATTAAAACCTTGAACTTTTGGTAGGACAATAGAACTAGATATAAATAACTTTACTTACTCAAACAGTAAGATCAGACGCTCGGTATCTTTATAATTAATCGTGGCTTTATGATTGATTAAACACATTAAACCAGGCACGAATCTTATTTGAATAAATATTAAGCAAGTGACATAATACTTAATACAATTTTAATCTGAGTTATTGCAATCATACGACTTAGTTTTGGAAACAATATGGGAGGCTCATACATAATGCATGACCGTTAAAACTAATGGAAAACTTATTGGTAGTTTATGCTAAACTAATAACAATAGTTTAATTGTACCTAAAATTGAGGTCTTCTGAATTTTAATGACTTACTTAAATAGAGTAGATCGATACGTTGATCTGTTAGTATTTCGTAATTATTTTAACTTTTAAAATGAAAAACTAAGATCAAAAGATATCAGTTAACCTACATTTGATAACGTTAAACAATTAATGTAGAAATAGGAATTTTAGGGCAATGAAATCATAAGGTTAAACGAACTTCTTGACCATATTTGTGAGGGTTACAAACGACTATATTTATCGACTTGAGGCTGTCGAGTGGCCAACCCTTTACGCACTCACACCCGTAAGGCACAACCAACTTATACCTGCGCTTATCAAAATCGAGAAATTACGAATCTTGAATGAGGATTGTATTGTTTCAACTGCAATGAAAAGTTTGTGGGGCCGGGCGAGCTTTGGCAAACAAGTGCTAGTGATGCGTAACGCAAACTCCGATGTCGACGTTTACACGAGGACTGCAAACACTGGCTGTCGATATTTGTCGAGCTCCTGAGCTAATGGTGTGAGGTGTCCGACATCTTGTTTGACGTCTCAGATTCACACGACTGTTGCTACTGTAATTAAAGGAATGAAGTGACACAACGTAGTATTTACATGGCAAAGGAATGTGCTGGGCACTTTACTCTGACTGTAAGTAGAAAAGGAAAATTGAAAAAGGTGCCTTGAGGTTCAACGCGATTTTGCAATTTGAAGTCTATGTGCTATATAAAACGTTCTAAACACAATTTGAACTGGTAAGCATAAAGTATACAGTTGGAGGTGTAAATTGTGTGTGTATAAGCTGTAATAAATGAGTAAAACTTGACTGCGTTTGTACTTAAAATAAAATAATAAGTTTGAAAAGGAAAAAAAAGTAAGTTAAAGCCATAACTTCATTTGGAATTCTTGGGTATGTTCCCGAGCGGCGCAGCAGGGGGCACCATCGTTCTCACCTCACGACGCGAGTGGTAGCCGGACCTTAATAAGTATCGATAAAATATGTCGATAAAATATGAATATGTATAAATATTTCCGATTATTATCCTTATTACCACTAAAGCGTTTAACTAGGGAAGCGTATTGGATTCGAGTTTAGTTATCCTTTTACGGATATCTGTGCCATGCGTATTTATTTCATTTCTGGTACAGATTGTAGATAATAGAATCTCATAAGACTGTGTCTAGTGAACCACTAAGAGCTTTACATTATTTTATGGATTTAAAGATCAGTTTCTGGCCGTATTTCTGTAGATAACTGTACCCTTTCAATTCAGCATGAAAGTCATTATCGAAATTAGCCGTTACAGACATTGACAAAACTTTATATGTAAACAAAATTCCAAAGAGATATTTAAACCGATTCCGTACACCATAAAAGCTATCAAAATTATCGCTTCTCTGACACTGATAGCTGCTATTAAAATCTGCATTGGGGCATCTCCTGCAGTATCAAGACCCATTATTTTTGGGGGAACAGGTTTTGTAAATTCAATTTGTACATCGAATTATCCGTTTCTCGATTAATGGGCAACAAAGTGTCGCCGGGACAGCACTAATTAATCTTTAGACCGTGTTTCACATTAATTAAGAGTGTTGCTTTATAAGACTTAGGAATTCGATTCTAATTTACAACTTATAAGGATTAGTTTCCTTCATTAAAGAGCAATATCCTCTGGTGACATCCGAGGTTAGTGTGAGGTCTATTTGATTATCTTTAGAATATTTTATTTTTATTTTAAAACTTGGGATTTGAATTCAAGCTCAGATAGATAAAACTAAATTCAATATTTCAATTATAGGTTATAAATTAATGATACATCGAAATACTTTTCTGTGGTTATCGAAAAAAGAAGATTTCTATATATCACCCTAACATTTAAAAATAATTCACTTTACATTAAAATATAATAAAATCAACTATGTGGAGCACTTTATTTATTTCAGTAAATAAAGCGTAGCGAAAGCGAGTGATAGATACTAGTAACAACAGCAACAAAGGTTTTGTTTCGGCAATAACATCTTTAATGCACTCTTAATAAACAATAAAGATACTTAAAAACGGTGATAGACCAGTTGGTAATGAACCAGACTTTTAATCCGAAGGCCGTGGGTTCAAATCCTGGTGCGGGCGTGGTACAGGCCCGCACCAGGCTTCGTCTTTTCGGATTTATGTACGTACGGATTTCTAATTATCACTTGCTCAACGGTGAAGGAAAATATCGTGATGAAACCCGCCCGTCCAAGAAAATTCATATTCGAAAGACGAGCGGTCCACCAACCCGCATTGGGCCAGCGTGGTGGACTATGGCCTAAATCCTCTTCGTGTTTCGAAGGGAGGCCCGTGCCCCTCGGTGGGGACGTATATGGGCATTTGTGGTGCGGTTCCCGACGTTCATGCTGGAGACCGTCATGAAGGAGAGCTCGTAGACACCCCCGGAAAAACACCCGGGAAATAGTGTTAGTTAGTTTTATTTTGTTTAATTATAATTCATAGTATGTTAGTCTGTAAGGTATTTATCTATGGGCCTTAGATGCCTGGTAATAAATGATTTTATTATTATTATTATTATAAGAGATACTTGAATTTGTTTAACATAATATTACTTGAGTTATTAAGTACGTCATAGTCTTCTCACATTCCACTATCTACGTTGTATGTGCTTGAGGTAGGTCATGTCCATATACATATTTCAATATCTTTATTTGTATTATTGCAAGATGATCCTTATTACATTCACAACGCACAGAGCGCGACTCATACTCTGATCCATACTTAAGTAGCTGTCGTCTATTTCATTTTGATAGTGGGAGAAAGAGACCACCAATATTTACTTATACAGGGCTTTAGGTAAATCTCTTTCAACCTCTCGGGTGGTTAATCGGTCCATGAAACTGAACATACAAACTTCATCAGCATATAGCGCATTTTGTATGGGAGATCAAAAAATTTTTTTTCGTATGTTGACCTATGTTCCTTGGGGAAGTTGTTCAGTTTCATGGACTGATTAACCACCCGAGAGGTTGAAAGAGAGATACCTAAAGCCCAGATCAACACTTGAGTCTCCTTTTGAATACGGGCCTGAGGCTATTGATCGCCTCTTTCACTCACTATTTTTTTTTAACGCTACACACTCAAAGGCCCACAGTAAGGTTTTCCCTTGTGTCGTGGGTCCCTCGGAACATACATAAAAACAAACACCCACGACTTGAGAACAAAAATCTGCTAATTACACAAACATTTGCCCCGACTGGGAATCGAACCCAGGACCCGTCGATCAAGAGGCAGCGCCACTACCACTCGACCAAACCGGTCGTCGAAAATGACAAAGAACTTGCTACTTAAGTATAGATCAGAGTCTGAGTCGCGTTCTGTAATACGGATCTAAAACTAAATCAAAACTAGTACATACTATAAATCAGGAAACTCATTAATCCAGATAAATATTCAAGTCGTGAGAATCATCATCAGAATTAAATGTCAACACAACAATGGTGGTGGTCATAGGCAATTAAACTGTTTCACGATATGATCACAACTCGGCAGTGAGACCATCAAATTATATTTTTTCGACACCAATTACATAACGCCTAAATGTGACCGAAAACAGAATCGCTGTACAAACGATCGTTAGTAAATATGGACAAAAATACTGACTTAGGTTAACATGGATATGTCACTTAGTATAAATAGGTAGGTACTTAAAAAAAACGAGAACCGTACTGGAAACTCATATTTCTTGTGTATCTGTGTATCTATGTGTCTGTCTGTGGCATCGTGGCTCTTAAACGAATGGACCGATTTCGATGCCAATTTATGGTTTAAAAGCTGATGTAATGGAAATGGTTCTTATTTAGCCGTTTAAAAGTTATAAGCGATCAAATGTCGGAGGTGATACATTTTATTTATTTTAGGGTTAGTTTTTCCAATAAAGGAAAGGGGTGTCAAGTTAATTGCTTAAATAGGTAAATAAAATTCCGCCAGACCCTTCTGCTGAAAATGTATATCATTCTGCTATCCTCCAAACCCAATGGTAAAAGAATTTCATTGATTACGTATACCTCATTGTAAATATGTAATTATGTACAATTGTACAGGACTTCACAACAGCACATCATGCTTCAATTTTGTCTCCAAGCATTAGAGTTTACTATCCATTGGGGAAATTTGACAGTTTGTGGTGACCTGATGTGCCGTTGACTGTACTTAAAGTTATTGTTCAAGAATTCACTGGCGTCTAAAGAATTTATCGCCATAGGTTGAAGATTTTAAATTGTGTGCGGTTTCTCAGTTCGTGAGTCCTATGGTCGTGACACCACGGGTTCAATGCTACGGTACCACATGGACATTTGGACACATTGGACATGTCCACATTTTTACAGCCGTAATCAAAACGTGATTGTCGCGTTCCCAAAAAACTTACTTAATTGTACTTGGACGAGTGTTGATGATAAACAATAATTACATACAGTGAGCTCTATGTGTTTGACATAAAAGCGAGTTTGCAACGAAAAAGTGATAGTTTGGTGTTAGGAGTCTGTACGTCTGTTATTAAAATACGCTTAACTGCATTACCTACCCGAGCTTTTGGACAGAACGGCGCGATTATAGAAAATTAAACCTATTAACTTGGTTTACTAATGTTTCTTTAGAATTTGAACGTTTAACTCGATGTTGTAAGAAAACATTAGCCATGTGACTGGCAGAATTCTGTGACATAAAATATGCACAATTCTTTTAACGAACCAAACATTTTTTCAAGTAAAAGTAAATGTTCAAATATCTGTGAGCATGTTAAAATCAAAATGTACAATTATCATGATGGAATTAAAATTCCTTAGTTTTTTTAATTAAATTATATATTTATTTATTATAATTTGATAAATATTTGGGAAATGGGGCAAATATTTGTGTAAAAACCAAATGTTCATGACTGACTGTGTATGTTCCAAGAGACCTACAACACAAGGGAAAACCTTAGTGTGGGCCTTAAGAGTGTGTAGCGTTTATTATTATTATTCTTACTTGAAGTCAAAATACATACATCAACACGGTCTAGGGATATTGCAATTTTTCATACAAAAGAGGTTTGTTTGAGAAGTTGTAATAGCATACTCGAGATACATAGAGGGCTTTAATTTTTAGAGGAGCAAGTGCTAAACCTGAATTTTCAAATCTAGTCAATAAATTTTGTTTTACTTGAAATTTGTGAAAACGTGACGAAAATGAAAAAAAATTTGCGTAAATTCGACCATTTTCATACAAGAAAAAGGCAAAAAGTGCATTTTCGTTTTCTTTTCCGTCACGTTTTCACAAATTCCAAGTAAAACAAAATTTATTGACTAGAACTCAAAATTCAAGTTAAGCTGTTGCTCGTCTGAAAATTATAGCCCTTCATGTATCTTGAGTATGTTTTTATAGCTTCTCAAACAGGCCTCTTTTGTATGAAAAATCGTGCAATATCCCAAGACCGTGTTGATGTGTATATTATTAAATTAGAATCTTCGGGTAACTTAAACTTTTTAATTTTCTGCGTTACAGCCTATTAAAATAAGAAACCACACCTGTTCCCGACAAGGAGCGTTTAAAGGCGGGATATTTTCTAAAATAATTATCATGCATATCTTTCGCGGCAGTCGCAGCCCCGGGGTGCTATTGTTTTAAGCAAATTTTTATTGCTTTTGGCAACCCTGAACAATGGAGAGCCAGGAGGGTAATTCTGAACGTCGGACACAGCCTCACCTTGGCGTCCCAACGACATCTGCATATGACTTTTTTCTTTTTAATATTTTAAGAAGGTAGTCAGAATTAAGAGCCATGATTTTGTGACCAGGGATTTTGGACGTTTTCGCAATATAGACTAACTATTTGAGAATATACATCAAAATTAGTATAATTAATTTAGTTTGGCCAGTTGTTTAGTCAAGTTACAGTGATGCTGCTTCTTGATCTTCAGGTTCGGGTTCGATTCCCGGCCGGGGCAAATATTTGAGTAAATACACTAAAAAAACATACAAATAGTCGAAGACGGAAACTCCTCCTTTTTTGAAGTCGTTAAAAAGCAGATGTTTGTTCTCGGGTCATGGGTGTTCATGTCTGTCTTGTGTATGTTCAAAGAGACCCACGACACAAGGGAAAAACTTAGAGTGGGCCTTTGAGTGTGTAGCGTTTATTTAATTATTTAATATCTGTTTTCACGGCCAGTGCTTTTATTACTCGAGATAACCTGTATATTGAATTTTACACCTTCGCGTCGATACGAAATAACGAGGCCCAATATTAACATGTAATTAAACCATAAACTAAGATAAAGATAACTAAAGTATAAAAAACGCCGCTCGACCGCTAATCCATGATTTACAATTAGGGTAATTATAGGTCTTTGGTAAACTTAATTGCCAGCAATTTTAATTATCTATAAAATGGGGAAATTATTCGATCGAATCTATTTATGAGTTTTATCCTGCGACAAACAACGATAATTATAATAAAAATGGTCGTAAAATACTTAATGATATGTCTTGACCGGTCTTGGATATACCAACACTTCAAGTTCCTGATTCGAAGCTATTAATTACTCCGGCAAACAAAAGTCAATAATTAGTCACCGCGGGCGACCGCCAAACAAGGTTTTACTCCACTCCGAACACCTCTCAACTCTCGAGAGTTTGTTCTATCAAAAGTGCTGCATCATAGTTATTCCTGAACTAAACAATATAAGCGGACCATTGAACCATTCATAACGAGCCTTACAGATGTCCAGCACAATTGCAGCAAACACAAAACTTAATTAAAGTGACACTTCGCATGCATAATGAAATGATTCACGCACATTCAGAGATAAGACTGTGCCTTACACTCACACATGCAACCATACACTTCGATTACTTACGCGAGAAAATTCAATGCGAACGCAAACAGATGCATTTAAAGATGGTGGTCTTCACCCGTACTTTATGCAAAAAAGAAAAAATACCTTTTGCACACTTTTATACATATAAAATTTTACATTGTTGGTTTATGGAAGCAGGAAACGGTTCGTGTTGTATTAAGTTACGTTGTCTCATCCTGTTTAAATGTCTCCGAATTTTTTTTTTGCTGTCCGTGATATTTTATACTTTTTATGTAATTTGCAAAGCTTGTTTTTAGGGTGCCATTTTGAAGCTATAAACGCCACGTTAGCGATATACCTTGACTTTATTTACCTTGCAATAAGCACTTAAAGATGATACGAGTTTAATTTATTTAAAAAAACAGCTTTCCGCCCGGGACTTCATTTCCGTGGGAACGCGGGAAAATGATTTAGCCTATATATACTCAGGGATAATAATTACCTAGAGCATTTTATTTGTGAAAGATTTTTTGAAATCGGTTCAGTAGTTTTGAGTTTATTTGTTACAAACGTACAAATCTTTCCTTTTTATAATATTAGTGTAGATGTAGAGAAGTAAACACCAATTTACTTTTCATACAAATTAATGCAAACAGACCGCAAGAAAAAGTTGGTTTTACAAATTTATTGCAGTCGATTTCACTACATAGTTTTGTACTTCGCATGATGCTCAACGTTGTTTTTAAAAAAATGAAACTTTCGGAAAAACTAAATGAAATCAATACAATTATTTCCCGTTTAACCGTAGCAATGACCGTTTATCGAAAGTTCCTATCGATTATTTAACAGTAAACATTGGAGATAATATTTGGAAGTTATCTACTATCGTTAATTATTGGTTGATAACTAGCTTATTGATGTAAGTAAAGTGGTTCGACAATATACTTAATCTGATATGAGCTATAGGTATTTAGTTCTTAGGAGCTGGTTAGCCGCTAAGTCATTGATTAATTGGGCATTTAATCTAAATTAATACAGAACAGTATGGCCTAAATCCCTGACGTGTTTCGAAAGGAGGCCGTATATGGACTGGTAAAAAAATACAGTATAGATAGAGCGTCGATGGTCTAACGGCTAGCGGGTCTGTCTTCAAAGCGAGAGGTTCCGAGTTCGATCCCCACAGCCACCATGTAACTTGTAACTTGTTCTTGTGGGATTTTCGTAAAACACTCCCTTATTTCTTGTTGCTTAAGTTATAAAAGGAACCTTTGTGACAGATTTCAGCTTTCTATGTGTGTTCCAAGGGACCTAAGACACAAGGAAAAACCTTAGTGTGGGGTCTTTGAGTATGTAGCGTTTATTATTTTAATATTTTTTTTCAGGATTTGGGCTGTGATTCATCATCATCAGTGACTTGCAATTTAATTGTGTTTCGGCAAATTTCGTATTTCGAATAAGTGAACTGCAGCTCTAGCACGATAGCGACAAACTCGCGCTCGGCTCATGCTGAAACTTCACATTGGCTTGCTCGCCCTATGGCGTTGTCAATGTTGACATTTTGACATAGGACCGCGGTGTTGTCGCGGCGCTGTCACTATCGTACTCGGCCTGCAGATTTTCAAAAGACAAGAACGAGACAGATACTGTTTGCCGAGAGACATAAAGAAAATGGGCCTTTTTATAATTCGAACGGCACGGCATGACAGATTTTGTATTACCTACCATTGCCTTCTATGTTCCCAGATTCTAGTGTCACTTGTGCATAGGAGGCAATGGTAATACAATTTTGCCGTGCCGTTTTCATATTATAAAAAAGCCCAATAGAAGCACTATATAAAGATATTCGTCCTGTCTAAATGCTGAACATGAACAAGATTCTTTGAAAAACCACTTCAGTAAAGTACTGCCTAACCAAATGTACTTAGTCAAGAAAATTACCAATTTTCGAAGTCATTGCCGGAGAATGACAATTGAACTTTTACGATCATATCAACAGATAGGACTGCAATATGAGGGATTATTCCACTTACCTCTCATTCTCTTTTAATTACTGTCCGAGTTAATTAAGTTGGTATCCTTGACATCTAAGACTTTGGTATATTCCTATTTGATACTTGTCTTCACTCCCACTCAAAAGCAATTTTTATTTTTTAAAAATTACAATGATCAAAATTTAAGTCTTGACGAAAAGAGAAGAGAGTTTTAATTTAATATTAATTTTTTTTTAATAAAACAGCACGGTGTTATTCAGTGAGGACAGACGCAAATTAATCGACATCGTCAATTTATGATTTCCGATTTCGTAAAAAGGTTAATCGTCGGAGGCGTCAAAAACGCGCTGTGTCAACTTGAAATGCAGCGCTTGCTCGCCCCGCTTGCAACGCTCTTCGCTCGCACTGTTCGCACCTCAGGCGTTTTTCAATAACACCAAACAATTATTATTAAGTATCCGCTGAAGGCACACAATTCTGGTTCTTCGTTTCACTTCCAACAAAATTGGTATAATATCGCGATGTAGTTTATGAGATAATGTCCGACTATTAATCTGCTCTTCTTACATTAATCGAGCTTCAAAAATTCACTCTTTTGGGAAAAAAAATTGGTGTGTAAAGTTGAGAGCATTACCAGTTTAACCGCCCAAAATTGTCTACGCGACTAAGTTTTTCTCGGGATGAGCTTCAGTCGTTGAACCTTTTTAAATCTACCGAGGGACTGAAACTGTTTACGGTGTTCGAATGTTTACAAGGAGGCGTGCGAGTAAAAGTTGCGCATCGATCGGAATAAGGCGGTCGCACAGTAAATATAAACTGAACAGTACAGTATCTACGCAACAAATTCTCCATTAAAATAAACAAATGACGTTCACGCGCAATAGACGACAATCGGAGAACGGTAACAGCAGAAAAGTGAGTGTATGTAGTTTTTGCGATGAGGATGTGCCACAATTGGCGTGCGTGACTGGTTTTCGGTTGCCAGGCTGCTCAACTGTACAGATTGTGTGCTGCAGCAACTGCGAGCAAGTTCGACGGCTGGCCTTGGCGGAACCGGCCGGTCTCGTCCGAAACACCTCTCGGCAATTATTCAATAAAACAAAAGCAAAGTTTACGCCACACCGCGGGAAATGCACTCGCGCCCAAATTAATCCCGGTTAATTAGCGAATTTGAAGTAATTGCCAAATTTTACTGCTCATTGTGAAACGAAAGTCATAAACGGCGAATCGATGGGCTGTTAATAGGGTCAACAAAGGTGCAATTTCAAAGTTTTAATTTCCAAGGACATTAAACCGAAAATAAAACGGGGTAAGTCATAAAATCTGTAAATACAAAGCACCTGGTCTTGGAAGTAGGACAAAAATTAAAGTGTCGAAGGTAAGTAAGAGGTATTGAATTGAGTGTAGGCAAAGCAAATAGCTCGCGTTTGTACCTATCTATTATAGCCTCAGCCCTGCCCATTCTCCACGCACGTGCGCTACAAAACGAGCCGAGTTACTTTTCCAAAAGCGAACCAGCACGAGCTCTGAAAAATGTACCACGAAATTTGATACTGCACATACCAGATATCTTTTATTGAAATTACCGTCTCCCGAAGGCATTGTGCCTCCTCAGGCGCGAGCCACACGAAATATTTCAAATGCAAATCGTGCTAACGCTATGAATGTAATAGTTTGTCGTGCCTTGCGCACGCGCCGCATACCACCGGAAACAAATTATCATACCCATATAAGCACGGACGAAATTGACGAAAAAGTTATTGATGTCACTCAACACTGATAAATTGCGCTAAACGAGAAAATGGAGTCTGAAAGTCGACACCGTAATCTGTTGAATACACAACTGTTGGTACCATAATGGAAATGGACATTTCGTCAAAAGGGGCAAAAGGAATTTTTATGCGGTACAAATTTCTTTGTTCACAAACACGTTGATTTATCTGTAGTCTCTGCCTAGCGGCTAGGCCCTAGCCTGCTCCCAATAGGGCACTGACGTGAGCTAACGTATTTTTACTAACCGACTTCAAAAAGGGAGGAGGGTTCTACAATTTCTACATTCGATGTTTATTTTAGTATGGAAGTTAAATACGCGCTTACTCCGCCAATTATGGATGGATTTTGATGATCCTTTTTTGGAATAATAGGAATAATACTTCAGAGGTGGTCCCACATAATAAATTTTATCGAAATTGATTCAGTGGTTTTTGAAAATCATCAAAAACAAAAAAAACACATACAAATTATATATCTATACATAACGCTTTAGTTTGTGGTTATCTGCTGATAGGCATTGTTGCTACAATTTTGAATTCGGTTGATTCTAAGTGTTTTTTTCAATGTGGACAAAAATTTATATTGCTGTAAAGTATAATGAAACCAGGTATAACTGTGATGTTATGCAGGAAGCTACTCACGTCTATCCTCAACCGCTTCGAATTTTAAAATCAAACGGGGCGCCATGTTGTTTTGTTGACATTTGTCTATGACGCAGTCAATGTAGAGCGGAAATGGAGAACACCTCTCGATTGAATTCGAAAAACGAACTAACGGACATCGGCCGATTGTTAATAGGTAATGCGGGTCATCCGTGAAGTGACACGTGTAGTCAAAATTGTAACGGTTGAATTTACAAAGGCTGACTAAACTTTGTGACATTTTTTTTTTTTGTAAAAGTATACATGACAGATCACATTCGTTACAGATTACATTGTATAAATCTAAATTTTGAGTCTGGACTACAATCCTTACTTAAGTCTTATTTTGGATACAAAACATTCTTACCTTTTTATAAAAACGAGTGTTTTCAACTTATGCAGCAAAATCACTTACGTTCTTTAGCTACTTCTATACTTAGTATGTATGAAACAAATTCTACAAGTAGTTACATTATTTATAACTCAAGAACGGCTAAACCGATTTTCATGCTCTTTAATTTGTTGGGTCTCGCCGCCCCTTATTGAAGAATTATTAGGATATAGGAAAAGTTTAGGAAAAACATCCGAGAAAAAACTCATAAATTCTACATACAGTTTGTTGATGATATCTGGAAAACTAATTGACTGATTTTTGCGAGAAAGAAAGCTTTTACAACAATCAAATTTAAATGCTGAGTCATTATTTGGAATTCAAATGGCTTTTAAGGATATTGATCGATGTGATCATATCCACAAGTTATTTCAAAACAATCAAACAATACGTTCTAAAATTAAAACAAAAAGAAACGATTCAGTAAACATTTTCAAAACAGCAATCCGTCGCTTCGAAATTTAAAATTTGAATTGAAAATTACCGTTACATGTGTGTGACCTCAGCGATATCACGTGAAAAGCGTTAGGGCGTTATCGGAATCAGTCGAATGCTAAGACATTGTTTGTAATGTCGAGAATAAGCAATGTAATATTATGTATCTAGGCGACACGTCCTCAGGTCGGTGACTCGATGTTATCTTATGATAATACCTAGATTGTTCTTAAATGCACCTACCTCTTGTGACGTTTTCAGACTTTCAGATATTTGAAATTGGAAAACAGAATTGTTGGCTGATAGTTCTTCGTTTTAGATGAATTTAAATAGAGAACAGTTACTTGTCAGATTTTTGATTCGAAGGGTTTTATTGTGCAATTGTTTTTTTTTAACTTTTGATGTGATATATTGTTTAAGATTCTCGCTTTGTTGATTCTCGTTATTTTTACAACTTACAGACACTACTTAATTCTGTGTTCTGTAGACGTAACATACAGCAGTTTTAGTGCTTTAAACATTTTTTTATTTTTTTTTTGAAAATTTTAATTAACTTTCAAAAATGAACAAGTCATTTTAAATATTTATTTACACTAGAAACTAGAAATAGTTTAATGCCCACATCGAATTTTGGATTTAAGTTTTTATGAAATTAAATTTCAAGTGTTTTCATTCTTCGAACAGAGTGCGTTATCTTCGTATCTTGCCGTCTCGAGTTGTCACGATGGCCCTTATCTATTCCGTGAGTGGGCGAATCATTTTCCCATGCCACATAGTTCCCCTACCACATACTAGATGGCGCCGGTCACTACGATTGGGGAAAAATTCGTCGCGCCAACTTTTTTATTTCGACTCGTTTTTATTTGCTGTGAACAGGATAAAATGTTTTTGTTAGAGTCTGGTGGATCTTTACTTTTTGTATCCGAGATTCTTATTAGAATACACTTCGTAGTATGTACCGATAATGATTAAAACAAACTTTTTATATTTACAAACTTATGATAAAATTTAAAATAAAAAAGAAATATTTCTAGGTTTTTTATGGTTTATTCCCGCTACGCCCTATTGGTTTTTCCCACAAATATTTTTTTGTTTTATATTTCTATTATTCTTAGGTATTTTAAGTTATAATTTAACAATGTTTTTTTTGTTTTTCTTAAAAGTAAAATAGGTCTCTATAATTTTTATAGCCACCTAAATAAGATTTGAAAAATCATTACTGCATGATATGATTGTCGTGTTTTTGAGTAGGTACTAATCCTGGAAAACTTGTTCCCAAGCAAGTAGGCAGTGAGAAGGTAGTGTGGTGAGAGTAGAGGAAGTTGCTTTTTGTTCTGTTGCAGGAATGTCGGAAACGTTGTAAGATTTTCTTATGATTTATGACCGGAGATCATAAAAGAAGATGGCGTCTTTTCACAAAGTTCATAGTAAAACCAAAATTATTTTTATACAACTGGAATTAATCTGATATTTGATTACTAATAAATTAAAATTCACTACCTACCTTGTTAATTTTTAGCGATAAAATTAAAATTTCCATCAATTTGATGGCTGTTTAATTATTAAGTAATAAGTTGCAATTAGGTACTAGTTAAGTCTATTGGTTTGGCAGTAGCTTTTTTATGGCCGCAAGTAGGTAAAAAAATGTGTGCTCAGGTCATAGGTAGGTACCTATACCAACTTATTTTAAAAGTGTTTAAAAACATTTTGTATGATGAATGAAAATTATTGTGAATTTCAAAACCAGGTGATTTTATTTTATGTATTATTATTATTAGATATGTCAACATTATTATATCTAAAAATGTATGAGTTTATGAAATGTTTTAATAAGCACATATCTATCTACCTACCTATGACCCTGAATAGAATAGTCAAAACAAATGTAAAATTAGAAACTACATATTTATTTACTAGAATCTAGTTACCAGATAGGTAACAACTAAGAAAAAATATTTTGCACGAACTGAGGAAATTAAAGGCAAGCTATTACTATTACAAGTAATCAATACGGGTAATTAAATTAATAGTTCATTATTTTTTTTAGATGGACATTTTTTTTTCATTTCCTTGAGTGATTGTAATTTTTATCATGACAAAAACATCACGAATTCCCGCTTAGGTACTTGGACCAAAATACTCTAAGTACTTCTACTCTAAGACATTTCAGGAAAATCCATTTTATAGATAAATACTTACCTAACTAAATATCAGGAAAAAAATATGCCAAGTTTATAAAGTAAGTAATTTCATACCGTCGGTGGCGCCATTGTTTTGATATTTGCATTGGTTTCTTGCGCCTACAGAACACTCCTAAATCAATTATCAGAACTGGCCTATAATAAATTAAATACTGTTTGCGATCACTGATACCGATCTAAGGTCGTTTTGATTAATGGAGTGATCTGCCCTGGTCCATATTGGAGGGAAATGATCTTGAAGGCAAAATGGCCGCCCTGGCGTGCAAGAATGCAGCGCGCGCTGGCGATTGTTTGCCCCTTTATTGTTTCAAATTCCACATTCAAAATTATGATGATATTTTAACCCAATCATCGTATAGGTTTTTGAATGTTTGATTATGAATAAACAGAAATGTATACAATATTTACTTAAATTAAGAAAAGTACCTACTTAAAGAATAATTTGTATTTTAAACTGCTTGTTAAATTATTGATACCTACAAAACAGGTCATAAAAACACATAACTCTTTGTAAAACTAGTAAATACCTAATAAATACCTATGCGTGTCTATTAATGTTTAATAAAATTACATAACTACGAAGGTAGGTAGGATATTAAAATTAATTATTGGAATTATTCTCATCAGGGTAAAATAAAAAGGTTAGTTGTACTCAATAACACAGTGTCTATGTTTCAAGCCTTTTTAACCGACTTCAAAAAAGGAGGAGGTTCCTCAGTTCGACCGTATATATTTTTTTAATCAAATTCGCAAGTTGGTAGGTATGATTTTATCGCTTGGATTTTGTTAGTTTTATAGGTCCAATAATTAAGTAAAACCTACCTAAGGTATCTACCTAATTAATTTAGTAGTGTACCTACCTAGGTATCTAATAGTATAATTTAGCTTCACAATGTCAAAAACACGCAACGTCGCTTCAATTAGTATTTACCTACCTACCTACCCTACACAATTCATAAAGATAGGTATTCGATTTTTTTGGGATGTGAACAACACAGAATTTCTGTCTTTTATAATGATAATAATTGAAATATTATACCTTTTAATAATTTTCTTAAACAAGTAGGTGGAAGTTCCACTTCCCTATAAAATTTTGTTTTTTGATTAAAAATAATAAAAAAAAAAACATTTTTGAGAACCGGCCATTAAATTAAATGCAGTTAAATTCGATTTCAAGAATCATGCTAGTTATAATAAATATTTTTACTGAAATTTGTTTAATTTAGGATTTCTTAGACACATTAATTTGTATTTTTATTGATTTTGTAGGTAGGTATCTAATGGAGGTACCCTACTTCTAGCTTATGGATAAGTGCACAGGAATCTGTTGCATTACCTAACCTAACTAGGTACCTAACGCACGATGCAGACAATCAGCATTACAATACAATACCTACATACAATAATACTTTATTGCACTCCAACACAAATAAGGTACAGTTACCTACATTTTAATACAGAAAGTTGTTATTGTAATCTAAGAAAGTAAGATAAACACAATGTAGGTAATTAATTACACTATTACTTTAGCATTTCTTTTATAAATACTCGATTCAAAAATATTGCCTACCTACCTATATTTTCGCTTAAGAAATGTAAACATCTTCTTTTCTAAATAATTGGTACCTAGTGTATTTGTTATCCTGTGTAGTTTCATTTCTTACGTACCTACCTACTTATTATTAAACTTACCGTCGATCGTAGTCGGTAAGTACCTACTACTTAATTCGTATACCTATAAGAATTTACTTTTTTGTCAAGTAATCTCAATCTCATTTACGAGTAGGTATTCTGTGTTATTGACAACTTTCTAGTTAGTTTTAAGAAAGTTTTATGAGATACTTTATGGAAACAGCTGTAGCGTCACATCTTTCGTTTTCACAAAGTCCTACAAAATTTCCAATTTTAAGAGTAGATAGGTAGGTATAGTAAGTATGACATCCTAAAAATTCCTGAACCACATTGCATTAATTTCGAACTGCTCGGTGAGGTGAGCATTGGGTTGGAGACAATGTATTTTCACTGGGATGTTAAAAATGAGTTTCCAATAAGATTCTTATTAGAAAACTAAGAGTAAATATTAACCTCTGAGCATCGCCCGCAGAACGCCGCTAAACTCTTGATTGCGGCATAGCACGCACAGTCACTTTTTAGCACTTGTCCAATATCCAAAACTAGTGTAAACTTAAACAACACTTCAAGAGTAATCAGTCAAAACACAAAAAACTAGTTATGACACCAAAAACACCCACAGAAACTGTTAATGAGGAACTAAAGTTGTGTTGTTGGTGCTTATAAAATCGTTCGGATTGTTGTCGGCGCGGCGCGCGCGACACTACACTATCAACGGTCGCCGGCACACTGCGCGGCCGGTCGGCTGCTGCCCCCCCGCCGCCTTTACTCGTCCTCCCCGCACCCCTCAGGAGGCGGGGCTACCCGAGCGAGTCGAGGCGAGGCGAAGGCTTAATTACGCTCAGCGGGTGAAGCGGGACGGCGATAGCGAGTGGGCGCGAGCTATTAGCACGCGGAGAGCGGGACGACGCGCGTCTTAAGTATTTTGTATAAGTAATGAGGGGTGCGGGCGCGGGGGGCTGCATCTCCCGCCAATCTTTAATGTTGATTACGTCCGCCGCCGCCTATGTGCTCCCCTCATTAACGCCTGGCCACGCCTAGATTTAATTACACGAGCGGTTAATTGTCACTGCTTTTGCTTCACTTGAAATTGTTTTTGTGTAGGCTCCATGTTCTCGACATTAATTCATTTATTTCCTTTTGACTCACTTGATTGGTTTGTTGCTTTGTTAATTGCAGCGATAATTGAAAGAATGAAAATGTCGACGATGGAAATAATTGACTCAATCGGAAACTACATTTTTGTGAAAAGCAATTTAGTATGAAACATACGGTACCTAGGTAGGTACCTATGTCAGTATTTACAAAGAATTTCTTATTCTTTCAACTATAAGTCTTGTTTTATTAAATAAAAAGATAATTATCGGTATAGGTATGTCACTAGTTTTGGCAGTGTTAGGTGGACTTTTTTTGGCGAGCGGCGGTCGAAATAGGAATTGGCCTTTATACTTTTTTTCAGTCGGTAAGTGAAAGTAAATTAAATAAATAGGTATACTTAATTCGATAATTTTTGCGAAACATAAAAGTGTTTCGCTCCATATATCTACATACTCACATCATTGTTCTCTATCGGGGTAGGCAGAGCGTCACGTGTTCATAGATAGAGCCTCATTTTAGATTGTATTGTCTGCATAAATTAATATTTACTCAAATACTTTATTTCCGTTTTATAAGCATATACCTATCATCAGCTCTACCTAATCACGCTGGATACCCACACCTCTGCGCATAGCTTTATTTTATTAAATATTGAAGCCAGCCCGAAAAAAAGTCAATGACATAAGTATACCTAAGTATCTTCAAGTTCTGTGGTTAAAAAAAAAATGATTAACGTATTTATCTACTATCGCCCCAGATTCCCAGAACTTAGATTTTTTTTTGAGACCTATGTAAGTTAACGAATTCCACATACCTAGGCAGCGTTTAAGATTAAAGCTCTCAGTCGCCTTGATTGGTCACATTCATCTTTACGTTTTTAACCAATTTAAAAAATAAAAAAAAGTATATTATACTCATAAACCCTCTTCTTGAATAGTGAAAACTGTACGAAAATTCACACGGTAACCCTATTTTCAGTTTATGGCAAATAAAACTACAGATAAAAAAAATGTCTTACTGAATATTATAAAGAGGAAAGATATGATTGTTTGTTTGTTTCTTTGCATTGAATAGGCTCCGAAACTACTGGACCGATTTGAAAAATTCTTTCACCATTAGAAAGTTACGTTATCTCCGATGGACATAGGCTACATCATTTTCCCGAATTCCTTCGGGAACGAAGTCCCGGGCGGAATGCTAGTCTCTTCGTAAAATATAGGCGCTTCAAAAAAGTGGCTTTATTGCTAGCATACATTTTTTCCACCACATCCAACCGGTTTTCATATTTTTCTACAATATTTCGTGGGATCTGTTACCTATATGACTTGTGTTATGCCGTGAAATAAACTATTATTATATATTTATTTATTCACGTAAACACATTTTGAAATGTGTTGACACTAAACCACATTAACCGACAAATTGTTATCATACCACACACGTCTTCCAGTTTACGATTTACGAAAACCATAGACAATCAACTTGTTTGCCTCAATGGAGGTGCGAAACAAAAAAAAATGCGCGGCAAAATGACGGTAGTCGTAAATAAATAAAATGTGTCCCTTCAGATTGTGGTACGGCCACCCACAGCGCGTGCGCAAAAAATATAGCAAGCTTTGCTACCTGTCTATAAGTGTTTACATTCAATTTACTATACCTACTTATACCAACCTACTTACCAACATATTTTGTTTGGGCTATACAATTTTTTAAATATGTACTACTAGCATTCCGCCCGGGACTTCGATCTCGTATACGAATTTGGGAAAATTATGCAGCCTATGTTCATCAGGGATAATGTAGCATCCTAGGTGAAATATTTTTTTAAATCGGTCCAGTAGTTTTGGAGCCTATTCAATGCAAACAAACAAACAATCAAATCTTTCCTCTTTATAATATTAGTATAGATAACGTATGGTTTACACTTGATTTACATTCAAATTGAGTTATACCTTTTTTTATTATAAGATGGGTTAACTCTTGACCTCAATCTTGACAATAAGGTCAAAGATGAGGTCGACGATGGAGCGAGTTAACCCAGAAAATGCCTATAAAGGCACTGGTACTCCCACGCACCGACGGAACACAGGAAGCTGTTTGGCGTCGGACTTCGGTAGGAGGGTGGTCGCGAACCAGACGGCCCTTTACAGAGCCTACCACACCGCATAAGACCATAGGACGACACCTCAGATTCAGAAAAAATGAAGTGTCGTTGCCTGGGATGGATTACTAGGAGGCAGGTCTCATTTGTGTTTCCTTAGTCGCCTCTTACGATACCCACGGAAAGAGATAGGGTGGTGTTATTCTCAACCGATCACCACACGGTTGAAAAACCTAGGGTGCAAGGTTTTGGTGCTCAAAATCGTAATCCTCACCTTTTATTTGTGCACCCTGCTGATCAACGGACGAAGCTCTGGCGTACTACAACCCTTTGAGTTTCTTTACTTGATATTGGCGACTTTGCCATTCTCTATTTTAATACTGATAAAAATACTCTGACATTGGCATATCGTGGAAGCCATTTTGTCAAAAAAAATTATAGAGTTTTATGTAACTAGGTACCATCATTAAAGTATGTTCATCTAAAATTGTTAATGGGGAATCAGTTTTTGATTTTTACTGAAATTGTTAATGAAATCGACTTCCTACCAATATTATTAATGAGAAAGTTTGTGAGGATGGGTTAGTTCTAACTCCTTCACACAAAAACTACTGGACGGATTTTGATAAAACTTTGCAGTAATATAGCTTAGACAACAGAATAACATAAAGGCTGCATAATATTCTCGAATTCTCTTAATGAATGTAGAAAGAAATGTTAAAAATAGGAAATAACAAAAATTTTAACAATATTTTTTTAATAAAAGTTATACCTCGAGTTTCTTATCTGTTCTTCACGAGGGAAGACTGCACCTTTGCGAACAGACATAGACTTAACAAATGTTATCGACTTATTTTAAGCAACAATAAAACAACAATCAGCTTAGTGACAATTCAGCAGAGCCCGTTTTTTAGCTAAATAACTTGACATCTACAGGGTAAGGGACAGCTTAGCAAAAACTGAAACCCTAAATTAAAACCATCATTCAGAAAAAATTGCTGTGGAATTTTTCTCCGCAAGATTTCTGCTTTAAAATTCAATTATTTATTTAAACAATCATATCAGTATTAAATACGAAAACCAGCAATGTGTACTGCTCTCTGACAGCGGCGCAAAGCGAAAGGATCGCGAAAATAACGAAAACTCCATAACTTGACGTATCCGGGAAAAAAATATTACTTGATAGCTGATTACAATTACGGGTAGATTCCACCATAAAGCACCTATTTCCCAAGCTGTCCTTTACACCCTCTATTAGGTAAACCTACTAGGTAGTTAAGTAACTTGACACACTGTTTCGACATAACTTAAACTGCAACTTGTCTACTAGCAGAAAATTACATGAAACTTTATGTACTTACTTATGGTTATTCGCGTTTGTCTCTATTAACAAGTAGACTTAAATACGAGGTTACGCCACTTACCGAAGTTGTTTTGCTTGTATCTACGTAGGTAGGTACCTAGCTACTTACTATAGGTAAGCAATTTATTTACTCTGTCTACCACGGCGCTTATTTAATTTATTTACACAGGGTGTATTTGGAGGCTTAGCAAAAACTGAAACCGAACTGCAAGAAAGCAAGAATCCGATATTTTACAAATAGATCTATTTGGAAAGCTGGAGCGTCGTTAGTCTAACGGCTAGCGGGTCGTACTCGTAAATGAGAGGTGTCGAGTTCGATCCCCCGTGCCGCCATGTACCAATGACTCATTTTCGAGTTATGAACATTAGTTGCACATTAACCGATACTCTTAAAGTAAGGTAACATCATGAGGAAACATGCAAATTCAGGAAACTGAGTGTGTAGGTAACCATGATCCAAATACGGTCAGATTCCCCTGTTAACAGGGTCAATAGTGGTCGATGGCAGTCAATCCACTGTAATGACTTGACCTGCCAAATCCTGGATAATGGTCAATCGTACCCCGAAGCGAAAGGAAAAGTAGATAAGTCACTCACTCCTCTCAAAACACACACCTCTATAGGTGTACTCTTCCTAACATATTTTTGTACTTAATTGTTCATTGTGTATTGTGTCAGTTAAATAAAAGTTTTATCTATATACAGGACTTTAGGTATCTCTCTTTCAACCTCTTGGGTGGTTAATCAGTCCATGAAACTGAAGAACTTTAGATAACAAATTATAAGTCTGTAATTGGCAAATGTTTAGATAAATTAATTAGTATTATAAGTTTTGATAATGCTGTAGACTTAAGAATAAAAATAAAATAAAATAAAAAACTTTCCCAAGGAACATAGGTCAAAATACGAAAAACGTGACTTCAAATAAGTTAGCGAAAATTTATAGTGTGATTCTCCCTATGAAACTAAACAACTTTCTCCATGGAACCCACATAAAAGTCTCAAAAAAAATAATGTAAACCTCTCATCCTACTAAGGACCACTCAAACATTTTTTTTTTCATAATTCCACTTATGTTCCTTAAGAAAAATTGTGCAATTTAGTGGGCTGATTGCACATCCTTAATTTTCGCAAACTAATTTAAAAAGCCCATATTTGGAAAGCGGGAAAGTGACAAGTGACAAAGTGATAATTTTACTCACAAATGAAAGTCGCGGATAGAAAGCAGGATAAAACCAAATCATGATATGTTGCCCTATTTTCCAACTGAGCAGGGAATCCCAGGATAATAATAATAAAATGATTTATTTTCAGGCAACTATAGGCTTAGGATATACCCTAAGCTACGCTATAGTTCTATGGGAAAAGTTGTTCAGTTTAGGGTTGATTCACATCCTCAATTTACGCAAACTAATTAAAAAAGCCCTTATTTGAAAAGTGGTAAAGTGACAATTTTACTCACAAATGAAAGTCGCGGATAGAAAGCAGGTAAGACCAAAAATATGATGTTGCCCTATTTTCCAACTGAGCAGGGAATACTGAGATATAATAATAATAATAAAATGATTTATTTTCAGGCAACTATAGGCTTAGGATATACCCTAAGCTACGCTATAGTTCTATGGGAAAAGTTGTCAGTTTAGGGTTGATTCACATCCTTAATTTTCGCAAAATTATTTAAAAAGCCCGTATTTGAAAAGTAGGAAAATGTCAATTTTACTCACAAATGAAAGTCGCGGATAGAAAGCAGGTAAGACCAAAAATATGATGTTGCCCTATTTTCCAACTGAGCAGGGAATACTGAGATCCGTTTAACGTAGTCTCAGATTTGGGAATGATCTTGTTATTGAAATGGATCGGCTGCCGTCTGGCTCTGTAAACTGAGAGCTTGGATCAATGAATGGAACCTTAGCTACACTTTTGACCGCTTTTTGGCCCCTGTTTCCAAATCTCACTTAACTTTAAAGTTAGTTAGTTTAGTCACTTATTAATGAAAGTCAAAAACGTTTAAACGTCGGTTATTTATAGTATTAAATTTTTTGTCGTTTTCTTTAACATCTATACATAAGCTCACGTATTTTATTCCTCACTAAATTGTACCAAACCCTACAAAAAGGTACCTAGGAAGTTGTCAGATCTATTTATTTAAATAAGTAATGAAACCCAATAAAATTTATCTGATTTTATACCTATTTAGCCATTTTCGTGTGATATGCATAGAAGTAGGTATGATGCATTTATTTCTCCTAAATAGATACATATCTTCATTTTTACTGTAAATAATTAGAAATTAGAGAATTTTTATAATTTTCTATGTAAAAAGCCAATCTAGGTAGAATTATAAAATTAATTGTTTTTAAGGATTATTTGTCAAGTTCATCTAATTATTTTAATTAAATCAGAAAGGTAATACTTCTTGTTAAACGTACATACCTATTAATAGGTAGGTACCAAAAATAAATAAAAAATCAGACACGATAAAAACAATAAATTCTAAATTTGAATTCCGAAACTATAAAAAACAAAAGAAAATCCAATCACAATCCTTCGCATCGCAGCTCAAAAAAGCGTGTTCTAAATTCGACTTTTCCTCGCGGCTCGAGTAGGTATAAAGCTATTGAATAAAACCGGTGAGGGCGTTGACCCGCTGGCCAACCCCTGACCTTGGTGTCGTGGACTGATGTAACCGTGACTTTCCTGCTTACTGTATTTTTGTAGGTGCACACACATACATAGCTACTAAAGGTACCTACCTATCAACTCGTGTTTTTTTTATTTAAGTTTTTGCGGCAATTTGGCCTTGAATTGTAAGTTAGATAGGTAGGTAGGTAGTACCTATAGTGTAAGGTATAATCGAGAGTTGATTTTATTGCATCAAATATGACATTAGATCACAGTTTTTTTATATATACAATTATTGTTTTTGGTAAATTCTGCGATTGAAGGATGTGCCTAAGCTAAAAACTTTTCCTTGTGGCTTTTTCAGCTAGATTTTCCTCAAACGAAAAATTAATTTCAGCGAAGGTTGAGTACTATACGTCTTTCAAAATATTGTATAGTTGCTAAATACTTAATTAAAAATAAATAATTTAATTACCCTAAGTATTAAACATAAACACGAAAATCTATATTAATATTAGGTATGTAAGTAGCTACCTACTTTATTACCTACCTATCCCTGAACCGACTTTGTATAATTATAAATGTGAAAGTTTCTGCGAGTGAATTGATGTTTGCATTCCTCTTAGGCATTTCGCTAAAACGGGCACGGGCCTCCCTCTGAAACATTGAAGCTGGCCCAACGATATAAAAACCAAAAAATACGGTCTATTACATTTTAGAAATTGGCAGGTATTTTCGTAGCTACAATTTCGGAACTAATTAAAAAGTATCTCTGTTTTGTAGTAAGTAGTTAAAGAAGGCTGTACGTATTTGTTTCCCACTTTGTAATAATAGATATCTTATAATTGTTGCTATAGGTATGTAGCGTATCGTATAAACGACTTTGCTTTCTTCTCAAGATTCTATCCAATACTTATTTGGGTCTGCCAAATCCAAAGAAACTTCAACTTTTAGCCTGATAGCGCTTATGGAAATAGGTAGGCGTATCTTTTAACTTAATTCTAAATATCTGGTAACTGATGCATTTGATGCTAAAGTCCAATTTCACCATACTCGGTTAGTTAGTTAATCCACGATTAAGAAGTTAATCAGATAAAACGAAAAACAAAAAGTATGAAAATGACATTGTCAAATCTCGGATTAGCTGCTAATCGTCTGTTAAATAACTAACAGAGTATGGTGAAAATGGGTCTAAGCATATTTTTATAATGAAAAATATTTAAGGTTTCGAAAATCTATCTTTGCTCATATTTTGAATGAAATGAAATATAATATGCATTCAGCTCATTGACATATGTAAGTACCTTCAACTCTGTTTTCTATCTACTTCCATTTGCAGAACTGTGGACAAAGTTGTATCACCGATTTTTACAAAACAAACATCTAAACGCTACACCTACCGCCCCCTATGCGAAAACTTCAAAACTACTACGTACGAAGAAACACCACCTCTTCCCGATCGTGAAAAACTTGAGAAAACTTCCCCTACGAACCGTATGTGGGCACGTATGTGTGAAACAGTTACGAACCTAACCTCTACATTCTTTACACTACTAGCGCCATCTAGTGACGGATAGAGGAAACTTATTTAGTAGCGTTTTTATTGCCATAGAACGCCACTGTCTACGTTTGGCCCGCACATGAATACGTTTTATGATGTAAGTGGTCGATTATTGTTCCGTTTACCTCATTCTTAGGGGATATTCGCCAGCTGCCACACTGGTACCACGGCGTGTAATGTTGCCAAGAAAAAAACTAGGCGCGGCCATGACACATGGGAAATTGATAAATGACAACTGCCTCCCCCGGCTTACCTCTTCATTCCCCTGCGACGCCATGATTTTGATTTGACGTTTGTGATTCCGGCCGGCGCCATATTGCTCAATTCAGCTATACTCCGCCATACTCCGCCAGGAGTATTTATATTCTTTGGCTCAATTGCTGTTCTTGTGTTGATACCGAGTGTTTACGTTGATTAATTTCCATACCTATTAGTCCATATTAATAGTAATTGCTGTATTTTAAAAGTTCGTTGCGAGTTTATAGAATGAGGTATACGAAATGCTGTGTGCCGGGTTGCGGTAGTTTACGACAGGACGTTATACTGCATAAGTTTCCCAAGTGTGAAAAAAGACTCCAACTGTGGCTTAGATCTATTAATTGTGACAATCTACTCTCTTTAAATGGGATGGAACTTGCTCGTCTGCAAGTTTGCCATAAACACTTTGAAAGAAAATTTGTTACCGAAAAGTGTGGCATCTTAGCCACCGCATATCCAAGTTTGTTCACTGATGAAGAAATTTCCACTGGAGTTCCTACATCAAGTAAGTATTGATTGATTCAACTAACATGACCCACTGACCAACTCGCTGAACAGGAACATTCTGTTTTTAATGTGCAGAAAATGTGAATGAATGTTTTTATTTTTCAGGGAATCTACAACCACAAACCACTGAAAGTGAATATGGATATTCTAAGAAGAGGCATTTTGATCACAACTATTTCATGGATAAGCCCAAAGCTTCAACCAGCTTTTCACCATTAGTGTCCACAACAGGTTAGTTTTTCTTTTGAGGAAATAATTTTGTAATTTAGGTTGTGTGCTGGACGGTAGTGGCATCACAATGTTATAAAAATAGTATCCTCCTTACTAAAGAGATAAGGCCATCATACAATGTTCTATCTTTGTTACCACTACTAAATATCAATGCCGAAGCCACACTACCTCACAGGCTACCACCTGTTTACCTTTCAATTCTATTTTAACCTCTCGTCTCATATTGTAGTCTAAAGGCTTAAGCCGGCCACTCACTTGCATGCTTTTACATGACGTTGACCCTGGATTGCCTCCTTAATTGTGACATGTGTAGGCAAGTAGGGGCAATTTCCTAGATTGGAGAGGAGTTGGCCGGCAGGAGCGAAAAACCTTCCTACATCCCTAGATCGTCCCTGCCGCCAAATATAAAGTTTGAAAATTGAATTGAAATTATCCCACAGCTGGGCTCAATATAACCTGGTTGGCTCATATAGTATTGAATTATCAAAATATTTAAAAATAATACCATGTTTATTAATTAGTTTTTTATTTTTCATAGTTTGATCATTTATAGTTTCATTTTTCATTTTCAGCTCACTATGCTGATGGAAAACCAGTCAGCAGCACTCTGAAGAATACAGCAGAAGTGGTGTCTTTCTTGGATGATCTATTTCATAGTGTGAATGGCGCCAGTGTCTTCAACCATAAGAAAAAATACATTAAAAAAAACCTAATAAGAGAAAATAAAGATATATAAAAACATACATGTTTTTTTGTTTTTCATTTACTTCCAATGAAAAAAAAAATGAGTTCCAGTAAGGTACCAGCGAGCGGTCACGCTAGTTTGGCTGTATAGATGATAGACTTTTGCCGAATAATTGAATCGCATCACAGTAAAAAAAAAAAGTCATTTATCAAATTCCCAGCCAATCACAAGCGGGCGCTTATGTCTTGCCCAACCACAAAGCATGATTGCTGTCTGATACGACAGTATCTCTATATAGTTTGTGACTGGTACTTACCTGCGAAGAAATAAGATACAATGTTAAACTTTTTTTAACTAGTAATATTCTTGAAAATAAATTCTATTGAGCTTAAAAGCTAGGTATTTGATAGAGATAATAATTTTAAGTGTGTGTTGAATCGGGTACTTAGGTACTATTTTATTTAAGATTATGAATAAAAAAGTATGAAATAAAAAATATTCATGGAGTTTTTAAAAATTTTAACCCCTGAAAAAAAGCGGGTTGTTATAAGTTAATTTGAGGTGTGTATCTGTGTGTCTCTCAATCTGTATGTCTGTGTATCTGTGTGACTGTCTGTGGCATCGTAGCTCTTAATTGTGAGTCGCTAGTCAAATTAAAGTGTCTGCCATTTAAAATACAACTTCTAGTATGTATTCACAAAGGAGACCCGCTTGACATTTTCGCATAAAATCGATACCACCCCTTATTGGTTCGAAATGATTGAACATCTTATCGCGACATTTTTCTAATGGCGGATCGTGTTTGAGACCCTTTTTTCTTTTTAAGGAGTATGCACACGCGCGGGCGAGTGTGGCGATTGGCGATGGTTTTTTGGGAGCTTAGTCGATAGTGTGTTACTGACTTTTGGTAAAGTTTATTGTTTATAACGATATTAGCTATTCGCCCAGGACTTCGTTCCCGTGGGAATTTGGGAAAATTATGTAGTCTATCTATGTGTTAATCCAGGGTGTCAGCGACCTCAATACCAAATTTTATCAAAATTTGGTCTAGCCGTTTGAGCGTGAAAGAAGAAAAAAAACATCCATACATACAAACTTTCGCGTTTGTAATATTAGTACGGATATCTTTGAATTTGCTTCCATAGTAGGACGCAGTTTAAAAAAAACGGGTTGCACTCTGGGAGTGCCGGCAGAAGTGAAAACTTGAACATATACTTCCTTGCGGTCTAAGAGGTTTTCACTTCACCTTCCGTCTTACGAATTTTCGATCAGAGTCACGTGACCCTGACGCGAGTTAAACATTTTTTACCCATCCAAAAAGTGCACAACGCCGCTAAAGAAATGTTCACTCCAAAATTGACGATAACAAAATCGGTGGATATATAGTTTTTCTGTTGCAGCCACTTATCTACAATATCTACATACAAACTTTACAACTAAGACGCAAAGAATTTGTTACGTTGTGTTAGGACCGTGACGTATCGCACGTATTCACGTAAAATAAGGTCGTGTCTACGACACAGCTAATACGTCACGAATTTTCGCTTATTTTTTGTGTCGTATTTAATGTTTTTATTTTACTTGTGTGTTGTGGATGTGAAAATAAAGTATTTACGTAGTTCAAAATTCAAATGATTGTTAACTACGAATCTAGTAATTAATGGACTCAAAAATAAATATAAACTTACCTATGTGCGTGCATTAGTAAAATAAATGTTCGCCGAGATATATTTATGAAAACTGAAACAGTAAGTCGTTTAGATGATATTACGTATCAGCATTCATCTTTTAACATTAAATGGGTAAGTTTTATAAATTTAATAAAATCAAAAGCAAATCCAAAAACACTTATAAAGCTGATACTTATCGGACTTATGGTGTTAGCAAATAATAATCAACAACAGTACTTTAGTTAATATCAAATCATTATATACATATAAATATTTATATGATTTTATATCTAAAATAAACCTTAGTTATTTGACGTATTAAATAAATTTAAATTGAAGAAAAGTAATTTTATTTTATGTCGTAAACCGATTGTATTAACAAACGCCTAGCACCTAGTTTTAGTTATTATATTTTATAAAAAAACATTAATAAAGGCAATGTTTTTACAATGGGCTATTGTGAAACATATTTTTAAATTAAAATTTGATTAGTTTTTTTATAAAGATATATTTTTGTGTAAATTAATAAAATAAATGGGTGACAGAATAAAACATTTCTTTGAAATACTAATTTTCAAATTCTGGGGCTCTACAATCGACGGACGGCCAATAATTGTCACTACCTGTCACTGTCATTTGTATAGAGCTAGACAGAGATGTACTGACATTCGACGCGTCCAAATTTCGGTCGTAGCAAATAGTACAGAGAGAGCATAAATACAACCTTCAAATCATTTTTCTTACGACTTGAAATTCGAAATTAAAATCAATTTAGCCGATTTAAATCGGAAAAATAATTTCTAGACACGGTAGAAATGTGTGAGCCACATCTTTCTTCATGATTGAATAGGTAACTATTTCGCAACAAATTAAAAAAAAAAACTTTTTTCTTTTTTAAATTTGTTGCGAAAAAAGACAAAGGAGACGTCTCCTTAACACCCCTTTCTTTTAACATGTCGCAAGCTAACGACAATACGAAATCAATACTAACACCATCGCGAAAATCGTGAATAGCGATGTGCGCACACTACCATAGCTTTGTATGTGTGCGCCGGCCAAACCAAATAATATGCATGTTGAACTTGTGTGGAACGAAGACGACGGATAGGGCGACTATGTTTTTAGGATTTTCAGGACAAGTTAGATCTTTGCCGTATGATTGCAAGAGAATTGCAATATGACTAGACTAGCTGATGCCCGCAACTTCGTTTGCGTGTTATTTTTTTTTTGTACAGAGTACACAGATTGAAAACATCTATCTTACGTGATTTAGATTTTTACATACAAAAGTTTTTTCCCGCTAACTCCCGTTCCCGTGGGAATTTTGCAATATCCTGTTGCAACTTAGCTTTAAGTTTACTAAGGTACCTGCATGCCAAATTTCAAGCGTCTAACTTAAGCGGTTTAGATTTTTCATACAAAAGGATTTTCCCGCTAATTCCCGTTCCCGTGGGAATTTCTGGAATTTCTTTCTTAGTGCACCTCTGCGGTACCTAAGCTACGTCCCTTCCAAATTTCAAGTGCCTACGTTTAGCCGTTTAGGCTGTGCGTTGATATGTCCGTCAGTCTAGGTATAATTTCTCCCGTTTTTTACACTTTTACCACTATATCTTTGCTCCTATTGGTCGTAGCGTGATATTATATAGCCTATAGCCTTCCTCGATAACTGGACTATCCAACACAAAAAGAATTATTCAATTCGAACCAGTAGTTTCGGAGATTAGCGCGTTCAAACAAACAAACAAACAAACAAACAAATAAACAAACAAACTCTTTAGCGTTATAATATTAATTAATAATTAATAATAAGTAAAATAAGTAAATAAGTAATAAGTAATAAGTATAAGTATAGATTAATTTCTAGTGTGGTGTCGCAGTAGGCGATTAAGTTACGAATAAAGTCAATCCAATTCGATTCTTGATGAAAGGTTAACAATCGTGGTTTTCCAGGGTCAGAGTATTTTTAAGAGAAATAAAAATATCAACAAAAGAAACCCTTTTTATAGGAGGTAATACGTCAGAGCCTCGTTCGTTGATCATCAGGGTGCACTGTTAGCAGATGAAGGTAACGATTCTGGAGCACTAAGACGTTATGACCCCACACAACCTGTCATAAAAAAGGAAAACTTATACAGGGCTTTTTTTGATCTCCCATACAAAATGCGCTATATGCTGATGAAGTTTGTATGGGAACTAAAAATTTTATTTTCGTATTTTGACCATGTTCCTTGGGAAGTCGTTCAGTTTCATGGACTAATTAACCACCCGAGAGGTTGAAAGAGAGATACCTAAAGCCCTGTATATCCAGGCTAAACCATCGTCTGGCAGACGTCTTAGGACCACTAGAGTGACAAACATAAAGGCGATGCCTTAATTATATCAGAGTTCAATATGTTAACCATGAACCACTTTAAAATATTCTACTATATTAAAGTCTATTGTGGTGCATAAATTTAGTCAAAAAACTATAAAAGTATAACTGTTCTCACTTATAAATAATTCTACATTTCACATGAAAAATATTAATAATATGCATTATTTTGTTTGAAAATTCAATTATTTTGTATAAGAATTCAGTCAAAGAAAGCATTTTCAAATAAAATAATGCATATTATTAATATTTTTCGTGTGAAATGTAGAGAATTTATAAGTGAGAAAAATTATACTGGATAAACGCTTATTAAGTTTCCAGAATGTATTTAATATTATAGGAGTTTAAATTCATTTTTCATAATAAAAGTTAAAAAACTAATGGTCACAAATAGTTTTATGGAAAGAAAAATATTAAGACCGTGTGGTGATCGGTTGAGAATAACACCATCCCATCTCTTTCCGTGGGTGTTGTCGTAAGCGACTAAGGAAACAAAAGTGAGACCTGCCTCCTAGTAATCCATCCCAGGAAACAACACTTTATTTTTTTCTGAATCTGAGGTGTCGTCCTATGGTCTCATGCGGTGTGGTAGGCTCTGTAAAGGGCCGTCTGGTCCGCGACCAACCTCCTACAGAAGTCCGACGCCAAATAGCTTGCTGTGTTCCGTCGGTGCGTGGGAGTACCAGTGCCTTTATAGGCATTTTCTGGGTTAACTCGCTCCATCGCTGACCTCATCTTTGACCTTATGGTCAAGATTGAGGTCAAGAGTTAACCCATCTTATAATAAAAAAATAATAATATTCGGACTTATTTGGAAGAAAATTATTTGTGAACATCCCACAAGCGGGTAAGCGTTTTATAAATACTAAAGTAATACTAAAGTACTAAAGTGGTCACCCCAAAAATTGGTAAAAAGAAAACGCATTAACACATATAGATGAGTAGTCACACATGGTAAGCGCACTCCCTCACACATACACGTGCCGTCTCCCCCACCCCAAGGATTTCCTTTAAAAAGCGGCCCACAGGAGCCTTTTGATAAGGAAATGCAGACATTTCAAGAAAAGCTAAGTATTCACGAGTTGAGATGTGTTGTGTATATGTGGATGTCATAATCGAATTGGGTCTATTTGTTGTGTACCTGCCTTTGCTTAGATTATGTTTCGGGATTTGGCATGTCTAACTAAACTAAACACGTAGTTTTTTTAATCCCCGACAAAAAATAGGAGTGTTATAAATTTTCGGTGTTTATCTGTGTATTTGAATGTCTATCTGTGGCATTGTAGCTCCTAAACGAATAGACCGACTTTGATGCGATTTTTGTTTTTCGATAGCTGACGTAATCAAGATGGTTACGTCATGGTGATGGTTGCCGTGTGGTGATCGGTTCAGAATAACACCACCTCATCTCTTTCTGTGGGTGTCGTGAGAAGCGACTGAGGAAACAAAAATGAGACCTGCCTTCTAGTAATCCATCCCGGGCAACGACACTTAATTTTTTTCTGAATCTGAGGTGTCGTCCTATGGTCTCATGCGGTGTGGTAGGCTCTGTGAAGGGCCGTCTGGTTCGCGACCACCCTCCTACCGAAGTCCGACGCCAAACAGCTTGCTGTGTTCCGTCGGTGCATAGGAGTACCAGTGCCTATAGGCATTTTCTGGGTTAACTCGCTCCATCGTCGACCTCATCTTAGACCTTGGTCAAGATTGAGGTCAAGAGTTAACCCATCTTAAAATAAAAATAAAATGGTTCATAAGCAAGCAAATGTCGGGGGTAATATTTTTTTTATTTAAGAGTTATTAAACGACTTGTTTGGAGAGAGCGAGTAGCGCGTCCGACTCGTAAGCGAGAGGTAAGTACTGATGAGTTCCTTTCCCAGTGCTGCCATGTACCAAAGACTCGTTTTTTAGTTGCACATCAAAGTTGACCTTGACGTTGCCCTTATCTGGCTCGTAACAACGCCGGCTTTGTAGTGCATATGTAATTATTTTTAATTTATTATATTTTTTACTTACCTTGATTCGTACACCTTTACATTAATATTTTATTTATTATTTTTTTAACAGTATTATTATTGTTTATACATTAATATGGGACGCGTTCCGAAGCACTTTGGGTGTTGGCAGAATTAACAGCGTTGTGGCACTGTCACAACATTAAGCTGAGCCCAAGCCCATTCACCGATGCGGTACATGTGCCTACATGTTGACTTAATGTACTTTATTCGTTAATTGTATTTTTTTTGGGTTGTGTTGTAGGTATGTTACATGTACCATGTCATGAATAAATGTATTTCTCTCTCTCTCTCTCAAATGGGTAACCTGACGTGATGATGTCTGTACTCAAAATTGAACTTTAATTTGGACTTTATCAACAGCCATGAGCCAACAAGAAATAACTTACATTTCAGTCTAACATTCGACGAAATCGGTTAAATCACACACCCAAAAGAACTCTTGAAAATGTCGGAAAGAAATGTATCCTGTCATAATCAACCTTACCTTCAACAATCAAAATCAGTTTCGTAGTTTATGTGTGAAAACTTAACAGGCAGACAGAGTTACCGCCGTACTCAGAGACGTCAATTAAAGTTAAGAAGTAATTAAATGCCATGATATCTTTGTTTATATCAACAAGAGTGAAAGAGACAACATCAGAGTTTAACAGTACTTAACTTTAATTGACGTCTCTGAGTACGGCAGTTTCTGTCGCATTTATAATGTTAGTATGGACAAGAAACAAACTGAAGGGTTGAAAAAATACGAATAAGATTTTGCAAGATATTTTTTTTTCTACCACAATCTAGCTCAAGAGCGAAGACATGGTCGAGGATGTAGCTATCTCAACCAGGCCCAGAAGTGGCCTATTCACTCGAACTTTAAAGAGATTTGGGTTGTATGAACTCGAAAATGAATTTGCAGGTTGAGAGTTCTAATTCCTTGGCAGTGCGCAATATAAAAGTATATGATAAGCGCTAAGTAAAGTTGTAAAAAACTCAAGTCTTTTAGTCTTCATTTCGAGACTTGAGACGATTTTCAAGATTAGGACTCGTTAGTCACATGAGTCCGAGTCCTTTGAGTCTTCTGAGTCCTCAATTTTAAGTTCTTTGAGCTAGACTGAGTCGTCTGAGTCTGTTCTGAGTCCTTTAGAGTATTATAATAGATAATACTGGCCTTTTCTAAATCAGGAAATTTAATAACCAAACGACGAAACCGATTGGGTAATAAAACTATAAGGGCTTCAATCTGCCTGTCTTCGTGGCTCAATATACTAAAATAATATACATATATGTATAATAGTTAAGTACATAATAAATCAATAATTTGTTACTTGCTATTTTATTTACTTCAAACTACAACTATGGATTTCGAGGACTCAATCATGAGTTCTTTAAAAAGACTCAGTCTTTGAGTTCTTTTTGGCAGGATTCAAGTATTTTTACAAGACTCAACATTCTGAAGGACTTGAGCTCTAAGTCCTATTTACCTATAAGACTCGAGTTTTCAAAAACAGCTCGAGTTTCATTAAATAAGACTCCAAGACTCGAGTTCCTTACAACACTAGCGCTAAGTGTTAATCCGCGGGATTTCAACAAGATAAGGCTGGTATCCTGCGGGGCGTCTTGAAGTCCAATAGAAGAAAGGGGCAGGCGGAATGAGCTCATGCATCTCCAGAGAATACTCCTCGAAGTACATCTTATCAGAAATTAAAAAGTTAAACTCAAATTAACAAAAAAAAACCCAATGATCAAACAATAAAAAGCATAAGTCCAGATTGTAAAATCAAAAGCTTGGTTGAATTTTCCCCTAACACCAAAGTGGTTTGCATTCCTCTGAAAACCCCTATAAGCGTCGAGAGATTCGCTAATAATCAACCTCCCCTACTAATTAAAACTCGCTTTTAATTGGTGAAAAAGCCACCTGTTGCCTATTCCTATCTCGTTCACTCACCAGCCTCCGTCTCTATTGCTTAGTGGAAACGTCCCGTTCCCGGATACAACGATATAATTGTCAGAAAATTCAATTTTGGAACGATCTAATTCGGACCAAATTAAATTTTCTGTATCGCTCGCTCCCTTTGTCCGACAGCCTTAATTGTCTCAAATGAATTAATTTTATTTACTTTTTTTTCACTGATTGTGTCCAGTTCCAAATTTGAAAATGATTACTTTTTTCCGATTTTAAAATTTTGTTTTTTTTATTGTTTTGTGAGAATAACATTATTTCGAACTTCAAATTAAGAACTTTGGTAGAATTAATAAAAGATTAGAACTTTCTTTTTTGCTCAATTTGAAGGGCAACAAAAGCAATTCATCATAAAAATCACCTAAACGTTATCAAACAGCTCCACTTACAGATATAATTCTAGAAAATTGCTCTACAGAACCGCCGGAACGAAATTATCGGACTATTATCAAATGGAACCCCTTTCTTTAATTACCTGCATAATAGTTTTTGTTTGTTTGTATGTTCCGCCTTCGTCATTACGTTAATGACCAGAAAAGGTACAATTTCTGATCCGACTAGTGATGATTAAAGTTGATTAGTGGTAATTCCGTGTACTTGTGAAATTAGAACGGTTTTGTTGTTATTAAATTATGTTTTTTGTCATTTCTTGGCGTGTGTACAGCATGCTATACATATTTAAAGCAGAACCTCTATGAAGTATTAATTTTTTAATTTTATTTAAAGAATAAATAGCATATGTTACAGCAAAAACGAGACAATAAATGTATTAAGTCTTAATGTGGTAAATAAATACATGTAATATCAGTTGTAACATAGATATTTAAGATGTATTATCTATGCTTTATTGGAGTAATTTTTATACGTCAAATGGTTTATGAGTTTCAAATACGTTAGAAGCACGGTCATTATTGACAAACGATGCAAAATATGTCAAAAACCGCAAATTTTGTTAAAAAAATTACACTAAAAATGTGTTTCTTATTAGTGTTGTTGCAAATATTTGACAGCACGTGATGTAGAGTCGTATTAAGGAAAAAACTACAATATGTTCTTGGTCTTCATGCATATAACTCTTTGGTAAACAAATGAGTAATTAAATAACAATATTCCAAGAAAAATAAAAATTAATCAGTCTGAACCGAGAGATGAAAGTCATCAAGAACCATTTATATTGTTTTGATTAATTAATTATCGATTTTCGATCAGGTGTCAGACCGGTATCTTGCCAAGCAGTGACCATACAGTTTGAAACATGCAGTAAGGTATCTAAACTTTGTCTCGGACCCAACAACACATAGCGATAAAACACACGATTAATTAATAAGCTATTTTTTTTACTATAAACAAGAAATGTTAGACAAACTATTAAATCAACGTATGTTATTTGTTAATATTAAACTGTTAATATTAAACTGTGATCGGTTGAGAATAACACCACCCCATCTCTTTCCGTGGGTGTCGTAGGAGGTGACTAAGGAAACATAAATGAGACCTGCCTCCTAGTAATCCATCCCAGGCAACGACACTTCATTTTTTTTCTGAATCTGAGGTGTCGTCCTATGGTCTCATGCGGTGTGGTAGGCTCTGTAAAGGGCCGTCTGGTTCGCGACCACCCTCCTACCGAAGTCCGACGCCAAACAGCTTGCTGTGTTCCGTCGCTGCGTGGGAGTACCAGTGCCTTTATAGGCATTTTCTGGGTTAACTCGCTCCATCGTTGACCTCATCTTTGACCTTATGGTCAAGATTGAGGTCAAGAGTTAACCCATCTTATAATAAAAATAAAATGTAAATAAGTATATGTTGAAATAAGTTTTTATGTTGAAATCTGTAATAGGTACCGAGGGAGGGGCCTGGTGACCCCTTACTACAGGGAAACCTAGTTAGGGCACCAGTCTCGCACTTCAAATAAAACCGTTTTTGTACCGAAATTATTTAACATACTTTGTGGGAGAAATTAATAAAGTTTTTGAACACTTGGTGTACGAGATTTGTATCGCACGAGGCGTAAACAAGCACGCGACGGGTTAATAGAAATAGTTTACACTTTGTATTGTTGCTTCTTGATGGAACTCTATATTATTACCAATGAAAGACATGATTTTACACCAGTTTTTTTTAATTATAAGATGGGTTAACTCTTGACCTCAATCTTGACCAAGGTCATAGATGAGATCGACGATGGAGCGAGTTAACCCAGAAAATGCCTTAATAGGCACTGATACTCCTACGCACCGACGGAACACAGCAAGCTGTTTGGCGTCGGACTTCGGTAGGAGGGTGGTCGCGAACCAGACGGCCCTTTACAGAGCCTACCACACCGCATGAGACTATAGGACGCCACCTCAGATTTCAAAACAAGCTGAGCTGTCGTTGCCTAAGATGGATTACTAGGAGGCAGGTCTCAATTGAGTTTCCTTAGTCGCCTCTTACAACACCTACGGAAAGAAATTGGGCGATGTTATTCTCAAACGATCACTACGCGGCTTTCTAGTGTATATTGTTTTACTGTATGATCTTGCCTGTTAAACGTGTTGTGATGTCCGAAATAATAAATTTGTCTTTCTTTCTAAACTTCCATTTCACCAAAATATTAGTTAATTCCATTTTTAGGGTTCCTTACCCGAAAGTAAAAAACGGGACCCTATTACTAAGGCTCCGCAGTCCGTCCGTCTGTCCGTCTGTCACCAGGCTGTATCTCATGAACCGTGATAGTTAGACAGTTGTATTTTTCGCAGATGATGTATTTCTTATTGACCCTATAACAACTTATACTAAAAACTAGAATAAAATAAATATTTAAGGAAGCTCCCATACAAGTTCCTTATGAAAGGTTTTCTTTGTGTATTTTTGGCTATTTAACACCCGATAAAAACAGGGTTTTTATAAGTTTGAAGCCTGTGGCATTGTAGCTCCTAAACGAATAGAGTAATTTCGATGCAGTTTTCTTAACTTGAAAGCTTTACGTGATCAAAATTGTTCTTAACTTTATTTGATCAGAATTGGTTGTTTCGTTAAAGAGTTCTAAATATAATAAGCGATGAATGACGGGGATGACAGAAATTTTTAATTTTTATTATAATATCTCAGTAGCAAGATGAAAAAATGTCATTACTGCTTGTTAAATTAACTGTGCTGTGCCTATAATAGTATTCTGTCATGACATTAACATAAAAATTTTAATTGCCAACATAGACTTCATTAATACAATATGGATGTTAAAAATAACCATACTGATTGTGTTTTTATGTTATTCTACAAATATAATGAGAATTCCATAGATAAGAGACTTAAAGCATTAATTTTATTGTTTATAAAAACCGTTCGTGGATTAGAATGCTATTCAAATAATTTTGAATTAAGAATATCTATTTTAAAATAAATGCCAGTTTGATTCGAATCTTTTGCGATACAATCAGAATAAAATGTGTATTTAGAATAACACTTGAATTGTAATTACATTTTTAGACCACACACAAAGCTCAAAAGACCTAGAAACTAACAATCCAATTCCATACTAATAATAGCGGTGATAGCCCAGTTGGTAATGAGCCAGACTTGTAATCGGAAGGTTGCTGGTTCAAATCCTGGTGCGGACCTGTACCACTAAATTCGTCTTTTCGGATTTATGTACGGATTTCTAAGTCCACCATTTGGCCAGCGTGGTGGACTATGGCCAAAATCCCGTGCCCCTCGGTGGGGACGTTAGTATATGGGCTGGTAAAAAAAAAGTGCTGGGCTGACTTTAAATTAATTAGTGAAACAGTATGGGTTGTTCTCTACATTTAAACTGAACAACTTTCCCCAAGGATCGATAGTGAAATTTCACAAAAAATTCGACTTCCAAGGTAAATCAGCTGATCGCACAAGTTGTAAGTTTTACTACAAGGGGAGGTAAATTTTAAAAAAATTATGATATGGGTTAACTCTTGACCCCAATCTTGACCAAGTTCATAGATGAGGTCGACGATGGAGCGAGTTAACCCAGAAAATGCCAATTAAGGCACTGGTACTCCTAAGCACCGACGGAACACAGCAAGCTGTTTGGCGTCAGACTTTGGTAGGAGGGTGGTCGCGAACCAGACGACCCTTTACAGAGCCTACCACACCGCATGGGACAATAGGACGCCACCTCGGATTCAAAACAAACTGAGGTGTCGTTGCCTAGGATGGATTACTAGGAGACAGGTCTCATTTGTGTTTTTTTAACATTTCGACCTATATTTCTTGGAGAAAGTTGTGTAGCTCAGGTGCAGTCTAAGTGCAATTTTATTAAACATTATTAAACATATTATTAAACATTCTTTTTTTGAAAATTGTGACAACTTAAAATATGTTTTATATGCTGTGTTAAAAACCTGTAAAATTAATTAATGTATAAAATTGTGTAAGAAGATTATTATAATGCTATCGATTTGGGCCCCGAGCCTGTCATGATATCATTTTGTCTGTGTTAAATTGAATAAATAAATTGAAATTGAATTAAATTGAATTTTATGGAATTTGTACTGTTCATACTATTTGTGTGTATTACACCGTACAACGTGTTAATCTTCACACACACACACCCTACACACTCAAAGGCCCACACTAAGGTTCTCCTTGTGTCATGAGTCCCTTGGAACATACATAAAGACATACACAAACACCCATGACTCGAGAACAAACATCTGCTTTTTACACAAATATTTGCCCCGATTGGGATTCGAACCCAGGAGCCGTCGATCAAGAGGCAGCGTCTACTATACCATTCGACCAAACCGGCCGTCAAGCTCGAAGTGCATTTGGCTGTACGAAGAGGAAAGTGCAATGCAACATAAGCAAGCTAGTTTCTGCGACACATAGTGATTGTCATAGTCAACGATTGGACTGGATCTAACTTGGGCGAGGGCTGAAAATCAGTGTTGCCAGCCTGATAATCAGTCTGGCATTAGTCGCTGAGCCCAGGCCTTTTTCCTCACTGCGGCAGACATATGCAAGCTTAAAGTTGTTTATTAGGATAAGAATATTTTGAACTTTTTTTTAATGTATGTGTGTGCTGTTCTGAAGAAATAAACGTATTATTATTATTATTATTATAACTTGGCTAACACCAGTTAAGGTTCGAGTAAAGTACATTTTAACATTTAAAGTACAGTATGGGCCGCACATCAGGTTACCACAAGGGTGCACTTTGTGCTATTACCATAAGAACGGTTTTAAAATGAAAATGGCCAACCTGATGCGCTATCATCTGTACAGTCACTGCTTTTTTACTAAAAACTAAAATATCTCCACTATCAACTACCCCTGCTTTAAAAAACCACTTGAGCTATATCAGCCGATTGTCTTATTGTGAGGAGTCAATTTTATTTTTTATTTTCAATGTTTTTTCATTGGGGAAAAGTGTTATGGGTAGTTTTTCTTTAACGTTATTTAACATAAAAACAAATTTAAAATAAATTTATTTCATAGAACATTCAGGATGTTACTTAAAATAAGTCAAAATTACATTAAATACATACGTACATTTAAGGATTTAAATACATACATACATATTCGTTCTTTTGACCCTACTGACTCTACGCCTTTTCACGAAGATGCAGTCTTCCATCTGGGGAAGACGTAAAAGTAAAGTAAAGTAAAAAAAAAATAGAATTGAAAATTCGTGATAGCTTTCAGATTCGAAATAAACGTGTGTTTGTCTATGATTGCATTAATTCTAGACAACTTGTCGATGACACAGGGGCGTGTCGGCCTGCAGACAGTCAAGCGGAAAAACAGTGAAGCAAGTATTTAACCGTGTTCATGGTACGGTTGACTCGAAAACTATATGTAATGAGCACCTGTAATTATTAGTCAGTTATGGTGCAAGACTGTCGTACTTAGTTGCGAGCCTATCTACTGGAAGTAGAAATTTCAATAGGTAAGACAGGGAACGATAAAGCTGAGAAAAGTGGCCCAAATCTAGTTCAATGTGTAATAAAATTCATAAACTCATTGGAATTTTCTAGGTGAGCTTGATTATATCTTCGTCCCAGCACTAGATCGTGGTCAAAAGCAAAGACTATTCTCTTCAAAAAAATATTGCTCAGACTGTCAAAGAATGACAAATTACCGAAACCATTTCTCAGTTGCCCAATTTGAAAAAAGATAACTTTTTAAAGGATAACGAAACGAAAACGACAGCTTTAACACCCCCTCTCTTGCTTGTGAACTTTCAGATGTATTGCAAGGTATAGATTGTAACAAAGACCAATGTGGTTTGTCACGAGTGTTTCCGTACTTCGTTTTCAAACTCTGTCGCCACGATTAGACCAGTTCATCACGTACTTAATTATACCTGCACTTTAAGGAACAAAAGGCTGAGGAAACGACACCTCAGTAAGATTGATTAAAACATTACGAAATACTAAGACTGTCAAAGAATTTGCAGGGAAAGAAATCCCTCGATGCGGGTAAGCGTTTTAAAAATATTCCTATGGTCAATGTCATTAATATTAGTAAGAACACATCAAACAACAAAATGTATTCTACTAAATATCTTCCTTCTAATAGTCAGATACTCGTTCACTAACATCAAACGTCATGTTACATTTTTTACCAACTAGTAATGTGGTAAGTGAACAGGAAAATAGGTGTAATTGGTACTTGTGAAACATGCCTCTTGAAAACGATGGCAGGCCTAGACATTAGATTCTAGGCCTAATAGCTACATTTAATAAGCCTAGGTCTATCATAAGGGTCTATAATAGATAGCTTTTGTTTGGATCTACGGCTATCTATATATATAAAAGAAAGTCGTGTTTGTTACAACACTTATAACTCGAGAACGGCTGGACCGATTTCCATGGTTTTTGATTTGTTGTATTTCTCTCCGTCCCGAATAGCAGAATAACTATTAAAAACATTGGAAAATTGACGGGGAAATTCCCACGGGAACGAAGTCCCGGGCGAAAAGCTAGTTTTAGATAAATAGGGTAAAAGTAAAATTGTCCTTGGAATGTTGTAATTGAAAAAGAAACATAATCAGAGTTTAGCGATGTGTAGCATAAGTTGGCAAATATGCCAGAAAATTATAAAACAATTGAAGGAAATAGGCAAGCAAATGTTTAGCAAACGGACTACGGACGGACTAAGTAATACCTTCTAAGGTATAGTGGTGAATAATTCCTATTTTCCCACTAAATATAGTAGGTAGCCTCATCCCCGGTAACAGGTGGGATTTTTATTACAAATGTCATAAAACTTTTCTGCTGTGTTGATATAAGATAAATATATATAGTATATCATTTACTGAGTGACTTTATATTAGAAAACGAAAAGCAAGGCTTGAATAACTAAACTAAATCATTTCCCTCACAAAACATAGGTCTAAAGATTTAAAAAAAGTTCACCTCTCCCTCCATGCAATTTGAACGATCAGATGACTGCTTTTGCCTTTGTTTTAGAAGTCGGTATTATTGTTGGGCACTTCAAATGGGTTCCTTGGGAAAAGTTGTACAGTAAGGTTTCATGGAGTTTTGCTAACTTATTTATTCAAAGCCTAGTTTTATAGCCTAGTCTCATCAGAAAGTGATGATGTGGTGTCACTTTAAAGTAGTTTAAAGCAGTAATGTAAATCTACATAGACAGGCATTCAATATACCTGGAATATTTAAGAAAATAAGCCAACGTAAAGCAATGCATTAATAATCGTAGAATAATGTAAGCATTTTGAATAATACGCAAAACTTAACAAGGCTCAAGATCTTTCTCAGCATATGAGATTCGCGTTTAAAATTCGCAGCAGCTGCGTCGATAATCTCGATTCTAAGTCGATCTTGACATTTATCGAGTCTCGTTATTCTGGCAAAAATAAAATAAAGCGTTTATTAGGATTCGCGGTGTGCTCCGGCGACTGCAACTGGCTATTGTTTCTTTGCCTCCATCAATCACCTATAGCAGCGAGGGGGGAGAGAGGGGTGCAGAGGGATCGAATAACGGTTATTGAAATGAGACGAGGCCCCCGCTTTTTTCCAAATTTAAATTTTGATAAGGCAAGGCCCTGTTTTGTGCGCCTAATTCCGTCTTGGTCTGGTGAGAGGGTGGCTGCTTTTTACTTTCGTTTTGCGTCTACGTTTTTATTTATGTTAAATTATTAATTAATTTTGAATGCAGTTGCTGAATTTATTCCCCTTGCAGATGTTAGAGTTTTTGACAAAGACAGATTAGATAATGTTTTCACTTGTACACCTATTAATGATTAGTGAGTCACGGAAATAAGTTAATCCATACTAATATTATAAATGCGAAAGTAATTCTGTCTGTCTGTCTTTCACGCCTAAACTACAGAACTGATTTTGATGAAATTTGGTACAGAGATAGATTAGAGCCTGGGAAAGGACATAGGCTACATTTTATCTCACAGTTGGGCACGATATAACCTGTAGTCCACGCGGGCGGAGTCGCGGGCGGCAAGCTAGTATTTTATAATATACCCAAATAATCGTCATCAGCACAGAAATATAAGTAAATTGAAAAAGAGGTAACAAACATTGCTGTGATATGTGTGACTGCGATTACTTCCTCATTCTGACAATCCTGTTTTAAAACAGTTTCAAAACCAGTATTGTACATATTAATGTTACTGTTTTGTTCGAGAATAGAGAGTTTGCTTGTATCTTCATTTAATTTGTTACTTATGTTAGTTCTCCATACACTCACGCCCATAGTCCCTTTCGGGGTAGTCAGAACGTCATGTAGTTCTAGAACCACTTGACGACACTTTTGACTGTGTGTTTTCGTCTTTGTAAAGTGTTTACATACATACTTAATGTTTCTTAATATAAACCAAAAAATATATAACAAGAAAGGCAAATTAATAATTAAATAGGTAATTATATTAGACTTTCTTAACACATCCTTCTACCAAAAAGCCCCGAATTGCGTGAAACCGATTCGCATTTTTCAACAGACGGTTTTGTCACAAACTCCTCGCGACTCCTGTCAATATTTCAAATCGAGTGTTTACAGAAAAATACGTAGGTACGACAAAACAAAATGATATATTTGTCTCGATCCAGTCAGGCCGCTTGTGTTAATTCGCTTTACACCAGTAAAAGCGCCTCGACACAATCCAAAATATTCGGTTATTCGGTTTTTGCCGAGAGGACCGGCCACGCGGCGTGAATACGTTATCCAAAAGCGAATAAAGCCGAATTAACATATCCCCAGCCTCCTCTTTCAATCTAAACTTTTTGTCAACTGAAATTTCAACATTCAATCCTTAAATTGCTGTTTAGAGAAACGATGCATTGACACCTACGTTTTTACTTAGCCCATTATTCGATACGTCTCATCGATATTCAGGGATTGTGAGTTGTAAAATGCAATAAAACACTATTTTTATATCTTCTGTTTAGATAGTCCTCGAGAGATGATAACAAAACCTGTAGTCCAGCCGATATGTGTATAGGACCGGATATCGCTGGCCATTCACAAAAAACTATCACGCACACATACAAAGAGCCCTCGTCGGAACGCGAGTAGTATAACACACACGCAACACCGGTCACCTCGGTTCATTCATAAGGAATAGCCTTTTACAACGGCTACAAATAGCGATAGAATCTATTCAAACAGATTTCAAATAAATTTGGTTCACTATTAAAATATACTTCCAACTTGTACAGTAATTCCAATCGCATTAAGTGTAGCTGTCTAGTGGTGGGCGTAGACGACCGTTTACATATCGATAAAAGTAAGCAGTAAAGTGTACAGAGCATTTTATGAATATTAAAATTGGTAGCTTATTGCATAAACGATAATTTTATTTTAAATTAATGACGACGGAAAATGTTTTCCAATGGCACGAATAGACAATTTAGAGCAGTTAATTTGTGTATCTGTCTTGTATGTTTTTGTTTTTATTTTTAAACTACGCCTGACATTATCATCTAACTGTGTTTATTGAGATGGACTGCTATCTTAATTCCTTTGCTCTAAAATAAAAGCAATCAAATGTAAATCACGGCAACTTAAAGACGTTATCTGTGTAATTCTAAGGTAACATTTTATGGGCCACACCTTAAAGAACACCCTTCAATAAGATAGAATGAGTCATTGACGTTCTAATCCAGAGCTATAAAAATGTAGATGTGTATTGCTTTACAGTTCATTCTATTTCCTGTGCGAGGATTAAACAAATTAATTAATTATTCAGGTATTTACGACAGATTGGGCGATATGTGTTGTGTTATAGAATGTTTTATTTTCTTCTTTAGTTTCTCGACTAGTGAGAAAGTCAAAGTCAAAATAGCTTAATTTCATAGAACATTTAGGAAGTTTGTTAAAATAAGCCAGAGTTACATTAAATTATTTAAACTGATTAAATATTCGATTCTTTTGACTCTGCTGACATTTTGGTCAGTTAATTTTTAGCAGAACTACTTGTTACCGATAAGCAGTCGTTCCCGGCTTTTGTCGATTAACTACAGTCGTTAAAACCAAGTCAGAGGCCATTTGGCAGTTTGAAAATTCTGACATCACAGAATTAGTCAAGTTCGCCTCTTGATAATATCTACACGAAAAGAAGAACAAGACCTCTAGTATAAAAGACATGATTTAAGCTTTAAATCGTAAGTAGGTTGTCTCAGATGATTGTGATATGATTAAACTTAAGTTAATAATATTTCCGCCAATTCTTTATAAAATATTTCCGTGCAAAAGGTCTCCACACAAAACATGTTTCATAATAAGTCTTGTGTTAATTAATGCGTACGTAGGCGTCGTCCGGCCATTATCGATAGAATTATGTGGTAGCTCAGCACTTTATTACATCTATACTTCTTGTCAGAAAAATGATAAAGACGTCGAATCCATCGAACACTCCCTGTTCGAGTTTTATTCGAAATTCAATGATAATTAAAAACAATACCAGGCTTTTGGTGCTGTTTAACATGGCTATATACATTTATTGATGTCATATTTTATTTCCTGTGGCTGGTGGTTTATGAGTACTACTCAGAATAAAAATATGGTGATGTTTTTAAATATTGTTACTTTTACTAAACGCTACGGCAATCGGCACATTCCCATTTCATTAAAGTGTAACTGAAAAATCTATATAAGCACTAAAGTAATTTAATTCGTTTTTATCTTATGATATTAGTAAACATAAAATTTCCCAAAAATCCATAAACACTAAAGTAATTTAATTCGTTTTTATCTGAATTTTTGTAAAAGTTATTTATGATTTTTTGTTAAACTTCGTTATCGCATGTAAGTAGTTATCATCATCTAGGAATATAGTTCACAACAAACAACTGTATCCCCCAATTTTTTACCATCAGTTGTTTTTTATTGCGTCCACAAGCATATATTAAAGACGTAAAGACGTATTCACATAGAGCTAAATTCCCTTCCTATAAGTTTCGCTGTTCATTTTACTCCTAATTAAACGACTACAGTTTTATCTTGACACAAACTTCAATTAGGGTTACAAAGTTGGTAAACCACTAGGTTATGGGCAGTGTTGTGTTACAAACTTAACAACTAATGGCTGTGGGACATGCAATGCAGTGCAGCTGAGGTCTCTAAATGAAATGAAGATGTTAGAAAAATCGTTTTTTCTTCCTAAATGGTGGATTTCCTGATGCAATGAGTTTTTAAAAATAAAAAAGTCAAAAAGTACCTTTGTTTCATAAAACATTCAGGATGTTACTTTATGTCAAATTAGTGAAATCCTTCAATTGGATTTACATTTAAGGAACATTTAATAAAATTTCTTAAATTGCAACCATTCAAAGCTCGCTCAGCTAAAACATGTATCAACTCGTTTATCAAATTACTGAAAAAGTCACCACAAAACTGTCAAAACTCAAACTTAAACTCAAAAGTGTTCATATAAAATGTTTCTTGAACATGTCAATACAGTGATATATGTATTTTAATCAGCAAAATAGTGACTTTACGCGTATTCGCAAAGGTGCAGTCTTCCTCAGGAGAAGAATAGGCAAGAAACTCCGAGGGTCGCTCTTTTTAAGTCAATCATATTAATTTTCTTACTTCTAATTGTAATTGACTTAATATCTAAATAACTCTGGAGCTGAGCAATTTATCCCATGGTTGCTTGTCTAATAGATAATCAGAAATTCTATAATAGCCCTTTTCACAAAGTTTTTGTTCAATTGTTGTCTTACATTTTTTCATCACAAGGCTGTCAAAATCATCGCAATACTGTCCTAACAACAACCAATTGACGCAGTGAACGTTAAAGTCGGGCGTGCATTGTCATTTTTAAGAAATCAGAAATGTTTAATCGTAAAACAGACATTAGTACTGATAACCACCGCTTTTTGGTTGAGATTCCATTATTTTTTTTTGCAACAGGTTAAAAAGGGTTGCTATAAGAAATAAGAGTACATAAGGAGTTTGTGAGATAGGTTTTAAATTTTTCAGAAATTCAACGTTTATCCAATCAAAGCAAGTTTGTATGCAGTACCATTCTCTCGTGACCATATACTTACATTTTCTTGGATAGAAGCAACACGTCAATGTATACTCTAACTTTTAAACGACTTTTGTCTTGCAGCCTAAGCCCGTCATATAAAATAAAAAGCACGAGTCCGATTTCTTTACTAAAGGTTCCGTATGCAAGGTTAATTCAGCGCTTATTAGAGATGGTTCACAATAACAGCTAAGACTAAGTGGAAGTATTATTATATAGTTGGATTTTTTTTAGATAAGTATTACTACCAAACACTGGTTAATTTCAATTCTGTTATTCAAATACCTTTTCAATAAATTGAGAGCAGATCAGGCAAATGATTAAAATGATGATGATTTATCAAATTTCTATTTACTTGCGTCATTATTATAATCATACGCCGTTACGTCTTGACAAATTATTTAAGTTGCGTTTTTAAATTAATTTAAGTAGGGACACGCACAAAACACTATTTTTTTTGAATGCTTTTCATTCAAAAAAATAGTTTTTTTGTTATCTTATCACTTTTGATACGTGACAGAATTAAGTAATTTTTCAAAATAATTTAAGTTATAATTAATAATCTATTTTACAGAGCTTAGTCATAACTCCACGGAACCCTAAAGGTAACGTTCACACTGTGATATATTAAGACGATTTGTTCTAAGTCAGTAAGGCACTGCCTGTTTACTTTGTTGATTTGTAACTTCATTTGTAAGCGCGTTTGGATTGAAGTGTTTGACTCACAATCAGTGGAGAGCTACCATAAACGAACGCTCAGGCTGTGATTTAAAAGCAAGTTGAAATGACAGAGATATACGAGTGAATGAGAGATATAGTGTTACCACTGCGTCCTAGGTGCAGTGATAAGGGAAGGAAATGTGTGTGCTAATTCAAGCTCATGTGTCTCATTGGGGTAGGTAGATTTCACTGTTTACAACTCGGTACGATGTAACACCTAATTTTCTGTAACAACCGTAAATTCATAGTTCAAATACATTAATAATAATAATAATAAAATCATTTATTATCAGGCATCTAAGGCCCATAGATAAATACCTTACAGACTAACATACATATGAATTATAATACATTAAACCCTCGCACGATTTATGCGCACCCGCGTGTGCAGGATTTGTATCGCACGGCGCGTAAACAAGCGTGCAACGGGTTGTATCTATACGCCGATTAGTTCTTTGTTCTCTTTATTACTCTCAATAGGTTGACTGGAAGAAATCCCCTTATGGGATAAACCCGCCTTTGTTAACTTCATTTTACTAAAAACTTGTTCTCCTCTGTATCATCATTGTACAATAAAGAACAAACATACATATTTTAATTATCAAGACTTTGACAAGGAACCCAAACGATATAAATTCAAATACTTATATTAAAAAGGCATGAAATGTTGTATCGTTTGCTGTGTTTTACCATACGTATTTGGATCAATTTATTTTTTATAGTAGACAATGTGGTGTGGATTGCCACAATTAGTACAACACACTGACTCTTTTTTTATGTGAATATTTGTCCTTAATACATGATATATATGTAAATAAAAAGTGCAATATATTTTTACAGTCAAAGTACAACACTGACCTACCAAAGGGACCATGTCCCAATTAAAGGCTGGCAATAATTCGAGGTGCGTTTGCGCACATAAACCGGCGTGATGGACTAATCCCCGCTCGCCGAGGGCAGAGTATAAATTACATGATCGCGAGCAGCGGAGACAAAGCCAGCTGGGTGATTCTGGTTTGAATACGGACTTTGGTGACTTAATAAATAAATAAATAAATTATAAAATTTATTTTTGGGTTATGCTAAACATCGGTGCTACAGTAAATTACAAAACTAACCCAGTTAAGTTTGTACTACTTAATTTACCTATAATTCATTGAAATAAATCAACTTTATATTGATGAATTAGAGGTAAAGAGCTTGAGTCAATCAGGGATTTTTACACACCTATAATATGTCAAACACGTCCCCTTGTAGATAAAATTTTATAGTCAGCAATAACAAATTTCAATTGACAGAATAAAGAGATTTGGTTCACTGTAAGTAACTAATTTTATCCTCATAAAATTAATTATTAAATGTTCAAATTAAAATTCATAAATTATATGTAACAATCCTAATTCATACGATAAGCATGAATTTTAGAAAAAAAATTAATTGCTGAGCAACAGTCAATAAGTCTCTCTTATTACTAAACTACTCATGCTAAACTATATTAACAACAAACAGGTGTATTTGCTTACTCTAGCATAAGCCACCTAATAAACTAAAGCAAAAAATATCCTAGACAAAATATAGGTTTTCTTAATTAACACTAATAGCTGCGCATTTTTCACGCCCAGTTCGACAAGCAAGTAGGCGTAAAGGCGTAACCGGTACAAAAAAGGATCAAAGAAAAAAATAAAAATAAAGCTAGTTGCAGAATAGCCCTGTGCGTCTGGACAACCGCTCGCGAACTACAAATTACAATCAACACGGCCGACATGTTCGCACGTGGGGACTCGCTCTTTTCCTATCAATTTACAACAACACACCTTTATGTTTATTTATACTAAGTAATTTCTCTATTAGGACGCCTACTCGTTGTGTCTGTGGAGAGATAGTGTTGAGGAATTGGTGCAGGTGAGGAATTTAAACAAAAGTTTTTTTATACTTTTATGAAACAGACAGAAATAGACAGATATCTTCAGTGAAATTTCATTGAAATATTTTATGCTATTGAAAACACAAAACGTATTTTGATATTTACATTTTAAATTCACTAACATATTTTAAAATAGAGCTTGGAACTGCGTATTTTAGAATCATGTAGTTCTGAGAATAACCCAATTAATGTATCTTAGTGAAATTATATAAATAGAATAAATAGGTAGAGCATTTTCGAAACAGGAAAGCATTTGTTTGACATCTAAGTGTCTGTTGTATAGGGTGTTCAGTAATTCTTTTATATCCTTAATTCCTTACGAATTACGTTATTTATATAATTTATTCGAATTTTTATCATTACGGAGGAGCTGATATCTGTAGGGTAACATAGGCTATTTTTACAGGAAAAAATAGAAGAAAAGGGGACGAGTTAGCAGAAGTCAGATAGAGCTGTAGTTGGGTTACGGTCAAATTGGTTAAGTCGAATTACTTTGTTCTTAATTAGAAATTGCTTATCTTAGTTTTTTATTTATTAGCACGGGCTAATAAAATATGGACGTTCCCACCGAGAGGCACGGGTCTACTTTTAAAAGACGAAGGGGATTTAGGCCATTATCCACCAAGCTGACCCAATGCCGGTTATCGTAGTTACCTAAATATATTTTATTCAACATTTATTGCATAAATTCACAACAAAATCAATACAAATATTCATGGTTACAGATTAAAACCATAGATTACAAAATACTCTGATCAGATGCGAGCATAGTCGCACTGATTTACAATCAACACCAGCCTGTCGATCCGAAGCTGCGCCTACGCACACGGCTATTATAGCCAGCAGACTACATGTATTATTTATGGTAAGAAGCTTTACCCTGGATTACCGAGGTGGTGTCAACAATACTAATAATTTTCGGTTCGATCATTGTTGTACGAGTTTAGATTAACTAAGGTATGCTTATATTAGAACATAGAGAAGGCGTTTTAAAATACCAAAACCTTAGTTTTAGAATCATTGAAATGATTTATGCTTAGGTGTTTTGGTAATTTTGTTTCATTAAAAAAATGATTATAGAATTAATTTATTCATTGATTTGAAATATTTATTGTCATAATCTAATTTTACATATTTAAATTACATTATTTTATTGATTCTTTTGTTTGGTATATTATCACCAAAAATAATACTAATGAATTGCGTCATCATTATAACAAAAACATTTTTTTGTATATTATGTAAAAAAAACATAAAAAGCGAATTACAACTTGTTAGATTAGCTGATTGCCATACAATGGAAAGTCGAGGTTTTATATTTACATCTTATATTTTAGTTTTTTTTTGAGAAAAAATCTTCCGTTTTAAAGGTAGATCCTCCTTTTAAAGTCCACAAAATTCATCTTTTCGGTTTTATGTACGGATTTCTAATTATCACTTGCTCAACGGCACCAGGATTTGAACTCACGACTTTCTGATTACAAGTCTGGCTCATTACCAACTGGGCTATCACCGCTCTTAACATTAATTATTTTAAATTTAATTTGTTATCTATATTGTTGTCTGTGTTAGTTAAATAAAGCTTTACTATTCTACTCTATTCTATTAATTTAATTTTTTCTACATAAATTGTAGCACAATAAATCGCGATTATGATAGTGTCATTCCCATCACCGCGGCGGAGAAGACATACCTGAAATGAGGGAATAGCGTATCTCCCTCCTCATATATTTGCAAACTGCGACTGAATCTTTGATTACTTTAGAATTACGATCGTACCGTACCGTCAGAAAGCAATCAAAATAAGAATGTACCAGATGGTAGGTTGTATAGGCGCGCGCGCAGACACGTGCACGCAAACGTCAGATACAGATACTTACTGTAGCAAAGTGAGTACTGTTTTCAAAATATTAGATAAAAGATATCACTTTTACTTTTTCGACAGGCCGGTGTTGATTGTAAACCACTGATGCTCTGTCTACCCCGATAGGGATTTTAGGCGTGAGCGTATGTGTGCGTTTGTATGTTTTACTGTAGTATGATTTGCTTTTCCCAATTATTAAATACTAGCTTCCCTCGCGGGACTTCGTTGCCGTATGAATTCGGTAAAATTATGTCTATGTTACTCAAGGACAATGTAGCATTCTAATGGTGAAAGAATTTTTGAAATCGGTTCAGTAGTTTCGGAGCCTATTTGTTACATTTAAACATACAAAAATACAAATCTTTCTTCTTTATTTATAATCTATCTAAATATATAATAGAAGAAACTGACTGACTGACATATCAACGCACAGCCTAAACGGCTAAACGTAGGCACTTGAAATTTGGAAGGGACGTAGCTTAGGTACAGTAAAGGTGCACTAAGAAAGGAATTCTCGAAATTCCCACGGGAACGGGAATTAGCGGGAAAATCCTTTTGTATGAAAAATCTAAACCGCTTAAGTTAGACGCTTGAAATTTGGCATGCAGGTACCTTAGAAAACTTAAAGCTTAGATGCAACAGGATATTGCAAAATTCCCACGGGAACGGGAGTTAGCGGGAAAAAACTTTTGTATGTAAAAATCTAAATCTTAAACTAAATCAATATTTAATAAACTAAATGAAGGTCCATTAATGGACCGTCAATAAAGTGTAATATGTTCAAAAGAAAAAATTAACACACAAACAAAGTTGCGGGCATCAGCTAATAGTATTAGTATAGATGGGCATAAAATAAAATAAATGATTTTTTGATGTATAATAGAACGTTGTGTTTTAAACGACAAGAAGGTTTTTTAATGGTAGATTCGTAAGCGTAGATCGTTGGCTGAAATAATAGACTTGTAATGATTGTAGATCTCAATACGTACAAAAAAAAAAATTCCAATATATCTACAATGCATACAATTATATAAAGAGGATGGAGTCTCCCTTTAGACAAATATTATGTCTGTGTTGGGAGTCTTCGTTCTTCCTTACAGATTGAACAATATTTGTAATACAATTTACTATTTCTAATTTAAACAAAAAAGAAATAAAATAATAATAACAACGAATCCTCGGTATAAACTACTTACTTCGAAAATAATAACAATCGATTTTATAGAAAAAAAACGTTAACTGGAATTTATCTAATAAAGATTGACGTGGACTGCACATTTGTACACGCTCATTTTGTGTACCGTACTTGATTATAATTGTGCGGACAGCGCGCATCTGAATCCCGTGACCAATCCCCACGGTAATGACGCTCCTACCACCGAAGCGCTTGCGCACGACCGCGCTTCACTTTCGCACTTAATCGAGAAATATGGCGCGAACTCTTATGCCTTTATTTATTACCCGGCCAGGGATTAAGAACCTCAATTTATATCAGCCTCATTAGACCATCTAAATTGATTAGTGTAAGCTCACTTCGAAACGTTCAACCTTTCAGATTTATGAAGTACAGAGTCCAAGTGTCGGGCTGTCATATAACTGCTCGTCTCAGGATTTCGCTCTGAAGATGCAAGCGGTAATGACAGAGTTATTTGTATATGTCTTCTAAATCTGCCACAGAAGTCACTACACAGGGGCTTAGATAGATTCAGTGTCGTATATCTGTGAGATTGTTGATTGCATGTGCTAGAAAATAAGCCTTGAGAAACGTTACTTCTATAACAATTACATTCAAACAAGCTTCTGAGATGACCCCAGAATTAGATCTCCTGATGCACTTTATTTACGATAACTCAGCTGGTTTGAACACCAGGAGATCTAACCCAGGGATCGTGGATTCAAGTCTCATTCGCGCCGAACATTTTTTCCCAAAAATTAAGCTTCTGAGTCTTTACCAAAAATGAATTCACATGAAACATTCACAATTTTATAGTGAATTATGCCTGATTCATGCTTGCCTAGAGCAATCAAAAAGCAGCCTTCATTAAACAATTCAAGTGTACTAAGATGCTAAAATTTACAGTAGAAAATCGCCGTAAGCAACTCGAGCACGCGACGAAAAAGTTCGCGTGCCTTGTTTTGGAGGTTCATTAGATTAATTACCCTATGTTAGTTCTAGATTGTCGGCGACACCTCGCTACAACAATACATGTATATTTACCAGATAAGCCTGCAAATTTATAGCTTGCATTTCTTTTGTCAGGTTTGAAATTGTACTCGCATAAGTTAGCCGAGATTAAAGTAATCGAACTTATAAATTTTGTCGCCTCACCTTTATAAGGGGTACAGCGGCGTCGACGCGAACTTCGTTCAAATTAATGGGGAGCATTATCTGATCGGGTCTCGTACATGGCGTTTATGTGGAGATAATTTTGTGTACGGTATTTTTTATGGTTCCAATGTCAAATGACTTTCGGCACTTGTAGTTTCTGGGTTCGATTGGGGCAAACATTGGTGTAAGAAGTAGATGTTTGTTCTCCAAGTTCGTATTTTATGTGTCCCAAGGACCCACCATATAAGGGAAAACCATAGATCATCGCGAGGAAAGTTGCACTTTTATCTAACTGACTTTAAATTAATTAGCAAAACTTTAGGGGGTAATTCTCACCATAAAACTGAACAAATTTTCTTAAGGAACCCATATGAAATTCTTAAAATAAAATTTCGACATCACCTACTAAAGCAATCAGCTGATCGTTCAAGTTGTATAGAAAGGCAAACATTTTTTTCATATTTTGACCTATATATATGTTCCTTGACATATATGTTGACATATATTTGACATATATGTTCCTTGAGGAAAGTTATTCAGTTTAGTGGGCTGAATTATATACATATATCCTGAATTTCCGTTAACTAATTTAAAGTCGCCCAATATGATCCATTCAAGTATGTACCTTGGTTACTCTATTGTGAACTAGTGAGTAATTTTAGGAAGTACCTTCAGAACCTGGTAGGTGAAAATTGGCCGTCGTCGGTCCATGCTAGCAGGTATTCATATGTTAATAGTACAATTTAAGACTACTCTTTCCTACACTTTTGGTTACTGAGAAAATAAGTAAGGTCTGACGGCCCTGGGATCTCAGTCTATTAGTAAAAACTTGTTAAATTGAACGATATGAGTTTATCCTTCGTAACTTTTTGCCTCTATTCAATTTGCAAATTCCTGCGTATTATTTACTTGTCCAACACAACTTGGCCTGGATTTTAATTCCTTCTCCGCGCTCCATAAGAACATTTCGAACATGTCCGCGGATTATATGCGTAGGCGCCGACACGATCTAAAAGCTTTTAAAACCAACTGTTTTGGAGAAACTTGTTAACACAACAACAATAGATCGATGACAAAAGAACGGAAGTTTCTTTTTATGAATGAATTGCTATATTATACACTCTATAAACCGCTAAATATCAATATTCCAGCTCATTAATGATACACGTAGGTGTTTAAAAAGAACCTTTTACACTAGACTAACATCTTGGTGCCGTGTGGTGACCGGTTGAGAATAACACCACCCCATTTCTTTCCGTGGGGGTCGTAACAGGCGACTAAGGAAACACAAATGAGACCTGCCTCCTAGTAATCCATCCCAGGCAACGACACTTAATTTTTTTCTGAATGTGAGGTGTCGTCCTATGGTCTCATGCGGTGTGGTAGGCTCTGTAAAGAACCGTCTGGTTCGCGACCACCCTCCTACCGAAGTCCGACGCCAAACAGCTTGCTGTGTTCTATCGGTCCGTGGGAGTACCAGTGCCTTTATAGGCATTTTCTGGGTTAACTCGCTCCATCGTCGACCTCATCTTTGACCTTATGGTCAAGATTGAGGTCAAAGAGTTAACCCATCTTATAATAAAAATAAAAAAAACTTTCTATCGCTGTGTAAAGAAACTGGTTGTAAAACAATGAGGCGTCATAAAAGCTGATTTAAAGCCAAATTACTTTAACTAGCAGGAAAAACGTAATCTGGACGACGTTTCGCTTTTGAAACGATACTGTTGGATACTAATTAACAAAGTAAACAGCAGCCAATGGCTTTGAAATTCCTTATGGGAGTGGTAAACCAATTTTGGGGCATTTAGTCGACGTGAGCAGCGCTTATAGTGCACTGACAACTTAATCTGGATTTTAGGGACAATTAAATGCTGTGACTTTAAATTAGCAAGCAAAAATTTGATTAGTCTTTTGAACGGAACACCTTTCCCTAAAAAACATAGGTCAAAATACGCCTCTTCATACTACTTGAGTAATTTAAGAATTTAAAAACTTAAAACATTTAAAAAAAATTTTTTTTGAACTTAATACATATTTTTGGGGAAAGCTGTATTTATTGTATTGACATTTTTTATTGTTCATCAAACAAAATAAGTAGGGTTTACAATATTACATAATTCAATGCAAAGGCGGACTTATCCCACAAGGGATCTCTTCCAGTCAACCTATAAGAGACCGAGAAGAATCATGATACGTAGGCGTAGCTATTTAGTTTCTTGGGTAGAATCGCTCCCTTAAATGTTTCGCTAACTTGAAGAGGTGACCTGTGGTCTTGATAATTATTTGAACCAGCATTTAACCAGTAAATGAAAAAAAAAGAAAGGCGAAAGGCAAAAGGTGTCTATACTAATTTATCTGAAATTGAGTCACCTTAGTTAATTTGACGGCCAAATACAAAGTTACAGGTTAGTCAAGAAGTACATTGTTGACATCTCATCGACTTGGAAAATATTATGTCTGTGGCTACTGGGTTTTAAAGAGTGAGTGGTGTCAAAGGATAAACTAACATTAGGTATGTAACTAGTTCTGAATGTTCTATATGTGTCAGTATAGTGCGGTAGTGTGGTTGATAAAAGCGAGAAAGCATATTCAAAAGTATAATGCATAGATTTATGCACTATCATTATTATTATTATTATATATACTTTATTGCACAATAAAACAGGACATCACAGAACATAAAAACACGGAAAAATGTACAATAGGCGGCCTTATTGCTAAACAGCAATTTTTTCAAGGCAACCGGAGAAGAGAAATCAAGAAGAGAAAGAAAGTAGCGGGTGCAGCAGTATTAAATAAACTACATGACAATAAGTAAATACTTATACCTAAAATAAAATAAAATAAAATAACATTTAAATACAAATACAACACAAATATACAAAAAAATAAAATAAACATACATACTATTATGGACAAAATGGAAAACTATAACGAGATACCTAAATATATGGATAAGAAATTAATAAAATAGATACATATATTAATTATTAAGGTAATGTGTTCTGAGGCGGCTTTTAAATGTAGACAGCGAAGGAGCTTTTCTCAACGATACAGGTAAGGAGTTCCATAATCGGACAGCTTGTATGGTAAAGGATTTGGAAAAAAAGTCAGTGGAGTGGGGAGGCATATTTAAGGAAAGGTCATGTAAGGAGCGTAAGTGTCGGGTATGGGTGGAATAGCGGAAGCAGAATTGAGTCTTAAGATAGACAGGACAAGAAGGATTGTGAAGGATTGAGTAGAGAAGAGAGAGGATGTGGAAATTGCGCCGAAGTCGGATAGGAAGCCAGTTGAGTGCTGAACGATAACTCGAGACATGGTCATATTTTCTCAAGCCAAATATAAATCTAATGCAGAGGTTTTGTAACCGTTCGAGTTTGTTCAGCAGCTCAATGGATAGATTGGGATAACAGACATCCGCGTAATCCAGGATAGGGAGAAGAACAGACTGCGCGAGAAGTATTTTCGTCTTAATCGGGAGGAAATTTCGAAAACGCCTAATCGCACTGTAGGCGGCAAACATCCTCCTGCTGACCTCGGCCACATGAGGCCTCCATGACAGGCATCTGTCGAATAAGACACCTAGGTTTTTCACGGTTTGGGCGAAAGGAATGTGAACGCCGTCAAAAGTTACAGGTGGCAGGGCTTCAAAGCTAACTCTGGATATTAAACCTGAGCTGCCAATTATTATGGTCTGTGTCTTGCTGGGATTTACCTTAAGGCCAAAAGAGTGACTCCAACCAAGGATTAAAGCAAGATCTCTATTGGTGGTGACTATAGCGTCAGCTAGATTGGCCAGAGACGCCTGAGTGTAGATTTGTAGGTCGTCTGCATACATGTGATAGGAAGAAGAGAGTGAGGATGTGATAGAGTTGATAAAGATGGCAAAGAGAAGAGGAGACAGCACGCCACCCTGCGGGACGCCGGCAGCGACATCGCACCATGACGATACAGAGTCGTCGATGCGAATTCGCTGCCGTCGTCCACGCAGGTAACTTTGAAACCAAGTAATCACTGTCGGCGATAAATTAAGTGAACCCAGCAACCCCAGTAGAATGTCATAGTCAACGGTATTGAACGCGTTGCTAAAGTCAAGAAGTGTAAGAACTGTTAGGTGCCGGTTCTCCATTCCCAAGCGAATGTCGTCAGAGACTTTGACAAGAGCAGTAGTCGTGCTATGACCGGTACGGAAGCCGGATTGGAAGGGGTTGAACAGGTCATGGCTCGTAAGAAAACTAGTAACCTGAAGGTTAACTAATTTCTCAAGAACCTTAGAAAGAAATGGAAGTATAGAAATGGGACGATAGTCGGAGAAGGAAACTGGGTTGGATTTTTTAGGAAGCGGAATGATTTGTGCATCCTTCCATGCGGTCGGAAATACACCAGAGGTTATTGAAGTGTTGAGGATGACAGTGATAACTGGGGAAAGGATATCAATAAGAGGGACAATCATATTCCGACCAATGCTGTCAACTCCAACGGCCTTCGAGGAAATGGAGAGTATGTTCTTCTTAACATCGCCAACAGTGAAAGGATTCACAGAAAAGGGAGGATAGTTAGGTTTAGGAGCTGAAGAGATACGGAGAAGTGTGTCAGATTTGGTATTAGCATCAATGCAGGACGATGAAGAGAAGTGGGAATTGAGCGAGTTCAAGTCAACCCTGCATGAGTTAGAGTCGCGAGATTTACCGATACCAATCGATTTTAAAAAATTCCAAACTTTGGCAGGGTCGCCGTTCTCAACAGACTTGTGGAAATGGCGTCGCTGTGCATCCCTAATCACAGTATTGCAGCGGTTCCTAGCGGTGTGAAAGTTATCTCTATTTGTGTTTGTGGGGTTAGCCTTGAATTTCGCCTTAGCACGGTCCTTTTTCCTCATCAGCAGTTTAATGTCTTCAGACAGCCAAGGAGCAGGAAGATGTTTGACCCTTACCATCCGATACGGAGCGTGCACGTCGTAAAGACCTATGAGCAGGGAGTTAAAAATTTCAACTTGTGCGTTTACATCAGGCTCATGGCCAATAACAGACCAATCGATTTTACTAGCATCCTCACGCAGCCTGCACTCATCCATACCACTGAAATTACGAAGAAGTAGGAATTTGGGTTTTGGTTTAGAAGGACGGATTTTATAGGACAGGTAGATTAAGTCATGGTACGAGAACATAAGGGCAGGGAATTGACCATGCTTGGCCACTGAGTCGAGTGAGGAGACCATTATCAAATCAAGGAGAGAAGGAGTGCAGTTGGGAAAGTGATGGGTAGCATTGAGAGGGAGGATATGAAGGTTACTAGAGTCAACTATTGATTGAAGCTGTTCAGAGCGACTGTCATTTTTGAGGAGACAAGTATTAAAATCACCCATTAAAATGGTGTGATTGTAAGACGGAGAAAAGTCTTCAAGAAGCTTTTCGAAAGATTCAAAATAGTTAACTCTAGAGGAGGGACTATAGTAAACACCGAGAAGGATTTTAGTGTGGGCTAGGGTGATTTCCAAAAAGAGGTGCTCGGGTGAATTGGGTGGTGGTGGTTGAGAGGATCTAGTGAGAATGGAGAAAGGAATATTAGATCTTAGGTAAACTGCTACTCCTCCATGAGATGACGAAACACGGTCATTCCGGACAAGATGAAACCCAGGCAAGGAATAGGAAGTTGAAGGGAGGCAGGGATGGAGCCAGGATTCGGACACAAGGATGGCATGGATATTTTTAACATCGAAGGAAACAAGCATGTCCGGGTAGTGGGCAGGAATGCTTTGAGAATTGATATGCACTACATTAAAAAATTTTGGCACGTCGGAAAATGTGGTGCTCAAGCATTCATGAAGAGGTGGCTCGCTGCTACAAAAGCTGTCGTCAGAGTCGCCAGAAGAACAAGATTGAAATAATTCACTATTTATAGAAATGTCCATAATAAATAAAATATATATAAATATTAAAAATAAATAAACTTAAATATTATCCTAAGTGCTAGAAAATCACTTAACTTTATCAAAATGATTTCTCCACCCCTTGGTAGCCAAGTAACAAAGAAAACAAATAATTGAAAATAAAAGAAAGAAAATTACAGAACAATCTAAATGTGAAAGTGATAGCAATACATCGTCACACATAAAGTACAGTTGTAAAGTTGTGTGCCAATGCTATAAATGAGACAGGACGAAAAAGGAAAAAAAGAAAACAAAAGTGGCTGTATGAGCCAAAATACGTTTGCTTATTAGATATAAAGAAAAGAAAAAAGGAATTGTTTTGCTTTTGAGGTTATTTAGAGATTGACATTGACATACTACAATACTTGTAAAATTATTTGGAGTTTGTGACGGTATAATAAAGAAAAAGTGGCAAAAGGCTATGAAACACACGTGACTATACACGTATCATCTTCATATTTTATTTTTCACAGAATCTCAGGTTATAATTATATAACTGAAAATCAGTGTTTGACCGCACTGACTTGTATTATAACCTTTTGACTCACTGCAGCATGCACATAGTGATCCGCAACCTAGATTAACATGTTATGTTAAATAGCTTTAGTACATTTTGTTTTGTTATTTTTCTTTTGTTTGCATGTTATTTGTAACTATGTGTATGATGTGGAAGCAATAATAAAAAAATATTACATTAAAAGTTAAAACTCAATTTTTTTTGTAAAATTGCGTAACTATAGGGGTTCTTCATATGAGATCGAAAGGTTTTCTAAAAAAAAAGACTGCTCTTATTGAGGCAATCGACTGATTGCTGAGATGAAAACATTTTTCATATTTCGGCCTAAGTTCCTAAGGGAAAGTTGTTCAGTATCACATCCTTAATTTTTGCTAGCTAATTTATAGTCACCCAAATGTACTTTTTTGCACACCAAAGATACCAATTAATAAAAAGACCATTTAAATATAAAGAACATTGGAATTAAACAGGCGTTACAAATTCGCACCCCATAAACCACGGTGTCGAGCATCAGAAATGAATAATTAGGAAGTTATCAGAGAAACAAGAGACTTTGTCTTAATTATTGCACCATTATAAAGTGCCGCCCCTCTTGAACGACCCTTGAATGCAATGATATTGGCCAATGAAAATTAGGGGTCATTAATGTATTATGGCATATATTTTCAAGTAGTTGATATAAAGTTTTCAGCAGAGAAATATAAAATTTCTGATTTTGTTAATATTTTTTATGTTTATGGCAATACATAATAATTGTTAATAACTATAAGTTACATTCAGAAATTCAATTGTTTGAAACACTATCTTCTGTCCTATGCAGAATGTTGAATTCTCTAGCTAAACATTTTATTTTCATACGTAGTCAACAGTAGAACTGCTTTGTCTAGCCAAATGTTTGTGAATGACCCCTCAAGTAAAGAAAAAGTTCGCGTAAGACAAGGCAAAGTATTAATTAATTCCAGCAGCATTGGGTTTATTAAACGCTTAATTTCCATTTAGCACAGATTTTTTCGCAAGGAAAACTCGAATGACTGGGATTTCCTTTTATTTGCCGAGACAAAAGGGAAGCGGGGGAATGTAAATGTTTTGTCGCGGTTTCATTTGAATTAATTAACGGATCTAATGACGACGAACTTTTTCGTCGGCCCCGCAGTAACAATGTTTATGGTAAATAAAACTTGTCAAGGAAACGTTTTTTTTTCACAATCCGCGCTTTTTTTCTTTTCTTTTCAATTCGGTTTGTTAAGCGAGTTGGATTGTTGGGATTTATTCGTGTAATTAGTGAAGTTTGTTCCGTTTGGATTATTTAATTCTGTTTTTGCGATGCAAATTGCAAGAAATGAATTAGGAGGCGGATAACGTTGTTTATGGTTGTTCCTTGTTAGAGAGTTACATTTGTTTTTATAACAAATCAAGTTAATTCCTAAAGGTAAGCTTCTTCGAAGTTTTTAGTGGAAAGTAATTTGGAGCTACTTAGTGAATGTTTACGAATCCAGTTATGGTTATCTCGTAGAGATCGATCATTGCGTCAAATCAAAGATAAGTCAAATAGGATTTAAAATTCTAAAAAAAAAACACTTCATATTTCCTAAAAAAGCAGTATGGATTGGCGAAATGTTTGGTCATATTTTTGGTTTATGTTCCTTGGGAAAGATATAAGTTTAGTAGGTTTATTCACATCCTTAATTTTAGCTTACTAATTTAAAGTCACCCAAAGTGCATATAATATCAAATTTGTCTACGAAAAGACAAAAATACGGTTGTTTAAACTGAAATTGCTATCGAAAAAGAAAAACAAGCAACTGAGCAAAAAAATGATAATTAAATAAACATTAAAACGACATTGAATTTCACATTTCTCAAAGGGTGTTGAAAAGTCCCGACACCGGTAACCTCCCTCAATTATGACAGCGTCCAAATTAAACTTAGACTAAAAATCTCAAAGTAACTCCCTGGCCTCTAATAAATTACACCGCAAAGGGTTAAGTAATAAAAAATGAGGATCTTGTCCTTTAATAATTTAACCCGTTTAGCGCAGTCGAGTAATAAAGATTAAAAAGTTTATTTTTTAACACTTTCGGTGCTAATGAGAGGGCGTTGGAAACAATTTGAAGGATTACCTTCTAAAAGCTTCCGTCAGGATTTTAATTGAGACTTTTTTGTGGGCCGAAAGGCTTTTAGCCCCTTTGCCTTTCGTCTTTTGTGCTCGCCCACCGGTAATCTATTAATGAGGAAAAATATTGTTTCTTTTTTCTTTTCTTATTACAATGCCGTGATGTTATAATAAATCAGGCCGCGTTCATTTCAAACTTATACTAGACATAATAAATGGAAATGGTAACTTATTTGTTTTCTATTAAAAGGTTTCATTTAGGTACATATAAGTACTAGTTGGATATATATATTATTTGTATTGATCATTGTTAGGCTATTAAGCGTTATAGTTAACTTTTACACGGTAATAAAATTATAGCACAAGGATAGCATTAAATGACTTGCAGGTAGTATTTGCAATTAAACTTAGTTCAAAATACTATGTAATTTGAACTGAAATCGTTCATAAAATAAGTAAAGAACATATTTTTTTCTTTACTTATTTTATGAACGATTTCACCATAAAGGTCAAAGATGAGGTCGACGATGGAGCGAGTTAACCCAGATAATGCCTATAAAGGCACTGGTACTCCTATACGCACCGACGGAACACAGCAAGCTGTTTGGCGTCGGACTTCGGTAGGAGGATGGTTGCGAACAAGACGGCCCTTTACAGAGCATACCAGACCGCATGAGACCATAGAACGACACCTCAGATTCAGAAAAAAATGAAGTGTCGTTGCCTGGGATGGATTACTAGGAGGCAGGTCTCATTTGTGTTTCCTTAGTCGCCTCTTACGACACCCACGGAAAGAGATGGGGTGGTGTTATTCTCAACCGATCACCACACGGCCAAATTTTCAAATAAATATATTTATATTTTCTAATATATTTTCAAAATACATCACTTCATAAATTGGTAGGTAATTGATGGACTGTGACATTGACAAAAAAGTGCATTGCGGAGGTATAAAATAAAGTTACACCTTTTCAACGAAAAATTTTTTGCAAATGCTTCTCTCGAATGAGTGAAACATAAAAAAGCATAACTCTAATCTCAAGTAAGACATTACCAGAATACCAATGCATGCGCAAAAATCGATCGCATCGTCTTAAATTCCTCACCCTTTTGAAGGGGGCTCGCGGTCCCCCAAAAAAACGAAAGAATAGAAGAGGGAAAAAATCTAAATCGTCTCATATCTCCCCCCTGCACCCCTCAACCCCCGAACACCTCCAAGCGCCCTCCTTATTTCGTATGCGAGCTCCTCAGGCAATCATTATAAGATATCGATTAGGCCCACGTTTCTAACCTGGGCCATATCTTTTTGGAACATTCTGTGTGCATAGGACTATTTTTTGGGCAAACTATCTTACTTTACATGTTTTTTTTTATGTATCATTTTAAGAAACGATAGACGTAGGTAAAATACCACAATGATTCTACATGAATATACTAGTTTCTTTATTTGGGGAGACATTTGTTTTGTTAGCGAATCTTTAGGGACTGACTTTCCATATGAAACTAAACAACTTTTCCGAAGGAACGTATATGAAATTCTCAAACGTTAATTTTCCATACTATGGCAGAACTGCTAGTCCCACAATTGGTATGGAGACGGGAAATTCTATATTCTTTGAGGAAAGTTAATTAAATTTTATGAGCTGATTCACATCCTCAATTTTTTCTTACTAATTAAAGGTCACTCATTTACCTAGAAACAGAAAATATTTTACATACCCCAAAATATTTTTACGAAATTCGGCATAATATATCATCTTCCAAACCGAAACCGTTTTGTTTCGTCTTAAAAATTTTCAATTCAATTCAACAAATAAATTTAGCAAACTTTTATCTTCGACTATAACGACATATATTAAAATACTTCTTACAAATACAGAGGTAGCAACAAAACATTTCCAACCAAACAATTCAACCCACACAACCTAATCCTTCGCCTCGCAAAAAGACATAGTTAACAACAGAGGACGGACCTTGCATAAGCAGATGCAAATTGTTCCCGTTAAACTATTTCGGAAGGTAAACATTGGGGGTGAGCGAGACCCACGTGCTCCCGAGATCCGACCAACGAGATTAAAAATGCTGGATGGCGGTCTTGACTCGGGTCGAGTATGGACAGAGCCTCAGTAAGAAGCTCGGTCGCCCCTACTTTTAGTTTGGCGCCTCTAAAGAAATAAAACCTATCACCATTACGCTTACCACTAAAACAACCACTAAAAACAACGGGTTGCACTCCGGGAGAGCCGGCAGAACTTGAACATATATTACTATTGCGGTCTAAGAAGTTTGCATTTCACCCTCCGTCTTACGAATTTTCGATCAGGATCACGTGACCCTGACGCGAGTTTAATATTTTTTACCCATCCAAAAAGTGCACAACGCCGCAAAAGAAGTTTTCACTTCAAAACTGCAGTACTAGTCATATGCTTAAAGTTTGTGTAACTTATTAATGTTTTTTTACTCATATTTTTTAACGAATGAATATATTTTCAGCTTAAAACAAACGTTAACTTTTCACGTCAAGTGGTTTCGTAACAAGTTCCTTGACGCTCTGCCAAATATGTAAGGAATTACAATCCAAAAATGTAAATAACTGTATTAAATGAGAGCGAGATAGCTAGACATATTATGAAATTCTTTTCTTGTACGGTCTAGCGCTTTTTTGAAAAACACGACAAAAGTTGATTGATCATGTTTTAATTCGGGATCAAAAATCATAAGTACAATTTTCTTTGAATTAGACTCACTAGTATAAAACAATAAAAAGAAATTTGTTGTTGTATATACGCGTCAATACTAAGCACAATATATACCAAGTGTCTATATTTACTTGAATGTGTTCTACTTTGTTTCTTTCAAATGAAACCAAATCCTTAAAAGTTTGTCGCCCCTTGTATTAAGCGCCCCAACGCTTCAACCCTATTCAGTCTATATGTTAAACCAGGCCCTGAGTATGAGCCAAGAAATATTGGAGTTTACCAAGAAAGCCGCTTTGGGGATATGTAAATAGGCAACTACAAAAGTAATGTTTGAGTTGGGACGCGTGAGTGAGTGCCCGTGGATTATTGCGCCTCTACTTTCCAAGTGGATCCAATTTAAAATGTGATTTGATCCTAGTCAATATTGATGAGTCATATTTTGTTGATACTATTGATCGTAATTTTGAAGCCGAGGAGTATGTAAATGCTAGGTTCTTAAGATGATGTTTTATTGATCAGAATGAAATTAGTTAACTTATCTTTAAATGTTAATTTTGAACTGTTATTGTTAATTGCGTGTAACAAGCTTCATTATTCTGAAGTGATTAAATTACCTTCTTGAATAGCTAGCACGGCCCGCGACAAAAACGCTGGTAAAACTTCACTTTGATTGTGCTGGTAAAAATGATGGTAAAACTTCACTTTGATTGTGCTAAGGCTTGCTCTGGCATCTTGAAAATACAAATTTGAATAATTTTATTATAAAACTTCTTAAATAATTTATATTCTTTAAAAACTACGGAGCGAGATGTCTCCTTACGGAAGCCCTTGAGTACAGCCGCACGAGCGATTCCGGAGTAAAGGGTGACGTCATTAAAATAGAAGATCAGTCTGAAGATTGTAGAAAAACATCTCCAACTTGGATTTTAGATTGTCATTTAAATTTGTATAAAAGTATAGGTACTGAATGCTTGTACAGATAAAACGGGTCGCACAATTCAAAATATATTGGGTGATTTTAAATTTATTTGCGAAAATTAATAATGTGGATGATCCCACTAAACGGAATAACTTCCCCCAAGGGACATAGTTCAAAAAAATAATATTGTTAGTCTCTACAAAAAAAAAAAAGTTCATGTTTTCAATTTCCGGATGTTCTTTATTTATTTTAAAGACCTAAGTAGTTTGTTTAAAGTTAGAACAACAGTTTACAATTTCGTACACAAATGACAACGACACCCAATTTTTATTTTTGTGAGTCTTCTAATGAGGTTGTCATAGTCACTATCTAAAGTCTCAACCTACGAGTAATTAAAGATTTAAAAAAAAGTGACTAATACGACATTGATGATTGCCAAGTGAATTCTATTAAGTCACATAGAAACCCTCTATCGAGTCCTTAGAGGTAGCTATGTAGATAGAAATCCCCGTAAGTGCCTAATTCCGTTTGGTAGAATCTAATAAATCCCAACCGCTGAGCAGAGAATATCTCAAAGCTGTTTCATTATTCGGCATTAGGCGGTCGGACAGGCAAATCTGAGCGTCCCTCCAAGAACCCCCAATTTCCTTCATTACTTACCTCCGTTCGAGACAATGGTAAGACGACGACAAGAAAAAATAATAATTTCAAGTGGAATAACGCTGAAAATCTTTTCACGGAAAGAATTATTGTTGTTTTGCAAGCGAGCTCTCAGAGACAAAATGCACCGTCCTTATTACACCATTGTTCGGTGTTACGAGCTTTATTCATTTTTACTTGGCTCGACTTGAATGCTTATTAATTTAAGACCGTGATAAGCTCGAATTCTTTTGAATGTTGGAAGGAAATGTCTAGCTATTGTTAGATATTTTACATCCCATTGCGTCCAAGCGAAAAACTCAGCGTGTATTTTCCTTGAAATTTTCCATCGAAAGAGTTCTGAAGCCACGAATGATTGCCCGTTCGAGTATTACCTCTATAATGAAACGCAAATAAAGTACACACACATACACATCACACTAAACGTTTTATGGTAATCGAAATGCCGAAATATGTTGTTAAGAGGGCAGAAAATTACCCGTTAACATGCGAGGGATGAACTAAGCTTTCATATTTTTACTGGTATCTTGTAACTAAGTAGCCGAAAGTTTTCGAACTGCCGTGTATGTCGCTAGAATTTTTGAGACGACCATAAACATTCCGACAAGCGTTTTTTGCTCTTTCATGAGCACCTTTCAGAAAATCGTGCATTACTTATATACTTTTGTACAGTCTGTTCCCTCAATTATGTATCCACCCATGTTTCTTATTTGCTCGGGATTAGGTTCAAATTAGAATTAACTTAGCCCTTAAGTTAGGGCATTGAGTTTTCATACGGCAGCACATTAGGCTATACATGTTGACCTTGACGTCGCCCTAATGTCACCCGTAAAAGAGTCGATTTTAGTAGTGCGTAGTACGTCACCTCACACGTACTGCTATCTGTACAAAAAAGTTCTGAGAGAAAAGAAAATCTACACGACAACGTGTTCTGTGAAATTGCTTATTTACGTCATAATTTTCATTCGATAAAAAACGCTTTCCTTTTTCGGTATGATTCAAAACAACGCAGTTTCAACTATTTAAGAAAACACGAAGAATTTAAACGTTGACATTTGTCCCACAAAGCTGTAGCCTCAAAACCAAGACGCAGACCCCTCGAGGGGCCGAGTCAAGAGTGATTACGAATTTTAATTATTTTTTTAAGCCGGTGGCTGAGAGGTGATGTTTCCCCACCGTGGCTTATGCAAACAATCGACTTGCACTTGGAATTAATCAGTTTTTTTCTTCGCGACAGGAATTAACAAGCAAAGAAATCATTAAGTCGGAGGATGTTTGAGGATCCTTCTAATTGCGGCTCGGCTTGACGTCCGGCTTTCTAATTGGTTCGTGTTGGCGAATAACTTTTTACCAATGCAATTTTTCTGAAGACGCCTTTGGTAATTTTTAAATTAATTGGCGGTGTTAAACTCTGTTTGTAGTGAAAGAATAAAAGTTTTTTCCTTCTCCCTTCTTAGAAATATTTTTACTTTCGTCTACCATTGTCTCATTAAATGTTTTGCCTGATTCTAAGCCTGAAATCATCCAGATATCCATTATTGTTTCAGAGAGGTCTCTCTACACATTAATCTTTCCTGTGTAACCTATCGGTTCACCTTGTGGTCTGCCTTCCATTCACTTAGTTGCAGAAACGTTTATTAAATTTAAAGCTTCTTTAACTGTAATGCCGACTTTGCTTACGTCAACAACATGGAAAGTGACAGTACTATATTTAAAGCAGCATTAACTTCAATGGATGTTTCTGCAACTGGGCCATTAGGTATTTAATTTTCATAAAACATGATTTTTTGTAGTCAACAATTTAAAATACCTAGTGTTTCCCAAATCCACTCCCATCAACTAGGGCTACTTTGTCTATTGTTTTGTTTTTTACATAAACATAGCTTATCAAACGAAAACAATTCAAATTTTTAATTTCCGCAGTTATTTCCTCTAGTTTCTAGAAGCGATTGTTTCTGCCATCGAATGCGACGTGCATAAGTACGTGTCATTACTGTGCATAACGTGCGGCCATTATCCAATTATTTCTAACCTTTCAGCGTGGGCCGCTTCAGTGGAGTAATTACTCCTTAGCCCAGTAAACATCGAGCCTTGGCAGTGGAGTAGCTTATTTCTTCCTTTTCATGGTCGATAACTACAGGGTGACATTGAAAACATTCAACAAACTTTGAGGGATTAATCTACCCATGACTACAAACAACTGTTTCTATGGGACCAACTTTCATACTAAAAAACAACTCATTTTTATTTTATAGTAGGAAAGTTGGTCCCATAGAAAAATTTATTCGTAATCATGGGTAGATTCATCCCTCAAAATTTGTCAAATGTTTTAAATTTCACCCTGTAGTCATGTACGAACTTTGATGCTGTTTGTCACTACAAACTGAAGCCGGTCATAATTTTCGTGTAAAAATTAATTATGTAACTAGAAGAAGGGAGTCTCTGCACAAAAAAAAAAAGCTACAAACTAAAGGCCCACACTAAGGTTTTCCCTTGTATCGTGGTTCCCTCGGAACACACATAAAGACAAACACAAACACCCATGACCCGAGAACAAACATCTGCTTTTCACACAAATGTTTGCCCCGACTGGGGATCGAACCCAGGACCCGCCGATCAAGAGGCAGCGTCACTACCACTCGACCAAACCGGCCGTCGGCCGGCCGGCTGCACAAGTTTCTTCTTTTCTTATAACTCAAAAATTAAAAGTTTTTGGATCATTTCTGACATTCATTGACTATAACTTTTAAACCCCTAAATCAATGTTGATCAAGTATGGCTAAGAACCATCTCGATTATGGGGTGTTATAAGTTTGATGTGTGTTCTGTGTGTCTGTGTCTGTGTATCTGCACGTCTGTGTATCTGTCTGTGTCATCGTAGCTGCGAATAGGCGTAGAGTCAGTAAGGTCAAAAGAACGAATATGTATGTATGTGTTTAAATCCTTTTATGTATGTTTGTATGAATTTCAGTGGCATCCTGAATGTCCTATAAAATAAAGATTTTTTTATTCTATTCTATTCTAAACGAATGGACCGATTTCGATGTGGTTTTTTGTTTGAAAGCTGACGCATGGTTTTAACATATCCCTTTCTGGAAAGGCAGAGGAATCTATGTCCATACAGCCATTTTTAAACATTGTCTAAGTTTTAGTTTAATTTTTTGTGGTAAAGCCCTAAATGTCTGGGGTTATACGACATTTTAAATTTTAGAGCTAAAAACGAAGGTAAATAAACCCTGGTTTCGTAGACGGCCGAATGTAAATTTTTTAAAAGTGGCAACAAATCCCAGGTGCACTACTACTGGAAAAATTTCCTAAGCTGGCAACTTTACAGGGCCGTTCTAAGTTTAAACGTCGTACATGACAGTGTAAGTGATTGTATGCGGTGAGGTTGTGTCTGCTAATGAATTATTTGTGGCTCGCGTGCCAATCGTCCTGGCTTTAATTATTCTACTATTATGACGAGGAATTGCGTTTGATTTTATAATTTGCTTTATTACAATTCTACTGAAACTATTATCATTGGTCGATATGATAAAGCTGATGCATGCAAGTTTACAGTTTATTGTGTGTATCATACATACGATTTTTGCCTGATGACTGACTAATTCAGTACGCTACGATGCGATCGAAAAAGTAAATAACTTTTGCAATTCTATTCAATATATGAAACAAGGTAAATGATAATTATTTTACAAAGATATTCATCAAACTCAGATTCGCTCGGATCAATTAAACAAAAAACAGCGATCAACCACAAACAAAAGCATAAATAAAAAGGCTGATTGAGCACTCCGTTCAAATGACTCATTTATATTAACGAACAAACCCATCAATACTTATTGAGACGATTCGGAATTTTCCACGGAGATCCTTCGCTAATTGAAATTGAAATCTGATTTCCTCCCCTTTCAACCGACTGAGATCCAGTGATTAAAAAGTATTTGAAAAAAATACAAATAATGAAATTACAATATCGCTAACGATGGCCGACTCCCCGGAATCCTTTTATACTTTTTTGGGAATAAATTAATGCCTAGGAAGGGAAAGAACCGCAAGCAACCGCTAACGATTTTGTGTTGTTAAAGCTTGGTTTTCTTGTTATGATCAGTATTATGAACTGTTAAAATTTTCCTTTTATTTTTGCTTGGTATTTACTAAACGGTTTTGTTATAAGTTTGCTTTCAAGTTTTCATTTATAACGTTGAGTTGTAATTACAAATTAGTTACCAAATTGACTTAAATGAATACTTTGTTCTGACATTAGATTACTTATGCTTTCTACAAGACCTTAATATGTAATATTAAGTAGATGACTAGGATCTCTTATAACTACTCAAAACATCAAAAGAAGAGTCAATAAAAAATTCTCAAATCCAGCTGAGAAAAGTTAAAAAAAAAAGAAACGAAAAGAGCCTTGATCTAAAATTGAGCGATTTTAGTAAATGAGTATCTTGAAATATTTAATTTATCGTTATGTTAATAACTATAGCAAATACAATTAATGCAATACTCCTACCGAATGCGTATTTTTTACTGTCATTAAACGACATACAAGTCCAGTGAAGCGAAATGAAAAATTGCCCTATTTTGAGGATGGATGACGCGAATTAAGAAAGCAATTACTCATCGGAAAACGCACGGGGGTGGAATGTTAATAAGACGAGAGACTATGGCGGCTATTTTTCATTTGCCCTCTTCGGACATCGATGAATTCGTAATTAGGATGTAAATGTCTTAATGCCACTTCAATAGATCATATTTCATCTCAACAATGCTCAGTTATTTTTCAAACTACACTTAGATTTCAGATTTGACAGGTGAGTGTAACATCAAACGATCACAAGCATTTTAACTGAGGAAGACACTACAGTCTCAAAGACATCTTTTTTTAGCTAGAACGTGAAGGATTTCATATATTTATAAATTTTCGTAAAAAGTGCACTTAACTATCTACAAGTGACAAGAATTTGTTTATCTCTGCAAAATATTTGATAAGTGTAGGGATGTGGAATAGCTCTGCTACTGCTCTTCACGAGAAAACGTGGTAAAAACTTATATAAATGTAGAAATTTAGAGATAACTTAAAGTATTCTATATAACTCGTGCGGGAGTTTATAAGAAGGTACATTTGTAGAGTATGCCTTAGAAAATTAATGAACACAGTAAATCTGCACAATTTTGCATTCATGATAGTAAAAACAAGTTGGTTCAGAACTCAGAAGTCAGTATCACTAACAATTTAAGCTGAAGTTTTCATTCAGTCTTCTCACATGCTTATATGTACTTCTACGACCAAGGTCACTGGCCACTCCGAGACTGCGTTTGCTCCGCACGTTCCACTAGTGTTAAGCCCTCGAATTTCCCAACTTTTTCCGCTCCCGGCCACTTATCACCACCTCCCTCTTCGACCGGACCACTAATTGCGTCCGTTAATTAGGAAACGTCATGAGTGTTTACGGAGAGAGCTAAGTGTGAAGTTCTCCCTCGCTAATGTTCTGGCGTGAAATTACTTCCCGCAAGTTGAAACTTTTTGAGAAATAAACTTAGATTAATTAGCTGATGGGAGGTGGATTAGCCGCAGCGCCGTACTTCTGCGGTCTAACAAGATTATAAGAGTTTCGTTTCATCAACTTCGCAGCTTCACTTACCTTAATTTTGTTTGTTTCAGCGTTTTAGCGCCTCTTGGCTGGGGTACTTTTTGGGTTCGGTTAATTTCGTGAATGCCACAATTAGTTTTAGTTGCTTAGACGAAATGGGTACCATTAGAAAGATACCTTTGTTACTGGCGTTAACGTTACTACAAACACGTAATTTGTACGAGATTATGTACATAATTAAACATAGAACTTTGAGAAAACGCGTGAGAGAAGGGCATTCGTACGTAAAAGAAAAAGCCAATCAAAACGTAAAATATTTCTGCGACCCGAAAATATCCTCTAAAGGTCAACACATAACAGATATGTGTAATTAAGGAACTATTAAGGTGATTAACCTCAGAAACTAATTTAATCAACCGACAGTCAGTCGTAAAGAAAAACAAAGACAGGGAGGCGTCAAAGAAAGTAATTAGAGGTGGGACAGGGTCGGATAATTAACACACGGCTGGTTTAATTACAATTTATTGGGCTTCGGTCACCGAAAGTTCTCAATAGTTGGTACAGATGTGACAGGTTAAGCGATTTTTTAATAAAACTTATGGGTTTCTTTGTGCTGTTGTTGATGGACATGTTTTTTTACTATTATCGGAGTTTTTTATTGGTTCACGAAATGTTTGTTTTTTAATGTTTAAAATTTTTACAATTGAGTTTAAGCACGTTTTGGATGCGACTCCATTGAAATTGGTGAGATTGTAGGATATACCATACTTCAAAGTTCATTAGTCTAGGATGCCTACTGTGTAAGTTTACGATCGACGTACGACCGATATTTGTCACTATCTGTCTCTGTCATCTGTATAGCGCAAGAGAGAGATGCACTGACATCCAACGCGACGCCCAAAAATATCAGTTGAGACATACAGATGTAATGATTACTTAAGCATCTAATTTGATGTTTTCAAAACTCTGGATGAATTAATTTAGTCCGTCAGGTACTTATCCATAACAAGTAGCTATGAAAAACAATGATTTCTGAATCCTTGTTTTGCAATAAATCGCCTCACTATTTGTGTCAAACGTGGCAATGGGTGGTTTTCTGGAACCACTGATGCTCTGCCTACCCCGTACGTATGTAAATCGCCTTATGAGGTCATCTGAGGTGATTAAATGTAAATAACACAAATCTATCTACATTATAGTTTATTGAGGGCAAATAATTATGTCATCTCGTGTCTTATTAATTAAAACCACATGCTGCATTAGGCCAAGTATATGAAGTCGGAAGAGCATTATTTCTAAGTGGTTTAAAAAATATTTGGTTGGTTTTACATAATAAGACAGTTTTACAATACCAGGCTGAATACCAGTTGACAAATTTTTTAGGTTTTTATGATATGACAAAGTTGTCATTGTCACCAACAAACTAGTCTCTCTTTAGCTTTTTTGAGCGTCCGCCCACTATTTAAGAAAAGCCATTTCTCCCATAATTCCTCGCACCCTGCCAGACGGATAAAGTTTTAAAAATAAAACTTTATAACCCCAATTTCGTAACACGACGCAAGCTTACATATACCACAATCAATACTTAATTCAAAATTTTATGTTCTAAGCAAACACCACGTCTTAAATATTGCACAGAGGTGCGCAATGAAAATTTTACGACGCAAAAAATGCGATGTTGCAAATTCTACCAAACTGTGGGCTCTGTATGATTTTGTTTTGTTATGACAGTGCGAGTTGGCAACGTTGAGTTCGGCGACCCCACTCAGAGTTTTAATGATAAAAAAATGCGTGCCGAGGGGAGACGAATAAGTGCCATCGAAGGAGGGAAAAAACTACGGAGGAAAATATTTGGCGCGACAGGTTGCCCCCTCAGAGGGGAGGGGATAAAAACCTTGATAAAAATTAAATCTTAACGACGGAAATTTAAAGATGACGCTCGAACGATCAAGAAGAGTGCACATCTGAGCCCAGGGGCTTAATTGGGCCGAGTGTATACGGAAGATGTACCGGTCTCAAAACAGTTGTAGAACCCGCTACATTTATCGGTAAAATGTATTTTGCCACTTTAAAACTTAGATAAAACATGCAATACTAGGAATAATGAACTCATTTCTTTATCAAAGTAAGTAAAACATGCCCGTAGATTTGATTTAAAGACACAGGACTTCTAGACAAATTTACATTCATTTAGCGACAAAGAAAATCAAATTTGTAAAATGTTATATGGGATTGACAGAAACAATACGTCGTCGGTCCCTGTCAATTCCATACATTTGTCAATATTATCGATATTATTAATCGCTAATCTAATGTAACTATGCCTAGGCCTCCAGTTATGCCAATCATTCTCCAAAATAACCTTACGTACATTGAAAATTGTTTAATAGTGTGGGTGCCTCGACCCACGGTGCACAATTTTTGTTAATTAGCAGCAGTTGTAATTTACCATAGTTTGCCGCATATAGTGCTGCAAGTCTGATTTTATCGTGTTCGGGCTACTAAGCTACGCTCGACCTTAATTTCGGTGTTGTTTTAGAACTTAATGGTTTTCTTTTAAACTTTGTTAGACTAATAAATTTATATTGTACACCTTGCTGTGTTTAGAGATTAAGTGTAAAATAAAGTTCGTTATTAAAATATCCCTCGTGCCCCATAATTTTTCCTACCATCCTTAGAATTATACAGAATCTTATGGATGTAAAGTGCTCACCAAAACAGTTAACTTGTGAAAGTTATACATCAGAAAACAATTTTAATTATAGTTTATCCTACATTCTTCTCCTTAGAACGTAGTTGCTTACTTTTTAAAGGAATGGCAATATTATTTTTTTCTTTAAGATTTGCTAAACTTAATATTTTTATACTAAAGATGTTGATAATTTTTTATTTAATTATTTGTTTAAATACACCTACAATTCGTGTTTACATAAAGACCTATCTAGCATCAAAACAAAATAGCCGAACTACTCACAAAATTAAACCCCACCCCAGCAAAAATTAGGAAAAATAAAACAGTAACTCAAATTCGCCGCATTGAAATTCAAATGGAGATGCAAGGAGATTTGCATCGAGCCGCATCGACTATTGATTTTCTTCGTCTTGAGGACTAGCACTAGCATTGCAATCCTACTTGTTTAAACTTTTTATTTCACTCTTCGCGTTTTTTGTTTCAACCACTCGCCCTACGTTGGTCCCCTCACAATCCCTCTTGCATAAAAAAGCTTCTAATCGATAATTTGTGTGGGGGTGCATTAAGCATATCGGTAGGAGCCCGCACGACTGTTTTTCTCAATGCTTTCAGATTTCTCCCTCTAGGCTATTTTTGTTTTGGACTTAAGAAATTGGAGTGGTGTTTTCGGTTGCGGATGTTATGTGCTTTGATGCTTGAGTAAGTACCTACGTTATGCGATTAAATTTCCCTAATTTCCTGAGTGGGAGTGTTTTTCTATACCTACTCTCATGGAAGGCAAAGGAAAATGGTTTTGGAAAAATATTATGGTACTGCCATAAAATGTATGCTAATTCGAGTTCTATAGATATCATCGAAATAAAACTAAAGAACAAATAATTATTATAGAATGTGACAGGATAGTATAAAGTGAGAATTTCAGAAAGATAGATTAAAATAGAAGTAAGATTAAAATAGAACTAAAAATCAAGTTTCTAAAAAATATACTTACTATCTAACTTTTTTTCAAAGAGAAGTCCTACTCACTGTCACTCAGTTGCACAAACATCCAATAAAGTTTATGCCTCTTTTATAAATCGTACTGTCTTTTTCCGTCTTGTTGACGTAAGCAAGGACGACATTACATTTAAAGAAGCTTTAATGAATGTTTCTGCAACTGAGCTGTAAAAGAGGGACGTTATTAAAATAACGGTAAACGAACAATGCTACGATGAAAATGAAAAACTGATGAAGTAAATGGCATTTCTACGTTTATTTCTAACGACTTTACAATTGAAAACGCCCATAACACTAACACGAGCTGAAGTAAACACCGATATACGAATCATACAGTAAAAAACCTTGAAATTAGGACATCGGCGAAAGTACTATCACTAAAGATATATATCCGGGCAATGATATATATATATCTATATATAAAATAAGAGGTCCTGACTCACTGACTCATCAGTGTCAAGCCCAAACCCTTGGATCTAGAAAGCTGAAATTTGGCACAAAGATTATAGGCGTGATTGTATGGGTAGAATTTTATTTGTATACATTGCTCTTCCAACTTTCAGTATACGACTTAGTTCGCATGGAAAAGTTTATTTTATATACTCCAACCTTTGATATACTTACTTAAAGTCATGACAATTGTTTGCATTGACAACTACTTGAAGGAGAGACAGACACAAAGAAAATAAAACAAACATACATACACTTGTTTGAACACAAAGACACATTCATAAAAACACAAGTATAAAATATATAATTGTTTAAGGAAATCTTTTCGATAGCGACCACTGCTTATTTCTATGTCAGTTTCTTCACTGTCTCTCCCTGCTACCCCGTTAAGGGCGATCTAATCGCCAAAGACGCATGGCATCGACTGTTCTAACTGCCAATATCGATGCATCGGCTCACTGTCCCATTGTATTTGTTCTTTATGTTTTTTATGCGTGGAGGGACGTTACGATAATGTTTTTATGGAGGGGGTCGCCTTAATCAGCAACGCGATGTGATTAAGCTTCACGATGTTTTCACACTGTTTTGTGTTTATATCTATTCGTCTATTGCGGCAACGCTTTGGAGTATACTTTTTTAGTCAAGGTTTTCTTTAATACATTTATTTTTGCAGTATAGTATATGTAGTTAGTTGTTATGATCTAATTTTTTATTATTATTAAAGATGAAGACTGCGGGTTGTTTAAACTGAAATATGAGAATATTTTCTTAAAATGTATGTTTTGTTTGTTATTTAATTGGTAACTTGGCTTTGTATACTGCGTGGGAAGAACTATAAAATTATGGTCACACAACTTTATAATATTAAATAATTTTTTAGTGACACATCGCCTACCCCGACGGGGATTATACGCGTTAGTGTTTATGTATCACACGTTGTTTACTAGTATATTTTTAGGGCATATATAATTTGGTTAAGACCAAGAGACACCATCAAGATTGCTATTGCTTAAATCATTTAAGTGTAAAAACCTCCCAATATTTCACTTCAAATCACTGAATTGAAGGCCGGTTTGGTCGAGTGGTAGTGGCGCTGCCTTTTGATCGAAGGGTCCTGGGTTCGATTCCCAGTCAGGGCAAAAGTTTGTGTAAAAAACAGATGTTTGTTCTTGGGGTCATGAGTGTTTGTGTCTGTCTTTAGGTATGTTCCGAGGGACCCACGACACAAGGGAAAACCTTAGTGTGGGCCTTTAAGTGTGTAGCGTTTTGTTTAATGTTTATTTATCCAGATGTAGGTCGATACTTACCATCTTGAAATTAAGCTTTATTTTATTTTCTCAGTTAAAGTATCGTTACTCTACATATTTTTCTCTCTTTTCTTCATCTTGGCTTTTATGCTAATTCCGTAGCCATCAACAATCTAAATAGGCTCTGGTAGGACAGGAACCGCTCCATTCACATACTGACACACGATAATGACTCCAAAACGACAATTCAAGACAGAGTTTTTCATAAAACGCGGTATATGAGTCAAGAACATTGGAGTCGTATACATGAGTTACTAGGGTTGGCACGAGGTGGAAATACTGAATGAAGAAAGAATACTAAAAAAATTGAGATAATATAACAGAATGTGACAAATACTTGTCCTCCTATTCATAATCAGCCTCTATCAGTCCACTGCTGGACATAGACCTCTCCTATAGCACGTCACTGAGACCAGTCTTCAGCTCTTCTCATATATCGTCACCCCACCTAGTTAGAGGGCACCCTACGCTACATTTCTGATTCGCGGTCTCCATTATATACCGTTTAGAATGGAGGTTGTTTTTATGTTTACAACTTCATATTCAAATGGTTTAAATTAAAGAAAAACGCGTAGGTAAATAATTGAATGTCCGTTATATGATCTGACGCTGTAAGTAAAGTAGAGGTCCGTAACTTTCATGAAAAACATGGTCTCAGTCAAAAATTATTTTACAAGAGATTAGATAATAGAGAGAGAACTTACAATGTATATAGTTATAAACTTTCAGTGATGTTCAGAAGCATTATTAGGAAGTTCATGTGGCATTTGCATAGTTTCATTTCTATAAAATTTTCTTCAAAGATTTTTCACACGAAAGAAACTGATTCCTCTTTGATCAACCCTAGAAATCACCCCACGCATTCACCCCTTGCTCGAAAAAGTCACCCCCGCACGTCGGTAGAAACACAAAAAAGGGCTCCAAAAGGACGTTACGCATCTCAAGTAAGCGGAGCTCATTGCTTTGGGTCTGCAGATGTCTTTAATGGCTTTAAATTATATGTGGAGAGAGCTAACTGCCAAGATCTCGCGAGGACTTGATAGATTGTCCGGAAATAGTGCGATATTGGTTCTTTCTATGGGCTTTATTGGACGAGTGAATCATATTGATGTGCCATCACAAAAGAAACAAATTAGATATTCTTAAATCAGCTTATTAACTCGGAATCTTTATTGTTGGCAAGGATAGTAAAGCAGCAATTGGTAGGTAAAACTACAGATTATTTGAGGTCGAAATATAAAAAAAGAACAGTTTTCGTCTCTTCGTAGTAATTGTGCTATTAGCTGACTTTTGTACGGAAAGTTGAATTAAAAAAAAAAATCATATAGGTTCCTTGGAGAATGTTGTTCAAATTCATGGGATCGATCATCCCCCAGAATACCCCATACTCTCAAAACAACACTAAGTTTTCTTTGACTACGAAAAAGACAGACAAGTAGACTCAAACAAGAGTACAAAGTTTTCTTCACAAATATTCATTGCCTCGTTATTGAGTTTTGAAAATGTGGGTTGAAAAAAGATAATTTTACTTTACAAAAGTAAAACGTGCTAATTTCCGTCTCTTCCTGTACATATTCTGTTGCATTAAGATGTCAACGATGGTCAAAACCTGTCAATTTTCGCATTACACTCCCTTTGAAAATCGCCGACAGCTCAAAAAGGAAAAGAGTAAAAAATTAAATTAGATATCATTCGAAAACGCCTATTTAATACCGTGATTATATTAACAAGCGCGACGCGATAAGCGAAGCGGAAAAGTTAAACGCCCTCCCCGCCTCACTTCCCTTAGAAATCGTCTCTATTTACGCAATAACAATGCGTAATGACGATCGTTAGTAGTCGGTTTGTACACGGTAATTGACATTATTTTCCAATTTCTCTGCGATTTTTCCCGACGTAATGAAATCGCGCTAAGTCGTGCGCAGTCGCCTGTGGAGTGCTCGCCGATTACCCGCTCGCAGAACTTACATAATATGCGAGTGATCTAGGAAACACTTATTTGAATGTTGAATAACATCATTATCAACAATGTATTAGACCATTGCTAAATATAGTTCGACCTTAAATTAAGCACTGGGCAGGCTAGTAGGTAATTTACCTATGTACTTCAGAAGTATTTATGAAAAGATATAACAGGTCTTTACCTATGAAATTGTCAATTTTTTCTCAAGCTTTATTTTGTCTATAATTTATTTGATTGAAGAGCTATTACCAAAATGGTTTTTTATTTAAATATTGGCCATATATAAGGTCCTAATTTATTAGTCACTTTCCTTTTAACACGTTATTGTGTAGGTCAAAATATATCATTTGAACAAAAGCATAATATTAAATTTAAAAGGTCTTGAAAAATTTTGTTATGATATTTTTTCATTACTATGTTGAATAAACCCATCCATTCAAACGTAAATAATAATGGCAGTAGTAGAGCGGGCGAGCGGGGAGTGGACGGCTATAATCGAAAGAGAACCATTCCTTTATCTTTAAATGTTTTTTTTTTAAATTTACAAAATTTAATTTTCAGATAATTAATTTTTATGTTGTTTTTTGGAATACTATCAACCTATACAATAACGCCTTAGAAGGTAAGTGACTAATAAATTAGGACCTTATATAACGGAGATTTTGGGTAAAATTAATATTTTTTACTTTGGATCTATTTACTGAAAGCGAAGCTCAAATATAGCTCGTTTCATCTGTTACCCGTTTCATTGCTTATTTTTGCTGTACCTTTGTTACATTTACAACTTTCAATAAACTAAGTATGATGAAAAGTAAATTAATGTTGTCCAAACCTTTCCACTATTGTATGAAAAACGGCAATTTCATAGACCCTGTTATAAACACTTTATTGTATTAGTCCTTTACTAATTTTTATAATTCGAACGGCACGGCAAGGCACTTCAAAATTTGAATTACCATTGCCCCTTATGTTATCAGCTTCTAGTATTAGTATTACATAGAAGGAAATGGTAATACAACTTTTTTTTTCGACTTTTTATACTAAGGTAATCAGCTGCTAACTGAAGTTGTATGGTGAGGCGAAATATTTTTTTCACATTTCGCCATATGTTCCTTGGGATAGTTGTTCAGTTTCGTGGGGTGATTCAGATCCTTAGTTTTTGCTAAATAATTTAAAGTCACTCAAAACAGACATTTCGATTAAACAATATGCCGTGTGGTGATCAGTTGAGAATAACACCACCCCATTTCTTTCCGTGGGTGCCGTAAGAGGCGACTAAGGAAACACAAATGAGACCTGCCTCCTGGTAATCCATCTTAGGTAACGACACCTCACTTTGTTTTCATTCTGAGGTGGCGTCCTAGGTCTCATGCGGTGTAGTAGGCTCTGTAAAGGTCCGTCTGGTTCGCGACCACCCTCCTACCGAAGTCCGACGCTAAACAGCTTGCTGTGTTCCATCGGTGCGGGAGTACCAGTGCCTTAATTGGCGTTTTCTGGGTTAACTCGCTCCATCGTCGACATTACCAAGATTGAGGTCAAGAGTTAATCCATCTTATAATAAAAAAAAATGCATATTTCAATGTAATTATTTTGATCAATTTGACCAAAATTCCATCACTTCCATTACTGGTCGATCAGAGAACAAAACCTGTCCCATCAACTATGACACGAGCTACCAAAATAAAGGGGCACACCATACTACACGCGTTGTCTATTGAACCGACTAAACACAATATAGACCCGTTACACATTGTTTTAAACGCGACAAAGCCGCGGATGCAATCGCCACGCTCCATCGCGGTTGTGTGCCGGCCTTTATTTTATAATTTACTGGTAGTTTGACCAGGGTTTGCCCATGTATTTCATTAATTTAAAAAATATAAGGAACGTGATAGCAGAAGCCAGTTCTCTTTAGCAGTTTGGAAAAGTCAGAACAAAGGACACGAGGGATTTTTTTTATTATTATTATGAGATGGGTTAACTCTTGACTTCAATCTTGACTAAGGTCATAGATGAGGTCGACGATGGTGCGAGTTAACCCAGAAAATGTCAATTAAGGCACTGGTACTGCTGTACTGTGTGCCAACTGCTAAAAAACTATTATAACCACATCCATTTACTCCCAGAATTATTGTGACCTACGTTGCCAAGCGGTTTGAACCCCGATTGGGGCAAATATTTGTGTAAAGAGCATTTGTGTTTGTATCTGTCTTTGTGTATGTTTTAAGGGACTCAGCACACAAGGGAAAACCTAAGCGTAGGCCTTTGGGTATGTAGCGTTCATGTATCTTATTTCTATTTTATTTAATGATCTAGTCTAAGACATAGTGAATATTCTGCCAAAGTCACTTAACAGTAAATAATTGTCAATAAAAAAATTGTTTAAAGTTGACGAACAAACAAACATACCCATCGCGTCCGGAACTTTTATATTCTTATACCCATCATTTATCCGATCGTGTAAAACAATTCTGTTTCCTGTTATACGCTTTTGTTTGTACCATTTGTTATGATATTTGACGTGATTCAAATCGTAGCACAAAGTGATAACAATGTAATGGCATTTCATATGAGAAATAGGTTACAAAATGTGTGACACAAAACTGAAAATTAGCTACAAACTTGCCTAAGCGTCACGTCACCTAGGTGTAATGTATTGAATTTAATATAAAAATCTATTTGGGATTGCTACATTGTTTCCGATTTGAACTACTGTTAAAATTGATTCGACAGCTTATGTTAGCACAATAAAGTTCATTTATGTTTGTAGAAGGATAGTTTGATAGATTGGGACAGTTCTGAATTTACTATTCCTTTTGCTGCCTTTGGTTTTCAACATTATTAAAATCCAGATTCTTACAATGTAACATTAATTATGACATTTTTTTTGCGTTTGTAGCCATTGAATATGACAATAGTTTTTCAAAAAAAAAAATTATACTTACGTATCCAAACTTCCGTTGATTAAAATCTATTGTGTTTCACAAACACTCACCTTCTGTAACAAAAGAAACAACTTCACTTAAAGATTCAAAAATATTCCCATGATACAAAATAAGTGCGTTTCCACAAATAATTTAAAATTTCTCCGCATTCGGATTCTTTGTTAAATTTAAAAATAATAGAACGAACCCTATTCCGCTTTATCGAGTATTTGAAGAATACAGTATCTATTGAGGGAAGAAATTTTAAAATATGTGTGACAATTATCGGTACACGACGTTAATAGTCTCCTTACATTGTAAGGAAGACAGATAGCAAAAAACTCCCCCCTGTATAAGAGAGATTTATTCTCAAATTACTTATAAATTTCGCCTCTGAACTCTACATCGGGCTCTCTTATAAAAATGTATTTAAAACGTCACTGTAGAAAATGATTTATAGGTAATGAGTGTCGTAAATTTGTCCACTTGCTCCTAGACTATAAGGGCGATAAATATTGAGGACATTGTAGGGGATTTTTTTTTGAGACCCTGAAATTTGCGTTTAAATTCTTGTGAAACTTTTTAATTAATAGGCTTGAAACAATCGGTAACGTAGCTTTCTGATACGTTGTGTGGTCTGCCTCTCTTAGGCACACACAGTTGGTTCATAATTATTATTATTTACTAACTTTCCACCCGGGAGTTCGTTCCCGTGGGAATTTGGAAAAATTATGTAGCCTATGGTTAGTCCAGGGGGTCAACTACCTCCACACTAAATTTTATCAAAATTAGTCCAGCTGTTTGAGCGTGAAAGAGGAACAAACATCCATACATACAAACTTTCGCGTTTATAATATTAGTAAGGAAGTTAGGATTCAATTTAGGCTATATAATAAATAAAAAGTATTCTAGGTTGTACTGATTGTATAGGTTCGTTAACATAGCTACCTTTGAAACAAGAAGCTATGGATTTTCCTATTAAAAGACCCTTACGTCATTATTTGTATATGCTTTTTTTTTTAAATGGCGTCGCACAATCATGATTTTGCCAATGTCTGAGTATTTTAATCGAAATTAAAATACAGAATGGCGAAGTCACCAATATCAAATAAAGAAATCCTTTACGGGTTCTAGTACGTCAGTCTCGTCCGATGTTATGACCCCCAACACCCCTCCTTAGGGGTACCGACAGGACAAAAAAGAGGTTTGACATGTGATACTTTTATTATTTGGAGAATACTCATATTCGTTTTCTTTATTAAAACCACAAGAATACTGAGTTAGATTATTAAAAAAACACCGCAAAATGAGCAAAAATTTTGTTTAACAAATCACGGGCAAAAGGTATCCTTTCCTCCTTGACAAAGCATCTAAACAGTACTTAAACATGAAACAGTAACAATTTCCCTTTTTTTGACAAGGACGAAAGTATATATCTGCATTTTTGCAACCTGCCTGCAATTGCATCCTTTACATTCAGAACTAATAAGTTAGGGTCGTTTCACACATGGGAATATTCAATATTCATGTTCTGCTCTAATACCTTTTGTTAATTTATGCAAGAAGATCATACGGTTTTTATTTACAAAAAAAATACAAAGAGCTTCGTCAAAATTGCGATCGCAGTGTCACCCAACACTTCGCAAGGGAGAACTGAAATAAAAAAATCTATCAACCCCAACCTAACATGTCATTGTGTTTCTTATTTCTGTCACTTTAAAAGTTTTTTTTTAAATTTAATACGAAGTCTAAGGAACAAAAAGTGTCTAATTGTAACAGTTTTTTGTCGTTAGATTTTAAGGTCGATTATTTTTTGCATTGTTCGGTAGGTTTAAAAACTTTTGGTTCGATAGGGGTTGTGAATTAAAAATTGTACTTATAGAAAATTTCACAGTTGATAGAGAATCGTCTAGGAACTATACTACTTACTTATAGTTTTCATTGCAATGATTCTTAAAAATTGTATTATTCCGACATTCGATTGCTTGTATTATATGACACTAAAGAATTTTTGAGCAATAAAGAATTTACATACATACATACATACAACTTGTAAATTATTTGTTTGAAAGCTGACGTATTCAAAATGGTTCTTAGTTATATTTGATCAAAAATGGTTCAGCCGTTTCAGGGTTATAAGCGATGAATGTCGGGGTTGACATTTTTTTTTACATTTTAGAGTTATTAATTATTAAGTTATTTGAGAAGGCTGACTAGAAACTTCAAACTGTAAGTTTAATTATAAAGGAACTCTTGAATAATTATAGCACCCAAACACCTGTGAGAAATTAAGGTGAAAACTCCAAACCATGTTATTAAAGCAGCTCAATCGATCGGAAAGGGTTCGATTCTGAAGAAACTTATAATAAATCTGGACAAAAGAGATCCGGTCTAAAGCCGGATTTTATTATAAGAAGCAATTTTTTACACTATAGTTTCCGATCAGTGTGAATACGCCTTAATTATCGGCTCCAATATGTGTCGCACCCTTATTTTTTACTTTTTAAACTTTCACAATACTTTCACGCTGTTTAAATTTGGATTGTTTTTTTCTTCTTCTTTTGTTTGTCGTGGCTTTCTTTTTTTAAATAAAAATACGTAGTTTACTATCTGATGTAACGGTTGTAAGTATATCGACATATTATTAGATTAGTATTACTTTCGCTTTTTTGTTCTTTTTTTTCATGACCCCCCATTCATTTTGCTAACTAATTTAAGTCACAAAAAATGTGACAGTGACAGACAGATCTTGTCAACATTCGAAGCTTCTAGGTATCAAGTCTTGACTTATAAAATACGTAGATGCATATTTTTTTCATAAAATCTCAATCAACAGAACTTCCGAAGTCGCTTCTATTCACAGGGTGCTCTCGAAGGGGTTAGTTTGACATGACATGTATACCTGGGATGTCTTTAATAAGCCAGAAATTGTTTTGAACTGTGATCGGTAAGCGTGAAGATTTCGTAAGGATTAGTAGGACGGCAGTGGGTCCTTTTATGTGTTTCTCAAACTTTATTTCCTTAACTATTCATAAAATAGGTATTTGAGTGCAATAACTGTTTTTTTTGTATATTTTTTTATAATTTTGTATAAATTCATTATTTTATTTTGTAGGTACCGTTACTTTATTCTTAGATCGCATACGCTACGCACTCAAAGGCCCACACTAAGGTTTTCCCTTGTGTCGTGGGTCCCTTGGAACATACATAAAGACATAAACAAACACCCATGACCCGTCCGAGAACAAACATCTGCTTTTTACATTTTATTTAAAGTTTTTCCTTCCTGTACTGTTGTATTAACAGATTAATTACTTCTTTACAATATGGTTGTTGATATCTATAAATATAGAGTAAAAACGTTTGCTACTGGACAAATATAAATGTTTGACAACCAGTACCATCAATAGAATCTGTGTTACCATTGATTGGTACCACAAAGAACTACAAACTTTCATTCTTATTGTAAACTGATATATTTATATTATTTTCTTAGTCCCCTTCTTACTAAACAATATGTTTTTAATCCTATATTTTTTTAGGGTAACTTATATAAAGAAATAATTTGAAAAGTAAATACGTTGCGGTATTTGAAAAATTGCAATTTGGTTAACTTGATGTGAGTAATTTGTTTTATAGAAAACTTAATGATACTTTATTTGCAAGGGAAGCTTTGAAATATAGCTGTGATGGAAGTGGTTTTAATAGATAAAAGGGAATTCACCACGACATTTTAACTACCTAACTAAGAAAATTTTATGATTTGAATCGGTCCACCAAATGAATGAATGAAAATATTTATTTCAGATCAACGAGTCCATGTTTTATTAGTAACAAGAATCTTATAACTATGTTAGTAGAATTTAAAATTAACATTGTTCAGCACACGTAGGGATGACCAATGCTTCAGTATTGGACCGTCCACTCTGTCTGCAATGACCCTCAGGAGCCTGTTAGTACTGCACTTAATGCAAGACCACAGGGCCTGGAAGCCATCTGCCAAAACCAAACTAAACCAAAACTTAAGGATTAATCCGAAAAATCATCTAAATATAATCTTTTCTTTCAACTACGTAATGTTATCATTCATCACTACAAAACCTATCACAAAGGGCGTATTTTTTGCTTAGATCCAAAACAATGCAGAAATTTTATATGAAATCTCATTATTGCACTGTTTTTTTTTATTGAAAATAAACATTGCCTGAATAAAACCTACTTGGTGAGGAAAAAAAAACAAATGGCACGCACTCTGTACGATTCGATTGTAAAACTTTAATAAGTTTTCATCAACTTGAGTTTTTTGAATAGGTATATTTTATAACGGTAAAATAGATTGGTAGTTAAAAGTAGGTAAAGTAGATTACGCGCCTTGCTAAAGTGAGTAATAAATGCAAATTTAATAGAAAAGAAGTTCGAACCAAAACTTTTTATTAAACAGCTCAGCCTATCCCAAAACCGGCATAAAACGCAAAATTTCCCATAAAACGCCTACAAGTAAATAAGCACACTATTAAAAACACAGAAACATAAAACCAGCCACAAACTTTACGACACTATATGATAAGTAACATCACAGCTTATCATATCTGAAGCATTCGAGATGACAGATCGGGAATTCAAAATGTTATGACAATCTAAGCGCTCCCTTACCGAGATCATACCATAAAATAACCATTTCTAACATGTTATACGGCCCCGTAAAAAAAGGTACATCCGACATTGTTGATGTACGGGTTAAATGGCCATCTAAATGTGTGTATATTAAAATTGCGACGATACAAACTACTCGATCGGAAACCGTATAAAATCACCTTAGGATGTAGGGCTAAGAATGTTATAGAACTGACTGGCAATCAAGATATTGATTAAATGGTAGTTTTTCAGAATTCGGGTAGAAAATTTGATTAATGTCATATTTTATGGAGATGTTATCTAACATATTGGCATACTTTAGATTCTGCTATAGGTACCCATAATATTTTCAACATAGACGAGAACAGAACATTTTTTTTTGTTTTTATTAGCGCTGAAAAAATTCGTGTAGTAGGTAATCTTGTTTAGAATAAGACCAAAAAATCTTGTTGTCGTAAAAATCGGTGCTGTCTTAAAAAACTTATTAAGCTTCTATTAAGTATATGTATAAATTAAAGAAACGGTTTACCAAATTATATTTGAACAATAAAACATCACGAATAACATTAAGTAAATTAAATCAAATAATTTTCAAACACAAACCGTTTTTCTGGAGCATCACTTCCTATGACATGTCTACAACAATCCTAACTCCACGCAGTACGCTCCGTTACCAGGTAGCTGGGTTGAGCATGTGAAAAGTGAGTGTTAGAAGCCCAAACACATAAATAAGACATTAGCAGATCGTATGAGCCACTGTGTTTAATTGTTTACACGGTATTCAAGAACTATGGCAAACAATTGTAGGGATTATAGTTTATGATACGGTACAATTTATTTTTGACAAACGCGACCTTAAGAATGACAGTTTAATTTTTAAGAAAAATAATATTTTTTTTGATTTATTTTACTTTAAACATGGAACATTATCAGCATCAACAAACAAATTCGAACTGGAGTAAAGATCCAAAAAGCTAATACAAACGTTTGCTTGTTGATATACGTACAGTAGTAAATATCTAGGAAGGTATACTTAATTCTTAGAAATTCAGACAAGAAGCCTAAAACTATAGTACAAGTAAATATGAAGTGACGTCAAAATGCACACCTCCACACCCAGTCTTTTAGTAAAACTGCGAATGAAAAAACCAAAATTATGAGCTTATAATAATTTTACTCAAGAAAATGTGGGCTTTGCTTATACCAATGGGACAAAGCTTGTATGTATTTAACTTACGTCAAATAATAATTTTGTAGGAAGTTCATGTAATCGATCACAACATTTTAGTAGGTGTTTTTTGGAACTTTAAAATTGGAAGAAAATTTTCGTTTCTAAATAAATTTGAATGGGGCCAAAAAACGTTTTTATAACTCTATGACGCTATAATAATCAATAATTTGCCCAAGTTAATGATAAAATAAAACTAAATATAATAGAAAATGGAAAACATAATAAACATGTATTTTAATAATAATAATGGTTTTATAATTACGACTCATCTGATACGTAAATATATAGTAATCTACATAATACTGCACTTCATATGTACTAAATAAATAAGTAAACATTTAAAAATCAATGAATCAGGTTTTATTTTATTTTAGTTTTCAAACTTAACTTCTTACCCCTCAAGAATTCGACACAAAGATAAGAACCCAATACATCAAAATTATGCAAAACACGCAATTAATAAAAATAGACGACCGTAATCGGTCATTAAAAAATAAAAACACGTGTAAATACGTTATCCATAGATATATCAGTGGAAAATATCACAATCCTGAGGGTCAGAAACAGCAGTGGAGTGTTAAAAAGGCGCGTGAAGTGGACACTAGATGGGACTCGATAAGAGCACCCCACCTGCCCTACGAGAGGGACCGTAAAAAAAATGAATAGTGTACTTACTCTTTTGTCATTTTGTGTTGTTTTTGTTGACTGTACTGGACGTTATGAGATATATTGTTTTGGATTTTGTAATGGAAATATAGACTTTGAGAAATACTTTTTTGCAAAAAATATTAAGTTTTTGAGTCAGATTTTTCATAATAAATTATACCTACTTCATTCCGTAACAAGTGTCTTATCGAAACAAAGCTTTTTGCGGTTGCGAAATTAGTTCTCCGTACAACTTTACGTTGATAGGTATATGCTATGAACGCGCCGCGTTTACAAGTCGGTTTTACAAACTTACTGTTGTGGTTGATTTCACTATTTTAATAGGAGATAAGATGAAAAGTTAGTTTTTTCAATGGCATTGGTGGTTTGAAACGATAAGACAATTGTATTGAAATATAATATAGTTTGTCTCTATAGCGTTGTTCAAATTATCGCAAGTTACCTTCAATAGTATCGCATTATAAACATAAAATGCAATCTTAAAAAAAAAAAAACTATTGATAGATTTTGATCACATCCATTATAATTTCACGAACGGTCTTTTATAGGTACACAATTAATATGTGAAAATTTTGAAGCAATGGAGGAACTATTTTCATTAGATACTAGCTAGATACTAGATAAATTTTATCAAATTGGTCCAGCTGTTTGAGCGTGAAAGAAGAACAAACATCCACACATACTTACATCCATACATCCATACTTGCAAACTTTTGCGTTTATAACGTTAGTAAGGACTTAAAGTAACGGATATCTAATAACAATCGATAGAGTATCGGTCACATGACTATAGTTTCCGGAATACCTTCGTCCGGCGCCGGACCCACCTTCTGTTTTGACCCGTGTCAAAATATTGTATTGAGTGTACTATTACAAGGCAGAGGTATAGTTATTATGTCTTATCTTTGTATGTAAGTACATTCACCGTAGCGGAGAGCTGAATTTCGCACTAAGGACGAACGTCAGACAAGGATTTGTGCTGTCTTTGGATAGTTATCCTCGCTCGCCAGAGCCTTGTCCATTGGTCAGCAGGGTTCACAGAGGACAGATTACATTGGCGTTTAGGAAAGAAGGCACCTCAAACTATAGTAACTAGTATACTATAAAACTATGCCTTAACATTAACACTCAACAATATTGGGTGATTTTAAATCAGCTGCGTCTGTATTTCCGAGCTCATATAGCCTGAATTTCTTTAAAGTTAGAGTGAATAGGCTTCTTCTGGGTGAGCTTGCTATATCCTCCTTCGCATCTTCGCTCTTTTGCGAGACTGTTGTCAAGAGCGCACCCGTTGTTAATAAACAAAAATAGCTAGCAAAACTATACGGTGTGAATTCTCAAAAACCTATACATAATTCTCAAAAATTATTTTGGATTAAATCGACTAATGGCAGAAGTTTCATGGCGATAAGAAAGAGTGTCATTTTTTTCCAGATTTCGAAGTTCCTCAGGAATTTTTTTGTGTTTTAGTGGTCTAATTTACATTTTCTAGCTAGGTACTGAGACCAGCGCATTAGGTTACTCCATTTTCATTGCAAAACCATTCTTATCGTAACGGCACAGAGTGAACGAATGTAGTAACCCGATGGGCGGCCTTCTATACTTCAAATTTACAAGGCGTACACGTACAGTCACATACACAAATGAATAACTACCCAAGTAATTAATAACTACACAAAATGACGAGCGATCGATTGACAGGTTGAATCGTCCGGGTCCGGCGTCGCGTCGGACCGGACGCTTCCTCCGGACGCGACCCACGTCCACTGCTTTCATTTCATTCCTATACAACCCAATAAAATAATAGCCCTCAACAGCCTTTCAGATGACCGAAATTACTTACAAAACCTGCGTCGATATAAATTTTTGGTTTCTCTATAACATATCTCTATGGTAATCCCTACTAATATTATAAATGCGAAAGTAACTCTGTATGTCGGTCTGTTATGCTTTCACGCCTAAACTACTAAACCGATTTGGATGAAATTTGGTACAGAGATAGATAAGACCTTGGGAAAGGACATAGGCTACATTTTATCCCCCAGCTGGGCACGATATAACCACGAGGGTGGAGCAGCGGACGATAAGATAGTGTTACATAAATTATGTTAAAATAAAATCGTAATCATTCGATTTTTTTTCCATATCTCAAGTTTGTAAAAGAGAAGCATGTTTGTGAAAAAGATATAAATCAAGGGTTGGTGACTAGACAACTTTTTCATGAGAAAGTTTACTGCAGGCGACTTTTTTATCACTCCTGATCACATTTTTCTTACATAATGGATATTCATTGATAGAACTTAATAAAAAGTTTTTTATATTTGCTAGACTTTAAAATGGTCTTAAGAAAGGAATTTTTAGAAACGCAGAAATACGAGTCTTACGAATTGTGTATCAAAACAATTCCATCAAGAAGCGATACAGTTTTATAAATAAAGAGTAAGAAAGCATAAATAAAAGTGCAGACGATGTGCAAGTGTGAATGAGGAAGGTCGGAAACCTTACACTTGCACCGCGGGGCTTCGGAAATTAACTGGCGCAGTAATTAAATAGCTGTAATTACTTAATGCAATCAGACAGCATTGTCACTGTCTAGCCAGGGCTTATTGCCCCTGCCTAGATTTTCTTTCAGGGCTCGTGATTTATGCATTTATAGGTCGCCATGTACTTGGTGATACCTCCTTGATAACGAAAAGATGGTGGATATGTAATCTTCCGAAACATCAGCGAAAACTTTTTGTAGTCTATTTCCCAATAACTAATACTTATTTGGGATTAGTATAGTTCGATGTTTCTTCGTTTTTTTTAATAGTGAAACCCAAAAGTTAGATAAATAGCTAATAGAAGTTTTTTTTTACATGTTGGTTATTTATAATTTTGAAGAGTCTTTGGAATTGTAAATGAAGACGACATTTTTCTGATTTAAGATATTAAATAGAATCTTTAAAATTTTCTAACAATTTAAATTCTTACAGTTGCATAGTTTGAAAACCTCTATTACTTACGTGTTTAAAGCTACTTAGTATCCTTGAAGTTTTTAATTAGTAAGACCATTTCAAGGCAATTACGAAAATGAGCTGTAAAATGACGTCTACAGCCTGATAACCCTACCACAGTTGCTATTAATTCGTGCCTTGCATTTTGCACGAAAAATTTTATGCCAGTATTTAATTAACTTCTGTGAAAAAGTACCGCAACGGAATGCAAACTTTTTTGGTAATAAACGTTCGCCTTAATTTAGTTATGTCAAAATTACGACTGCATTAAATCAATTCGCCTAAATGAGTTGGGAATTGGTTCCTATTGTACGGATTGAGAAAGCATAAAGCAATTGCCTAAAATTTCCATCGAACTTTGAATGTTATAAAAGCATAATTTTTAATGAGATATTGATATCCTAATTTTTTGTTTGCTTGTCCTTTTTAGTGAGTAATTATTGTACTCTTAGACTTTTGTGGAAGCCACATATTTTACTGCTTATGAAGATGACCCACGTATTATATTCATTTATACAATAATGTAATTATTACTATGTATGTCGTGTAGTGATAGGTTGAGAATAACACCACCTCACAGGCGACAAAAGAAATACAAATGAAACCTGCCTACTATTAATCCACCCCAGGCAACGATACTTCAATTTTTTCTGAATCTGAGGTGGCGTCCTATAGTCTCATGCGGTGTGGTAGGCTTTGTAAAGGGCCGTCTGGTCCGCGATCACCCTCCTACTGAAGTCCGACGCCAAACAGCTTACTGTGTTCCGTCGGTGCGTAGGAGTACCAGTGCCGTAATAGGCATTTTCTTGGTTAACTCGCTATGACCTTGGTCAAGATTGAGGTCAAGAGTTAACCCACCTTATAATAAAAAATATATAATAAAAAAAATATCATGTACTGTAGAGCCTCGTGACCACTGACAGTGAGTATGCGATCTAATGAGACGCAAGAATCAATCTGTTTTGCATACATTTCCTAGGCACGAGCCAATGTTACGCCACATCTGCTTCACGTGCCTCCACACTCATCTCAAACCATTTTGCATACCAACTTTTTTAGCCATGCAAATTATTACCTTTATAAATCGCCAGCAAGGGAGTAGATAGGGGCGAGTCAGTGAATCTCCTCGTATGCAAAACGCTCTAAATTTTATGCAGTATAACATAGGATAATACTCGCAAAATCAGGGCTTACCTGTGATATATGGAACTTATACCACCACCTTAGTAGCACGAGCGTCTCCATAGTATGCAAACTAGATCTTATTTATTAGGACACACTTTCTTCAATAGGGATATTGGAGTATATATGCAAATAAGCAAGACATTAGCACGCGTCTTTTTTGAGCTATTTAAATGTATGCAAAGCACTTTGGCCCACGTATATTATAATATGAACCTTATCACTAGTGAATAAGAAACGTCATTGGATTGTTAATTGAAGGAACCTGGAAAAGATAATGGTGCAAAAGAAATATTAAATTGTCTGATTCGTATGTTATTGTATGTGGGAAGTGAGCTAGACACACGATGTAACAGCCCTCGCACACGACGATACACGCGTCTTCAATTTTAATATGAATTTATGTTTCTTCATACGCCTTACGTTGAATTTTTATAGAGTCGTACTGGTGCTTAGATATGGAAAGTGCGCTAACCTGTAAAAGCATCAAGAAGCACCAATCGCATCGTCATTTTAATAGAAAAGTTTGTGGTCAGATACTAAGTGTAAAGTTTAATATACATTATACAGTTAAGAACAAAAGGCATTCAGAAATATGCAAGCGCACAGGAAACTGTGACATGTGTTGAAGCAATGTTTTCTGTTTCATAGCCGTGGGGTATAGTTTGTACTGGATTGTTTAGAATGACATTGTTGTCTACAAGAGAATACTCTGAAAACTATGACAAACGGCAAACAGAAACGTTGCAAATAATAACAAAACTTTCTCATTATGCATATGAAGCGACGTGATACTAAAACTCATTATTTAAATCGATGGTTTCTATTGTCGCACCAATTTACGAGAGCCGTAACGGATCGATCGAGTTATTCTAAACTGTGTGAATTTGAATATTTTTTCAATCAATAACTGATATATGCAAATTTAAGACATTATGCGACCGACAATACTACGACCGTTATCGGAACAATTTGGGATTTCATCAAAGGTGCACCAGAAAATAATAAATTGAACGCTATTGTTGCGAATGACGTAGAGATGGAACCCTTCGAGAGCAAGAGGTTGGTAGTATCCAAAAATTAACCAATGATAGGTCTAAATTTAATTTCACGATTCGATACCTGCCCTTGTCGATACAAAAGTTCCATAATCAAATTATGCAACCGATGCTACCATTGTTGGTTACATGCATAAATTTAAGGCATCTCATTGTAGACACTTGGAAGGGGTTAAGGAAGCTGACAATGCTGAAGATATATCGAGATGGGTATTGAACGAAATACCGTGTGGGAAGAAGGGTTCACTTGATGATACTTATCAGATAATTGTTACGAATTGCATCGAGAGATTAATTTTTGACTGATCATTCTTTGACTCAGTACAAACTTTCAAAAAATAAATACAAATATTAAAATAATGAAGAAATAATATCTCAAAGTAGTTATTTTTCTAGAAGCCAAGTAATTTTACCGTCAAAGCGACACGATGCCAATCAAATGTGTTACAAATCCCACCCTTAGTGGAAACAACGCGAATATCGCATTACAAAAAGTTCGTTATGAAAAGAAACCGTTACCATTACCCAAAAGAGTCCAAAGGGTAGGACAGAGCGAATGAAAGCGATCCAATTCTAGAAAAATTTTCTAAGCGAAATACGGTTTTATTACATAAAATTGTTGAAAACGAAAAAAAAAATGTTGGTATAAAACTTTTGTTTGTAAAGAGAAATATCACCTATTGTAGACATTGCTTGTACTAATTATTTTATGTATGTGTGGGTGATACCAACCCGCATTGGGCCAGCGTGGTGGACTATGGCCTAAATCCCCTTCGTGTTTCGAAGGGAGGCCCGTGCCCCTCGGTGGGGATTGGTAAAAAGATGTGTGGGTTTGAAAAATTAACTAGGTCATTAGGACGAAAATATTGTTGAAGTCCGTCCTACCAAGATACTTCGTGCTTGTTTTGATACATTGCCTATTTTGATCTGTATTTCTATCAAGCATTCTCAGTTAACAAGTCTTCGTTGTGGATATCATAAACCTCTAAAATGTAAAGTATGTCTAAGCTAGTCGCGCCTTTACCAGTAATGATATGGAGCACGGGCGTTGCATACTTTAGTGAGAGAAAAGAAATTTCAAGGAGACGTTGCGAACATTGATATGTAGATGAGATGGCACAGGTAGCGAAGGGTGTTATTGAAATTAGAGATACATATATGAAATTCGAGCTTGGTATTACCGATCGAAGGCAGGTGACGAACACGACATATATGACTGTTGTTGCTTTTGCTTCTTAGCTGTAACGGTTTTCTATTATTGGTACTGTGTGAAATGAGAACTTTCGAATCCATTAGGATGTTTGCCAATTTAGTTAGTTTTGCAAAAATAATGCTAATGAATTTTAAGACTAAGACAGAATGTCGTTTGGTTTAATTTAAATCAGGTGTTCCATTTTACAATGACAAATGTGAAATTGGGAAATTTATCTCAAAATGAAGAATTATATGCCTCCATAAATTCAAAATATAGACTTCCAAAGGCAATCTGCATAAGAAAGCACACAAAGATGTCGCAAGCCATTACACACTTTGCATAAGAAGAGTCCACGCGCGAATTTACATATGGACGCCCGAACCAAATCTACTCTTTTCTATCTCCGCCTTTATTACCATATTATATATTAGGTGCCTCTAGCACGGGCCAAGAATTCATACTTTGAAGCCACGTGCTAAGTAACGCGAATCAAATTTACATTAAGTCCGGCACGAGCTTGCATTTTTGCATAAGAAGATAACAATTCTCCGAAAGTGTTTACATTAACGTATGGGACAGGAGGTGTTGGGCTGAGTAAAATATTTGTCAGATACATTGATTTGTTTATTATAATACATTTCATGCAAATGACCAAAGTAACGGCATTCAAAACATTTTTGGAAATATAAATAAAGAAGATAGCCAGTAAATTATGCAAATCATTAATTTAAGTTCGCTAATTTGAATGAGGTGGAAAACCGTAAAATTTCGTGATACTGCTAAGTTACTTGAAGGCTTCCACTGTATCGCCTGATACGTCAACACAAACATTAAAAACGATGCCTGAAAACATGCAATTAAAAAAATATTTATTACAATTTTACTGCAGCAGTCCTGAATAGTAGTATCGCATATTTTAGGAGAAAGAGAGCAAGGAAATTTTAAAAACCGTAGCAATTTGTCAGTGTTCCATATCGGGCGAGGCTTAGTCAATAATAAAAATTTCCCAACTTTTTTCTCGTTTTGGGCAATATTAAACACGCGAAGCTTCGTTCCGTTTGTAGCCAGAAGACGGTATACATTTCATTATTTACTTATGACAGACTAAAACAACGTTGCAAAAACTATATTAATTGCCGCAAACTTTGGTTGCTAATACCGGCCTAATTTTTAACTCGGCAAAGTTTGCCTGCTTAAAATATTTGTCTTGAAGAATTTATGCTAATATTCACACCTATTATTATAAATTATGTGCTAGTATATTAAATAAAAAATTTTTAATGTCGTAGCAGATCTTGTCCATTGAGGTTTATGGAATTTAAAAAATTACAATTTGCAATATGATGTTGCCATTTTCTTGAAGGATCGAAAACTGACCACTTTCTTATCGCACAGAAGTTCGGACACTTTCATTGCATCTTACACTTTATGAAAATTCGAAGTGTGCATACAAATAGAATCATTTATCATGGTGCATAGAGTTATGAAAGCGTATTAGAGTAGAATTGGCAGCGTGCGCCACTGGCAGCCATTTGCCGAGAACTCGCGAGCGACTTCCGATGGACGATTCCTCAAATACTTTCCTTATTTGGGGAAATTGCTCTTTTGATTACTTCATTTTGAATTCTTCCTGGATGGGTACTTGTAGATATGTAACTTTAAATAATGTTGGGGCGGGCATAAATAAAACCAAAGGTACGTTTGAGTGTTTTGTAGATTTGAGATTTAAAATTAAGCAACGAGGATTATGCTGTAGTAGATTACAAATAAATGAGGCTAGTCTGCATGTATGATAGATATATCTAGTTGAAATTCTCAATTTTAGAATAATGTGTTAAGTAGGTTAAATTATTTAAATAATTTTTGGGTTAGCAGTAGCTACTTTGGAATAGGTTATTGTATTGTATTGAATACTACAACTCTTTTGTAATAGCATCAATTTGATACGACTGCAATATATTAATATTCTTAACTTTCATTTTATAATTTTGGTAATTTATTTACCTTTAGGATTTTTTTTTTGCGTATGATAGTTATTTGAGGTATAGACCTCAAAAAAGGTAATATTAATTACCTGAGATACAGGCATTAATAAAATAACATTAATTAACCTAGCTTGGGCGAGTTAATGTTAAGGTTTTCCTTTTATTTTGTACACCTAGCCCTTAGTGATTTACTGTGAATTTCTTGGTTTAATCATGATTAAAATTAACTCACTCAGTGGGTGCTATTCCTTTTCTTACAAGAAGTGGTCTATTAGACGCTAACTAGTTCATCAAATGGTATGGGCGGAATATTCCAATGTTTATGGCATATCCAACAAGGACGTCGGCTACTCTAGCCAGAATTAATCAAATCAACTAACCCCAACCCACCACTTTCCGATATAATTAACGCAGACGTGTATGCGTGTGGACAATACGTGAATGACCTTCGTTTGTGTGCGATAATGAACGATTATAAGAGAACTAGTTCTAGTTCTACATAGTTCTATGGTTTTGGTCGATTATTCTGATTGAGACCTTTTAGCGTTAATGTTAAGGTTGATAATTTGAATTTGTGAGTGGTTTATAATGCTTTGTGGGTTTGTTGTTTGGTGTACATGTGTGGGTTGATGAGTCACATTTTTTTTGTTTCGTGGGTATAAGGCGCGAGGGTGCTCGCGTGGGGTGGCTACTACCCCTTGCTTGGCGCAACCCCATCTTATTAATCAGTGAAGTACCGGCCGTCTCTTCACATGTCTGCTTGATAGCAAGCAACGCTTCTAATTAGAAATTCTTTGGATATTTTAACTAGAATCTTTTCTTTTTATTTGAATCTTACTAGAAAGCGAAGTCTTGAATGGTTTGCAATTCAATATCTCGATTCACGAGAAGTTTATATTGAGAATTTATTTATTCCTAGACTTGAGATTTGTTTCAAGAAAGTATAAAAATAACTATACCTAGTAAGAAACATTGTTGCTGTTGTTATCTTTATAGTGTAGGTTTTAAGATTTAACACTATGACGAAGCGTAAGCTTATTCGAACGTTTCAAATTATATACAAATCAAGATAAGAAGATCACTTTAACATTAACATATATAAAAATTCCAGCTGTCAACTCTTTCCGGGCATACTCTAGAAGCTAGTAAGTGGGACGCGAGGGTTTTGTTGTATCGAAACGCTGACAACCTATTACATCTAATAACCCTCAGAAAGAATGTCAAATACAGCATCAAGTGGTTTTAAAACAACATGATGTTCTGCCTACCCGGAAAGGGATTGTAGGCGTGATGGTATGGATTGAATTATATAAAAAGACACAAAATCAATAAAAGCGATTAAAACAGAACAACACCTACAACCGTACACAAACAACGTAACTTTAATTTTCAATAAAACTAGTTACCATCAAAACTTGGTGTTCAAATGAATAATTATGTGGAATTATAAACGTCCCCAATAGCTGGTTATTAGTGTGTCAGTTAAGGTGTTCAGTGTTAGTTGGTTTATTTAGTACTACCATAGACCTTATAAAGCAAAGGATTGTAAGACTTTTTTTTGTGTCCCATTCCAAATCACCTTCAGAACAATAAAGGCTCATCTCAAAAAATTAACTTTTTTGAAGTTTCAGAAAGTTAGAACTTATTACTTTGACAGTAATTATTCCACTCGTTTTGCTTAAAATATCTGTGTATACAATAAGTATTATAATGTACCTTTTTTTAATATTCATTGGATAGATATAGCTTTTTAGTCTATTTATGATCATAACTCAGTCAGCAAATTTTTAAGTTAGGCCCCTTTCGTTCTAAGGATAATAAAACTTTGGAACTGAATCCCTCGTAGCTCAGTTGTGATCGCTGAGCAATCAGTGACACAGGGTAGAGAACATGATGGGTGACTACAGTGCCAATTTATTACTAGCGTAGTCCCGGCTGTTGTCGACTACAGTCGTAAAACGAAGGCCATTTGGCGGTTTGAAAACTCTGATGCCAGGGTTAGTCAAGTTTGCTACACACTTGATTATTCCTACACGATAACAAAGAAAAAAGAACTTTACCATGATTCAATATTGGGTGAGCAGCAGGCCGAGCACAACACCGGCGATAATGAATTATCTCTAAAACAAGAGGTTAACTTTATGCCTTATGGCGACTTGAAGTGTCATTTATTTTTATACAATTTATTGTAAACGATAGACATATAAAAAAAACATACAAAGAGAGAGACGACACAACAGGGCCCCGGTTCTGTAACTTCAGTTGTGTGTCGATGGAATGGAAGCCATTTTATCAGTTCAGGTGGCGATTTTCATATGCTTGCTGACAACCACCCCAACCAGCAGCGCCACCGACAACCAAACGTAAAGTGGTAAACTACCTAGCAACTGAAAATTCAGTTGGTGGTGGCGCCACCAATCAAAGCAGCTGTCATTAGGTGTATGAAATTTGGATAGTTCTCAATTTTGCCATCTGAACGGATAAAATGGCGACCATTCCATCGACACAAAACTGAAGTTACAGAATCGGGGCCATGGTGCTGCTTATTTTATTGCTTGTCATTATTATTATTTGTAAATTTTTCACATTGGAAATAGTTGAAATATGACTAATTGTCCAATGTTCCAAAGTAAGATTTTATGAAGAAGAAAATAACACGTAAACTTGATAAAAATTTTTATAGTTGAAATAACGGAAGTTGGAATCATAAATTTCATAAGAATGCTTTCCATCTGATTCAGCTATACTCCTTGCGGTCACTCTATATTACTACATCTATGGATAGCCCCCATAATTAAAGGCAACGAAGTATCGACTAAACAATCAATACGCATCTATAGAAAAGAACACAAAAGCTTGAGTAGATAACAACCTTCCCCCCTCTCCCATAGCCCCGTATTCACCCCCTCATTAATAATATCGACCCCCGTTTCACTAATTATGTGTTGCGAATGCATACGGTAACATATTGGTGTGGGTGGTATTTAGTTGACGTGCAATTTGGTTCTTGAAATTTTTAGAGACAGCAAAAAACCTGGCTCTTAAATCTTATAACTCAATAATTTGCCACGTTATAAAAACGTATGAGTCACCGACTTCAATCCCAACAACAGCTCGCAAATGTCACTCATTTATTTAGATGATGTTCTGGTTTGTAGTATTTTTTTTGTTTTTGTTGATTTCTTTAAAAGCGCTGAACTGGGACCAGCTCTCGAACAAAAAAAGAATTTTGAAAATCGGTCCATAATTGGCGGAGAAATCGGTGAACATACATAAAAAAATACATACAGTCGAATTTAGTATCTCATCCTTTTTTGAAGTCGGTAAAAATTAAAAGAATTGTATCATCCCCGACATCTGATCACTTATAACTTTTTTTAGGAATTTCATACAGGTTCCTCAGGGAAAGTTGTTCAGTTTCATGAAGAGAATCACCCTCTAAAGTTTCGTTAACCAATTTAAAGTCAGCCCACCCCATATGGCACATATCAATATCATGTTATGTGTACCTATCTAAAATTCTATACAGATATATTCCACAATATAAAATAAAACAGAAAACCAATGAATCCTATAACGAATACTACAATAAAATAAATACAGTCAGTTTGAAAATACGATCCCTAAGCAGGCAAACTAATAATTTCTGATTAACTAAGTACGAACTAAAGCTCCCACTCACACACTCGCACTAATAGGAAGTGAATAGCCCGCATTAAAAGTATTAAAGAAAGAATAAATAAAATCAATACTACTTATATCGGGTTGATACTCTTTTGTTTAGTACGATATTTATGAGCATCAGTGGTTCTAGAACCTGCCTACCCTGATAGGAATTATAGGGCGTGAGCGTGTGTATGTGTGTATGTATACAGGGTGTAAAGGACAGCTTCGCAAATTCTTAAATGGTGGAATCTACCTATAACTATCATCAGCTATAGAAATGTCATGTTAAGGAGTTTTCAGTATTAACTTACTTTGGCGCTACGCAACGTATCGTGAAACCGTGCCCCGCGTGCGGTCCCCCCCGCGCCGCGCTGCTATCGGAGTGCGATGTACATTGCTGGTTTTCGTGTTTATGTTGTTACGATTATTTTTTATTGCAAAATGGGGTGTATTCGATTAAATAATAAAAAATAATAAAAATATTAAAAAAACATGAAAAAAAAATAGAAATTTTCTGGAAAATCATTCATAATGCTTGTCCGAGTCCAGGGTTTCAGTTTTTGTTAAGCTGTCTTTTACACCCTGTATTAATGAAGAGATAAGTATTATGGGTTATTGGTGAGCAAGTTTAGGAGTTAAGATAGAGAACTTTTCACAAGCAGTAGTTATAAAAACTAATGCGACCTTAATTTCTGGTTTTGACTACCTTTTTTTATTTTATTTTAGAAAATGGCGTCCACAATCGTGTATATCCATACTAATATTATAAAGAGGAACGATTTGGTTGTTTGCTTGTTTGTTTGCATTGAATAGGCTCCGAAACTACTGGACCGATTTGAAAAATTCTTTCACCATTAGAAAGCTACGTTATCCCCAATGGACATAGGCTACATAATTTTCCCGAATTCTCACGGGAGCGAAGTCCCGGGCGGAAAGCTAGTATATCATAAAAAGGCCCATTGAAAAAACCACGTACAGCGTGGAGGCCATTTTATCAAGAATTGAATTTATTAACAGAGTGTGTAGTGTATGTGATGTTTAATTTTATTTTCTAATTCATTTTATTCTTCCGAAAAACTCGTTTCCGAAGACAACTCATACAAAACCGTAATACCGTCGCTTATAGAGTTCGATGTAGTTATTTTCTTTGTTTCGTGAGGGCATCGCGTGCTTTTCGACTGTTTTGATTGTTGAAATGTTAATCGGTGTCAGGACTTCGGAGATTTTATTAACAGTCTCGAATTTCGAATTTTCGAACGATTCGCGAATAGTGTGACAAGTCGGTTTTGAAAGAGTGAAGAAGTTTTTAGATCGTTCACTTCTAACGTTTTTGAAGTTTTTACATTTATTGGAGTTTGTTTTGTCAACTAAATCGAATGTGCTGAACATTGCGACTGTAGTTTTTTTTCGATATTTTTGCTTGTCTGCTTAGCCAAAGATTTTGTTTCAACGTGCTTATCTCTGAAAATCCCAACGGAATTTAAAAAAATGCACATGATAGCTTCAATCTTTGAGGTAAATATACAATTTCCAATTAAATAAATACAAGTTGTGCTCAATTAAAAGGTCGAAATTTTTTAATAACTTACTACAGCGAGTAGAACCACAGGACAGGGCTAGTGTTTTTGACTACGTATCTGTGTTACTATCTTATATAGGATGACTTTATAGTAGCTAGTCTTACTATGATGATGATGATGATGATGATGATGTAATCCTGTTGTCCCTCATCAGGGACATAGGGCTCTCAGAAAGGATTTCCACTCTTCTCTGTTTTGGGCGGCAGCTTTGATGTCCTTCCAACCGAGACCAGTTGATGCAGCCTCTTTATCAACTGACCGTCTCCAGGTGGTCTTAGGCAAATCAGCCGATCGCATGAGTTGTAAGTATCATCATATCAGCCTATTGCAGTCCACTGCTGAACATAGGCCTCCCCCAAGGAGCGCCACTTTGCACGATCCTCCGCTTTTTGTATCCAGCCACTACCCGCTATCTTCTTTTGGTCATCTGACCATCTGGCTGGGGGGCGTCCTACACTACGTTTGCCAAGCCGTGATCTCCACTCCATTCGAGAACCTGTCTACTCCAACTCTGTCTACTGAGTTGTAAGTATGGAAAGGCGAAAAATGTTTTTAATACTTCTACCTATGTTCCTTGGAAAAAGTTGTTCAGTGTCGTGGGCTGATTCATGTTTTTTTTCGCCAACAGATTTACTCGTAAAATCGTCCAATATACAGGTACAGGTGTAATTTTTACAGATTTTAGTCAGTTCGATTCCCGGGAAAATTCGCTTTTTCGAAAATCCTTGAATGCAGTTTTCTTTTGTTTCAAAAATAAAGGAATGTTTTCTTTAGTACAATTTTCTATCTACAGTATTAAGAGTACTTTCCCTCTCAGCAGGCCGAGACGATAGTAACAGCGCCGCGACAACACCGCGGTCCTATGTCAAAATATCAACATTGACAATGCCATAGGGCGAGCAAGGGGACCCTCGCGCAATCAAAGTGAAGTTTCAGCGTGAGCCGAGCGCGAGTTTGTCGTTATCGTGCTAGAGCTGCAGGTAGTATTACAAAATTCCAAAATTCCACCCTATATAGACAGTTTGCGCAAATTTAAACAATTTCGTCTTCACAAATAATTTTATCGAAAGAAAAATATTCAGCGCGAATTGGTCTTCAACTCAAGACCCCAGGATTAGATCTCTTGGTGCTCTATCTGGTTCAAGTTCGGTGGGTTCAAGTCCCGTTCGGGTCGAAAATGTATCTCTCCCATGAATATCCCTCACGCGAGTACCTAAGCGTTTTAAAAATACTAATTTAAAAGGACATATATTTGTTTTTATGCACCACCTACTACTTCTTATCTTACTTCTGTCCTACCCTAAGGTTGCCTGGAAGAAATTGCTACCTAGCAATAAGGCCGCCTTGTTGTACACTATGTTTTATGTTCTGTTGTATGTCCTTGTGTGCAAATAAAGTGTATTGTATTGTAAGGACGTAAATATGACGTTAATTTAGAATTTAAGACGAAACTTTGGTGGATTATTAATTGCTATATTTTGATATCTTTTTTTGTAATTTAATTTAACTTCAATATAAAATTGACACATTTAAGTAATACAATTAAAAATCGTCATCAGCCCGGCCTCCTTTCGAAGATGGGGTTTTAGGCCATAGTCCACCACGCTGGCCCAATGCGGGTTGGTGGACCGGTCGTCTTTCGAAAATGAATTTTCTTGGTCAGGCGGGTTTCATCACGATGTTTTCCTTCACGTGAAGTGATAATTAGAAATCCGTACATAAATCCGAAAAGACGAATTTAGTGGTACAGGCCCGCACCAGGATTTGAACCCGCGACCTTCCGATCACAAGTCTGGCTCATTACCAACTGGGTTATCACTGCTAATATCACTTTAAAAAATCTATACAAAATAAAAACTTAAAGAAACTGCATAAAAACCAAAACTCATCAACTCCAGACAAAATTAAGAGTAGTGTACACACATTATTTACCTGTGTGAGTCTCGCGTGCGTAGTGCGCATGTGTGCGCGTTAGGGAAGGTCAGGGTTGCGGTATCAGATCAGCGGTCAACCTGATTCGCGGACAAATCGATGCTCAACATACAACTGCGAGTTGGCGACTCTAGAATAAGCGACCCCCTTATTAAGTGTGTAAAAACATGTCTTACTAATAAAAAGTATTTTTAAAACTCCGGCGAGACTCTTTGACTGTCTCTTACTTAAATCATGTTTATGAATAAGGGGATAGGTATTATTTAGGTGCATGTGAAGATTGATGTATTAATCTGTTATTTTGGACTCTGATGGTTATACAATGCTTTATAAATATTACTTTTGTGTATTGTGTTAATATTCATGTATATTAATTACTTAAAATCTTCTGAAAATTTTGAAGAAATACAGTGCTTTAGGTAAATCTCTTTCAACCTCTCGGGTGGTTAATTAGTCCATGAAACTGAACAACTTTCCCCCAATAATAGGTCAAAATTGGGAAAAAAATATTTTGAGTTCCCATACAAACTTCATCAGCATATAGCGCATTTTGTATGGGAGATCAATTTTTTTTTTCTTATTTTGACCTATTATTGGGAGGAAGTTGTTTAGTTTCATGGACTGATTAACCACCCGAGAGGTTGAAAGAGATTTACCTAAAGCCCTGTATATTTATGATAGAGAGATGTTGAGTAAGCATTATTTTGGTGATTAAATGATAAAATAAAATGTACTACTTAAGTAAGTATAATTTAGTTACTTAATTGAAATAATTATGATTTTTTTTTCAAAAAGTTTGATTTTTCTTTCACTCACTCACTTATCGATGCTCAATCTTAATTTGCCTCAGCCTTGAGTTTAAAAAGCTACTTATTTGCTTTTCTTCGTCAAGGAACAAATCAGATTTTTCCAGCGATAAAATAGGACCCTAAGAAAATGCAGTTGTTAAAAAGAGAAGCTTTCAAACATTAGCGAATATGTTCAATTAGGTGATTTATATAATAAATTAATATTACTTTTTAATTAAACAATAAACAACGCACGTTCAAAAGAACACATTGCCATTAAAAAGCGCACGCTAAGCACCAGGCACGAAAAAATAAAAATAAACAACCAACTTGATTGGCACAAAAAACACAAAAAGCCGGCAACCCGCCGTGTCCTAATAGAAAAAGTAATTAATCACTTGATTAATCAGTGTGACGAAAAAAAAAACAGTTTAATGACCCGTTTCTTTAATCGATTGGCATGACGTCATCAAATTCGAATGTCGAATGCTAAGTCACCCCGCTACATGTATGTGTATGGTTTCCAAAGCTGTCATTTTTCTAAGTTTAAGTTTTAATGTTTGTCGGTTATTTTAATGTTGTAACATATGGGGTGACTTCAAAAAGGCTAGCAAAACTATGGGGGGGTGATTCTTCCCATGAAACTGATCTACTTTTATTTATCTGTACTAATATATCTATATTTACCTATCTATACATATTATAAAGAGGAAAGATTTGATTGTTTGTTTGTTTGGTTGCCTTGAATAGGCTCCGAAACTACTGGACCGATTTGAAAAATTCTTTCACCATTAGAAAGCTATGTTATCCCCGATGGATATAGGGACGAACGAAGTCCCGGGTGGAATACTAGTTTATTATAAGATGGGTTAACTCTTGACCTCAATCTTGACCAAGGTCATAGATGAGGTTGACGATGGAGCGAGTTAACCCATAAAATGCCTATCAGGGCACTGATACTCCCACGCACCGACAGAACACAGCACACAGCACTTTCCCCAAGGAACCGATGTGAAATTATCGAAAAAATTGTAATTTAACCAATCAGCTGATCGCTCGAGTTGTATGGAGAGAAGGATGTTTTTTCTTCATATGAAATATGAAGACCTATGGTCCTCGGGATGTGGGCCGATTCACATCCTTAATTTTCGCTAAATTAAAATCCAGTGATATCCCAGTTGGTAATGAGCCAGACCTGTAATCCGAAGGTCGTGGGTTCAAATCCTGGTGCGGGCCTATATTAACACTAATTTCGTCTTTTCGGATTTATGTACGGACTTATAATTATCACTTGCTCAACGGTGAAGGAAAACATCGTGATGAAACTCGCCCGTCCAAGAAAATTTTCGAAAGACGAGCGGTCCACCAACCCGCGTTGGGCCAGCGTGGTGGACTATGGCCTAATCCTCTTCGTGTTTCGAAGGGAGGCCTGTACCCCTCGGTGGGGACGTATATGGGCTGGTAAAAAAAACACCCTATAGATACTGTATTTGTTCAGTACACAACACAACACAGTCGTGTTTGACAAATAGTTTCATTATCAACCTTTTTAGTGAATGTAAGAGTAAATATCATTTTTGACGGTCCGATTGTTTTTTCCTGCTATTGAATATGAGAGAGAAATAGTTATGTATATGGGTAGATATTTATTGTTTTCATTTGGGGAAAAGCTAAGTTCCACATTATATAAATCTTGAGGAAAGTACAGTTTTTGTGTTTTTGATCTATCTTGTAGGTACTGTCCTCTTCAAATATACTGTAGAAACTTATTTAAAAAAAATGTATTCGCCTAAATCAAGTAAAAAAATAAAACTCAAAACACGAGCAATTCTTGAAAAAATAAGAACGACACTAAAATTTTTGACTCGCAACACAAACTATCACTTGCCACCCTATAAGGGTCGATAAAAGCGTAATCGATAAAAAGCTTGGCGTCTCTCCACAAGGATAGGGTGGCAGCTTCTCGTAGGGCAAAAAAAAGTGAAAAGCAATCAGTGTGGCATAATTAGTGCGTTGTAAGTATGGGGCGCGTTGCCATGGCGACGGCGTCGGTGTGTGACGTTAGTGTTAGAATCGTACGGTTAGGACTCTGCGCGAACAATAAATAAATAAATATAGTAGATTGTTAACCAAGGGCTGTATGACATCAATTGCATAGCTAATTAGCCCGAGTATGCAATTGATGCTTACACCCGAGATAAACACTCTGCTTTACATATCGATTGTGAGGTAAGTAAAAAAACAAGAAAGCAGGTTTCTATGAACATTTATTAAAGAGAAACATGTGTATTTAATTAAAATTTCGCGCCCAACTAGTCGACTGCCTTTTTACTCTTCACGATTTTATGGCACGCAAGCGCGTCAAATCGTGCTGGCCAGTTTGATTTTTAAATCGATTTCAACTAACATACGATGTGACTGCGAAACAAATAGTTCGATATTAAAAATAAAATCTTCATAAATTCTTATATAAATTGTTAAATTCTTATATATATTCTTATAATAAATTCTTATATATTCTAATAAATTCTTATATAAATAAAAATTCCGATTCGAGTAAATAATCGATACCGAGAAAAAAAAGTAACTTTTTAAAAATATTCTTCTTGCAGTATTGAGTATGACAGTTCGTTTTTCAAATTCCAAAACCTATGCTGTAATGTTAACATTACATGGTAGGTTTTGAAACCTATGCTGTAATGTTAACATTACATGGTAGGTTTTGAAACCTATGCTGTAATGATATCCATACACCCCGGCATTCAGGGAAGTAAGTGACTACTTACAGAGCAAGAGATATGTAAAAGACTTTTATTTCTCTCATCAATCAAGTGTCACAATTAATGTATGTGAAAGGAATTAACTCAGTATTCGTGAAAGACTGCTGGCCGTGATAGGCGGTTAGCCTGTAATACAGTCCACCAGGCTCCAAACCCTCGAACCAAACATTTTATACTTTATACTTAACAACATAGAATATTCCATAACAACAAATTCCACCTTTTATTATCATTCGGAAACGGCACGGCAAAATTGTAATACCATTGCCTCCTATGTACAAATGATACTAGATGCTGGGAACACAGGGGGCAATGGTAATTAAAATTTTGCCGTGCCGTGTACCATTCGCCCCACAAATGGTCAACTAGAGTGTGTTCAAACTTTTGCTGCATTATGACCGAAAAGCTAATTATTATTATATTTACTTTATTGCACAAAAAAAACAGGACATCACAGAAACATAAAAACACGGAAAAATGTACAATAGGCGGCCTTATTGCTAAACAGCAATTTTTCAAGGCAACCGGAGAAGAGAAATCAAGAAGAGAAAGAAAGTAGCGGGTGCAGCAATATTAAATAAACTACATAACAATAAGTAAATACTAATATGAATTATGAATTATCCTAAGCTAATTATGAATTATCCTTACAAATCACGTGTTTTGAAACGACTTCAAAGAAAAGGGATCCTAAATTGGTAGTAACAATGATTTTGCTTGACCTTTGTCAAAATGGTACTTACTTTTTTTTTACCAGCCCATATACGTCCCCACCGAGGGGCACGGGCCTCCCTTCGAAACATGAAGGGGATTTAGGCCATATTCCACCACGTTGGCCCAATGCGGGTTGGTGGACCGCTAGTCTTTCGAAAATGAATTTTCTTGGACGGGCGGGTTTCATCACGAAACATCGTGGACATTCCTTCACCGTTGACCAATTAATAATTAGAAATCTGTACATAAATCCGAAAAGACGAATTTAGTGGTACAGGCCCGCACCAGGATTTGAACCCGCGACTTTCGGATTACAAGTCTGGCTCATTACCAACGGGGCTATCACTGCGTAAACTGGGCTATCACCGCGTAGGTACTTACTTACTTCTACAATAAACTAGTCACAACATTGCACAAATTGTATGGAAAGACGATTTTTTTTCTCATTTCGACTTACGTTCCTAGTTCAATTTGGTAGGCTGTTCCACTTCCTTAATCTAAATATATAAAAGGAGAAACTGACTGACTGACTGACATATCAACGCACAGCCTAAACGGCTAAACGTAGGCACTTGAAATTTGGAAGGGACGTAGCTTTGGTACCGTAGAGGTGCACTAAGAAAGGAATTCCCGAAATTCCCACGGAAACGGGAATTAGCGGGAAAATCCTTTTGTATGAAAAATCTAAACCGCTTAGGTTAGACGCTTGAAATTTGGCATGCAGGTACCTTAGTAAACTTAAAGCTTATTTGCAACAGGATATTGCAAAATTCTTACGGGAACGGGAGTTAGCGGGAAAAAACTTTTGTATGAAAAAATCTAAATTAACACGCAAACGAAGTTGCGGGCATCAGCTAGTTTTTACATAAAGTCACCCAATATATGACTTATGCTCATACTTTATTTCAAGTGTATTCACTGTATAAGTCTTATACTGCGATCTAAACATCGCCTGCTTACCCGCCGCGTTAATTTCCAACAGAATTAATCGAATCAAGGGAATCGATATCGATTTGCCTGATTGAAATTAAGTCTATGTTAGTACCACAGTGGATATTTTTGCGTATTATGTTTTAGGGTATAAGTTTGACCGGTTTGGTCGAGTGGTTCGTTTTCCAGTCGGGGCAAATGTTTGTGTGACAGGCAGATTTTTGTTCTCGAGTCACGAATGTTTTTGTCTGTCTTTGTGAATATTCCAAGGGGCCCACGCTAGGGAAAACCTTAGCGCGGTCCTTTGAGTAACTAGCGTTTATTTATTTTGTTTCTATTTGTTTCAATGATCTAGTCTTAGACATGCTGAAATTTTTTTATTGTAAAAATAATTGTGTAGCGTTTATTTTTAAAGAAAGTTTTTGGCTTAAAGTGCAGTATTACGGTTTGTTAAGACTACCATTTTGACCTTGACATCGCCCTCATCTTGTTTTGTAATAGTAACAGATGTCAAAGAGCAACTGTATATTCTAATCCGTAAATAGGTAGACAGGGCTTTCAGTGGCCGTGACAACTGTACCTATTGTAAACCTCAGTTCAGCTCAGTAGGTATTTTGAAATGAGACGGGGTCACAGATTATTGCCACAATAGTGAATAGGTATTTTCTGGGTGAGCTTGCTATATCTACGAGAAAATCTTTGCCTCTGAGCTATATTGTGGTAAAGAGCTTACTCTATAAATAAATAGTTCTAAGAATAAATAAATTATACCAATAAAGACAAGGAACGTGGGATTCTAATGAATACCTATGACGATTGAGTGATTTTGCTTTAATTTTAAACAATTTAATCACAAATCGCTTACAAACTTGTCCACATCGAATCCGAAAGCTGAAAGATGTCATGTGCCTTTGTCAACGTTTCATTTAAAAAAAAAACATAGATTGGATTACATGGAATTATCTGATTTGAAGTTGAATTCAATTATTTGAATACTATCGTGTATAAACAAGCACAAAATGACGTCATACCTTATGTCTGCTGTCATATTACGTCTCGACCCGAAATTAAGGAGGCCTTAACCACCTTTTGTATTCAAAATTCGATAATTTATTGCCGAAATAATATAATTATGGTAGACTGACGGGACGGATTGGCTCCACCGGAAGCACCAAATTACCGGAGAAATTAAAGCGGAAACATTTGGCTACCGCCGCTGGCAAGATGGCGCGCGTTCGATTATTCCCCGTTCGATTTTCGAATTATTTATAATTGTTGTCGCGTCCAATTATGGTTCGAATTATGATTGGCTGGTTGGAATTGGGCATCGCATCTCTTGCGGTGAGAAAAAATAATTTTGAATTGGAAATTAAAAATAAACACTATGTTGCGTTGACAAGTAAGCATAAGACGTTCTGTCTACTTAATTTAAAATCAAAGATTAAAATTTTATTAAACGCTGCTTTTAAAATAGACATTTCCTACAATAAAGTTTTTTTCTTATTAGATATCATTGTGCAATAAAAACTTATAGTCTACATCTATAGGTACTTACAGTAAAATTATTAAGAGGAAACATTTGTATTTTATGTATGTTTGTAACGAAAAAAATCAAAAACAACTGGACCGATAAAAGAAATCCCTAGTAGGAAGCCCTATTTTATCAGCGAGTTATATAAGCTTCCGAATTCCTATGGTAACAAAGTCCCGGGCGAAAAGCTATTAATTATATCAGCGAAAATCTGAAGAAACAAAAAAAAAATCCTTGTTTCTTTTCTACACCCCTGGGCTAGATTGTGGTTAAGATCAAACCCATTATCTACAAAAAAAAACACTTAAATTACTTTTCAGCAAAACGGCGAAGTAAACCTTTCAAAACAGTTAGTCCCTCTTAAATCTTATCACACTAAGCAGATATCGGGAAACTTTCTAGACAAACCCTTTTAAAAAATTCTCTGCTAATCAGACCAGACATTTGAAACGAGAAATGAGGGTAGACAAGACATCGCGTGTGCCCCAGCCAATAGTCTGAGTGAGTTCGAACTTGGCTTATAATTATTTGGTATAAAGTAGTAACTTGCCAAGACAAATTTTGTGTAACTGTTGTTATGACTTTTGACTTCAGGTGACAATTTGTTAAGTGTCTTGTTTAATTAAAGTTTGATTAAACAAACTCTTTGTACAATTTTGGTCCCCTTTCGTTCCTCTCAAGGTTTAGCTGGAAGAAATTCCTCTAGAAAATAAGTACGCCGTTGCACATAATCTTGCTACGTGATGTTACCTTCGTTTATGTGTAATGAATATAATACAATCAACAATTATTTTTTATGCAGAATAAAGTCGTTTACCGTCTATTTTTTGGAAATATAAGATTCGTAAGTACGCAATAACACTCAATTTAAATTATTTATTTATTATATACGAATGTAGAGTTGCGGTATAGGTATTTTCAAAAGTCTACAATCAGCTAAACGTTTTTGAATTAATTATGTGTTTTCATGTGTATTTTATTAATATAGCTTACCTCTAAAAACGCAGCGTTGGCGCATGTTAGGTTCGCCATACGTTGATCTGTCGTTAGCTGGTCATATATTCACAACACACTTAAGTCCGATAAAATCATTAGCCAAATAAAATAAAAGATTTTGCTGTGGAGTGAAAAAAGTCTCATAAGAATATATTGGAAAAAAATTAGAATAAAAAAGTCTCTACAACTATAAAAATGTACGAAATTATTCCGTAATTCTGTAATCGTAATAAAAATGTATAGAAATTAAATTCTTGATTGAAAACTTATAAAAACTTTCAAGTGGATTCACTCATAGAATCTCTTATTCGAAAGGTAAGATTAAAAATAAAATATGAGGCAAAGAATGAGTCAGATATACTCGGTACAAGACTTGATAAAAAAAGGATGTAGGCACGACGTCGACAGTGGTCGCCATATAAATCATATTAAATAAATAAATCAATCGGGGCTAAAATGTGAAATACTTTCTCTAAACAAAAGCGCATTGTGCATGCAGAAGTGCATTCCTCAGCGAATACTTTTCGTCGCCTGCCGTCCACGCCGGTTTTTATTTATTTTTATTTTATTTAAGCATTGAGAGATACGAACACATTTTTAGACTTTTTGTTTTGGTCATTTTTATATTTTACATTTTCATCCTTTTGGAAATAATGTTTTTTTTTCTTTAAGTAATTCCCTGATTCTTGCTAACATGTCAAAATTTTCCACGAGGTGGTGTTGGTGTAATGGATTTTATGCAGCAAGTAAAGTATTTAAGATCGTAATAATATTGCAAATTTACTTTTAAATCGATGTATATTTAGTTAAACCGCATATGTACTAGCTACACATTTTGTAGATAGGTATGAGGCGGCAGCTATTATTAAAAAAAATCCTTAAAATTTTACTACACCTAAATTATTGTAGGTATCCAAAATAAAACAAAAAGAATAGCGTTCCATAAGCCTTACTTTAATTGCTAACCACATTGTTTTGTCTTGTCAGCCCATAAAAATGCATTTCAGTTATTTTGATGGCTTATAAATCACTGAATGTCTAATTAAAAATACCCTTTTAAGAGAATATCTCGAGTTGGCAACTCGCGAAAATAATTTACGATATCGTCGGTTATTCGCACATAAACTTTCTAATTTGCAGCCTCAAGAGTTGCAAATAAGTCCGACAACATAATAAGAATAAAATAATACGAGAAACTATAAAAATATATTGGGAACTGTCGATGTTCCATTTTACTCTGACCACACCCGAAACGTCGGGTGATCGCGGACTCTTAATGTCTGTCAAAGGAGCAATTAAACTCAGTGTTGCCATAAAACCGGGATTAAATCTCCCCACTTTTTTACTATAAAAGTAATGAGGTAAATTTTCCTCAAGATCCCATTTTAGATTGAGGTTGTAAAGTAATTAATTTGATTTTACTTACCTCATTTAGGTGTATGAAATAAAAATCGCTGAAGTTTGTGGCACAACAAAACAAAATTAATCCGACTTAGTTAGTTTTATTACATTTTTACTGCTATAATCGGTGCGTGATTTATGACTATGCTACGACTTTTTAGGAGGCTTTTTCAACAATTTTAATGGTTTTATAATCGTCGTTGGGGGCGGAAAAGTCACACGAATGCCAGCGTTTTAATTAGTAGCTGCAAGTATTTTATTTCTTACTCGAAACTTTGTGAACAGTAATTAGTTCTTAAATGCTCACTTTACTTTTCATTTTGTAAAGTATTTTTAGTAATAACGGGTATTTCAGTAAGGTAGGAAGATCACGTCAAGTCGAAGTTATTTAACAAATGTTTATATTTCACTATAGCTACTCTGAATTTGTAGTTTTGATCAGAAATCTATTTTAACCGATAATTTGATCTTAAAGGCTTGTTTTTGTAGTTAATATCTAATCTATCTCACTTACTTTCACGTCTCAGAATTTTTATTTTTAATATTTCGTTCACTGAATTACCCAACACCATTATATTTGACGAAGAACGATCCTATTCCACGTGCGTTTATTTAAAAAATTAACATAAATTAACCAACACGGAAAAGTCAGTTTACAAAACAATCACACAGTAAATGCATTTCCTTTGCACACGCGAGAGTATTTCACTTAATAGCCCGGTTCGTTAACGGAGCGAAAAAACTAAAGGGAACGAGATGAGAAAAGTTACTTTAAGAATATACGGAAGTTAATTAGAAACGGAACGAAAAACAACCGTTACTGGTGGCGAAGTTGTTCGTTCTAGCGCGGCCAATGGTACAGGGCACCCACACACGCTCAAGGCACACCACTGCCACTACAGCATTTGCATACCGCCCGCCCAAGCGCGCGCCGCCGCCCAACCGCGAGACAGGGATAGAATCAGCCCTATCTTCCCGACACTTTATTTTCATCTCAATTAACAACCTTCCAAACCCAAAAATTTAAAAAAAGCATACAAAATACGTAAATCATCTCAACATTAAAAATTCAAATTCGATTTTTATTCTACTCAAAATTCGAAGCAAAAACAAAAGAAAGGGTTGAAGGTGCTATGGAAAAGGATGAAAATAAATTTATCACCACCGTCGCACGTGCGAGATTCGAGACAATTTTGAGAGCATGAATGAAGGACACAAGTCTTTAATGACGATTAAGGTGATGGATTGTGACGTGTATGTCTCATTTGAGTAAGTTAGAAATGTTTATATTTTGAGAATCGCGCTTTTGATGTATCAGGAAACTTATGTTTCTTTGTAAACTCTAGGAACGAAATTGTTTCTTTTTTGCGTGGACGTGGATCTCCGGTTTTACCTATGTGTAGAGTTTTGTGTTAGACATTTCTTGTTAGTCTAATTTGCAAATCTTTTGTACTGAGTTGTTCCTATTATTCAATGTTTCATCTAGTTTCCTATAATTATGATTTTCAAAAACAAAAACGATCAAATTATTTTTCCTACTTTGCTAATAACGATTACTTTATTATCTAAGATCAACACCGTGCCCTTCAAAGCGTATCAATGCTCTTTATAAATTGATATGATCGACCACCCATGAGATTCCAGCTGCTGTAACCTTTGCTTAACCTCACTTTTAAATTTTAATTGGTGGATAGATCCATGATTTCAATGTTTGGTTAGTAATCTGACATTACGCTAGCGCTTAGCAAAGTTTTGGCATATGTACTCAAGAAATCCTACTAATATTATAATTTCAAAAGTTTGTGAGGATGTATGGATGTTTGTTACTCTTTCATGCTCAAACGGCTGGACCAATTTTGATTATTTTCATGTTATTTCATTTATTTACATAGCGTACATTTATTTTTACAGGAATCCCAATTCAATAAATATACTTGTCAGTTATATATTAATTCCATTATTAATTCACCCAATTTTTTAAAATAAATTCACACAAAACATCACATTCATAAAAATTGAATTGGAAATAAATATATATGGTATGGAGGTAGCTGACACCCTGGATTAACACATAGGCTACTATCTTCTTCTTCTTACCAGCCCATATACGTCGCCACCGAGGGGCACGGGCCTCCCTTCGAAACACGAAGGGGATTTAGGCCATATAGTCCACCACTCTGGCCCAATGCGGGTTGGTGGACATAGGCTACTATAATTTTCCCAAATTCTCACAAGAACAAGTGGAAAGCTAGTAAAGTGTAAAGATATGTTCTACTTTCCTGCATACCACTTTTCCTTAATGAAAACACACACCAGACAAGAACATTGTAATTACAAGAGAAGTAAAAGATTTATTACAACAGGATAGGAAACTAACCACGCGTGACCAATTACGTATAAGTAAACAAAAACAACGCAAGGAAAATTGTGCTTTATTAAGATCGTAATTAGGTCAATTTTTCTTGAAAAAGGAAAGTGTCTTGAGTCCTTTTCACGGGTGAGCTGGTTGTGCATATGCATTCCTAGTTTCATGTGTGAATAGTACTGATAGTTCAGAGGTCAGTGGTTCTTAGCAACCACAGGGGTTTGCCAGTGGCCTAGGCTCCTAATACACAAGCTTTAAGCATGAAAACCGCTTATCCCACGTTACCTCTTTCAATATCTACGGTCAGCGTCATTAAACGAAAAACAATACACTTACATCCTTTTAGATATACAGGGCTTTAGGTAAATCTCTTTCTCGGGTGGTTAATCCATGAAACTGAACAACTTTCCCCAAGAAACATAGGTCAAAATATGAAGAAAAAAAAGTTAATCTTTTATACAAACTTCATCAGCATATAGCGCATTTTTATAATTAAACTAGCTTTCCGCCCGCGTGGACTTTAGGTTATATCGTTCCCAGCAGTGGGATAAAATGTAACCTATGTCCTTTCTCAAGGTCTAATCTTTCTATGTACCAAATTTAATCAAAATCGGTTTTATAGTTTAGGCGTGGAAGACGGTATGTCAGACAGACAGACAAGAGTTACTTTGGCATTTATAATATTAAAGTAAGGAAGTAAGGATTTAGTCATAACGTGACGTAGTCGCTCTACGATTTAGGTACACCCGCCTTAAAGGCTATCAAAGGCCCACACTAAGGTTTTTACTTGTGTCGTGGGTCCATCAATCTGGAATATAGAGGTATACAAAGACAAACACGAACAGTCGAACACCCATGACCCCAGAACAAATATATGCTTTTTACACAAATGTTTCCTCCGACCGCTAATCGAACCCAGGACCCGTCGATCAAGAGGCAGAATCACTGCCACTCGACCAAACCGGCCGTCATTCCAGATTTATTTAAATAAATTCATAAATAAATAATAAAATTTTCTTTGAACTGGCATATTGTGTGATATTGCTATAGTTCCAAGTTGTTATTTACAATTCTGTAATATGACATTCATACTCAATACACATAATATAAAATACATAAAAGACTTTAAAAACTTTAGGGTTATATTCTCTTCATGAAACTGAAAAACTTTCCCCACTAAATCCCATATGAAATTCTCAAGACTAAGGTACTTTATGGCCATAGTGGGCATATTTTTATTAAATTATTTAATGAAAATTGTATTATTTTTATTATCAGTGAAAATACTTCTTAAAAAGTGTCCCAATTAAAACAAGCTAAATAAAACCGTTTAAAAATATAAAATAATAGGTCTTTACCTATGAAATTGCCGATTTTTTCTAAAGCTTTATTTTATTCATAATTTATTTGATTGAACATCTATTACTAAAATTGTTTTTTATTTAAAACCTTGGCCATATTACGGAGATATTGAGTCAAATTAATATATATTTACTTTAGATCTATTTGCTGAAAAAGAAGCTCAAATATAGCTCGTTTCATCTGTTGCCCGTTTCATTGCTTATTTTTCTGAACTGTTGTTACAGTTACAACTTTCAATAAAGTAAGTATGATGGAAATTAACTTAATGTTGTCCAAACTTTCCCACAAAATTTTGCTAAATTTGGATTTCGCATTGCCGAGAAAAATCCAAAAACGTTAGTATGGAAAATTCAGTTTTCCAAAAATATTGTATGAAAAACGGCAATTTCATAGGTATTATATATAGGTAGGTAAGTAAGTGAAAAACTCCTACACAAAAACACATCACAACATTTCATTTAACCTAACCAAAACGAACGGGCTAATTACAACCACTTTGAGAACCTCTGGTGTAGTAGTTAATTTTTGCGCAAAGCTTGAGCGAGGGAGATGGTTGCTCATTTACAAATAGTTTACTTAAGTGTGAGAGAGATAGATATATGGAGGTTAATTAATGAACGTGAAGCTTGCGCTCTTTATTGCCTCCGTGGCTGGACGTAAGACGGAGTTTTCCACCAACCCTGCAAGAAATGTTATGAACGTTATGTTATGAATGGGTTATGAACGTGTTTTATAGCCAGGGTTATGATTTTTTTTGGGTTGACCGACTTGGCTTGTTTGCTTAAGTGTATTTTTAATTAGGAAAACAAAAAAAAAATAAAAAAAAATAAAATATCACTTCTAGATTCCTAAATAGAAAGCAGTTGAGCAAAATTTTTTTCAATGTCTTAAGTACTTTGAAGAACATTATTAGAACAACATATTTTATACATATTTTTAACTTCAGAGTTATGTCGAAAATGCGTATAAATATCTTTGGCTCTACCAAGGTAGGTGGGCCAAAATATAGTTCTTTTCATTCTTAAAAAACTCTCCAAATGGGAAAACTCTACTTATGTATTCTTTTATAAACATATTTTGATACATTCAGTTAATTAATTTCATTATCTCCTAAACAATAAGAATAATAATTCCTTATTCCAGAAAATGTCATCTACTTGATTAACTTGAGATCTTACGTCCACCTGAAGGTTCTCGCGTATGGCAGAACTATGCAATTATGTTAACACCCTGTATAAACAGTGAAGCAATATACATACTTACACCTCCCTGAATGTGTGGAACTATCTAATCTGGTCGGGTTGTAGTGGTAGGGTTGGTGCTGTATCTTTTTTACTTCAGGGGATATTTAGCACTCCTCCTTCCTAATCTTGTCTTACCAGCCCATATGAGGCCCCACCGAGGGGCACGGGCCTCCCTTCGAAACAGGAAGGGGATTTAGGGCATAGTCCACCACGCTTACCAATGCAGGTTGGTGGACCGCCTTTCGAACATGAATTTTCTTGGATGGGCGGGTTTCATCACGATGTTTTCCTTCACCTTTGAGCAAGTGATAATTAGAAATCCGTACATAAATGCGAAAAGATGAATTTATTGGTACAGGCCCGCAACAGGATTTGAGCCCGCGACCTTCGGATTACAAGTCTGGCTCATTACCAACTGGGCTATCACCGCCTTATCGTGTAAGTATAATCAAGTCTGTGGCGAACTTGACTCACCGAGGTGTCACAGTTTTCAAACTGCCAAATGGCCTCTGACTTAGTTTTATGACTGCAGTTAATCGACGACAGCTGGGACTGACGGCTTCCGTGCCCTCCAGAGCACGGAAACGCCAGTGATAAATTGCCACTTTGGTCACCTAATCAGGTTCCCTGCCTTTGTATACGTTGCTTAACCTTAGAGATCGGTTGAGATCACCGAGCGCCACTGGGCTGCCATATTTAGCACTGTCGAGTTGGAAGGGAAAATGGCTTTCTCACCGAGTGAACAAAAAAAAGGGAGCTAGTAGTCTTTTTTCGTATCCATTAATAAAACAGGGTACTAAACTTTTGATAAAAATCTTCACTTAAGATTAAAATTTCAATATTTTTTTACTTGTCACAGTTTTTAACCAATCTTAAAGAAAATGTACCGCTGAGCCATCAAATAACAGAGATAAATATACAAAGTTGCACGAAGGTAGATAAGAAAAAATATACTCAAAAAGATGTCTGCGGCAACCCTACCAAAACAAATATAACCATAAATAGTAGGCACTTAATGTGGTGGATGTTTTGTTAATTTCATCCCGCAGCGAAAATGAGGCGAGGGGGGGGGGGGTTAAGAAATTAAGAAAATGCCGCCATGTCTACGGCCCACTTAAGGAGACGATCCAGTTTGGTGGAAACATTGAGGATGCTTAGTTTGTTTGGTTGTATAGTGATATCAAAATTTTGGGTAAAAATCATACTAAAAATGCCTCCCTAAATTACCTATTCACCCATAAGTACTCAGAAGTAACTGTATTACAGAAGGAGACTTGATCTATACTTAAGTAAGTATTTATTGTCTCACTCTCACTCAAGTATAGATCAGAGCATGAGGCGCTTTCTGTAATACGGGCCTTAGTTTAGGTGTAAATATGCGATTTAGTACTACATATATTAGGTTACTTTAAGCGAAAATTAACGATGTGAATCAGCCCTCGAAACTAAACAACTTTCCCCAAGGAACATAGGTTAAAATATAAAAAACAAATTTCGCCTCTTCATACAACTTGTGCGATCAGCTGATTTGTATGGGAAGCCAAAAATTTCTTTTGTTTGTTTCATATGGGTTCTAGGGGAAAGTTGTTCAGTTTCATAGGGAAAACCACCCCCTGAAGTTTCGGCAATTTAAAGACACCTCATATAAACACGTAATTCACTTTCATTCATTAATCTTTTCTTGTTGTACTATAAATAGTGCAGTATTGTGACTATACAGGGTGTAAGGGAAACGCTTTGTTTCCTGGAAAAGTTTATTTGAGAAAGTTACTCAAAACCATTGACTGAGAATGTACTTTCAGTATTCGGAAGCGTTTCTCTTACCACCCTGTATAGATCGAAAAGCGAAAGCAAGACCCATGGAAAATAACCTTTACATCTCAAATGTTTTGTGCTATTTATTAACAACACCTATAACCGACGACAAAATCTATACTATGTACCTAATATATGGTCAGCCATCCAAAATCAAGGGAATTAGATGCTGTTTTACCTTAATTTCAATTTTTTCTCTCCCATTTCATTCCGCAGATGATTTTCATAGCCTAGCCTTTTTTTCATCTTTTTTTTTTAAAGAATTGATTATTAAAAGCCTAGATCTAGCCTAGTCATTGTCTTCCTAGATAAACTGTGCAGTCATATTTTAGAGGAATGCAATTATAAGGGGGGTGTCATACGACCGTTCTAATAGGGGAGAACACACATTGTCCACACACACTGTGACATTCGACCGTGGATGTGTAGGGTTGTCAGCAAACAGAAATAGGTACCACATGCTCTACAGTCTAGATTAAAATGTCTTATTTAGTTAATTAAAAGTTGCATCGAAAGTACTATATGTATGCTTTATATTTTTTTTACAGATAAATAAAAACAAAGACAAAAAAAATAAAAATTACAATATATTTCTAAGTCTCTTGTCTGTTTAATAAACCTGTATTGGATGACTCTACATTATTTAGCAAAATATAAAATATTTTACAAATCAGGTACCCTAGACTTTTCTGTCATGACCATGAGAGAATCAATACAAGGAAAATTGACCTTATTTTGTATATTTTTTTTTATTATCAGTTGGGTGAACTCTTGACCTCAATCTTGACCATAAAGATCAAAGATGAGGTCGACGATGGAGCGAGTTAACCCAGAAAATCCCTATAAAGGCACTGGTACTCCCACGCACCGACGGAACACAGCAAGCTGTTCGGCGTCGGACTTCGGTAGGAGCCTATCACACCACATGAGACAATGGTCTCCAATGGGACGACACCTCAGATTCAGAACAAATGGGATGGATTACTAGGAGGTAGGTCTCATTTGTGTTTCCTTAGTCGCCTCTTACGATACCCACGGAAATAGATGGGGTGGTGTTATTCTCAACCGTTCACCACACGGCCAAAAATTTATATTTAAACAAGTTTTTATTTCTCTTACGTTTGAATTTGGGTTCTTTTAGCAATTCACGATAAGTTGTCCCACCTACAAGGACCCAGGACTCAAGGAAAAACCTAAGTGCGGGCCTTTGAGTGTAAAACATTTATTTATGTATTTACAATGCAGACTTCTATTGCTATATTTAAGATTATGTTTTCCTTGGCAATCAACTCTCATGAGAATGAATTCTTATTGCGTATGCTAGGGCAGCAGGAAAGAATGTTGCCTCTTTAAATTATAAAAAACAGTATTTTTTCTAGTCTTCTACTTATCGTGTAGATATAGTCAAGTATGTGGCGAACTTGGTTAACCCTGGTGTCAGAGTTTTCAAACCGCACAATGCAGAGCTTTCATTTTTTCTAGTAATTAGATTTTTTTCCATTAGCAGATTTGCATTTAAAAGTTTCACTAACTCAAATTAGCAAAGACAGAAATACATAAATTTGAATTTGTCCGTCCTGCACACCCTATCTTATATTATAATATTCAAATATATTGTGAGAACTTCTCAATAAACACTCTTCTCTCATCCACATAAATATCTTATGAATAATAAAAATATTTTACATTAATACTCTCAATACATGACACAGTATACTATCAAATACGCCTACCAACCTATCTTATATTATTGCCAGCCCTGATTCAGAGTATCTATGTAACCGGACGTCACCCCTAAGGATTAGCGGCATGGCTATGGGATTACCGCATCAGCAAATGAAGAATTACTGATTGCAATACCCATATCAACTAGTTTCATATCATATATCTCTTTTTAACAACAATTCTTAAATAATTTATGTGCAGAAAAGTTGCAAATTTCACTATCTCTAAATCAAACAAACAAACATCAGACACTCAATAATAGGACTTATGACCAAGCATGAAAAGTTAAAATACAAAAGCATACCTGCCGCTCTGTTTGTCTGCCTTATCCATAAGACGTACAACTATCAATAATAACTTTTAATGAAAATTCGCAACCTATTCACATGTACAAGCTTATCTTGATAATGGTTAAAACTTTATATTCTATGCAAAGATATAGCCTATCTATAAATATAGGTAGTTCATAAAACAGAACAAGCAACAGTTTTTGTCGTAAAATCAAGATCATAATGTCTTAATTAGCAACATATTTGCTCACGAGTAACGTCTTTTACTTTCTCTGTAAGGAAATCAACGCCTCAATATCATAAACTTTTTACTACACCCTAACACTCGTAAAATATACTAAGTAAAATCCTTATACTGCACGTACAAACTGTTGGGCGTTTGGTATCGGTTTTAAATCTTACTACTCTACATCTTTTCGAGTCATAAAATATACTTTTAGGACTCAAAGGCAGTGGTGCAAAATTAGGCAACGGGCCATGAACGTCTCACAAATTATTCGTCATCAGAAACTTTGCCTGATTTCATCAAATGGAAAAGTCATAGAGTTGTGTGTAGAACTGTCACAAATATTTGTATCTCTTAACAATAAAATAATGAATTCAAAGTTTTATTTTCAAAGCTGAATCCAAAATAATATGTCCTGAAAACTTAACACTCTAAAACAAGTTGTTTGGTATATTGTTCTACTTACTCATGCAGAATAATCCGAATTGTTGCCTCCGCGACACTTAGCAAGGCAATTAATTTAACATACTCAAGTTCATAACTTGCCACGACGCATTGCACGCCGTAAATAAAGTACAAATGAATACGAAACTACTCGCCGAACTTTTGTTTACATTTCAGATGCGAAACGTCACATGTATCCGAGTTTTGACAGATGATCATAAAGAACTAACACAAACGCAGTCACATTTACATACGCGTTCCGGACGCGTCGCCTGTCAAAACGGAACGTTAGCTTCGCATTGCGAACTTTACAGCGGGCAGGATGAATTTGTTTTGATTTAGTAAGAGTTGCGTTCCGTTTTCAGCTCGTTTTTCGTGTGTCCGTCACACAGTTTGCGTTAGTACTGACCACAGCTTAGGGCGCCGGTCGTGTGTTAGTGTGCGTGTGTGGAGCTTTCTGCACGCGATCTCTTTGGGCTTCGACGAGGGGCTCCCCCTATGTGTGCGTACAAAGTTTACTTGTGCAAGTATCAGACTAGACTCATTGACTGCGGCCCTTATTGTATGAATGTGGAAAAATTATAGTGTCGAGTGTTTTGCCTGAAACTGCGATGAGCATTGTTTATGATCTCTTGGCACTTAATGCTACCAATTTGCGAAGGCGCCGTTAATGCCCCTGAGCTTTGTCTTGAGAGACAATATTTCTTAGCAAGTAGCGTAATTAAAATCCTCTCAGCTGGACATTTTTCCCTTAAGAGAAAGCAGTAAATCTATGTGGTTGTAATATATTAGGTTCTTAACGTCATATCCACTTTTTAATTGGCCTATAATTTATGAAGGCTTAAGGTCTCATGTGGCCCTATGGCCCTATGTGTGTTGGAAATTATAAAATCAAAGTTTTTAAGATTATTGTTTAAAGTCACAACAACATTTTTTTTATCATCAGTGTAAAGCGTAGGTAATGGAAATAGAATATATTCATCAAATAGCTATATACTTGTTTATATCTACACGATAAGGAAGAGGAATAGGATACTTATACTGAAAATATGATGTATTTGTGAAGCTAAAGTAAAAACCACTTTAATTTGTAGATGTATGTTTAAAAAAATGCGTGGGGTGTACAACTATACATACGCTATATCTAAAAAATGTTAGTTTATGAATCTACATTTATGATGAATAATAAATCCACACTTAGATATTGTGTCAAAATACTTAATCGCATTAAACGCCAAACAAAAGAAAACAAGCAAAAACTCAACACGGGCACGTTTCAAAATAACATAAATACATACATCACATGCAGTCAAAACTTGGTGCCTGCATTCTCAAAGTTAAAATTGCACATTTATCACGAACGACCATGCGCGAGATGGTCCATTAGGAGATTTTTCTGAACCATAAATTTCACCTCGCTTCGTCTTACTCGATATTACAGATATGAAGTAAACATTGTGATACTTTACTCTTTTTGTAATAAATAGAGATATATCTCGAACTAACGTTGAGTCTCGCAAGTTACCTATCGTATTTATGACTTTAGTTAGCAAAAATTAAGGATATGAATGTTTTCCCAATAAGGAACTCAGATCAAATTACGAAAAAAAATGTTCGCCTCTGCACAACTTGAGCGATCAGCAGATTGTCAAGGCAAGCGCGTAACTTATTAGATTTTTTGTTGTAATTTCATTCTTATCATAACAGCATAGAGTCTACCTTTGGCGTGATGGAGTATATAGAGTCTGTACAATCAAGGAATAAAAAGGTTTATCACCTTAAGGCCGATTTTTGCTTGCACTAATGCAGGAATCAAATTATGCCCACATTCCAGAACAAAATCAGTGCTGCTAACATTTAAATCAATGTGAAGGTTCGTTAAATCATTCCCGCCAACATAAACAACAGTGCTTGAAGTTTTGTATTAAAAGATATTTCTTGATTCTTTATGATGTCTGACATCTTTGACAGACAGAAATGACAGCACCCAGATTTGTTCATATATCTAACCAAAAGAAGTTAACATATGCGAACTTTTCTGTGACAATAATCTTCTTTTCTTACTCAACACAAATTTTGACCTAAATCAATTTGAACTTTGTTATAAAAAACAATAAAGCATAATTTTCTACGAAACAGTCAGTTCTGTTCTGTATCAAATTTTCAAAAGGTTATATGTGCTCGGGGCACGATAAAGGAATCAATTTGAAAACTGGCGAAGGTTTTCATTCAGTGACTGTACGTATCAAAAGTTAACATATTTGTTGTAACAAAATGGTCCTTTTTTTACTATTCCCGAACTCGGAAAGGGCTGTTAGTTCATGTAAGAGAATTATTCATGAAAAGGAATGAACTGGACACATGAAGATAAATCTAAGACAAAAAAATACAATCATACACAAAATGCACAATGCAGGAATTTTTTTTTTCACACAAAGTGTTTTCATTCTTGACCACATAGCAAATATGTGATAAATGATGTCGAACACTCAAAAGAAGCTTTCTTATTCTCATGGAGATCCTATTTAGGGGCCGTCCACATATTACGTCACGCTAAATTTCGAGTTTTTGAACCCCTCCCCCTCCTATGTCACGCTTTTTTGGTATCCCTTTAACATGTATGGTCACATTTGGTGTGATCCCCCCCATACGCTGTGACGTAATATATGGTTGACCCCTTATTTTTGAGCGATAGATAGGTAACGAATAGATAATGAAAATAATGATGGCTAAAAAATGCTCTGCCTACCCCGTTAGGGATCATAGGCGTGAGCGTGTGTGAAAAAAAAGAACCATCCCTTAGAAAACTTTTTCACATTTTTAGCCCTAAAATATTGGTTAATTTGATTTTAAGTATTAGTCCTATTAAAACCGAGCTCAGTCTATTTATCACTAAATCACTCAGTAGTCCCACTTCTGACAGCTCAAAACAAGCTGTCAAATAAAACAATTATACGGAAAAAACTTAATCATAAGAATACAAAGTCTAATTGCCGTATAACTTATTCTTAAGCCAAACTTCTTTTAAACAAAAATAAATGTAAAAAAAAGTTCCACGTCTTTACAATATGGTACTGGCAGTAATTATAAGTTTCTTCATTTAATTACCAGTTATGTTTTGTACTTACGTCAGTGCTCCCCGCCCAACGTTCAGTGCTTAAGTACTGGGAACCATTTAGCTGTTGCTTGGGTTATTCCCTACTTGTCTAGTGAAAAAATATAGCTACGAAAAACTACTGTAATGTTTCGAGGTTAATAGCAATTTTTTGCTACGAAATTAAAGGTTTAAACTTTTTTCAACCGTCTGATTTTTGGATTTAAATAAGATAAAATTAAAAATCCTTTTTTCCTTTTTTCTAAACTTTGTTGGTGTCTGTGTTAATTAAGTTGTTTTATGTCCAGTAGATTTACTTAATGCTGTATGTTTCCCAATTTGTTAAAATAAATAAAATAAAATAAAATAACGGAAAACCGTAAAAATGTAACAAAACTGAAAGTGAAGTATGAAATAATATATTAGAATAATTATTACTATTAATCTCTTCATGTAAACAACTAATTTGACTAAACTTTTTTACTTTTTTATACTATCGTAAAAGATGAGATGCATTATATACTTTGATATACAATATAAAACTATTCAATTTTTATTAAAATCATTATATTATTATTGGAATTGATTACAAACAACCACAGATGCGAGTCTTTTAAGGCGACTACAGCACCCGATAAAGGCAGCACACATAGGAATAGTGCCATCTCCGTCTCTCAACAGGCCTGGGCCGGCAGTGCGAACAGTGTCGATACACGAAGTTTACGGACTATGAAAGCGTGCGTGCGTAAAAACATGTTCGAAAAATGAGATTTATGGAAAGGTAACAGCTTAAATCGAAAAATGCGTTAACTACTTATCGAGAGTGTTCAATCACGAACATTTTGATAGCAATCGTTTTTACAGCTTAAAAGATACACAATATTGGTATTTAGAGGTGACTTTGTGAGCTTTTTCTATCGAACCAAAAGTGCTGAATCATGTTTTCAGCAAACTATTTATGTAGTTTATGTCCTGAATATTACCGTAGTATTTTTTTCTTCGATTTAATGCAGTGCGTCATGCTTATCTACGCATCATAAAATCGTAATTTAGGTGCTGTAGTCGCCTTAAGACCATACATGATCCGCAGGAACATGGTGTGGTTCTAGAATCACTTATTGATGCCACGTTTGACATACATTCCGAGGGTTATTGGATGATACATGAATTGATAATCAAATGCGTGAAAAAAAATTGTTGTTCTTTTGGGGTTGAAAGTTTTGTGGAGATTTTCACAAGTAGTTATGAGAGCCTCAGCCTTTAGTATTACGAATAAAGACCTTTGTTTATGGTACTATGAAAACGGGTAATGAATGTGATTTTGATTGAGCCGTTCTAAGAGAGGAAGTAATTAAACGATTTGCCAGACTCACCATAGAATCCGATAAACCGGTCATATGAAGTGGTTTTATTAGGTGCTAAATGCTTATAAAGATTTTTTTCTTCCTACGGCTATGATAAAGCCGGCCAGGCTTTACTTTTACGGCTATTAACAGCCAGGTTTAGTCAAGTTTAATGTTAGGAAGGAGAAGGGCCTTAGGGGTTTCTTAATTAATTATTTTTTGTGAATAGTTGACTAAGAAAATTATTGGGTGAATATTTCTAGAGAAAAGGACTCCATGGCTAAGCCAAGACTACCCTAGAATAAAAAGGAAAGATGGGTACCAGTGTAGTATGTAAGATCGTGAAAAGAGCTTTTGCCTTGTGTAGTCGCATATCAATTGAGAGGCGATACTATCTCATTTTCTTTTCTTTTTCAGTAGATAATAAACGTTGGTGATTTGATTACCTACAACTGTCGCAAGTTTACTTTGAAAAGAAGCGTGTCTTAGGAAATAAGTCGTTTTTCTTTGTAGTACTCGTACAATCCAAATGTTTCTTCGAATCGTGAACAATTGTCAGCAAAAAAATTCAAAAACCAGTTACATTTAAAATTACGCCCTACACTTGCAAGTTATTATCATAATACTTATAAAAATTAAATAGAATCACCGGCATATGGCGTCCGAACGGAAGTGCGTATCGTCTGTCAGCCCTTTAATATTATAATGAAACGTTCTCATTTCTTTCAACTGACCACTTACAATGAAGACAATGAGATACAACGCCTGACGTCTCATCCGGAGGGTTCGTTCATTCGCGGATTTTGAATTTCGAATTCATTTTTATCTGTCCGGACGTTCACACACACTTTCAATTGTTCATGTTTGAGTGCGTTCCATTTTTAAAAGTTTCTTTTTAAGTTTGTATTTCAACGTTTATGTCACGGCGTGTCATGTTGGTAATTAAATTTTGAACTGAGTGTTCTGTTGGTGATTATTCGCATAAATTATTGTTGTTCTTTCTTTAAGATAATTTATTTTGCTGGCAACACATCACGGGTAAGGGTTAAGGCGTAGCTTTCGTTTTTTGACTATAATCTTAAGTAATAAAAGCATGGATTACATTTATGAGTGTGTTATCAATCAGTATCTAAATCTTTTATAGGTATGCTAAGTTAGTGTGATCGTCGTAACTATAAAGTTATATTTATATAAATCATATATTAGGCATGAGATAAGAATGGTAAGTTTTACTGCGTAACACGGACATTCGCGACGCGAGGAGTTTTACTACGGGGGCGGTTAAAAAGCTTCGAGTTACTGGACTCCGGAGGGACGCGTTTCACACCGATGCGTCAAGACCTTTAGCTATTCTTTGCATAGAAAAGAGTAGAGTTGACTGTATTTTGGGGTGATTTTTAATATATTGCGGAATTTTGCATAACTATTCTTCCCATAAATTTAACCAACTTTTTCCTAAGGCATATGATTGGGAAATTAAAAAAAAAAGACTTTTCACACTATGCAATCAGCAAATCGATCAAATTGTATTTAAAGGCGAATTTTTTATTATTTTGTCCTACGTTCTTTTGGAAAAGTTGTTCAGTTTAAAGGACTGGTTGACTTCTTTTTTATTTAAAGTCATCTATTAAAGTCACCTAACTTTACTAGGTAGTTAAATACTAAAAAGTTTTTATTCGGCAACATATTACTAATTTACCGTTTATTAAGTAATAGAAAATTTACTTATTGTCAAACTTCTTTTAAAATTTCTTTTAATTCTTTAACATTTATATTGAATGTTAATCCGAAAAAATTTTTTAATCAGATGTTCTAATTCCAGATAATTAAAATTAAAATCAAAAATGAAATAAGTTCCAACTCTAGTCATCACTTGTACAATTAAGCATCGTTAAAAATGAAAGTTTCATGTAAATAACGTGACATGCTTGACATATTTAAAAAAGAGCTGCGCATTAATAATGCTTTTAATTAATTTTGGATTTTGTTTTTATTGTGTCTTTATGAAACACGCTGTATAAATGAAAAACAACGTTTTTCCTCTATGCCTCTATGCAATCCTAAACTATTCATTCAATTATAAAGAAACTTTGGTAAGGTGCTTCGTGTAATCCTGCGAAGTTATCTAGCAAAACCCGGGTACAAAATCGAGAGTATTAGCTAGTTTATAATTAAAAAATAATCTAGTGAGCAACAAAATGTAAGGTCTGGAGAAGATAAGAAGGACAAGAAGACACTGATTCATCTAGTGAGCAAGATTATGTTAAATCCGAAGAAGATAGTAATGAGCAAATTATATATTATGTATGTATGATTTATTATATTCGTTTATATGTATTATATATGTTAGTATATATATTATTTTTATTTCATTATATTTAAGTATTAATAATATAAGCCCTTCTCTTATTTGGTATTTTCTTACGTTGTGCGCAATTCTCTCTTCCCGTCTCGTACACTATTTCTCACCGATTAGGTTGGCTGGAAGAGATCTTTTCTAGAGATAAGCTCGCCTTTGTACACTTTTTTTTATGTGAAATTTTTCTACTGTGTTTGTGCAATAAAGAATATATATAAGATAGGAAGAACAAGAAGACACTGGTCGGTGTGAAGACGGCACCCGTTTAAAATTGAAAGTGACGTAAGTGCTGTTTTAGTGCGCAATCGGCGGGCAAGAGTCGTAAATCAAAGTTTTACTGTCGAAATGTTGGGATGCGCTGGCCACTGGGGTGGCCTCTTTAATGCATTTAAAAATATTTTTTTAAAGAAACAATACGACATTTACCAGTTGGTGGAATTGTTCTATTGTTCGGAGAGTAAGGAGGGGTAAGAGTAAGTAAGAAGGATATATGAGGTGTGCACAGTACGACATTGTATCTCTGACGTGTTTTTATAGAGCTTTGAGTTATTGTGATGAAAAAAATACTTGTTTTAGGTAAGGTGGCTCTGAAAGATGCAGTACGAAAAACATATTATTACTAGAGGGTGCCTGGGACTTCGTTTTCGTGGTTAATTCGTAAAATCCTTGCCTATGTTGCAAAGGGAACCTTTGAGCCATATTTTAACTTTCTAGATCCAAGAGTTGGACGTTGATAAGTCAGTGTGTCAGGACTTGCTATTTTATAATTAAGAAGGAGATACAAGATATCTACCTATACCTGAATGCACCCCGAGCGATGGGCAAAGATCATCTAATGAATGCTATACTCCGCGACAGACGGGAAAGCGAAAAGTGGCTATAATACGCTACAAAATAGTAGTCACGACTCTTGTTTACTATTTTAATATGGCACAATGTATAATATGTATATCTAATTTGGTAGGATTATACTGTTTCAAATAAAATTATTTATTCACAGAATATGAGTATAAAGATAGTCCTATTTAAAAATATAGCTCTGTCATATTCGTCCACTACCTGGCATGCTAAACTTTCCGATGGTTCTAAATACTTTAAAATAATTACTTACACAATTAAAAATCACAATTAATAATGTAAAATAATAAATCTCAAATCATAAAAAAGGAAAGAAGTGTATTTAAAATTAAATGTCAATAAAAATTACAACAATAACAATTAAATCTTGAAACCCATTTTTTAAAATTAAGTCCTAGAAGGCGGCATCAAGTGGTTCTGAACCACTGATGCTCTGCCTACCCCGTATGGGATTACAGGCGTGAGTTTATGTATGTGTGTGTAAGTCCTAGAAGATTTTCAGAGCCACTGATTCTCTGCCTACCCCCCTGATAGGCATTATAAGCGTGAGCGTATGTATGTATGTATGTAGATTTCAGTCTACCTACAAAATCACGTTCGGACACAAAGTAAATGAAACTAAACCCGAACAGTCCAGGGTGGCATTACTAAATCTGTCGATATTTAATGAATGTGTTGAGGTGCGTTCATAAGGCCGGCAGAAAATTATCAAAGCATGTTTGAGATGGTTGACTTTAAAAATACTTTGAAAAGGAAAGCTTTCAGAAACTTGTTTTCTTCTTGATTCGTTTCCGCTCAAAATAAGGATTCACTGAATATCAGCACCTTAGAAAAAAAATTGTTTTTGATTAATGCATAAGTGGAAAATTATTGGTTGCAATATTAAATAATTTAAAAAAATAAAAATAAAAGAAGAGTAGGGCAAAATAGAAAAGCAGCACTTACAAGTCAGAGGCTATTGTGCGGTTTGAAAACTCTGACACCAGGGTTAGCCAGATTCGCCACATACCTACACGATAGAAGAAGCACTTACCTACAAATATTAAGAAATCAGTGACTGTGTGTTCCTAAAAAACTATAAGCTGACTTTTTATAGACATTCAAAGAACTTACAAATTATATAATAAAATATCCTGGTTCACAAAAAAAAATCCTAATCTTTATTTTTATATTTTTTTTTATTATTAATGAAGGGTTTGCTCTTGTCCACAATCTAGCCCAAGGGCATAGATGCGGTCGAGGATGTAGCAAGCTCACCCAGAAGAAGCCTATTCACTCGAACTTTAAAGAGATTCGGGTTATATGAACTCGGAAATACAGACGCAGGCAGGGAATTCCATTCCCTAGCAGTGCGCAATACGAAAGATGATGAAAAGCGCTCAGTGCGAATCCGTGGCAAATCAACAAGATAGGGATGGTACCCCGCGGTGCGTCTGAACGTCCGATAGAAGAATGGGGCAGGCGGAATGAGCTCATGCAGCTCCTGAGCACACTCCCCGAAGTACATCTTATAAAAAATCAATAGGCAAGCTACTTTGCGTCTATGAGCTAGGGTTTGGAGCTTATCTCTTACTAGCTTCCTGTCACCGATGAGTCTCCTGGCTCTGCGGTCCACCGAGTCCAGTGTGGCTAGTTGGTACTTGGCCGAACCATCCCAGAGGTGGCTGCAATACTCCATGCACGATCGGACCTGTGCCTTATAAAGGGAAAGGAGTCTAGTTTTAGTATTCTAATTCTAACTTTTTCCTTTATTCCTGGATGAAATTGCTTACTTGCATTTTAAACTACCTCTTATAATTGGTAATTTAATGTACTTTCATTTATGTGTCTACAATAAATAATATTTAATTAATTGATTAATAGAGTTCTCGTATCGTTTTCAATTTGATTTCAATAATATACTAGACGATGGACTGGACATGCCCTTATTTTCATTGAAGTGTTAAGATTTAAGTGCCAGCCCATTAATTGTCACATTTACGGAGTTTCCAGCTAAGTAATCAGAGATGCGCGTGTTACATGAGAAACTATAAATTTTGTTCTTAGAAAGTTTACCCTGCAACATTGTGTAGTGTGGAGAAACATAATTCAATACAAGAATATACTTTCATACTTGCTGAAACTAGAAAATTAATTATTCGTTTTTTTTTATAAGATGGGTTAACTCTTGACCTCAATCTTGACCATAAAGGTCAGAGATGAGGTCGACGATGGAGCGAGTCAACCCAGAAAATGCCTATAAAGGCACTGGTACTCCCACGCACCGACGGAACACAGCAAGCTGTTTGGCGTCGGACTTCGGTAGGAGGGTGTTCGCGAACCAGACGGCTCTTTACAGAGCCTACCACACCGCATGAGACCATAGGACGACACCTCAGATTCAGAAAAAAATGAAGTCTCGTTGTCTGGGATGGATCACTAGGAGGCAGGTCTCATTTGTGTTTCCTTAGTCGCGTCTTACGACACCCACGGAAAGAGATGGTTGCACTTAAATAGACCAACTTTTATTAGAGTATCAACTATTACTAAAAGTGCAAAAGATTATAATCATTGACACCTTTAAATTAGTATCTCTAACTAAGTCTTCTTCTTCTTCTTATCGTGTAGGTATAGTCAAGTGTGTGGCGAACTTGGCTAACCCTGGTGTCAGAAATTTCAAACCGCACAATGGCCTCTGACTTGGTTTTAACGACTGTAGTCAATCGACAACAGCCGGGACCGACAGCTTAACGTGCCCTCCGAAGTACGGAAACGCTCGTGATAAATTGCCACTTTGGTCACCCATCAGGTTCCTTGCCACTGTATACGTCGCTAAACCTCGCTGATCAGAGCCACTGGGCTACGAGCGCTTCTAACTAAGTAGTTTGTACATTGCACAGTAAATGGAAAAAAAAAATCAAACGAACAATTTTTTGACTTTTGTAAACTTCAGCTTATTCGCAAAATGTTAATAATTAATAAGTTTTCTGCTTTTTTATGAAAATGACAAAGAGTATCAGCAAACAAATGTAACAAACATTGAAATCCTTCCACAAAAACCTTACAGCCGCAAAAATAATCACAATAATTTAAAGTTTAATAATAAAACCGAGTAATGATCCGTCAACAGGCCATACATTAATGAGGGCAAGAATACAAAAGGCAATATTCGCGATTCATTTAGTTTGCGGTTAGTGTTGCCAGAAGTAAAAATGAAAAATACGGGACAATATTAAACGTGGGAAACGTTGTCGAAGTCTGACGAGTTTGAATTGAGATTATGTTGGTACTTTTTATTGCATTTTGTAATCGCAGCTTTTACTCTAAAAATGCGTGTTTTAAACGTCATATGTTCTTTAGCTATAACTGTATGTATGTATGTAAATCCTTTATTATACAATAAATATTCTTACAGGAGCAAAATATGGTACTTAAAGTTAGAATACATTTAAGGTACAAAGGCGGACTTATCCCACTAGGGGATCTCTTCCAGTCAACCTAACGAACATTGAGAAGAAATCTTGATGATCTTGAACTGTATGTTTAGCGTTTTAAGATTATTTTACAGAACGGTGGTTTCTTACTTAGCGAGTATGTGTAATCATGTATGTGGCGAATTTGACTAAACCTGATGTCAGGGTTTGATTTGACATAATTGATGGTGATCATTTTGTTTTTATTTTGGTTTATAATTGACATTTACTAATATTGAAAGTAGCAAACCAAATAGACGGATGACTGTGTTAGGGCTAGCAACTTCCAGTTAATGACATTATTGTGGCTTGTCTTTTTTACAAGAGATTTCCATCAAATGTTGCCAAAAAAAAAAAGAATTTATGTTACCTTAGAACTAACGAAAATAAGAGTAAGTTTTCTCAATTCAAGGCTTCGTACCTTTATACGAAAGATTTTATTAAAATCGGGACACTATTCGGGACATGACAATATCGGGACAAATTGACAGCATATTTTGTGGTTTGCCTGCTGCCTCTTGGGCTGAGTTTCCATAATTAATATAGGTTTTAACACCTCATACTGTGCGGTCACACGTTTTGAGATTATTGCGATTTCTCCGCGGTAAACGTTAGTGTGTTATAGGTTAACGGTAATCTTGTAATCTTGGTTTTTTTTCTACTGTTAATAAAAGCGGTGTAATTTGAACGTAAGAATCAACCCACTTTAATCAAAATAATGCCTATCAAGCATATAACCGCAAACCAAAACGTCATCCTTATTTAAATGTAATGCGTACGTGTTTTTACTTGTTTTTTAAAGAGCTGTATCAATTTCAATTAAATGTATATAAGACCACCTCAGAAGTATACTGTTTGAAACAAAAAAATAATGTTGAAAATCGGCCGACTATTTGCGGAGTTATTACGTAACAAACTTACAAAAAAACACAATCTAATTATAATACTAAACTTTCACGAATTGTAACGTATAACACAACAAAAAAAATTCGCGAATTTAGACCCGTTTTAGTATGAAATCAATAGTCAAATTAACCTCCTTTTTTTACGTCGTTAAAAAATAAGAGTTACTTCAGCATTAAGCCACCGTGTGACACAGTTGCTCATAACATCGTGTCACAGATGCAACATTGTAAGGAATTAGAGCTAGCCTCCAGCCCGCATTAAACGGTGTGGTCAAACCCATAAAGCGAGAGGCGACTAGGTCACTAGGTGCTGGCTGTGCTATTGATCTGGGCATCTCTGCATATTACATTAGGTACAATGTATATTGCCCTTTAAGGCGACTACAGCACCTAAATTACGATTTTATGATGCGTAGATAAGCATGACGCACTGCATTGAATCGAAGAAAAAAAATACTACGGTAATATTTAGGACATAAACTATATAAGTACTTTGCTGAAAACATGAATCAGCACTTTTGGTTCGATAGAAAAAGCTCACAAAGTCACCTCTAATACCCAATATTGTGTATCTTTTAAGCTGTAAAAACGATAGTAAAATGCACACAGGAACTTGAACTTGCTATCAAAATGTTTGTGATTGAACACTATCAATAAGTAGTTAACGCATTTTTCGATTTAAGCTGTTACCTTTCCATAAATCTCATTTTTCTAACTTTCGAACATGTTTTTACGCACGCACGCTTTCATAGTCCATAAACTTCATGTATCGACACTGTTCGCACTGCCGGCCCAGGCCTGTTGGAGATGGCACTATTCCTATGTGTGCTGCCTTTATTGGGTGCTGTAGTCGCCTTAAGTTAAATACCTATCTTTCTTCTTTGACAAGTGCCTAAGCAGCTAAGTGCCTGAACTAATACAGGGATTCAATTCTTGATATGATGGCGTCAAAAATTTTCGTGATTTCTCCAATTTCCGAGTATTTTAATTAGTATTAAAGTAGAGAATGCCGACATCGCCAATATCAAGTAAACTTTAAGGGCTGCAAGACGTCAGAGCCTCGTCCATTGATCAGCAGAGTGCACTGCTAGCAGGCGAGGATGGCGAATTTGGGGCACTAAGAGGTTATCACACCACACATCCCTAGTTTAGGGATAAAAACGCTACCTCTTTATTGTTGATTCCTAGGTTTTACTCCCGGGTGGGGTTTTACTCCCGGGTCCCAATTATAAGTGAAGATTATATGAAGTAATCCCAATCTAGGGTGTCCCCTGTGACTTGGGATTCAGCAATGATGAGTCTGATTCATATTTATCTACATTTACACTAATATTTTAAAGAGGAAAGATTTGTTTTTTTGTATGTAACGAATAAACTTAAAAACTATTATACCGATTTCAACAATACTTTCACCATTAGGATGATATATTATTCCTGAGTAACATAGGTTACATAATTCGACGAAGTCCCGAGCGCAATGCTAGTCACTTATATGTACGTACAGCTTATAAATATACAACAATATTATTTTTGATTAAGTGCGTGTTTTAGAAGAGTGAGTGCGTTTATGTTTGTTTGTAAGTGTGAATATGTACGTAAATATGAATAAATCGTTCCTATCAATAAATCACAGTCGGAGAAAAGATAATGTTAAATCTAAAGCTTAATCTTTAAGGCTTTAAACATCCAATCTTTAACCCTACATTTCATCGGTAACACATACAATAAACTTGTTTTATATGCTCTTACAATCGCCTTATAAGTATAAGGGCATAAAAACTAAAGGAGACGGAATATCAAGAAAGCAATAACATCATTATCATAGCGAGTCGGCCATCTCTTTCCGATAGACCCCCCCTCGTCCCTTAGAACCGCCCACTTCTCCACTGTCACCTGTATATCTCGAAACATTACACATATACACATATGCAAAACTTTCGCACTCGAATCTTCGTATATACAGCGTCTAACTCACACATGCATAGAGCTTGCATTCGGATGCATTTCTTTTGTGTGGGATGCGACGGTGTGAAATGAAATCTATTCTGTTCTGTTTTAAATATGTTTCGTTTTTCTTATTCTAAAATGATTTAGATTAATGTACATGTTATTATAAAGCTATGAATTCCTAAAAAAGTTACATTCACATTTCTTAAGCTTAACCCTTCATATTAACTCACATAGTCAATGTTTTTTTCAGTTTTTTGTAAAGATTGTAGCTTTTCGTTTGTGAATACATTCACGTAGAAAAAAAAACTCAAAACTCTCCTATCAAAGTTACGACGCATCATGAAATCAAACATGCGCAGCGCAATTTCATAGTTTCATAGTTATCCTATCTAAGATTAAACTAGTGGTATATGAATATGGTGAGTGAGAGGGAAAGGAAAACTAATAATGTGCCAGTTGCCAACTCTTCCCAGGAATATCGTAGGATCTAGTAAACGGGACACGTAGTTTTGCTGAATTGTGAACAAAAGGCTGACGATCTATCATCATTATACTCATATTCCATTTACGTAAATAATCTTCAGAGTGAATGTCAAGTATGGCGTCAACTGGTTCTAGAACCATATGACGTTTTGACTTTCCCGAAAGGAGTTATAGGTGTGAGTGTAAATTAGAAGAGAAGAGTCAGTAACAATAGACAAGTTACAGCTGAATTGTCACAGTTTGATCATATTTAAATTAATCTCGATCGTGCTTACTCTACCAAAAGCTATTAAAATGTTAAAAACCTCATACAAGTAAATCCATGCAAAGTCGCCCACAAACACATAGTCCGGGCTAAAAGTTGTGCTATACTGGCTCGTGAATCTATAGTCTGGACATAGTCTTTTTTGCAGATTGTCTGGTAGGCGTGCCTAGAGTTGTTTGCACCTCGCACAGTGGTCGATATTTCACAATGCAGCCGCGTCGATGACATCTCTACTGAAATATACAAGGAGAATCTTATCGCAGAGTCGAACAGCTGATAAAAATTCCTTTACGAGTTATTGCATAGTTGTATTGGTTGGTATTTTTTGATATTTACTCCATATGTAATATGTATACTAGCAATGATATTAAAATATGTAAGTATATGTATGTAAAGGCAGGCAGATATGTCGTCTAAGCTCGCATTGTGAAGCCTACAAAACACCCAATTGGTGTTGCCAGTCTATCTAACATGAACGCGACAGTCTGGAAACATTTTTAATCGACGTATCTTTGTTTTTTTTACCCATCTTATAATAATAATAAAAAAGTTATATTAGTATATTTTTGCAAAACTATTTAATTCAAATTCAAATATTTTTGGTCCAACAAAAATATTAAGTATTTGATTTTACACTTTATTTTTGGTTGCAGTTAGTGAAAGTGCGTACTTGTAGCTAAGTGATATTTTTTCATGTCAACATATGGGCCTTTAAATTATGGCTTAAAATGAGTTTGTGAAAATTAAAGTTGTGAGCCCACAAAACTGACCAACTGTCCCCAAGAACATATTTCAAAATATACTTAATTTTAAATAAAAAATAAGATTTGATCTCTGCTGAAATTTATGAAAAAAAACATTATGTATTAGTGTTTTATTTTTATTACGCACGGGCTGGGTAAAACATATCATTATGAACCTTAAAACAATAACATTAGACCCACTTTATGAGAAAATGTGCTGAAAAGGAAAATTAGCTATTTATAATCGCATACTAGATTTTTACTTTTTCTTTTTTTCCTTTGTATTCGAAATTTTTTGTGAGAATTCATGTAGATTCGTTAGAGAAAGTTGTTCAGTTTTATGGAGAGGATTGCTTACCAAGGTTTCGCTAACTTATTTTAAATCACCACATCGACACTCAAGATGTCAACTCATACACTCAGATTCTCTAGCCAGACCCTTCTGTATTAAAAAAAAAAAGTGACACACGACATTCGAAAACTCGATTCCGAGCATCCGTCTGTTCCATTTGCGTGGATTATTACCGGCGATTTCAGTCACGGGTCCAACTGCAATAATTATTCACATTGTACATGAAACAGTTGGTGCGCTATAATTACACTGCCCCGATTCATAGTATTGTTCAAACATCAAAACCGTGATGTGGATAAAAAGTGTAATAACTGCACCATCCGCAGTTATTATATTTTTTAGGACATCGTGTTGTTTTTGTTTTTTTGGCATTGGATTTATAGATAGATACTATGTTGATTTTACAGGGTAACTCTAAATGAGAGCAAATCTTTCTTCAGAAACTAAGAGTATTTCATTTTTCAATTATAATTTTGACCAACATGTCAGCCTGATTTTTAAAATGTATTGTATTGTATTTATTATTTATTGTTCATGAGCATAAGTTACACAAGACACATTATAAGAAAAACAGTACAAAGGTGGACTTATGCCACAAGGGGATTTCTTCCAGTCAACCCACTGGAGGACTTTAATAAATTTTAAAAAAAGCTCTTTTGTGTGACGCATACTTACACAACGCTGCATCTGAAACAATCGATGGTTCCTAGGCCTGGGTTTGATTCCCCGTCGATCAAAATGTTTATATGGGGTGATTTTAAATCAGTTAGCGAAACTTTAGGGCGTAATGCTTCCTATGTTCCCTAAGGAACCCAAATGAAATTCTCAAAAAATAATTTCAAATTGAATAGAGAAGCCAATTTTTTTTTACATATATTTCGACCTATGTTCCTTGGAAAAAATCGTTCAGTTTAGTGAGCCAAGTTGTCTGTATGTGTCTATGTAGGGACCCAAAATACATTGGAAAACCTATGTGTGGGCGTTTGAGTGGGTAGCGTTGAATGTATGTATGTTGGAAAGTAAAATACCTACTGATAACTAAAAACACCTTTTACATAATAGTCCTTTTAATTCGATATTTAACAAACTACAATGCAAGAACACATAAACTCCGATCTACGCGCGAAAAACGATCTGTCAAGGGGCCGTTTAGTGTTGTGCCACACCGCTTGGATTGGTAGTGTTGTTCCACTTGTGTTGTCGATCGATTTTCTTTTAACACAACTTAAAATTAATAATAAAAAATCTAGACAATCATGGCCAAAGTCGAGGGTAAAAGAGGCGTAGGTAGACCGAAAATGACATGGCTTGATAACATAAAGGCATGGACAGGCGTCGCCGAGTTGGAAAACCTATTCCGTTAGACGAGAAATGAGCAGAGTACGCCAAGCTAACTGCTAACTTCTAGTGATGGAGTGGAACGAGAAGAAGAAGAATGAAAAAGTTACTAATATATAAAATATAAGTTATTGATTTATCCGTCATCAAAATAACATAGAACAAAAAATGTAAAAAAATATCTAAACAAAAATAAAAGCGAATAAAAATGTCATTAAGTAAACAACTTAACCTGACAATGAATAGTGACACAAAACAATCTTCATCAAAACACGATTCATTTTTTTCTCGAACTAATTACAATTGTAATACGTAATTACACTTGTAATTTTCGTAATTACAATGTTTAGACAAAACTGTAGCGCACTCGACGATTGCGTCCGCTTACCGTTCCTGTAATTAAACATTTTAATAACCGAGGTAAGCTTTGCTTCCATCTGTTGTTTATATTTAAATTTTAATAATATTTTTGGTACAATGTTTTGTTTTTTGTTTTAAAAATATTTTTCAATTAAATTATAGGAAACTTTGAAATTGAGTTAGCTGGGATCTAATCTAAGTATATAAAAGGAGAAACTGACTGACTGACTGACATATCAATGCACAGCCTAAACGGCTAAACGTAGGCACTTGAAATTTGGAAGGGACGTAGCTTAGGTACCGTAGAAGTGCACTAAGAAAGGAATTCCTGAAATTCCCACGGGAACGGGAATCAGCGGGAAAATCCTTTTGTATGAAAAATCTAAACCACTTAAGTTAGACGCTTGAAATTTGGCATGCAGGTACTTTAGTAAACTTAAAGCTTAGTTACAGGATATTGCAAAATTCCCACGGGAACGGGAGTTAGCGGGAAAAAACTTTTGTATGTAAAAATCTAAATCTTAAACTAAATCAATATTTAATAAACTAAATGAAGGTCCATTAATGGACCGTCAATAAAGTGTAATCTGTTCAAAAGAAAAAATTAACACGCAAACGAAGTTGCGGGCATCAGCTAGTAGTATGTTTAGTAAAGTAATATCCATTCGAAACCAAATGTTCAATGAATACATACACACATACGCTCAAGCCTATAATCCATACTTGGGTAGGCAGAGCATCAGTGGTTCTGGCGAACTTCTTGATGCCACGTTTGACACATTTTGAGGGTTATCAAATGGAACAAATTGTATAATGGTTAGAGGTGGCCAGCCCTTCGGCCATTATATAGCAAAACCCTCGCATCCCAGTTACAGACTTTTACTGTATACCTAGAAAGAGTAGGTAGCTGGCACATTTCAAGTTTTTCTCTCACTCCCAGTCCAGCATGGAAGGAGTCCAATAACTACAAAGCTATTTTGCTGACACAAAAATAGTTCTATTTACATTTTTGCATTTGGTTTTACAAACTTTAAATTGCAGTTGATATGAATGGTTTTCATTGGGAAGAAAATGGCAAGCAAGATTCTTCAACAGCATTGTTGATTTGTGATGATATGACAGTTGGTTTGGAATAGATCATTTCAGCTTTGAGTTCGATTCCTGATTGGAAAGGGCAACTACTTTTTCTGAGGTCTGTTTCTTTTTATATTTGAGTGTATCTCAAGGATCTACAATATATGGGAAACCTGGCTTCATTTTATTTCATATTTTTTATGAAGTAAAAGAAGAGATAGGTGTCTAGTAATTAGTCTCCACCAAAGGGCACGGGCCTCCTTTGAAACATTGGGGTGGGTTAGGCCATAGTTCACCATGCTGGCCCAATGCGGGTTGGCGGACTTAGTTCTACAAAAATTGAATGCAGTATGCTTTTTACATGGCACAAGAAATTATAGGCACATTGGGTAACTTTATCTCATCGTGTCTTTAATGTGCACAGTCTGTCTACACCTTAACAAAAAGGAAACAAACTTCGTAAGACGTCACGCTTACTTCGAATGAACATGGCTATGACTGCACTAATTATTCTTGTGGACAATTTATTTCCCATTAACCATATAAAAAAGAAAAGAAAAAACACGGCCTGGCCTTCGGGCTTCGGTCGCCTACCTTACTATAATGACGATTATTTTAATTTCGCTAACAACACTTTAATTATAATACCGAATCGAGGCTATTCCGATTTGGTCGGGTAATTATTTTGCGTTTGATTGCGGTTACATTTTGATTGTGTGGTGATAAAATGTGTCGAATAAATTGTAGGTGACTGAATGAATAGAATGATTGCAATTTATCTTATAATAACAGAGAATACTAAATAAAGTGTAGAGATCCTTTTTCAAGCTTTTATCCAATATTGCCTACTTAACCAAAATAAAACTGCACGTAATAAAAGTGAAATTAAAAAATTTACTTAGATGACCTAGTGTATTTTTTAATTTCAACCTAAACTATGCAAGGGTTTTACAGACAATAGCACACCAGATTACCCTTTTGAACTACGAAAGCCGGCAATACAAGGGTGAAGTTAAGGTTAATATTTGATGTGTTGCTGTATGTACAGTCAACGGCACATCAGGTTACCACAAACTGCCAAATTTCCCCATTGGATAGTAAACTCTAATGATTGAAGATAAAATTGAAAATCGATTGAAGAAATTTGACAGTTTTGGATAGCATGATGTGCTGTTGTCCCTGTACAACGGGTGCAAAATTATTTAAAAAAATTACAAACACATCGAATGTGTTTTAAAAAGAAAACAGCAAAAATACATTACTTATCTATTTCTAATAGATATTTAGGAAAGAGAATGCTAAACCTAATCAAGACTGATACCTTTAGCTTACTTTCCTGTCACCGAATTATTACAATGCCACCCCACCATTAGGGCCGATTTACACGAGCCTTTTGACCGACCGATTTATCGTGCGATTGCCTTTGTCTAAGTCGAGTTTCAATTCGTCCGGCCATTGTGTCGCACGGGACGAGTGGACGTCGTTAGCGAGATTTCTCGCTCACCAGATAAGGACTTAACAAAAGATCGGTGTAATCTCACCCTCTGAGCATTTTGGTGACCACTTTTCGTGTCCACGATTTTTCTTGCTGATATTTGTTGATAGGTTTAGATTGGTCAGTGTGACGGTAGCCTTTTCGAGTACGCATTCAAGCTAATTAACAATACAATATTCAATATTTTAATCGGACACGAGTTGATTTAAGTACTATTATTTTGTAGTTTCAAAATTGTTCTCATTAAAATATATTTTTTCATAAATCAATTGATGTCTTAGAATCAATTCAAACCATCGCGATTTAATTTTATTTTCTTGCATTGTCCAAACAAGGGGTGCTATATATTAGTTAGCGAAACTTTAGGGGGTTCTTCTCCCCCTAAACTGAACAACTTTATAACCTATACCTACATGAAATTCACGAAAACAATTTTCGACTACCCATACAAAGGCAAATCAGCTGAGATCAAAGCTTTTTTTTTACATTACGACGGTGTTCAGTTCCGTGGGCTGATTCACACCCTTAATTTTGCCAATTTAGTTTTGTAAATTTTCTGTTAGATTCAAAGCCCTAGGTTAACACTTTGTTAACCTCAACATCCTGAAATTCAAGCCAATTTAATCCGAATGTAATCGGATAGGCACATTGATCGGTAATTGTGTCTAAATCGCCTGTATTAGTTCTGAGCCCGTTGTCGAGACAAGACATCTATCGATGCTATGGAACCTATTGGAGACATATTCATTAGGACAGCACACATTGACAGCAATGACACTAGCACAAGAGCTAAATATCTTGTGTATGAATAGCTGTTAAGAGGGACATAGGAAATTTTGGATACGGCATTGGGTGTCACTTATTTGCAAGGGTTGTTATATCTGTGTCTATAAACTCACGCCTTTCATCCCATCGTTCAATTCAATTTCTTGTCTATGGCTCTCCTTTGTTCATGAGGCCAATGTCGAGTTCAAAAAATATTGAAGGTTTCTTGGAAGAGTCCAATTTAGTTCAAATTTTAAAACCAAAGAACCAACCTCTTAAACTGACTTATGTCATTTTGTTGTTGTTTAATTTATCCCTTTTGTGAAAGGCGAAGGAATATAGTATATATACATAAAGCTATTTTTAAACATTGTTTTAGTTTTAGATTAATTTTTTAAATGTCGGAAGTTATACAAAATTTTTAATTTTACAGTTATTTGACATTACAATTTAAGGAAAATAAAAAGTGCTTGAATATAATACTCTTTGCAAATCAACTCTCGTAAATTTTCAAATACAATATGACAAAATGTGTTCAGTACCCGACACAAATGCCGTTTTACTTAAATACGTACCTCTGCCATAATAACTTTTAATGTTTGTTTAGTCTTTGGGTGCACCTTGTGTGACCGTGCCAACTTTGTATATTGATGATGTCATCTTTCACAATGTTTTTATAAAGACTCTTTGAAAACTGTTTTAAGTATTAAAATAGTCTTTGATGACGTCAAAGAGTTTAAAAGTAAATTGTTTCACAAAGTTCTTATAATTAGTGAAGATTCTATTATGCATGCCAAGTCTAGTCAAGTCAAGAATAGCTTAATTTCATAAAATATTTAGGATGTTACTTAAAATAAGTCAAATTAGTAAATTACATTAGTTTTTTTTAACTCTATACCTAGTTGCAAAGATGCAATCTTTCTCAGGAAAGAATAGGCAAGAAACTTCGAGGCTTGCTCTTTTCAATTCAACGATACAAATTTCTATATTTTCACATTCTAATTTTAACTAATCTGACTAACTCTGGAGATGAGCAATTTATTCCCAATTGCTCGTCCTCGACCGATACTTCAAAACATCGGACATTTTGCGAGACTACACCTGTCACTGTCATTTGTATAGCGCATGAGAGAGATAACATCCGATGCTCCAAAGGGTCTGTTGTAGACATACATAACTCTAGAATTACAAAATTTTCAAACAAAAAAAAAAGAATCGAAATTGATCCATTCGTTAAGGAGCTACGATGTCACAGACAGACATACAGATACACACGGCAAACTTACAACACCCCTTTTTTGTAGGGGGTAAAAAAAAGCCTTGATTTCTATATATGCCATTGATATAACCTCTCAACAACCTTGCTCTACGCAAGCTCGTTGCCTCATCCAACCACCAAACATTCTAACATCCTTCTTCGCCATACTTCAAGTGCGTAATCAAGCAATATTCTTCTTAATCAACCCCACCCACCAGCGGGGGTCGAGTCAACCAACAAAAGAATTGATTAAGTAACTATGCCTCGATATTACCCCACAGTATTATTCCAATAATAAAGAGGGCTGGTAACCGTGGTACTTAATGAGAGAAAACTCGATTAGAATTCGTATCAATCTCGCGGTAACTTGGGAAGACTGATTAGCCGGAGTTATCAGCGATTATATCTTGGTAAGGGAAATCGGATTCGTTTAGTTGGATCTTGTCGTTTGTGATTGCGTTTCTTGTGCATTATTGTTTATTAATATTCTTAAATAGTCTGCACAGTTGGTTAATTACTTCAAAATTTTAAGTTAAGTATATAGGTTCACCTGATCTTTAAACTAAACGATCATTTTAAACTAAAAGAACAGAGTCGCTAATATTCGTTTCCTTTTATGTTTTTTTTTCAGCTATTTTCGCATAGTACAAAAATCATTTTTGGGGACTTCATATGTACCTAGATTATTACTGTTAATATAATGCGCGGCTAACATAACTATATTTTTAAATCAGTCTACCAAATTGAAAAACTTTCCACAAGGAACATAGGTCGAAAAATATATTTAAAAAATTGCCTCTCCATACAACTTGAACCATCAGCTGATAGCGGTGATTTTCCCCAGCATGGTAAATCACCGACCACTCGTCAATAAATAAATGTGTAAAGAAATTAGTTAACTTCATAACTTCCTACCAGCCCATATAGTACGTCCCCACCGAGGGGCACGGGCCTCCCTTCGAAACACGAAGGGGATTTAGGCCATAGTCCACCACGCTGGCCCAATGCTGGCTGGCCCAGTGGACCGCTCGTCTTTCGAAAATGAATTTTCTTGGACACGATGGACACGATTCATCTCGATGTTTTCCTTCACCGTTGAGCAAGTGATAATTAGAAATCTGTACATAAATTCGAAAAGACGAATTTAGTGGTACAGGCCCGCACCAGGATTTGAACCCGCGACCTTCGGATTACAAGTCTGGCTCATTATCAACTGGGCTGTCACTGCTTTATTAATATATTATGGTTATTTATTTCAAGAGCCAGAGAAAAGTTCTTCGTCCAGAGAAAAGTTCTTCATAGTCATTAGGGTTGATTAATAGTGTACTCATTGTTTTGTAGTACTCCTTGGTATATCGTAACAACAAAGTCCAAAGCAATCTTCACTGATGTTATCAGTCACCGCAAGAGACTAACAGTACGTTTAACAGAAATTTCAACAAGAAACATCGAACTCAACTAATTAACTCAGCAAAGTTGAACTCTCGTTTAAGAAGTGAGACGGGCATGGCGGTGTGAGTTGGCTAAGTTACTGTGTTATCTAAATGAGACCATCTTTCGTTATATAAGCTAACTTAATTAAGAACTAGCAGATGAGAGTGGGCGCCGGCGGGCGAAGGAAAGCTGTGTGGTAAGTAGCTGTGCTGTGTCTGAAAGGTAAATAAATATATATACGCGAATTTAGATCCGTTTTAGAATTTAATTAGCTGTGTCTAGGTCAAGTTGATTCTACTGGGTAACTTTAAGTAAGTTAGAAAAAGTTTATGGTGTGATTGTTGATCCAGCTGACTTGTCTTTGTGTGAGAGTTCGACGTTTTTTTTGATAATTTCGTTCAGGTTTATTAGGGAAAATTTTTACTGTTTTATAAGAAAACTCATCCCTTAAAATGTTGTAGAATAATTCAAAGGCACCTCACCCCATATATTTCTTTAGGACTTGCTCAACAGCGGCCCTAAACGTACGTTAAGAAGTGCTTGAGAAGGTATTTGATGCTTGGCGTGTAGTATTAGGTTTGAAACTTAAAGATTTTAATTTTGAACTCGTATGTGTAAAATTTCAATTCAACTATCGCAAAATGTTTGAAAACAAAAATGGAGTTTCAGTTCAATTACCGCAAGATTTTGAATAAGCAAAAGTTGCTACAATATATAAGTACTCACTTCATTCTAATAATAAAAATACTCGTAGAGACGACATACAAACTTGTCTCAGTAATTTAGTGTTAAAGTAAGCCATGGTAATCTTTGAGACGAGTAAGTGAAGAAACTACAATACAAGCTGGTGAGCTTTACCCTCCACAAAATTTCGCCAAGCCATCACGCATCAACCCTCTCATTAATTAAGTACAGCCATCTACTTACCACAACGCCTTCCCTGAGGCTGCTAAACTAAGTGCCGACACTTATGTGTGTGTTCTAAGAAAGTGTGCTTGTGTGCGTGCAATTTCGTCCATGTGTGCGTGAGCTCGTGTGCAATGGATTAGTGTTATAATAAAAGTTTTTGTAACAGATGTCAGATATTAAACACAAGTCCATATTAATGGCCAGAGACGCGACCGGGGAAAATATATAAAAAGTTAGGGAATTAGCTTCTTCGCAATAATTTGTTGTTCTTGGCTTGTTGTGTCTCTCATTTAGGTTGATTTGTTTGTTTGTCCGATTTATGGGGTGAAACGGACTTGGCGACCGACGGACTTGTTATTAGAGCTAAGATTTGGTCTGTTGTTTGTGGCTGAATTTTTTGGTAAATAAAGTACATACATACGTTCATGTCTATAATTCCTACCGGGGTAGGCAGAGCATCAGTGGTTTTAAAACCATTCGATGACACATTTGACATAAATTTGGAGGGTAAAGATGAAAATATGATGTAAGTTGGAGAGGTTGTCAGCCTTTCGCCCATAATACAGCAAAACCCTTGCGTCCCACTTACTGACTTTTACAGTATGCCTGAGAAGATAAGGCAGCTGGTACATTCTATATTTTTCTTTTACTCACTGTCCAGCATGGAAGTTGATATAAATATATATTTTTTTAATAAAAAATGGGTTCGGTATTGACCACGACCATCTTTCCATCAAGTCTTTTTTTTATTAAGTAAAGCAATCTTTAAAGGTGACGTCACTGAAAATAAAGCGCAATACACACCATTTAAAAATCCACTTTAAATTGGCATCCCATCAAATTCTTGATGACGTTCAAATTACCCCAAACGCGAAGATTTACGGTCACTATCAGCCTCAAGTAGGTGCTTTGATTAGGAAATACAAGCAAAAATAACAGTTTTTGAAAAACTATTAAAAAAAATATACCACAAGCACAGAGCACGATAAAAACCAACACACTCGCACTCAAAAATTAGTTTACAATAATAATTACGATTGATTTTTAATTTTTCAGCACTTAGCAAATAAATTTCTTATTTGATTAGTCCCTGTTAAGTCACTAATAATGCTTTGCTATGAAATTACCTTCATAGTTAAAACTATCGTAATTGCATCGGCAGTTATTTACTTCTCGTTAGTTATAATGACGGCTAAATTAAACAATTTAAATTTTTAATTTAAAACTCAAACGATAAAAGCTAATTATGTGATTTTAATGAGTTTGATTATACCTTAAACCTTTACTTAATTATGCAAATAATGAAAATGCAATGATTTGAAATTATTTGAACATAATTAATTATTTTTATCGTGATTAGTTTTCACATAAGATTTTTCTAATTCATTATTTGCATTACGGAATTAATTCAAAATGAATAAGATTTTACGAAAATATAAAATTCTAAGAGACACAAAATTATAGACAGTATTTGTTGCTTAATTATAAGAACACACGGCAGCAAATCAGGCTATTCATGTTGACCTTGTCATCGTCCTTATCTCGTTCGAAACAAAGCCGGCTTTCGTAGTGTAACCTGACGTGCTGCTGTCGTACATTTGTTACTACGAAGGAAACGTATCGTAGGTATTACTAATTACAATAACATAGTTTATTTTATTTTATTTATTTAGGATATCCAACAGCTTAACCATAGGTACTTACAAATTGTTATAAGCCAGATAACATATATTTACGCCGATCAGAGAATATCACAAAGAAAATAAACAATTTGGGAATATACTTACGAGTAAGTACCTAATAAAGTACTCGCAAGATTTAATTGAAGAAAAGAAAAATTACGAGTTAAAAAAGAAGATTGAATATTATATTAAACACATATGGAAAATACAAGTTATATAGATGCTACGGTTGGGCGTAGCTAAGCACGTAAGTAAATAGACCGAACGCAAACTGAACTAATTCGTATCCGACGCTGATTTACTAAACCTTGGATGTCGAATATTGAGATTTATTAGGTTACAAGTACACACAAGTACATAAATGCGTCAGAATATATTGTTATTTAGATTCTCGAGGTTATTTTCACTATTTTTAAACATGTTATAACGGGTAAGAACCCGGGTATTAATCGTGGTAAAAACCTGTTATAATATTTTTAAAAATACGTCAGAATGCTATTGATTTAGTTTTATTAACTCGTCGTGCGCTTGTTTACGACGCGTGCGATACAAATCCTGCACAGTGCACACACAGGTGTGCAAGAATCGCGCGAGGGTTATTTATCAACTGTACTAGACAGTCGTCTCCACAAGGTCGCGAACTCTTTTATGGGTCAATGTATACGGTTCTATAATAAGATTCCCATGTGTATTCAAAATTTACCTTTGGATAAATTTAAAACAGTGATTAAACAAATTACAAAATTTTTGATTATCTATCAGACAGGCAGCCATGGGAATGAACTGCTCAGCTCTAGAGTTATTTCAGATTTAGTGAAAATTAGTAAATAAGAAAATTTGTAATGCGATTTAAAAGAGCAACCTCAGAGTTTCTTGCCTGTTCTTCTCTGAGGAAGACTGCACCTTTGCGAATAGGCGTAGAGTCAGTAGGGGCAAAAGAACGAATGCGTATGTATGTATTTAAATCGTTTAATGTATGTTTGTATGTATTTCATTGTAATCTTGACTTATTTTAAGTGACATCCTGAATGTCCTATAAAATAAAGATTTTTCTATTCTATTCTATTCTTAGGTTTATAGTAAGTGACCATGGCGAGTTCGCTCTCCAATTGGAAAACGCAATTTTCCAAAGGCAGATTTTCTCTGGTCTTTAGACCAATTCCATTAAAAACTGATGTACAGCCCTGTGTACCTTCTGACTTCAAATTCTATGCTTTCTTATTTTTATAAAAACTGTTCAGAAGTGCGACGTGTGTAAAGTTGAGCAACTCTTTGACTATGATTTTTTTATGGCTTGGAAAAACTTGGTATTATATCGCATAAATGGTTAAAGACGCCGTTGATCAGTGGAACAGACTTCCAGGTAGAAATTTGAGGCAAAAGAATGGGCTTTTTTATTTTTCGAAAACGGCACGGCAAAATTGTATTACCATTGCCTCCTATGTAATAGTAATACTAGAAGCTGAGAACATAGGGGGCAATGGTAATTCAAATTTCGAAGTGCCATGTCGTGTCGTTCGAATTATAAAAAGGCCCAATAGATGTGTGCCGAATCTCCGCTATAATATGCCGCATCAGAAATTTCTACGTTCCAGTTTAGTGATCTATGTCGTGCTCTCCATATGACATGGACTAATTACTTATGTAAACCCTTGCTCTGACGTCCGAGTGATGCTTGTGATTGGTGATATCAACCTACTTTTATTTTTATATACATATCTATATACTATATACATTAAATAATTTATGTTAGTTGGCGAAAACTAAGGGTGTGATTCAGCAAACTAAACTGAACAAATTTTCTCAAAGAAAGTTGTTTATTTGCTGATTGCCTCAGTATGAGAAATAAAAAAAAAACAATTATGAGAATTTCGTATGGGTTCCTTGCAGAAAGCCTTTGGACTAGACTAGATACATGACGAAGGGGGTTTTGATCATAGTCCACCACGCGGGTCCAATGCGGGTTGGTGGAATGTTCGTCTTTCGTAAACGGATTTTCTTAGACATGCGGGTTTTATCCCAATGTTTTCCTTCGCCGCTGAGCAAGTGATAAATAAATAATCAATAATCCGTACATACTCTGATTTCTGACAAACTCTGATCTATACTTAATTAGCAGTCGTCTTTGTCATTTTGATAGTGGGGGAAAGGGATAATCAATACTTAAGTATAGATCAAGGCTTGAGTCTCCTTATATAATACGAGCCTTAGTGGTACTTTTATAATACGAGCCCTAGTGGTACCTTCCAGTTATAAGTTTGGCTTATTACCAACTAGGGCCTAGTTACTAGGCTATCACATAACATGCATGCATATTGTAAATTAGAATTTAATTTATTGATACACACAATGTCGGAACTTAAACACTAAAACAATGATCTTTCAACTTCACTTCAAACTATACTTCACAGGTAAAGACGGGACAATCTTGAACACATCACATCATACTAGATAAAAAAAACTAATAATTAAATTCTAAAAGGGGTCTAAATTCGCGTATATATATTTATTTACCTATTCCCGACGTTACTATTCCCGTACGTTTAATTTAGACCCATTTTAGAATTTAATTATGTGTTCAAATCGCTAAATTTTAGAGTGTTAAAAAAAACTCTCATTACAATGGGATAAGGTTGACTTTACCAAGCTGTTTGTACACTCAATGCCTCAAGCTAAAGGCCAAATTTATTCTAAATTGAACCTTCCCACCAGTTGATAAGAAACATGGGTGTATAGGTACTTAATAGAGGGAACAGACAGTACTCTTGAACTAAAGAACTGTTTCTCACCACAAACGTCATTACAAACAGATGTCGTTAAGTAGGCACTTGGCAATAATTACATGAAACCTATAATTTTTACCAAATTATGTCACAGTATGCCGTTAAATAATTTCCTTTGTCGTTAGGTTGTTTAACCCTTTCTTTGAGTTGAGAGGTGCTAGACAGATATCAAAAGGTGTTAACGTTTTAGGTGTCAAGTCAGAGGAAATTTGGTGGTTTGAAAACTCTGACAACAACGTTAGTCAAGTGATATGAAAATATGAAAATATATATGAAAATATGAAAATATTTATTGCTTCAACAAACATATTACATTTTGTATAGTTGCTGTGACCTTCTTTTAAGTGTGAGAACACCTGTGCCAGAAGGCCACGCTCCTCCATGCAGTCATGCAGAATGTTAGTGAGTGGTTGCGTGTGTGACTCAGTGTGCATGTGTGTGCATGTGTGTGTGTGTGTGTGTGTGTGTGTGTGTGTGTGTGTGTGTGTGCGTGTGTGTGTATATGTGCGTGTGTACGGATATACCTACAGGTTAAGGAAGGGAGGTTGTTTTTTGAGAATTGCATATGGGGGGGGGTGACTTTATATTAGTTGCGCTCGTAGCCCGCCAGTGGTGCTCGCTAATCTCAAATGTTTTTTTTAAAATAAACGCTTCACACTCAAAGGCCTACATTAACACACAAAGACAGACATAAAGACCCATAACCCGAGAACAAACATCTGCTTTTTACACAAATATTTGCCCCGACTGGGAATCGAACCCAGGACCCGCCGATCAAGAGACAGCGTCACTACCACTCGACTAAACCGACCGTCAATTAGTGTGGTTAAGCAACGTACTCAGAGGCAGGGAATCTGATGGGTGACCAGAGTGGCCATTTATCACGAGCATTTCCGTGCTTCGGAGGGCATGTTAAGCTGTCGGTCCTAGTTCCTGCCGATTAACTCAGTCTTTAAAACCAAGTAAGAGGCCATTGTGCGGTTTGAAAACTCTGACACTAGGTTTAGCCAAGTTCGTCACTTGATTATACAGCTACACAATAATAAGAAAAAGAAGCGAAACTATAAGGGCGGGGTCATTCCACCCATGATACTGAATTTCCCTAAGAAACCCTTAAGTAAATTCAGGAAAAAAGTTTTACGTCCCATACCAAGGCAGTTAGCCCAATCACTCAATTTGTGTGGAAATGCAAAACGTCACGGCAAAATTGTATTACCATTGCCTCCCATATAATAGTAATACTAGAAGCTGAGAACATAGAAGGCAATGGTATTCCAAATTTTGAAATGCCGTGCCGTGCCGTTCGAATTATAAAAAGGCCCATTTCCTTCAGATTTCAACCTATGTTTCTTGAGGGAAGTTGTTCAGTTTAGTGGGTTTTCGCCAACTAATTTAAAGTTTTTCCATGCTTGACTGGGACTGAAAGAAAAACTTAGAATATGCCAGCTACCCTACTCTTCCCAGGTATACAGTAAAAGTCTGTAAGAGGAATGACGGCCGGTTTGGTCGAGTGGTAGTGACGCTGCCTCTTGATCGGCGGGTCCTGGGCTCGATCCCCAGTCGAGGCAAACATTCTTGTGAAAAGCAGATGCTTGTTCTCGGGTCATGGGTGTTTGTGTTTGTCTTTATGTGTGTTCCGAGGGACCCACGACACAAGGGAAAACCTTAGTGTGGGCCTTTGAGTGTGTAGCGTTTATTTATTCATTTATTCTTATTATGATTACCTACATGTAATATAATAGAATTTGGTATATAAAATAGAATTGTAGGTAATAAGTGCACAGTAAGAGGGATGCGAGGGTTTTGCTGTATAATGGGCGAAAGACTGACCACCTCTCACCATTAGAATAGAATAGAATAAAACAATCTTTATTTTATAGGACATTCAGGATGCCACTTAAAACAAGTCAAGATTACAATGAAATACATACAAACATACATTAAACTATTTAAATACATACATACGCATACGTTAATTTGACCCTACTGACTCTACGCCTATTCGCAAAGGTGCAGTCTTCCTCAGAGAAGACTTGTTCCATCTGATAGCCCTCACAATTTGTGTCAAACGTGGCATCTAGCGGTTCTAGAATCATTGATGCTCTGCCTACCCCGTTAGGGATTATAGACGTGAGCGATTAAAAAGAGCACCCTCAGAGTTTCTTGCCTATTTTTCTGTAGGGATGACTGCACCTTTGCGAATAGGCGTAGAGTCAGTATAGGGTCAAAATAACGAATGTGTATGTATGTATGTATTTAAATCCTTTAATGTACGTTTGTATGTATTAAATGTAATCTTGACTTATTTTAAGTGGCATCCTAAATATCCTATAAAATAAAGAAATATCCTATAAAACGCCAAACAGCTTGCTATGTTCCGTCGGTGCGTGGGAGTACCAGTGCCTTTATTGGAATTTTCTGGGTTAACTCGCTCCATCGTCGACCTCATCTTTGACCTTTGTGGTCAAGATTGAGGTCAAGAGTTAACCCATCTTATAATAATAAGAAAATCTTCTCTATTTTTTATGTAATTTAAAGTTACCAAAAATAGGTTCCTTAGGGAAAGTTGTTCAGTTTCATGGGAAGAATGAAAGCCTATAGTTTCGCTAACAAATTTGAAGTCACTCCTTATGTATAGAGTATCTGAGATATACATATACTCGTAACTACAGATATAACCATATACTCGAGTAACACAACACAGCCGCGTGTGAAACGACCACGTGTTAGGCGCGAACAAAGAAAGTAACTTGTCAATTAAACAGTATTTGCTCTTTTTTCCTCTGTAACGAACCGTAATGCAATTATCCATAATAACAGGATGAGACAACCAGTGACGACGCCCCGTAATAACCCTGCACAATTAAAATGTCATTACCTCACCGGGTTTTACACCTAACCGAGGTTGCTTTAATTATGTCGGGTTATAAAAAGAATAAAATGGGAAGTTGATGTAGGCGAGGCGGGTGTAATGCGATGTCAACGTCTGTGATTTTGTTGGAGGATGACATTAAGTTCTTTCTGCGTACATTTACTAACAGAGGGCTGAACATCAAGTTACCCTTGCGTGCACTCTGTGCTGTTGCGACCACTTCAAGAGTAAGTATACTATTTCGAACTAAAAAGATTTTAAAAAATTGGCCGACAGTTGGCGTAGTAATCGCGTAAAATTACATATGTATATATGTTTTATTTTTTTATTTTTTGCTGTGTTTCTCGTGTATTTATTCAGTTTACGTGCTTATTTTTTATTTTATTTTACAATCTCACACCTACAAACAATTATACATCACTCTCATACACATTCACACTTCTGGTTTGCGATCGTATTGCTGCACTCGCGCCCGGTACTACCTCGTAGGCGGCAGCTGAAAATCAGTGTTTTGCCACTTACGGTAAAACTTTATACTGAGCTGCAACCTGGTTTCCTGCGGCACACACTTACTTTGCCATGATTATTATGTATATTATATTTCTCTATATTGTTATGTTCTGTCTCTGTTCTTATATTATCTGTTACTTTCTTTGCTATTTGTTTATTTTTTCCTTATTTCCTTGTTTGTTGTATTGTTAAACTCTATTGTTGCTTTCGTGATTGTCTCTTTCTGTGCTGTCTTTTTTAGTGTGTACTGTATTGGAAATAAAAAATCTATCTATCTATCTAAAAACATACAAAAAAAACACTGTCAAATTGGGAACCTCCTTTTTTTAAGTCGGTTAAAAACAGTTTTTATCGTAACAACACAGGAATAACGTTCCTATATTATTGTTTAAGATTCTTCCGGATATTTTCACTAGTTTTAAAGATAATTTGTCTGCTATTACTCTTAACCCTACCCGGAGTTTTTCAATTCATCCGTGATCATAGACATAGACATATACTTTATTGCACACCATAGATAACACAAAAACATTACAATAACAGACAAGGACAGAAAACAGTAATGTACAAAAAGGCGGCCTTATTGCTAAGGTAGCAATCTCTTCCAGGCAACCTTTGGGTAGGAAAATAATGGAAAAATATAAAGCAGAGCGGGTGGTGGCTAACAATAAAAATAAAAATAAAAAGACAAAAATATATTTATATGCTTAGTGCTTGCAACAGCAACAAAATATCAGACTCATTTAAAACAAAAGTCGTGGTAAGTAATTGACAACCTGTTGGTAAGTGCACTGACGATCAAACATTTAAAATAAAAAAATCTCAAATAGTCAAATCACACAAACGTATCTCCATCGACTTCCAAAAACACACAAAAACATCTCACATCCAAAATAAGAACGCCTCAGTTTTATTGTGAGCAAAAAAGAAATTTAATCATGAGAAACAATAATAACGACTTCTAAGAAATTAGACTCAGAGTAAGTGCGGGAGCCACGCAACTAAAACTTCGTTCTTAAATTCGAGGACCATAAGTTACAAATTGAATTTTATAGCACATTAAATAAAGTACAATTTCCAATAAATCTGGTCAATGATTTGACTATTGTTAAGGCTGTATGACTATCAATTATGTCCACAGAGTATGCGCAGAGCATTGTGATCGAGCAGTAGCTTTCATTCTGTCACTCCGGCGATTGAAAATTAAAGAACCGATATAATTTGGTACTGGTAGTGATGATAATTGATCGATATTTCGGAACGATTCATGTTGTATAAACCCTTTATTGCACATAATCATAAATACGGTAACGAGCAATAATATAGAAACACCCTTAAAATTCAAATTAACGTAGCAATATTATATCGCATAAATAAGTATGCTAAGCTGTGTTTTATAATAAGGTAAAAATATAAATAAATAAACGCTACACACTCAAAGGCCCACACTAAGGATTTCCCTTGTGTCGTGGGTCCCTCGGAACAGACATAAAGACAAACACAAACACCCATGACCCGAGATCAAACATCTGCTTTTTACACAAATGTTTGCCCCGACTGGGGATCGAACCCAGTACCCGCCGATCAAGAGGCAGCGTCACTACCACTCGACCAAACCGGCCGTCAAAAGGTCATTTAGGTAATTTAAAATAAATTGTTGTTAACACATTTTTTGAAAGGCAAGGGTAAAATATTTTTAAAAATGTGACACTGTTAATATTAGTGCACGTGACTGTATAAAACAAAAGAGATTGACACAAAGAAATGATTATACAAGGGCGAAAACTTAATGTTCATATGGGTCTTTAATTAAGCTAGCGAGGTGGGTTCAACTTTAGAGGAACAATTTTCCCCAAGGATAAATACCTAAATAAATTTATAATACATTTTGATTTCCCATAACAAAGGCAAATCAACTGATAGCATAAGTTTTGCGGATAGGCGAAATTTTTTTTGTCATATTTGGACCCATGTTGTTCAGTTTCGTAGGTTGATTCACATCCCTAAGTTTCGTTAAGTAATTTAAAGTCACCCAATATACTTAGGTCTTTTTCTGTCGATTTCATTCTCAAACTGTAAATGCATAAAAAATACAACTTTTGAACCTTGCAAAAATATATTTAAAAGCTTTCTAAGAAATGTACTAAACCGAATTGAAAGCTCATGTAACTACTTATAACAGAACAATCTTCAATAAGAATTTTGTTTATGAAGTAGCCAAATTGTGACGCTACTTTGGAAGCGTCTTGACCAGGAAGACCAACAAAAAATCGACAATTCAAAACAGTATCGATATTTTTAACATCACTATCGAATTAACACGTCACTCGTAGAGATGATAATAGCCCAGGAGCCGAGCCCCGGTTAATTGCTTTAATAACTTCCTGTGTCAAAATAACAAAAGACCGATGCGGTATTAACAAAACGGGTAATGACGTTCAGCTTCTGGTCTATGGTCAAGTCATGAGTAGTGAATTAGTAATTTGAAGATTAAGTTATGTAGAGATGAATTTTCATCAGTGTTATCTAAAGTTTTGACTGAAAATGGGACAGAAAAACGCTCTAGAAATAGAAGCTAGTTTTTTTAAGTACGCAAATGAGTTAATTATACACAGTTACAACCGTGTATCTGTTCGTAAAAGTAAGAACAAACAAACAAACACAATCGAAATTGTTATTAGTTATTTTCATATAAATATTACGTCACCGTAAGATTGTCAAACCTGTAATATAGTAATTTGACTTAGTAAGATTATAAACTCTCGGTACTTTGTGAACTGCGCTATTTTTTCACATTGAATGACTTTTTTTTATAATTTAAATGCAAAATAACTTAATTGAACCTACAAAAGCCTAACCTAGCCTAACTTATCCAAATATCATGCCGGTGGCTCTTAAAGTTTCGTAAATTTATAAATCTACCAGGCAAATTGTAATATCGCGGGAGATTATAATTTTACTAGTGTAATTGTAATATAATGGTTTTTACAATTTTCCGGTGACGTATGTATTCATTTTCTATTTAATAACGCTAAGAACAAATGTCAAACATGGGAAGCCCGTACCCCAAAAGGGATTATAGGCATGAGTATATAGATAGATAGATATAGATATTTTCATATTAGGTACAATAAGAGTACAACAGTAATTATTCCGTTCATTACATTGTCAAATTGAGGTTACAATTAAATCGCAGTCATTGCCCTGTCCATCACAAACCAGAAATAATAAATAATTGCGACCTAAATAAATGCGTCCGTATATAATTATGAATATACAAATTATCCATGTGAACAATTGTACACTGTACAAAAATTACAAAGTTTAAAAAAAATGTAATGCGCCTTTGGTATACAAGACACTTTTATTTAACATCAGAAAGTATAACTTACTTCCTTTTACGACGGCCGGTTTGGTCGAGTGTAGTGACGCTGCCTCTTGATCGGCGGGTCCTAGGTTCGATTCCTAGTTGGGGCAAATATTTGTGTAAAAAGCAGATGTTTGTTCTCGGGTCATGGGTGTTTGTGTCTGTCTTTGTATGTTCCAAGGGATTCACGACCCAAGGAAAAACCTTCATGTGGGCCTTTGAGTGTGAAGCGTTTATTTTTTTTATTTTTTTTCTATAGGTATGTCATAATATTTTAAAAACGTGTTAAGTGTGTTAGAAATCTATTCTCATTATTTCTCAATTTTGCCACCTGAACCGACATACATAACTCTAAAATTTTAAAGAAAATTATAACACCCAAAATTTAGGGCCTTCACCACAAAATTTAAACTAAAACTTAGACAATGATTTAAAATGGCTGTATGGATATAGTCCAGTGGATCTCGCTGATCTCAACCGATCAGTGAGGTTAGGCAACGTACACAGAGGCAGGGAACCTGATGGGTGACCAAAGTGGCAATTTATCACGAGCATTTCCGTGCTTCGGAGGGCACGTTAAGCTGTCGGTCCCGGCTGTTTGTCGACTGACTATAGTCGTTAGAACCAAGTCAGAGGCCATTGTGCGGTTTGAAAACTCTGACACCAGCGATAGCCAAGTTCGCCACATACCTGACTATACCTACACGATAAGAAGAAGAGAGACTTTCCCGAAAATAATAAAATAACAATAAAGATAAACAGATACACATAGACATACAGATACACACGTCATACTTATAATAGTGTCTGTACCCCCCCCCCCAGCCCTCCTATCAGCCCATATACGTGGGTTTTATCACGAAGTTTTCCTTCACCACTGAGCAAGTGATAATTAATGAAAAATCCGTACATAAATCCGAAAAGACGAATTTAGTGGTACAGGCCCGCAGCAGGATTTGAACCAGCAATGTTCCTGTTACAAGTTTGGCTCATTACCAACTGGGTGTCTGTACTGTATAATCTAAACAAATTAATGAATGAGTGTAAATAGACTTCAGTGTTGCATCAAGACATTCAATACAATAAACTATACAAAATATGATACCTATTATATCTGGTCCAAGTCATAAACGTCTAAGTGTCTTTGTAGAGCGCTTTAATAATTGTATATGTTCCATAAATTTAATTATCTAATAACAAACTAATGAATAAAATTAGTACTGGTATGCTGTGTCGTTGAAATCTGGAATCATCTTTGTCACGACGTGTGTTCTTGTTTATTAATAAGAAAACATATGGTCTGCAATCCACATAGTTTTGTTAAATTTTATACAAAACTAGATATACCTGGGATTTAGTTCTTGTTCCTTGTCTACGTTATGTATAACCCTAAAATTAAAAAAAAAAAAATACCTCCGACATACACAGTTTATAACTTTTTACGCTTAAACCAGTTTTAATCGTCAGCTTTCAAACAAAAAACCCGCATTATAATCGGTTCATTCGTTTAGGAGCTACGATGCCATAGATAGAAATACAGAAATACAGGTTAAACTTATAACACCTCTCTTTTTCGTCGCGATTTAAAAATATCAACATTGTGTATCTTTATCATGAGGTGAGGATGACGATTTTTAAGTACTAAGGTACGTATTACAGATTACAGAACGCAACTCAGACTTGATCTATACTTGAGTAGCAGTCGTCTTTGTCATTTTAATAGGGAGAGATAGAGACATCAATACTTAAGTATAGATCAGGGCTAAGATGTTATGGTTATGACCCTACACAATTCGTCAGAAGGTTATTGACAATCTTAGACAGAATGCAAAAGTAACGTCAGTTGAGAAAATCTTGTTTTATTGTCGTATCACGATGTGCGGATGTCACATCATGACATCACATTACGTGTAGGAGAGTCCTTACGGCCATCACAGCTACGAGTTAAAAGCGAATCTTCATTGCTCGCTGAGCTCAGTATAGAAAATGACTCTATCACGCGCTGCGAGCAATGGAGACCGTTTTGGCTTTTCACCGCTCGCGCTCGCCGCGCCGATCTAAACAGTTGTGCGACACTTACATTTTTGACTTTAATTCTACTACTAACTAACACGTGTGGACTCAAACCGAGTTAGACAAAGGTAATTAAAGTATTCATTTGAATGAATATTCAATAAGTACCATACAAGGCCAGCCACGTGCAAATTTTGAAGGGTCTGAGACATTGTAATTTGAGTACACTGGCATTGAGATTTAAGAATAAAGCTCATAAGTAGGATAGAGTTGGAGGTAGGACATGTGGGACGGTAGTAATTTTGTAGTTTCTTTAATTTAGTGGTCAATGTCAAAATGTAATGTGAAAAACGAAACTGATTCAAGGCACTACAAAGTTTTCAGTGTATCGTGTTTTCATGGCGGGACACTAAAGATCCAAGAGCAAAACTTGCTCTTTACCTTTAGAGTTCTAACGTAAAATCTTAATTATTATATCCTTACTTAATCCTTACTAATATTATAAAAACGAAAGTAACTCTGTCGGCCTGTCCGTCTTTCACGCCTAAACTTCTGAACCGATTTTGATGAAATTTGGTACAGAGATAGATCAGAGCCAAGAAAAGGACATAGGCTACATTTAATCCCACAGTTAGACACGATATAACCAGTAGTCCATGCAGGCGGAGCACTTATAACACTTATAACTCGAGAACGGCTCGGCCGATTTTCATAGTTTTTGATTCGTTGTATTTGTCTCCGTCACAAATAACAGAACAACTATTAAAAACATTGGAAAATTAACGAATTTCCACGGGAATGAAGTCCCGGGTGAAAAGCTAGTTTAGTATAAAACTTTGGCATTTAAAATTTTATGAGTTGAATATCGAACGACTTTGAATTAATTAGCAAAATTAATAAGCATATGAATCAAACCCAAGAAAATGAACAAGTTTCCTCAAGGAATATAGGAAGCGGAAAAATGAAAAAAAGAAAAAAATATATAACTACAACATGGTCTACAATCTACATGTTTAGCCTGATGAGCTGCCATGTGTACCTAACCGCACTTTCTGAATTAAAAAACGATTTTCAAAACAATAAGCTTATTAGTTCTTTGAATTCCGTGTGGTGATTGGTTAAGAATAACACCACCCCATCTCTTTCCGTGGGTGTCGTAAAAGGCGACTAAGGAAACACAAATGAGACCTGCCTCCTAGTAATCCATCCCAGGCAACGACACTTCATTTTTTTCTGAATCTGAGGAGTCGTCCTTTGGTCTCATGCGGTGTGGTAGGCTTTGTAAAGGGCCGTCTGGTTCGCGACCACCCTCCTACCGAAGTCCGACGCCAAACAGCTTGCTGTGTTCCGTCGGTGCGTGGGAGTACCAGTACCTTTATAGGCATTTTCTGGGTTAACTCGCTCCATCGACGACCTTATCTTTGACCTTATGGTCAAGATTGAGGTCAAGAGTTAACCCATCTTATAATAAAAATAAAACAAAATAAATTCCTTCTGTTTGGCTTAAACATACACCTGTGTATAATCATTAACTTCCTACCGATATATTTACAAACAATGTGTACAACACGACCTATTCAACTAAATTACTTATAATTATAAAGTAAAACATCTTTAAGATAATTGTACTTACATGTTAATTATCGCGATAAAGCTACTGTAAAATTACCATTACATACAACAAGTGCTAATTGTAGATTACACTGTGAAACATGTAGGGATGCTATCTACTTAAGTTTCATTATAACTTAACAGACACTTATCACCAATTACAAAAAAAACAATGTTTACTTTGCATCTATTTTGTGAGCATAAAATTGATTGACTACCTTATTAAGGAAGCTATAGTGTTGTTTTTTGAAATCACATTTTTAATAAGTGGTAAAAATATCTTTGTAAAACAAGTAGGAGAAAGAAAAGGCGTGTTCCTCGATGAATTACAATAGAATTTTAATGTTTCCTACGAATAAAGTAAATTCATTTATAATTTGTTTGTTTTATTGTCTGCTTTGCATTTTACTGTATTTAATTGGAGCTATTTGTATTCTCAAGTGTTTAGGGTTCAGTGGTTGTTGAGTTAAACGGTGCTGAATAAACGTTAGGAATAATTTGGGGTAAATTTCTGTTATTGCATATTAATGTACGATGGAAACATATGCCCTAAAGTTAAAAAAAAAAGAAACTATACCTTCTACGGGCACGAGTTTCCTTCTCAATTAAAAAAAACTTACCTACTTTGTTGACAAGTCAGTTAAAATGATTGCTGCAACATAATATATTTTATTGATTCATGTTTAAATTTAAAAACTTTGGAAGCAAGAATCACAATTTTTTAAGTCTCATAGATAAATCTACTTTACATTTCTTCTGACATTGTATTTAGACCGTGGTGAAGATAAACACATCAACACGGTCTAGGGATATTGCACGATTTTTCATACAAAAGAGGTCTGTTTCAGAAGCTACAAAAGCATATTCGAGATACGTGGAGCACTATAACTTTCAGACGAGCAAGTGCTAAACCTGAATTTTCAACTCTAATCAATAAATTTTGTTTTATTTGATATTTGTGAAATCGTGACGAAAATGAAAAGAAAAATTGCGTAAATTCGACTATTTTCATACAAAAAGCAGGCAAAAAGTGCATTTTCGTTTTCATTTCTGTCACGTTTTCACAAATTTCAAGTAAAACAAAACTTTAGGTTTAGGTTAAGGTTAGAATTGAAAATTCAGGTTTAGCACTTACTCGTCTGAAAATTATAGCCCTCCATGTATCTCGAGTATGCTTTTATAGCTTCTGAAACAGACCTCTTTTGTATGAAAAATCGTGCAAGACCGTGTTGATGTGTGTAAGTAGTTTTGTTCAAGCCTGAATTTTTTTTGAATGTCTTTTTCGAAAATAAACCTCAATTTAATAATGTTATAACAGATTTTTTCTTGCTGACCGTTCAACTATAACGTAGGAAAAAACCAATGTTCCATGGTCCGGATGGCCACACAATCGTAACCGACCAAATTCATATTAAATGTATTCGCCTTCGATTTTATTTTTCTACGAAAACACTAATTAAACAGTCCCTTAATCCTTTTAGACACAAGGCAATTTGTCTTTTCTTGTTAATGAAATAAAACTACAAATAGGTACTCTAAAAACATTTTTTTTACCAACTGATACAAAATAAAACAAATTTTGTGTTTCTCTCTTTATTAACCTCCTATCTCTTCCAATTTCATTATTTGCCACAAAATACGTAATTTTACCACATTTAATAACACAGCATTTAAAAATAAAAAAGAACCTAAATACTACTGTCATAATTTTACAAGTACCCTTTTTATTGTTAAAAATATGCCTTCTGGGAACAGTTTAACAATAAACATTAATAATGATACATTTAGCGCTTAATAAAGATACTTGTACTTACGTCTCTTTAGGAAAAATATGCAAACCGCAAAATACTTACAGACTATTGTAATTAAAAGCAGTACAAAAGTATATTTTTTAACAATAAAACGAAACCTTTAACACTCTTCGTAAAAAAAGCTCTTCAAACAAGATGTTTACTTTGAGGTTTTGGTATTTACAGTGTAATAAATAAATAAATAAACGCTACACACTCAAAGGCCCACACTAAGGTTTTCCCTTGTGTCGTGGGTCCCTCGGAACACACATAAAGACAAACACAAACACCCATGACCCGAGAACAAATTTGTGTGCTTTTCACACAAATGTTTGCCCCGACTGGGGATCGAACCCAGGACCCGCCGATCAAGAGGCAGCGTCACTACCACTCGACCAAACCGGCCGTCAACAATAAGACTTATTGTTATTGGAATCACGCCTATCCTTATATTTTTAATATTATAAATGTGAAAGTGTGTTCGATTGTTTGTTTATCCTTTCTTCACATTCGTAACACATTCGAAAATTTAGTTTTCTAGACAGTATGGTTTTCATCATGCTGTATTCTTGCACCGCTAAGCAAGTGATAGTTAATGAGAAATCTATTCAACCAGGATTTGAACCCGCAACCTTCTTTAACCAACTGAGCTATCACCTCTCTGAACCCACCCTGTTATTATACAAACAGAATTTCTCACCTATCTTATCTACGCCAGGATCGCGGAGGCGGCGCCTAATGACCGCTAATCAGCCACTTTTATTATTTCACTGCAGTAAAAAACAGTAAAATAATTTCTTATATGCCTCTTTATACATAGATAAACATCGAAACTCGCTTCGCACCTCCATCTGATAATCGAATTAATACTCTCATAACATTTCACGCTTCTTTATTGCTTTCGGTGTGGCTAATACTCGGGTCCAACTTGTAATTTCGGGTTATCAGAACACCGATTGACTCGATCTGGGCTTTGGATTTCAACCATTGTTACGAAGATACGGAAGTTTCATAATTTATGCGAAATTGGGGGTTAGTTTTGGAATTATGATTATTTCTTGCCGAATTCACAAGTATTCCTTCCAGGCTGGACTGGGAGTGACAGAAAAACATAGAATATGCCAGCTACCTACTCTTCCCAGGTATACAGTAAAAATCTGTAAGAGGGATACGAGGCTTTTGGTGTATAATGGGCGAAAGGCTGACCACCTCTCACCATTATGCAACTTGTTCCATCTGACAACCCTCACAATTTGTGTCAAACGTGGCATCTAGTGGTTCTAGAACCACTGATGCTCTGCCTACCCCGTTAGGGATTATAGGCGTGAGCGCATGTATGTATGTTTTAGGGAAAGAAAAAATTCCGAACAAATGGGACTTCAACCCACGACCCCAAACCCAGGATTAGACCTCCTGATACATTTACCAACAGAGTCAAACCAATAGCTTTATTTCATAGAACATTTAGAATGTTACTAATAGTTCACAGAAAGATAGTTCAGTTTACGTTTTGAAACTGAATTGCCTTATAACATTACCATGACCCCTTAATTATTTTTAATTTTTTTGGTATTTATGGCACCCCTTAATAGTTTGAATGAGTGAACGATGTTTGTCAATAGTTCATGTTAGATATATATGGCGTGTGTAAAAGTGATCAATTTGGTAAGAGAGAGAGAGACCCACTCGCTAATGTGGATCTCTCTCTTACGAAATTGCCAAAAGCGTTCAAAAACTGTCTCAGTTATCTCTATGGCTATATGGATCGCTAAGATGACGTCATAATATTATTAAGCAAGGCCGTTCGTTTAGGTCCTAAAATAAATCGCAAGAAAAGATCAAGGTAAAAAGGAATTATTTTAGTGAAATCATTTTGAGATACAATTTCACTTCATTAACTAAGGCCCATTTTCAGGAAAAAAAATTAAAAAATTAAAGATTAAACTGACTACCTACTTAATACAAAAAATTTGGAAAGACAACACTAAGAAGAACATTTTAATATAAACGATGCCATATGTTCCGCTAAAGGTTATAAAATAACCATGTCGTAATTTCATCCTAATTTATTTAATGCTTAATTAAATTTAAAGGCGCCGATTAAATACAGACACGGCGCTAGTATGCCATAAAACATTCTTCGGTCCAACGAAGTAATCAGTATTGACGATCTGATTGTAGGAGCTGATAACAAACGCGCCTAAATAACGCTACCATCAAGAAAACAACATTATAATGAACGACTCTTTAATTCCGACTGTTTATCTTTCGCGCCACAACAACCGTCCAGTGTTGATGGCTCTTAATAACATGCAATTTACATTTCCCGATTTCCGAATCATGTTCGACAACGCCTAATTTCAACTATATGAATATTTTATGAACGCAAAATTACGAAGCACAAAAATTTTAAAACCATTGTCTTCACAAATCGCACGATCTAAGCTCAACGGACCGATTTGTAAATAACTGTTTCACAAAATAAAACGTGTTCGATGTCTGTAGCGATTAAAACGGAATTAAGAAAACAAAAAAGCTGATAGATTCCAAAGAAAAATGACAGATATAAAGCGTTGAAAAGCTGCCCGCACGCCCGCCACTTGCCGAATTCTAAATTTAAAAGTTATTTACATTTAGCTATCGGGAGCGCGTAATTAATACAATCTTTGTTAGAGGGTAATTTGCCAGAGCTAATGCTGGTGTGTGTAATCTTCAAAGGGGATTTAGAAACACGCGTTCTATTCTATTTTAGTCGTGTTCTGAAACAGAGAAATATTTACAATCTCTCTGGAACACTTCGGCGCATCCGTCGGTCGTTATGCGCAAACGCATCGATTCGACTTGTGAGTCAGTCGCGAGATTTGATTGGATCGAGTTGGATGAAGATGCATTCATTAGCATTGATGGCAGCTTGCATTCCGCGCGGCGCTGCCGTGCTATGCCACGTTGATATACAGCTTTTTACTTGCCAAGACTGTGTTGTGAATGCTAATAAAAAACTATACAATACAAACGAAATTGACACTGCAAACGGAGATGTTGAAGGAAGATTGTGGACTTATACCAGATTATCACTTGAAACAGACATTAGTTTGCATGAAATTACAATAAATTGGGAATAAATACAGTGTTGCCGACTAAAACTTGGTTATGATTTCTCAAATTGTCACTTTTACTACCACCGTGGGCAGCGAGAGAGTTACAAATCAAAAGTACACCACTGCCTGTTGTTTCAATACCTATAAAGCGTCCAGCCAACGATATCTTATTTCCGACACTTTTTCTGTCATTTCCATCACTACCCACGCTTGGAGTAATTAAAAACGAAAATAAACAGAGCATTTCGGATCGTAAAAGAATATCTACGTCGGCTATAAATGAGTACAGATGAACGTAGAAGCAATAAAACTGATTCAAGTCTCCGAAATAAATCTTATGGCCGTTCAGAAGTGGAGGTGAGAATTCACGCATTTATTGTAATGCTTTGCGATGCCAAACGAGGAATGCCATTAAATAAAAGTTCCATCCAATATCACGTGCAGTGAATGACTAAAGAATATATTTTGAAGTTTATTATAATGCGACAATAAAGTATTTGGAATTTGCAATAAATGTGGAAACAGGTGGTGAAGTTTATGTGGAGGGTATTCGACCAACACAGTAGATTACTGAAGATAACCAAGCAAAGACAAACCAGATGCCATTTGGCGGTTCGAAAACTCTGACAGAGTTAGTCAAGTTTGCCACACACTTGACTATATCACCTTAATATTATAAAACCCATAATATTGTAATTTGACTTAGTAAGATTATAAACTCTTGGTACTTTGGGAACTGACCTATTTTTTTACACATTGAAGGACTTTTTTAAAATGAATTAATCCAACCTAACCGAACCTAACCTAACATATCCTAATTTTATGCAGGCGGCCATTGCATTTTGTAAATTTATAATTATATTAGGCAAACTGTAATATAGCGTGAGAATATAAAATTTCACTAGTGAAATTAGAATACTACGGTTTTTAAAAATTTTCGATGACAATTATACCTGCACGATGAGGACTGTAGAACTATAGAAAGCAGCTTCATATTGCTACATTTTATGCAACTTCTGAGGTCCAAATATTATAGTAACTTAACAGCGTTTTCTGTGTTCTATGTAGCTTTTTGATCCAATTAGCTCAACATCAATTTATTTTCTAGTAGGTAGAATAACTACTTTAGGCAGCTTTTTTTTTTTTTTATGATTCATTCCCACACAGGTCGAAATTTCAAAAACGCTATAGCAAAAGTGCCTAAATACAAAGTTTCATGGTTTTATCTTCTACAATGAAAAACTTATATACCAACTTTTTCCCCTATTTCAACCCCTTTTGTTTTCGCGATAAAAGGTAGCCTATGTCCTTTCTCAAGCTCTAGTCTATCATCAAAAAGACTACCAAAATCATCAAAATCGAAATCATTAAAATCGGTTAAAATAGTTTAGGCGTGGAAGCGCAACAGACAGACCGTAGATAGGGTGACATTCAAATCAAATGTGACTTTGATCAGCCTAGTATTGCAATCTACAAGTGCTACATTTTTGTTCTGTTGCAATCACATGCAGTACTAGTTGCATCACTTTACCTTCTTATCGTGTAGGTATAGTCAAGTGTGTGGCGAACTTGGCTAACCCTGGTGTCAGAGTTTTCAAACCGCACAATGGCCTCTGACTTGGTTTTAACGACTGTAGTCAATCGACAATAGCCGAGACCGACAGATTAACGTGCCCTCCGAAGCACGGAAACACTCGTGATAGATTGCCACTTTGGTCGCCCATCAGAACTTACGGTGTATTAGGTGTATATTTACACTATCAACGCAAATGTCTACCAAAAGAATAATAAAAGATACCCTTGATTTGAAAGTTACCCCTGTTACCCGTACCTTACGAATATTGTCACCCCAGCGATTATGCACGAGGTGGTTTTTAGTCTTCCGCGAAAGGTTACTTCCAGAAATTATGATTGGTCATCTATCTCACTATTTCTAAAGCAATGCAATAAAAATCGGTCCAGATTCCAACATCGAAAATAAGACGTTTTTTGGTCGTCTGCCAAGTTCATTATGAGCGTTCATGAAATTTCACATTTGAATTATTTTACTGCTTGACTTATGGCCGTTACTTAAATATTTGGTAAACAGGAAAAATATGGAGCTGATCGATCAAATGTAATGTAGTGTGCTAAAATAGGTTCTTAAGTGGATCACAGTGTGTTGCAAGATTGGGGAATAATTTTAAGTGCTTTGTATTAGACAAAAGTAGGACGCGTTCTCAGTGAGGTGCTTGATTTTACGACCAATAGTGAGCTATGCCTTTTTAATTTGGATACTGACAACTTCAATTATACATTGAGTCGTAAAATAAACTATGTAGGATAGTATCTCTATCAAATGACGTAACTGGAGCAAAGATTAACTAGTATACAAATTTCATAAATGCTTCTTTATTTTTTTTGCTCTTCCGACAAAAAAGGGGTTTTCTAAGTTTGACGTGTGTATCTGTGTATCCTTGTATTAGTGTATCTAAATATATGTGAATCTATGTGTCTGTTTGTGGGATCGTAGCTCCTAAGCGAATGGACCGAAATTACGATGACATATATATTATATATATATATATATATATATATACATATTTTTTTGTTTGAGAGCTGACATATTCGAAATAGTTCTTAGCTGTATTTGATCGAAACTGATTCAGCCATTAAGGAGTTAAAAGCAATAACTGCTTGCTGTACACCAGGGGTTCCCAACCTTTTTTTGTCTACTGCCCACTTTAAGAATAAATTATTTTTTAACGCCCCCCTTTTTAAACATACTTAAAAACCGCTAAGTACTTATAACTGATTATTGAAACGCTACTTTATAGTATTCGGACAGAGTATCTTTTATTGAAAATAAAACAAACATAATCAATTCTTATATAAAAACTAATGTGAAGGTTGAATCTGATGCTGTTCAATAAGTTTGTTGATATCAGGTTCCAATTTACTCAAAAACAGCCGCAAGTCGCCACGTTCGGTAACACGCAAACGATTTCTCTTTTTAGTAAGCAGCGTTGCCACAGCACTAAAACCACGTTCACACAAATATGACGATGGGAATGCTATCAAGAATCGTTGAACAATTGACCACAATCCAGGGTACAATTGCAGGATCGGTTTTTGAAGCCAAAATTCTTGATATCCATTTTTGAACTTGATTTTTATTTCTTCGTTTGTTGTCAATTCTATAAGTTCTTCTTCCAGCTGAGGTGACATTGCTATGTTGACATTTGAAAATGGATCCAACACCCAGTCTGGTATTTCCAAGTTTAAAATGTCCTGGTATCGTTCGGTGAAGTCAATGTGGAGGTTTTCCAAATGTTGGCAGTAGGCAAACAAGTCGTCGTTACTGCAGGATACTGATAAATTCGGAAAATTGTGAAACTCACGTCTGCCCATATTCTTTTTGTGCAGAAGCAGTTTTGCTGCGAAAGCAGCAACGACATTTTTTGTTTTAATTAAATTTAGTTCATCGCCTTGCAGTTGGAGGTTCATGTCGTTGAACAATTTATACAGGTCTGTCATGTAAGCTATATCATTCTTTGATGTTATGAGCTTGTTGCGCAGTTCTGTATCTTTAGTTTCCAAGAACTCTATCACAGAGTCAAACAGGTTGTAAAATCGAATCAGACAATTGCCTCTTGACAGCCAACGAACTTCAGTATGAAGCAATAAACGGTTGAAATCTTCGTCATTAGTAACACAAAGCTGATGAAATAATCTATCATTCAAAGAGCTGCTACGGATTTTATTGACTGCTTTGATGACATATTGCAGTGATTGAAATAGTCGTTCACTTAAGTTTCTAGCAACCAAATGTTGTCTATGAATAACGCAATGTATAGCAAGGACATCTGGAATTTTATTTTTTAAGTACGCTATGAAGCCTTTATGGCGCCCTGTCATAGCCGGAGCGCCATCCGTAGCAACTGATATAATATTTTTCAAAGGAATCTCTTTCTCTTCACAAAACTTTTCCAATGTATTGAATATGGTTTCGCCTTTTGTATCTGTCTCCAAATTTCTGGCAAACAATAGTTCTTCACGTATTTTCTCATCTTTAATAAACCTCACGTAAGATAGCAACAACGCTTCATTAGTTGGTAAAGTGGACTCATCGAGCTGAATTGAGAATTGACTAGTCCTCAGATGATTGCACAATGATTCTTCAATGTTTTCAGCCATTTCATCAATTCGTCTTTGCACAGAATTATTACTCAAAGGAATTTTTCGGATAATATCTGCGGCCGGTTTATGAAGCACAGTAGTTATTACTTCCTTTATTGCTGGCAAAATTAACTCTTCTCCGATGTTGTGTGGTTTGCCTTTTTGAGCAATTAACAAAGGGATATTGTACGAAGCTCGAAGTCCGTCGTCATCTTGCTTAGCAGCCGCCGAAAATAGTTTTGATACACTTGGCTGAGTATTATGCTTCTTCTCTAGGTCTTGAAAATATGCTACATTCTTGTCTTTCTTATCTGGATGCATTTTATTCAAATGATCTTGCAGTCTTGAAGGCTTCATTGCTTCGTTCGAAAATGTTTTTAGACATAGAAGACACAAAGGCGACGACGGGTTTGTGGGATTTTCAATAAATCCGAATTTAATATATTCCGCAGAGTATTGCCGTCTCTTCTTTTTTACTTCCGACATTGTTTTGTTTTGAGAAATACGTAAGTGTTATAATGAAGTACTGCTTATCTATTATGCGCGAAACCGCAAATGAAAATAAAATAAATTTACGTCGTTTATATAGGATTGCATAAGCAGCACGCACCAACAGGAATAAGACAAACGTGCATAAACTCGTTTATCTCATTCGACGCCCAATCGTACTCGACAAGCAAGAACAAGTATTATAGAACCAGCCGATTGATACAGGAATGTACAAATCGGATTATTTAACAAAAACTTGTTAAAACATGATTGCCCGCGGTCTATTATATCGAACCGAGTTTGAGCTATATCTTAATTAATATTAGTTGATGTTCACAAGATGTAGTCGAGAGTCGAGAGCTCAGTCGGTGTCTAAGAGTCTTCCTAGCTAGGTAGATGAAATTATAAATCGACCCCAAAGCCCTACACAACGCCCCCTTTTTTTTCTGGGTCTCTTACCGCCCCCCTTTAGGGCTGCAGCGCCCACAAGGGGGCGTTATCGCCCACGTTGGGAAAGACTGCTGTACACGAATTGTACATACGTCATTTTGTTGTTGTAGTGTAATTTATCCCTTTCGGGAAAGGCAAAAGAATGTATTTTACAGACATTTTTAAACATTGTATAAGTTTTAGTTTTAGTTTTTGTGGTAAGGCCTTAAATGTCGGGGGTTATAAAATTTTAATTTTAAAGTTATTATTATATGAGCTTTTATTATGTTGTATATGTTATCTTGGTAAGAAAATCTAGATATTTATTAAAGAGGGTCAAACTGCTTATACTGTCTTCACGCATGCGATAAATTTGCATAGAACTACTAAGATAACGAATGATCATTGCATAACTCCAGTGCAAGCCAACAATAGCTCCTATTTATGAATCACTCGCTCAGATCCGAGCGGTCGAAGATTATCGAACTAGAACACTAACACTTGCGGGATGCATTAAAACGCACGTGAAGCTAATTTACGCCTGCAAATAATTCTAATGCACAGAGATGAACTGGTGCACCTGACTAATGCAATTTCGAGGGATACTAAAGAAATTCTTAATAGAGGAAGGCACGTGTAGATACACCCACTCTACTTGTAAAGCTTTAGGTTAGAGTGTTGAGCTGTTAAGGACTCTACTACGAGTGTACTGGATGTCTATTCGAATGGTAATGGAATCGAATGGCAATGGAGACCATTTTATCTATGCAGATGGCGAAATTAAGAACTATTAAATATGCATATACTTGCTGACAGCCACCCCGACCAGCAGCGCCACCGCCAACCGAACGTAAAGTTGCAAACTACCCAGCATCTGAACATGCAGTGGCCAGTGGCGCTACCTATCAAAGCAGCCGTCATTAGATATATTTGGATAGTTCCCAATTTCGCCACCTGAACAGATAAAATGGCGACCACTGTCATTCAACTGCCATTGCCATTGTGCCACTATTGGTTAGTGGAATAGTCATTCTGTAGCGTAGCTCAAAAGGATCAACAGGGGATCTAACTGATGGAGACCAGAAAAAGTCACAGAATTACTTAAAGCATTTATTGAGAGGAAACTAACGCGTGGCAGAAGCCACGAGAGATAGTGTGTTAGAAGTATGCAAAAAGGCGCCAAAAGCTCCGAATTAGTTTTACTATAGAACCTTTCGCTAAAGGCGTTCTAAGTAGAAGGTTATGGAGGTAGTACACGGACACACAGATACACATGTTAAACTTATAACACCCCTTATTTGTCGGCGGTTAAAAAGAGATAAACTCATCATGCACTGCTTTGGGGATTTGGCCGAAAATGGTCCCAAACAAGTAGACTGATCACCTGCTGGTGACTGTCAGGGTGTCGCCTTTTAAAATAGATATATGGTATCCCCAATATAAGATCAAAATTAAATGCCAGGAAGAAGCGGTAGTCATCGTTAATTCTTCAGCAACCATCATGACATATTTTAGTAAAAATTATCTGTTAGTGTTAACTTCCTTACCTAATTGCTCAGCCAATATTTGATCAAGCCCCATCCCTATTACCCATCTCCATCTCCTATGATATGTTTTTATTTAGTTTGTTATTCTAATTACATTTTAAGTGGATTTTTTAAATGTTTGGGGCATTAATTTACGCTCATGTTAGCCTCATAGGACACTCCGTTAATATAATAATAAATTCGAAAAAAGTCCTGGAAACCAAGCAGCATTCCTTCTTCCCAAGACTTTTCTAACATACAAATATATAATCCTTGATATGTGAACTAAGACTGTCGAAACATTTCTGAGTGTGGACCAAAGTCTTTCAAAAGCCGTCTTGACGAACGAAACAGTTGCATTCCAACATATTATAAATTCAAATGGTTTTCTGTCTAATTACATCTCTGTTGGGCTGTAAACTTAAACAAAGTAATGGCTAGAGCTTCAAACGATATGACATTTGTGGCTAATAAGTTGAAGACATTAAAATATCACAGTCACTTTCCAAGACCGTTACAAAATTGGCTTGTAGAAACCAACGCTCATGCTAACTAGTCCTCCCTTATTTATAGTACACCATCTTTCAGATCGTAACGTTCCAATTTCAAATTCAAACACTGTTCTAATTGGATTGTATTTTTGTTTAAAGTGCTTGTAATGACCCGATTGATGGAGCTGGAATTTTTTTGCACGGGCGTCGACCGGCGGCGTCGTAGAAATGAGGGGCCTTACCACAAAAAGTAAAACTAAAATATAAAATAAAACAAATAAACAATTCACACTTAAAGGCCCACTCTAAGATTTTCTTTTGCGTCGTAGGTCCCTTGGAACATACACAAAGACAGAAACGACCCAATAACAAAGATCTGCTTTTTACACAAATATTGTTTGCCCCGATCGGGAATCGAACCCAGGACTCGTCGATCAAGAGGTTGTATCACTACCATTCCACCAAACCAGCCATCACTTAGACAATATTTGAAACCTGCTTATGTAATTTTTTGCGTGGAAAAATGACATTAAGTCAGTTTTAGACATTGTCTACCTAAGTGGTGTTTAAATGGTTTGTGGTGAAGCAGAAGGTGTTCTAAATTTCTTATATTTGTAACACTAAAGTAAAAAAAAACGTGTTTATATTTTGCAAAAATTAAAAACTAAATAATTTTTATGGCTACAATGATGAGATTGATGAGTGTCATTGTCACCAAATGAATCAAACATCACTTGGTGACAAGCTTGCTGGGCATCTACCCTGTAAGTCTACGGTCGTCGTACGACCGACATTTTGTCACTATCTGTCACTATCATTTATAAAGCGCAAGAGAGAGATGTACTGACATGAGACGATTCGAATTATCAGTCGTAGGCTTACAGAGTAGATACTCTGACAATAATTTTCACCAGAAATAAACGGTTTTATCCTACTTCTGAATAATTTCTTCTGGATAAACTTTTCGTATCGTTTTCGAAAGAGATGTACTTATCTGATATCCGATGCTACGAAATGTGAGTCATAAGCTTAATTTAGTTAGCGAAAATTTAAGATGTGCAACAGCCCACGAAACTGTACAATTTTTCCCTACGAACATAGGTCGAAATATGAAGAAAATAAAAACTTTTTGCCTCTCCATACACCTTGTGCAATCAGCTGATCTGATATTGTATGGGAATTCAAAAGTTTACTTAAAGAATTTTAGGTAGGTTTCTTGGGGAAAGTTGTTCAGTTCCATGGGGAGAATCACTCCTAAAGTTTCGCCAACTAATATTCACCTTTATTTATTATAATTCGAGGTAATTAAGCATCGTTTTTCACAAAACAATTTATATTAATTCGTTACAAGTACTTAATTAATGATTGAGAAGATTAAAAAAAAAACTGCAAAGTAAACTGCTCAACAATTGAACTGAGTTTTTTTATACAGGGCTTTAGGTAACTCTCTTTCAACCTCTCGAGTGGTTAATCAGTCTATGAAACTGAACAACTTCCCCAAGGAAAATAGGTCAAAATACGAAAAAAAAAAATTGATCCCCCATACAAAATAAGCTATATGCTGATGAAGTTTGTATTGGAACTCAAATTATTTTCTTTCGTATTTTAACCTATGTTCCTTGGGAAAGTTGTTCAGTTTCCTCAGCTCTTATAATTATTATATTCGAAATGCGAACTCCTCCAAACCATTTCATTCATCCACTCTGACTGGAACACACGCACATTGTTACAATCGCAACAAACACATTGACGTTTGTTTATGCGTTCGCAATTAGATCACTCATTGATGTATAGGTACAGGTTATGCACTTGTGTGCGTGTGTGATTGAGAAGTAAGGCAAGGCCTGGATCACAGTATATAAATAGAGGATTGATTGTGGAACTTATTGTGATATTTCCTTCTAGCCTGCGATTTTGCTCGAGTAGATAAATAGTCTACGGCCTTCTAATTACTGCTTTATGCAAAACTATCTTTTCGCCCTCGTGGACAACAAGTTATATCGTGCCGAGCAGTGGGATGAAATGTAAGCTATATCCTTTCCCAATGTGTAATCTATTTCAGTAACAAATTTCATCAAAATCGGATTAGTAGTTCCGGATTAGACAGACAGAGTTACTTTTGCATTTAGTAGATATAATGTGGAACTACGAGTATTTCTCACAATTGAAAATAAACAAACAAACGGACATTAATTTATGTATGAAAATTTTCCTGAGAAAAATTCATGGTCTGATCTGACAGTTTATTTTTTACTCAGCTGTCTCTCACACTCTGTATAATGAATTGGGTTCGGTAAATTTTTAACTCTCGACAAAAAAGAGAGGTGTTTTAAGTTTTCTGTGTGTATCTTTATTTCTTACGGTACATACTAAGTTTAAGGCCATTTGGCGGTTTAAAAACTCTAACACCGGTGTCAAGTTTGCCCACATACTTGGGTATTTATTTATACCTATACTATAAGTAAAAAAGGTGAATCTAGAACAGGAAATATATTTTTTCAAAGATTTTCGCGGTTATTTTCAAAAATGTTTGACATACCCGATAGATCCAAAAGTCCATTGACAGTATTATTAATCTAAAATAATATATTTTTTTAAACATATTTAGGGCCTTATCACAAAAAATTAAACTAAAAACTTAGACAATGTTTAAAAATGGCTGTATGGTCATAAATTCCTTTGCCTTTCCCGAAAGGGCTAAATTAAACAACAACAAAATGACGTAAGTGATGCTTTGATGTTTTGTGGTAAAGCAGTTAGTGCCTGTCACTCTTGAATGGCTGAACCAATTTTGATGAAATATAGCTAAGAACCATATCGATCACGTCAAACAAAAAAAAACCGCATCGATATCGGTGCATCCGTTTAGGAGCTACGATGCCACAGATAGACACACAGACACAGAAACACAGATACACAGACATACAAATACATAGATGCACCCGTCAAACTTATAAAACCCATCTTTTTTTGTAGGGGGTTAATAAAATGACAGTGATAGCCCAGTTGGTAATGAGCCAGACTTGTAATCCGAAGGTCACGGGTTCAAATCCTGGTGCGGGCCTGTACCACTAAATTCGTCTTTTCGGATTTATGTACGGATTTCTAATTATCACTTGCCCAACGGTGAAGGAAAACATCGTGATGAAACCCGCCCGTCCAAGGAGATTCATTTTCGAAAGACGAGCGCTCCACCAACCCGCATTGGGCCAGTGTGGTGGACTATAGCCTAAATCCCCTTCGTGTTTTGAAGGGAGGCCCGTGCCCCTCGGTGAGGAAGTACGGTTGGTAAGAAGAATAAAATGACAAGCAACATCGCTGTATCGGTAGCTTCAAATCAAACTGATTAGTGCGCGGTTGTGTTAGTTAATACGAACACATGAATAGAATTTCAATGTTGTTGCGCTTTAAGTATGCTTTAGATTTTATTACTTAATGATTCATCTTAGGGATATAGAAATAGAAGGAATTCTCGCGCTCACGTTGAAAAGCCAGGGCAGGGCTATTCCGCTAAACGATGGTATCTCAATGGCAGTAGAATAGGGAATATGCATGATTAAAAAAAAAATCCTCATTCATGTATTAAACAGTTAAGTAAAACTATTTTTCTAATAACTATGAAATTAAAAAAGATATAAGGCATCGAAGATTTATTTCTATCTCTTTCTAGCAAAACGAAATTTAACACGGAGTTTGTATGGACGTAGTAACATGTGACGTCACAGTCCATGTCGGATCTCTCTGTCTAATAGTGCGTAATTAATAGTTTTAATTGCGTATATCGGCCGTATTTCTTGGCCAATTTTAATTTTAATGTCACTTTTTGCCATCTCAACTACGGTTTTTCATATTTTGTTAAACAATGCGATAAAAAAATTCATGCATATTACTTATTGCGCCATATGAGCGTATAAAATGGCCACCAATGTGATTCTACCACCATTTACACGCCATTGATTTGATTATCAGGTCATAATATCTTGTGCTCCTAAATTTTCATCGTCAACTCCTAAATAGAGAGGCGCACCTTGTTAATCAACGGACGAAGCTCTGACGTATTACAATTCTTAAAAGTTTTACTTGATATTGGCGACTTCGCCATTCTCTATTTCAATCTATATACATAAAAATCTATACATATAAAAATGGAACCCGATTTTCGTTGTCACGGCATCACGCGTGAACGGCTGGACCGATTGGATGATTCTTTTTTTGTTGTGTTCCTTATTGTCAGGAGAAGGTTCTTATGAAAGAAAAAACTAAAAAAGTGCCACGGGAACGAAGTCCCGGGCGGAAAGCTAGTAAGAAATAAAGAAGTCTAATAAATAAATCTTTACTAATATTATAAATACGAAAGTAACTCTGTCTGTCTGTCTGTCCGTCTTTCACGCCTAAACTACTGAACCGATTTTGATGAAATTTGGTACAGAGATAGATTAGAGGCTGGGAAAGGACATAGGCTACATTTTATCTCACAGTTGGGCACGATACAACCTGTAGTACACGCGGGCGAAGCCGCGGGCGGAAAGCTAGTTTTCAATAAAAATACTATTTTTTTTAATACCAGCCCATACACGTCCCAACGTGGGGCACGGACCTTCCTTCGAAACACTAAGGGGATTTAGGCCATAGTCCACCACGCTGGCACAATGCAGGTTGGTGGACCGCTCATCTTTGGAAAATAAATTTTAGACGGGCGGGTTTCATCACGATATTTTCCTTCACCGTTGGGCAAGTGATAATTAGAAATCCGTACATAAATCCGAAAAGACGAATTTAGTGGTAGGTATAGGTCTGCACCAAGGTAACCAGCAACCTTCCTATTAAAAGTCTGGCTCATTACCAACTGGCCTATCACACATTGGGAAAATTGTGGACGCCATTTTATCAAGAATTGATTAGCGGAATAGCCGCCCTGTAGCACTCATAACAGAATATTGGCGCATCTGCCTGTATATGTTTTAATGTTATTACTACTCGGCGAATCCGTTCCAGGTTTATTTTAAGAGTGTTTTATGTTTTTAATTGCGATCCGTGGATTATTTTTCCGACGTCCACTAAAATTTTTACAGCTGTTTTATTTTCCGACTGACCGATGACAGAATTAAGATTGTTTATGAAGTACATTCTGGGGCGTGAATTAAAAATTGGGCGTATAAATTAAAGAATATGACGTGGATTGATAAAAGTTGGCGTGTTGGATGATTTTTACGATTCCATTTTTTTGATGAAGCGAATGTCTCAATATTTTTGTTTGTATCAACAAATTTAATTAAAGCCAATGCCACATACATTTACAAGTACATACATTGGGGAGTGTGCTCAAGAGCTGCATGAGCTCATCCCGCTTGTCTCTTTCTTCTATCAGACTTCCTTACTCACTATAGCGGACATATATCTTTCTTTGTTGAAATCCCTCTGATTTGTACTAAGCTTCTCATCATCTTATACAGGGTGATTTTTATCACTATCCAAATTTTTCTAACGGTCGGTGTCAGTAACGTTGATAGAACGTAAATAAGGAACAAAAAAATTTTTTTTTCGAAAATTTTCTGATTTTGATACCCCTTTTTAACGTCTTAGGGGATGAATTTTGTGAAAAGCAGGTGTCACAAATTGTGTTGAAGAGTAGTATTACAAAGTTTCAAGTCAATTGGAAGATGTCATTTTTTCTCCATACAAATTTTGAATTATTTTCATGCTTCAGAAGATCTAGCTTGAAATATTTATATGAGAAATAGAAACAAAAAATACGGGTCTGTTAAATTTTTTAAAACTTACGTACAAAAAATTTGGATGGTGATAAAAAATCTTCCTGTATACGAAATTGGAGGTCCTGATTCACTGACTCATCAACCCCCAGCCCAAACCCTCAAACTTAGAAAGCTGAAATTTGCCAAAAAAGTGTCTTTTATGACGTAGGTAAGTACCAATAAGGATTTTTAGAAATTCCACCCCTAAGGGTGTAAAATGGGGGTTCAAAGTTTGTAGGATGTTTTTGGACATTTTGCCTCGAAACTTCGTCAGGATATATACGAGTATACCTTGAAGCAAATAAACGGACACGTGTTTCGCGATTTTTCCAAAATCATCCCGTAAGGGGTCAAGAATGAAATGGATGACTAAAAGAGTTTGTTGCGTGAGCGAAGCCGTGCGAAAAAGCTAGTTTTTTTTTAAATATTACGCACTGCTAGAGAATAGAATTCCCTGTCTGCATCTGGTTTCCGAGCTCATATCACCCGAATCTATTTTAAGTCCAAATCTTGAGCTTGCTATATCCTCAACCACATCTTCCCCTAGGCTTTCATTGACGGCTCTGATCTTCGAGGTCATCCAGAGCATCCATCTAAATAAATACAAATCTAATTAAAGCGCTCATGATTCAGTGCTTGCTGATCTGAACTGATAAGTGAAGTTAAGTAACGCACAGAAGGATAGGGAACGTGTGGTGTTTAACCTATCTATGGAGGGGACGCCCGTCAGGCACAGGCGGGTGATCAGTCCACTTATTTGGGACCATTTCACCCAATGTGTGTTTAACCTAGTAATTAATCCTTCCCAGGCAACGACACTTCATTATTTTTTTTCTGAATCTATGGTGTCGTCCTATGGTCTCATGCGGTACGGTAGGCTATGTAAAGGGCCGTCTGGTTCGCGACTACCCTCCTACCGAAGTCCGATGCCAAACAGCTTGCTGTGTTCCGTCGGTGCGTGGGAGTACCAGTGCCTTTATAGGCATTTTCTGGGTTAACTCGCTCCATCGTTGACCTCATCGTTGACCTTATGGTCAAGATTGAGGTCAAGGGTTAACCCATCTTATAATAAATAAATAAATAAAATAAGTTTTGGGTTAGCAGTAGCAACTCTGGAATAGGTTATTGTATTGTATTGAATACTCAACTCTTTTGTAATACCATCAATTAGGCCTGCTATATATTTATATTCTTTTAACTTTCATTTTATAATTTTGGTAATTTATTGAACTTTATGATTTTTTTTTGCATGTGGTTATATGAGGTATAGACCTCAAAAAAGGTAATATTAATTACCTGAGATACAGAGATACAGATACAGATAAAAAAAAACGTGATGGCTGACCAAAGTGATCTGCAAATCACGAGTTTTTCTATGCTTCAAAGGGCGCTTTGGTCCTTGCTGTTGTCGATTGACTACAATCGTGAAAGAAGCTGTCTTCCGATTTGAATTAAACGATGAATAATAAATAGTCAACAGCACCCATTATTTAGCTATAAACTATCGATTAATTAAACCTATCCGCATTCTCTCCTAAAACCAAAGCGTAGGAGTAGTCCATACTTGCAATAAATAACTAAAATGTAACCAAACCATGTTTCATAGTAATTGCCAGTCAGCGCTCATTTACAAAATCAAGTTGCACTTTATTACTTAACATACAATAGAATGTTTCGTAACGTCAACACGAACGCTTCTAAATTTGAAATTAACGTGTGTATTAAAACCATATCTTAAAGACCTACGCGTCATACTTGTACTAAAGTTCTGACGAAAGCGTTTACGAGGTATGTTACACTTTTTCGTCGCCATGATTGCCGCTTTTATTAAAATTTTCAAAATAATGTATCATTATAATATTCCATATTATTTCTTAGCCGTTCATCTTTCTTTACAACAAATTTTATTGAAATCCTATGGTTACTTTGTCCGTAAAGCTGAATTAACTAGTATTCTTACTTTTCTCTTCGTAAAATTAGTATGGATCAACCCAGAGCTCAACATTCACTGGTCTTCATATACCGCGTGGCCTAAAGCAGTGCCATTAATGTCGATCATTAAATATGAATTATAAATATAAAAGAAAGCATAAGAAAAGCAATCAGGCCATCCATTATTAGATTAAACATCTCTGCTTTATAGTGGTGGCCATTCGTTTTGGTTGTTGGAGAAAGCTGCGTCTTCCAACTTACTTAAAATCTAATATTAAAAGGTTTCATTACCAATATTACATCAGATCTTTTAAAAAGAGTTTATAGGTATGTTTTTTAGAATTTCTATAAATTAATCGGCGAAAATAATTGCAAATCCGGTAAATCTTCGGTTTAACGTTGCTACCGCCTTCATAGTAATAACAATGATGATTGCTATCACTATACAAGGTGATAAAAAACCTCCTAGCTATATTCAAAATCCTGAACCAGTAACACTCAAAGAGCACATTTATGAAAAAAAAATTTTTTTTTTCCATGGTTTTTTTTTCCAATAGTTTATTTTTTGGCTAAACGTAGACATTACTCTTACACCAGGCACGCGAGGGTTGTGGGTAGCGCTCGGGAGTTGCACCCGAGTGGTGTCTACGTTTAGGGAAAAAAAATATACACCGCCCCCCAAAAAAAATAATTAAAAAAGTGTTCTGCAAGTGACACTGGTTCAGGATTTGAATATAGTTAGGTTTTTTTTCACCCTGTATAGACAAGGTAATCTTGTACATTTAAGAGTATGTCACAAGCTATGTACCGGTATGATTTTGTACGGATGGAAACCACCCCCGACGTAAAAAGAAGGCTGTAATAGGTTTGACGTCTGTATACAAGGTGTTAAGTAATTCTATCTTATCCTCTCGGGTGAAGAATCAACCCATGAAACTTAACAACTTTCCCTAAGAACAAATGCCGAAATACAAAAAAAAAAAAACTTCCCCTACTAATTGCATCAGCTGATAAATCATTTTGTATGGGAAGTCAAAAATTTTTTTTCGTATTTCGGTATTTGTTTTAGGGAAATTTGTTCAGTTTCATGGGCTGATTCACCACTTGAGAGGCTAAGATCGAATTACTTAACACTCTGTATATATGTTTATCTAAAATACAGAAAATCTCTAAAATTTTTTTTTAGCTTTCCATGAGAGGCGAAATTTTGTATATATTTCAAACTAGGTATGTTCCTTGGATATTTTTTTCAGTTTCGTGGGCTGATTCGCAATCTTAATTTTCGCAAACTAATTTAAAGTCACCAAATAAAAGTGATTGTTAGTAGAATATTTATTTAATAACCCACAGGTTCTGAACCACTAATGAATAGATAAAAAAAAATAAAAAAAAATAAACGCTACACACTCAAAGGCCCACAGTAAGGTTTTCCCTTGTGTCGTGGGTCCCCTGGAAAACACACAAAGACAAACACAAACACCCATGACCCGAGAACAAACGTCTGCTTTTTACACAAAGGTTTGCCCCGACTGGGGATCGAACCCAGGACCGCCGATCAAGAGGCAGCGTCACTACCACTCTACCAAACCGGCCGTCAGAATATAAACTCTTTATGAAATTGACACATCTAGAAAACCCTTAATTCTAAACAAATACATAATACAAATACTGTGCCAATTAATCGGCGCTGACTCAGCATGAAACTGTTGTGGATTACCACAGCAGCGCTCTACTCTGCCTACCCCGTATGGGATTATGACGTGAACGTATGTATGTATATTCATTACAGAAAAACAAATTTTCATCAATTACACAATAGAGGGTACCTCAAAGACTTCGTCAGCCATTTAGAAAGTTTCGTGACATTGTTTTGAATTAAAAAACCGTGATTTTTCACCAGAGCCGTTAATCTTGCGCAGCGAACATACGAAACGCTACGGAGACATCATTTAAATATGTGCCAATGTCAAATTAGAATTTAGAAACTAATGTTCGTTTATTATTGTTAGATTGTGAAGGACTTTTTTTATAAAACATTGACATTCTCGGAAATAATTCTTCTCACATGTTGTTTCTTTAAGAAACAACATGTGAGTCTTTTTGTTTGCTTTAGCATACCTACTAAACTACTTTGAAATATGTTGTAAGTCATAGAAATCAGTTTTAGACACTTAATGAAAACAATTACTATGATACGTACACAGTTTCTCATAGGTATTTGAAGTTCTTTTCATGAAATCAAAATGAAAGAAAAAAATGTTAATTTCTATTTCACAAAAACACAAATATATTTTAATTAAATTCATAAATTAAGTAAAGTATCACTTTTAAAACATCGAAGCGCTCTGATACTTTTAAAACAACCCATAAATGCTCTACATATACATATTTAAAAATCAATAATACGAGACTCACCTTAAAACTAATACTTAATCGACCAACACGGGTAAACTGACCACTTAAATATTAACCTCGAACAATTTTCCAAGCATTAATCAAGCCCGAACTAAAACATTATCGGATTTGGTCACACTCCAGGTAATTTCATCCACCCTTAATGAGTGGCAGCAACGCGACGCACTTCGATTACCGAAACTACAAGTCATTATGGCCCTCTGTTACTAATATTAAACTTTTGTGGCCGTAATTAGTTGTAAGTTTTTCCAAGTGTACTTTTCGGGCGTTGTTGTTTTCGTATAAAGTTTTTCCGAGCTCATACAACCCGAATATATTTTAAGTTCGAATGAATAAGCTTTTTTAAAGTGAGTTTACTAAATCCTCAACCGCATCTTTGCCCTGATTTTGGTCAAGAGCGAACACATTCTAATGTCCTTCTTTTCACTCAAATTATTTTGCGAAATTGACAAAACCTGGTATCAGAGTTTTCAATCCACCAAATAACCTCTGACTTGGTTTAACAACCATAGACAATCGACAACAGCCGGGATCGGTAGCTTAACGTGCCCTCCGTAGCACGAAGTGAAGCGATTTTCTATTGTTTTATATTAGGAACCTAACAAGACTGTTTCCTTTAGTATTAATTACGTATACAAACATTCGTTCACTATCTCACTAACACATCGTTGGCTTAGATACCACAGATTACCCCTAGGTACGATCCAAATAAACCTGTTTTTTGCTTCCTCTACATCGATGATTCAATGACATGCAATAAAAATAAGAATATGAAAATGATTCTTCATCAATAGGGATTTTGACAGTGTTTGATTTTATGAATTATTGTATGTGAAACAAAAAATAATGCTTGAAATATATTATTATCCGAAAAGAGCATTAAAATTGGTTTATAAATGAACAAGTTATTGGCATTTATATTATCGTAAGGACTAGCTGCTATCTTGTTTTGTGGGGAGAGCTAGCTATCTCGTTTTTACCTAAGCAAACAAATGGCGATGACGTCACATGCCTGTAAGTGCATCTCTTTTTCGTTGTTTGACAGTTTCCCCTTCTATTGAAATTTAATAGCTAGTAACGTTTTTATTTCTCAATAGTTTTCAAAAATTATTTCGGTTTTGGGTTTTGGATTCAGTTCCTTTTTAAGATAAACAATACAATAAAATTAGTCAACATCCCTATTTGATCTTAGTACAGAAGCATCAGGTTGCATAACCGTATCGTACAGTCTGTTCTGTATCCATTCATGTTTCTTGTCTACTGGTGATAAGGTTCAAATTAGAAAGATCTTGGCCCTTTAATTTGGGGCATTGAGTGTATCTATATGACGCTTACCTCCTGAGGTCTCTAAAATCACTTATTTTATTCTGCATCCGTAATTCTAAACTGGAGAAACTGAAGGATTGATATGTCTTGACTGTTCAGCTTTCCACAATTTTTTTTGATTCCATACAAATTGTTACAAATACTGATTGTCTAGGAAACGTAGAAACTCAAAAGGTTTTGTGGAATTTTATGAATGCCGTTAGGACAGGTTATATTGTATAATATTCAGGTACTTGGATACATATTACTTCCACGCTGGACTGGGAGTGAAACAAAAACTTAGAATAAGCCAGCTGTCAACTCTTTCCAGGCAAACTGTAGACGCCAGTACGAGTGACGTGAGGGCTTCGCTGTATCGTGGACGAAAGGCTGACAATCAATACCATACTCATTTATAACCCTCAGAATAAATGTCAAATGTGGCGACAAATGATTTTAGAACCAAATGAATTGACGCTTTACATGCATCCTACCTACCCCAACAGGGATTTAGGCGTGAGGTAACTTAGAGAATGTTTTCCAGATTCTGGAAAATTTTATACTATCAAGGCAAAACCTACTAAGACGATTTCAAACGACAAAAACCACCTATATTTGCATATGCTTGGTAATGAAAGAAAATTCTCTCAAATAAGGACTGTAGCAGAATTTCTCGTGTTATTATACAAATTGCAATCCGTTTATCACACATTTTCCTCTTAAGATAAAAGCATTTATTACCCGAGAACTTGTGTATATTATCTTCCACACGGCGGTTAGGGCTAGTGTATATTAAGAGTCACTTTACACTTAATAACTTTTCTCTAATTTCTCCCTCAAAAACTGAAATAATATCGGCCAAGTATTGGAAAGTTGGTAAACTTTTGTGTCATCATTTCCATGCCATTGCACTACTTGACCTCGCAGTTTCCAATGAAGCGCTCTGAAAAAGTCTGAGCGTCGATCGATCCCTCCCCATCACGACTAGTTTTGACATAACCCTGTGTCACTTTTTCACCTTTCAGAGTAACATAAGTCGTGAGCGGGAAGCTCATCATCATCATATCAGCCTATTGCAGTCCACTGCTGAACATAGGCCTCCCCCAAGGTGCGCCACTTTGCACGATCCTCCGCTGTTTTCATCCAGCCACTACCCGCTATCTTCTTGAGGTCATCTGACCATCTGGCTGGGGGGCGTCCTACACTACGTTTGCCAAGACGTGGTCTCCATTCGAGAACCTGTTTACTCCAACGCTCGTCGGTTCTGCGACAGACATGGCCAGCCCACTGCCACTTCAGCTTGCTACACTTTTGGATAATATCCATCACTCCGGTTTTCTGTCGGATGACCTCGTTTCGGATTCTATCCCTTAGCGAGATCCCGAGCATGGAGCGTTCCATTGCTCGCTGAGCGACGTGCAATCGGTGGGCCAACCTCACTGTCATGTTCCACGTTTTGGCTCCGTAGGTCATGACTGGCAGGACGCATTGATTAAAGACCTTGGTCTTTAGACACTGCGGGAGTGGCGACGAAAAGAAGCTAGTTCAAAATAATAGTAATGAATTTTATTTTTTCGTACAAATAACGAGTACGTTTGGTTCTATATCCTGCGTGTCTCTAAACAAATTATTTGTTGTGGAATACTAGAATTCTAACTAGGATACCTAGATACCCTATGCTATAGACTCCTGGCTTAAAATAAAGCCATATTCGTGTGAGAACAGCCTTATACGTAATTTATTAATTTCCTCCTGTTTGTTACATGATCAATGTAGTCCTCCCCTAAGCGCCGCGCCTCTGCCAATGATAAGACTTTTGTTTTCGTGATTGCTCTTTGTTAATCATACTTTCTTAATTAAGGAAAAACTTGGGGCTAATTTGGTGCGATCGACCGATAACAAACTTTGATGTTTCGCGTTAATGAGTTCAGAATCAAACTTCGGGCGGGGCTTTTAGCGTGGGGAGTCAATGTTACGATATTAAATGTTTCATAAGTCTTTGACAAAACTGTCATTGTGGAATAAAATCTAAATTGAGCGTAAGCACCTTTTGTCGAAGTGTTATTATTTAAAAAATAAAATAACTTTTCTTTTCAATTCAACTATGGCTGAAGCATTGTTAAGTATGTTTTAGATAACTCTCTACGCCATGCCAATTAAATTCTTTGGTAATAAATAAAAAATAAAATTAATCAGCATTTTGACGAGCATTAAAACTTTAATTTACGCAGCGCTCATGTCAGCCTCTTAGGAGACTTCAAAAATAATACGCTTGACTAAATTCCTGAAAATAAAGGAGCATCCTTTGTTTCCAAGACTTTGCTAAGTCTGTAAGAGGTAGGCTTAGAGCTAATATCAAAAGAAAATTGCTGCCAAATTTAATTTTTTTGCTTGGATTTTTCTATGTTTGCCTAAACGTCGTAGCTAAAAAATAAGGCTTGTGGTTCTTCTCTGTTTTAGAAATTTAACTTATATTAATGGTACTCAAAAGTAGAATTAAATTCAAACAATTATTCTTCCTGGGTTATAGATACCGACCTCTCCCCTTTTGACCTGAACTCACCACTTGTTCCAGATCCTACCACGTGTATTTAATGAAAAGCAAGCACCCCGAATAAGGCCCTATCCTTTCTCAAAGCGCCAAATCCCGCGTGGCCGTAGGGCGATTCTCCTATCAATCTCACAGATGATAGTCCACTATCGCGGCAAGGGAACACGAGATGCATAATGCTCGGCTCAGATAGCTGTCTTGTGCACGAAGCCTCCAAGCTCGCAATTTATTGTTTCACGATCTCAAGCGAACTCATTATTAAAACGGTATGATACGTACAGAGGTGTTGCTGACGCCCGGGGCGGTGCTGAGCCAATTACTCTGGCAAACCGTGCTCTGCCATAGTTGTTTGGCTTTAACAACGCCTCTCTTGACTTTTAGTGGCGTTTTGTCTTCTGTAATCTCTGCTCTCCTGGTACTAGGAGCGATAGGGTATCGTGGTTGAAATCAAACGCTTGTGTGAACCGAGGTTATATAAAGTTTTTTAATTAAAGACCACAAAATTGTTATGGTAATATGACGTATCCGTTTGCTGTCACCGAATCTTAGTACCTATTGCCTTGCTATGGACTTCTTAATGTAAATAAATACTTAGCACATTGACCATTGTATCTCAATAAACTGTAAAACGGTGAAAAGTTAAAGTTCCTCTGTCCTGCGGTTCTGTGGTTCTACTTTTCTGTACGTGAATTAAGATTTTTTTTAATTGAAAAAGTGATCTACATTTTTCAGTAAATGTTCTTTGATGTTAATCACAGTCTAAGAGGACATTAGCTGATTTTCTGTCAGGACCATGAGGGTGTTACAGAAAGACTGGAAGTGAATGTGAAAATGTGAAATAGAAGAGAGTGTAAATAGGACTTCATTCTATATATACATACCAATAGGACACAGCTAGATTCTATTCTACTACCTATATCATTTCCTAAAGTCAGTCCCGTATTCTACTAACCCTCTAATAGTTGACGTAGCTCTACCGGTCAGCGGTGAAGTAATTTCGGGAATTAAAAAACGGTAAGCTTCAATCGCCCTGTAATATCTAAATGATGGATTAACCTCGCGTTTTGAAGCCCATCGATTTATTTGGCGGGCAGCCAGTAATTATTCTTTATCATACGTGTGGCGTACACAATTAGTTATTGATCACTTGGCAATTAAGCCCAATCGATTCTGTTTGTTGAAGTTGAAGAAAATTGTTTTTGTTCCATATTTAATCGTCGTGTTTGCTTCTAATGGATTCTATGTCGGTTTGATCGAGTCTTTATTGTTTGATAAGTTTTAATAATCTTTTTTGATTAGTGTTGCGCTAAAAGGTTTTGAACTAGGTATGTAAAATTCTTGGAAATTAAATTAGGAACGCTTTTTTATGTCCTGGGCGCTTTTTTTTTTGAAATGTCCTATTAGAGTGGCATGAGCGTAATTGCTGCCCTAGGTCTCATTGTGTTCCAAAGAAAAAACCACCTTCGTAAAAAGTTGTTTAATTTTATAAGGAGAATCATTCCCTTAAGTTTTGGTAACTAGGCTAAAGTCACATCATACCACAACTTTCTACTTGTTATGTCTATATGGGGTGGCTTATATTAGCTGGCGAAACTTTAGAGAATGGTTCTCTCCATAAAACTGAACAACTTTCCCTAAGGAACTACATGAAATTCTGAAAAAAAAATCTACTACTCGTATAAAGGCGTTACCTGATCGCACATGTTGTATCGAGAGGCGATTTTTCATTTCATACTTCGACCTATGTTCCTCGAAGGAAGTTGTTCAGTTTCGTAGACTGATTTATATCTTTAATTTTCTCTTAATAATTTAAAATTTAAAGTCGCTTAAGTCTCTTAGATATACCCAAATTTCATTTTTCCATCGTGACCGTTCAATTTTCAAACTAACGTTTTTTTATTTAATAATCGTCACCCATAAAGCTCACCCCTGCCGTGTTATTTCTGTAATCACTTTCATTTCATAAAACGCGACATTAATTAAAATTTAGTTTCAGCCCATTAGTAGCGGTCGCGTTTCTTCGAGTTAAATTTTTTCTGTAATTATAGACTGTGGGTGCCAGGCTAAATGGGCACAGTGCCCCGATTCTGTAACTTCAGTTGTGTGTCGATGGAATGGTCGCTATTTTATCCGTTCAGGTGGCGAAATTGAGAATTATTCAAATTTCATTCATCTAATGACGGCTGCTTTCGCTGGTGGCGCCACCGACAACTGAATTTTCAGTTGCTAGGTAGTTTGCAACTTTATGTTCAGTTGGCGATGGCGCTGCTGGTCGGGGTGGTTGTCAGCAAGTATATGAAAGTTAAATAGTTCTCAATTTCACCACCTGAACAGATAAAATGGCCTTCATTCCATCTATACACAATTTAAGTTACAGAATCGGGGCCCAGTAATGATAAATAACATTGTATTGAAGGTAGCCATGAAATTTGTATTCAAATTAGTACGACTAATAGGAGCGAGGTGTGGATTTAAATGTAGACTACGTCTGCATTGCGCTTTATTAATGACTCGTAATTGTGCAGCATTAGAATAAAGCAATCTAACTTTCTTCATTCTGCATTACAGCTATAAAGGCTGTTTTGGGGTAATTTTAATTATATAGGGTCGCGTTTTATTGGTCTTCTGGTTAATTGTTCTTTGGAAATATCAAAATGATAGAAGTATCGAATTTTATTACTCACATCACACATGCTAAACTGTCCTGAAGTTTAATCCCAGTAGACGGAGATCCCAGGGCCGCCAGACCTTACATATTTTCTCACTAAGCAAATGTGTGGGAAATAGTAGTGCTAATATGTACTATTAATATTTGAATACCAGCTAACCTAGGCCGACGGCCAATTTTCAGCTACCAGGTTCTGGAGGTACTTCCAAAAATTACTCACTTGTCTTGAAGTCTGGCTGCTGATATCATATAGAATATAATTCATTAAATATAAAAATTAATGATCAACACCGCCAGACACTCTCCGTCAGCTGTAATTTCTGCCAGACGCTTTACAGTTCACAAGTAAATTGTGCGATTATACCCACAACCTGAGCCGTGATTTTTGTATATGATGTTCAGGGAACTATAACTATACTTTTTATAGCACCCAGACTTCAAGACAAGTGAGCAATTTTTGTAAGTAACTTCAGAACCTGGTAGCTGAAAATTGGCCGTCAGCCCAGGCTAGCTGGTATTCACATGTTAATAGTATATATTAGCTCTACGTTTTCCCATACTTTTGGTTAATGAGAAAATAAGTAAGGTCTGGCGGCCCTGGGATCTTGGTCTACAGTGTGACACAAGTGGACTGACCTATGTGTATGGGTTATAGATCTGTATTGAATTTTTCACTAGTTAATAAGAGATTTTCTGATAGCTAATTAAAAAAAGTTTTACTCAAATGCTCTACAGGGCAGCGCTGTTAATAAACATGGGAGTAAGTATGTTTTTTCTTTTACAGATGTATTTGTTAACAAGTCAATTATTATCTTCTCCGATTAATTTATATGAACAAATAGAACAAAAGTAAATCACGAAACTGGCAAAAAATACTAGCGAGTTGAACTCAAAAACTTGACTTCAGAACAATATTGAGCAATGGGTAAAAGAATTAGGTCGTGATATGTTTCATAAATATATTCTGATTTCAATTACTCATTATCGAGTCAGATTACAGTAAAAATATCTGCATTCACTTATACTGACATCTATTGAAATACAGACTGACAAAAAATCGCTGAGCCCAGGCCTTTTTACTCACTGCAGCATCCATACGCAAATTAATATGTTTATATTGTATGTATTTTTGTTTATTTTAAATCTGTGTTTTTTTTTGTGATCGTCTAAATGTTTGTGTCTGTGTGCTGCATGGTAAAATAAACGTTTTTTATTTATTTATTTATTGACATTTTGTGAACTGAATTGAATTCCTGAGCTGTCAGAAAAATAGTTCCTCAATCAAAAGACAGATTCTTATCATTTAAAATCAAATTTGATTCGATTTTCAAATAGTCCGTCAACATGCCATTTGAAAATGGAAATGAAAACAACACCACTTACCTAGGAGATCTTTGGCGTTGCTTTGTCAACAGAATTTTCGTTTTCTACGTGAAAAGTTGTTTAATGTATAATAGTGATAGTGTTTTATCCAATAAATATCAGTGTAGTGATAAAAAAATTAAGTGATAACAGTGTTTCTGCTCCGTTTAGCACCGATAAAGATCCTCGCGGTTGTGCTTCTCGCCGCCAGTTTTCGTAAAACAGACGCTATCCGGTTTTACGCAGAACATGAGGAGCTTCGGGCTTAGATTAAGTTAGAGAAAGATGTTTTTTACTGAAGACATGGCTGTATGGACATAGTTTATTTTGCCTTTCCCGAAAAGGATAAATTAAATAGAAAAAAACACACTTACCTAATCTAATTTCGAAAAATAGAACTCCTTTAACATTTGAATAGGTCCCTATTGTGGTTCTTTATTCAAAACCCATTAGCCATGTGATAGACCGAGAGCCGGCAGCTGAAAACTGGTTTAAGTTCGAACTCGTGACTTGTGAGATTTTACCGGTAATAAGGCAGTGTACACATAGCGCACCGAGTTATTAATTATCAGCTCGACAGCAAACAGAGAGCGGCTACCGAACTGCGCTTTGTACACAGACGTGTTTGTCCAGCGAGACTCGAGGCTGGGTTAAGGGAACCTCATTGCCGTGATTCTAGGAAAATGGAAGTGAGAACCCAGCCTAAAATACTTCCGAAGAATGCGTGTTTCTGTTGTGTTTGTTTAAAGGATGTTTTTGTTATTATGATTTGTGAAGAAGTAAGTGATTTTTTAGCTTATTTTACATTTGGTACTTATTCAATTTATTTTATTACTATCATACCATATTAAGTTTTAAAACAAAGTCCCTCGCCGCGTTTGTCTGTCTGTCTGAAGGCGATAGTCTCAAAAAATACTGAACCGATTTTCATACAGTTAAACGGAGTGGTTTGAGAGGTAGGATTAAGCGTATAATTTATTCCCGAAGCTCCCACGGGCATCACGTGCTCGCTGGCGGGAAGCGAGTGATTTATAAATCTTACTTAAAGTTAATATTACAAAAAGTAAAGCACTAAATTTTGTTAAAATGTAACCTTAAATACACAATACACACTTTAACATAAAAAAAACAACGGGTTGCATTGCACTCCGTTAGTGCCGGCAGAAGTGAAAACTTGAACATTTACTTCCTTGCGGTCTAAGAAGTTTTCAATTCACCCTCCGTCTTACGAATTTTCGATCAGGGTCACGTGACCCTGACGCGAGTTTAACATTTTTTACTCATCCAAAAAGTGCACAACGCCGCTAAAGAAGTTTTCACTTCAATAAATTAAAGGTTGACTTTTGATGTGAAACAGCCCCTAAAATTAACAACTTTCTCTAGGACATGAAAAAAAAATCTCAGTATACTAATAAGTACCTACTGATAGGTTTAATTAGAAATCATTTCATAAAAATAATGATATATTGATCATCTTCATAGGCTGACACAGAGGTCAAACACGGCGTCCGGTGTCAGTTCATTAGATTGGGCTTTTTATAGGACTATTTTTTATAAATCGGATTTTCGTTAAATTGGTACTATTAATTTAGCAGTAACGAATTTGACAGCGAAAGATATTTGCATGGAAACATATTAAAACAATTTTCGGCCAAAACCCTTTTAACCAATATTTTACGAGTGACAGCTAACCCGAGCTTTGACAATGTTTTATATTTCATTATTACAATTAATTGCACATTTACAGACTTGATGTCAATTTTACATTAATTTATGTTAAGTATTACATATTAAGTTATCGTTATTGATAAAATGTTACCAGACAAAATTAAAATATAAAAAAATTTACTCTATTATTTTTTTTACATTTTAATTTTGTCAGCTACGAACCGCGAGTTAACTGTAGGTTGAATTTTGATTGAAAATAGCCTTTAATCAATGATTAAAAAACCACTCACCTTAGTCAAAGATTCCAAAACACAAAAAACTCACAGTCTGGACAGGACAAACATTTGCTCCCAGGTAGATGACCTTATTTACAATCACTGTATTATATTATACTTTACAACGCAAGGAACGCAATGCGAAGGAGTTAAAATATGTCACAACACAGATCGTCAATTGTTTAATAAGTTCGGCGAATCTCGGTATCGTTCGGTGAAATTCGGAGATTTTCGCGCGCTTGGGCGGGCGGCAAACGTGCGCGAGCGCCGCTATCCGATCGGTTTTGTCGGCTCAAGCGCTTCAATAGCTTTGTTTGTTATATTGTAGCGTCTTGTTACACGAAAGGCCGTGCTTTTCTAGTAAGCTGAAATGTTTATGTCTCGGAGTGGTTTTAATTCTACATTTAAGTAAATATGGGGTGACTTTAAGTAAGCGAAACTTTAGGTGGTGAATCTCCTCATATTACTGAATAACTTTCGTTATTCAGTAATATGAAATTCTTCAAAAAAATCTTGACTTCCTATAGAGGCGATTTTTTAATTTTAAATTCTGACCTTTGCTCTTTGGGGATAGGTGTTCAATTTTGTGGACTGTTTCTAACCTTCAATTTTCGCTAACTAAATAAAGTCACAAATAATAAATAATATTTATCTTTCTAATACGCAAAGTACTGTAGTACAGTTTAAAAGTGAGAAAAGAGAAATAAATTTCGAAAGTTGACGCTGTTTATGATAAGAAAGTGTTAAAATGAAACAGCAATAAAGAGCTGTCAGTTAGCTGTATAAAGACATCTGAAAACGATATTACGTAGCTATACTCCTCAAAATTCTTACACAATCACATTTTGCAACATACTATCCTAAAACAATAAATCAATCAAAAAGTACATTAAACGAAAATAATATTACGCATTAAACCACTGAACCGATTCCGAATAATTGTAGCAGATGACTCCATTCCTATTTTTTATTGGTACGAGAAAAGTTATAATGAGGAAGGATCTATTTCTGAATACACTTAAAAAAAGAATACTCTGTTTTAATACTGGCCAGTTTTATTTAAGAGCAACCTTGCTCTCTTAAGCGAAAGTGTTGACATCGATCACAAGATTTATTGTTACATAAAATCAAATCGAATGGCGTAAAATTAAATATTATCGCTGCATTTAAATTTGGAATGCGAATCTTTTGTTTTATCGGCGGGAGAATAAATTTGAAACGTGCAAAATTTAGATAAAACATGGCTTAAGCGTTTGCATGACGCAAATACGAATAGTTATACAAATCCGCAAATAAATAAGCCGTTATTATTAAGACGGTTGTACACTTAACTTTTTATCTTTGTGAAAATTGGCACAGTGGTACGGTGTACTCATAAACATTCATCACCCATATTGTTAGGTACTGGCTCTTCCCGGACTTAAAGTGTTTTTTTTGCATTTTAAAATACGGTAAATCTGGGAACTCAATCTACGTTGCTAAGGGGATGTGGTGTGCAGATAGAAAAAAATAGACGCTACACACTCAAAGGCCCACACTAAGGTTTTCCCTTGTGTTCCCTTTTCCTTTGGAACATACATAAAAACAGACACGAAAATTAAATGTTGCTTAAATAAGTCAACAAAATTTGTTTTTCTAAGTCTGTTCGCAAAGGTGCACTAAGATAAGAACAGACAAGAAACGCGAGGATTAAAAAAAATAATACAAATATTGAACTTTTCTTATTTTCTACTTTCAACTGTCCTTTCCAACAAAAATGTCTCAGAATAAATCACTCTGGCAATGCGAAGAGTTAATTACGAGACTAATAAAGATCTTAATTGGCATTAACCTAATTACTGGATCAGGTCACCTTGTTAAGGCAATTAGTACACCAAATCTGCACCTAATTTATCGATGGAGACCCGGTCGTTATGTTTGAACTTTTGACAGGCGGTGACAGCTTCTGTACTTCGGAGGGCACGTTAAGAATCAATAAAAGAAGAGATAATTTCTGCATATACAAAGCTTACACAATAATTGTTGTGTTGTATAAATTCGAATTTAAAATATTAAAATTTATTTCTTCCACGCTGGACTGAGAGTGAAATAAAAACTTAAAATGTGCCAGCCGCCGACTCTTCATATTGTTTAAGCCAGTGAATGGGACGCGAGGGTTTTGCTGTCATCATCATGATCATCATGTCAGCCGCAAGACGTCCACTGCTGGACATAGGCCTCCCCCAGGGATCTCCACCTCGATCGGTCCTGCGCCACCCGCATCCAGCGGCTTTCCGCAATCATTGTTATTAGTATAACGCAAGATCGAGACGTATTGACATTCGACGCTTTTAAACTTCGGTCGTAGATGAATTAAAATAATCTTCTGTCTATCTATGGAGGGGACGCCCGTCAGGCACAGGCGGGTGATCAGTCCTCTTATTTGGGACCATTTCACCCAATTCTCCATAGCAGCGCATGAGTTTTACCTCTGCCAAAAATATTCTTACTAAATTTTCATTCATACTCTCACGCCTATAATCCCTTACAGGGTAGGCAGAACCTATATGGTTATAAAACAACTTGATGTCACATTTGACATTCGCTCTGAGGGTTATTAGATGAAATATGAGTGTGGTGGTGATAGGTTGTTAGCCTTTCGCCCACTATACAGCAAAAACACGACCACGTGGCGACCACGTACCGGAAGGCGCAGCGTAGGAAGGCCTCCCACAAGGTGGACCGACGATCTGGTAAAGATTGCAGTAAGCCGCTGGACACATGAGCTGCAAGAGCTCATTCCGCCTGCCCCTTTCTTCCATCGGACATCCAGACGCACCTTTACCTCGTCGAGATCCCTCGGATCCGCACTGAGCGCTTTTCATCATCTTTTATATTAAGCGCTGCCACGGAATGGAACTCCCTGCCTGCGTCTGTATTTCCGAGCTCATATAACCCGGACCTCTTTAAAGTTCGAGTGAATAGGCATTTTTTGGGTGGGCTCGCTTCATCCTCGACCGCATCTTCATCCTTGTGCTAGATCGTGGTCAAGAGCAATCCCATAATTAATAAAAAAAAGGTGTAATAGTAAATACAATCAAAAAGTACAATTTTCATTAAGACTAGCAGACAATTTCAAAACGAGAGAAAACAAAAACGTAAAGTGGCATACGCTCGATAGATGTGGAGATCCTCGGGGAGACCTATACAGGGTAAAAAAAAACCTTTTAGCTATATTCAAACTCCTAAACCAGTATCATTTACAGAACACTTTTTTCTATTTTTTTTTCGGTGGGTTTGTTTTTCTAAAAGTAGACACCACTCGGGTGCATCCTCCGAGTGCTACCCGCACCCCTCGCGTGCCTGGTGTAGGAGTAATGTCTACGTTTAGGCAAAAAATGAACTATTCCCACTGAAAACATAAAAATATATATTTTTTTTTGCATAAATATGTTCTTTGAGTGATACTGGATCAGGATTTTGAATATAGCTAGGAGGTTATTTTTGACCCTGTATATCTAGCAATGAACGTCTTGTCTTGCAGTTGTAATAATGATGATGATGAATTTGTAGAGAATCAATTAAGGTAGATTTTGGTTCTAAGAAAATAGAAAGAATAGGTCCTTAGATATTTAATATCTTTTGTACAAATAAAACTTAATGACTAGACAAAGAGGGTAAATTGTGATTTAGAGTGGGTCAATTAGAGTTTTAATCACGACAATAGTGTACGACACAGCGCGTTAAGTAGCAGCACTCGCGTACTGATTGACCAGAGACTCTATGGCGAATAGAGGTGTCAAATTTTATTCTTGATTCATGCTCAAAAGTGGATTTCATTATGGGTCTGAGAAAATTATAATCTTTTTCTCATAATATGGAGTTATTCAGTTTCATGGAAAGGATCACTTCCTAAAGTTTCGCTAAAGTTATTAACGATACTAGTGTCGTAGGTAATCTGTAACGTGAGCCCATTTGAAACACGAGCGAAGCGAGTGTTTTATAGGGTTCCAGTTACACATTACTTAAGGCACGTATATTGTTCAACGTTTTACAATGCAGTAGCCGAGGAAACGAAACTAAATTTTTTTTTTCAAAAACTTACATCGTATAGGTATATCCAAAGTTCCTAAAAGATAGTATTTTCAGTCAACATTCACTGAAAACGTGTTACAACTGAACAATTTGGACTAATATTTTACGATTAAACACAAAACATTAAGGAATTAACATTTTTATAACACTAAAATTATTTTGTCGAACAAATAATTTCAAATGGCGGGCAAAACAATGGCGAGCAAAATATTTTTCCACAATTTCGAGGCAAAGGCTAAGTAAATAAAATGCCAATTGCGCCTACAGAAATTATGAAATAGTTAAATTATTTGTTAAAAATCAGATTTGTGTAATTGAAAAAGTACGAGTTGCTGTCATTCTATAAAGCCAGTATGAAGCTTTATGAAAAAGGTAATACTCTCACTTGTCAAAAGGGTCACTGAATTATCAAATCAGCTAGGTACTCTTTATTGCGTCATACATTTTTGTCAGTATTTTATACACTTTTTGCGTACTTTTATGTATCATTTAATTAAAAAAATTACTTTACTGGATCACAGAATAGCCACTGAAGTTGAATTTTGATATATGATAAATACTCATTAGTTCAAATATTTTTTTTATTTTCAAAATCTTCTTCTCATTTCAAAATTACATAACATGACATGTGTTTTATGGGGTACGTAAACGTACACTCCGTGGCCATTTCCGAGCAACTGCATTGTAAACTAATTTAACATCACCCACCATAATTTAAGTAAGTGTATAATATTAATTAAGTGAATTGTAATAAAACCATTTATAAAAACAAGCTTTTATTAAAATAATCATTTACGTTGCAGTCCGTAATTTCGTTTGAATAGACTTATTTTCCGGAATTTATTTGCTCTCAAAAAAACACTTGATACCTACAGAAAACCTCTTTTTTGTTAACAATGGTAAACAATTCAAGTTTCTCAGTAACAAGTGGTCGAGAAATTTTACACTACCAAATACTTCTAATCATTTAACAACTTTTTATTCGTTATTTACACTACACTAGGTAACTGTTATTTCCAATACTCAATAAATACTTACGGTTCATTCTATTTATATTTAGTTTGACGTTGCCTGAAAATCGTTCGTTCCCACGAAATCCTTGTTGAGATAAACTGCGCTACATTTTTAAATTTAGGCAAACTTTCGTGGAAAATGTTTTATGAATTTTATTTTAACAACTGTTACAAAAATTGTAATACCACCATTGAGCGAATAGAGGTGTAAACGACGTTCTAGAATGAAGACCGCGATTCAGCAATGGGGCGCCCTGTAACTAGGTAGGGGAACGATATTCGTAAGGTAGCGGGCAGTGGTTGGAGGAGGAGAGCTGAAGACCGAGCTCAGTGGCATGCCATAGGAGAGGCCTATGTCCAGCAGTGGACTGACACAAGTTGATGATGATGGTGTTGTGGTATAGAAAAAGAAAAGGAGGCCTTTTCTCAGCAGTGGCGTCTCGAGGTAGTAGGGATTTGGAAACAGAACTCTCAAAATTAAACGAAAAAATACTAAAAACCGGCCGGTAAACTGAAGCACTGTTTAACAGACTGTATATGCTAAGATATTTTCTGTGCCATATTTTAACATGACCATTATTAACACTAACGAGAGGTATGATGATGATTCGGCAGTTCGGCACGGCCAATGTAGAGTCAGGAACAAAATAATGCAGTTGAGATACTGGCACATCATTTATACAGGACCTTTGTTACTTTTTTCATTACGTCTCTTCTCATAATTCCTACGTCTATAGCACTTTCGAAATGCGGGCGTCGTCCACCTAATTGTTGTGAATTAATTGTTACATCCATTTAAAAACCACAGCCATTGTGTCTGCCCATTGTCACCGTAATTCCAGCACTTAGATTGGAGAACGTCTCTCATTGAACCAGACGATTTTTTTAATTGGAGCTTTGATTATGTGGGACGAAGGGACTATATTAGTTCCTCTGTATGTGTCTTCGTTGATCAAAAATAATTTAAATCAAAACTGAGTTAACGCCTTTTCAATAGAAAAGAATGCCGGAAAAATATTATAGTGACATTAAATTAATTACCGAAAACCCAACTAACTTGATAAACGGACGGACATGAATAACTTTCCTCAAGGAACATAAGTCTAAATATGAAAAAATGTTTTAATTTACGATCAGCTGATTTTCTTTGTATGGGAAGTTGTTTTTCTTTTGTATGGGAAAGTTGTTTTTTTTTGAGAATTTCATATAGATTCCTTGGGAAAATAAATAGTTGATCTATATGCTTCCTTGTAAAAAGCCTGTACCGTTGATTTTAAACACACAACGACAAGTTTAGCCGAACGATTTATATTTATTTGTTATGCAATCGAGTCAACAAGCATACTTAAATATCCCCAGCACATAAATTTCTCTTTTTTATATCCCCTAACAGTACAGTGTCTTGGGGGTAATTCACATTTGAAACAATTATTTCGGATTAAAACGAATCATGATTACTAACACAATGGACTGCATTCGAAATAAATGATTTTTCATTTAATTAATTAAACAGTCTGTATGTTAACAGTCACCTATTAGGCCAATGGAAATTAACATTAAAATAATAAAGCTCGATGTAGTGCTGCATTTTTAGTATGTTTTGTTTGGACCAGTTAGGGTGGTGTGAATCCCAAAATTTTGCAGTTTATCACGTGATGCGCAGCAAGCACAACTTTTTCAAAGTTGCAAATTGGGATTCATTCACCCAACTGGTCCAAACAACATACTTACTAAAAATCCAGAACTAGTTTTTTTTTTTGTGTCGATTTCCGCTGGCGTATATAGGTATCTTAGTCACAAATGATAAATGATAACATCCCTTTTTCAGGCTAAAACACATAATTGTAACCATTAAAATATACGTTATCTAAATATATAAAAGGAGAAACTGACTGACTGACTGACACAACGCACAGCCTAAACGGCTAAACGTAGGCACTTGAAATTTGGAAGGGACGTAGCTTAGGTACCGTAGAGGTGCACTAAGAAAGGAATTCCCGAAATTCTTACGGGAACGGGAATTAGCGGGAAAACCCTTTTGTATGAACAATCTAAACCGCTTAAGTTAGACGCTTGAAATTTTGCAATATCCTGTTGCAACTAAGCTTTAGTAAACTTAAAGCTTAGTTGCAACAGGATATTGCAAAATTCCCACGGGAACGGGAGTTAGCGGGAAAAAACTTTTGTAAGTAAAAATCTAAATCACGTAAGATAGATGTTTTCAATCTGTGTACTCTGTACAAAAAAAAATTAACACGCAAACGAAGTTGCGGGCATCAGCTAGTAATTAATAATAAATAAATAATACATAAACGCTTCACACTCAAAGGCCCACATTAAGGTTTTCCCTTTTGTCGTGGGTCCCTTGGAACACACAAAGACAGACACAAACACCCATGACCCGAGAACAAACATTTGCTTTTTACACAAATATTTGCCCCGACTGGGAATCGAACCCAGGACCCGCCGATCAAGAGGCAGCGTGTCACTACCACTCGACCAAACCGGCCGTACGTAATACACATAAGATACACAATTACACTATAGACGGTTTAAAACCAACTTTATTTTCTAAAATTAAGAACAGAGAGCCGCACATCAGGTTACCACATGCGTACACTCTGTGCTGTTGCGTTAAGAACGGGTTCGCAATCAAAATGGGGCAACCTGATGCGCTGGCCTCTGTATAACACATAATTAACTAAAACACAAATAGTCTTATGACGGTGAAGGTCATCTTTTTCAATATTTCTCGTGTCTTTTGTCGCAGCTATTTCCCTGATGACTCAATTCTGTAAAAAAAACGAAACTCATTAATCCCTTTTCGTTAAAATAAATCTAGTGTCATATTTTCGCCGGCAGAATATTTAAAATAACACGGTAGTCTGGCATTATTATCGTTAAGAATAGAATCTTAATACTAATAAGAAATGTGGTTAAATGCTGTTTGTCTGAATATAAACATAATATGAAAGCCAAGCTGCAACCTTTACAAATCTCTTGGATGATATTAATCATTACTAATATTATAAACGCAAAAGTTTGTATGGATGTATCATCGATGTTTGTTACTGTTTCACGCAAAAACTACTGGACGGATTTTGATGAGACTGAAATTACTGCAGTAATGTAGTTTACGTCAGAATAACACATAGGCTACATTAGGCTACGAAGTCCCGAGCGAAAAGCTAGTACATCATAAAAATTATTAGAAATACATCATTACACTAAAGAATTAAAAAACCAGATGAGAAATTAGGAATTGAACTTAAAGATTTAAACAATAAACATAAAGTAATTTTTGTCGCGTGGTTCGGAGAGCACATTCAGTGGTTCCGGCTGTTGTCCATGGACTACAGTTGTTGAACCAAATCAAAGGCCATTTGGCGGTGCGAAAACTTTGACAACAGGGTTAGACAAGTTCGCTATAAAAACATGAATATACCACATGCCACACGATACACGATAAGTTTTTATTATACCTAGTCTTCTAATTAAATTAATGTAAATTTTTCAGATACAATGTATATTGTTAAATGAAATGAAATGATGAGAAGAAAAACACACAATCACGCTTAAATGTAAGTATTCCTTTATTGGACTATAGAAAACAATTAATGATAATGAGATAGTCTTTTGTTAATTTATGCCTACATATCATTTGGTTCGTGCTTTACTTGATCTTTTAAATCGCCTAATATCATCTGTATAGCTAGCATGGCCCACGACAATTCGCGCGTCAAGCCATTCCGATGACTGTAAAACTTTACTTTGATTACACGAGGGCACCGCGTAAAGGCTTGTTCGCCCTCGTAGGTTGTTATTTCGTCACTTTTTTGTCATTTGACCGCGTGGTTTTCACGTTGTGCTTGAGCTGCTGAAAAGATTTGGCCTATTCCTTCCCCAGACTATGTGCAGTTACACGGATGAGATTTATGTTAAAAATCCTTTGATAATTAATGATTATTAGCATGATTAGTTAAATCACTGTTAAAGCAGCGGAAACAAAGTGAACAAAAATAGGATATTGTATTCATTATCTACGGGAAACCTTGGGAAACTATTTGAAAATGGCGAGAACTACTACTTTTTTCTATCATTCACCATGGAGTTCACACTGACATAAAATGTCCGTGGTGCGAGTGTAAACCAGGTCCATGAAGGTTGGATCGGTATATTTTTTAGGTCATCTCTTTAGGTGGCCATAGTTTATGCCGATTCTGTGTCATTTGTCTGTCTGTCATTTTGATTTACTCGTATGCAGTCATTGTTATTGTTATGCTATTTCGTTACAAGAATAAAATAATCACTTATATAGTTACCCATTGAGAAAGTAAACAGTAGCGCTGCGTTCCCGTTTAGCGAGCCCTCGACTGCTTTGCATGAGATGGATCCAGCTCCAGGATATATGTCGACTCATTTACGCATGAAAACTTGCGAAAACTTGTAATGATTGCAGATTTTGTGGTGATGTAAAAATAGCAAATTACTTTTAAACCTCTGCTTTATAAATTAAATAGTATATACATGTTTAAAATACATGCTTTCCCCTTTCGTATGATGCTTAAATTATTGCTGTAACTTGTTGGGGCACAGAACTATGGCAAAATTGGCCATCTCATTTGATAAAGATTAGCATTATTCGGTAAAGTTTTAGCGTGCCTATTTAAAAAAAGTCTATAAAAATAAAAATCACGACGGTTCATCACGAGAGTCGGTGACAAAAAGCTAGTTTACAAATAAATGAGCGTAATCAACATCAAAAGAATGTATTTTTCTTTAACTATTAACGTGTATTAAGTCGAATAACTCATAAATAAGTTCAGAATAGTCGTACGTCCTCAATTTACGTCGTTTTATACAATCGTTAAATTTTTCTAGCCTCATTTATCATTAAAATGCTAACATCGGCCTCGGTAGCCCATAGTAGAATAGCTACTCTATAAATTTATGAAACTCATAATTAGGAAACAAAAATATGATTTTATGATGGTGTTATAATATAAAAAGTAAAATCTGTCTTTCGTTTGTCATGCAGATGACCAATAATAATCTAGCCTTTGCCCGCGACTTTATTGCGTGAAAAAGTAGCATCACCACCAATCACCAATTCTCCAACTACCCTTGTGAAAAAAATCACGTCCATTCCGTGAAGGAAGAAATGATAAATAAAAAAATACACTTTCACAGTTTACTTATCTTCTTGATACAGAAAAATGCAATTCTTGACTCACTGAGTCATCAATGCGCAGCCCAACCTCTAAAGTTTTCTTAACAAGTAGTTAAGGTACAAGGAAGGATTTAACAAAATTCTCACGGGAATGAAGTCTCGGGCAACCTCTAGTATTAGAAATTGTGAATCTTTAAAATTTTTGGACAGATTTGGATGGCTCTAATAACATCAGAATAAAACATATTCTACATAGTTTACCCATATTCTTACGGAAACGAGGTCATGGGCGGAAAGTAACTTTATAATAAATTTCGTAGGATTAGGACATACGAATAGTCCTAATCTACGTAGTGTGTTACTATACACACTATACTTAATGGCTATACCGTCATTGGATCGGTCACCGCTAGAGCATCCTTCGATGCGCTGCCGCAGGAAGGTAAGTTTAGCATTTGATATAAAAATGCATCTTATATATCCATGTATTATTAAAAAATAAGACGGACTAAAATAAACATTCCCCGACACATAAAACGATCATCCTCTATAGGAACTTTACGACTCGAGAGCATATCAACAAACCATTCTAATTTGGGGCGCACTAATGAAGTTTCCCAAACGCAATTAATCAAGAATACATTCCCAATTTCACAGAAGCAGGCGTGTCTGCGTCACATCGCGCCTCGTGAAGTGTGGAAACGCGAAATAAAAGCAATTCTTTCTAATTAGCCCCGTCGGAGATTGAGTCGAGTGCTCGAAATAGATCGCACGGTCGAAGAACGGCTGATTTACGAATGGCGACTGTTCCTGCACTTACGGTACATAGAAATATAGTACGTTAAGTTATATATATTATCTGACATTAGTGATATGGGCTCCCATTTGCGTATTTAGGCTCTAACGTGGCCAATTATGTGTAGTCGGTGGCCCTTTCAGCCACCTCAGTTCCCACCAGAAGCTTAGCCCTTATATCTGCAAGGATTTTTGCCCGGTGTTCTGCCACTCCCATGAAATATAGGATCACATGGGCGACTGTTTTATCAGCCTCTAGGCAGCCCCTAGGGGGCTATCAGTGGCATTTAGTAGGAAATGGACACTTATTCGAAACACGTGGCTCGTGGAGGGTACCTACCTATCATAATTCGTAAGTTATCTAAGTTCAACAGTCTACACGTTAGGCATGGGAAGGAACCTATAAAGACTTTTTTCGACTGCCGAGAGGTGGATTTGAGGAATCCCCTCAAATCCAAGTACATGGTCGTTGGATCACCTAGGCAAATACGCGATATTGCTGGTACGGATTTTCAGGTTTCCTTGGGGGACAGTAGAATCGAACGTGTCTTGGAAGCTAGGAATTTAGGGATTCTTTTTGATGCTGGTCTAAGATTTGAGGCTCATGTGCAATCATTAGTAAAAAGTTGTTTTTATCGACTGACCACCTTCTATAAGATTCGGCATCTCCTCACTGAAGAAGTAAGAGTTAAGTTGTGTGAATCACTTATACTTTCAAAGCTGAATTACGGTGACTTGGTTTACGGTCCACGGCTTCTGTCTAAAACTGAGAGGCTTGTACAAAGAATTCAAAATGCATGTTTCAGATTTTGTTACCATGTCCCTCCACGTAGTTACATCACTCCTTTCTTAAATAAACATGCCACTTTGAATATGAAGTACCGCAGAAACCTTCATCTAGCGAGTCTTTTATTTGATGTTGTCCACTACCAAACTCCTTCCTATCTTTTCAGCAAGTTAAAGAGGTCGAACTTTTATAATAGGTACAGTACAAGGCCCACACGATATCTACTTGCTGCCTATAGACATAAAACGGTGGCCTTTAGAGGTAGCTTTCGGTATCAAGCAACGAAGTGTTGGAATAACCTCCCGCCTCCTCTTCGACTGCCGATGTCAAAGGTAGTTTTTAAAAATAAAGTTAGGGCTTCGTTGCTTGATGCTCAGCGAGAGGGAATCCCAGAAATTTATCAAACGGGCCAAATTTCCCGATCTTAATGCGGATATGTTTTCCTTTTATCTTCATATATATGTATTTATTATTAGCATCATATGCAATGTTAGTATCTGCTCTATTTATGTATGGATTTTATTTGTTTTGTACTTAATTCTATTTCTATACAACAATTTATATTTATGTACTAAGTAATATTGGCACCACACAGAACAGAACACTCACACTAATCATTATACTACTACAAACACACACGCAACTCGTCGGTCCCAACAGAATATCAGCGCTCCTACCTGTGGGGAAGAGCAATATGCTGAGATGGGACCCTTTTTTGTCACTGCAGCACACATTTATAAGTATTAGTCTTTAAAATAATTTTTTGTGTATTTTTAATGTCTTACTAAATTTGTGTGTGCTGAAGATGCAAAAATAAACGTTGTCTATGTCTATGTCTATGTCTAGGTGTTATGTTGTCTTATCTGACGTTAGTTGTGTAACAGAGGCTAGGACCAAATATCTCTCTCTAAACTGGACTGACTCTATTTAAGACGAACAAAAAAACTGTCATGTGTCTCTTATTAACACATGGAAACTCTCACTATGAAAAAAGAAAGAAGCATAGACAAACACCGCCATCTTCAACGTCGGTGTGTCAAATTCTGAGTCTCTGTGGTAGCCGCTTGGATATCAAAGTTGTTATCAGTTTTTCCCTGATTTTATGCGTTTAATTTTAATTTTGATGGGTGTAATTTAGTTTACCTCATATCATTGGAACTATGGCTTGTGTGGCTATCGATTGCAAGAGTAGAATGGCTGTATTAACAGAAAGTAACCAAAAGATATCTTTCCATCGGTAAGTTATCGACTATCATAATGAACTTATTACGCAATGTTTAGATTATGTGATCTGTTCTGAATAAATAAATTGCAGTTCTAAGTATCGTGAAGTCATAAAGGTCACGTAAGACCGAAGACTTGTAAAAATAATGAACATTAAAAATCCGTTCATGGAGGTTATGACAGCTCATGTACTTAAAATTTTATAATAGTGTTGTTAAAATTAATCGATATTGTATGTCAGGTTCAGTTTTTTCACTTGTATTAAAAATGAATAATAATATAATGCTAATTGTTAATGTGTACTGTTCTCAGGTTTCCTAAAGATCCTGATTTAAGAAAGAAGTGAATACAGAATGTAAACCGGGAAAGCTAGACTCCTTCACCATATTTTCGATTGTGTTCACTGCACTTTCATGAATGATGTTATCGGAAAGGATTTCAAACAAAAATCCTGCACAGTGATGCAGTATGACCTCTCGCTCAGAATGTCAAAATGCGAGGAATGTCAAAATGCGTTGGTAGTAGATAATACTTCCAATTTATTAATTATGTAACATTTAACCATAAACACATGTTGATAAAATCCATTTGTAATACATATTATTTAAAAATGAGAATTCATCATGCATGTAGAAAGGCTATGGCTCCTCAAAACTATGTGAGAAATTATTTTAATAAACTGGTTTTATTTAGTGGTCAATAGATGATAAAACTACGTGAAATACAATCATAATTATTATTTTATAATTGTTGTTTTACTTTTCCTGTTATAATAATGAAGGGTCCACGGAAAGAACGTGTCTAGCACAGAAATTTTCTGTATATTTTTTTAATTTTCTGAAATTTTTATTTTATTTTCTAGTCACAAGCTCACAAGAAACTTTTTGAGTTATAGCGGTTTGAAAGTTAGTCATCACCTCATCACGAACAATAACATAACTATGATTACCATTTCTGAAAAAAAATGTTTTCTGGTATACATATTTAATTCAGCTTCTTGCCCTCCATCCACCTCCCGAGACCACCTGGGTGAACCGTTGAAAGTTATTTTTTACTACCATTCACCTTTGTTTCTTTTTTGGGTTAGGTTTAGTTAAAAACCTAATCCAGAATCATAGGGTTAGGTTAGTCTTTTCTCAAGGCGCGAAGCGCCTCAGCAACCCGGCATAGGAGCGGAGCTCCGTCGACAGTGTTAGAAGGTGGACGATAGTAAAAATAATTTTCAACGGTTCACCCAGGTGGTCTCAGGAAGGTGGACGCTGAGTAAGAAGTGTTTTATTCAATGGTAAGCCATTTTGAGATTTATATCTCCATTTAAAAAAATAATACTAGACATTCTATTTCCGTGATTAATTTACGTTTCTTTTTTCTTGTAAAGGTTTCCGTATCGTTGTTGTCGTTATTAGATTCGACTAGCAAACGCCGGCCCGCCATCGGCCAAAAACTCCCTAGTATCCTTATTTTTACACGTATTTTATACAGCTATTTACTACCTACTCGTTCCGATAATAATCATCATATTTTTTTTAATTAAAGTAAATCAGTAACCAGACGTTGAAAATGCCGAATAGTATTCTCGTGTAATATTTGGAGTCCAAGGTGGTCCATTAATTTATGACACGAACACGATAAATATTTTTTGAAAGCTAAAGTTTATCGATATGACAGTGGTACAGCTCTAGTGCCTATCTATAATAGTTTTATAAACAAATATAGTAAACTGGCAACATTGCCATGAAAGCCTATACGGACAAAAGTATATCTGTCTCTATTTGCAAATGATGCTTTCTTTTAGAAAGAGAGAGAATACCTATAGTTACATTTCGTCTTAAATAGACTCAGTCCAGTTTAGAAATACTTGGTCCTAGAACAGAGGGAGCCCTAGAGTTATCTCTATGGGTATTTTGAAAAAATTGGCTGTGTCTCCCAAATAAAGTTTTCATTAATTAATTCATTCAAACAGCTTCTAGCAGGGCATTGATGAATTACGTATTAATTTTTTGCCGATTTTCTTCTTTTTCTTGGAAATTTTGGAAATATTTTTCTTATCGGATGTTTAAACTACCTTTATATAAACGATAGCATCCCGCTCGGGACTTCGTTCCCGTGGGAATTCATGGAAATTATGTAGCCTATGTTACTCAGGGATAATGTAGTATCCTAATGGTGAAAGAATTTTTGAAATCGGTCCAGTACTTTTTGAGCCTATTCATTACAAACATACAAAAATAGGTACAAATCTTTCCTCTTTAGAATATTAGTGTAGATACGCCCTTCAAATTTTACGTATCTAAATTAAACCAACGGTTTAGGCTGTGCTTTGAGGCATAATGTGGAAGCTTGTAATTGGCTGTTAGGTGTATTTTCTATGTACCTAAAATTATTGTATGTAGCTGTAAGCTCCCCAAATAAAATAAAATAAAATAAAAAATACATACATCGTCAGGTCAAATATGGTAATACAGATAAAAATGGTGAATTTTAATTCATAGAATTTGCTACGAGGACACCTTACTATACCTTCTAATACTGCAGTGCATCCGAATAATTAACGTGAGGTATTTATCTGATTGTTTTGATTTTGTCGGATTATCGTGACGCGCATGCTCGCGGAATGCTCGTCAGTTTCGGGAGTCGTGATTGGCTCATTATGTCTTTTTAAATATGGAACGGCTTAAATTAATGAGCAGAAATGTAGTAATCAATTTTAAGACAATATGCGGTCGTCCATCAGCAAGGATTTTGTTGAATTAATTGGATTTTTTATAAGGGGTTTGTGCACCAATAACAAAATAGTAAATAAGCATTGACAAAGCAATTATTGACATCTTTGGTAACTACCCAACTAGGGGTATAACATCTAGTGTTTCAAAATTTTCATTCTCACCTTTGGCGTATTACAACCGGTAAAAGGGTAAGGCTGAGCCCTAAGCTGTATGGAAAGAAATTTTTTTTTTTCATAATTCAACCTATGTTTTTTTGGGGAAAGTGGTTGAGTTTTGTGGGCTGATTCACAACCTAAATTTTCTTTAAGTTTAGTTTTTTTTTTTATAATAGAAATATTGACAGTGTTTGATTTTATGAATTATTATTGTATGTGAAACAAAAAGAAGCTAGAATTATTAGCATTTATATTAACGTAAGGACTACCTATCTCGTTTTGTGGGGAGAGCTAGCTATCTCGTTTTTACCTACGCAAACAAATGGCGGTGACGTCACATGCCTGTAAGTGCATCTCTTTTTGGTTGTTTGACAGTTTCCCGCCTTCTATTGAAATTTAATATCTTGTAACTTTTTTATTTCTCAATAGTTTTCAAAAATTATTTCGGTTTTGGGTTTTGGATTCAGTTCCTTTTTAAGATAAATATTTAAAAAAATTAGTCAACATCCCTATTGTTTGCTCTTACTTGACCATAATCTAGCTCAGGGCGAAGATTTTCTACCCAACTTAGACCATACACTCTATAGACGGAGTACTTATCACGTCACAGCACTTTTAAAAGAGATGCAAACATGTGAGTTCCTACAAGATAGTAAGAGATAGGTTACTTTAACGCCATCTCTTTCTGCGTAACCCATTTTTTTATGTCACGATTTTCAATTCGTGACAAACAAAGCGTTCGATCTGCAGCTTTCTGTCAGTCATTACGGTTTTTAAGGTTTTGTGCATAAAGTTTTTTTGGTTTTGTTGTGAATTTGTGAGAAAAGAGACTCACATTAGTTAAGTTGGTACAGCTATTGTACAGTGAAGTATGGTTGGGTGCAGGGAAGGGGTAAACTATTGCTTTCTAAAAGTGGCACGCTCCTGGCTCCATCTATAGAGTGTATGGTCTAAGCTACCCAATAATGTGACTGAAATTTGACAGGTACAACTTTTGAGACAGTTGTTAAGGTTCATAATTATTGAGAAGAGCTTTGTAAATCACTCTTATTGACTACCCGGAAAGTTTACCTTTTACTAAACGCAGTCACATATTGTTTACGATTCTCGCGGTTATTTTAACAAGTTTTACCGGTTATTAATTTAAAAACAACTCGGTTCAATATGTTTACAATTTATTACAATTAACCACTAAAACATCACACCAAAACAAAACGAAGCCGGCCAGTCTGGCACAAATCAGACGGAAAATTTAATTAGAATTCTATAAGCTCCTCGTGACGAGAGCTGGCTGAACAAAAAGAGATGATGCGTGACTAATGAAAGATCACGGTGTGATTAAGCAGCCCTGTCATCGCTGCAACGGTCACGAATGTTCCCGCCAACGTCATTAATTGCCTGTTTCAACACGGCTATGTTTCATTAATATTCAAATCGGAGTTAAGGAGAGGTGTTTGGGTTACTCCTAAAAGTGGAAGGGTTACCTTTTTCGTTTTGTCGCTTTCCTGTGTCATTAGTTTGTAGTGAGAGTTGATTTCGCAAGGAGGTTTTTTAAATTCAAAATTTATAAACGTACATCTTATGACGGCCGGTTTGGTCGAGCGGTAGTGGCGCTGCATCTTGATCGACGGGTTCTGGGTTTGATTCCCAGTCGCTGAAAATATTTGTGTAAAAAGCCGATGTTTGTGACTGTCTTTATGCATGGTCTGAGGGACCCATGACACAATGGAAAACCTTAGTGTGGGCCTTTGAGTGTGCTGCGTTTAAAAAAATATCCCTGTCAGAGTAGGCAGAGCATCATTATAGTTCTTAAACCACTTGTCGCCACGAGTGACATTGACATTTAGGTTTATTAAATGGAACATAGTGATGATAGATTGCCAGCCTTTCGCTAAAAACACAAAAATAACCTTACATCCGTACAGTATGCCTGCAAAGAGTTGGCAGCTCTTGCAGGCATCTTGAAGTTTTTTTCTCTCGTGTTTGAAGGTCATGTATGACGCTCGCTAGGCCTTTGTGTCTGTCTGTGTCCAGTTAGTTTATCTTTTTTACTTGATCTTCATTCATCATCTTAAAAATTGTTTACACAGTATAATATATGGGGTGACTATAGTTTACTTAACGAAACTGTAAGGGGTGATTCTCTCCATCAAACTGAACTATTTTCGTATGAAATTCTCGAAAAAGTTTTTTGACTTTCCACATTGACGTAATCAGCCGATATCGCTTACTTTGGTCCATATTCATAACTATTTATCTTGATAATCTCTCTATCTTGATATCTTGATATCTCTATCTTGATATCTTGATAAATAGTTATGAATATGGACCAAAGTAAGCGATATCGGCTGATTACGTCAATGTGGAAAGTCAAAAAACTTTTTCGAGAATTTCAAAAAAATTCAAGATTGGTATGGACAGAGTAATTTTTTTTTATATTTTGATCTAGGTTTGGCTGATGCACATCCTTAATTTTCACTAACTACTTACCTATTCAAGATTCCCTCTCAGTTAAGATAGTTTTCCCGATGACGCAATAGGAATCTATGCTATTTCCTGTGACGCATCATCCAATCACGTTCTGATCCTTAATATTCACATCTATATAAAGCGCCGATACAAATGCAAGCAAATATCGCGGTGAGTGAGCGGAATTAATTGTGGATAATTATATGCATCTAATGTCACTACAGCACCTCGCATACCGTTATGAATAAATAAATCGTAGAGTAGTGACACTTACAACTACGCTTGTCATAAATCGACTATACTATAAACATCTTCTTAGCATGAAGGTATAATCATGATAAGTAAGTAAAGTGGCCTTAGTAGCGCTCATTATTCGAACTTAATCAATGAGGTCAAACAACGTACTAACACGTTGCAGTGGACCTTCACGGAAAACATCGGTAATGTATCACAAGCTTTTCCTTGCTTTTGAGGCACGTAAAACGGTCGGTCGCAGCTGTTGTCGATTGACTGCAATTAATAAAAATCGGAGGTCATAATTTGGCTGTTTGAATACTGTTCACCAGGATTAGTTAACCCTTAGTAACTAATCGAAATAAGACGGGTTGTTTTCCTCAATTTGATAACAAAATGCACTCATTTTGAGTGAACTTCTGGACATTTTTCATCTGATTTTTTTTAGTTCATAAGAGAATGCGATTATGAGTTAGTATCTGATAATGCGAAAAATGATGAATTGTTTTAAATCGAAGGTTTGGAGATAACCAATGAACATTACAAAAGCTGGTTTTAGAAGCTCTTTATTTCTATAAATTAAAAATGTAATTTCTAAAATGTAAAATCTTCTTTTGTATCGCATCTTTATATTTCTAAAAACATAAAAAAATAACAAGAGTCAATAAAATTAGCATCCCAAAAAAAATATCGCTCCAAATTCTAAATCTTCGGAAACTACACCACATTAATAACCCACCATAATTGGTCATCGCATAATATTCCCATAGATTTCCTACAATGTTTCCATGTCGCCTAGTACCATTTTCAAATGAGATTTCTTGAGACCAGAGATAATCATAATAACTTTAATGACGAATTGACTAATATTTGGACAGATGACATGACACACTCGTAAATTAAATTTTATAACCCTATAAATGTTGCAATTTACATTAATAAACTAGGAAATAAGATATCGTCTGGGCAGTAATCTTCACACCTTCCGTAGATTTTATCAGTTACTATAAAATCGACATTCTCGTAAACTCAAGTTACCTCTAGTTAACACGACACGTGATTTAGAATGAAATAATGTCACATCACCAGTGACAGTTAGAATTAAACATATCGTTGAGAAGGTGTAACTACACCATATAACAGGGTGGCTATTCTACTAATAAATGGCGTCTCAATGGCGGTGGAATGGCAATGATCACCATTTTATCCATTCAGGTGGTGAAATTGAGAACTATTGAAACTTCTTACATTTAACAGCTACCTTGACTGGAAGTTAAGTTGCTACGTAGTTTGCAACATGACGTTCAGTTGGCGGTGGTGCTGCTGGTCGGAGTGATTTTCATCATGAGGTCTTCTTTTTATGTATATATTTTTTAACAGCCCATATATGTCCCCACCGAGGGGCACGGGCCTCCGTTCGAAACACGAAGGGGATTTAGGCCATATTCCACCACGCTGACCCAATGCGGGTTGGTGGACCGCTCGTCTACCGAAAATTTTCTTGGCGGGCGGGTTTCATCACGATGTTTTCCTTAACCGTTGAACAAGTGATAATTAGAAATCCGTACATAAATCCAAAAAGACGAATTTAGCGGTACAGGCCCGCACCAGGATTTGAACCCACGACCTTCGGATTACAAGTCTGGCTCATTACCAACAACTGGGCTATCACCGCATATATAGATTATGGGCTTGATCTTGACCACAATCTAGCCTACAGCGGAGATGTGGTCGAGGATGTAGCAAGCTTACACAGAAGATGCCTATTCACTCGATAGTTTTTGAGAACTCACCACCCAAATGGGTAAAATGGTCGTCATTCTCATTTAACTGCCATTGAAACACCGTTGATTAGTCGAATAACCACCCCGGAAAACTTTAAAAAATGGTCACCGCTCGCATTACTAATCGAATACTAATAAGCTTATAACATCGGATAGTGTTACTATTAAATTCGTTCTATCGTGTGTGGCTGCTATAAAAGTCTCCAATTTGCATAAATCTAACATCTAATTTGAGACCATAAGTAACATATTAATCAAACAGCTTTTTTAACCTTAGATTCTTTTTCTGATCCCCAATACCGGATTAAAATATAAACGATAATCTGAGATTTGAAATCTAATCGTTAATTTACATAGAATTGTAATTAAAAACGTTTGAAATAGAAAACTTTTCGAGTTTCGTCCGAGTTATGCATAATAGAATACGATTGATAGTAGGCAATTTTGGTCATTTTGTTAATTTAATTTGTGGATTATGCGACATTTTATCTTTATTGCACCGGACGCGATTATGAATGAAATTTTCTCCGTTATTAAAACAACGTGCATAAATTATATAATTGAGGATATTGGTAAAGGTAGACTTTTACGATCCTTTTATTAATCCACAAAAAATCCAATCGCGTCGTATGAAACGAATTCGAAATTGTGGTATATGGGTGCTAAAATTAAAAACTGCTGAGACAAAAAATAAAGAAAGTATCTGATTTAGTACAGAAAGCAGCTAATTACGAACATAAGTCGGCCATATTGGAATTCGATAAAGTAACAATTAAGGCAGTAATGGACGCCACAATCGCGTCTGGTGTGCGCGCGCGTCGTTCTGATAAATGACCTCTCCTCCGGGACGCTAACGGCGTGTGTTTGATTTATAACATTATTTGAATAAAAAAACAAAAAGGAATTGTTTATTCAAGCGTAATCGATCCGAAAGATCGCTCGGAATGCTCGAGCTCTCTAATTACAAGAGAATCAGCTATTGTTCGTTTTGAAGCAAAGCGTCCGTAGGTTTGGCTCTCTGTTCGTAAATTGACAGTTGTTTGGGGATTGTTCTCTTTTCTTTATTACATTTAAGATAACACTGTAGAAAAGGAATAGGAATAAAGGTGCCTTGTTTGTCTTCTCGAAAAAGCAAAAAGCAGTTTTTCCTTAATACCTAAAACATGCAGTAAGTTATTTATATTAAAAGTGAAGTCCTATTGCTTAACTAAAATATTAGTTTCACACATTAAAGATTTTTTTTTATCATACGTCCCCACCGAGGGGCACAGGTCTCTCTTCGAAACACGAAGGGGATTTAAGCCATAGATAGTCCACGACGCTGGCGCAATGCGGGTAGGTAGACCCCGTGTCGCCCAAAAACGAATTTTCTTGGACGTTCGGGTTTCATCCCGATGTTTTCCTTCACCGCAAGTGATAATTAATGAAAAATCTACATATAAGCCTAAACCAGGATTCAAACCCGCTATCTTCCGGTTAAAAGTCTAGCTCAAAACCAACGTTATCACCGCTCGAAACATGTCCAAAATGATTATAAAATGCAAGTATTTGCTCGATGCAAGTTTCTGACTCATTGATTGATGCGGTTTCCTTAATATTTAAACAAGGATTTTAAAAAATCACTCGAGGACAAAGTCCCAGCCATCTTCTAGACGAAAAATATAAAACATAACCAATGTAACCTGTACAGACTTAATTTTATGCCCAACATAAAATGCCACATAAAAAAGGATAAAGTGTTTTAATTTCTCTTCTTTTAAATGAACGGTGTTAATTTTAAGCCCAAGGAATGTGTGTCCCCATTACTAATTCTTTGTCATTTTAAAAATGTTTATGCTTTTTCGCTGCATAGCTTGGAATCGTAAATAATACCTGGTTATGTTTGTTGGTTTAACTTTAATGTATTTCGTATAGATTAAAAGATAATTTATTTTATGGATGGGATTGGAAATGTGACAGTAGATTATACCTACGTGTTATTAGTTTTATTTTAATATGAATATCAAAAGAAGATACATGCATTAATTTTATTTTCTTTATTTACAACATTAAGCTGAGCCAAAGCCCATTCACCGATGCGGTACATGTACCTACATGTTTACTAAATGTACTTTATTCGTTAATTGTTTTTTTTTTGGGTTGTGTTGTAGGTATGTTACATGTACCGTGTCATGAATAAATGTATTTCTCTCTCTCTCTCTCACTTACGTCATATTTTATCTAATAACCCTCCGAAATTATACCAAAGGTGACATCAAGTGGTTTTAAAAGCACTGAAGCTCTGCCTACCCCGATAGGGATTTTAGGCGTGAACGTATGTATCTGTATCTGTAATGACGTAAGTTTGTATCAACTACAAATAAAAATTGTCTCAAAGGTTTATTTGTTCGTTTTCGAATATTCAAATTCCCATATTCTTATCTCAGTGTCAAAGAAATAAATACACTAATAAAGATAAAACATTGAAACGTTAATTACTGACAAATTGGTGGTCCCAAACAAAATATATGGTATGGTCTTAGATGCATTTAAATTTTTAATTTTTTATCTTTTTAGTATTTTTTAATACTCTACACTACAAGAATTTAGTTTCGCGAGCACGGTTGTGTTATTTTCAGAAGGGTAAGAATATGTTTTGTAGGAAAATATATTTTAATCAACTTGAGTTCTAAATTGAAAAAAATATATATTTCTTTGTTTCTTGGGAAAGTTGTTCAGTTAAGACATTTGATGGATATCTTGAAGTTTCTTGAGTATATATATCTATATCTCAGATAGCACAAAACCGTGGAGTTTTTTTATTTACTGAATCGTAAATTGTTGCTAGAAAAATAAAAAAACAGGCCATTTGCTTTGTAAGTCTACAAACGATACACCGGAACACCAACATAGCAACTACCCGCGACAAACTCGCTCGTCTCACCACTGCGATGACAGTGAAACTTCACTTTGATCGCGCAAGGGCACCACGCAAAGGCTTGCTGGCCCTCTGACATTGTCGTTTCGACACTTCTTTGACATTTGATTGCGTTGTTTCACATTGTGCTTGAGCTGTTACTAACAGCCTGTCATTACATCTCTCTCTCTTGTTCTGGTACAATTTCAGTGACAGCTACTGAAAAGTACCGGTCGTACATCAGAGCTCAGTTATTGTATCCTGACACCTGTATGTAAATTCTAGATTGGTGGTCATTAAATCATCACAAATATTCGAAAAATTGTCATCTTAACATTTAAAGTATATTAGAAACTTATGCATACTAGGTATCTAATTAACAAAAAAATAAACCGTGTCCATAGCAATCAAAACACGTAATACTGTCGTGACCCGAGCATACCATCCCCATATATTTACTTTATCTTGTTCAATACACTTAAATACAAATTAATACACGCGAAGGACCGGACCTTAATGGCTCCTCGAGCTGTTTATTTTACACCTTCGATGGAACATGCGTTCTTTTTTTACTTTGGTCACACTTTACTAAAATAAAATGAACTTTACGCGTGTGATGCGACTTCGGACCATAAGCTAGTTGAGATATGGAGTTTTATGGAATGGGATATGTCAGTGAGATGTGATTTGGACTGTACCAGTCACGACCCAGCGTTTTAGCGCCTCCAGAAATGGTATGTCTCTAATATTCTTTCTAGGAATCCAGTGTTAATAGATATGGAAAAACTAATTCTACAAGTGTTAAATGTCTTGATCGATGTTTTACTCCTATTTGACATCAGAATTATGGAAATTATAGATACAGTTAAACTAAAATGTTTGAAATATCATAATTCTCAATTAATCTGGTGCCAAATTAGTGAAGCGAAGTGCTCTGAGCCCAGTGGCGCTCACAGACCTAAACCGATCATTGAAGTTAAGCAACGTAAAGATGTTCCTTGATGGGTGACCAAAGTGGCGATTTACCACGAAGGTTTCCGTGCTTCGGAGGACAGGGCTGTTGTCTACTGACTATACCCATTAAGCCAAGTCAGAGATCATTTGGCGGTTTGAAAAATCTAACACTATGGTTAATCAAGTTAGTCACAAACTTGACTGTATGTATACTCACACGATGAGGAAGCAAGCAAGCAAAAATTTACCAAACAATGAATAGAAATGGTGTAAGATAGAACAATTGAAGAAAACAAAATACACATTTGCAATGAGATCCCGACGTGCTATGAAACAGGGTACGTATAGATATTAAATTTGGTGTCAGCGTAACAACACAAAGTTCTTGTATCATTTGCCTTAATCAGGCGTCAAAAAAACTAAAAAAATCTACAAGCTCATTCAAAGTCATGAACCAAATCATAAGAGAAGTTTAACTATACGCAATATCAAGTTAAATAAACACTTGTGTTTAAAAGGTGTCATAGTCTCCACCTGTTATCTATTCATTAACATAATGCAAAGTTATTATATTTATTTGGTGCCAATCTTACGGAATAATCATAATTTTGTCGTAACTTAAACACACTTATGAAATACTAGAGACGATTACTTCGCTTGCTATGCAAATCCTTTATCTCAATTAGTATGGATGTATGATAATCAGCTGTTATTTGTACCTCGAGTCTTATGTGAATGGATACCATGTTAATACTACGAGAGAATATTGTCAAAGCACCTTACTGACCGATAAAAATGCCAGCCCACACACAGGTTGGTCATTAGACACTTCCCGGCGGAAAATAAATTAAAGAAAACGAGAATCGAGACCAACAACCTCATTCTCTAAAATCTTTTCATTCTACCTTCGAGCGTTTCAACCTTTTTCTTATCCAATACTACTTCAATTCACGCGACACTGAAATAATCTTAAGTTAACTAAGCAATGGATGTAGAGCTTCGAGATTGAACTTTGCGACTGCTGTAAATAAGGTATGCAAGCAAGATCAATTAAATACAAGCAATATAAGTCAGAGCAAACGCGAAATCCAAGAAGTAGGTAATGAATGAAGGCTCTATTTTATAGAGTAAAAAGAGCCGTCTGACTGTCTGGTGGTTTTCTGAAGAATCAATTAAATACTCAGTTTATTTCATGTTGAGTTTGTTAGAAACGATCGTAAATAGAACTAGACATGTCATTCAGCGAACGATATCGCGATTTAAGTGTGGTTTTCTTGAACTGCTTCTGGGTGGCAAATTTATGATAGAATATACAAAGACTATTTCTCATATATTTAAATTAAATATGTTAATTGTTACAATTAAATGTTTGTTTTTTGTATTCTTCTCAGTAAACTCTTTCATTTGATAACCATTTCATGCGAGTGCAAAATAATTCCGCCACATTGTATTTTGAATAGCATCACTTAACTAACCATGAGTCCGAACTAAACGGGCCTTTTTATAATATGACTAGCTTTCCGCTCGGGACTTCGTTCCCGTGGGAATTCGGGAAATTCATGTACCCTATGTCCATCCCGGATAAAGTAAGATTCTAATGGTGAAAGAATTTTTCAAATCAGGCCAGTAGTTTCGGAGCCTATTCAACAAACAAACAATCAAATCTATGTATATATAGAAAACGGCACGGCAAAATTGTATTACCATTGCCTCCTATGCACTAGTAATACTAAAAGCCGGGAATATAGAAGGCAATGGTAATACAAATTCTGTCATACCGTGCCGTGCCGTTCGAATTATAAAAAGGCCCGAGGGTATGAAAAATTTCAGCTCAATCGATTGAGGATAACTGCATTAAAAATCAGTCTATTAGATAGGCACAATGTAAATACTAGGACCAAGCATATGCTGGATGTACTAGACAGTCGTCTCCACAACGTCACGAACTCTTTTATGGGTCAATGTATACGGTTCTATAATAAGATTCCCATGTGTATTCAAAATTTACCTTTGGACAAATTTAAGATAGTAATTAAACAAAAACTTTGCAACGAATTACAAAACAACAAAATTTTCAAAATTTCTGATTATCTATCAGACAGGCAGCCATGGGAATGAACTGCTCAGCTCTGGAGTTATTTCAGATTTAGTTAAAATTAGTAAATAAGAAAATTTGTAATGCGATTTAAAAGAGCAACCTCAGAGTTTCTTGCCTGTTCTTCTCTGAGGAAGACTGCACCTTTGCGGATAGGTGTAGAGTCAGTAGGGTCAAAAGAACGAATGCGTATGTATGTATTTAAATCGTTTAATGTATGTTGCATGTATTTCATTGAAATCTTGACTTGTTTTAAGTGACATCCTGAATGTCCTATAAAATAAAGATTTTTCTATTCTATTCTATTCAAGATTTGGCCTGAACTCGAGCGGCCTGACTTGCCCCCCCGCTTCATCCCGTATACCTAAGGCTAAGCGTGGCACAGTAGTAATGGTCCTAACCCTTAACCTGGTGGTTAAGGACGGGGAAGGGTATTCCGGAATAAGGAAATAGGTAAAACCAGGTAGATGAAGATGAACATGTAATAAAAATGTGCACTGGGATCTGGAATACAAAGTTCCTGAAGAAATTCTACCGCTCACTTAACCTAAGAATAACTACAAAAATAGCATAAACAAACACGTACATAATTCGCATTTGCTTTCTAACTCAAGCAACAGATTTACAAGAATGTATACAATTATTAGGTATCAGTATTCTACTAATCAATGATGGCGTCTCAATGGCGGTGGAACGACATTGGTCGCCATTCTATTCGTTTAGGTGGCGAAATTGAGAACTATCCAAGTTTTATATTTTTAACCCCCACAAAAATAGGGGTGTTATAAGTTTGACATGTGTATCTGTATCTCTGTGTATCTATGTGTCTGTCTGTGATATCGGAGCTCCTAAAGGAATGGACCGATTTCGATACGGTTTTTTTTGAAAGCTAAAGTAATCGAGATGGTTCTTAGCTATATTTCATCAAAATTAATTCAGCTGTTTAAGAGTTATAAGAAATAGGTAAGTGCTTTACCACACAACCACACAACATGAAAACACCACTAAGTCATTTGACATAGCCGGTTTTATACAATTGTCAACGTTTTAGTTTTAACTTTTGTAAGTTTCTAAATGTCGTGGGACTATGTCATTTTTAGGGTTCCGTACCCAAAGGGTAAAAACGGGACCTTATTACTAAGGCTCCGCTGTCCGTCCGTCTGTCACCGGGCTGTATCTCATGAACCGTGACAGTTAAAATTTTCACAGATAATGTATTTTTGTTGCCAAATACTAAAAAACAGAATAAAATAAATATTTAAGGGGGCTCTCTCATACAAAAAACGTGATTTTTTTGCAATTTTTATAGATAAGTCTGTCCGAGGCTGTATCTCATGAACCGTGATAGTTAGTTGAAATTTTCACAGATGATGTATTTTTATTGCCGCTATAACAACAAATACTAAAAAATAGAATAAAATAAATACTTAAGGGGGCTCCCATACCTTCTTACGCGAGTCCGACTCGCACTTGACCGGTTTTTTAGATTTCAAGTTTTTTAACAGCTGCTTTGACTGGTGGCGCCACCGCCTACTGAATGTTGAATTGCTAAGCAGTGCAATATAATCTTCAGTTAGCGGTTTCTCTGCTGGTTGGGGTGGCTGTGATCAAATGCATGACGTTTCGATTGTCAACCATTTTACCACTTGAACGGGTAAAATGGTCATCATTGTCAGTCAACCACGATTGAAACGCAATTTCATTAGTGGAATAGACCCTGTTTGCTTGTGAAGTGAAAGCTAAAAGGCGACAAACTTTCGATTATTATTACGTACCAATAATAATCAAATCCTTCTATGGATGTTACTACATATTACAGTTTGACAGTGTGGCTTTGGTTAGGAGTAAAATTCAATGAAAATCTTTTTACGAATGTCGCAAATATTGAGACTATATCAGCTTTATTGGACAATGGGGTTATCCACTTTACGGCACGGCAAAAATTTATGAAAACATATGACAGGTTTTTCCACTGACCGGCGCTGGCACTGGCCGGCGATGACTCCTTTTCATACATTTTTGTTTCCTTGAATACCGGCGCCGGTGCCATGCCGTTGCCCTGCCGTCAAGTGGAGAACCGCCCATTGACTTGCAATTTGTATAAGATTATTTTATATTACCAAAACTTTAAGAACCTAATTGTCATCAAATAAAATACATAAAAAAACTACTTTCCTTTTAAACTTCAGCTGAGGATCAGTTAAGTTGCATCCCGACTCCGGAAATTTTTTTTTTCCTTTTTAACTAAAATTATAGCAAATCGCTCTGTTCAGGGGGTTGAATCATATAATTAATTTTATCAAATCAAAACCCGTTTATATTTGTTTGTTGTTATCTGGATGATTTTGAAAAATAGAACTTATTTGGATAGGTTCTTCGATTTTAGGTGTAGCCGATTCTTGTCTTAAGTTTTATTTTAACCCGTCGCGCGATTGTTTACGCAGCTTGCGATAGGTACACCAGGTGTACCTGTATTACATTTGGCGCGCGAAGGCTTGAAGAGCATTGCTCGAATTACTATCACCATTAGATTCATACTGATAGAGGGGGGAGTAGAGTTGAATGGCAGGCACAAAATTATAGGATATGCTGACGACCTTGCAATACTGGAACAGTGTGAGAAAGAAGTAATAGACTTTACTGAGTCATTGAAAGATGAAGGAAAGCGAGTGGGCCTCAGAATCAGTCGTGAGAAGAAAGAATACCTCCACATGAAGAGATACAGGGACTACAAAGTCAAGAGAAAAGACCTTCTTGTCAAAGACACAATCTACAAAGGTGTTAATAAGTTCAGGTATCTCGGCTGTACGATGCACCGCAGCCCTTCACAAGGTGTTAGTGTCCAAGTTAATCAGCAGGACGACAAAACTTCATGTCTATAAAACCATGATCAGACCGATTTTAATGTATGGCTGTGAAACTTGGACATTAACACTGAAGGAGGAAAATAGGCTCTTAGTCGCAGAAAGGAAAATCCTCCGAAAGATTCTGGGACCCACAAGAGGAGATGAGGGAGAGTGGAGGCGAAGATATAACAGAGAAATAGAAGAGCTAGTGCCCGAGCCAAATATTATCGGAGAAATAAAAGCCGCCCGACTTCGCTGGCTCGGCCACGTAGAGAGGATGGGGGAGGATCGCGCTGCCAAAAGAGCATATCTTGGACAACCTTCCGGGCGCCGCCCGGTGGGTCGTCCAAAATATCGCTGGAAAGATGAAGTCGCCAAAGACCTAAAAGAACTGAAAGTGCCCTACTGGTCAATATTGGCACAAGATAGAGTGGAATGGCGCTCTTTGATGTCGGAGGCCAAGATCCACTTTGGGTCGCTGAGCCAGCGAAGTAAGTAAGTATTGGATTCTTAGAATATCAATGCATAATTCATTATTTAAAACATGAACTGGTACTACTTTTTGGAGGAGTGGTTTGTTTTTACTTCTTTACTACAGAAAATAAAACGAGGACATTAAAAATATCAATTTCCAAAGACCTTAAAAATTATCGTTCTGGATTATCTTTGAAGAGATTTTCAACTATTTTGTAACTTTTTAGGCAAATTATTTTAAATCAACAACACTCATTCGATTAGCTTAAATTCAGTTTAGTCATGTGTTCAAAAAGCACGTGGAGGTTTAATAATTACAAATAAAATAAATAAACTGTAAATCTTAGAAGCAATTGTAGTAAAGAAATACAAATTTGTCAGGAAAGAAAATCAAGGAAACTTTGTCCTTTGAACAAGTATTTTCCTCTACATTGTTAACAATTAAAACCCTATTGAGTATGCGCAAGAAGTCTCACCTATCCGCTCACCTGTTGTTTTGTTACCAATAAAAAGTGTTTATTATCGCTATCGCTATAAAAAGACGATTCTGATTCAGGTCAGCATGAAAAAAAATAAAAACGGTCCAGTGGTAATCTTTGTGTACTAAAATAAGGATTTTATAGTTCGTCTGTCACTTAATTAGGGCTTTTAGGACGTGTGTGGAAAATAGCTGTTGTAGGAGCAATAGACTTGTAAAGGTTTATTTTTGGGTTTATTTGTTTCTAAAAGGGAATACTTTACTGTTTTGAAGTGGACGTGACACTTTAGGCTATGATTATCCCCATGACACTGAACAACTTTGAATTCCAAAAAAAATTCCGACTTCCTATTCAAAGGTAAATGAATAGGAAGTACTACGAGAGGCGACATTTTTTTCTTAATATTTCGACCTGTGTTCCTTGAGGAGAAAGTTGTTCAGTTTAGCTAATTTATTTAAAGTCACCCAATAAGTCATGTAGAATTACTGAAAAACTAAACCTCATAGAAATGTTGTAGCTACTTAGAAAATCGTTGTAAAGAATCGCAAGTTTACCCCGTTTACCCCGTGTGGTGATCGGTTGAGAATAACACCACCCCATCTCTTTCTGTGGGTGTCGTAAGAGGCGACTAAGGAAACACAAATGAGACCTGCCTCCTAAGATGGATATCCCAGGCAACGACACTTAATTTTTTTTTCTGAATCTGAGGTGTCGTCCTATGGTCTCATGCGGTGTGGTAGGCTCTGTAAAGGGCCGTCTGGTTCGCGACCACCCTCCTACCGAAGTCCGACGCCAAACAGCTTGCTGTGTTCCGTCGGTGCGTGGGAGTACCAGTGCCTTTATAGGCATTTCTGGGTTGGCTCGCTTCATTGTCGACCTCATCTTTGACCTAATGAAAAGTTAAGTTTAAAAAAAAAAAGTTAAAAAATAATGAAAAATTAAGTCTTATCAGCTGATGGCTGATTAAGAGGCGAAAATACCGGAGAGGCGAAATTTTTTCTTCATATTTCGACCTGTGTACCTTGTTCAGTTTCGTAAGCTGATTCACTTCCTTTATTTTCGCTAATTAATTTAAAGTCACCCAATCAGTCATGTAGAATTCCTGAAATACTAAACCTCACAGAAATTTTGTAGCTACTTAGAAAATTGTGTCAAAGAATTGCAAGTTCAACGATTATGCATTTTAGTAGGAACCTTCAAAAGCTTTTTAATGTCAAGCAAATATGAACTTTATTTTGCAAACATAGAGCTGTAAAAGGTCTCGTTTTTAGGGGACCATTTTCCACTTAGCAACAATCGCTTTGTCACCTGATGATCATCGACGAATCGGTATCATGGTAGGAGGGAGGCACATTTCCGTAAGCTTTGCGTAGTACACGCGACTGTATAAATCAGGATGAATTACTACAATGATCCGATAAATCCCGCATTCATTGTTAGTAGACTTTTGACGATCAGTCATAAAATCTTTGTCAAAATCTTGATAAGATTGATGAATTTCTTTGCCATTGCGAAATAGAATATCTAACTATTCGATTTAAAAATTCAGTCCTAGGACGAGAAAAGCCAATCAATGAAAAAAATCCGTTTACGTAAAATACTAGAGAAGATTTTTTTTCAATACTTTAGGTCAGCCTTAATTTTTTTCTAATTGTTTTTTATTTTTATTTTTCATTATAAGATGGGTTAACTCTTGACCTCAATCTTAACCAAGGCCATAGATGAGGTCAACGATGGTGCGAGTTAACCCAGAAAATGCCTATAAGGCACTGGTACACGCACCGACGGAACACAGCAAGCTGTTTGGCGTCGGATTTCGGTAGGAGGGTGGTCGCGAACCAGACGGCCCTTTACAGAGCCTACCACACTGCATTAGACCTTAGGACGACACCTCAGATTCAGAACAAATTGAGGTGTCTGGGGTGGATTATTTGTGTTTCCTTAGTCGCCTCTTACGACACCCACGGAAAGGTGGTGTTATTCTCAACTGATCACCACACGGCTTTTCTGTTATCGGAAAAATCCCAGATACTTATTATTATATTAACGTAAACATCAAAACCGCCAAGCTAAAATGGGCCCGGGCCGGAATACACCCCGACTGATGGGCGAACGTAGTCATCTAATGGATACCAGACAGACAATGACGTCGTGATAGGCCCCGCAACAGATGGCGTGACGACTTCTATGTATTCCGAAGAGGATAGGACATCAAGTCTGTGTATGCAAAATTAAGTTTTAAAAAAAAGAGGATATTATAAAAATAAATTTTAATGGTCAAATCTGCAAACCTTTAGCGTATCCAAATGACCACAAATATTTATATTTTTTTACACTATCGTTATTTTACCAAAATGGGAGAGGAAACTGACAATTGCTCAAAATAATACAGTAAGTATAAATGAACTATTCAAAACATTAATCAACTCGGATTGTAAGCCTAGATATTGTTGAACCGATTAGAAAGTGCTACTCAGTGGTAAGGCTCCATTCAAATAAACAAGTCACTAGAAACATTGACAAATAGTAATTGTCAATGCAATACAATACGCATGTTAGCAATACAATTAGGGATAGTGAGCACCTACTGTATAATCCAACTCTACGAAACAAGTATGTATGTATAATATTTAATAATTCATTTGTTTTGACAGTGAAAATTTAGCAAATAAAGAACAGATGGTTAAAATATCTGTGGGAAAATTTACACTTTTTTTCCAATCTAGCTCAGGGGCGAAGATATACTTAGTCGAGGAGGTAGCAAGCTCATCCAGAAGTTGCCTATATAATATTCACACAAACTTTAAAGAGATTCGTGTTATATGAGCCCGGAAATACGGACGCAGGCAGAGAATTCCATTCCTTAGCGGTGCGCAATATAAAAGAGGAAAAGACTAGTATATTGCCCTGAGTTGTGTTAAGTAGCAAATATTTGAATGTAGCCTAAGGGCCGAATGATATCTCATTAATTATGTCCAAGTGTCGATAGCTGGATGAGTGAAATAGGCAGTTGCTGTTAACAATGGATCTAATATTCGGAGAACAATACAATTGGAAACTATTAATGAGTTTGAACTGTTGGCTTATGACGAAAGACAGGTCTTGGCGATAAAGGAGCGAAACGAGGTGATTGGCATAAATCTAGATCAGGACTATATTGTTTCTTGGCTACGTTTTTTACTCGATTGCCTGAGTGCAAGATCCACTTCACAAGTCTACATTTCGATTATTTTACAGCTAGTCTATAACATAGTCTTAACTGCTTTGAAAGGAGTCCCGTGCCCCATGGCGGGGACGTATATGGGCTGATGACGATGGACGAACGTTATTTCTGAAATATTTCTACAAACTGTCAGGCTTCTCCTTTCCCAGAGAATTTATCTTTATTGAAACTAGAATGAATATTTATTAAATAAGTACTTAATATCTCACCAAAGTTAGCTTTTCTCATTGGAAAGGTATGTGGAACAATTATCAGAAGCTAATCAATGCCATAGTTGAAGATGCTTGACAAACTTAAGTAGTACGACCAAAATACTGTAGTGAATATAGCATTTACCAAATCTTTTGAATCCCTTTACTGGTTATAAAAATATTAGTGAGTAGAAAAGCAGATAGTGTGTGCTACTCCTGGAAAATCTGTGGGTAGTAGAATGAACAGTACTAACAGTTACAATGGTAGAAATATTAAATTGATTGTAGGTAATATGAGAGAACCTATACCCGGTTTACCAAGGAGAAAGGTAATGAGGCCCACCTAAAGAAAGTATGATGAGCCAACGCAAATACTTGTAGGTTTATGTCATCAGTACGTGTTTTACCGCTAACAAACATACATTAATATGGAAAGCCTGCCTCTGCCAATGTGCCAGCCAACGCTGCCCCCACGAAGATGGCCATTGTCTTTCCAAAACGTGACTCCAAATGTTAATTGAGCCATTAAAACTTGGATGCGGGTCATTTCAACCATTACCTGTGTAGCCCTTTTGAATATGTATAATAAAATTATTAGATAAAGTGGGTTCAATTTGCGTTAGGTTTCTAATGAGGTTATGCGCTTTCTTGTCACAGATGGCGCTTGTGCGGTGAATGCGTAAGCGCACAGCCGGATGCGCGAAATGGATTTTGTTGTGTGCTTAACTGTTAAGTTCGGATGCAGAATTTTATATCAGCGCCTTTGTTGTGGGAGCCTTGATAGAGTCACTTTAATGGCATCTTTATGATCTTTTCTATTGCTTTAACCTACATTTATAAACAGCTATTAACTTTGTGTCGTAGGTTTCTCGAATTGAGTAAGGTGTGATAGGTAAGTACCTATTAAAATGCAACATCTAAGAAGAAAATATTTTCTTTCTCTTCATATAGAGGATCAAGTAGATAGTGAACTTGGCTTACCCTTGGAGAGTTTTTAAGCCGTCAAATGACCTTTAACAAAATTGCAACTTACAAGGGAAAATAAATTCGTTGTAGAAAATACATTGATTTGTTATTGAATGACTGAAATAGGTGTCGCAATTTCTTAGTAATTTGACCAATTTTGTCGCGCGTAGGAGTCTCCTTAAAAATGCTCAGTGCAATTGATCAAAAGGGATTACAATTTAAGGAATTTTAAATACGAGTTCCAGTTAGTGTTTGAGCTTAACAAATACACTTTTGTATTTATTTTGTCATACATTTCCTTCTCAAGAACTTAACAAAATGTGTTTGTTCGGTGTTATTGACCTTTACACTAAACATACATTTTAAGTGATTTATTACCACTAAATGAATGACTAATGCGCAAAAAATCCTTTCTGAGTATCAACCGTGACATTGCAAACAAAATAATAAAACTGATATCACGTTCAGAATTAACAATTAGAGAAGCGAATCCTTAGAATTTTGTAAATGTAGAAAAAACAATACCTTTAGTGTCGTATAAATTTTATTCTGTATAAAATGAGTGTAGGCTGCCATCTGTCAGGGTTGGCATACGGTATATTTTATAATTATACAGTAGCATACGTGGAATAGCAATCTTTGGTTCGCTCATTCGATCGCGCGAATACCCTGAGAGTATGCGGCTGGCATTTCGAATGCGCCTGAGCATGGCGAATAACGCTACGATCAAGATTGCTCGGCCGAGATCTAGAAACAGGTGCTCAGTTGGTGTCGAGTACGCGTGAATTGGGTTTTGATACTTACAAAAAATATTGTGCGTTATAAAACTGATACTTGATTGGTTAAGCCTAACAATTATTTATAATTATTAGCAAGTAAACTTACTGCTCACTGGTTGGTGTTGAGCCAGACCTGTAACTAGAAGGTTAAAATTTAAAAAAAACAAAACAATTTTAATTCGTTTATTTTACTAGACTAACGTAGCAGGTTTATTTCCTGGTGTGAACCCGTACCACTGAATTCGTCTTTTCGGATTTATGTACGGATTTTTCATTAATTATTGTTTGCTCAACGGTGACGAAAAACATCGTGATGAAACCCGCACGTCTAAGAAAATCCGTTTTCGAAAGACGCGCGGTCCATCAATCCGCATTGGGCCAGCGTAGTGGACTATGGCTTAAATTCCCTTTCTGTCACGAAGGGAGGCTCGCGTAAGGGACGTACATGGGCTAAAAAAAAATATAAAAAAAATTTTTAAGCTACTAATACCTGGCTGAAAGACGTAAATAGTGGCAGATACTCAACCGACAAGAGCACAGCTCTTAAATTGAAGAAGCTACATATTCTTCATTTGGTGTGAAACTGAAATTTAGGTATACAATACGACTTCACTTTTAACATGAACAACCAACTGCCTATAAGCCTAAAATCATTAGGTATTTAAATGATTTCTAACGCTGTATCTGACTGGGCTACGTAGAGTCTGCAAATCACATGCATATTGTAAAGTGAGGAAAACATCAATATATTTTAGTGCCAAGTTTCTTAGATCCATACATACCAAACCACCAATAAGACGGCTTTAAATTCCATAAACTAAACAATAGTTGAAACTGCAGAAAACGCAATCCACTTATGCGACGTTTATAATTCAGCTCATGGCAACTTGGAGCGCTAATACATGTGCTTAGCGGTACAGTTAAAGAGGGACCCAGTGCCAAATATGCACGTTGGAACAATTTAGTTTCCTTATACGGATTATAAAGCAACCGAACGACTCTAGCAAAAAGTGCTTCACTACCAACGAATAGAGCTCTTTATCTTTCTTTAATTCTATAACCAACTTTTGCTTATCTAAATCGTTTCATTTGCTTGATGGGAGAATGTCAGATTAATGAGCTGGATTTATGTAATGAAAATCAAATCCGCGTTGTTGCATTAAAATGTAATCTCGATTCAGCAAATCTGTCAAAACATACCTTTAATGCAATTAGTTATTAAGATAAAAGCCTCGTAATTTTGAATGCAAATACGAATTTGAGTTTTTATTGGGGTTAATAAAAGTTTTACTTCCAGGAATCTTGTTGTCTTTCCGGTTCGACTTGCAGTTCAGTTGAAGTGTTAAGTAGACTAAACACGTCAGGGTGTGGTGCAATTTTTCTTGATGATCTGTTAAAATTTTGCTTAGTAATACCTATTCCTGCGGCATCTCACAATGGAGCGGTACTTTTATTCTATCTTAGATATGCATCACAAACGTGAGTGTCGTCTCTAAGTGCACAGGATACATCTATGAATGTCTTTATTACTGTGTTTTTAGTCATTTGTTAGATTTTCTCATAATGATTGTCTCCAAAACGAGTGTTTGTGCCGTCAAAAGCCTTTGTCTAATCGGTGCCACGAATTTGAGTGTTCACGTGTGCCAGACTTGTTTATGGTTTTGAGACTTGAAAAATTCTAATGTTAACATGTTTTTTTGGCTTAACAGTTTAAAAACTAGCGATGACAATGTAAGCTAGACTAGAACTATTTCAGTGTCGGGAGAAATGGCATTTGTTGTATTCATCTAAAGATTCTTGATTGACCAGTTAATACTTAATCTAAAATTTAATGCCTAAGACGTTTCAAATAGGTACTTATTAAACAATCATCCAGTAGTTTGGTTTCCTTTTTCCTTCTCTTAGATGAATAGATGACTTGTGTAACGCTATCTGTTAGCAGTTTACTGGTCTAAAAACTAAAACTTTGTAAGATGAACTCATGCAGCAAGGAAGATCCACAAGTTATGCATCTGCCTGTAAGTAATTTGTTTGTTTGTTTGGTGCCAAGACAAGACGTTAGATGAACAGAAAAATGTTTTCTCGTACACTACATCTAATGTACCATCATCATTACCGTAGGTCCTGATGGCCAAATCTGTACATTAGTGAAGCAACAACTTTACCCATAGTGCAAAAACAATTGTTTGTACATAGATTTTACTAGTATCAAATCAATAATTCATAGAATGTATTTTATGCGCATTGCTAACCGTTACTTGGAAGTTAAGACAATTCATTAGTAGTTAGACCGCGAGTCGCTTTGGCAAAACCGCTGGGTTGGCAAAATAGCTTTGACAAGGATTAATGTTACTGGAAGGAGTATAACTTTAGCTTCTTCAAAGTTTCTGTACTCTGGTCTTCTTAATCGGGAATCTTGTGGTCCGACTTACTGTTGTTGTTTCCCATGAAAGCCTTTTAAATATTAGATGACAAAAGACACTTACAGAAAAAATGTGTTCGTCGTGGCATAAGTTTTGCATTATTTTTGGGGAGCTGATGTCTATGCTTCTCGAGCTGCCTCAATTATGTAGGTTTTCTTTGCTGCGGTCAACTTGGTTCCTGAGTCTTTAGGCTTTTCCACGTTTATTAAGGTTCTTTATTACTTGAAGGCAGGTTTTCTTTAGATGGGAAATTTCACTACTTATACCACAGCTAATGTATTATGTATTTAAATCCTTTAATGTATGTTTGTGTGTATTTAATGTAATTTTTACTTATTTGAAGTAACATCCTGAATGTTCTATGAAATAAAAAATAACAATTTGTAACAATTAGCTTCTATCAAAGTGTCAATCTTTGCTAAATTTTAGTGGAACTGTTTTGCTAACATTGTCCATGGCCTTGTCTAGAGTAAAGACTATTGAAGTCTTCTTTATGCTACACAGCGTTGCCAATAACGTCTAAGAAATTCACTCTTTTACCGAATTGAACCATATCCAGCTAACCTTTACATCTTCGTCATTGTTGGTAGGCTGTTCATCGCCACTTCGTGTATTGACGATTTAATTACATTTTGATCCGGCAGCTTGCGCCTGCGATGTGGGTGTCCGATATAGACCGAATGCAAATGAGTGACTGTTTGTCACGTCCTCGTCGGCAATCTTTCGATTACCATATCGATGGAACTGTTCTAATGAAAATTGGTACGTGTTTGTATGTTGATGGGATTTCGGTTTTATAGATTACGGTATTAAGAATTACGAGAATCAATATTTACTATAACTGAAAGAGATTTTTTAATTTTATTTATGTTATGAATAGTTTTACTTTTACTATTACTGTAAATGTCTATGTCTTCTGTTTCTTCTACTTTCAACTACAAACGTTTCTTATGAATTTTAGAAGGCAACCATCATTAATAATATCTTTGTTTAAAATTTTCGTAATTACCATAAATGCGTTTTTATTTTGGAAACATCAATCAGTATGTAAATTGCCTTTATGTATTTGTTTAGTGGGGATATCCTTGATGGCGAAACAGAAAGCTAAACGTTAGCAGTAGTAATTGAAGTTAATAAAAAATGTATTGAAACCTTGTAACCAGTCACATTAAAGACAGTCAGTCTATTTGTAGTAATAACCAGTTCGGTAACTAAGTAAAAGGAAAACAACACACACATGTCTAAAATCGCAGAGTTGTGTTTAATAAATCATAAAACCCGCAATTCGTTGGGCGTTCCACATTCGACATTAGAATTTTCGCCATCGAAAATGCATTTTCCACACATATTATGTTCATGTAACTTACGGGGTACATTTAAGTTAATTATAGGATTATAGTGGGTTGCATTTTAAGTGGTATTTTGGTAATATAATAGTCAGATGGCACGCTCGATAAGAACAACGATACTTGGAAAGGTTTACTCATTACAAATTCGGGTCGCGAATGAAACGTACCGCATACGTTTCATTATGAGGAACAAACGAATATAATAATTATGAGTCGAATGGATTAGTCCGAATTAACGGTTAGATCGTTTTTTCGACACGTACAAGAGGGTTGGAAGGATTCAGATGCGTATCACGGTAATTGTTGCTCTGTTTTTAAAATTGACTACCGACGCTGATTACCAATATAGCACTGTTTTCATTGGAAGGTTTGTTTCTGTTAAATCCGACAAAATAAATGGTGTTTTTATTTTTATTTTGCTCACAAAGATCCGCAGATATACAACAAATATACAGATATTTCAGTTCCATTCTGATCAGAACTCCTAATTATATTTTTAACAAAAACTTTTTCCTTTACTACCTTTTGCGTTATGAAACGGTTTCAACTACCACAATGTTTTGTCATTATTCCATAAGACCTTTTTATAACTCGAGCGGCACGGTACGGCACTTCAAAATTTGAATTACTATTGCCCCCTTCTTCTAGTAATACTATCAAATATCAGGCAATGATAATATAATTTTGCCATGCCGTTTTCGAATTATGAAAAGGCCTAATAGACGTACAGGCCATAGGTCTCCATTATAAAATATACGCAACTACTTACATCAAAGCTTTTTGTATTACAGCACAAAGTTATATCGTGAAAAATTTTAAATCGTGCGAAAATGCGATGTAGATTATGTAGAATGCAAAATACCAAGTACGGCAAACATTTTGTTCCATTTCAATTGACAGGCTTAAAACAACGGGGCTTTCCGTACAACGATTAAATGTAATTGGGGGCAATTAGGACGAGGAACATAAAATGTTAGGTGTAGAAGGGAACGTCATGCGCGATTTGGCTAAGAGTGTCTAACTTTACCTATTCTCAGATTTTGAAGAGGCTTGAGACATTTTATGAAAAGTTTTGTCCTTAAACATTGGCAATTAACACTTGTTTCTGTTTTTTTATTCTTTTTCTGAATATGATTTACTGCTCTCTGTTTTTTTAGGTGAAAGGTTGTAAATTTGTTATTATACGATAATTTCACCTTGTAGACAAGGTCGTCACAAGTGTCTTGAACTACGAACTGAGCATCCTATGCCGCACAGGTTAGACAATGACGAAAATAAAATATATGTAACTAAAAATGTATCAAAAAACATACTGAAAGTGTCATAAATAGTCATAGGAAACAGAAAAAGCTATTAGATAAAACAAAACAACTTTGATTCTAATTACAGTCTTTACCTACTGTGTTTACAATTATTAGAATCAAAGGAGATGTCAAATTCCTAGTAATCACAGTAAGACCTAAATTAAATCGAGGCCAACTCTAGCGAAATAGAAATTTTCCAACGGACGTTGTGTTTCTAAGAACTGTAGGTATGTGTTGTCTTCGCAACTTCGCTTGATTGTGTATTGGTGTTGCGTACAAACGATTACGGGTTAAACTTTGTTCAACTACGAAATAAAATGCAATGATTCATAAAAGTACAAAGTACACTGATGACTTTATTTTAGACAGAACCACCATCTAAATACTCGTATAGCCAGATAAAAAACTGTGTGAATTCACCACCCGTCTTTGAAACATCTTTTACAAAACCGTTGCCAAATTCTTAATATGGCAGGCAAATGCTGATCCTAAGAGAGCTTTCATTCAGGATTATTTGCGGCAAATTTTATTATCTCTAAGCAAAGTCCAGCAACTCAGTACCTACCAAAGTAGGTAAGGAAGTATGCACTTTCTATAATTTCAAACTTTGTGCGAGTGGTTTCGTGCCGCTATGGCGCAATCTGCATAGCCTAATTACAAGTTCAAGTGATAATCGCAGCTTTAGGGCGAATTCGTGCCTTGTATCTTGTTCGGCGGACTGCACAAGTGGATTTCACACTGGGATAATAGAAATTATAGGAGGTCTGGAATGGCAAGTATGAGTATAATCTATTCATATCTTGCTGACTTTGCCGGGCAACAAGTTATAAACCTTAAAAATCTAAGTTGATAAATAAAAGTTGCCTATCATGAAAAAAATTTTTCGCTTCATCATCAGGGCAACTCAATTTTGCCAATGTCAGGTTATTTTAATTATAGAGATTAGCGAAGTCACCAATATCAAGTAAAGAAACCCCTTAAGGACTGTAATACGCCAGTATCTCGTCCGTTGATTGGCATGGTGCACAGATTGCAGTTCAGGATGACGATATTGGGACCCTTCACACTCCTCAGAAAAAAACAAAAAGCCCAAGTCCTTGTAAATCCTTATATAAATTTGTCCATCCATCAGGACATCTATTTTGTTAGTCTGCGGCCAACATGCGACCGATTTTTGTCACTACACGTCTGTCATCTATACAGGAGGTACTGACATTCGATACTCCGAACCGTCGATCGTAGGCTTACAGAATTATGATTGAATGAGTTTATTATATTCTTTATTGCACTCAAGAATCAAACCAAGAAGTACGTAAACACAAATAAACAAGCCAGCAGAATGTGAAAAAAGGCGGCCTTATTGCTAAAGTAGCAATCTCTTCCAGGCAATCTTTACGTTAAGAAATGTAAGAAATGTATGCCCTTCTTTGCGACGTATACTCAAAAGCAGCTCGCGCTTGAAATTGCAGTACGATTTACAATCTTATGCTTACGGAATAACAATGATCGAAATCCCAATGTGTCCAGTTTGATTTATTTGGTATTTTGTACATACAGATACTTACCAGGGAAAAATAGACAAAATTATTTTAAATTACCGACTATACGTGAATTTTCCTCATACATTTTGTATTCCACTCGGCTTTACTTAAAAAAGGTGACCTCAAGATAATAAAGTGACTCACCCGTTATTTGGCAATAAAAGTTTCTAAAAAGTATCTTTAAAAACTATATTCGCAAGCAAATGATAGTGCTTAAGATGTCATAAAACATTTTATTAAGAAGATAATAAATAAATTAACAGAATGATTCGAAAACTTCAATAAAAATGTGAAGCGGTTTATTGGTATTGTTTGATAGGCTAACGGTATAAGGTATGACAAAGCCTTAAGGCGCACCCAGGTCGCAATTATAAACTTTGTAAAGTGACTGTCTATTTACTTTAGATATCAATAAATAATACAAATTCTTGATAGTGACTAGTGCTCAGCAGCAGCTCAGAAAACCAAAATTAACATGTTAGTGACACAAAAAAGGCGTTATTATTAAAATGTCTTAGATCCGTATCACAGAACGTGACTCAAACTCTGATCTATACTTGAGTAGCAGTCGAATTTGTCATTTTAATTGTGAGAGAAAGAGATAATGAATACTTAAGTAACGATCAAGACTCGAGTCTCCATCTGTAATACGGGCCTTAAACTGAAAATAGTTCAATAAATAAATAATAAAAAATAAACGCTACACACTCAAAGGCCCACACTAAGGTTTTCCCTTGTGTCGTGGGTCCTTTGGAAAACACATAAAGACAAACACAAACACCCATGACCCGAGAACAAACATCTGCTTTTTACACAAATGTTTGCCCCGACTGGGGATCGAACCCAGGTCAAGAGGCAGCGTCACCTACCACTCGACCAAACCGGCCGTCAAATCTTTATCACATGGATGCTACTGCCCGTCCTAGCAAGCATGAACATTGTACGTCAGAAACTGTTGATAGTTATTTACTGATATTTGGAGAAAAATGATGAACGATTTGTCCCTCAAAACGGGGGGTGTGGGGTCAACTTAGTGCTCCAAAATTGTTATCCTCACCTGCTAGCATAACACCCTGCTGATCACCGTATGAGGCTCTGATGTGCTATATGTAAAGAGTTTCTCTACTCGATATTGGCAACTTCCCACTCCTGTATCTTAATTTTGATTAAAATATCCAGATATTGGCAAATTCACGATTGTGAACGCAATTTTTCAAAGAAACGAATCGTCCCTTAAAACCCCATGTATTTTGACTCAGCTATAAATTAATAAACAATTATCTACAAAATCAAGTCCCTTTACGATTTAATGTTTCCTTGCAAGTAATTACCTGGAAAACACGTAATGAGTAATTGAGTACCCAAGTGGGAGGGGTCGTTTAAAAAGCAGTAAACAAAATTATTTCGACCCACACAGACAATTAGTTCGGCTAGAATTAAATCGGTTCCCTCGAAACTTTGAATTAAAAGCTGGCACGAAAAGTAAATGTGAATAATTACGTATTTAATAACGCTTTTGTTCTCGAGCCTCGACGAGAAAATTCGAGTAATTCAATTGTGTTTAAGACTGTTTAATTTGAGTCGGACACTGCGCGTTTGCTTTCTAGAACGGTGCTTTTAGGGTTCAGTAGGTATTAATAATGACAAATATTCATACCTACTACTTAAGATTGTGCCGAGTGCATAATTAGAAGAATAATTTTTTTTATTTCCAAAATAGACAAATGTTTGCTGCTCTTATTTAGAAAAAGAGCAGGAACTCGATTAATAGTGTATCTCCCACTATTGGTTTTATTTTATCATCAGCAAACTATCATTAAATATTTCCCATATCAGCAGAAGTGTAAACCCAAATTATTAAAACCCGCGACCATGAAAAAAACAAAAACCATCAATATAAACAGGATTGTATATATATCCTTCATTGTACATGAAAGGAAAAAAAAAATCAACCGTAACTTCTAAGAAAAAGGAAACATTTGGTACAAAGGCAAACTTATCCCGCAACGGGATTCGCTTCTCCAGTCAACATTGTAAAGTTGAGATGGATATCATGGATGCCTACTCAAGGCAGATCCTGATGTCATACTTATATCCATCTCCAGGTTTTGAAGTTATTAATTGAAACGCAGTGGCGTGCATTCCATACAAGCAGAAAAGCAGTGCCTACCCTAGGGTATTCAACGAAAATAAAACAAAAATTAAATATATAATGTACACTAACGATCACAGAATCAAAATTTGTGAAACGATTTACCGAATTTAAACTTTTTCAAAACAGCGCCATCTAAACTAGTTACTAGTGCCGCTCGCCGCCGCCGCTAGATGGCGAAGCTTATAAGCACTCGTTTGAAATGCCTTTTTTGTTGAAAAATGCTGGCTTCTGATTGGCTGTTTCGCCTCCCCCGCGAAAAATTAACGAACTGATTGTATGGCGAAAAAAGCTCTGCCTATAAAGCGGTGCTACCAAATTGAGAAGTGTCAATATTTGGTAAGTTTGGAAGGGCTGTTATAGATTTTTAATTTTGCGGCATTTTTTTCTTATTGGATTGTTTTTCTTTTGCAACTACGAACGAAAACTTTCGCAAATTATTGTTTTATTAGTTTATAGTAATTATTCGACATTTGTTTAGAACAAAATGAGTACAATAAGTTGTGAAAAGTGTGGTGATGATGTTTGTTTGCCGAAACTGCGTAATTTTTCAAGTTTACCTTTTCAAGAAAAAGTAAACATTATCGCTGAAGGCCGATGCGTGCGTTGACGCAAAAAAGGTACCGCAGTAAGACATTTTAATACTAAAATATACGACATTCATAATTAGCTCACGGGCTGTGTGCATACTAACCGCTTATTTTGTGTTCCGTGCATTTTGTTTTCAAACTGTTAAGTATATAAAAGTTTCCACACAGGTTATTTTGATTTGAATAACCTAAAGTTGTTTTAACTAACATTCTAAAATCTTAATAATTTTCATCACTAAAAGTTCACTGCCTACCCTGCCTAAAATGTCTATGCACGCCACTGTTGAAACGTATTTTTAAAACGGTTACCCTCGTAGTGGGGTGTTTTTTGGGGTCATGGATTCAAAGCTCCATCTTCACCGAACGTTTTTCTTCCTTTAAAAATTGTTTGATATAAATGTGTATGTACAGAACCAAAACTTCTATTAAGCTAACATTTTATTTAAACATGCTTAAAGTGTATATGTGTAAAGTGCTAAACTGTATGAATTCCGCTCTAGTTAACGGTTTAAGAAATCTTTTCTATTATTGTGTTTTTTAGCAATTTACTTTACACGTAATTTGATAGTTTGTGAAAGAAATTTTAAAGAAACAGATAAGTGTAGTACCCGTTTCACGTTTTTTTTTTGCTTCATCAAATCTCTCGCTGTACCAATTTAGCTGTGGCAAGTTAAATTAAAAAGACACCTTGATAGCTGTAGAAAACAATTTAGTCAACAAGACTAGTAAACAAATGCGAATCAAGTGTATATACAATTGGTGGCGACACAAAAACACCCATTTTCTAAATGAGAGAAAGATATAACAAAAATTAAAATTAAGTGTACAAAAAATGTAATCTAAACTTGTTAAACAAATCAAATTTATTGCGGAGAGTATTTCAAGTCAGGAAATTAAATGAGTATTACCATAATTGATTCAAACGGGGCAATTGGTGCAGAAAACTGATTTTGCGCAATGTCCTTTTTACAGGACTAAATGTTTTCCTGAGCCTTTTAAAGTATTAATGACTTCCACGAAACTCTTTCACAGTTTAGTGATGAACAGTTTAAAATGCTGAAGGAATTAACGACTTTGATGTACTCTTTTCTTTTGCTGTTTTTAGTAGAAAAATCGAGCTTTACATTTCCAAAAAATCTATAAATACACACATCAACACGGTCTAGGGATATTGCACGATTTTTCATACAAAAGAGGTCTGTTTGAGAAGCTATAAAAACATATTCGAGATTCAAGGAGGGCTATAATTTTCAGACGAGCAAGTGCTAAACTTGAATTATCAATTTTAAACAATAATTTTTGTTTTACTTGAAATTTATGAAAACATGACGAAAATGAAAAAATAAATTGCGTAAATTCGACTATTTTCATACAAAAAGCAGACAAAAAATGCATTTTCATTTTCGTTTCCGTCACGTTGTCACTTTCAAGTAAAACAAAATGTATTGATTAGAATTGAAAATTCAGGTTTAGCACTTGCTCGTCTAAAAATTATAGCCCTCCATGTATCTCGAATATTCTTTTATAGCTTTTCAAACAGACCTCTTTTGTATGAAAAATCGTGCAAAATACCTAGACCGTGTTGATGTGTATATTAATATGACGTAGTCAGTTTTCTAAAAAAGTACTTATAGAGAACGTCGTCTTGCATGATTACATCTATAGATTTCCACTTCTAGACACAGACCTCCTTCGTGACATGAAACAATGTCACATAATCCCCTTTTGACGACCACATACAAAGCTAAGACAAGATTTAAAAACATATGATTAAAATATATATTTAACCAATAAAATACCTACAACATCTTCCTAGAAAATTTTATCAAATTATAAAATCTCCATCTGCCGTACAAAAAACACAAACCATTAGAACTTCATTAGTATTTATTGATGACTTGACGCTACAGAAATTATTGATATACATCGACACGCGTCAGCAATATAGTCGGATTGTTTTTTTTTGTGATAGGTAACCAAATTAATTAAATGTTTTTACTTTGTTTTAAATTTTTTATTGCAACTCGTCTGAGAGTTGTGATAGATAGTTTTGATTTTGGGTATGACAAAATTTTATTGAATAATCAAACGTTAAAGTCTACTGAAAATATTTTTAAAATTTTTGACCTTTTGTTACAAACTTGTCCCATATTTTCACCATAAAATTATGATGATGAGGTCCGACCGATTTCAGCCACGGCGACCACTTCAACTCCTAATTTGATTGGCGCTCGTGTGCCCGAAAATGGCTAATATAGCCGATCTTTGCAGCAAAAGCACGTTCGCAATGAGGGCACGTAAGTACACCGGTAACGCCATGATAATTAATAAAATAAACTTTAACAATAACTTTAACAATAAAGAACTAAAATTGTATTCAGCTGCACGAACCATTTGTAGATACTTCCAAACTTTTTGTTACTTTGTCCTAGATTGTTATTTTTCTGCATTTTTATTTATTTATAAATCCACACAATAAAGATCTAATAGGCGATTTGTGAATGAAACAATTTCCTGCATTGTAACATTTGGTTTTTATGTCTAGCATAGGTACTCTAACTTTTTCCATCCACCCATTCATGCACTCAACCCTATTATCTCCTTCGGAGTAAACAGAACGTCGCGTCGTATAGTTCTAGAACCACTCGACACCATATTCGACATTCATTCTGGGGGTCATTAGGTGGAACATGAGTTTAGGCAGTCAGCATTTCGCCGAATACACCTACAGCAAAACCCTCGTTTCTTACTAGTTTCTACATATGCCTAAGGAAGAGTAGACAGCTGCCACATTCTATGTTTTTCTTTCACTCCCATTCCAGCTTGGAAGCATGCTGGACGCTTTGGATTTTTAATTTTAGAAATTTAATATAGGTATTTATGCTATTTTCCTCAAAAGTTCGGTCCATTATACAGTTGAAATGTCTATCTAATGAATAATGATTGATTGAAATCGCCACGCGTCAGCAATAAAATGCCCCTACCTCTGTAAAGCCTTGTTCGAATTAATCAAATCATTTTGGAGATTCTTATCAGTGTATCTTAGAAATTAGAGCAAGAAGGAGCATTGTTTTCTCTCGTCTCTCGCCCACGGCCGCGTGCCGACGGACTTGTTTTTTTTTAAATATATAACATAGGCTATAGCTACGTATAAATAGATATAACGGATTGTAATCATCTCATTGTGTGAGCTAAGATGTATCGGTGTAATGGAAGGGTGTGTGATAAGTACTTGACAACGTGCGGTGTAAACTATGATATGTACCTCGAAACTAAAATTTTGTGATATTTTTTTTAAAGTTTTTTTAGCATAATAAATTTTAAAAAAGAAAACTTTATTACCGGAGCGTGCCTGTCAAGAATCTAGCCCTTACCGTATGTACATATCATAAAATCTAAAAATAGAAGCATGCCAATCTCAGTATTTAGCGATTGTTATATTAATAAAGTAATGTGGTGAATTCACATTATTTTGTTAATATAACAATCGCTAAATACTGATAAGCCATATTTTTTTTTTCAAAAATAGAGCTCCCACTTAAGAACTCTTAAGATTACTAGTCATTTAAAGTTTTAATGATACTAGTACACTTCACTTTTCTCAAATCACCGCTCTGCCACGTACTTTCCTTCCACCCCCGCAAGCGAGATGCGATAAAACAACATGTGTTTCTTCACCTAACGAATCTTCCATAGCATAATGAGTACAACAATGTAAAGTGGAACTGTATTTACATAATGTCAACTAAGTAGGTGTAGGAGTGTCACTGTATAAGATTTCGAGCATCATTAATCGAGCGAAAGGAATTCTATTGTTGTTGGCCGTGTGTATTTTTTAACTGATGTTCGAATGTGATTGTATCTGTGATTATGACAGGTTGCTTGATGCCTTGTTTTTAGGTGACTAGCTTCTTGGAATCATATTTTTAATTCGACGGATCAGAACTTTTCTTGCGCCCTTGTGTCAATATTAATTGTACAAATACAGTCACCTATTTATTCAAAAATCAGAACTGTTAAGTCCGCACGTACGATTTATGTAAATTATTTACTGCCCTAAAAGACAGTACAATAATATACAATAAAAAGACAAGAAAAGACAGTATACTTAATTTAAAAGGTAATGTAGTAGTAAAGGCGGACTTATTCCTGAAGGGATCTCTTCCAGTCTACCTTAGAGTATTTGAGAGAGGAGACACACTTGATTAATATTACAAAATAATCTTAAAACATTAAATACTTTCAGAATGTATTTGTAGGAAGGCTTCTATTCAGAGTTCTTCTGTTTTTCTCCCAATCAAACCAAAATTACGACAACCCTGTCAACCCTGCTCTGTTGCAACTTTCGGTTAGTATGAATAGCAATCATTCAACGATACCATGACAAAAAATACAAACACCTTAAGCCATTTCAAAAGTTTGTGTCGTGTGTCGAGCTTATCTCGAGTTGTTCCTAATAGTATTGAGTGAGCTCAATTTTGTATCAAAAATTTTAACGAAAATTAAAATTTTATGGATGCACATCTTGAGTTCATCATTGAAAAAAATAAATATAAAGAAACGTATGGAGACATGACGGCATGATATTTAAAGGGACCTTAGTACAATAGACGTAAAGAATTTACCTTATTATGTTGAGTCATAAAAAAAGTACAGATCATTTCAATAATTTACAATTAAACATGTCCAAACAAGGAATCGAAAGTGTCGAGAAACAATTTAAGAACGCAATGTGCAACGTGAATGAAGACGATTCATAAAATTGAATACATTTCTCGAACCGGTCCAAGAAATTTCCATACAAAGTTTAAACAAGCACCTATAATAATAAATAACGCATTTTATCGAGCACTGACCACTGCCACATATACGAAATTAGTAAATGAATTATACTTAAAGTTATAATTTTTAAAAAGCGAATGTCAAAGAGTAAGGAGATCGGATATGAATACAATGGTTTCGGATCGACGCCCCGCGGTGCGCGCGCTCATTCTCCACACAAAACGAGATAAAAACGTATAAAATCCTTATGTAAATTAAATTTGTAGATCTCGAGTTTGGGAGATAGATAATAAATTGTTGGACTGATCGAATAGAGTTCAAATGTGGTAGCTCGTAGGGAAATGTTTTTATTTCTACTTCCTATTTTGTAACTAAAGCTGACCACCCATACCATCAGCACAGCAACAATCTTAGTTAGTTTCCGCTTTTTTGGCTAAATAACGCACTTTTTGATACTCAATTATGAGGATAGTAAAAAAAAATGTGACTAATATTTTATTTTAAACTCGTAACATTTTAAACATTTGCATGCTTAAATGTAAACTGAAAACACTGTTCTAAATATTAAATAACATATGCAATTTGTACTGTTTTCTAGCAAATAAATATTATTCTATTCCATTCTAAGCGTTTTTCTCAAACTTTTGTAGTCATCTCTACTTCTCAAGCCGTTTTAGGGAACCAAGTTCATGTTGTTCATGATGTAAATAATATTAATAGGAGGTAAATAACGAAAACTCCTTAATTTTACCTTTCCGGGGAAAAAATATACTTTCAGCCAATCTATGACCTTGGTCAAAGATTGAGGTCAAGAGTTAAGCCATCTCATAATAATAATAAAAGTTAGGTTGGCTGGAAGAGATAAGATAAGATAAGCTCGCCTTGGTACACTTTTTTCCAATTGATTTAAATACCTAACTATGTTTGTGCAATAAAGAATATATAATAATAAAAAATACATAAGAATAGATTTCGCCATTTAAGTGTTAGCTAAGTATCGAATAATCTAATATAAAACTAATTTTACCATCGCACTTTCATTGGATTACTTGAATAGTTCTATTTCACTGATAAAATGACCATTAGCGAAAGAGTGATAGAGACAGTTGCTGTTACTATTAATAATTTCGAATTTCAAAACATTCTCATTGTCAGCTGGAGTTATGACATTACCATTAATTTCGAACAGTGATTAGTTTAAATACAAGAGTAATGCATTATCTGTAATGACAATATGGTCGTTCCTACGCTTGGACACTTCTGTTTCAAGTGTACTTTCGAGATAAAGAAAACGCTCAATAAACAAATCTTATGCTTCTTTTTTCCGCTGTTTTCTCATGAATCTACTGATTAGTCCCATCGGCGGGACAGCGCGGGATGCAGGCTTATTTTTCATTACTGTAAGCCATAGCTTTAACCTGGGACTTCACTCCCGTGGGAGTTCGGTAAAATTATGTAGCCTTTGTCATCCGTTGAAAAGATAAGAGAGCTTTCTATTGGTGAAAGAATTATCAAAATCGATTCAGTAGCTCCAGAAATCACTTCCAACGAACGAACTTACAAACTACCTCCTTCTATTAGTTTAAATTATTTTTTAATTTTTAATTTCTTTGCGTTTTTAATGTGCAAACTTTCTTATCTTGTAATTTGAGATCCAGATCAATGATTTGTAGGTCCTTCTTTAACTTCTTTAATAATACTTTTGATAAGTAGTTGATACGCAAAAACTTATAACATGGCTGTTTCATTTTTAGTATATGTACTACATCCTCTTTGGATTAGGTCACAGAATTAATAATTTAAAATGTAGAATTCATATTCAGCAAATGGTTATTTGTCTGTGTGTAGTATACTTTTAAGATCAGCGGTTATTCAGGCAACTAAGCGTTGCCCTTAATGGTACTAAGCGTCTTCTATCTGTAACTGCGGACCACCGGCCGAGATCGTGCGTTCCACTTTATTAAAGGTGACAATTAAATTCAATAAGTACGATGTTTTCACAATAAAAATTCTTGAAGAAATTAATTTGCGGTTTGATTTAAAAAGCTGTTATTATGTTGTTATTCACTTATCAAGTGTTTCAAGGTATAATAAGTCACTGCATTGCATATGCCCTATTCAATTTCGTTAACCAATACTTCGACAACCTTCTGAAAAAAATCTTCTCATTGTCCATCTGATTTGTCCATTTTACATTTAAAAAATTTGAAAATAGAAAAAATCTAACTCTACACAAAAATTGTAATCGTTCTATTTAATTTGAAAAAAAAGACGTTGCTGGCAGGTAGCAATATTTATTTAATCCATCATTTGAACATGGAACACTCGATTATGAATGAACCGCCCTCGGCGTCCACTTATCAAGCAATTGTTTTCGATAGGGCACAATAATGCTTCACCGTACTGGCCACTACAACCTCTACAAAAATAATTAACATGTGATTGACGAAGACTCTACTTGAGCTGCTACAACGTATATAAATTGAAGTAACAACACCACAGTCTAGTAAAATGACAGTAAGACAGTTAAGTTCAAACAGTTCTTACATTGTATGGATCTGCAACAAGTAGTTTCCGAACCCACACACTTCACTGACCATTCGGAGTCACTCATTGATGTTATATGCACTAACTGTCAGGTTCGACAACTATCAGTAGACAATATTACAGGTTCTATAGGACACTCAATGGTCAATATTACAATATCTCTAAGGAAAATTAAAGTACCACCAACAGTTGTTACATACAGACCTCTGAAAGATATTGATATGGATAGTTTTGATAGGGACCTTAATGCCATCAGATGGGAATCGATATGCAGACTGTCATCTGTGAATGACATGGTTTCCAATTTCAACTCTTTGATTTTGGAATTGTTTGACAGGCACGCCCCAGTTAAAACCTTTTATGTCAAAAAAGATCGTTCCCCCCCTTGGATCACAGATACCATTAAGCTCATGATGGATCTACGCAATAAAGCTTATGTTAGAAAAAAACAATCAAACATGGATTCGCACAGACAGTATTATAAGGATTTAAAAAGCTTAGTAGAAGTTAGTATTTACAATGAAAAACGTGCTTTTTTTAATTATTATATAAATTCTAATGTTAACGACAGTCCCAAATTTTGGAAAAACTTAAAAAGTAAGATATTACTGGACCCAAGTAAGAATGATAGCCTTCCCGATTGCTTTAATGATCCAGATATGATTAACAATCATTTTCTGGATGTTCCTGATTATAGTCTGGACGAATCTAATTCAGAAAAAAATAAGTTTGATACTAACTCATTCGGTTCTGCTACTTTTACCTTGCAAGCAGTAAGCGAGACGGATGTGTACAAATATATACTTTCTATTAAGTCAAACGCTATGGGAAGTGACAATATTGGTAAGGATATGATAATTTTGACACTTCCGAGAACATTGCCTGTAATTACTGCGATAGTGAATAAATCATTACACTTGGGTGTTGTTCCGAACCAGTGGAAGAATGCATTAGTTAATCCATTGCCTAAGGTTAATAATCCAAGTTCATTAAAAGATTTAAGGCCAATCAGCGTATTGCCATTTCTATCTAAGGTTTTGGAAAGGGTTGTATATTGTCAACTTACGAGATATGTGGAACAGAATAGTATCCTCCCTACTCTCCAGTCTGGTTTCCGTAGAGGTCGTGGTACAGTTACTGCTTTGCTTGACGTGACTGATAATATCCTGGCGGAACAGGATCTTGGACGTGGTACAATCTTAACGCTATTGGACTTTTCTCGAGCCTTTGATAGCATCAATATATCTCTTTTAATTTCAAAACTTAGTTATTATGGACTGGACTTTTTGGCCATAAAATGGTTTAGGAGTTACCTTCACAATCGTTTTTAGTCAGTGAAGCTTAGGAAAGGGGACGGTGCAAATATTATTTCCGAACCCAAACTTGTTGAACGTGGAGTCCCCCAGGGATCGATACTTGGTCCACTCTTATTTATTATATACAGTGCTGATTTAGCTAAAGAAGTTAATCATTGCAAGTATCATCTTTATGCCGATGATGTTCAGCTGTACTTGTCGGAAGTTCCACAGAGAATGTCTCAAGCAGTGCAAAAACTTAATCAAGATTTGGATCGAATAGCAAATTGGTCACGTAGAAATGCTCTTGTACTGAATCCCAGTAAATCTAAATTTATGATACTTGGCTCCAAGGCACAGGTTAAAAGAATCTCTGACGTGGCCCCTGTGGTCAGTGTTCTTGGTCATAGTATTGATCGTGTCGAGGGGGCAAAAAACTTGGGTGTTCTGTTCGATAGTCGTTTGCGTTTCGAAAGTCATATTGAAAATCTCGTAAGGAGTTGTTTTTATAGATTAAAAGTTTTGTACAAAATACGTTCCTTACTATCAGAAGGAGCCAGAATCGCTGTCTGTGAGTCTCTAGTTTTGTCTCGACTTAATTATGGAGATTTGGTATATGGTCCTCGACTTTTATATAAAACAAGTCGGTTGATTCAGAGAGTCCAGAACGCTTGCTGTAGATTTTGTTTTAATGTTCCTCCAAGAAGCCATATAACTCCTTTCCTTAATAATGCATCAATTTTGAATATGGAATCACGCAGACAGCTTCATCTTGCCTCTTTAATGTTTGATGTAGTCAAATTCAAAAATCCCGAATATCTTTTCTCAAAATTAAAATTCCCCCATTTCAACACAATTTATAATCCAAGATTGTTGCGACCTCCACTATCCGTACACATGCACCGTACTGTGGCATTCACTGGCAGTTTTCGCTACCATGCTACAAAGTGTTGGAATAATATTCCACCACCACTGAGGGCTTTAAAAAATAAATTTACCTTTAAGAAAATGATAAAATCATTTCTTTTAGAAAATCAAAAATTGGGCTTGTTAAAATGATTTGCATAGGTAGCGATAACTGAGCCAATTGGGAGCTGTGTGTGTTTTTATATTCCATTGCGTTGGATAAATAGTTTTACATCTAGTCACACTTGTCATATATTTTATCTTGTTTTATATTACACTTTAAACTGTTAAATTAATATATTTTATAATGTTTTTTAATATTATGTTTAATTTTATATCTCATTGCATGTATTTTAATAATTATTATTAACTAATAGTAACTTTTATACTCCTGCCTTTTTAGTATACGGGTTACTGTACTGTTGGCTGTTCCGTTCCTGCGCTGGCTTTAGGCAGTAGCTGAAAATCAGCGATTTGCTTTTTAGCAATACAAACGCTGAGCTATGGCCTGTTTGCGCTGCTACAGCACACACATTTAACTTTTATTTTATTTTTCCTCTCTAATGTATAATAACTTGCATTAAGTTTATATACACTTCTGTTAATTTGCACTTGGAATAATTGTGCATGTGTGTGACTGTGCAGACAAATAAACTTTTTATCTATCTATCTATCTATCTATCTAAATTTTCTTTACTGCTAAATAAAAAATAACAGTAGTCAACTTAACAAGTAACAAAATTTTGTTAACTCAATATGAAGTGTCGAAAAGGCAATGCAGATAAAGCAAATACAATTATTTGCTTATCATTACTTCGTAATTCGCGGCAGTCAAAATAACGAGTTTTTGTACAAGAAACGTGTTAAGTGGATTATCCATAAACTATATTTACGTAAAAAAATAAAACAATATGAAGGCTATACAAAACGTCATATTAATTTGGATGGCACACCTTTGCAGTATAGCTCGAGGCATCGGCTGCAGAGGAGCGAAGATAATATAGCTATAGATTATGTAGTAAGTGTAACGGTGAACACAACAGGTTATTATAATAAAAATCATTACTGGTAAGGCACGAGCGCATCTGCTCTCCATATTTGCATAGCCACTGATTGGGATGCAAGATTAATTCCTATAATATTTTTTGTCTTGCCCATCATTTAGACGCAATCAGGCGAGTGAAGAAAAAAGTGATCATTATCATGCTTCAGCCCTTAAGCTATTTTTTCAGACGCCAAACAAAAGGGTGCCTGTTTGTTATTAGGTTGGGGGCGATAATGTAATGCAATTACTTTTTTTAACGTGAAAAAATTTGAAAAATCATTATTCAAATCCGCCAGCTGAGCAAGCGGTGAATAGCGATTAGGATTTTAAAATACATAGTCTGATCAACATTCAGCGAGAGAAAATTCACAAACATAATCATGAATTTGATGGAATTATACCAGGGTGTCTATTCCTTTAATGTTGAATGCGGTTGAATGACATTGGAGGCCATTTCATCTGTTCAGAAGACGAAATTACATAATACATAATTTCATATACTACTTACATAGGTAATTACATAACTACATAAATTTTATATACTTGTTGACAGCCACGTCGACCAGTTGGACTACCGCTAACCGAACGTAAAGTTGGTAACTACCTAGCAACTCAGTATTCAGTTGGCGGTGCGGTGGCGCCACCAGTCAAAACAGTTGTTATCAAATGAATGTGGATAGTTCTAAATTACGCCACCTGAACGGAAAAAATGGCGTCATTCAACCGCCATTGAGAAGCAACTTGATAAGTGGAATAGCCATCCTGAGAATAGAAAAGGCTTTATTAGACTGGACATCACAACACAAAACGTGGAGGATAAGTAAAAGAAGAAAAACATAAAAATACTAAGTTAAAAACTAAATGTACTCGTATTTGTGGGCCCAATTTGTCTTACTTCGGCCTTTTCTTTTTAACCGACTTCAAAAAAGGAGGAGGTTTCTCAATTCGACCGTATATATTTTTTTTTATGTATGTCCGCGGATAACTTTGTCGTTTATGAACCGATTTTGATTATTCTTTTTTTGTTGGAAAGGGATTATCCCAAGGGTGGTCCCTTGGTAAGGAAACCAGGATCTGATGGTGGAATCCTGAAGAAATTGAGGGAAACTCTCGAAAAAATTGTCTTTTTGGGATTGAAGTAGTCGACTCTTACATTTTTTGACGTGGAAAATTATTTTTAATCAAACAATTAAATATTCTTTTATTTCTCGTATTTTTCAACAAATTGTAAAGCTAATATTTACCTTATAGGTTAGATAGTCAAGTATATTAACAGTAGTTTGATAAGGTGTGCACCACGCGAAGAGGATTTTTTGTCGCGCAAGAAAGCGACTTTGGAAAACGGGAATCTTTGATTCTACTAGAGGATGTACTTACAGGACTCCGTTCTTATGGGAATTCTTACCTATTGTGCCAAATTTTATCTTTCTAGGAACAAGGGTTCGAGCTCAGCGTTGATGAATCAATGAGTCACGACCTTCATTTTTTTATAAATAGGTTTCAGCTCAACGCAGACTAAACTGTTAAAACAAATACCTATAAGGTTATAAGTTCAAACAAAACTCCTCGACAACCCCAAAACAAACGAGTCGAATTCATAGAGTGAGTTATCACTTCATCTCGGTACAGTTACAACCCCTATTGCAGGGGCATCATTAAGCGAAATAAGACCATTAGCAGTCCTTTCTCTTAGCAGCTTTGAAAGGGTTAAATCGGCCCTTCTGGCACAATGGCTTTATTCTATTACAAGCCGGTTACACGCGCGATGTAATAAATATGAATGTTGAACATCGTGGATTATGCTCCTTTGCCGGGGGTCAAAATATTTGAATATGCGTCTGAGCAATTTGTGAAGGGTTAATTGTCAGTCTGTTGGGAGTTGCTTTATCAAGTCGGTGTGGTTGTTTTAGGCTCAAAGGTGGCTGTTTTATGCCGTTAAATGATCATTGAAGACCTTTTTACCGTGTAGTGATCGGTAACACCACCCCATCTCTTTCCGTGGGTGTCGTAAGAGGCGACTAAGGAAACATAAATGAGACCTGCCTCCTAGTAATTCATCCCAGGCAACGACACTTAATTTTTTTCTTAATCTGAGGTGTCGTCCTATGGTCTCTTGCGGTGTGGTAGGCTCTGTAAAGAGCCGTCTGGTTCACGACCATCCTCTTACCGAAGTCCGATGCCAAACAGCTTGCTGTGTTCCGTCGGTGCGTGGGAGTACCAGTGCCTTTATAGGCATTTTCTGGGTTAACTCGCTCCATCGTCGACCTCATCTTTGACCTTATGGTCAAGATTGATGTCAAGAGTTAACCAATCATATAATAAAAAATAAAAAAGTAAAAGTCTAATTATAGGATTTTAAGTTGTGAGTTGTCCTTGTTTATAGAAACTGAAACCGTTTTGGAAATAATGCCTAATTTGTATACTAAATATTGTCATATTAAGTCAATTTTGTTTTAGTATTGACAAACTATATTACGCATATAATTTGAACCAACAATAAGTGGAACTGGTGTACTAACTTACAAAGTTGAGATGGTAAATTCTGGATAACTTTCAACTCAAAAGACTAGTATAAGAGAAGCTTCAATTCTACTGTTTAGAATTTAAGCGGTTTTTTCTCAAGAGTTAAATGCAAGTCGTGTTTTGAATATATGCTTTTGAAGTTCCTCAAACGGAACTCTTTTGTAAGAAAAATAGTGAAATATTCCTAGACAAAGACAGTGTTGATTTTGTATTAAACAGTACTCGCAACTAAAACTAAACATAAAAAATATATAAGCAGAAGCTTCCAAACGGCCCACAAACAGAAGTACACTCAACGTCGAAAATCGAGTAATTATTCAGAGAGAATCAACGTCAGCGCCGATGGCTAATTACAAAGCACTGAATGGGGCTTTGCTTAGTGAAAAGAGAAAAAAAAACAATTATGAACGATACAGTGGTCTCTATAGTGGCCCGGTGCGCACTGTCACATCTGTTCGCTTCTACCCCCGCGGATTACGGTGTTAATTATTCTGTAGCGATAATTATTGGATTTAAAAATGTAATAATAATCTGTGCTATTGTGTTGGGTCGTCATATGTCGATATTGGTGTGACAAACAAGCCGTTATTGTGTTTGGTTGGTAATTTTATATTTGGCTAGATATGAAATTACCAACGAAAGTTTGTAGCCTAGTGGTGCTCGTAGATCTTAACCGATCAGTGAAGTTAAGCATTTGAATAAACGTTTTATCTATCTATCTATCTAGCATCGAAAAGGAAATTTATTACCGGTTCAAGTGCTTAGGGCCCTCCTAAGACTACAACCGTCAAAACTAGAGTTAGTCAAGCTCGCCACACACTTGATTATACCTGTACGATGAAAACAAGATCCATCAGCCACAGTTGTATACACAACGGCGGCGAAATAAAAAAAAACCATAAAACTTTCGTCCACTATCTTGTTATTCTCATTACTTGTTTAGCATCATGCAAGTAGCCAAATGTACAATAAAAAGAAATATACAATATAGTACAATATTTTCATAGATTTGGGACGACTTTCAGGTTTTTCCTCGACTTATAAACAAAATTGAATATTTTTCTAAATAAAATTGGACAAAAGATATATTTAGGCCAATGTTCACCAAATATTCAACAAACAAATATTCATTAGCAAAAGACGTTGGAGGTCAATACCTTAAAAATATTACAATTTTTTTTTTTACTTTGCTCCTATGCAAACTTTTTTGTAAGCATTGGGCCTTTTTAAAATTTGAAAGACACGGCTTGGCACGCCAAAATTATATATACCATTACCTCCTATGTTTCTAGTGATGCTGGAAGCTGGGAACATTAGAAGCAACGGTAAGACAATTTTGCCCTGCCGTTCGAATTATAAACAGGCCCATTCACAGTATCTACAGTTTCTAGGTCGAATCATATTCAAAAAAATAAAAGACGATCAGAGACGAAAATATTTATTCCTAGAAACAATCACAATATTTTGTTAGCATTTTCTGATCAAGAGTCTCAAATCTCAAACGCACCCCAATTGAACAGGCCACGCGCCAAAAGGGTTACCTCTTTTGTTTCTTTGCTTTAAAAAAAATACAATGATAGTATCGCTTACAATGCGGCGCAATTACTGTGATTCGACTAATTGTTGCTTTGAGACCCTTCAACCTTTGTTTAAGTCAATCCGCTTTGACCAGAACGGCATATTGAAATTGAAGTGGTTCTGTTTTACGTTTCAATTTGTTTATTATGTTTCCCTCCGTATAAAAACACGCACGAGGTAAGGGATGGAGCTCACAAACAATTTTAGGCTTTAATTTTTTAATTTATCAAGAATCCATTCAAAATACTAGATTTTAAATAACCTTTAATATTGTAAAGATATTTTTTTGTTTACACATTCGCTGCCATCCGAGTCTTTTGGTAGTCATATTTACTAGTATGTAATGGTTATTGCCACCACACAAACTGGTACGCACCAATCTTTTAATGTAGGCAAAAAATTCTCAATTTTTTTATATACTTACATTGATAATTCTGAAATATTACACTGGCAATTATTTGGTTTTTAACCCCTTAAAAAAAGGGGTAATATAAGTTTTACGAGTGCATCTCTGTATTTTTTATTTTTTTATTCTTTATTTATTATAGAGGGGTTTGAGACATGTCACCCTCATCATGGCACTCACAAATAGAAATCCAAAAAAAAAAGACACAGAAATACCATACATAACCAAAACAAAACCTAATCCCTGTCCTTCTCATATTTCTTATATAAACAAATAAGCATCTTGGCCTAAGCAGACTCTGGGAGGGCCAATATGCTGTTTACGATCTCTGTATTTGTGTGTCTGTCTGTGGCATCGTAGCTCCTAAACGAATAAACCGATTTGGATGCGTGTTTTTTTGTTTAAAACCTAACGTAATCGAGACAGTTCAAAATATTTTGATAAAAATTGGTTTAGCCGTTTAAAAGTATCGCTTACAATATGTGTCAGTTATTTTCGTGCCAGAAAACTTTTCAAAGTAACATTGTGTATTCCATGCCCCATGTTACACTTTACATTTTCACAGCGTAAAAAGGGTATGGTAAAAGCTAGTATTTTGAATTTTTATGTCGACCTACCGGACCGAACGTCCCATTTGGCTAATGAATAAAAATTGAAAGAGTTCCTATTTCATATGGACTCCATAAATTTTACCATCCTTTTGATTTTATCTGCAAATCACATATTGTAACTAGCATTTAAAATTGCTCAACCTTTGCATTTGTATTGTTTTTTGTGCATGTAATAATAGAGTTGAAAATCGATTAATCGGTTTAATAGAAGGGGTTAACTATTTTTGCATTCATAACGTAGTTTAATTACACATTCATATGTAAATCAGTAGGTGAATGCCACAAAGATTCGTACGTGAATTAGGGTTATTCTCACTTTAGCAATGTGTTAGGAAAAAATAAAAAAATATTTACAAAATTTAATTATAATTATTATTTCATATAAATGAGTATTCAAGTTAATTAGAAGTATCATCTTAACATCCTGATGTAGCTGAAATTCGATAAACTAAAATAATTTGGTTCAATTTACTCTTGAATATTGAATTCATTTTCTTCATTTTTTCAATTGTAGAATGTATCAAAAACTTAGAGCAAGAAGTTGTTCAATATGCAACTTCCACTTGTATGTCCATTGCCACACCTTGTACGACAAAGTGCTTGGTAAACATCAAAAGGTACAAAAGGGAATAAACCATACATTTAACCAGTAAGTATGCATTCATGCGTGCGTCGGTACATGTCGGTATATAATTAGAAATATGAATGAAAGGTTTTTGCCAGAAATTGCCAGAGTTTGAATGGTGATAAATGCAAAACGAGCTTTTACAGCTCGTGATTCAACTTGTTTACTTTTTTTTGGAACGCGTTTTGAATTTAAATAGCATTGCCGTGATTGGAATGGCGATTGCTTTTTTTTGTACAGGTAGGGTAATATTATGTCAGCTGGTTATGAAGTTATCAGTCCTAACTGGGGAAAGACAAATTGGGAACTGAAAGTAAAAATAAAATCTAAATAATGATATCGAAATGTTCTATCAAACGGAACTTCTTCTTACCGTGTAGGATTAATCAAGTACGTGAGAAAATTAGCGAACCCACAGGTGTCAGAGTTTTCAAACCCTCAACAACAGCCCCGGGGTCGAGGACTTAACGTGCCCTCCAAAGCACGTAAACGCTCGTGGTAAACTTTCACTGAGGAGAGTTACATCAGGTTTCCTCCCTACCCCTTTGAGCATTGCTTCTTCTCGCATCGTGCTTTATCTAATAACCCTCAGAATTAATGTCAAATGCGGCATCAAAAGGTTCTATAACAACCGATGGTCTGCCTACCCTGGTAAGGGTTATAGGCGAGAGCGTATGTGTGTATGTTATTTTCGCTGATCGGTTCAGAACAGCAAACGTTTTAAGACTAAAAGTAAATGCGATGAAAATTTTAATTTTATTGAATAAAATAAAATTCCTCTTAAAATAATTAGTAGCAGTTAAAAGGCGCTTGTAAGAAATTTCGCAGTGTAATTTAACACCAACATACTGGATTCAGGTTCACTTAAAATTTTATTAAAACACAAATTTTACACTTCGATAATGTGGAGAATTGGTTTTTTCGTGTTCGATCCGGAGTTGAGATCGAAGCTCTGTGCTTTGAGCAGTAAAATAAATCTTGTTGTTAAAAGGCACACCCGATCCCGAGCCTTAAACAAGCCTTCGTTCGTTACGGGCTTAATTAAAAAACAAAATCAATTTTATTAATTGGGAGTGTTAAAAACGGGCGGAAGAGGCGTTCGGTGTCCGTATCTCGGTCGTATCTCTTCTTTAATCCGACAGAGAATGTGTTATTTTTACTCTTGAGGAGATTCGGAATAAATTTTATCGCTTGGGACTAATTTGGTTACAAATTTATTTGGTTGTACGATCGTTAACAAGGGCATACATCCACATGGCTATCGCCTGCACTCTTTAGTGCCCAGACACGCCAGTTATTACAATATATCGACACTTGGACCTTGATAAAATGAAGATGACACTCAGGATTAAATAATATTTTTTTACTGCTGAGTTTTTGAAAGGATGCGGATAAAATGTTTGCCTTTATGAGGTTGATGATACAATGATGCTTGAAAACGGAGAATGACGTTGATATTCAATTGTTTAAGCTGTTCTTTTATTTAATTTTTGGAGTATCTATGACCGAAACTTTAAAGCATCAATGTTTGGATGTCACGTCATCGTCTATTCTGTAAGTCTACAATAATAATTGACATGCGACCGATACTTATTTGTCATTAACTGTCAAAGTTATTTGTTTAGTGCCAGGGATAGATCTACTGACATCCGATATTTCCGAAGTATCGGTCGTAGACTTACTCACCTACCTTACAGAACCAGATTTTCAAAAAACTAAGAAAAAGATTATCTAAAATTAAATTCAAAAGTCAAATGGTCGCAACTCTACCTAGTCATCATTTGCACGGTTTTAACATGTTTCAAAATGAATGTTTCATGTAGTTATCATGACATACTTGACATATTTAAAACAGGCAGCTCTATTAATCTCTTACAAATTTTTGTTTTCCTTTTGTTGTGTGTTTTTTAAACACGTTGTATATTGGTGGCTTTATGTTAAGTTAGAGAATAATAAGGATATGAACCAACCCATGAAAAATAAACAACTTTTCGCAAGGAACACAGGTCGAAATATGAAAAAAAAAATGTCGGCCCTTGAATGATCATGACTTGAATCAGACAATCAGCTGATTGTCTCAGAATTTATTTTTTATCATATGGATTCCTTGGGGAGAGTTATTTAGTTCCATGAAGAGAATCAGGATGCTTGGTTAACTGGTCGTATCTCCTGGAAGTAACGTAAAGTTTTTTTTTTTTTTTTTTTTTATAATAAAGATATTAGCATCCACAGACTTGATGTCCGTGCCCTTGTCTAGATTAAGTGTTTTATTGTTAATACTTGCTTTTTCTTTTAAAAATATTTTACTATACTTTTCATAGTAGTTTACAGTAGGTAGATAAATAGCTATAATAAAGATATATATTTATATATTACATAATGTATTTTTCTAAACCAGTGACGGTTCCCCGCTGTTGCATCCAGACCTCAAAGCATCCATGACGGCTCTGTCTCGACTTTTGATCGCCATTCTGAGGTTGTAATTGACCACTTTTTCCCTGCCAGCCGCCTCTGCTTCTTTGATGAATCTGCCTATCGCATCGTTACCATCATCCGCATAATATTTACAGCTGGCGGTATGGCGCGATATGGCAACCACAGCATGAGGGATACTGTCGTGTAGCTCCTGCCTGGTCGTTGTTGTGCGAACAATCACCACTTTTTTGTACGTCAATCCCTGAGCCTCGTGTATGGTGAGGATGCGTGACCCGGTACCCGATCCGTATCCCTCGTTTTGTAGGGATCTCTTTTCTACCTGTGTATGCACAAGGTACAGGGTTTCGGACTGGGTTCGATCGATTTGAGCATCCGTATACCTTTCAAGTTTTAAGGAGTGCGTATAAAGTTTCGACGAGTAAATGCCACTGTAGACTTCTCTAAGGGCAAATAACGTAAAGTTGAATAAGTTTTCTTAAAACAGAAAAATTCATAGTCGGAAGGTAGAGATAAGCTTAGGAACTAAATGTTTAGCTTAAAACAAATTACCTACGTCACAGCTTTGTTTCAAAGCGACATAAAGCCGTATTTACAAGAAGTCTGATAGATCAGGAATCTGCTTCAGAGCATTTGGGAGCCATATCGGCAGCCCACGTGTCCGGCGATTGCTCCTGCGCAGTATATCACACTCTTGCGCAGACACTGTTTTGCACTCCACAAGCAAGGGCCGGACTTGCCTTGCTTGTTCTAAAGGAACGTTTACAAGAGAACGTTTTTGTTAGCTTGTTAGTTGTGTTTAATTGTGAACGTCTGGTGTCTTTTTAACCGACTTCAAAGAAGGAGGAGGTTGTATGTATTTTTTTATGTATGTTCACCGGTTTTTCCGCCAAATATGGACCGATTTTCAAAATTCTTTTTTTTTCGAAAGAGTATATTCCAGAGATGGTCCCATATAAATTTTATCGAAAATGATTCAGCGCTTTTTAAAAAATCACCAAAAACAAAAAATACTACAAACCAGAACATCATCTTAATAAATGAGTGACATTTTCGTTTGTGGTTATCTGTTAATAGTCATTGTAGTCTGCAAAAAATACTAGTTTATCTATTTTGTGCGAACTGTTGCTGGTCTTGAAATCGGTGACTCATGCGTTATTTTAACGTGGAAAATTATTTTAGTATACATTTAAGTAGGTAACACTTAGATTTAACAAACTGCCCTCAACAGTCATTGCTTATAACTTTTAAAAAGCTGAACTAATTGTCATAAAATACAGCTAAGAGCCATCTTAATCTGGTAAGCTTTCAAAAAAAGAATCAAAATTGGTCCATTGGTTTAGGAGCTTTGATGCCACAAATACACAGTCACACGCGGATACACACGTCAAACTTATAACACTGTTTTCCAGAAATCCTGAAAAACGATACTCTGGAAAAATCACGTTCACGTTCACTTCATCATAGTTTTATTTTTATAAATAACACATAATGCAACCCACACACTTGGAGGGTTAATCTATAATTGTGTATTTCAACATATTTAACCTGGTTTTAAAGATTTCGTTCGAAGCAAGCAATCATTATTTCTTTTCCATACAAAAATACGATCTAGCTTTGATTACGTTTTATTAACTAACAAAAACGTTATTATTTTAACTCCCTCCCTGTAGCAAAAGCACTAATGTAGGACCTAGTAGAAGAGTTACAATCCGCATTCGGTCCGTGTTCACTGCCGGCCCACACTCCGATACACAGTGATCTGTTTATTCTGGATATTCTGGACTTGTAGTCGAAAATCTGGAAGAGACTATGGTAAGACACAGTTAAAGAAATGTAGAGTTTGTGCTTAGGAATTGAAAATGCCTTAAATCTTCTCGTAGTTACAACATATCGGAATATTGTTAGTGGTCAAAAATTTTAAGTTCTTACCATCTAAAAATTTGTTTTTTCAAAGTTGCGGATGTGTTTCAGATATGTTGTAGAGGAACAGAAGTCCACACCCATCAGTTTGGAGTGAAAAGGAAGTACTCTGGTATTTTGTCTACTTACATATTTGTGCCTGTACCTGTGGAGACAATTGCCCCATGGGCATCAGATACAAAAGGATTCATGAAGGATCTCACAGTGGCATCTCATCGAAGCAACGGCTGGCAGCTTATTCTGCCAGAGATTTTTCCAAGGAACGCTGTCAGCGTGAAGTTTACTCTCATCGAAATGACTTAACGCGCGAATTTTTCGCGGGCCGTGCTAGCTATACAGGACACCCTCTATCCATTTCACCGTTGCAAAATCCCGTGTGCAACAATCTAGGTCGCAGCTAATTAAAATTTGTTCTCTGCCAAAAGCGTACAAGACTGTATCTCATTCTGGATCTCAGCCATACGAATAAAGAGGATTTATTACAACCACCGTTTAGGTTCTTCCAGTGGACGAGGTGAGTACCTACTTACCTACCGGCTCAGATTTGGGCTTCCAAAACCAAAGTTTGTAATTTCTTCCTTGCATTGACGAACTTTTATTTTGAAGGCCAAAATCGGAGCCGGTATTTATTATTTCCAAGCCGGACTAGGAGTGAAAGAAACACTTAGAATATGCCAGCTGCCAACTCTTCCCAGGCATACTGTAGAAGACAGTTAGTAGAATGCGAGGGTTTTTCTGTATCGTGGGCAGAGGTCTAACAAATTCAAGTTCCATCTAATCCCGAAAGGGATAGGTAGAGCATCGTACGTTTTGTCCTCTTTCCAACTTTGCTGCGCCCGAACTGGGTTCATGATTGTACGGACGGTCCCAACTCAGTTTACCACACAATAAAAATGCATTAAAAAAAATGGATAAAAATTGAGTAACCTGATACGATGGCCTCTATACCATAACATAACTCTGTATTTAGACCTGAAAGAATAAATGTTATGATTATGAACCAAAAGCGTAAATGAGATTTTAGAGTTGTCTCTTCCAGTGTTCTCTCTATCTGAGAGGTGCTATCTCCACATAGTTTCATTTACGAGACGTGTCCACACTATTGTTCCCGCACAATGGATTTGGACTGCATCGCTCTTGTTGCAGACCGGTTTACTAAACTCGTCCTAAGAAAAATAACTATTGTTTCTACTACAACAAGAAATATATTGGTGACAATGACAATATCTGTACATACTTAGTATGGAACAGAGATTTATAATGAAGGTTATGCAATATTTGGTTTGATTATGTCGGTCTATCCTGAAGAGTCAGGATCCGAGCTCTTCAATCGTAGAAAGACAAGCGTGATTGTCCAGCGACTTCGACAGTTTCTGAGTTACCGGTCGTGGCAAAAATTTGTGTTAAAAACACTTTTTTAAGGGTTATAAACGGTACACACTCAAAGGCCCACACTAAGGTTCTCCCTTGTGCCGTGGGTCCCTTGGAAAACACATAAAGACAAACACAAACACCCATGACCCGAGAACAAACATCTGCTTTTTACACAAATGTTTGCCCCGACTGGGGATCGAACCCAGGACCCGCCGATCAAGAGGCAGCGTCACTACCACTCGACCAAACCGGCCGTCCAACGTTGCGGCCGTCCTTTTGTTCTTGGTGTTTGTCATTGTATGGAAAAAAAACAGTTGACTTTCAGTAAATAATTATTTCTAAAACAAATAAAGTCGCCTGCCGCATGTGACTGAACGCGATGAACTCAAACACTACTAAACGGATTTTCATACGGTTTTCGGCAATCAAAAGGACGGGAAGCTAGTTAATATCATGATTAAGTTTTAGAATCCTTGCTTAGAATAGTTAAGTATCTAATTGATCTGTTTATTCTCGGGTCATGGGTTGTCCGTGTCTGCCTTTGTGTGTGTTCCAAGGAATCCCCGACACAATAGGAAAACCTAGGTTTTGGCTTTTGAGTGTGTAAAGAATTTTAAAAAAGAATGGATTCTTGCTAGATAGAAGGCTGGTAGAGCAACGACCAAAAAGTTACAATAACATTGAAGACGAGCTTTTCTTATAGGTAACGTGTCAGCTCGTTACATTCTCCTAAAAGTAATTAAAATTAAATCCGATTCACTTCCTTAACCTCCCGTTTTCACCTTACTATCTTTTATCTCACAATCTAATCAAATTTTTAATCTTCCTCTTCTACCTTATAAATCATATTAACAGGTGTGTGCTATACGAATAAAATTAACAAGCGTGTTAAATCAGCGTTCAATCATTAAGAGCTGTATGCAAGTTGAAATGTTTTGAGCAGAGTAGAAAGTTTTGTATAGTATGGACACTAAAGTTTTGCATAGTAAGGGTGTTTTTTTTAATATTTTTATCTAATAATTTAAAGTCTAAGGATCACTAGACAACAGTTAGATTTTTTTGTTTTGTTTAGTAATTTTTTTATCATTTTTTAAAGTTCAGTGTCACGCCTGATCGCAGTTTAACGACTTTTAGTGAAATTTTCGTTTGCTTGAACAATATGGGGATTATACAAAAAATTTTGCTAATCGCACAAGTTGCATTTGTGTTTACTCGAGTTTATTTCACATCTTTGATTTTCGCACATTGATTCAAAGTCATGTTTCTCTACTGCTGTTTCAGTTTACCTGACTTCTTTTACTCAGTGTATACGCGTGACGTCATCCTGATGTTTTTTTTATCTATAGACCTGCTTGACCCCGGGTCTCCCGCCCACGACGGCGATCGACGGGTTATAGAGCCTATTTAATGCGATTATCCTACAAAGAACCTAATAGGAGATATTCTTTAGATTTTTATTGTGTTTAAGAAATGGATTAGCGTTTTTTCGTCTGATTTATTTTTGGTGATACTTTGATCTTAAAATAATACAGTGGATATAATGTTGTCTATTAGTTACTGTAAAAAAGGTGCTAATGGGCCTTTTTTAATTAAAAAACGGCATGGCAAATTTGTATGTAATAGTAATTAGTAGACGGCCGGTTTGGTCGAGTGGTAGTAGCGCTGCCTCTTGATCAACGGGTCCTGGGTTTGATTCCCAGTCGGGGCAAATATTTGTGTTAAAAGCAGATATTTGTTCTCGGGTAATGGGTGTTTGAGTTTGTCTTTATGTGTGTTCCGAGGGACCCACGACACAAGGTAAAACCTTAATGTGGGCCTTTGAGTGTGTAGCGTTTATTTATTTATTTTAATACTAGAAGCTGAGAACATAGGCGGCAATAGTAATTCGAATTTTGAAGTGCCGTGCCGTGCCGTTCGAATTATAAAAAGGCCTAGTAGGTATCACTAGCTATCGAATCAGTAGCTACTTAGTATAAGTATGGGTACCTCACAGTGTATATTTCCTGTTATAGTGTGAACCACCAGCCCAAATATATTGGGTGACTTCAAATTACTTACTTCGCTAGCTCAACGATCCAAAGTGGATCTTGGCCTCCAACATTAAATTAGTTTTTTTTTTTACCAGGCCATATACGTTCCCATCGAGGGGCACGGGGGGCACGGGTCTCCCTTCGAAACACGAAGGAGATTTAGGCCATAGTCCACCACGCTGGCCCAATTCGGGTTGGTGGACCGCTCGTTTTTCAAAAATGTTCTTGGACGGGCGGGTTTCATCAGGATGTTTTCCTTCACCGTTGAGCAAGTGATAATTAGAAATCCGTACATAAACACGAAAAGACGAATTTAGTGGTACAGGCCCGCACCAGGATTTGAACCCACGACCTTCGGATTACAAGTCTGGCTCATTACCAACTGGGCTATCACCGCTTAAATTAGTTAGCAAAAATTAATAATAATCATCAACCCATGAAACTAAAAAGAAAATTTCGACTCCCCGTACAAAGGCAAGTCAGTTGATCGCACAAGGTATATGGAGAGGCGACATTTTTTTTTTCAACCTATGTTCCTTGGGGAAAGTTGTTCAGTTTTCTGGGCTGATTCAAATCCTTAATTGTCACCCTCAGGAAAAAGATAATTGTCGTAGCACCGTGGCATATCTAGTTCAACGTACAAATAAAACGCCATACACTCAAAGGCCCACTTAGGTTTTCCCTTGTGTCGTGAGTCCCTCGGAACACATATAAAGACTGACACAAACACTCAAGACCCGAGGACAAACATCTGCTTTTTACACAAATATTTGCCCCGACTGGGCAAATATGGCAATATGTGCGACTTAAACTGTAAGTCAAATCAAATATCTGTAATAGGGGGTGGTATGTTCTACCTAAGAAACTAAACAACTTTACCCCAAGGAAAGAGATGGTCTTTAGCCATGTTTTATCAAAATTGGGTGGTCAGAGGTGATATGAAATTTTTATTTTAGACTTAAAGATTTATTTTAAACGCATTCCAATAACAATTCCTTCAGAAATTCATATTATATCTTCACAATTGGGCTGAAAACCAGTGTTGCCAGTCTGAAATACAGACTGACAAAAGTCGCTGAGCCCAGGCCTTTTTACTCACTGCAGCATCCATACGCAAATTAATCTGTTTATATTGTATGTATTTTTGTTTATTTTAAATGTGTGTTTTTTATGTCATTTGTGATCGTCTAAATGTTTGTATCTGTGTGCTGCATAGTAAAATTAACGTTTTATAATTAATTATTTTACTCCAATGCTGAAACTGCATAAATATTGATACAACCAATTTATTAGAATGAGAAAAATCTAATGAAGTGTAATCAAAAATGATTTTTAAGTCACGTGTGCCACATTTGGCCGGCTCTGCCTGACCCGGGGTCGAACCCGCCGCATCATAATTACCGGAGATACAGCCTGATTGTGATTACACACACACACATATGACTCGGATTTGTCAAGACATTGGTCCTCAAACTTACTTACAACGAATTGTTATTATTAGGCGCAAGACAGTCAGAAGAGGAACAGGACGGCTATGACGCTAATCAATGGGGTGTCAATGGCGGTTGCATGACAATAAAAGCCATTTTATTCAGTTGACGAAATAGGGAATATGCATGATTTTTTTAATTTAAAGAAATAATCCTCATTCATGTAATAAACAGTTTAGTAAAACTATTTTTCGAATAACTATGAAATTAAAAAAAATATATAAGCCATCGAAGATTTATTTCTATCTCTTTCTAACAAAACGAAATTTAACACGGAGTTTGTATGGACGTAGTGACATGTGACGTCACAGTCCATGTCGGATCTCTCTGTCTAATCGGTGCCTAATTAATAGTTTTAAATGTGTATATCGGCCGTATTTCTTGGTCGATTTTAATTTTAATTTCACTTTTTGTCATCGCAACTACGATATTTTCATATTTTGTTAATCAATGCGATAAAAAAAATTCATGCATATTCCCTATAGAGACCAATCAGGTGGCGCCACCAGTCAAAGCAGCCGCGGATGTATGAAACGATAGTTCTCAATTTCGCCACCTGAACGGATAAAATGGCGACCATTGTCTTTCAACCGCCATTGTGATACTATTGATTAGTGGAATAGCCACCCTGGTGTGCCGTTAGAAGATAGGCAGCTAGAAATGGTGCGCCGAAGACTCGCCCGAAGCGTGGCGCACCCGTGTCCGCTCTGTTTGGCCAGCACCTAAGTTGAGAATTATCGGGGCTTTAATCGGAGCTCAAGCCCAAATAAAAACAGAATCGTACTGAAATAAAATCAGCATGAGCTGTAACATAACATGAGTTAGCGCCTATTTAAGTGATACCTACTGAAGAAACGAAAACGAACCGAAAATTTTGGTAAAAACCCGTCAATATTTACAACTAAGTCTGATAAGAATATCTCTTAGTCAATGTTTTTTTACCATTTGTCCTTTAAGGGATAATTTTCGACATGAAACTGAACAACTTTCCACAAATCTATATGAAATACGACGGCAAATATGGTGATCGCATAAATTCAATGGAGAGACAAATTTTTTTACTCATTTTGTCCTACATTTCTTGGGAAAATTTGTTAAATTTTATGAGCTGATAACATCCTCAATTTCTGCTAACTAATTTAAAGTTACCAAATATAGGCTAATAGAAGAACAAAACTTTGGAAACCGTAGAAACAATGTAGGCATGCCAATGTGTAATAAACCTCCGACATCTCTTGCATACCATAACTCCTCTGTTTTGTCTAACCGCCCGTTAAATAGCCGCTTCACCCGTCGATACATCAATCATACAAACAAACACGTATCATTTGAGATTCATTCCTTTTTTGGGGTTCTGTGACTGACACAGTAAATTGGAAACCCTTGTCGATGTTTAAGATCATTGCTTCTGTTGAAATAAATATTTAACTCTTTAGTTTTAATTTTCTTTAAGGTGGATCAAGGCTCATTAATGTCTCTATTTTCAAGACGGTTTTCTTCTTTTAGATCTTAAACAGCATTACGGAACCTATAGGCTATGAAAACATCGTTGTTGGCCGCTTTTTGTCGCTTCAATTAGACCTTTTGTACCACATGGACAAAAACGGACAGTCAGAAATAAAATTAAGAACCGTTTGCTCTTAAAGTTTAGTTCTCATTGTTGTTAAAATTTCTGTTGTTGCATTGTTAAGTGAATGTTACAACGTCGTCGTTTTTATTGCGATTAGAGAAAACAGATGGCTGTGGGAAATACATGGACGTTCGAAAGAAAATACATCAGATCGATTAAAAGAAGTCCCACTAAAGGTAAATTGATCCTAATTTTACGATAGATTTCCTATTTAGGAATGTTTTGTTCTAGAAAACAATTAGTAAGAAATCCCTAGTAAAAAATCACAAACTTACACCAGTTAGACTAAAAAAATGAAACAAAATTTGCTTTATTGGGAATAAGTTCTACTAATTTTGACCGTAATGAGAGTGGTTCGTTGATCTTACAATTATTTAGAAAACTACAAAATAGTGTTACAGAAAAAAAAAACTGAATAGTGATAAGCTACAAAGCAGTTTGCGTATTTATTTTTCACAAGACGTACTTTGGGAAGTATCTTCGCCCTTGAGTTACTTGTGGTCAAAAGCGAACCTATAAAATTAGTTTTAAAAAAGTGATTGGCGATTTTAATATTTACACATCGCAATCAAAATTAAATGGTGAGACATGGTTGAAAATACTTACATAGATTAAGATCCTCATTTCGTTGATCAAGATGATTGCCGAACCAAAGAAGTCAAATGTCGATCAAGTTAATTGATCATTCAACATGATCTGTGCTAAACGGGAAATATTTGAAGCTCAGACACTTAATCAATTTGCAGAGATCACAGCCGCAGTACTCAATCATTTCAATATGGACATAGAATCGAGTGATCTTGAAAGTAATATAAGTAATAACATTGGATTCGAAGTTTTTAGTAACACTTTTTCGAACTTCTTTTTTAAGGAAAATATTTTTTATCATGTAGGGATAATTAAGTATGTGGTACGTTAGCGCTATTATGTATATTCTGTGTGTGTGGCAAACTGGACTAACCATAGTTTCAGAGTTGATCACTAATTTACACCTCGACTTCAGTTTAGTTTCTCTTCTGTTCTATACTGCATCGTTATCTGTACAATGTGCATTTCTTCTAGTTCCTTCTAGTTTTAAGTATTAATTTCTTTTGTTAATTGGTATCAATAAAAGTATTTCATTTATTTCTTTTGATTTATGGCTTTGGCAAAGAACCCATCCATGGAAAAAGATTTTCCCAAAAATAAAATATGGAAGCTTAAAAGTTTGGATAAAGATCAAAACTTTGGTGTGGTCTAATAATTTTGCACAGATTATTTCCAACGAAGCGACTGTACCTACCTATTAACCCTTCTGTTCCAGTGCTAATCATCACATCTCGTCTGACAATTCGTCAGCATATCCGGGAATTCGGTGAGGTTCAATCCTCAGCCGATTGGGTGCGACCTTATCTCCCTTTATGGTACGATCTTAAAAAAGATTTATGATAACACACGGACGCCACAAACACTTTAAAATAAATGACAAGGAGTCACTTCCAATTGTGATGGAAATGCTTTCTGCAGTAAAATTAAACGATAACCCGGTCGTTTGGGGAGATTTAACAGGCTTAGGGACCTTTATTGTATATGTTGAGGATGTAGAGAACAGTCTGCCTACGTTAAGTTTGTTGGCTTTTTATTCTGTTCAGTTCAATTTTATGTCGTCCACCTGGGTTAGCTCATAGAACACTTTTTAATAGCCCATAAACGATCAATTGTCTTTAAGTATACCCGTTTTAGCCATAATTTTATGCTAATTTATTTTCTTTTTACCTTCATGTTTATTATAAAAGTCATATTTTATTTAGTTCATTGCATTGTTTCTGCTTTCTTCCTGTTTTCTATCTTATTACATTTTAAAAAGAGTCAGCATGGACGTGTGTCAAATTAAGCAACTCTTTTAAATCTTTTTTCTTTCTTTTTTTTTTTAAATTAAAAATAAACGCTTCACACTCAAAGGCCCACATTAAGGTTTTCCCTTGTGTCGTGGGTCCCTTGGAACACACAAAGACAGACACAAACACCCATGACCCGAGAACAAACATTTGCTTTTTACACAAATATTTGCCCCGACTGGGAATCGAACCCAGGACCCGCCGATCAAGAGGCAGCGTGTAACTACCACTCGACCAAACCGGCCGTCAAATGTACTGTTTTTATGGCTCGGAGTGACTTGGTTTTATATGAAACTATCTTTCGCTCGTGGTTTCGCCCGCGTGGTGTTCGAGCTGTCACTTAAAGTCTTTATTAACGCTCCACTTCTATTGGTTGTAACGTAAAATTGTGTAGACTTAAGCTTTCCTCGATTAATTTACTAACCATCACAAAAATATTTTTTCTAACGAACCAGAAGTTCTTGAGATTATCGTATTCAATCAAACAAACAAACTCCTCAGCTTTATAACATACAATACAATACAATACAAATATACTTTATTGCACACCAACATTACAGAACATGAGACAGAGTAAAAGTTACATTATGAACAGTAATAAAGTTAGGGTACAAAAGGCGGCCCCATTGCTAAGAAGCAATATCTTATCGGCAACCTTTGGGTATGGAGAAGATGAAATTACACCATATAAGTGTGGGTGCAAAAATACATACATAAATATACTTACATAAACTACATTACACACATACAGTATACCTAACACAAATAAATACATATAATATATATACTATACATAACATACACCTTACGGAAATACACAATGGAAAAGTAATAACATTCTACAGAAAGGAAAAAAAAAACACATAAGGAATACTATATAGAGACAACCCAGCCGACTATCACTCGACGACAAGGAACTAATAATTGCAAAGCAGTTCAAAGTGCCTCCTCAGCAAAGTTTTGAAAATGGCTAAGGTTTGCGCGGATCTTATAGCATTAGGCAAGGAGTTCCAAAGGCGTGCGCCGTGTACTGTGAAGGATTTGGTATAATAGTTACTTTCATGGACCGGCAGATCTATGAGGAATCTGGTGTTGCTGCGTGGTTCACGCCCGTGGCTATCTGAAAGAAACGCAAAGCATAACTAGCTTTCCGCCCGCGGCTCCGCCCGCGTCCTAATTTTTTTTTTAATAAAAAGTATCCTATAAACCTCACGGAGCCCGAGACCTTTCCAACGAATGCAAAACCGTGAAAATCGGTTCGTGCGTTCTGGAGTTATAGCGTCAGGAAGGAAAACCCGACTTATTTTTTTTATAGTAGATAGGTATTGTGGTATGCAGACCTTCATGGAGGATCGGGAATAACGCAACTTCTTTCTCATTCGGTCATTTCGAAGATGATAATTCGAATATCAATTTAAAAGGTTTGAAATGGTATTCGATGTTAGCATTCGAAATGATTGAAGATCTGGTCTTACGCCATTCATTGTAGAGAGCTCGTGGAATAAGTTCCTGTATACGTTCGTAGGCGTGCAAATAGCACTTTACTAAGCGTTGTTTAATTGTGTTAACCGTGTATACGTTGTAATAAAAAAAAAGTGCAACAAAAGTGCAGTAAGTGTTTATAATTATAGTACCTGAAGAAGAGCTACGCATTTTTAATTATTTGCTCCCAGAACAGGTACCACAGTATATATACATGGCTAAACCAAGTTATTCCGAGCCTTTAAACAATATATGTCATATTAAAAATTAAAGCCGCAAGTTTATTTTTATTTTTTATTAAAAGATGGGTTAACTCTTGATCTCAATCTTAAGGTGACTACAGCACCCGATAAAGGCAGCACACATAGGAATAATGCCATCTCCGTCTCTCAACAGGCCAGGGCTGGCAAAGCGAACAGTGTCGATAGGTACACGAAGTTTACGGACTATGAAAGCGTGCGTGCGTAAAAACATGTTCGAAACTTAGAAAAATGAGATTTATGGAAAGGTAACAGCTTAAATCGAAAAATGCGTTAACTAGTTATCGAGAATGTTCAATCACGAACATTTTGATAGCAAATTCAAGTTTCTGTGTGCATTTGACTATCGTTTTTACAGCTTAAAAGATACAAAATATTGGTATTTAGAGGTGACTTTGTGAGCTTTTTCTGTCGAACCAGAAGTGCTGAATTATGTTTTCAGGAAACTACTTATCTAGTTTATGTCCTGAATATTACCGTAGTATTTTTTTCTTCGATTTAATGCAGTGCACCATGCTTGTCTACGCATCATAAAATCGTAATTTAGGTGCTGTAGTCGCCTTAACTAAGGTCAAAGATGAGGTCGAGGATGGAGCGAGTTAACCCAGAAAATGCCTATAAAGCCGTTTTGCAGCTTTTTAATAGAATTGGCCTACAGGTCCGCACGCATGTAGTTAATCTCAGGCTTATGTTGCTGATATAACTTTTCATGGTTATTTTGTACAAATAATCGATAAATATTATTCTGTTTTAAGTGATAATTTGACTTCAAGCCAATTCAAGTAAACCTCTAGCAACCGGTCCAAGCATTAGTAGCAATCCTGTAATAGTGCCTCACTCTGCCTGCTACTTAGCCAAGTAATTTAGTGAAAGGCAAACACGTCTTAGGTAAATGCTGTTAATTCTCGTTAGGGTTATTTTCACAGCTTATGCTCGCATAGATTATCATTTTTATTACCGACTTATCGGGTTGTACTGTCAAGAGGTGACAAGCAGACAATTTTGTAATGTTTACTCAAATGATGGTAAGTTAACTATGGATGTGACCGTTTCTGTGATGCAGAATGTAACTGAGCGTCTATTACACATTGATTGATGCCCTGATAAGGAACGGATGCTGATTCGGATTAAGATTTGGTTAAGTATAAAAAGTGGATATCACAATCCAAACGGTGTTGCCTCACAACACTGCATAAATAGTCTGCCAGAGATTTGCAAGGCATTTGATGATATGCGGCAGAACCAGATATACACCAGAAATGACAGGAGCAGCCATCTGATACCAAGGTCATTGATTTAATACGAAACTGCCTGACAAATGCTGGATCACGATCAAACGCAGTTCAAATCTAAAACGGAATATAGCATTAAAAGTAAATCTGAAATACATATATTTCTTATATTTATTGCGACTTATTTAAGTCGCAGGGATTTTTTAAGCCCATGATATTATAATTACACTAGAAACTTTGTCAATGGTCTGCATTGATTAAACAGATAAATAGTTTCTTGGTGTTATTTATCCTAACCTAACCTAATCGAACTTAACATAGCCTAACCTAACTTAACCAAATACAATGAAAGCAGTCGACCTAGTTTCATGAATCACGGGTTTGACGACATCCCTGTAATATATGTTTTTCCTTGACCATGTCCATATTATTCTTACAATAGTAAGGACCGTTTAAAATAACACTTCTCTAGTTTTGATAGAACTTTTGATTCCGAGTCTCGTTTTCAAATCGTCTCTACTTAGTAGGATCTATTTAGTCCCGCGGGTGGTCTTCTTCATGCTAGTTGCATTAATAACTTACATTGTATGCAAAGTTGCAATAAATACTCAGCTTATTTTAATTGCATGTACACACGTATATGACACTAATGTTGAGAAAGAATTATTTAAAGTAGTACCTTCATTTTCTTGTGTTACTTTGAGTGATGTAGACATTTAGCGATGGCGCTCTGTCGGTCAAGTCAGCTGTCATCACATCAATGTATGAAATTTCGATAGTTTTCAATTGCGCTATGGATGAAGTGGTCACCATTATCAAACTGCCACCAATGAATTGATCTGGCTCCCGATTCTGTAACTTCAGTTGTGTGTCGATGGAATGGAGGCCATTTTATCTGTTCAGGTGGCGAAATTGAAAACTATTTAATTTCATATACTTGCTGACAACCACCTCGACCAGCAGCGCCACCACCAACCAAATGTAAAGTTGCAAACTACCTGGCAACTGAAAATTCAGTTGGCGGTGGCGCCACTAGTCAAAGCAGCCGTCATTAAATGTATTAAATTTGGATAGTTCTCAATTTTGCCACCTGAACGGATAAAACAGCCTCCATTCCATCGACACACAACTGAAGTTACAGAATCGGGGCCCTGGTTAATTAGCCACCATGTTCACCAAATGAAATGCAAAATCATCCTACTTTTGATGATACCTTTGCTCTCTCAAGTGGGTTTTGTTTTTCTTCGACAATTGACACAGTGCTTTTTAACTCCACATAAAATACATTATCGGTGTAAGATAAGTGATATACATATTATTTTTAACTGTAGTTCTCGAGTCCAAAACTACAACAGAACAACCAGTTAAGAAAAAAATCTGTGTTCAAACTGCCGCACATTAAAACAACTTTATCTGCCTTTAAAATTATCTGAAGCACGGCTACATTGAAATTATTTCCTCCATTGAAGAGGCAACACTCGGGTTATCATACCAAATAATAATAACATCACAATATTTTGTACATTAAGTGCATTGGGGGTGAGGTGACTCGGATAAGTGAGGTTATATGAGCGAGATATGAAGTGTTGTGTAAGAAAAGCGTAGAACTGGCTAATAATTTATAATTATATATTTTTTATACTTACATTCAGAGAGTTAATGCCATTTTAAATATTATACTGTCGCTTTTCGTCTTGTTGACGTAAACAATGATAGCATTACATTTATAGAAGCTTTTTTAATGAATGTTTCTGTATATAAGTCAAGCTTACATAATAGCTGAGTTGATTAGTAATTGTTATTGTCCGGATAAATCATTGTTTTCTTTACAACAATAAAAAATGTATTGACTTTACCGAAAAATAAGTACCTATTTGAACACTAAACTAACAATACTCCCCAAAGCATGTGCAATAGCTGTTTGCAAGTGTCGTACAACTAAGTAATCGATTTTTTCGCTGACAAATTAATATGGGTTTTCTTAGGGCAAGTTATTCAGTTTCGTGGGCTCATTCGCATTCTTAATTCTAGGTAAAATTAGAATCATATATAGGTAAAATTAGAATCATTTATGGTCATGTGTGTTACTGCCAGGCCTCACTTCGAACAGTAAAAAAAAGGGGCACAGGCCTCACTTCGAAACAGTAAAAACAGAAGGGGGTTTTAAAATATATATATATAGGTCACTTCTACTGAATTCCAGGTCTTCCATAAAGCTTAACGTAGGCGTCACTAACGATTTTCCAAAACGTAATGTCGCAGCCAAACATGGTGTAGCGTAGAGTATGAGTCCTACATTGACAACTGTGTTATTTTTATTTTATTCGTCCCTTGCTGTTGGTACAGCGACTTGTTTTATTAAGTACACTTAAACTGTGCTTATTAAGAATTTGATAAAAATTATGATTATAAATGAAGTGTGATAGTCATCATCCTCAATCTTTATTATTTTAGAGCTTTTATACACATTAACACGGTCTAGGGATATTGCACGATTTTTCATACAAAAGAGGTCTGTTTGAGAAGCTATAAAAACATATTCGAGATACATGGAGGGCTATATTTTCCGACGAGCAATTGCTAAACTTGAATTTTCAATTCTAATCCATAAAATTTGTTTTACTTGAAATTTGTGAAAACGTGACGGAAACGAAAGCGAAAATGCACTTTTTGCCTGCTTTTTGGATGAAAATTGTCGAATTTACGCATTTTATTTTTTCACGTTTTCACAAATTTAAAGTAAAACAAAATTTATTGACTAGAATTAAAAATTCAGGTTTAGCACTTGCTCGTCTGCAAATAATAGCCCTCCATGTATCTCGAGTATGCTTTTATAGCTTCTCAAACAGAACTCTTTTGTATGAAAAATCGTGAAATATCCCTAGACCGCGTTGATGTTTGTATCTACTACTCGTATGTTGGTAACAACATGGGATTCCCTGCCTGCGTCTGTATTTCCGAGCTTATATAACCCGAGTATCTTTAAAGTTCCAGTGAATAGGCTTCTTCTGAGTGAGCTGGCTACATCCTCAACCGCATCTTCGCCTTTATGCTAGTTGTGGTCATTCTCTACTGTTAACTGTCTGTTATTTGCCGAATTTTCAGCGTGAAACCGTATAAACATTGGCTACGTGTTAACCCTAATAAAAAAATCATCTGCTGTCTCCTAGCATTTTTTGGATTTTTCTTAAATCATATGGAAATATGTGTTCCCTACAAGATGTACTTCGAAGAGTGTGCTCATGAATTGCACGAGCTTATTTCGCCCGCCTGCTTTTTTCTTTTTCCGGACATCCAGATGCACCACGGGGTACCAACACTCTTACCTTCTCGAGATTACTCGACGTTCTGAATTTTCTATGAAATAAAGCTATTTTTACGTAACATTCAGAATTTTCTGTAAATAAATTTCGAATTTGATTTTGACTCCGAACTGAGCGTTTCTCTTCATCTTTTATATTGCGCAACACTGACAAATGAAATTCTCTGCCAACTCTGTATAACCCGAATATCTTTAACGTTCGAGTTTGAGGGATCTTCTGGGTGAGCTTGCCCCTGAGCTAATTGGTGGTAAGAGCGATCTAATTCGTTATAAAAATTAAGATAAAAATATGTGACGATACAACGTAGCATTAAATTAGTTTATTCTTTAAATTTTACCTGTCGTTTCCTTCTTTTTTATATATTTTTTAAATTTAATATGATTTGTATTTGGCTAGCATTCCCTAACATAAAATATTAAATTAATCTCTTTGAAGTTAGAAATCAAATATTTCTAAAAGTAATCTATGTTTATTACCTCAAAGTCAAATAAATAATAAATAGCACACTCATTTGACCGCTCTCATTGACACCAGTACCGATTCAGCAAGAACAATTAACCAATCGAATCCGTATCTTCAATTGATTCCGATTTAATTAGAGTAGTTAAAGACAAAGTCCAATTCGGGGCATTTATTCTGCAAGTCTACGACTGATATTACGGAGCATCGGGTGTCATAATCTTTTTATGAGAATGACAGGCAATGACAAAATCGGTCGAAGTCTTATTTATTACCTCGATGTAGGTTATAACTGAAAATCAGTGTTTGGCCGCACTGAGTTTTAACCTTTTGTCTTACTGTTGCATGCACATAGTGATCCACAACCTAGACTAGGGCCTATTATTTTAAATAGGTTTAGGTATGTAATTTTTCATTTTTTTTCTTTTGCTTGCACGTTTTTTTAACTGCGGCGTGGAAGCAATAAGTTATTCATATTCTATTCTTTGTTCAAATATGTCGTTTAAATATTTTTTGAAAGAGTAAGGCTATATTCATACATACGTTGAGCTTAATTACTCATACTGAAACTAACATTAGAAGATTTTTTTAAGCAGGTACGAGTTCTCTTAGCTTAGACCAAGGCACCAACCAAAGATATTAAAAAATTACGAGTTCTTTTAGTTTTTATGTGAACACAACTATCAAATCTGGAGTGCAGTTCAAATATCAGGGCAAATAACCTCAAACTGCTTTCGAGTCGTACTCGCGAATCTCGTACAATCAATGATATCAAATACAGTTACTTTGTGAATGAAACCGTTGAGTGAATCATTATTTATTACAAAACCGGATTTTGAAAAATGCCTTCAAGTATTTTCAGTAAACAAATAACCGAATAATTCCGCTTGATACATTTTTGGGAACCAAATCCATATAATTCGTTTGTAGAAGTGTAATGTTGTTTTTTTTTAAATCTAGGATAATAAGAATGGTAATACTGGATGTGTCAGACAGCTACGACTTCATATTTTTTAGCTCTGTCAGTGTCAGCTCTTCAAAAGGTGTGCGATGTCAAAGGTTACAGATAATTTATTGATGACTACACAAGTATACAATTAACACAACCCCGCAAAACAATAAAAACCGTATTTTTTAGGCAAAATCCGATCAAATAAATTGTAGAGCCAATTTAATGAATACGTATCCAGGTAATTTACTTGAAACTTAAAAAGAAATTCGACACTCCCAATCTTCGATTTAAACGAAGGTCTGACACTTCACGTTGTCATTTGAAAAGGCGAAACAATCTCTGTGAGCTCGTAAAATCTTCGAAACACAACGCTACTTCTTGACCAAAATAATGAGACCTACGTCAATACCTAAGGAACAAAAATTGCAAAAAAAAAACATAAATTACTGTACTATAGTAAGCTTAAATTATCTTTTATAGAATAACAAATGAAACCAAAGAAAGTTTAAACGAATGAAACGTGCATATCTATTTATTATATTTATTGGATAATGTAAAAACAAATTTTAGAATTCATAAGAACAAGATGTGGATTAGAGACTATAAAAATTGTAAAGGCGTTGATTAAATAATTTGTTTCATAAAAAAAAAACACTAGATACTGGTTGAATGGACTACAAAAGACTTGCAAAGCCAATTATGGGATGAAGTGTGCACATTTTAAAACAAAACAAAACCTCAATAAAACGACGGAGCTCTTTCTAAAATTGGCACAGAGCACGACAATGAGGACCTCAAAGATATTTATTGGCCGATTTTATTGGTCGCTCCAAGGAATTAAACTCGATCATATATCACAATGACTGATTGATGTGAGTTTATGTAGAATTGTGTTCTCCTCTCATCACTGTCCGAATTTCTCGTAAAGAATTCTAGTATTGCCAAAAAGGTTATTGGAATAATAGACATCTGTTACTCTATATTTGGAGATATCTTGTTATAAAGCGCTAATAAAAGAAATTTCATCGATGAAAGTCCTATGTTTTATCTAATCTCATCTAATTCCTATAACTGGGCAAATACTTCCTCGAACCATTTTTTTATTACTATGTATTTTTTTTAATACGTAAAAAAAGGTATGGGTTAACTCTTAACCTCAATATTGACTAAGTTGATAGATGAGGACGACTACGAAGCGAGTTAACTCACAAAATGCCTTTAAGGCATTTTCTAACCAAAACTTGACCTGTGTCAAAGTTTTCCACTATTACAAATATATTATCATGATCATCATAAGAATGTCATCTCGGTCTATTCACATGTTCATTGTTGAACATCTGGATCTATTGTATTTTTATAAAAATAAAAAAGTGATTATATATTTTTATAAACCAAAAGAACTTCCAAAAAATAAGCCTCTTTTAATGTGTCAAAAGCAATATCTAATATTTTTGACATTTGTCATAAGAGGCCATCAGCTCTTCCCCAATGCCGGTATTGGGGCATGGAACGTGAGATCAAGTGGGCTATGCTCTGCACTGGCTTGCCACAATCTCACCGGAGGTTGAAGATGGAGTAGTTAATGAAACTCCACCTAAACCCATTATTGTAAGGTAAGGGCCGTATTACAGAACGCGACTCAGACTCCTATACTTAAGTAGTATTCGTCTTTGTCATTTGATAGTGAGGGAACGAGACAGTCAATACTTAAGTATTGATCAAGTTATAATATATAGATCATATTAAGACTTACTCTTACCGACGCCTCTTCTACTGATAAACAAATATCAACTGAATTTACATAAATAACAATACAAAAACCAATAACCAATAATGTAAAAAGGCTGACACTAATACATATTAATACATTTCGAACTAATTTTAATTCAGTGAAGCACATCTATGATTTCTACAAAAATAGTTCTGCTATTGTTGAAATGCAACGTTACTCGAATTACTACTACATTAAGTTCACAAAAGCTAATATTGACGGCAAATGAAAGTTTGTAAGTTAGTCAAGGATTTAAGCTCGTGGTGTCAAGTCATTGGTCGTTAATCTATATTAAAATAAACTTCGTTGTTTCACATGATTAAAAGTTAAATTCAATTAAAGCCTTAACATTTCTAACAAAGGATCTTTTGTGTTTCTCTTTTTTTTAATACGTTGGTAAACATGACTGACTGCTGAGACGAAAATAAAAGATGTTACAATCTCTCACGTTGAAATAAAAAATCTGTTACTTCTTATGCCAACTTTTCGTAATGTATCTATCTATACAATTTAACTACGAAAACAATTATTATCTCTTGAACGAAATAGGTGCAACAATTTTGGTTTCCTACCATGTTCTTAGTAACTTAATTTAGTAGTTTTAAACCTTTACAAATAATCTTATGGACATAGAATCTTAATGATTTATAGAATTTAATTTCACTTATAGGTAATGCGACACCAAAAGTGACATTTATCTGTAAGTTATTTTACTATACTGGAATAGATCCTGCTACCGCCATTTCAGTGACAGACCTTATACATATTGACCTTATACATTTTTTTCTCATCAATAGAAACAATATTAACAGCAGTAAAGCTCCGAAGTTAATCAGAACGCTAAAGATTGTGTCGGAAGACAAGAATAAAAATAAAATAATAACAAAAAACAATCATAAGTACAATAGCGCAAGTCATATAGTTTCCAGCGTTCGACTCTCAATAGATTATGCCGATAGTTCGATGGTGTCTTAAAACATGGTAAGAAAAAGGCTTTGAAGAATAGCTCTTGCTTTGTCTAGCTTGTCACGATACATACGAGGAATTGAAATTTTATTGTTAAGGCAAGTTAAATTTGTGGAAAAAATTCGTATTTGCAAAGTTTTTAGACCACTTGCTGTTGCAGGAAATTTTAGTAAAAAAATGGTTGATATTGATCAGATTGAAAAATAAAAAAAACAACTGTTTGGAGCAGTAGACAGGCCAAAACTTTCAGCTAAAATTTAAATAAACCAAAATAAGTTTTTAATGTCGCACAAACTTACTAATAAATAAATAAGTAATCAGTAAGTACATGTCTAGTATTAAACACAGAAAATATCTTTTAGTAGGAACTATAAGATAAATCCCGAATCTCTTTAAAGTTCGAGAGAATAGGTTTCTTCTGGGTAAGCTAGCTACATCCTTGACCGCATCTTCGCCCTTGAGCTAGATTATGGTCAAGAGCAAACCCCTTCATTATAAACAATGGTAAAAAAAACTTTCGGACAAACCCGGCGCAAATCTTATTAGAAACAGGCATTTCTATTCTAGAGAAATTACGATCATACCACAAGTGCCCGTCTCTCTAATCCTGGGTGTTTGCCAGTTCAATTATCATTACGAGTCAAAAACAGCCAAGTCACCGTGCTGTGGGTGACCCGCATTAAATCGGTTAATTCAAACTATTTATCAACTCCATTCGTTATGCATAGGATCAGATTTTGAAATTGTTTGATGATGTCGAAGCTTTGGATGCCTATTGTGACGGTTTAGTTCGATGGGAGTGAACTATGTTAATCGGAGTACCAGTGATTGAATCTATTGATCTGGTGCAGTTAAACTGTTATGATTTGAGTCTTCAAAGAGTATAATGGGCGATTTAAAAGGGTATTACGTTTGATTACATTGACGATTTGCTTCATTTGGTTTACCTGAATGAGTGATGTAAATATAACAAGCTACGTCATCAATGATTATTATTTACTTACTCTTCAGAATCACCCAGATTAATTTTTTGACCCATCGCGCGCTTGTTTACAGCGCGTGCGATACAAATTCTGCATACACGGGTGTGAAAGTATCGCGCGAGGGTTTAAAGTAAGCTATAGCTTTCCGCCTATGACTTCGTTTGTGTGAAAAAGGATCCTATATTACTCTTAGGGCTAATAATTATATACGAGTATGTGCACAAAAATCTGATTCATCCGTTGCACCGTCACGACTCGAAGAAAGGACAAACTAACAAACAAACTGACTTTCACATCATCAATGCCTAATCCTTGGAACTAGAAAGCTATTTGGCACAAAGATTCCCCTCTGAAAAAAAAATAGGGGTGTTATAAGTTTGGCGTGTATATCTTTGTATCTGTCTGTGGCATCGTATAGTTTCTAAACGAATGGACCGATTTCAAACCGTTCTTTTTTGTTTGAAAGTGAGGTAATCAAAATAGTTATTTGCTAGATTTTATCAAAATTTGTTCAGCTGTTTAAAATTTATAAGCTAAAAATGTCAGGAGTGATACAGCGTCTTTAATTTAAGCGTTATTTACACAGGCAAGAAGTAAGGAATGACTTAACAAAATCCACACGGTAAGGATGTGCAAAATAAATAGAACAGAAAAACTGTTAATGTAATAAAGAAACAAAATCATTTGCATTTCCTAAGAACTATTACGTCAACCCAAATCATTTGCTAAAGCAAATTAAGAATGACCTCGATGCGACAGAAAAGGCTACACCACGCAAGTGTCACGCGACGATCCCTAAACTAAAACCCGAAACGAACAATACGATTGTTCAATACGAATGAATAGGCCACAATGAACAGTTGACACAAATGAGCACCTAATTGGAACATTACGCCACTGACTAAAATCGTGCTCACGAAATGTGTGATAACCTGAATTCTCACACAAAACTAGTAGTTAATTTGTCATTCTTGTGCCTATAGCTGTGTTGTGACACTATTTCATTTGAATAAGTACATAAGTAGTTGTTTTATGAAAGGTATCTTTAAATTAGCTAGCGAAAATTGGGGATGCGATTCAGCCAACTAAACTAAACAAATTATCCAACGAAACATGAAATATAAAATACATTGATCAATACTTCAACTAGATATCAGGTCAGCGCAAAAAAAGTCTCGGTACCTACATGACAACGCACTTGTGGCGTTAGCTTTTACAAAATACTAATAAAAAACAAAGTAATAGCTATAAATAAATTACTAGGTGGCATGGTTGTAAAATTGGGTTGTACTAAAAACTGTATGATTTTGTTGATCGAGCGAATGCGAAGCCTCTCCGTTTCAGCAGTTCCGGCAGTTCTCTTCTACAGGTCACATTTCTCAACCGATTCTCATGAGATTTATATTAAAAAACATATTACATCATAGAAATATAATATACTGAAGCGCTTTAAATAATAAGTAATGTTGACAAGGTCTACAGCGCACAGATCCACTAGTGATAATAATAGGCGTAAAATAAGTGAATTTTCTAATTTAGTATCTATCTTAAGAGGTTTAAGCCGAACCTAAATCAAGATAACTGACTAGTCTTTTGTTTCCCAACAGTCATTCTTACAAATCCCTGTCACAATGGAATACAGCATAAGCACATTACTACAAATGAACTCGCGTTAATTCTTACATCTGATACCGGAACCGTGAGTACCGAGACTGCTTTAGGCAGGACTTACACTGTACTGTACTGACTGGCCTGATAGCTTAGACGGTAATGATCTCGCCGACTGGTAAAGGTTGCGGGTTTGATTCCCTACCAACACAAACATTTTAAATTGAAAATATTCAAGTACTTGTGAAGAGTCTGGGTGTTCCGTTGGACTAGGTTCCGTAAGAACTTGGGGAAATGATGTAGCCTATGTGTCATTCTGACGTTCAAGCTATAATTACTGTAAAAGTTTTATAAAAATCCGTCCAGCAGTATATGCGAGATGAGTAACAAAGCTCCGTCCATCCTAACAAACTTTTTAAACCGTGTGGTAATCGGTTGAGAGTAACACCACCCCATTTCTTTCCGTGGGTATCGTAAGAGGCGACTAAGGAAACATAAATGAGACCTGCCTCCCATTAATCCACCCCAGGCAACGACACCTCAATTTGTTCTGAATCTGAGGTGTCGTCCTATGGTCTCATGCGGTGTGGTAGGCTCTGTGAAGGGCCGTCTGGTTCACGACCACCCTCCTACCGAAGTCCGACGCCAAACAGCTTGCTGTGTTCCGTCAGTGCATAGGAGTACCAGTGCCTTATAGGCATTTTCTGGGTTAACTCGCTCCATCGTCGACTTCAAAAAAAAAAAAAAACTTTCGCATTTATAATATTAGCAGGGTATGTACAGACAGCAGCATGTCAGGTTACCCATTTTCACAACGAAAATCGGCGCTATTACGAGCGAGATAAGGGCGACGTCAAGTTCAACATTTATAGCCTGATTTGCTGCCGAGTGTACCTATTTACAAAAGTACATATTTACGAAAAGTAGTACAAGCTTTGCTTAGTTTGGGGTAAGATGGCGCTATGTAAATTGTCGAAGAACATTTATACAAGGCTTTAGGTAAATCTCTTTCAACCTCGCGGGTGCTACATCACTCCATGAATCTGAACAACTTTTCCCAAGGAACATAGGTCAAAATACGAAAAAAAAAATGTTGGTCTCCCAAACAAAATGCGCTATAATGCTGATGAAGTTTGTATGGGAACTCAATTTTTTTTTGTATTTTGACCTATGTTCCTTGGAAAGTTGTTCAGTTTCATGGACTGATTAACCACCCGAGAGGTTGAAAGAGATTTACCTAAAGCCCTGTATATCTACTATCGGAAATTTATTATCTTGCCCGTCACATGTTCTGTCTGTAATTAAAAACCCTTTGAATCCTCAAAGTAGCATCAACTACGTAGTGCACGATATTTTGTCAGTTAAGTTGTCACTTAGTTATACTGTTCAACGAATATTATCGCAAATTTAAAATTGGAAGGTATAACTCCAGCCTTAGTAGACAATAGCAAAAGAGAAGCCTAGTAGCGATCGCTGATAATCCCAAAGTCTATTTGGTGACATTTTGAAGTATGTCAGTCAGAGTAGAGGCATCTTGTCGTGACGCGCGAAGTGGCGACGTCGTGAGCCAAATTAATTAAAGCAAAGACACAAAACTAAAGCTATCACGATTGGATTGGTGGGCTGGATTCATGTGGATGTGACTTATAATCTCTTTTAGCAAATTTAGAAGTTTTTATTCGAATTATGGTCTGTTTGTCGTCAAATCAGTGTTAGGTACCAAAAGCACAGAATAGAATAAATGAAAGTGTGGCTGATGCTGTCTTTTTTATCTTATTACAATTTTGCCATACGACTTTGTCTATTTTCTCGAATGTGTAAAACAAAATGTGTACTTATTACTTTAGTGGGGTGTGCTAAAATACTTTAATTCGAAATTATGACAAATATGATCTAGGTATCATCATGCAGAGATGAGTTCTTTAATAACAAAATCGTACGTTATTTACAAAATTGAAGTAGAAAAATAAAATGCATGGTCACTAGAATTTGTAAATTGCTTAGTTTGTTTCTATCTATTCATGAACCATATCATGTACATTTAACCCTTTAAATGGCTATAAAATTAATGACTTACAACACGATAAAAAAGGCTTATCCATAGCGCAAAACTCTCATAAAAATCTCGACAAGGGCCACCGCTGAGTGGCATGAGTCTCAACACGCCAACCGTCACATTTCGAAATACAATATGCTAATTAACATCACCCTTTTTTGATTTGCTCTACGAATTCTCAGGAACGAATGCAAATTCGCGAAGTGAACAGTACAGGAAATATACCGCAGTATGTTACTACATTCTTATCTTAAGTGAACCTATGAATAATCCAATCATAATTTGTATTGAGGTTTTTTTTTAATTTTCTTCTTTCTGTATCGTGTAGATTGTATGGTGAATAAATTTATTTTTCTTTCTTTCTTTCTTTCTATTTAATCAAGTGTGTGGCTAACTAGTGTGTACCCTGATTTGAGTTAATGATTGTGTCAACAGCCGGGATCGACGGTCGCCACGATATACCAACGTGCCTTCCGTGCTCTCCGAAGCACGAAAACGATAGTGATAATGCAATTTTGGTCACTCATATCGTTCTCTGCCCCTATGTACGTTGCTTAGTCTCAATGATCGGTTCAGATCGGCGAGCATGACTGGAATATCAGCGCTTCTTTATATTAGAGGTATTTGGTCGTCCTAAGTTATGCTCTCCAAGCTACAGGATCCTCTCACATCACATTTACCGAGTCAGCAGGCCATTTGGTGGTTTATCAACTCTCTCTGTGTTGGTCAAGTTCGCCACATAAGTATGTGGCAAGTGCTTGTACTTGTACGCTTTCATTTCGCCGATGATTTTTAGTTCAACTACAAAACCTTCTATTTATTGTTTAGTTCTTCTGAATCTTCCAACTTATTCTTAAGTTACTTAAATACATACTAGTAAATGAAAGTACAGTCTATAGTTGTCTTACTGCATTCAAATTCTATAAACTTCAAGTGAGCTTTAATTACGTTTGGAACAGTCGACGACTGCAGTGTTAAAGTAAAGATGCAGTTTTAAGTATTGTTCTTTGCTTGCTTTTGCGCATCGCTCATGTCTTACAATTTGAGTAAGCAAACTTAAAGTGAAATGACTATTAAAGTTTTATTCTCTGCTGTTTATGCTAGGGTTGTTCCACATCTCTTGCTTCTGAGATTCATTGAAAACCAATTATGTCGGCTTCACGACTAAATTTTCAAAAAACACCACTTTTTTTCATACAGAAACCAAAACGCCCACATTCTGTCTAGAATCTGATATTTTATTTTAGCCTTGCTTCATAGGTGGTAAGTTCGTGGTGAACTAAAATTAATAGTTTCAAATATACCAAACAAGTAATTAATAATCATCAACGGCAAATGCGAACCTTGTGCTCGTCAAGTTAATGCGTTGGTAGACACGACACACCATTCAAAAGATAACATCAATACGACACAATCAATGCAACATCAATAAACTTGAAATCTCAAACCAAACTGTCCCCCCAATCAACAATGGAGGCGACATTTAATTCTATCCATCATCTCGAACCCAAAAAGGGTTGAAGTTCATTAAAGGACGCATTCCTCAAGTATTATTCTTTGGAAACTGGTAATAAAAATAATAACAAGGCGGCCACCCTGCCAAGTGCTATCAGCTCCATCTGTTGTCGCTTCGGACAAACTCGCCTAATGAACGATGATAAATCATATTCGAGAGGCGGTTTTGAGTCGTATCCATACAACGCTCGCAGCGCTCGTGAATCTTTTCTTTACCTGCGCTTTGCCGTACGTTGATGACTTCATTCTATGATTCTTAAGTTTTAATGTCTTTACCGCAGCAATGTATTTGGTAGTTAGTATTCTGTTCATATCATCTGAGTAAAATAAAGGTGAACTGGTACAGGAGATCTCGCGCCCCGTGTCTCTGCCCGTACACCATTGTGCTTACTAATGATTTTATGCAAATGCAGCCTCTTTAGATCGAAGTCTTAGCGCGATCTCGACCGTCAGGTACCCAGCTCATTATTAACCATTTGAATTATTGCTCGGGCATTTTTAATCATATTTAAATGTTCCTTTATAAAAGTTTGACACTCTTCTCTTTGTAGAGCCAAAATCGAATTTTTAGTTTGGATGTTAAATAAAATAATCTTGGTTTTGTATACTAATGTAAAGCCATATGAGTTTTTGTTAAATGTACTTACGTACTTCATGAAGATAAGACGTCTAAAAAAAGTGCAGAGTTTGTTAATAAGCCTTATCTTTTAATTATAAAGCCTTTTGATAGTTTGATAGTAAGAGAAAGAAACAATAATCAATACTTAAGTTTAGTTCAGGACTTGAGTCTCATACGGGCCCAAGTAACACTAATTTACAAACGCGGCTTACACCTAGTTGCAGAAACGTTCAATAATGTTAAAGCTTCCTTAAATGTAATGCCGTCCTTATTTACGCCAACAAAACGGAAAGTGATAGTATGATATTTAAAGAAACATTAACTTTAATGGACGTCTCTGCTAATGAGTGTTAGAATTAATTAGTAAAATCTATCTTTTGAGTGTTGCATCAAAAAATTGTCTTGAGGTAAATTTCTCGTAAAAATTAGTATTGCACCATGGTATTTGTGCCTGCAAAGTTTTCTCAGAAAATTTGCGTAGTGTTTTCCCGTGATACCTATTTAAAAGGAAAATCAAATGAATTATAACTACACGTGAGATAATTAATATTATCTGCATATGCATTGGTATTTAATTAGTTCCGTGACTGGGTTTGAATGAATTGGATGACGCATTGGTTTTTCTCAAAATAATCACTGACAGGTGAGTAATTATTTGAACAGGATAATTGTTTTAATGTGGATATAGGAAAGATATTGATATTTGAAATAGGAAGAGTTGATAGATAAATCGAAACAAGGGAAATCATTCGAACGGCACGGTACGTCACGCCAAAATTTGTATTACCGTGGTCCCCTATTTTCCCAGCTTCTAGTATTACAAGTACATAGAAAGTAATGGTAATACAATTTTGCCATGCCGTTTTCCAATCATAAAAAGGCCTATTACGTATGATTCATTGAAAAATGGCATCTACAATCGTGAATTTTCCAACGTCTGAGTATTTTAATTAACATTAAGATAGAGAATGGTGAACTTTAAAAAATAAATTGAATATAAGTATTTGGCCTCATTAATAGTTCTACTACTCAGCCTCTTAAACATTCATCTGTAAGGAATGTTATTTCCAAGAAAAAATTGTTAAGACACCGTTTAACAAACCCACATTCTACCGACAAAGAACAAAGGAAACTACTCATTAGTAAACCTTAATCGTATAATTACCTCCTACCGTTGACAAAATATGCCTAAACTCATAAAAATAAACCTTTTTGAAAATGGTACTTACGTCGCTATTCTTTAAAATGGTATGAATATACAAAGAGTCGGTATTTAAAAGATCGTAAGTGAGTATCTCAATAAAATCTGCAAGAAGAATGACAAAATGATTGATTAACTAACTGAACGGTAGCAAACACACTTTGAATTTGAACTCGGGTTAGTATTTCGCTAATGTCCATGAGAATCCATCGTGGGAAAATTTACTTCGTGGTTCGAAATTAATGAGTGAAGTAATTTGAAAAGAACGATGACTAATGCTTACCAAGCATTGAACGTAGACAAAGAAACAGTTGATTGTTATAAGACCGTTGATAATTTGCAGACAGAAGATCTTTGTATGTGAAACATGCGCTAATTGCTGCTGGTGATTAAAGATAAAAATAATAAATCTTGATGATATCACACTTGGTCATCTTATAGTAAACCAAGCATATAGATAGATAGATAGATAGATAACAGCTTTATTCACTCCAATAACACACATCAAAACACATAAACAAAGCAATAAGAAAAAGTTAAAAAATTAAAACAAAATTAAAAATACTAAGAATCAGTCGACACTGAGTGTCAGGAGTGAAGAGGCGCTGACTCAGCATTATGCTGCAGACAAAGACTACAGCGCTGATCTTCCGTCAGGACCTTGATATAGTTTTAGCATATCATGTGTCTACTACATAAGGCACTTATATGGGGTTATTTCCTCACCCAAGACCACATCTAGTACTTGCCCTATTTTCTATTTTTAAAAAAATTAAGCACAACTTGAGGAGTGATTCTTCGTATCAAACTGAAAAAATGTATCCCAGGAACCTATATTACATTATTAAAAAAATAAAAAAACTTTTCTTTCAGATCTTTTTTTTGGTAATATTCCTTGCAGATAATAGTTCAGATAAGGGCTAATTCACATCCATAATATTCACTAACTAACTTAATGGCACCCAATATTTAATAGATTTTAGCACTTAGAGACCCAATTAATAGAGATTTTAAATCAAAAGTTAATGTCAAGGAGGCGTTATTTTATTAAATAATTTTATTTTTAGAAAATAAACGCTATACACTCAAAGGCCCACACTAAGGTTTTCCCTTGTGTCGTGGGTCCCTTGGAACACACATAAAGACCAACATAAACACCCATGACCCGAGAACAAACATCTGCTTTTTACACAAATGTTTGCCCCGACTGGGAATCGAACCCAGGACCCGCCGATCAAGAGGCAGCGTCACTACCACTCGACCAAACCGGCCGTCAATCTGATGGATCTGATTTAATTATCCAAGATAAAAATAAGTGGTACTGTAAGTCATACGAAGTGATAGTATTATATTAGCACCAACATGAGGAAACGGTGCAATGAGAAAGTTATAATGATCAACATTATGTCCCTAACCAACAGATAGCACGAGTTGACTAATAAGCTTGGAATTCCACCTACTTCTCACATTGCTATCGCAAATTATTAATTGGCGCCCTATTCAATGCTGCAAATCATTCTTGAGATTATATTTTTTTCTGTTTTAAGTTTGCGAAGTTGTTTTCGCATTTAATACTACACTGTACATTTTTATTAACATTTAAACATGATGTCTACACTAAAAAAATCAAGTCTAAGTATTAAGGTTAATTCAAAGAAGTTATGGATTTATGTATTCCTTTTCGGGATATATCGATCGTTTAAGTCATACCGTTTTAAAAAAAAAATTACCTGCATATTTTCTGTTGAAAATTTCCTTTATAAGCCAGAATTTACAGACTGTCTTGTATAATGTTCGTTATTTCACTAAACTAAACTTCTGTTTAAAAATTAAAAGTATTTCAATTAATAAAGAACTCTAAGTCTATTAGTTTCTTCTTTTCATTTCCAATCTCACCCTGAGGACAAGTTTTAACATTTACTATCTGGTGTCAGTATGGCTCTTCTGCTATAATCAATGGCTTTTTATAAAAAAAACAACGGTTTGCACTCCGGGAGTGCCGGCAGAAGTGAAAACTTGAACATATACATGTTACTTCCGTGCGCTCTAAGAAGTTTTCACTTCACCCTCCGTCTTACGAATTTTCAATCAAGGTCACGTGACCCTGATGCGAGTTTAACATTTTTTACCCATCCAAAAAGTGTACAACGACGCTAAAGAAGTTTTCACTTCAAAAAAAATTCGATTTTTTGTTCAGTTACTGGGTTTGCAACTTAATTTTTAGCGGTGGTTCTAGCAGTCAAGGGCTGTAATCAAATGCATGAAGTTTCGTTATATACACATGTATACGCTCACGCCTATCATCCCCATTGGGGTAGGTAGAGCATCAGTGGTTTTACCACTTGATGCCACGTTTGACATACATTTAGAGGGCTCGTAAGATCTCAATACGTTTTGTTAGCTCTCAATTTTGCCACCTGAATAGTCACTATTGTCTTAGTAATGCCATTGAAAAGCTATTGGTCAGTAAAATCGTCATCCTGTATATTTTTGCACGCTGAGACTCTTACACCGATAAAAGTTAAAAAAAATTGTATTATTGCAGTTAGTGTTAGGTTATTTCACAATCATATAAAGGACTAAGTATGCTAGTAATTTATTAGGCCTTCATATTTCTAGCTTCTGGTTTTCACAGTATTGTACTATTAGAGTTTCTATAATTTCTTAAGACCAATCGTGTTTGCAATATTATGTTTCATTCTATTGTATGTGTTCATATTAATTGCGCCTATGTGAGTTGCTATTATTTAATCTGTGCCAGAAGACGTTTGACGAACATTTCTGCCAAGTTTGATTTGTGTGTTTGTGGCTATCTGAGTTAGATTACGAAGACATTACAATTATTTCTATTTTGTTACCGTATCTCAGAAAACCATGTGTTTCCGAATTAAAACAAAATAATAACAAATTATGTTATTCAAAATTTAAATTGTTGTCAACATGAAAATTAAAACGAAAAAACACTGAAGTAGGTACGTAGCTCTGACTACAAATTATTGTAGGCGATAATAAAAAAATAAACTAAAAAGGTCAAAATGAAAGTCTTATAGAATCAACGTGACATGATTAACATGTTTGAAATAGAGGTGTGTATCAATGTAATTTTTTTGTATTTTCTTTTTATCGGGTAGGTATTTATGAAATACGCTGTATACTTACTAAAAAGAATTGATGTACTAGTGAAGGCTTGTCAATAACGGTCTACATTAGTCAGAGCCAAACAAAGATTCACAATTCAAAATCTTTTAATTGGCTACAGTATGACGACAGACGATGACTTGCTTAATCCATCTTAGTGAAATATGTTTTAAGAGCTGATAAAAATATGTATTAAGTAATCTTAGAATGACAGCTGCTTACAAAGAAATTTTGACTTTTTTTTCCTCTGTTTTGATACGTTATAAAATTGAAGGCTATTTTCGGTCTGCAAAGTTCTATATAACTTACGTTATAAACTTTCGCAGTTTTTGATGAAATGTTATATTCAGCTTGAGGCTTAACTATAAAAATTGTAATCTCTTTGCTATTTTCTGTCTTTTGTAAATCATAAAGATAAGGTTATTATGTCAGAAGAAAAATATAGAAAGGTACTTCCTTTTAGTAAGAATTTGTTTTAGTAGTGTAACTCTGGTGAATGAAAATTGAACTTAATTATATCTTAAAAATGAAATGCAGGGCCCTGACTCATAGATTTATCAACGGTCAGCTCAAATTGGACCTAAAAAGCTAGAAAGCTGAAATTTTGCAAAAAAGTCCCCAACAACGATATTGACAAGGAATAAGGACGGATTTTACACAATTTCCACAAAAATGAATTCCGTGGTATCTTCTAGTACCTTACTAAAATAAGATAGAAGGTGTTGTATTAACTCTATAAACTTCCAATCGTAGATTCCATTCTAATCTGTCACGTCTATGAGGTCGGTCGGTGTAAAGTTCATCAATGCTGAATTCAATTATCGATTACACCATTGTTGTCCGTTCGTTCGATTTATATTTAAATACCACACGTTTACTAGGATCGTATTGTGAAATTAACAAGGTATATTTATTGTGATTTGACGGGCAATCGACCGCCTGGGTGGTTTTATCTACTCTTGTTAGTATAATTGAAAGGTGGTTTTAGCTTTTGGTGTTAATTTTGTTAAAACTGATTTCGTGTTTGAATTTTAAAACAACTGTTTATTTGTATTTTTTTCTGTTTTGACTTTAAGCTGATTAATAGTAATTTTGAACTTGCTTTATAAGATCGGACTTATAAATAGATAGAACCGATGCGAAAACCTGGTTTACTACATGGTTTTTGATAAAACTTTACACTGACAACGCTTTTATAGATCAGAAGAAGTATATTAAGTTATTTATTATTCTAAAATCACAAACAAAGTTACGGGCGAAAAGTTAGTGTAAGAGTTGTATTTTTTTTGCACGTATCTTTTACTTCTATCAATCTTTATATGTATTTATTATATTTATTTGAAAATGTTAAGTATGGCTTACTTAATACGATAACAACTTGTTCCTTATAAAACGATTAGCTAATTTTATTTAAAAAAATAAAAACAAACAAAATCATAATATAGAATATAATCCCTAATAAATCTATCAAAGAATCAGTAAGCAACAGAAGCTCCAATTAGTCGAGTGCGTTGTCACATAAACAAAAATGTATCGCCCCTGAGCCGACCGAGAATTTTCCTGGTGGTCTGTCCACTTGTAATCTGTCATCTGGACTGTCAAATTACTAACGGGCGAGCGACCGATTGGCTACTGAACTTGTTTGTAGATAACAGCTGCAGTTCGTCGATAGCGATGTAGATGAGTTAGGTGAGAGGTTTTCGGCTAATGCCTCTGGGAGGCTTTTGTTTTGTTATTTGATTTTTTGTTTTGTTTCTTAAAATTAGATAGCACACTGACACAAAAAAAATATAGTAATGCGTTTTCTTAATCGTTTCTAAATCACAACACAATTAATTGTCCTTCAGCATAAGTTAGTTTAGTAGTTAGTATATTTAGTGCTATTGATTGTCTTTTAAAAAACTTAAAAATACAGGGCTCTGCAATCAATTTACTTAAAATAACATTTTAGTTAAAGCACACATGTATAATGCAAACATTTTATTGCACATAAACAAAGATAGAAAGAAGAAAAAAAATAACCAAGATGTTTTTTATGGAAAGAAAATCTAAAGTCGCAATTCCATCAACATTACACAGAGCCAAGCTACAAACTGGAGAAAATTGGTCAAGTTACGTATTGGTTTCTTACTGTTTCTAAAGGAGGCCCGTGCCCCTTGATGGGGACACAAATGGGCTAATGACGACAGCTTGGTTAATAATTTAATAGGACTGTAGGTACCTAATATCTATAAAATAACTTCATTTAACTGGAATGTCCTGTCTGCCAACTAATCAAATCTTTGTCAATGCACAAAATAAAAAGAATGAATGTAGGCGTAACCTCACAGAGACACCTGATTGTGTCTTTTTTTAACACGGAATGTTAATTAATTTTTGCTGTCAACCGTAGCCAAACAAAATGTAATGATTCATTGGGTTCTTAAACGCGAGGTACCTTGTCAGAATGATAACTAAAGTTTTGGGAATAGAATTGGTTTTATAAGGTGTTTTGGCAGTTTGAGTAATGATTGTGTGATTTCGATTAATTTGTTTATGTTTTTTTGTTGATTTATAAAAATAGTAGCTTCCCGGCCAGGACTTCGTCCCGGTGGGTATTTTGGGGACGAATTATACCTATAACCCTTTATCTTGAATCAGTGCATCCATTGGTGTAAGCCGTATGAAAATCCGTTCAGTATTTTTTGAGTTTATCGTGTTCAGATAGACAGAGGCGGCTGGGGAATTTGTTTTATATACTTAGTATGATAAATGTCCACCAACCCGCATTCGGCCAGCGTGGTGGACTATGGCCTAACTCCCCTTCGTGTTTCGAAGGAAGGGCAGTGCCCCTCGGTGGGGACGTATACAGGGTGTTAAGTAATTCGATCTTATCCTCTCGGGTGGTAAATCAGCCAATGAAACTGAACAACTTTCCCTAAGAACAAATGCCGAAATACGAAAAAAAATTTTTAACAAATCATTTTGTATGGGAAGTAAAAAATTTTTTTTCGTATTTCGGCATTTATTCTTGGGGAAAGTTGTTCAGTTTCATGGACTGATTCACCACCTGAGAGGATAAGATCGAATTACTTAACACCCTGTATATGGGCTGGTAAAAAAAAATGATAATTTACTGATACTAACCAATTTCCAGTGTCCATATGTAGTCAAAAAACTCTACGTGTAGGTAATAAACAATAAGCAATAGTTTTTTTTCTTAATTATTAGTCTGAGTTATTTATTAATTAAAGTAATAAAAAAAAAATCGAACCTCATTCTGAACCAGCAACTGCCAGGCTAACATAGACGCGTGTCATAATCTTGTCATGTCAATAGTTCTACCTGTTCCGCACTAACGCTATACGATATAACTAGAGGGCAGAATTATACGACAGATATTTATGTAGTTAGTCCGCTTTTGTTATTTGAATACGTGTTCAATTAAGGTCCAATTTCACCATACTCTGTTAGTTAGTTAATCCACAGTTAAGAAATTAATCAGACAAAACGTCAAACAAAACGTATGAAAATGACGTTGTCAAATCTCGGGTTAGCTGTTAATCGTCTGTTAAATAACTAACAGAGTATGGTGAAATTGGGTCTAAGATATATATATTTTACCATGTTATTGATTTTTTTCCCTGTTTTGTACACTTTTGCTCGCTTCAGTAGTATAAATTTCTCTGTCACTTAGGTTAGCTGGAGGAGAACTCATTTTGAGTTAAGCTCGCCATTGTATATCCTGTTCTCTGTAAAATGTTTGTTTAAATTTTTGTGTACAATAAAGTATAAATCACGCGTCCATAGCTGTGCCTGTTACACTTTAGTCAAACAATTAGTAAGTTCATTGGTATAAAGTGCGTTTAATAAAAGGGACTTATTACAAATTGGCACTTGACAAAGACTCGTTTGAATGCAATTTTTTACCATTGCATCAATTTACTCAGTACTTACGAAAATTAACTTCAATCAGAAGTACAATAAAATAAAAAGCTTTATATACAGGGTGTAATGGACAGTTTAGCAAAAACTGAAACCCTGAATTCAGACCATCATTTTGAATGATTTTCTTGGGAAATTTTTCTTAGGATTTTTTTGATTTTTTTTTCATGTTCATTACTATTTTCTGCTTTAAAATTAAATGATGTATTCGTGTACACTTCATTTTGCAATAAAACATACTTATAACAGTGTAAAACACGAAAACCAACAAGGTCATCGCATTCTGCCAGCAGCGCTAAAATTGTAAGATTTTAGAAAATGTTCACAATTTTTTTCTGAAATTCACTGTGAATTAAATCCTAAAAAAAATCTCGGTCCCCAATTAATAATCCTAAAAATCGAGAATAAAAGAAAATTATTCCAACAGTCCAGAATACAATAAATAGAATAATCAATCAAGAACAAGACTAAGAAAAGTAAACATAACGAGCAGTGAGAGGTCAGAAGAATCTGCACACTCATAATTCCAGTGATTTCTTGTCATTATTCATCTTCAAATAATAGTTTGCACCCCATAGCTTACGCGATCTTAACTTTTACAAAGGGCACTAAGGTAAACGAAGTGAATTTTGTATAGTTAGGCTCGTAATTAATGTTCAGTAAACATTTGAAGTAGGTATGACGTACCTACTTAAAATTAAGTTTGAATTTTCAATTTTTTTTAGATTTATTATTTAATTATCTTACTGCCACATTTGTGGCAATACAAATGTTAAAATAAAATAAAAATATTAAAATAAAAAGACAGCAAATTTTATTAATGTTAATATTTTTTATTTTATTTTTATTTCACCCCACTTTTCACGGCCTCCTGTCGCTTTCGGGGTCTACCCCAACGGCGTTGCCGTTGTCGATCAGTGTAAAAATTGTGAAAATCAGTTCAATACAATTAGAATCTAAGAAAAAAACAATTTCTCAAACTCTTGTTGTATTTCTTATATTCATTCAATTGTCAGCCATCCGTCAAACGTCCGTCTCTCACATTGTTGTTTTTCGTATCAAAATTCTGACTGAATACGCTGCTTTGGAAAACAGTTATATGTTCAAGGAAGCGTTTTATTCTAAAGTCGTATCCTAAAGCATTTCATAAATTTGCTAAATTATATTGCACAGACTACTTTAAAAATACTTGAGCTTGATATTTTTGATTTTATCATGACTGTTCACGAATGATTGCAAACTTCATGCTCTTGAATAAATCAATTCCATAATCTTGTACAAAATGTCAACAAAATCATATATTGACATGAAGCTTTCGAAGATGTTTTATAAAAATAGCCCAGAATTATGCATTTAACAAATAAAAGTCTCACACAAAAATAAAACTTCCAAATAAATTATTAAAATTAACATACCTCAACCAATATTCCTCTCCAACTGTACTTCCCAGCAAGACGCAATTCCATCCACACTTTCATTAATTATTCAAGTTAGATAAGACACTGCATCCTTAATGACTTTGAGACGTGGTCCATTGCTCATCCACGTGTGACTGTACAACCTCTTGCTTTTATTTCTCGAGTGCCATCATTAAGCTTTCTGGTACGATCAAGAGGTTTTTTTTTAGTAAGACTGTACATTGTTTTGTTTGGTCAAGTTGTGAGAAGTGTATTGTTTTTGGAAAGGAAGTATTATGGTAAAGTTATGGTAAGTTTCAAGTAAGGTTTATTTTTTATTATAAGATGGGTTAACTCTTGACCTCAATCTGGACCAAGGTTATAGATGAGGTCGACGATGGAGCGAGTTAACCCAGAAAATGCCTATTAAGGCACTCGTACTCCTATTCACCGACGGAACACAGCAAGCTGTTTGGCGTCGGACTTCGGTAGGAGGGTGGTCGCGAACCAGACAGGCCTTCACAGAGCCTACCACACCGCATGAGGCCATAGGACACCTCCGATTCAGAACAAATGGAGGTGTCGTTGCCTGGGGTGGATTAATAGGAGACAGGTCTCATTTGTGTTTCCTTAGTCGCCTCTTACGTCACCCACGGAAAGAAATGGGGTGGTGTTATTCTCAACCAATCACCACACGGCAGAAGGTTTTATTTTGTGGAAATCTTTTTAATGGAGATGTGGCAGATGATACCTTAATTTACTTGGCAGTGGGATCTCTTATGCTAAGAAATACAAGACCTTTGTCTATGGCAAGAGAGTTGCAAGTTTTGATCATCATGTTTTCAGCCATTTCTTTATTGATAAATGTCGTGTGTAGATTTCAATCCGTTTTCTGTAGTTAGCTACCAAGGCTAAATTACTTTAAAGAAATTAGAATAAGTTTTAAAATGAAATGTCAATTATAGAAGGGCAAGGTAAACAATGTGTGAGTGTGTGTGTGTGTGCGTATGGGCTTAGAGATGCAAAAATAAATTTTCTACATAATATTAAACAACTTAAAATCAACAAGAACTCACTGAGGTTAAATAAGTTTGATAATATTGAAGCTAAAAGAATAGTGCCTGGCTGGAATACCAAAAAAGATACATCATACAAATACGAAGAATCTCATTAATAAAAAACAAGACCAAAATCAGGACTCCCAAAACTATCACTCTAATAAAGAGGGCTTAAACCAAACGAATCAAGAAAAAGGGACAAAAAAACATTAAAAGTGAAATCCTCAGAGCTTTGATTGACCACAAATCAATATTAATGATCAGAACCAGCGGGTGTTCTTGGGTCTACCGCTGTCCTTATTATCCTTAGTGGAGTGAGTAGGACGGATACTGTTTGGACACCTCGCCCTTAAAACGTTTTAAGTGCTAAACGAATAAAACCATTAATTACAAGCAATTCAATGTACATATTGAATTTATTCAAATGGTGATAAATGGTCGAAACAAGAGGTGCGAAGAAGGCCCTTTGAGTCTGTATGGAATGCTTGAGGGTGATGTAGTATCTCATGCTGTAGACCTTTTTAATTGTTCTTTTGTTTGATGGTTTAGCCCTAAGATATATTTATCGATCTGGTTTGAGTGTTTCATCGAAGATTATTTCTAGATCTTTACAAATACAATCCTTACTTATAAATATATATATATATATATATGAAAAAAAAACCTACTTAATAAGTATATATATATATTGTTTTTTTATTTATATAATAAGTATTTATTTATCTATCTATTTAATATTATAAACGCGAAAGTTTGTATGTATGGATGTTTGTTAGTCTTTCACGCTAAAACGGCTAGATCAATTTTGATACATTTTGTATGGAGGTAGCTGACACTCTAGATTAACACATAGGCTACATAATTTTTCCAAATTCTCATGGGAACCAAGTCCCGGACGGAAAGCAAGTAGAATGTACTTTATTCGTTTATTATATACACTAGGAAATAACAAATATTTTTTACAATAATTTTGATTCCATGTATACAAATTGCTTAATAATGGTTTTTCCAGGCAACCTTTAGTGTGCCCTTAACTTTGTAACTACACACACCGGCACATTTAGCGGAACAACTTCTGTTTTTCATACAATCGACTTAGCTTGGGAATTCTAAAAATATACGTTTTACGTGCGTAACTGCACTGTTTTTATGCAAATAATTTTTTAAAATGGTCTTCTCTCTTTTTTTTACAAAAACTGACAAAAAGCCTAAAATCTCTCATGTAGTCAATAGAAGAAAAAAAACTCTTTAAACTTTTCATACGAGTTGTATGAAAAGGTTTTTGCAATGTTATCTTTTGGCCTTGCGGCACATTCTTGAAAACTGTTTGTATGTTTTATATTTGATTTTAACAGACAAACATTTTGGCCTAAACTATGCGTAAAATTTTAATAACAGCATCAATTAAAAATCTCAATTTATAAACTCTAAAGTTGACTTGATTTTATGAAAAACATAAGTTGTTCCGCTTAATTTGCCGGTGTGTGTAGATATCATTTACTTTGTCGTTACATTAATCTAATAATTAGTTTGAGAAGGATACCTATCAGTATTCCCATTATCTATTTAAAATAATAAAATCGAAGTACCTAACTTTAATCAAAGTCAAAGTCAAAAGTGTTTATTTCATTTAACATATAAAATGATACTTGAACACGTCAATATTATGAATTACATTAGCACTTTTGGCTTTGCGCCTATTCGCAAAGGTGCAGTCTTCCTCAGGAGAAGAATAGGCAAGAAACTCCGAGGGTCGCTCTTTTTAAGTCAATCATATAAATTTTCTTACTTTTAATTTTAATTGACTTAATATCTAAATAACTCTGGAGCTGAGCAATTTATTCCCATGGTTGCTTGTCTAACAGATAATCCGAAATTCTATAATAGCCCTTTTTACAAAGTTTTTGTTTAATTATCGTCTTAAATTTTTCTAAAGGTAGGTTTTGAATACACATGGGAATCTTATTGTAGAAGCGTATACATTGACCCATAAAAGAGTTTGTTACTTTGTAGAGACGGCTGTCTAGTTTCATTGTAATGCATGTTTCATTGTTGTATGTGAAATGAATAAATCTGTATTTCCGTATTTTTTCGTTCCCAAAAAGCTGTCACGAAAATCCAGCGGATTAAAACAATCCCCCAGATCCAGGGCCGCACTTATTAGTCCAAGCCCTCGTTAGAGAGCCCACAAATCTCCACTAAACTCGCACTGTGACAAACACAAAAACCATAAAATTAAATTAATGCCTTTCCACCACTTTGCCGGGTAGAGGAAAACTACGGCGAAAGAAAGAGACAAGGAATAAAGAGGAACAAGTTTGTAAGTTGCTGTTATTGTTTGTTAGAAATTATTTGAATCTAAGTGGTACCTGTAAATTATATAACGTAATGTACTCAAAATTTAAATATTCAAATGTAATATGCAAAATTGAAATATAATAGGCGCCTTTGAAAATGAATCAGACTAATTTTATAAAAATAGAATTGGATCCTTCTGTTTTTATACATTTCCATTACAACTTTTTATGTATTGTTTTTTAGTAAATATTATGATTTATTTTTATTGTCTAGTTGCCACTCTTCTCAAGTTAATGACGTTATTACTTTAGCATTATTATCTAAAATTAAATGTGACGTCTTGGAATTCTGACATATTTATACTTTCAACTGATACCGTAATTTTAAAATTAATGTTTTTCAACTAATTTTCCTCTTTCTCTTAAATTATTAAAGTTATTCATTCTCAGAATTATTATTCTCAAGTCGCACCGCCTGGTTATGGAAAAGTTAAGAAAATCAATGTTGAACTTCTGAACGAAAAATTGCTGAACTCACAACTTTGTTCATTAAAACTGAAGAGTTTCCTCGAGTGAGAAAATGAGAAAAGTCCTTTGAAAAATATGTGGGAATTATTTAAGAAGGAAAAGTAATCTCTTTCAATTTTATGAACATTATAGAGCTTCGCTTACTTCGAAGTTTGGCTGACTACTAGCGCCATCTAGCGACGGATAGCGGAACTAAATGTATTTACAACAAGGTTTTTGAGACAAACGAATTTAAAACTACATAAAGGAACACCGTTATGGCTTTGTTTTAAATATTCAGATAGAATAAAGTCTGAAATTTTATGAGAAATCTGGTATTTCTTATTGAAAATCAGTTTTCGGTTTGTGGCTTCATTTACATTGTGTTTATAAGTATTTATTGCTACTCAATGAAGTTTTCTAATTATCGGAAGGTATTCATAAAATTCCACTTTTTAATCGTTTTTTTCCAGTCGCGAAATTTGGTAAACAGATTGAAAAACTAATTTAAAATTTTCAAATACTTTGATAAAAGTTTCGGTAAGTAGCTTTACTTTACTAGATTGAAACACCTTAAAAACCTTGGTCTAAGAAACCCATCCCTCTATTAGGCAGGGCTTATCAACCTGGGTGTGGATCGATAACGACGTTTTTCTAATTAATTAAACCTATCCTATACACATTAAATGTTTACGACCCCTTATACTTGCCTTGATGAAGATTTCTTTGATAAAAACGCGATATAGGAGGAAATTGTGGCAAATTATGTACTTTGTTTAAAAGCAACTCAAAGGTGGTTTTTGCTTTTAAGTTATAGTAAGTAGATAGTTTAATGATTACTCCGTAATTTCAAATTACAGGACTTACAGCCAGACTGTATGTCAATCTTTAACTAACTGTATGTTAAGGTTTTTTATTCACAAGAAAATTGGATACCGAATCTCGATATTTCCTTTATTAAACGCAAACCAACTCCCTATTTTGAGAACACATAAGAAACCAAGAGATTTCCTGTGTGATATCTGTCCTTTGTTAGAAACGAAAATATACCCTACACCTCACACTATGAAGACATATTGCGTTCGCGTTTTTGAGCTCGCGATTCGACGTATTTACGTATTCACACTCGCATTACTCCTAGTACTACGTTCCAGATGAGGTCTGAGCGTGTGTGTCATTTGTATATGTAAGAGTCGTAAAGAACCAACCTAAATTGAGCTTCACCTCCTCCCGCACAATATGCAAAACAGGACAAAATTTGGATGACATATGCAACCAAAGGGGTCTGTTTGCAATGGTGATATACGACGTAGGCTTTTAGTCATGTGTGGGTGTGTTGGTATGCCAGTCGCCTCTAGGCGCGCAATAGACGGGGGTGGGCAGGGCAGCCCGAGAGGATGGGGTATAAAGGAAAACCATTTACATTTGAGCGATTCGTCCAATTTAAAATTCCTGCAAGATATCTTAGACACGGGTGCCATTCTTTTGAAGAGGCGAGCATCATGCAAGGGACATTCGTGTCTTGTATTTTGTTTAAGCTGTTCAGTTTTAGTTTAACGAGATTTTTAACGAGTTCTTTTTATAGAGTTCTTTTTGGTTAACCTTCCAAATATATTCGACGCAGTAACAAGATAAGATTGCTTTTGTATATCAAATTTTGGTGGAAATGAGGTCTCGGGTCAAAAATGTCAGCCTTCGGGTGAGTTACCGTTATGAATATGAATCTAGGGTGCGGGAATCAGTCAGGGAGCGTTCCATCAAAACGTCATAGGTCGCTCTCAGGACAAATTTGCCCGCTTGCCCACGTCCCGCGTTTTACGAGCCACGCCGACGAAGATTCAGCACCCAAGGGAGACATTCCGCCTCCAAAAACTTTACCCGTTACAAATTTGTTTTTTTTTCTGCCTTATCTGCTCCCCGCGCTTTTGGCAAACCTAATTCCGTATTCAAAAATATTTCTGCAAGTATTGTGCTCGTACGGGAACGAACGTTTTATTGCCACCCATATAACGTTTTAAAAGTTAGCCAGTTTTGCCACGCGGTCGCAGTTTCGGGTGTTCTATACTAGTCACTGTTATTTCGTAATTATGGTCCTATGATAAATGTTTTTATTGTGTTTTTATTTTCTGTTTTATTGGGCTTTTAGAAGTAGTTATACTAAGATATACGCTTCTAGTTTTATTAAGATATGGGTCTGTAAATCTTTACTTTTCGTATTAGTTTTTTGGAATAATAGGCATAATGTAGAGCAATCAGACTGGTAGGAGGGGTATTCTAAATAAGCTGCGCACAGTGAGTTCTAATCAGAAGAAACACGAACGAAACAATGCATTTGCCTTGTTACCTTATTTTGCATTCATAGAATTTTCTTAAGCGTTGTTCAGTAGGACATGGAGTTATAAAGGCAGCATATGGGTTCACCGTGCCATCCAATTTGCCATTCATATTTCGAACCCAATCGGCTGGAGTAATTTCAAAGGTCGACACGTTGATATACGGGCGTAAGTGCTGTAGAAGTGTATATATGATACACTAGACAACACAGAAATTGTACCTATATTTAGCACTTTAAACTTTATCTCAGAATACAAATGCTTTTGTAGTTCTTAATTTAGCTACTTGACAGTGTTTTAGTTGCAAGCTATAAATACAGTTTGTTGGTTTTTAATGGATATTGCTTGTAATATTAATAAAATGAAATCTTTTATTAGCGTACGTCTGAATTGGCTTTAAGGGTCAATCCATCCAGTTTTCATTTTTTGTTGATGCTGGTGATGTTCCATGTTTAAAATAAATTAAAAATAAAATTATGGTTACTGAATATTGTTGAACAAATATAATGTACTCACGACAGCACATCAGACTATACATGTTGACCTTGATATCGCCCTTATCTCGCTTGTAATAGCGGCAGCTTTCGTAGTGCAAATACTCCTGTCTGTACATTTTTATTTACCAACATGTTATTTATAAAAATAAAAATAAAATATGTAATAATATAATATGACGCTGCAGGTCAGTGTCACTGTCTACTGGAATCACAGCGTTAATTACGTTCAAATTATTTTGTTAAAGAAGTATAATAGAAAATGAAAATAATAATTTATGTTAGGAGTTGTCTATTTTTCACATAAGCAGAGTGCAGAATTCTAAAATATCTGCATGACAACAAATCACGTTTTGGCGCGGGCATATTCAGTTTCAATTTGATTTCCTTGCGAACGCTACCATTCCATTTTTAAGTAGCAATCACGACACATGATTTGCTATCCCTACATTTTGCTAAAAAGGTAAATAGGTTATGTTTTGTGCGTCAGAGTACTGGGCGAGTGGGTGTTAATTCTGACTAATCCTAGTTTTTTTTCTTATTCTAAATTGTGGATGTGGTCACATCAACAGGTAATCTTCCTGATTAATACCTTCTCCTTAAACTTGCGAGTTGTCATTTACCAGCACCTTTTTTACGTTTTTTTTATTACTCTATAGCAATAAGGTCGCCGGATTGTACACTACATCATGAACATTTGTTTTTGTTTAATGTTATGTTTTATGTTTTTTTTGTGTGCAATAAAGAGTATTGTGTGTATTGTGTAATCTCAAATAGAATTGGGTAGGCATGTCAGAGAACAAAATAATCGAAATAATTAACCAAATAAATTTTCTTGGACAGTCATCTAAAATTAAAGCGAGAGGCAGACCGCAATATGAGTAGAAATGTCACAGGATAGGGAGTCATGGAAAACAGCGAGGTAGGTCTTTGTCCAGCAGTGGGAATAGTACAGGCTACGTAAGATAATAATCGTTCTTCTAGTGCAACTCTATAATCTTTTTAAAATTTTGATTTGTCTGTTAAACATATGTATTAAAGGTTATATGTCGTAGTGGAAGTTTAAATGAAACCAGATTCTTCTAATGCAGAAAAAGGATTTATCCTTAATACTATAAATGCGAAAGTTTGTATGGATGTTTGTTTCGCTTTCACGCTCAAACGGCTGCGCCAATTTTGATAAAATTTGGTATGGAGGTAGCTGACACCTTAAATTAACGCATAGGTTTTCGCTATAAAACTAAGCTTTTCGCCCGGCGAAAAGTCCCGGGCGAAACGAGAGTTCTAAATAAATGGCTAACATAGCAAACACCGTGATAACGCCGATTATAGAAAAGATATATTTATATTTTATTATAAACTCTATGGAATATAAAACATATATACAGCCAGATATTATATCAACAATATGAAAAACAAAAGGTTCTAGTTCTAAGTAAGTGCAGAAATTAAAAAGTAAGTAATAATAAAAAAATATCAATAGATATATCAGAATCATCATTTGAATGCAAAATACGTACCTGGTTTCGTATTTACGTAGCAATTCTACAACCAGGTCTTTGGCCTACAATTTTATTACTGTCAAAGGCTTGCATTTACTAAATTTGATAGGTAAGTGCTTTTAGTACTTATAAATGGTACCTAGTTATTGTATTGTATAATAATGTTTCTACGATTCGTAAGCCTTGTATGGATTTTATTACCTTACTGCTGCAAATGTTAGTGTTCTGCTAATATTTTATATTTACGAGTAAATTGAAGGTAGAAATTGAATTTACTAATAGATATAAGTATGTAAAATTGGCCAAATTCTATGTCCAATAAATCTAATAAATGCTTCTGTCTGGTAAATCTATTAAGCTGTATGTATGTTTCACAATTTGTTAAAATAAAATAAATTAAATCAATACAAAACGTGCTAGTCTTATTTAATTATTTTTGGGGTTCCGTATATTTATAAAAAATATTACGCAGGATTTATCATGCCTCTGTCTGTCCTTTTATCACAGCTTTGATAACTTTCTCGTACGAAATTTTGTGATTTTGTTAGGATCTTTAGACTTTGGAGGTGAGTCTGGAAATATTATAAATTGTGAAATGATTGTAGATTTTATTTTTTATATTTATTACTTCGATGAAATACAGATTTATTCTTATCCCTAATAATCATTAAAAATTTAACTCGCTATCTCATTATCAATAAAAGGTATAAAATAATACATTTCATGTTGCGAGAAAATTATCAAACATTTATAAATGACCCTTGTTTTGTTTCATATGTCTTGATGTTTAGGGCTCTTTTTGTTTTTAAAGTCTAATATGAGACTGTCATGAAAGTAAATAGATGCCCCAAGACTCCCCAAAATCGAGAAAAAAAAATACCACTTAGTAATTTTAAAAACCTTCCTAAGTTACTGAAATAAGTCCCAATGAGACATTAAAGCCAAATTGACCTAGTAGATCGTTGAGTAAGTAGTGTCAGCATAACACGAAATTGCACATAAAACCATAGTTACAAAATCAGTCAGATTGCAAAGACAATAAATTAAGTATGGAACCACGCTTCGTCAATACTAAAATGGCAGTGCCAGGGAAGCTTGAAAGCCTATTATGTGAAATTGTCTGCAATTTCCTTCTATCCGTTAAACGATTTGCAAATGCCGATTTCTCATACGTCATAATTCTTTGGAACACAAAGGAATTGCAACTCACTTCTTGATATAAAACTTGTGTTTGCTCGCAAACGAGGCTGAAGGGGCGATGACGCAATCGGAGTTTTTAAAAAGGAAATTCCGATCGTGAAAGACGCATATTTGAAAAACTTTTTTTTAAATATAATTACTTTTCTCTCAACCCACCGGGTTGCTTTTATCCTGTGCTAAGACAAGAAAGTTCGAACGAACAAACAATACTATTACCCTATCTGCATATTTGCTTTTGTGCCTTGAAATAATATCGATAATTATTGTCCACGTTAAAAACGTAAGAATCAATTGATTTCAATCTCAACGATGCCTATCAGCGATTTAAATAAAGTCCATGCGGCCCGTGCCCCTCGGTGGGGACATATAATAAATGGGCTGTTAAAAAATATTTGATCGTTGAAAGAAGAAAAGACAACCTCAGGAGTATACTCGAACAAAAAAATAATTTTGAAAATCGGCCTTCAATTGGTAGATATGGCGTAAGAAACGTTTTTTTTAAGTCGTCTAAAAAATGAAGATTTTGTTTCTTAAACGATGATTTTTTTACGGTTGCCTGGAAGAAATTGCTCTAAGTATAGCAATAAGGCTGCCGCATTGTACACTACATGATTAATGTTTGTTTTTGTTTTAATGTTATGTTTTTAGCGTGCAATAAAGAGTATTTTATTGTATTGTATTTTTTTGTCTCACAAAACTATCATCGTGGACATTTTTATGAGTAAATAAATAAATAATGATGATATATACCAGGGGTGGCCAACTTGATTAGACCCAAGATCTCCTGTTTACTAATGAAACCCTGTGCAATCTACCAATTACATACTTCTTGAAATTTTGAATGAAACAGCATATTTCAGTGCACAATCATGTACCTAGTATTTTTTATTATATTAAGAGAAAAAACATAAATCTGAATTTTTATTTTATTTTTTTGCCTTGCCACGATCGACTGGACTAACAATCGCGATCGACCGGTCGATCGCGATCGACCTGTTGGCCATCCCTGATATATACTGATGGCTAGGATAAACGATTAGCCTGTAGTACAGTCTACCGGGTTCCGAACCCTCGAACCAAAGATTATAACTATTAACCCACATAAAATGACTATTTAAATGAATGAAAGAGATGCTATTATTAATAAACTTTAGTACACACCAACATTTTTAAACCCACATAGTTTAAAAAAGTAGGCACAATATGCTTTTCTGTCGCGTGACGAAATAAAACTGAAACAACACCTCGCATAATAACTTTTAAGAACTCAATTCAATCAAAATTTCAGTAAATTACCGTTAGGGGCTCGGATCATTACATGTACGACATGTGGAAAATATCCTAGCTACCCTACCGTACCTAATAGGGGACATTAAGACGGAGACACGAAAACTGTACCACTAAATACGAAAAAAGTTGAAAAATAAAACTAACGACCCCAGATCACGCATCAGAAACTTACCCAAATTAAAAGTTGACTGCAATAAACAATAAAGAATGCCGAATGGGTTCTTTCCTCATTTGATGCGGGTTCTTATAATGATAGAACTATCGCAAGTTTGCCAGCAAAGGCTTTGAAACATATTGCTGCGCTGGGACATAATTCTGGTCCTACACGCACTTTTTATTGTCACATGTTTTGAATACATTGCTCGTCTGAAATAAAAATTATAAACCAAATATGACAGTTAATCTACTTCTTTTGTCACATGTTTTGAATACATTGCTCGTCTGAAATAAAAATTATAAACCAAATATGACAGTTAATCTACTTCTTATACTTACCTAGGCATATTTTGACCTATGTTCCTTAGGGAAAGTTGTTCAATTTAGTAGGCTGACTGAGATCCGTTATTTTCTATAACTAAGTACAGTCATCCGGTATAAAGTTTTTAGTAAAAATATTGTACATCATAATTTACAAATAATTTTTGAGTATTACGCGGTGGAAGTTCAGAAACAAACAAAATAAGGGTCAGATGCGAATACCTTGATCTGATCCTGATGTAGCACCGGCAATGTATATTTAATTATCTAAACTTCAATCAGTGTGGCAACATTTCCAGAATAAGTACTATGGTGCTGTTTTGACGTAATGCGTACTTTGATTGACAAAGTTGACGTGAACTGTCAAAATTAAGTAAGATTCACAGGCAAATGGCACTTGCTGAGAATTTTTATCAAATAGCAATACCAAAGTAGTGATGGTTATGTTGTGGTACGAATTGTTTTTTTATGCGAACCTCCTGTTTCCAACTCAGAATTACCCAATACGTTTATGCTTAGATTTTTTTTTATTATGAGATGGGTTAACTCTTGACCCCAATCTTGACCGAGGTCATAGATGAGGCCGACGATGGAGCGAGTTAACCTAGAAAATGCCAATTAAGGCACTGGTACTCCCACGCACCGATGGAACACAGCAAGCTGTTTGGCGTCGGACTTCGGTAGGAGGGTGGTCGCGAACCAGACGGCCCTTTAAAGAGCCTACCACACCGCATGAGACCATAGGACGACACCCCAGATTCAGACAAACTGAGGTGTCGTTGCCTACGAGTAAGATGGATTACTAGGAGGCAGGTCTCATTTGTGTTTCCTAAGTCGCCTCTTACGACACCCACGGAAAGAGATGGGGTGGCGTTATTCTCAACCGATCACCACACGGCTAAAAACGTTTAGCTGACGTTTTAACTTTGTAAACTTCCAGGCTGGACTGGGAATTAAAGAAAAACTTAGAACGTGCCAGCTGCCAACTCTTCCCAGCCAATTGTAGAAGCCCAGTAAGTGAGTAGTCATAAATTAAGTGGGTTTTGCTGTATCGTGGGTGAAAGGCTGCTGATAACCTGTCACTACTAATATTTATGTTTCACTTAATAACCTCAGAATGAAAGTCAAATATGGCGTCATGTGGTTCTAGAACTACACGTCGTCCTGCCTAACTTGGAAGGGATTATATTATCATTCCTGCCGTGTGGTAATCGGTTAAAAATAACACCACCCCATCTCTTTCCGTGGGTGTCGTAAGAGGCGACTAAGGAAACACAAATGAGACCTGCCTCCTAGTAATCCATCCCAGGCAACGACACTTAATTTTTTTTCTGAATCTGAGGTGTCGTCCTATGGTCTCATGCAGTGTGGTAGGCTCAGTAAAGGGCCGTCTGGTTCGCGGCCACCCTCCTATCGAAGTCCGACGCCAAACAGCTTGCTGTGTTCCGTCGGTGCGTGGGAGTACCAGTGCTTTTATAGGCATTTTCTGGGTTAACTCGCTCCATCGTCGACCTCATCTTTGACCTTTATGGTCAATATTGAGGTCAAGAGTTAACCCATCTTATAATAAATAAAAAAAAACATTTCACCTCTCCATAGTTTACATAACCCCACGTGTGACTTACATTCTAAGGGTTAAGTATGTCCTTGTAAGGTATAAAAAATGAAAAACAAATGATACAAATAAAAAAATGAATAGTCCTAAAAAATTATTTCATTTGATTACTTCAAAGATGGTAAAAGTACTCATGCGCATTACAAGCAATCACACAACCGCATCCATTAGCCACATCCATAACAAACAAGTTAAACTTTCAAAGAAAAAAATTGCCATAAGTAGTCAGTAGCAATTACAAAGTGGGCATAATGACGCTGCTTAGCTAGTCACAAACAACTTTGGAAATAATTCTTAATACGACATTGATTAGCTTCTGGTCATGAAAGAGGCACTACGTGGTATATAATGACAATTTAAAGACTTAAAGGTCGATTTTATTATCATATTGTATGATTCTTGTGGAACTATTAGCCCTTATGACAATGGCGTAATGATTCGGACTCACGCAAGCTATTTTTCTTATCTGTTGCGCTGCAACTTTGTGTAGTTTTTCTTTAACGATTTTCTTATTAGTTTAAAGACTGTTTCCTTGGTTAGTTACACTTATTAATATACGATTCTATATTATACAACGTGTGTTAAGAACATACTTCAGAACCGAAAAACGGTTCTGAATAAATCATCTACTGACACCATGTTTAAGTCCCTACGATTAATTTTCATTAAAACGATATTAAATGAATGTTAATGTAAAAAAAATGCAGCTCTATTTAAAAATATAACAAGTTTTTCATGTTTTGTTTAGAATCTTTGATTTTGAATGATGACTAACCGCGCAACTGATTACTAGAGTGGCAACCATTAAATTTTTGAATTTATTCAGGATTTTATTGGGTAATTTTCAAATACTTTGTATGCTCAGGATATACATTAACTTTGCAAAATGTTTGTACAGATTTTACTAAACATATCTTGTTCTCACGAATAAATAATTTCTTTCTTTCTTTCTTTCAAGAAGTTGTATATTACAAAGCTTAGTTTTTAAGTTATTTGTAATTTTGTTTGATTTTATTCTATCATCATCCTCACCTGCTAGCGGTGCACCCTATCAACGGACGAGGCTGTGGCGTACTACAATAGGGATGTTGACGGTGTTTGATTTTATGAATTATTGTATGTGAAACAAAAAATAATGCTAGAAATATATTAATATCCGAAAACAGCATTAAAATTGGTTTATAAATGAACAAGTTATTAGCATTTATATTATCGTAAGGACTAGCTATCTCATTTTTTGGGGAGAGCTAGCTATCTCGTTCTTACCTACGCAAACAAATGGCGGTGACGTCACATGTCTGTAAGTGCATCTCTTTTTCGTTGTTTGACAGTTTCCCCCTCTATTAAAATTTAATAGCTTGTAACTTTTTTATTTCTCAATAATTTTCAAAAATTATTTCGGTTTTGGATTTTGGATTCAGGTCCTTTTTAAGATAAACAATAAAAAAAATGTAGTCAACATCCCTATTCTTAAAAGGTTTCTTCACTTTATATTGCCGCCTTCGCATTTTCTACTTTAGTACTAATTGAAATACTTTGACATTGTCAAAAACACGAAAATCGTGGACGCCATTTCATCAAGAATTGAACTGATGTAAGGTGTATTAATCACCCTATTTCAGTTTTTCTATGGATTAGTAAAAACTTGAGGTTTTATTTTTACAGTACTTGCATATTCCAATGTAGGTATCTGTTGTAAGATTAGAGTCAGAAGCACACTTAAGTGTAAACACAGAGAGATACATGTCGGATCATTTTCATACACATAATTTAAGATTTATTTATTTTTTAGGGTTCCGTTCACAAAGGGAAAAAACGGGACCCTGATACTAACGCTCCGCTCTCCGTCCGTCCGTCCGTCGGTCCATCCGTCTGTCCGAGGCTGTATCTCATGAACCGTTATAGTTAGACAGTTGAAATTTTCACAGATGATTTATTTATATTGGTCCTATAACATAAAATAAAAAATTCAGAATATAATAAATATTTAAGGGGGCTCCCATTCAAAAAACGTGATTTCTTTGCTCGTTTTTATAGATAAGTCTGTCCGAGTCTGTATCTCATGAAACGTGATAGTTAGACAAATGAAATTTTCACAGATAATGTATTTCGGTTGCTGCTATAACAACAAATACTAAAAAATAGAATAAATTAAATATTTAAGGGGACTCCCATACAATAAACGCGATTTTTTTGCCGCTTTTAGAGATAATGGTTTTTATAGAGTCCGACTCGCACTTGGCCGGTTTTATAGGTAATGGTACGGAACCTTTCGTGATTAGTCAGACTCGCACTTTGCCGGTTTTATCTCTATTTGTCAACAAACGTCTTTAACGTTTAAACGTTGAAAGAGATTTAACTAAAACCCTGTATATTTTATAATACTGTCGTCGACTGTATTATAAAATATACAGGGTTTTAGTTAAATCTCTTTCAACCTCTCGGGTGGTTAATCAGTCCATGAAACTGAACAACTTCCCCAAGGAACATGGGTCAAAATACGAAAAAAAAAATTGATCTCCCATACAAAATGCGCCTTACGCTGATGTCAATTTTTTTTTTTGTATTTTGACCTATGTTCCTTGGGGAAGTTGTTCAGTTTCATGGACTAATTAACCATCCGAGAGGTTGAAAGAGATTTACCTAAAGCCCAGTATAGTAGTATATACTGCCAGACAACGAAATTACAAAACCTAGACATAGTGAAAATGTCACTTAGCTAAACAAGCTTCTATTTAAAATCAATTTGCAGATTGTTTAATTTCTTAATAGTGAGTTACAAAGAAATAAGTGGCCTAAGTAACGAGGGCTGAACGCCACTAATTTATTAACCACAGTATCTATCGATGGACAACCATACAGGAATTAACTTTTCCTATATTACCATCGTGCATATTTAGTATACTAAGACAAAGTGCTTTGATACTTGCGATGGTTTAAAGTCAAAATTATTGCTTATTTATTTAGTCATTTACATTTTAATACACTGTATTATGTCACGCCATGTGTGTAATTTTGTGAAGTGATTGGTTTTTTTTTTAATGACAATATGTTAGCTTTTGAACAAAATCTAACACAGGGACAAAGATGTGGCCGAGGACGTAACGCGCTCACCCAAAAGAAGCCTATACAGGGCTTTAGGTATCTCTCTTACAACCTCTCGGGTGGTAAATCGGTCCATGAAACTGAACAACTTTCCCTAAGGAACAAAGGTCAAAATGCAGAAAAAAAAATGTAACCTCCCTTACAAAATGCGCTATAAACTGATGAAGTTTATATGGGAACTAAATATTTTTTTTTGACATATGTTCCTTGGGGAAAGTTGTTCAGTTTCATGGACGGATTTACCACCCGAGAGGTTGCAAGAGAGATACCTAAAGACCTTTATTCACTCAGATTTTAACAAATTCGAGATAAACGAGCTTGTAAATACAGACGCACACAGATAACTCCATTCCTTTGCAGTGCGCAACATGCCTAATTGTGAATGATTGATTAATCGACCACGCTTTTCAATTAAAAGTGTAGCGCATTGAATAACTAAGTAGGTAATCGTTTTCTAAGTTCTACGAATTTTACTAATAAACGACTCGTAACCGACACATAATCAAACCATGTAAATTATAATTATGTAATGAATTTGATTGTATACTTAATTTTCTACATCTGCAATAATTTCTTAACTGAAGCTGTCTCAACATCTTATCACAGATTTTTTTCTTTGATGCTTGAACCAAAGTATCAAAACCTTCTAGTCCCTAGCCAATCAACGTCAAGGAAACTCATAATAGGCTTGAAATTTTTTGATAGCTGAACTTTTACATAGATTTTCTTCCCTAGCTATGTATAAGTATATATAGAGGGGGTTATTACCGTACTAATCTAAATTGATGGGGCGTCCAAAACCGGGCATATTTTCATAACATTAGTAATTTCGGCGTAAAATAATATAATAAACATAAGCTGGGTTCATTACTTAAGGTGGTCTATTAGCCAGCGGACGTTGGACCACCGATTATTGTGCTTTTAGTGTTATTTTGTAGCGAAATTAGGGATTTTGTTGTTTGGCTTTTTGTGCTTTGATTTTTTATCATTTTATCCTTGGGGTTGCTTATAGTAATCTGTCAAAACTTTACAGATATGCTTACAATATTGTGTTAAAAATTAAGTAAAAAAGTGTTTTAATATTTGTATATGCTTTTATATGTATTTCAGAGATACTCCTACATGCATATTTTATTAGTATAGCTAAACTATAAACAGAAAAGGTATTTAATTTAATAATTATAAAGTAAATATTTGGAACGCTTCTACCTATTTTGCTTCGTAAAGATAGTATGAAATCAGTCATCTTCAAAATTATTGACAATTATTTCAATTAAAATTAATAAAATCTTTCACGAGATTGATCTGTTCAAATAAAATTCGCATAAAAACAATTCAATCAAAATAATTATTCCAATTATTCTCGAGAAGTATCAATTATTGCTATCAGTGTTACCAATTACTCTTGTATCCTTGACTACTCATTAGGCCTGCCAATAGATTATTGATTGGTGCTGATTGGCGGTTCGTATTCATAGCTTGATAGGGTCATTTGCATGAATCTCTGCTGGTTTTAACAGCCTAGACTGACTCGACTAATTTTGCAGAGTAATATAGGTGAAAGAAGTCTTCTAGTGATTTTTTATTTTTAATAATTCCTCTTTGTTTAGCTTTACAAAGTGCTCTGAAAAATTCTTCAGTTTTGTAATTAGATAAAAAAAGGATTTAAAGGATTCTGCTTAAGTAATCATGTTTGACAAATGTAATAAAAAATAAAAAAGTCTGTGATAGGCACGTTGTTTTTTAAAATATATTTTATGAGTATTTTTTACCTTGAAAGAAATCTAGAACACAAAAAGCAAGAGCCCGTTATAAATTGTTTAAAACTTGTTAAAAAAACAAGTCACAGAACTAGTTTTCCATAATTGCTCTCAGAAACCATACAAACGTGTTAATTTACACAATTTTCTCTAAAACAAAACGAAAACTCGGGTCATTTCGATTAATTAACATATTTCCGCTAAAAACAAGAGACAGGTCTGTACAATGAACAACAACTGACAAATGATTCGACATCATAAAATATACCCTGACGCATTAAAATACGATTCTTTTCAGCTTATTTGTCTCTTGAAAGAAATGAGTTGGGATGTGCGGACTGGCAAATGTGGCCATAGAAGTGCAACAAACTTGCGCTTTTATTTAATTTACAATATATACCAAAAGAAAACAACTGCGAATCTGCGAAGGTCTGCGAATCTGATCGAAGCTTGAAACCAACACTAGCAAATTCGGAAATATTTTGAGGATGCGACATTATAGGCTTGGCTATAGTATATAGTATATCACCCCTTACATTTGCGTTCTATGTAGCTGTATGCCTTCCAGTTCTATCGTCTTGTAGCTGTTTTATTTAAATTTCACGACTCTCACATTTTACAGCTTCATTTGTTTGATGTATCCGTCTCTGTGAAAGTTTCTCTACTCTGTGCAATTAGTGCTTGCGTACAAATTGTTCATTGGGTCGTCATGCGATCTGCAAGTGGTTCAAATTACTGATAATTGATCGCCAATGAGTCCATGTCCTCACTGACTGTGACAAATAATGAACGTCAATGTTATTTGTCTTTTGAACTTTTTTTGAAACACGTGTCCTAATTAACTTATTTTTTTTATAAAATGACGTCCTCGAATTTTGTGATTTTGCCAATGACAGACTATTTAAATAGAGAGTCGCCAATGTCAAGTAAAGAAATACACCAGCCCTCGTCCGTTGATCAGGATTGGAGCCTTAAGATGTTATGACCCCAAACACCCCATGTGTGTTAATGTAGTCGTCTTCATTGGCCTGAATTTAGTTTAGGATTCACGTAATTTAATTAAGTCTTCTTCGTTATTCTTCCGTAGATTTATATTTTCTACCAACAACTTGATTGTTTTATAAGTATATCAAATGAGTAGAACGTAAGTATGCAGAGAAATAAGAAAACATTGACGTAGGTGACGTTTGTGAATTAACAACTTTGAGTTTTGAGTACATAAGTCTAAAAGTTAAGTCAGTAATACAATAATACAGTACCGTATTGACAAAGTCCCGCTTAATGGCCTAGCCTGAGCCTTTGTTATATTAAAAATGCATATTTCTTTCTTTTTTTGAGAAAATTTAATTTACGTATAAAAATATAATTGGCCTCAATGTATTCTCAATACATAAGGTTCGTTTGCTTTGCAGACGAGCAGAGAATGAACACATTAATTGACAAAGTGTCATCAAAACTGAATTGTAATAAAAACATTTTGAAGTGTCATTGAAGAGCCCAAAAAGGGCCCACGTCCAAATAATAATTAGTATCAAGCCGGACCACCGAGACATCAGCCCACGCTCCTGACGCACCAAATGTTCAATAAACTAGAGGGAAGGAATCCCACACTTTGCCCAGCAATTGTAGTGTCCGGTGTTAATAAAATGGTGTATATTTTAGCTATTTTGACAGTTGTAAGCTGTTCTAGATGTTTTATACACGGACGAGATTGTTGTAGAGCGAGTGCTTGCACGTAAGTCTATGGCAACATCAAAACCAGTGTAGCCAAATCCCTGATTAGAAACTCTACTTCGCCTTCTGAACATCAAACTAACTGCAAAATGTTGTATTTACCTGCATTGCATCAAAGTGTCTACTTGTCTTCACAAGTAAACCGCCGCCAAATGAGGCCATAGGATGAACTTGAGTATATTTTTATGTGAACAAATAGAACACTAAGGTTTTGGAAACATACGTACAGGCAAGAAAAGACCACTGGCTTCATGCAAGATCAGTTTCGGTGTCTCTTATTTGGAGACCCTTCACTTATTATACACGTACTAACTTTCCGCCAGTTTCCACGGGAATTTGGAAACATTTTGTAGCCTATGTGTTAATCCAGGGTGCCAGCTACTTCTGTTTAATCGCTGATACACTTTCATTAATTGTGGTCATGGGCAAACCCATCCATACTTAATTAATATTATAAATGCGAAAGTAACTCTGTCTGTCTGTCTGTCCGTTTTTCACGCCTAAACTATTGAACCGATTTTGATGAAATTTGGCACAGAGATAGATTAGAGCCTGGGAAAGGACATCGGTTACATTTTATCCCACAGTTGGGCACGATATAACCTGTAGTCCACGCTTCCTGCGTCATGAACGAACCATGGCTTGTCAATTAATTTTGGAATTAATTTGCACCGTGTGGTAATCGGTTGAGAATAACACCACCCCATCTCTTTCCGTGGGTGTCGTAAGAGGCGACTAAGGAAACACAAATGATACCTGCCTCCTAGTAATCCATCCCAGGCAACGACACTTCATTTTTTTCTGAATCTGAGGTGTCGTCCTATGGTCTCATGCGGTGTGGTAGGCTCTGTGTAAAGGGCCGTCTGGTTCGCGACCACCCTCCTTCCGAAGTCCGACGCCAAACAGCTTGCTGTTTTCTGTCGGTGCGTGGGAGTACCAGTGCCTTTATAGGAATTTTCTGGGTTAACTCGCTCCATCGTCGACCTCATGTTTGACCTTTATGGTCAAGATTGAGGTCAACAGTTAACCCATCTTATAATAAAAAAATAAAATAAAAAAATCTAAAGAATTTCAAGTTGTCCTCTGGTTCTCTATCGTTCATAGCAATGTGTACCACCCAATAGCTAGAAGCGACTTGTGAGCCGCCTACAAGTATTCGTGAAAGTGTTCGGTACACTTGATTTGTGATTTCAAAGATTGCCTTTGTATCCTTTATGGGGCTTAGGTAATTTAGTTTTGATCGCTTCGTTACTATGCTTAGTGTTGAGAGTGGATTTGTGTACTTTATTTTTTTTACGACTGTACAAGGAATGGTCAAGCTTCTGCTTCAAGTTTTTTTTGTCTTTAATTACATTACTTTATAACTTCGTGTTTCGAAGGGAGGCCCGTGCCCCACGGTGGGGACGTATATGGGCTGGTAAACATATACGCTCACGCCATATACGCCATAAACGCTCACGCTCAAACATATACGGGTAGGCAGAGCATCAGTGGTTCACATCCACTTGATGCCACGTTTGACATAAATGCTGAGGGTTATTCGATGAAACATGGTTATATAGTTGTGAGAGGTTGTCATCCTTTCACCAACAATACAGCAAAACCCTCACGTCCCTATTACTGATTTTAACAGTATGCCTGGGAAGAGTTGGCAGCTGTTAAATTCTGTTTTTCTTTCACTCCCAGTGTGGAAGTAGTTTTTTTCTAATCCTTACTAATATAATAAATGCGAAAGTAACTCTGTCTGTCTGTCTGTCCGTCTTTCACGCCTAAACTACTGAACCGATTTTGATGAAATTTAGTACAGAGATACATTAGACCTTGGGAAAGGACATAGGCTACGTTTTATCCCATAGTTGGGCACGATAAAACCTGTAGTCCACGCGGGCGGAGCTGCGGGCGGAAAGCTAGTTAATGATAAATCTAATTAAAACTGTTAGAAATCCAAGGTGCTCAAAGCTTACAAGGTACAGCGTACAGTTTACACCTTGTCAGGTAAGGTAGGTACTAATGTTTCTATAGTAGGAGAATGTATTTCTCTTGCCAGCCCATATATGTCCCCACTGAGGGGCACGGGGCTCCCTTCGAAACACGAAGGGGATTCAGGCCATAGTCCACCACGCTGGCCCAATGCAGGTTGGTGGACCACTCGTCTTTTGAAAATGAATTTTCTTGGACGAGCGGGTTTCATCACGATGTTTTCCTTCACCGTTGAGCAAGTGATAATTAGAAATCCGTACATAAATCCGAAAAGACGAATTTAGTGGTACAGGCCCGCACCGCACCGCACAAATACCAGAATGTATTTGTTTTCACATAAACATTATACAATCCTGACAACCTCTTACCACTTACATCATATTTTATCTAATAACCCACTGAGTTTATGTCAAACGTGACATCAAGTGGTTTTAAAACCCTTGATGCTCTGCCTACCCCGATAGTTTTTTTAGTCGTGAGCGTATGTGTGTGTATTGTACAATCGCAACAAACCAAGCATCAGCCAAAATAAATTAAAAATTCTTCTCGTTTTTACACTTTTAAACAAGCTTCCTCCAACAATGCGTGCGTTGACTTTTTCTTTAAAAAAATCTTTTATTTTTATTTTAAAGCCGGTACAGTTCACTTTTTTTACATTTATCTTGCCTTTATGACAATTTTATTAAGGCACGGGCGGTGCCTACGCACAGCCTCTCTCATTCATTAAAGCATGGTGTGCGTTATGTGCGCAGGTCTACCAAAACGAAAACAGTTCAGTGTCCGAGTAGGTATGTGAACTTAGTTTTATTTTTAAACACCAACTTGAATACGTATTCATGCTTATAATTTTGCATTGTATCTTAGATTGAGAAACACGCACAAAACCTTATAATTTATAATAAACTCAAAATTTAAAATCATAAAGACCATTTTTATTTTGAAAATTTAAATAGGACCATGAAAGACACAAAAAAAGAATGAAAATATAGGTCTGTGACTTTTTCGAAAAAACTATACCTTTATTGATAAAATTCTCAAGTTTCAGAGTTATTCAGATATTAAGTCAATGAAAATTAGAAAATAAGGAAAGTATGATTGAGTTAAAAAGAGCCTTGGAGTTTCTTGCCTATTCTTCTCTGATGAAGACTGCACCTTTACAAATAGGCGCAAAGTTGAAATATTTTTTTTAGCAGCCCTTATACGTCCCCACCGAGGGGCACGGGCCTTCCTTTTCGAATTACTTTTTGGACTATGGACTTAGGCCATAGTCCAAAAAGTAATTCGAAAAGTAATTTTCTTGGACGGGCGGGTTTCATCACGATGTTTTCTTTCACCGTTGAGCAAGTGATAATTAGAAATCCGTACATAAATACGAAAAGACGAATTTAGTGGTACAGGCCCGCACCAGGATTTGAATCCGCGACCTTCGGATTACAAGTCTGGCTCATTACCAACTGGGCTATCGACGCTATAAGATGAAAATTCTGAATGTAATTCACAACTTTTGCCTTATATTTAAGTAACATTCTGAATGTTTTAGGAAATAAAGCTATTGTTGACTTTGACTTGAATCGTGTATTGCTAATATACCTACTGACACTAGAAACAATATTAATTCATTTTAAACCGTCACCAGATTAGGAGACCGTTAAATTTCTTACTTATGCGGATGTAGCCAGCGTTACGCACATTTCTACCACAGCCTTATCTCCTCGATCGCGGCTCGCACGCATCCCCACGAATTATTTCATTACGGGCGGCGCGGGCGCAACTAAACAATAACACGTGACTGCTCGCTAGTCTATTCGCACTTGCACTTATTCACGACTTCCAAATAATTGAAAATAAAACAAAATTATAACGCCTGAGAGAAAAGGCTCATTTTAGTGAGGCCATCCAATCAGACAAGCCAAAGAAAATATTTTAGTGAATCAAAATTACGAAAATGTTTGTTTTTTTTTTTAAATTTAAGGAGCTTCGTCAGATTTTAAGATCTGAAGATTTTAGATTTTAAGTCTCTCCATGTAAGATTTGTTACAAATAAAAATATTGCAATGCAAGATTAAATGGTCTCTAAAAATGAAAATATAGTCCATTTATAGTATTTTACAGTCATGCTAATCAAATCCAAATTATTCCATTTAAAATCATTGCATAGTAGCTTTTCGACCATAACATGGGAAATTAATACAACCTTTCTTCGTCTGTCTCCCTTCCTTCGCGAGTTGGATGAGTACAAATTTGTTTAACACTTAAATTGTAGCTTACGAACTTTACTTTTGATAGTTATTTATACAGTAGAATCTCACTAATCCGGCACTATTAAAAACCAGAGTGTGTCGGATTATTGGAATGTTCGGATTACTAGATTATAGAGAAAAACTCATAGTAAATAGCATTTTCATGAAGGGAATACAATGTCATGTATTTGTGTCCATGTTCTAGGTACAGGTTTTTTTGTAACTGTAACATATCTCACAATTAACTAATTAAGTACAAAGTTTTAAAATCATCATTAAGTGAGATCTGACGCAGGGAGAGGTGAGGATGGCGCAGGCGGATGTGTCGGATGTGTCGGTCTATTGAAGTGCCGGATAAGTGAGATTCTACTGTATTGAAATTTTAAATCTTCATTTTGATTTGCCATTTTGAAAACATATTTTTCCCACTAGATGGATAATATTCCACAACAAATGGGGAATACTAACGTTCCTATGAGATGCCTACACGATGCTGCGCAAGAGTTTATTATGCGACAGCAGGCTCCACGGCTACCTTACACGCACCCAGTAGTAAATGGCTTGGAAATTACACAAAAATTTACTTTAATTTATTATTTTAACACTGTTAAGTTTTTACCGACTTCAAAAAAGGAGGAGGTACTGTGTTCGACTGATGTATTTTTTTAAATGTATGTTAACCGATTTCTCCGCCAATTATAGACCGATTTTCAAAATTATTTTTTTGTTCAAAAGAGTGTACTCCAGAGGTAGTCTCATATAAATTTTATCAAAAATGATTCAGCGCTTTCAAAGAAATCAACAACAACAAAAAATCTAAATAAATGAGTGACATTCGCGAGCTGTTGTTGGGATTGAAGACGGTGACTCATACGTTTTTATAACGTGGAAAATTATTCCCTACCTGTAAGGCGTAAAAACAAGTAAGAAAATAAAATAAATTGAAGCTGCAAGTTCCTGAAACCTAAAATGTAAAAATGACAAATAAATTATAAATATGTAAAACTAGCTTTCCTCCGCCCGCGTGGACTACAGATTATATCGTGCCCAGCTGTGGAATAAAATGTCATTTTCCAAGGTCTAATCTATCTCTCTACCAACATTTTATCAAAATCGGTTCAGTAGTTTAGGCATGAAAGCGTAACAGACAGAAGGACACATTTATTTTCGCTTTTATAACATTAAGTAGTGGTTGGAGGATTCCTTTTAAACCGAAAGAAAGGGATAAGGAAGAGTTTTTAAAATCCCACGTGTACAAGGTCCTAGACATCCTTTAATAATAAATAAAATAAGTAAATATTTTTGGACAAATCATACCTACAGCGCAATCTAACCCGACGTACCTAATATTTGTTTGAGTCTTCATATTAAAAAATATTTACCTCATAAAATTATTCGAAGCACAATAACGTATAAAAGTGTAGGTGTACAATCAGATTAGAGCATAATAATGTCTTAATTTAATTTCAAACTGTAGCAAATGTTACACAAAACCCAAATGAGTCAAAGAGTTTTGTATAATAATGACACCTACGCTTGCCACCTCATCGCATTATAATAATGTCCTATTGCCTTTCCTGAGTTAAAATTATCATTTTGCACATTTAGGTGCAGATTATGATGTCAGGGTACGGCTTAGATGGTGAGCATCGGTTCTTGAACAGTGGCGTCATCTTGTGTCAAATAGGGTATAAATTCGAAAATTTCAATGAAATATCTATCATACTTTCTTAAAATAATATGTAATTATTCTAAGCACAGTTTCATCCACGAGAGAAGAGCGACAAGAAAAAAAACACATAATCTCCGATCTACGCGCGAAAACGATCTGTAAAAATAGTGCTGTTCCACACCGCGTGGACTAGTAGTGTTGTACCACTTGTCTCGTCGATCAATTTTCTCTTAACAGTAGTTTCTGCGTAAATGTAGTATTAAGGTAATGTATGTAGATTATTATGTGCCCACCTATTATTGCATTATTGTTATAATTTTAATCGTTAGGTTTTAGTTGGTTTTCAACTAAAGAAATAAATGCAAAATGCTTTTAAGTATTTCTTTTTATTTTTTGACTCTGGCCTGAAATCGTGCTTACTCCGAACAGATTTTCACGATATTCGTCTACTAAAACGTGTTACTTCCGAGCTTTCTTAGTTGCTTCCTTCTTACATATTTAAGTAACATTTTCTTTTATAAATTCCTTTTTCTGTTTCCCTTGTACTCACAAAATTCTTTAATTCATTTAATACGTTATCTCATTAAAAAACTTCGTCCAATTTCGTAACATAATTCAGTGGTGTGTGGAACAAAGGATACTTCACATTCTCATTAAGGATTTTGTGGTTTCGACCGAGTTGGGTCGAAGTTTTCACATGAGGCCTACTACAGAATTCGGTGTAAATAAAGACCTCTTTGAAGTTGGCCTTTATTAGAAATTTTAGGGATAGCTTCCTGAGGTTATTTTATTTTAATCACGTATTTAGGTAGGTAGTCTAAGTGCTTGTTGTGGCTACTTAGTTACTGGGGAGGTTCTATTTAGCTATCCTAGCATACGCAATGAAACTTCTCTCTCGTGATAGTGTAGACTTCCAAATCAACAGAAGGAAAATTGATATAATTTTTATTTTTCGAAGTTTCAATTTCTCTTTTAACAATCTATACATACATGGCTTTAGGTAAATCTCTTTCAACCTCTCGGGTGCTTAATCAGTCCATGAAACTGAACAATTTTCCCCAAAGGAACATAGGTCAAAATACGAAAAAAAATGTTGATCTCCCATACAAAATGCGCTATATGCTGATGAAGTTTGTATGGGAACTCAACAATTTTTTTTCGTATTTTGCCCTGTGTTCCTTGGGGAAAGTTGTTCAGTTTCATGGACTGATTAACCACCCGAGAGGTTGAACGAGATTTACCTAAAGCCCTGTATATATAAAAATTAACGGCTTGACCGATTTGGATGATTATTTTTTTGTTGGTTTCTTATTGTCACGACCGGGTTTATATTAAAAAATATATAAGTATATATCCACCGGGACAGTTCCCGCGGGGACGAACTCGCGGGCGGACAGCTCGTTCAAGATAAAATTATCTTCTTTTGCAAACTTTTACTGTATCTGAAGAAGTAACTTAAAGATAAATTGCGAATAATGCTTAAAATTTCACACAATTGCTTCGTTTTTTCCACTTTATATCATTGGAGGATATCCAAATCCTCAGACCTAATGATTTCAACGAAAACGCAGTCACCTCGAGTCGTATTTCACTAACGAATAAATGGATGGCTTGTCAAAGCTCGTCACGAAGCATTAAAATCAGTGTTTCAACGGCACGAATCATTAATTCACTTATTTATTGTCCTGCCGATGCACGAAACTCACAAACACATTTTGTGGGTTGATTGCTGTTTGAACAGTAACAGTATTTCGTAATTTCAGATCGTCAGAACATTAGTGCACATGCTCCCTTGAAGTAAATATACTAATTAGTTCATTTATTTTAAAGCTTTAATTTTTTTTATTATTTTCAAAATATTTTTGAGTGCAAGATGATAATTTTCATTTTTAACCCCCAACAAAAAAACAGGGGTGTTATAAGTTTGACCTGTTTATCTGTATGTCTGTGTATCTGTGTGTGTGTGTGTCTGTTTGTGACATTGTAGCTCCTAAACGAATGGCCCAATTCGATGCTGTTTTCTTTTTTTTTGGAAGCTGGCGTATTTATGTAAATAATAAAAAAGGCTTAAAACTCTAAAATTATTAACCCCAGATATTCATCGTTTATAACTCTTAAAGTGCTAAACCGACTTTGACAAAACAGCCACCGCTAGAAAACCTGCTTTTAAGTCAAAAAAAACACATCCAAATCGTTTCATCCGCTTAAGACCTATACGGCGACAGACAGATATACATAGCGGTCAAACATATTACATCCCTTTTTTTGCGTCTTTATAGTGATGGGTTATAAGATAAGATTATAAGATGGGTTAACTGTTGACCTCAATCTTGACCATAAGGTCAAAGATGAGCTCGACGATGGAGCGAGTTAACCCAGAAAATGCCTATAAAGGCACGGTACTCCCCACAAACCGACGGAACACAGCAAGCTGTTTGGCGTCGGACTTCGGTAGGAGGGTGATCGCGAACCAGACGGCCCTTTACAGAGCCTACCACTGACGACACCTCAGATTCAGAAAAAAATGAAGTATCGTTGCCTGGGATGGATTACTAGAAGGCAGGTCTCATTTGTGTTTCCTTAGTCGCCTCTTACGACACCCACGGAAAGAGATGGGGTGGTGTTATTCTCGACCGATCACCACACGGAAAAAGGGTTAATACTTAAAAAAAGAAATTAAAATTATTATCAAACCAACGCATAAAGCTATTGTAATAACTGATACATTCTATTTAATATTCGCAGTAGGTAGTTAGTACGCATCCGTCGTGGGTATTACTCATGCAAGCAATTTGTATTAGTTACAAATGAACGGTTACCGAAATCATTTAAATGCTAATTCAATAATTAAGTCGGCCCGCCCGTGAAGCCAGCGAATATGTATCGATTCGACAATGGTAGGCAGGCACTATTGTGTCACAATGTGTTTGTGTACATATTTAATACTGTACATAAATGCCTATACAACGTGTTTAAAAAAAAACAAAAAAAGATAATTCAAAATTAATTAAGCTTATTGCGCAGCTCTATTACAAATATTACAAGTATGTCATATTAATTATATACAACTTTCATTTTGAAAGATGTCAAACCGTGCAACTGACTATTCACTTTTAAAATTAATTCACTTTTAAAATTAAATTTTTGATTTTCTTTTTTTTTGAAACACCTTGTATAATAAACAGTTTATTGTTTTACTTGTTCAGGTTTTCTACAGTTCTTTAAGATTCAAAATATTAAGGATTTCTAATCTACACTATATTATAAAGAGGAAAGATTTGATTGTTTATTTTTTTGTTTGCATTGAATAGGCTCCGAAACTACTGGACCGATTTGAAAAATTATTTCTCCGTTAGAATGCTACATTATCCCTGAGTAACATAGGCTACATAATGTTTTCGAATTCCCACGGGAACGAACTTTCGCGAATTTTTTAAATCCTATCATTATTTATTGACTAAGGACAAAGTTTTCAGTCTTTTCGAAAAAAAAAATCAGGGTGTATAAAGTTTGATAAGCAATTTATTTTATTGGAAATCATTAGCACTATATTTGTGATTGTATCAGTAATGTTGTACTAATACTACTGTCATCAAAATAAATTTTTAGTTAAACTTCTGAAAGCTCAAGTGATACCTAGTTTAAAGCTAGTAATTTTCAGTATAATTTCCACCATTTAACAAGGCTTCAACTCAAAGAGGCTCTAACAACGGGCTGTCCATCAAATACCCCACTTGTTAGTATAAATAAATTAGAATGATCGCGTGGACGGAGTCGCGGTAACGAATTAGTGCACCCTTTGTGCAATCAAGCGAGCCTTTGCGCCCTAATGAATATGAATACGGCTGGATACGCAGGGTACGAAACCCTGACGCAACTCATTGTGTTATAGACTGACGTACACACCGAAATGTTCTCGAATGTGGAGAAGAAGAATTATCTATGAGTATAAAGCATTTCCATCTACTTATCTATATGTACATCTATCAATCTGCATATCAATCTATCTACTAGCTTTTCGCTCGAGATTTCGTTCCCGTGGGAATTTGGGAAATTTATGTGCCCTATGTGTTAACCTCCATACCAAATTTTGACAAAATTGGTCCAGTCTTTTGAGCATGAAAGAGGAACAAACATCCATACACCCATAAATGCAAACTTTTGCGTTTATAATATTACATAGTAAGGATAGTAAGTAAGTAAGGATAGATAATATCTTTTTGCATAACAGTTACGCACAAAATTTTGCCCGAAATGTCAACGTGATATTAATTTATGATTTTTGCCCAACATTTTGCAAACTTAATTTCTAAGAGTTGTCCACTTAGAAGACTTTCTCCACTGAAAATAAGGATTGTTGAGTTGTGAGTATTACTTAAACTTCTGTCTATTTGAAATACAATTACAGTAATAGGGATGTTGACTATTTTTTTTTATTGTTTATCTGAAAAAAGAACTGAATCCAAAACTAAAAACCGAAAAAATTGAGAAATAAATATTGAGCAATAAAAAAGTTACAAGCTATTTTTCAATAGAAGGAGAAACTATCAAACAACGAAAAAGAGATGCACTTACTGGCACGTCACGTTACCGCCATTTGTATGAGTAGGTAAAAACGAGATAGCTAGCTCTCCCCACAAAACGAGATAGCTAGTCCTTCCGATAATATAAATGATAATAACTTGGTTATTTATAAACCAATTTCAATGCTGTTTTCGGATATTAATATATTGCTAGCATTATTATTTGTTTCACATACAATAATTCATAAAATCAAACACTGTCAACATCCCTATTGTTGTTAATAAACGTTGGATAGAAATTATTCTAAAAACAACAATAAACGCTACATTTCAGTCTCTCTTTATATATTTATTTATTGTCATTTTCTTTAGCATTTAATTGAGATACTTTGGAGACCACTTTTTCTCTTGAAAAATAACGATAGTGCAGATGCAGATTCGAATGCAGATGCTCGGTATTAAGATTTCATAAAAAATTGCCATATTAAAACTTATTATAAACGTTACACAACGGTGTAACTGTCTAAAGTCTTTAATACGTAAATTCAACTTCAGTTCTAATGTTCCATCTATTCATTTTAGCCGCAGATTCACTGTAATAGTTTATGACAGTCCTAAACAGTTTATGTTATGTCTCTTCTGATGACAACTCTTTATTTATAAGGTTCAACTTTTTTTTTTAAACTATGACATATGTACCTGTTAATATGTGGATAAGTTAGACTAGTTTCTTAATAGTTACGTCTTTTGTAAATAAAGCTATTATACTTCGCGCCCGATAGGAAGGCGAAAAGTGGCTCTTTCGCTTCAAAGAAGTCGTACTAAGCTTAAATAGTATTTCGCTATTTGATTTGCCAGGGTAACACGAACAGTATAATTCTACCAAATAAGATGGGCATATTGCTGTATTAAAATAGTAAACTAGAGTCGTGCCCACTATTTTGTAGCGTAAAGCAACTTTTCGCCTTCCTATCTGACGCGGAGTATAATATAGTACTTATTTATCTGAGAAGTTGAATTTTCTTTTTTGCATATATAAGTTTTCGGCTTGTCTCCTTTTTTCCATATCTGCAGTGGCTAAATCCACTTTTTTTTATCTTGTACCTATTTTTAAACTACAATTCTCGTATATACGTATAATTGATTTTCGAAGGCATCTAACGTGTTTTCGAAGACACATTAATGTATGATAACATTATGTTCGTACTTAGATTCTTCATCTAGCCATGTGGAACTCTCACCAACAAAGGGGTCAAAAAATGGACGTTCATCCAAGGGTCAGAAAGTCAACCATTCTAATAATACGTGTAACAAACCAGACATTTGAAGTTATTATTCTCAAGAACACACGCATTAAAGCAAATCTTATCTCCAAAAGCTTTATTAAAGCCATTCGTGTTACCATTAACAATGACAATAAACGTTATAATAACTTTAGAACAAAAACTCGCAATATTATCTCATTCATTACTAAGAAAACTAACTTTCCGGCAAAAGTACCGACAAATGGCAGAACGACGAGTTCCCATGAAAACATAGATAATATTCATGATAGCATTGTCGTAACAATTAAACGTAGCTTGGTTTACAACAAAAAAGGTGAAAAGTGCGAAAAGCTTACGTTGGAAGTGGTTCCGTAGGTCCATAACATAATTGAATAGGATCCATACCACGATTTTTATTCTAAACTAGCATTCCACTCGGGACTTCGTTCCCGTGGGAATTCGGGAAAATCATGTACCCTGTGTCCATCCCGGATAATGTAGGATTCTAACGGTGAAAGAATTTTTCAAATCGGTCCAGTAGTTTCGGAGCCTATTCAATGCAAACAAACAAACAAATAAACAAACAAACAAATAAACAAACAAACAATTAAAGCTTTCCTCTTTATAATATGTATAGATATAGATAGATGAGTTTTGTATATCCGATATTCGGATGCCTAACTTCTAAAAACTTAAATAATTTTTATCATGCATACTTCCGTTCTGTTTCTGCTATTGTATTGATTGCCGATGTTGACTTTGAGTAATAATGTTGTGTCTGTAATTATGTATGTACGTGATACATTTTAGTTTCTTGCTATCGACTCGCTAAGAAAAAAAAACAGACCATCGCCACGATAAAAGGAAACACTAGGTGGGGCATTTGAGTTTGTGGGGTAGGTATAATGGATATAAAATATTTTACCCTTCCAGAACGAAAATTATGTTTTTTTCAGGGAGTTGGATGTTACATCTAGACACGGCATAATAAAAATAGCAGGCAAAAAAATACATATCTTTTAAGGACTGAAAAACCAAACGGGACGTCAAAGTCATCATCAACGTTTGTTAATTAGCACAGATATCCCGATTAGAATAGTAGTGTTCTTCTCAAATAGATATATCCTTTACCAGCAGAACCCTAAAAAAGCTAGTAAGACAACAACCGGTAGCGTTCGTGCCGCTAATATTAAAGAGGTCGTTAGGAGACCGTCAAGTTAAACGAACTTAACAAAGGTTTACACGTTTCTGGTAAAATTAAACCGATGGATATCTGAGTGCAGTAATAGTTCGTGCTATGACGAGCACGTGCACCAGTTTTAACGAACTAGAGAGCTTCTTTTTAGTCTAGTGTGGAAACGCTCAGTGAGATAAAGAAACGCTTAGTTTTTTAAACGTTCAGGTATATCTTGTCTCTTTTTCAAATGTTGACCAATAAGGTCACTATCGTTGTTCTATTGCCGTAATATTGTTGAACCCAGAATCCATTAAAACCACTTAAGGCCAATACGTAACCACCAATTGCAATATAGTTAACTTTAGATTATTATTATCACGTAAAATGTCAAAAAGTGTTGTTAAAAGTTGTGTCATGAATTTGTAGAACTCAAACCTCGTGACTTTTCATTTCTTATTCTGTCATTAGTAATGTCAGCTTACAGCAAGAGCAATTACATTTCAGAACTTTTGGAAAGCTTGCGTAAGGGCCTTGTTATTACTGAAATGGCTATTTATCTAGCTAAGAATTTAATTTTTATTGATGAATAATAGCTTGGAAAATGATTCCAAGGTCTATCTTAAAATCATATGCCAATGAGCGTTGAGGTTTAATTCGTTTGTTTGTATGCGCCGGCGCTCATCACTGTATCTTGAGCCACATCTCACACGTACGCGCCACCCTTCATACAGACATAAACATTAGACCCTTTGCCTTTTTTGTACAGAAACACAATGAAGACTTTGAATAGAATATAAGATGCCCAGTTACTAATGAATACAAACATGACTTTTTTCACCGTTTCTACATCTACAAGCGTTATTAACAAAAACCACCAAATCACCTAATATTGATCTACATATTTTTAAGATTTGTAAATTATTCTGGTGTTGATTTGAATGTGATTCTGAAATAATTGCCAAAACTTGCAGGCCTATTATAATCCAGCAAGTTGCGCCACTCAGATGACAGTTTAACTCGAAAAGTCACAAAAGTTCGTGATCAAACGTCAATGCCTGTCGCGTCGCGGGGTGGTGATCGGCCTGCTGTTGAAACATAGCCCAAACCTGAAGTGGAACAAAATAATCAACAATCTTAATATATAAACTACAGGACTCACTCACTGATTAATATCAATGTTCAGCCAAAACCTTTGGATCAAGAAAGCTGAAATTTCTCACAGAATCAAAGGCCCAGGTATCCTCTAGCAAAGAACATTTCTGCTAATACTAGAATTTGATCATAATTTTAGCCAAAAAAAGGTCACCCAAAAACTATTACTGAAAGCAAATAACGCAAAAATAGTAAATGTCACTTACAAAACAATACGCAAAACACAGAGAAAGGAATCAAAACAATGCGAGATCCAATTTCAATAAACCTAAAATCAGTCAAATCTACGCTGGAGACACAAAGAAAACCCCGATTCTTCGACATTATCGGGTGACACTCCCCCTTCAATAATGCGACTGGGCCCGATAGCGCCGCGCCTCCTCTTTACATACAAAAACTACTAAGAACTATTCCAAATTGATTCGTAACTCTATATACGTCTTTGAAGATTTCATTCTATTATTTTTACCAAGGAATTCGAGATATTGTAGGACATTTTAGAGGTTATTAAGAAAACAGTGTGATCCCTACTATAATACTTTTTATTTAAATTGCAAATTCTTTCCTTATGTGAACGTATCGCGGACTATTCCTATTCCGTCCTGGCCTTAAATTTGATTTTAATTCAATTAAACTTATTAAAAGTAGGTGGCACTTTATATGTTACAAGAATTTAGATTTCTGTACAGCTTATTGATGTTATTATTACTAGTTATTATTAACAATCCATGGTCAGAGTTTTCAAACCGCCAGATATTGTAACCAAATTATTAATGTTGGGAGATCAAGACCTTCTAAAATGAGCGAGTTAAAGCCTTTGAATTAATAAAATAATACTTTAATACGCCTATAGCAACGACTCTCAGTTCTGTTTCCCTTAATGCAGCATTACTAAATTACTTCAATTTTCTGAGGGAGAAAGTCAGCACAAACGACTAGCAGGGCTAAGATAAACACTTGACTTAACTTTGTCCTGTTTTTGTCATTCTGCCTGTCTCGTACTAATACTATGTGATGGGAACGGCGCTGCAAAGCGTGTCATATAAGACACAATTAAGTCGAAATGTTAAACTTTATCATCATATCATCGTCAATACTCGGCTCATTTCAACCCACTGCTGGGTATAGGAATGTTCTTTGTAGCGCCAATCGCCACGGTCCTGTTCTAACCTCAACCATGGATCGTCTTATCAATCGGGCTGGTGGTCTGCCCACTGGCTTTGTCGCTCCTCTATAGAAGATAAATAATTCAATTGGCAGTAATATGAAAGTGCAAATGAGAAGAGACTTAGTAGCGGTCGACCGTTCGATGTCGTGTCCCAAGCCGAATGTTTTTAAGAATATTGCAAATGTCTCCGAACCGCTGACTGGGATGCGATGTTAAAGGATTGCCAACCCTTTTAGTTCTGTGGGTGTTCTCCTCTCAACCTTGTAATTTCCCTTAGGTTGATTCCTTTCATGACGTGTTCTGTAGCGAGGTGTTTATTATTTGGAATTCTATAATGTTTTAAATAATTCAGTAATTTTCTCGTTTCTCAAAAAAAAAGTTGTTAAAATCCTGAGTAAGGACAAAGATGAAACAGGTAGCATAACAATAAATTTTTATTTTATTGTATGTTGTATGCGAGGATTTATCTGCTCATTGTGTAGCTATGTGACAACATCAGCTTTTATTTTATTTTATCTAATTACGTCAAAGAAGAAAATCAAATTAGTCCCATTTGGCTTGTATAAATGTTGTTTTTATTTTTGATTTACAAGATAGATAGATAATATTTTTTCAATGCTATTTTAAAACTTTTAGCCACCTCTCCAATAGTTCTGTAGCATTTAACACCCAGAAAGCCAAAACGTTATATCAAATAAACCAACATTAAAAGAAATAAGAAGCATCTCGCCACATTGAATCAGAGCAGATCAAAGAGTTCCGTCTCATCGAATTCCAGACGCGCCCAACCCTTGTTCTCACAAATTTACAATTTGTAATTAGTAAAACTCTGGGCGGAAATATCTCTGTACTCCATCAAACTTAGAGCACAAAGGCAATCAAACGGTTCGGAATTGTACTGCGAATTAAACTGCGCAAATTTGGATTGGGATTCCGAGAATTCTTCGTGCAAGTGGCAAAATTAGGGAGGGAGGGAATGGGGCTAAATGCTTTAAAGCGCACGGCGCTGAACTCAAATTAATGGTTAGACTTGAAAGTTCGGAAGAAGTTATTGAAACGTTATAATATTGTATTAGTCAGTAATCGGGATTTGTTTTAGATAGTAATGTTAATTATTGTATCGTTATGAACGCTGAAATACAAAATTAGGTAAATTTATGCGAAGTTTTGAAAAATATCCTTGGTGATCACGAATGTTTACAAAGACAAAATTGTATTTTTGGTATTTTACTACAGGATGCTCAGGACTTCGCTCCCGTGGCAATTTCATAAAATTATTTCTTCTTCTTTGCCTACTTTATAGAAAGTACCTTTATGCCACATTTCAGCTTTATAGCTTCAAGGGAGTCAGGACCTTTAATTCAGATGTGAAGGATGATACAAAAAAGTCAATATTCAGGTGGTGGTTGTTATGATAGATCATTGAAACCTATAGTGTGTAAATCCAACCCAAAATTCAGTTGAAATAATGCAGGCGACTATCTTCCTATTAACGAAAAGCTCCATTATAGAAAATTAGACCGCTGATTCAGCGCAAAAGCGCTCAACTGACACTGTACCATTCCCGTGGCTTTTAACCCTTCTTGTCATTTGAAGAACAAATTAATCATCATCATTTACATGTAGAGCAGTAGCCAGATTTGTTTCTGCGATTATGTCACCCTCTCTTGTTATAACCCCTCACAGAACAGATTCTGAGGACCAGCATTAATATTTTGAAAGCATAATTAAACTGAATTTAGATGTTTCAACGCCATTGTTTCGGGTTTATTCGCTTATTAATGATCTGAAGTGTGAATTTTGCAGCGTTCTTGGGGGAGAAGTGCATTTTAATGTGATCTCATCTAGAGGCATTCGTGTGTAAGGTAATTAATAGATGAATACAAGCTTGTAAGACTCTTGATATATAGAACATTGTCTTTGCCTCTTGTTTCTTCTTAACAATTCCTTACTTTATGTGCATTAAGCCTTGTTTTTCTTTTCTTATTTCATTTTCAATTAATATAGTCACATCAATTCTAAATAATATTTTACTTGCTGTAACTGATTTTAAACTGAAATCAATAATCCTTAAATGAATCCTTTGTTTCCGTAATTTTTAATCTTTCCTTAATTTGTCAAAGATAAAGCAGAAAAGCAGATATCTTTAAGTATTATCTACTCTGTGATATGCTTTATATTTCTCTTTAGTTTATTAGGAAGCCGAACAAAAATATGGTTTCGAAATTCCACCATTACATCTAAATTATTTTTTAAAGAAAAATCTTTTCGAAATAGGTAAAATTATTTTCACACTGTCCTCTCCGTGCCCCATTTTGTCCGTGTCTTGTCACGGATCACGCCTGTCCTCTGGCCAGTTGTAATTATTACGTTCATTTGAATTTGGCACAACCCAGCAAGGGTTGCCAGAGGGTGACGAATTGTCTGCTCTCTTAGAAAATTAGCCGTGTTTTAATGATTTTATTTTGCATGCATTGTTATGGTGGTGTAATGAGTGAGAGATGCGAATGTAATTTATTTTTAAGCAAGATTGTATTTTTATTTTTATTTTGCATTCATCAGCAAAGCTGAAATGAATTATAGTGTCGTGCAACAGCCGACAACATTGAAGATTTATGAAAATGCAGGAAGTTTAAATTTTTTTCAAACGTGGCATCAAGTGGTTCGTTAGATTGATAGACCCTCGCAACCCACTTACAGACAGTATGTATGTATGTATGTATTTATTCTTTATTGTACATGATCAAAAGTTACGCAAGACACATAAGAAACACAGTACAAAGACAGTATGTTTGGGAAGAGTAGGTAGCTAGCACATTCTAAGTTTTTCTATCACTCCCAGTCCAGCGTCGAAGGGGCGCACATGTGCTTTACACGTTATATCATACAAAGATTTTTAGCATATACATATAATTCACCTATATAGCTTCCGCCTGCACTTCTACTGTTAACATTTCGCTGAGTCGCATCCCGTTTCTTTCTGCACTATAATATTGTGCTTAACTTAATTGTTAACATTATGTTCCTTAGGTAAGATATTAAGTATAGACTTAGAAAAATAAACGTATTTTATTTTTCTTTCTTTGATTGAAGAGCAATATCATGAGAAGTATTAGTTTGCATCAGCTACACAAGTTACTTGTACACTCAATGTCCCAAGTTAAAGGGCCAAGTTTATTCTAATTTGAACCAGCACCAGCAGACAAGAAACATTCGTGGATACATAATTGAGGGAACAGACTGTACCAAAAAGTCTAGAATGCCCCAAAACCAGAGGTATGAATTCCACATTCCCCTAATACCATCTTTTGCTTAGACTCTCCACAAGTTCTTTTAAAAAGATTTCTCAAAAACACCCATAACGAATGAACGGTGGACATTTTCACCGAGTCATTAAATCCTCCCAAAACTGAGGGAGCGGTTTAAGGGGGGAGTGCTTTAAAGAAAATGGCGGTAAGAAGTTTGCTCTACGCTTAATATCTTCGGATTAACCACACCTCGTGGAATTAAAAAGGAAATGAGAATTTGCTATTGAGTGAGTTGCTGCCCTTTAGTATTATTTTGAATGTTCCTTCATACGTACTTATACGTACTGTCGATATATATTTTTAAGGATAGACGATTTTTTGTAATTTTCGGCTAAAACTCCTTTATGACAAAAGGAAAATCACTGCAAGGAAACTTTCAACGGAATTCTAGCTATCAGCATAGCTAATATGGATACGTGAGATCCTTCCTGAACGTGTAGGTATAATCTAAAATGAGGCAAAGTTGACTAATCTTGGTGTCAAGAGTTTTCAAACCGCCAAAGGTCGTCTGACTTGGTTTGACGACTATAGTCAATCGTCAATAGCCCTCCAAAGTACGGAAACGCTCGTAATAAATTGCCACTTTGGTCTCCCATCAAGTTCCCTGCCTGTGTATTCGTAGCTTAATCTCACCTCACTGATTAAGGAGGAAGTTTTAAAAACACAAATCTTTACAGAAACATTAAAGTAATAAATACAATAGCAAAGTCGTTGTTAATACAAAATTTATTACCAAAAGCTAAAATTATTCGATCCTATTGTCTCAGAGAAATGTGATCGCAACAATGCCTTCATAATTTACTTTTCGATGCATCCCTGTTCTAAAGATAAAGTCGTGATAACAAATGGTAACTAAAATAATAAAATAAGCCCTGGGTCTCTGAAGCCGGCGACATATTTCATTAATAAAACAAACAAGATATCATACGGACTCACTTCGCAGTGTCCATACGTTATGGAGATAAAACAAAAGATTTTGATTCGGAAGCTGGGAAGTACTTCGAAGGAGGGAATTAGTTTTAGCTGCAAAACAGTCCCATGTCATTTTAGGAAAACATATCTAGACCAAACACAACCAAACAGTTTTTCTTTAATCAGCATTTAAACGAGGCTTTGAACATTTTAGTATACGCTCCTGTCAGCTTTATAGAAGACTTCGTGAATTTTAAATTTGAACAAAGTCCTGTATAACGAGGATCATTTCTAGAATTCAAGAATTTTCTAACATATATACAGGACTTTAGGTAATCACTTTCAACCTCTCGGGTAGTAAATCAGTTCATGAAACTAAACAACTTTCCCAAGGAACAAAGGTCGAAGTATGAAAAAATTTACCACCCGAGAGGTTGAAAGTGACTTACCTAAAGCCCTGTATACATACATTTATGTCTGAAAGAAGTGGCTTAGAGCTATTGAAATTACTCTACCAATTTTAAAACACCTGAAGTTTCGGTTCTTTTCAGTCACACTTCTTCATTTTTTGATGATTTACGATTTGTAGATGAGAAAGATTAAAAAGATTTGTACTTTCACTACTGTCGCGTACTACGTAATAATGAATATAAAACCTACTAAGTTACGTAATTTTCGTTTTCTGTTGTAATGATCGCGATTACTGGTTCTGATAATATCTCAGGTTTCGTCTAAAATAGTTAATAGTTTAGCTCTTTTTCAGCTCTTTTTGGAGTACTCAGTCCTCTAGGAAGCGTGATATTTTCCCTCCTCCTTGTATTCGATGGAGTTGAATTTATGCGTTGCCGAAGTTAGAGTGATGCTGGTCACGAAACAATGGACGATCGTGGCGCCCCATGCGGCGATCCGCGGCACTAAAGTTCAGTAGTGAAATGCCCAACTATAGCCTTGTAGCGGCATCTAGTGGAGAGTAGTAGAACTAACCCCCCATTGTCAAGTTCTCGAGGTGAGAGGTTAGAATTTGAATAAACGTTTTATCGCCACAATCTCACTTTTAGCGTTCCATGAAATACCTTTTATGTAGTTTTCGAATAGAAATCACTTTTAATGGTACAAAAGGTGATTCAAAGCTCATGCTGTAGAGGAAAATAAGCTGGCAAATTAAATGTTCAATTCGGAACAGAAAAAAGTTTAACAAGAAAATCGAGTCCAATGGAAAAAGCAGCGAATTTTGCCAAAATATTCATAAGCTGTCATCAGGCGACTGGACTCACGCCAGCTGCGGCAAACCAACGACAAAATATTTCGCTGCAAAATACTCACTCAAGCAAATCACCCCTCGCTCTTTAAAATCACTTCCAGGAAATTGAGCGCCAATTTCTTAAATCTCAAAAAGTTCTATGAAAAATTACTTATGATTGAAGTTCTAGCGGTCTTGAAAGTTTATTGGTTCCGAGTTCCTGACTCTGTATCTTATGTATAATTTAAGCGTACTACAACTTTGGCTACGTTCCAAACAGTTAATTAAGCTCGGAAAATATAGAGGAGTTTGCAATTTAAAATTTCGAAGCATATAGCTTATTCTTATTACTCCATAACAAATAGTGGCCACTTCCGCACATTTCCCTAAACGCACCATTACTTAAAGTCAGTGACTCGTTGCGCGAGTTATTTATGCCTCGCATTAAAAACAAAATGATATGCCTTCGCCGCTGAAAATCTAAAAAGAATAAGCAATAAAACGATAAAACCCAAATCTGATACATTCTAGGGCCGCAGTCTCCCGCAGGGCGTGCGAATGGGACAGCGCTATACATCGCCGAAATGAATACGATGCTACTGTTTCATCTCTCACCTCTATCGGCTCACGATCTCTGAACCGTCCTAACTCTTCCTCTAATAAAAGAAAAATCAACCTTAACACCAGTGCTGTAGATTCCCAATATACAATGCAGATTACAACAAATGGATTTGAGATTAATATAGTACGAGTGCCACCCCCGTCTCATACCACCCCATTCGGTGCTCAGCATTCAAATAGGAATCGAATGGATGACCAAAACATAATATCTTTGGAAGATTCAGCCGCCATAAATCAAATGAGAAATAATCTGTTTCGGAACGAGATAGTCGCGATGCCGTGCCACCATAAAAACGCAAAACGTTTTGTCTGATTGAAATCTTGGCGTTACGGGCGGCTTTTTTCGTGGCGCTATTTCCTTTTTATTTTCCTTGATGTATAATCAATGTGTTAACGGATGGCCGCCAGTTGAGGGCTCCGGAGTAGATTTGCTACACAAAAGATTCTGATATTGAGTTTGAAAGTAGTTTCTTTTTTCTTCTTTTATGTTAATGGCACTTTTAGTGGCGCTGGGTAATGGCTTGCGCGGATAAATGTCGCAGTTTAGTCTCGAACACATGGGACGGGATACAGTCATTTTGTTTAGATACGATTTGCATTATTCATAATTTCGCTAAGCTTATTAGATACAGGTAGCGTCTCCAAAACAAACTCGATTAGAGTAAGCGTCTCAAAACCGATTAAGCTGTCATAATTTAAAAGTTGGATGAAAATAGTGAGCAGATTGCGCCACATGTGGTCAACCTGTCCCATAATCGCGGCACATGCCATGCCTACCTTCACAATTACCGAACTTAAGAAAAAACTTATCGAAGAATTTGATGGATCTTTATTCAAACATAGAGCTTTAACCCCTGTTTTTAGAGTTTACATTCGAATGGTTGATACAGTGTCGTGGGTCTGACCATCTGTTGCGGATGATAGTTATCAAAAAATTAACAATTTGTTTAATGTAAATGAACGGAGGTCAAGCATTGGATAAGTTATTGGGACGTTTGGCAATTCTTCCGTCGTTTCATGCTCACCGAATGTCACCTTTCCGGCTTGGTATTTGGTTATCTGTATAATCAGGAAGTAAATTTTAATGGCAGTTTTATTGGTCACATGGTTCATTGGCCAACTGGCTTGATGAGGGTGTATTCTATCTATATAATTTTGTATTCCATAACCTTCTACTTCTTGTTATTAATTTAGTAACAAGGCTTCGATTTATTTATTTTAGAATTTGAGTATTTTGTAACATATTTTAAAAAAATCTTATTACAAAGAAATTTACCTAACGCCGCTCAAAATTTGTCATCCTCACCTATAAAAGCTGTTTGTAGAGGCGAAGGTTTTTATTTTATTTTTATACTAGTCCATATACGACGGACCTCCCTCCGAAACACGAAGGGGATTTAGGCCATAGTCCACCACGCTGGCCCAATGCGGGTTGTTGGAGGCGATGATTAAAGAGCGTTAATTGCACAAGCGCTTATGATGCATGATCCAATCTGGTCAGGCTCCCATGTTAGCAAGGTCATGGCATTAAATGTCGGTTGCTTAGGGTAAGTACTATAGGGGGCGTTTTTAAAGAGACACCGCAGATAATATTATTCACACGTCTAAGACACTTGGCTGTCTCTCCTCGCATGTCGCCTGGCCCCGGATTTCTGTCTCTTCTTTTATTTTTATTCTAGAACATTGAAATCCAATTTTAAATTTAAATCGATACTTGATGACAGCACTCCGACCAGCCAGTAACGTCTGTGAAACGCAGTCTCAACACAGTGAAGACTGCATCTCATAACAACCACCACCCTGTCCTGCCTACTACCTAACCGACCCACCTTACTGTTCATGAACAATCGGCTGGGTGAGCGGCCAAATTGTAGACCACTGTCCAACGTATAATAACCCTCACATCGTCATATTACACCTAATTCCTCAGGATTAACCCCAAGAGTCTTACCTACTACGTGTAGTTTTATTTTCGTGTTTGTGCGTTAATAGATTTATTGTGTAATGTTATGTTGTTCTTTTTTGTGGTCACTTTTGTTTTTTCTTTTGTATTTGTTTGCTTGCATTTTGTATGAGTGTTGTGTTTGTCTGGAAACACATGTAATTCTATCCTATTCTAAATAATGGGCTATGTTACAATTCGAACGGCACGGCACAGCAAAATTGTACGTACCATTGCATTGCCCCTTTTGTTTTTAGTGAAGCTAGAAGGTAAGAACATGAGGCAATGGAATTAAATATTTTCCCGGAGTCAGAATTATAAAAATACCCAATCTGTAAGTCTAAGTAAGTAAAACAAAAGCAGACACAAACACAGCAACGTAAACAGTTCATTAAAAGTATTAAACTACCCTCATTTTATAGGACTTTTTAAGAAATTCAGGGGTTGATTCCGTGATCACTTTTCATTTAGGTGTCATTAACAAAATGATATATTGCAGCAAATAAAAAAAAGGAATTAACCGGCTCCAAATAGACAATCGCATGTTGACAAGTAATTATCAAACGGTTTTCTTTTGAAGAAAAAGTTTTTTAGGGTTCCGTATGGACGTGCAATGTGAAAACGTGATAATGATTTCATAATTCGATTAGAAAATTGAAGTCGTTATTTTTTATTAGTCGTAAAAGTAATAATGTGTCCCACTGCTGGGAAAAGGTCCCCTACGCTTCCCTCTACTGATCTGTCTCCCACAATTTTTTTTGTCAAATCGGTCGAGCTGGTCGCAGCATCTGTATCTTGGTCTACCGTGCTGCCGCTTTTTTACGAAATTATTTTAGTAAATTTTGAAGCAGGTACTTTTTTACTTTTATTTTTTTGAATCGGATATTTTTTCTCACATGCAGAATAAAACTGAAATCAACTTATTAGAATATGGTCTGGCTACCTCATTAGGAATCATAAGCGTGAGCGTATGTATTGTATATGTATAACTATAGTCTTATATTTATTTTTTATTAGTATGGTCGTGTTAAAGAACCTCGGAAACATGGGCGCAAAACACACTTCTACAGAACTTTTTTTTAGTTTCGTGACTGTTTTAGGTAATAAATCTTGGTCTAATGAGATATTTATGCGGCCCGAGGGCCCTGTCAGCGATTAATCCTTTTTTTTCAGAATAGAGGCTGAAGTTTACTCATATTCATTTTGATTTGGCCTCGCTTTGAATAAATATTAGATCCTAGTTAGAATATTTCTGCCCTTATTTTTCTGATAAATATAATCAGGCGACCACCATAGAAGTAGGTCCAGAAAAAAGAAAAGCAAAGATCAAACAAGGAGTAAGACAGGGCTGTTCGCTATCACCACTCATATTCAATATATTCATCGAGTGCGTAATTCAGAAAATACTTGAAAAATTGCAAGAAAGAGTTAAGTTTAATGGAGAAAAGATAGTTTTTATAATATTCGCCGACGATATTGCTGCAATAGCCGAAAATAGAACAGATTTGCAGTCATTGCTCAGCACCATGACTCAAATTTTCACCAAGTTCCGTATATAAGACCAAAATACTATTCACATCGAAAAAATATTTTAGAAAAGTCGGTACCATTAAAATCAATAATACGCCAGTAGAACAAGTTAAAAGCTTTAAGTATCTAAAAAGTGTAATAACAGCTGACTCAAAATATAGCACAGACTCAAAGACACGTATAGCAATAGCCAAAAAAGCCTTCCACAACAAGAAAAACATTCTTCAAACCAAAATTTCAAAAGCAGTAAAAAAGAGATTCTTTAAAATATACATCTGGTGTGTTGCATGGTATGGGTGTGAGACATGGACAATGACCTAAAGGGATAGAGAGAGATTGGAGGCATTTCAAATGTGGTGCTGAAGGAGAATGGAGAAAATTAGTTGGACATATAGGATAACAAACGAAGAAGTTTAGAAACGAGTAACTGAAAAGAGGACAATATTGACCACATTAGACAACAGAAGAGGGTCTATGATTGGTCATCTATTTAGGCATGATGATTTTTTCAAAGTAATAATGGAAGGCAAGGTCGAAGGAAAGAGAGGAAGAGGGCGAGAAGACGATTTAGCGACCAGTTGAAAGAAAAAATAGGAGTGTCAACTTATAGGGAACTGAAAGATATCTCTAAGAACCGAATGGAATAGAAATTGCTACACCGACAAGAGCGCGGCTCTTAAGAGTAAGAAGAAGAATTCATATTCTTTAGTGAAATTATACCAGCTTACAAACTCAAAACAGCTTTTTTAATAAACAAAAGTCAAGATATGAACAAAAATTTCGCTCTTTCATAGAAGTCAGGCGGTCAGCTGATTTTACTGCCTCAAATTTTTATTTGAGGGAAAATTGTTCAGTTTAATGGAGCAGATAATTGGCGCTCTTTACACAGTGGCTGATAGAAACCGATCACTGAGGCTTAGCAAGGTTTACAGAGGCTGGAAACCCGATGGGTGATCAAAGTGGCAATTTACCTTCGGTGCTTTGGAGGTGACCTGAAACCATCCTGAAACCGTTGGTCTCGCGACTGTTTTCGATTGACTTTTTTTGAAAATACATTTAATATATTAAGAAGAAGATAAAAGTGGTGTAAGGTAATGTTACATTGAGAGAAAGCTAGAAGAATAAAATATCCAATTTTTTTAATTTTATTTTTTTAAACTTTCACTCGCTAAAGGCCTCTCTAAAATCCTGTAAAGTATTGCCTAGTTAGCTTATTGCCAACCAACGCATGTATTCCCATAAAATAAATGTACCTAGTTGAATCATCCTAACATTACACTGAGTAATTAGCATAAGGGTGCATCTTATTAACATAGACATACGTGCTTAATTGGCGTGAAATGACCGTTTAGTTGACGATGAGTTTTGTGATACTGGTCATTGAAGTCTACAAAGTTATATTTGCACATGGACGACGGCGAACAGTTTGGATTTACTAAGGCTTTGTCACATTTTTGACGATAAATGTAAATTGGTTGGGAGTTCATATTCAAATATCATGAGATTGTCTCAGTTTACATACATAACAACAGCTACTTTATTTGGTAGTTGACAAAAATAGATATTCGAGTATTATTTAAAATACTAGAAAAAAAAAATTAAACAAAAAAATTACGACAATTACGAGCTTTGCACACCTACGCAAATTGAAAAAAGAAATTGTGTCTGCTTTGAAAGACTATTCAAAATGATTCTTTGCAAGTTTTTCTTACAAGTTCATTCTTTGGCGAATAGTATTGAAGGCCAGATTTAATTTTTTATATTTTTTATTATAAGATGGGTTAACTCTTGACCTCAATCTTGACCATAAGGTCAAAGATGAGGTCAACGATGGAGCGAGTTATATGGAAATGCCTACAAAGGCACTGGTACTCCCACGCACCGACAGAACACAGAAAGCTGTTTGGCGTCGAACTTCGGTAGGAGGGTGGTCGCGAACCAGACAGCATACCACACCGCATGAGACCATAGGACGACACTTTAGATTCAGAAAAAAATGAAGTGTCGTTGCCCGGGATGCATTACTAGGAGGCTGGTCTCATTTGTGTTTTCTTAGTCGCCTCTTACGACACGCACGGAAAGAGATGGAGTGGTGTTATTCTCAACCGATCACCACACGGTGAAAATTATGCAACTGAGCGTATTTTACCTTTTTTGAGTCATCCCATTATTAATATAGCCTGATCATTATCAAAACTGTTGATACCATTTCGAATTCACTTTTAGAAACAGTTAATCTATTTCGAACTCATTGAACCACACTTCCTCAAATTAACATAAGCTTTTAAAACAAATCGACACAGATAGGCAATCTTATTGTAATGTTAGCTATACATTACTGCAATTAACACTTTGGGCCATAAATTAAAGAGGCAGTGTACCGTGAAACACGCCTTGTATTACGAACATTTAAGATTGTTATCTATGAATATTGATGAATGTTTGTTTTAGCGATAAATAGACTGCGATCGTGTTGGGCGACTTTAAATCATTAAGCGAAAATTAAGGTTATGAATTAGTCTAAGAAACTGAACAACTTTCCTCAAGGAACAGGTCGAAATATGAGAAAAAATTGTAACCACGTGGCGAGTTTGTAAAATGACGGTAGAAAATTCCGTATAAACTTTTTCCCCGTCTATTAACTTCGACAGTGTTTTTTCGTAATAACACCTTATTAAAAAAAAGTTTACACTTATCAAACCGATAACATTAATAGTTTCTATTACAGTTGTTCAAACAATTTTTAAATTTCAATTTTGCGTACTTACGCACAACGTCATATTATGACGTAAAGTCACTTTTCAAACATTTTGTTATCCCGCCTACGATGTAGTGTCCACGAAAGTGTTAAACAATCAGCTGGTTGGCCTTGTATGGGAAGTCGAAATTCTTTTTGGATATAGGGTCGTCTACAATGCCAAATCCGTGTGGTGATCGGTGTGGTAACACCACCCTATCTCTTTTCGTGGGTGTCGTAAGAGGCGACTAAGGAAACACAAATGAGACTTGCCTCCTAGTAATCCATCCCAGGCAACAACACTTAACTTTTTTCTGAATCTGTGGTGTCATGCGGTGTGGTAGGCTCTGTAAAGGGCCGTCTGGTTCGCGACCACCCTCCTACCGAAGTCCGACGTCAAACAGCTTGCTGTGTTCCGTCGGTGCGTGGGAGTGCCAGTGCCTTTTTAGGTATTTTCTGGGTTAACTCGCTCCATCGTCGACCTCATCTTTGACCTTATGGTCAAGATTGAGGTCAAGAGTTAACCCATCTTATAATAAAAAAAAAACAGCTGATCGCATATTAATATTTCGAACTATGTTTCTTGGGGAAAGATGTTCAGTTTTATGGCCCGAATCACATTCTTAATTTTCCCAAATTGTAACAGAAATAAAGATCCGTGTGTAAAGCTAATTGTGGAATATGCCAAATATATACATACAACTCTAAGAAAACTTTCAGCCCAAGAACGGAATTACAGAATCACCATTATAAATCCGAAAACAAAATCCGACCAGGTAAATTTATGGGAGAGGCTGGAATAATCAGCGAGGTGTCGTATAAATCGTGACCATTTGTAAAATAGGAATTACGATCGGGGACTGTCACCCTTAGAGAAGTGGCTTAGCTACTCGTGTAGACCGTGCCTTATGTTTTATTTAGCGGTGTAACTGCTTTTTAACCCCTGACAGAAAAAGTGGGGTGTTATAAGTTTGACGTCTGTAAGTATCTGTGTCTGTCTGTGGCACTGTAGCTCCTAAAGGTCCATCGAAGTCGGTCCATTCGTTTATGCCTTTTTTTTGTTTGAAAGCTGTTCAGCCGTGCATGGAACTAATATATTACAAGTAATAAGCTGTTGTTTAATTTATCTCTTTCGGGAATTTTAACACATTGTCTAAATTTTAGTTTTGTTTTTGTGGTAAAGCCCTCAATGTTATACATTTTTTTTAATTTTACAGTTATACTTATAACTAGTGGTGTACTTTGAGGTAAACTTCAGTGTGTTTTATTTTGGACGCCATAGCAGCAGCATGCGCTGGACTGTTATGTTTAGTTCTACGTTTAAGCAACGGAAAGGAATCTGATGGGTGACCGAAGTGGCAATTTACCACAAGCGCTTCTGTGCTTCGAGAGGCTCGTTAAGCCGTCGGTATCGGCTGTTGTCGATTTACTACAGTCGTTAAACCAAGTCAGAGGCCATTTGGTCTTCGAACCCAAGGGCAGTTGATCAACGGGGCAGCGTCACTACTTGATCAAACGGCCATCGAGGAAAGACCTATTCTAGTTCGCTTACAACCTGGTTGTACAAGAATATCTAATAAAGCCATTACACATTCACCTCACGGCGACAAAAGCCTCGACTACACCATACCGACGCTTCAGTGGAATTTTTAATAGTTCCTACAGTCTCACCCCTTGAGGCAAACTTAATTCTATCCTTCTAATATTATAAATGTGAATGTAAGTTTGTTTGTTTGTTACGCTTTCACGCCTAAACTATTGAACCGATTTTAATGAAGGATAGAGGTAGATTAGACCGCAAGGAATGACATAGGCTACATTTTATCCCACAGTTGGGCACGATATAACCTGTAGTCCACGCGAGCGGAGTCGCGGGTGGTGAGCTAGTAATATTATAAACGCGAAAGTTTGTATGTATGGATGTTTGTTACTCTTTTACGCTTAATCTGCAGGGCCAATTTTTATAAAATTATGTTTGGAGGTAGCTGACAGCTGGATTAACTCAAAAGCTACATAATTTTCCAAAATCCCCACGGGAACCAAGTCCCGGCCGGAGAGCTAGAGGATATACAGGGTTATTTTTTAATCAGTACACAAATTTTTTGTACGTAAACTTTATGGAAATTTAACAGACCCGTATTTTTTTGTTTTATATCGTTTCATATAAAAATTTCAAGCTAGATCGTCTGAAGCATGAAAATAAATCAATTTTTTTGTATGGAAAAAAAAATAACTTCCTCCAACTGACTTGAAACTTGGTAATAGTACTCTTCAACACATTTGTGACACTCGTTTTACTGCGTTTTACAAAATTCATCCTCTAAGACGTTAAAAAGGGGTATCAAAATCTGCAAATTTTGGAAAAAATTTTGTTTTTTCTTTCTTATTTACGTTCTATCAACGTTACTGACACCGTCAGAAAAATTTGTGTACTGATTAAAAAGTAACCCTGTATAATAGGCTATATGTTTTTCCCAAATTCCCACGGGAACGCAGTCCCGGGCGGAAAGCTAGTAGATATACAGGGTGGTCCAAAAGGTGACGTCAACAATTTTTTTTTTAGATTCTTCACCCCTGGTTGAATCCGGAAATACCCTATGTATGTTCCGCGATTTTGTGTAGTTTAGAAATTATGATTTTTTGAAATATTTTATCTAATTTTCTACCAGCGCTACTTTAAAAAATCATAACTTGTTTAATAGTAAGAATTTTCAAAAATATTTTTGTGCAGCATGATCACCTTGAATCACCCTTTCATGTGATAAATCAACTATGCCACATTCTTTATTGTAAGTTATCAAAAAAATGGTCGAAAATAAAAAAATTTTGTTTGCGATAAACGGAAGATAATTTTCAAAATCTCTTAATAATACTAAATGGCTGTTTCATAGGTTCAAACTCATTTTAAAAACTTCCGTGATTCTTCAGCTTACCAAATAATTTAAAAAAAAACATACATGAGGGTATTTTCGGATTCACCCAGGGGTAAAGAGTCTAAAAAATTCTTTGACGTCACCTTTTGGACCACCCTGTATATGAGATTTGTATTTCCATCCCAATCCATACACTCACGCCTATAATCCCTAACGGAGTAGGCAGAACATCTTGTGGTGCTCTGATAGCCTGATAGCCCTCAGAAATGTCAAATGTGTGACGTCACATTTGACATTTCTGAGGGCTATCAGATGAAACATGAGTGTAGTAGTGATAGGTCAGCCTTTTGCCCACGATAGAGCAAAACTTACTGGCTTCTACAGTATGTACGGGAAGAGTTGGCAGCTGGTACATTCTGTGTTTTTCTTTCACTTCCGATTGTATTTTCAAGTGATACCTTAAGAGCAAATCAAGAAGACTCTTTAGAATTTGCAACGCTTATATTTTTAGCGTACTTACGTGTGAGCTCAAACGCACTTTAGACCCGTGTTCCCCAAAAATATAACCAACGGTTAAACCGCGGTTAGAAGCTAATCAGACAAAATGTCAAAAAAAATGTATGAAAATGACATTGTCAAATCTCAGGTTAGCTGCTAATCGTTGGTTAAATTTTTTGTGAACACTGGCCTTAGATTGTTGGAATTTATTTCTTTTATTTTATAGAAAAGTTTCCAACGCTACGCCGCCGCGCCGGTTAGTGAGTGGGTAATTTGAAACACAAATAAATGGAAATAACTTTCATTTAAATTATCTTGTACCTATTGCAAATAGAAAACACAAATAAACAAGTTTAGGGAAAGAAAAATGTTCGGTGCAAATGGGACTTGAACCCACGACCCCAGGATTAGATCTACTGGTGTTCTAACCAACTGGTCTATCGTGCCTTTAAGTCAAGCGGCGAATTTCTCATTATATGTGAATAATCCTCATGCCGACATTTGATTGCTTATAGTAACTTTTAAACGGCTAAACCAATTTTGATAAAATATAGCTAAGAACCATTTCGATTAAGTCAGCTTTCTTACAAAAACAAGCATCAAAATCGGTCTATCCGTTTAGGAGCTACGATGCCACAGACAGACTCACAGATGAAAAAGTCAAACTTATAACACTCTTCTTTTTTGTCGGGGCTTAAAATATTTCAGTTGAAAACTGAGCAATGAGTCCAATGAGATCTTCCCAACTCCTCGTAAAAAAAACAGCTCCAATAATTCGCTGATACTCCAAACATAACAGAAGCCATATCAATTCCCGGTTTTCCTCAAAGAGGACGAACAATAAAGAAATCTCTTAGAATTTTTAATAGTTTCACAGCTCCCCTAATGTATTTGGAATCTGCCTCGGTTTATCTATCGGGAATGGCTGTTTCGAACTACTGTTGGCCTTCGGAACTGCTTTTAACTACGCGTAATAAATCCAGTAAGGCCGGCAGTCTCTGCAACTCTGCATAGAGGGGATACTGGATGAATTGGACCGATGTCTTTTGGTTCTGGAATGTTCTGCTTTATTGGTGATGCGACTGCCTTTTTAGCTGACTTCAAAAAGGGAAGAGGTGCTCAATTCGATGTATGGCGATAACTCCACCAGTTGTCGGCAGATTTTCAAGATATTTTCTTCTTTTGTTTGAAAGAGTCCACAGTAACAAAATTTAGTACTATAAATTCCTGTGAACGTTTTAGAACGTGCTAATTAGGGTTAGCTATCGCGTGGTGTAATAAAATTTTGGGCGCAGATGAAAGATGTATAGCTGCAAAACAAAACTGCATCCTCCGATTTATGTTACTACCTATCATAGTTTTTTGAATCGCGTCCGACTATGGAAGCCAATTTAAAGACGAATTTTGTAAAATATTGCACAAAATACTAAGCAAACTTTAAAAAAATGAAATATGTGTCTAAGGTACTGCAATTTAAATTTTCCTTGAAAATCATATTCCAGCAAACTCACTTAGGAAAACCAAATTGCGTACAAAAGTCATAACTCCGTTTGCAAAAGGCGCACAATTAAAATTTAAACCCATTGTCCGCTTTAGTCGTGCCTCCCCTGCACTGTATCGTAGTCGGGCTTTATACGAATCTCTCTCCACGAAAATGCACATTAATATTAAATGGCTTGGAAATGCGTTGTGGGGGGAGGTAGGGGGTGCAATAAAAAAGCGAGCGTCGATGATACAAGGTAGGTAGTCTTACTTGTTTCTTATTGTCGTATTTGAAGTCGTTAATGGTGAGTTGACTGGGAAAGTTTCAAGACGATTTTTCATGAGGAAATGTTTTTGTTTCGGAGAGACGTTTTCCTCATAGATCAATAAGAAAGTGCTGTAATTCATTTTAATATCGGATAAATTAGAATATGTGCCTACCTGTGAGATAAATCTAGGTATTTCAGAGAAGTATACTTCATTTTATGCAAAAAATATAAATTTGCATTCTTTTGTTCACAAAAATCAATTCCAAGCTGCTTATCTCGAAGACATTCGTATGCATTGCCGTTGAACATCATTCGTTTTACAAAGCGTCTAGTATTGCATGCATCTTGTTATCCCAGGACGTTCCAACAAGCGATTTAGCTTACGTAGAGCTATCAACTCGGGGAACGTCAACCGAACCATTTCCCTTACAAAGCTCACCGTACGTGTTTTCCTTACATTAACTACGTAACACTATCCCCCTCGCCCCTTCCTCCCTTTAGTTCCCACATCCAATAAGAGATGGCGGTAGAAAACTACCCGCGCTCTCTCTCACGAGCAATTTACTCCTTACACTAATTAAAAGAGCGAGCGAGTGGGCCACGCCCACCTCTGAGAACAAATAGAAGGGGGGATCTCCACCCGCCAATGAGAACGCTTGATTATTTGTAATTAGAACGCCGTGCTCTTCCTCTCACCGAGATGACCAATCGGATTTTGTATTTAACGGCTTTATTTTAAGTTAAGAAGGAAATTTGCTTTGTAATTAGAAATTCTGGGTTTGAAGACGATATCATTTGCTGTAGCAATCAGTGTGACGGGGGGGCGGCAATATTTAGACTGGTTCTGTTGAATTAATTTTCACGACCCGTATAATTTTTCGCAGCGTTCGTTAGGTAGGTACTCAAGATTTATTGCCATGATAAATTATTTATCGTTAAGTAAGTAAGGAGTTTTTGTTAGAAATTCAATTTACTTGGTTGTTTTTTTCTTTTTCTTATTTCATAAAGTTAATTGGCTGTTCTTGTTCAATTTTCCCGTAAGGTATATAAGGACTTCTTACCTAGCTGTTTCTTTTGTGCATATTTTGTTATTTAAAATAAATATGCTTGTGCAATTCACACATCTAACCCTAAAATAAGCAAGGTTTGTAATATGGGTGCTGAATGATTGATATATACAATTATAAACTTTTTTAAGGTTTGTGTTGTACTTTCTCAGTCGCCCAAATGAATATATATATACAACCTATGGAAATATGTTTATTGAAACAATTTTTGCTGTTTAATAGATATCATTCTTCAGCAAATGGATGTTTCACAAAAACTTTACATCAAAAGCAGATAAAAGCGAGAATTTTCCCGCTAACAAATCAACTTTTTCAAGAATCTAGAACAAGTTCTCTCGACAAAAACTTTCTCATTCCGCTAACAATTGGACCAGCACAATCATTCAGAAAGTTTTCTGTGAGGAATCAAACCCGGCCACAATGAGCGTCCAACTTTGCTGCCAGTTTGCATATAGAGATAAAAGTGGGGAATATTAATGTGAATCGCCGTCCCCCTGCCTCCCCTTTCGCCCATTGGGTGGGGGGAGGTAGGGGAAAAGGGGGAATTTTCTTCCAAGGCGACTGGACCGCGGGACAGCCGTGATTTTAATTATATTGCGACGTGAGACCGCTGAGAGTTATGGCGCCGAGGAAAGTTCTAGAAGCTGTAGTTTCTATATTTATAATGCATTCTGAATTTATATTTGACTGCAGGTCGTAGGTACTCCGCTCTTCGTCATGTCTTTTATAGAGTTTTAAAATGTGTGTTTAGGTATCACATAGTCGAATAGATGCTGCCTATTTGTTTCTTACTAGCTTCCCGCGCGGGACTTCGGGAAAAACATGTACCCTATGTCCATCCCGGATAATGTAGGATTCTAATGGTGAAAGAATTTTTCAAATCGGTCCAGTAGTTTCGGAGCCTTTCGATGCAAACAAACAAACAATCAAATCTTTCCTCTTTATAATATGTAAACCTAGATATAGATACTGTATATCTTAATAAGCACCTAACATCTACGAACTTAACCTCTGGATTATGAACTGAAATTGTATATTTCCTACTAATATTGTAAAATGTTTTGTTTTTTGCGAGTTCAGATGTCTGTAACTCATTCAAGCAAAATCGATTAAACGGCCTTTTATAAAACTTTGCAGTTATATAACTTAGACATCAGAATACATATTTTCCCAATTTCCGAGCGAAATTTTTAATGCCAATTTATAATAATTTTTAATCCCATCGCTCGTTTCAAACGACGAAGTAAGATTTTATCCTTTTCGCATATTTAATAAAAGCTGTTCAAAGTCGAAGCTTGATTTGAGTGTAGATACGTCGGAACGCGAGAATGTAGTGCAGCGTTGAGTGTACGCGACACTTGTCTCCTCTCATTAATTCAATGTGCTTCACCTTTCTTGATATGTTTTTTTAAATATTTTAAAAAATTGGGAATCATACAGTATATGATAGATCTATCAGAAATATAATAGCTAAATTATCACAGAAATCAGCAAACTTTCCTCTACAAACTACAAACATTACTGTCCTATTAAGTAATACAAAAACAATATAAAATTTAGTTATATTTTTTATATTTAAAATTAAATTTAAACTTTATAATTTTTAAAATTATATACCAAACTTAATAAACGTATAGTGAGGTGGGTTTCTTAATTTATAATGGCTTAAATTTTAGTTGCGCATACTCAGTACGGCTTTAAAATAAAATAAATGTTAGGAAACGATGGACTGATGACTGAAAAAAACACTCGTTTTCTATTTTCATATCATAAAACAACAAACAGATGTACACTCAAAACTCTACATTTGGTAACTTCAAATTAGTAATCGAAAATTAAAGATATGATGATGTTAAAGATCCTTCCATCCTTGACTGGGAGTGAAAGAAAACTTAGAATGTGCCAGCTACCTACTCTTCCCAGGTATAAAGTAAAAGTCTGCAAGAGGAATACTGGGCGAAAGACTGACCATCTCTTACCATTACGCAACTTGTTCCATCTGATAACCCTCACAATTTGCGTCAAACGTGGAATCTAGTGGTTCTAGAACCACTGATGCTCCTGCCTATCCTGTTAGGGATTATGGGCGTGAGCGTATGTATGGTAAAGATGTTGCCAAACTGAACAACTTTCCTGAGAAACGTAGGTCGAAATATGAATAACAATTTTCGCCTCTCCATACGACTTGAGTGATTGGCTGATTTCCCTATTCCCTTCTTATAAAAAGACAACATTTTTTTTGGGAATTTTATGTAGGTTTCTTAAGGAAAGTTTATTTATTCTTCTTCTTCTTCTTTGTCCAAGCCATTTCCCATCTTCTTCTTCTTATCGTGTAGGTATAGTCAGTGCGTGGCCAACTCGACTAATCCTGGTGTCAGAGTTTTCAAACCGCCAAATGGCCTTAGACTTGATTTTAGCGACTGTAGTCAATTGATAACAGCCGGGATCGACAGTTTGACGTGTCCTCGAAGCACGATAACGCTCGTGATTACCGCTTTGGTCACCCATCAGGTTCTCTGCCTCTATGTGCGTTGCATAACCTCACTGGTCGGATGAGATCAGCGAGCGCCACTGGGCTACGAGCGCTTCCCATTATTTGGGGTCGGCTCTCCTCGTTCTGCGGCGCCAGGACAGTCTGTCCTTCCCAATATTTGGGGTCGGCTCTCCTCGTTCTGCGGCGCCAGGACAGTCTGTCCTTCCCAATATTTGGGGTCGGCTCTCCTCGTTCTGCGGCGCCAGGACAGTCTGTCCTTCCCAATATTTGGGGTCGGCTCTCCTCGTTCTGCGGCGCCAGGACAGTCTGTCCTTCCCAATATTTGGGGTCGGCTCTCCTCGTTCTGCGGGGCCAGGACAGTCTGTCCTTCCCAATATTTGGGGTCGGCTCTCCTCGTTCTGCGGCGCCAGGACAGTCTGTCCTTCCCAATATTTGGGGTCGGCTCTCCTCGTTCTGCGGCGCCAGGACAGTCTGTCCTTCCCAATATTTGGGGTCGGCTCTCCTCGTTCTGCGGCGCCAGGACAGTCTGTCCTTCCCAATATTTGGGGTCGGCTCTCCTCGTTCTGCGGCGCCAGGACAGTCTGTCCTTCCCAATATTTGGGGTCGGCTCTCCTCGTTCTGCGGCGCCAGGACAGTCTGTCCTTCCCATTATTTGGGGTCGGCTCTCCTCGTTCTGCGGCGCCAGGACAGTCTGTCCTTCCCATTATTTGGGGTCGGCTCTCCTCGTTCTGCGGCGCCAGGACAGTCTGTCCTTCCCATTATTTGGGGTCGGCTCTCCTCGTTCTGCGGCGCCAGGACAGTCTGTCCTTTCCATTATTTGGGGTCGGCTCTCCTCGTTCTGCGGCGCCAGGACAGTCTGTCCTTCCCATTATTTGGGGTCGGCTCTCCTCGTTCTGCGGCGCCAGGACAGTCTGTCCTTCCCATTATTTGGGGTCGGCTCTCCTCGTTCTGCGGCGCCAGGACAGTCTGTCGTTCCCATTATTTGGGGTCGGCTCACCTCGTTCTGTGACGCCAGGACAGTCTGTCCTTCCCATTATTTGGGGTTGGCTCTCCTCGTTCTGCGGCGCCAGGACAGTCTGTCCTTCCCATTATTTGGGGTCGGCTCTCCTCGTTCTGCGACGCCAGGACAGTCTGTCCTTTGTTTGAGCAAGCTCTAAGTCCTTGGCTACCGTGGATCACCAGGTGACCAATGGGCGTCCTCTATCTCTCTTATTATTTGGCAGTGCAAAGGCCTGTTTTACGAGATGGTCTTCTGGGCGTCTCATGACATGACCAAACCATCGTAGGTGGCTTTTGGTGAAAGTTGTTTAGCTTAATAGAAAGAATGACACCCTGAAGTTTCGCTAACTACGAGTAACTTTTAATTAGCCCATTTATTCCTTTGAAGAAGTACCTATGACCTTAGTCAAGATTGAGGTCAAGAGTTAACCCGTCTAATAACAAAATAAAAAACCAACCTAATGAAAGAATACAGGACACCTAAGCTATCTATCATTTTCGCCTATCTCCTTTTTTTCGTGTCGGCGAAGAATAATCAGACCGACTAGTAGATTAGTCACAGTTTTTAAAATTTTATTATTATACTATTTTACAAATGATTATGCGCAAAGGGTGTGTTGCGCTTAGGAATCAACCGAAGTTTTTGAAGTCGGTTAATTTAAATGGGATCCTGAAGAACCGATGAGTTCACTGGGATCCCCTGGGGAGATCGAACTAGGGGATCCTGGTGGCCGGTATGCTAAATCAGGACTGTTTTCTGTAATAAAACAGATATTACCTAAAACACAAGTAATGAATAAGAAAAAAAAAAGAGCAAGGAAATATAAATATACAACAACAGCCTTTATAAAGTAGTATAACCCCTTTTCCAACTAAACACTCATAAATTTCTTTCGACAAACTAATGTCAATGTAAGAACGCCATTACAGAGTTAAACAAATTCCTAAAGTACAGACAACCACGCTTCAAAAGCGACATTTAAAAATCGATCTTATTCCAAATCGGATAAAGTTCTACTTTTGAACTGTACAAGAGAAGCTGCGACGCGAGAGTTACGTTTGTGTGCGTCACATACGTCACTGTAAAAGGGCAAATATGCATATGTGGGGTATGTAAATATACGTAAACGTTAAACTGAGGATGTGTGATGGTGAGGCTGTAGGAGGTCTCTCATTATCGACCTCGGGTCACGGCGCATGCTCCAACTCAGTTTTCAACCCGCCTAACGAACGCGCCTTATTGCGACAGCGGTTCATCTTCGTAATTGAGTTACGACTTTTTACGTAGCAATTTCGTTTTTCTCTTACAACCGCCCGTACGCTAATTGGGCCGAATTTTTTTTCTTTGCATTACTCTTCAACAAATATTGGATTAGGAGAGTAATTCGGGTCAAATAGCCTTCAAAGGCCTTCAACGTAATGATGAAAGTTTTAATATAACAGTTGTTTAGGCCTAAGGTGCCGACCTTTACCTTTTCGACGCTTATTTAATAATGTTTTTCTTTCTAAAAGTTTTGACGAAAGAGATTTTTAAGGAAGATTTTTAAATCATTTCTTTTTGCTTAAATTAGATTTTTAATAAGATAAATACAAGCTCGACTGTCTTATTATATCACAAACTTTTGAAACTAGCAGCTAGATAATATATTTGCGTGCATTTTGTAAAGAGGAAGTGAGTCTGTAGCTTTTGCTACCTACATCTACTTGGTGGTTTCACAAGTGGCTCGTCTGCGGCAGCCCTTAATCCTTGGGGAGAGCATCGTACTCTACTCTGTATCAAATACTTAGCTGTATTTTTTAAAAACTTTATTGCGTTGCATTTGACGGCATTAAAATACTTATTATCGCTTACAGGGTTGAGATGGCCAGTACGCTAAAAGAAAAAAACAGCTATTTATTGCATTCCAAATTCGAAATCATTTTAAAATCAAATCGAAGCTGGCATCAAATTTTATTTTGAGTTTTGCAATTTCAAATGTAGAATCCCTTGGCTCCATCCAATCACAAGCCGAAGATTATCCGAAAGATCGCGAAAACACACGAGTGCACATTCAAATTTGTATTCTTGGGCAGTGTTTGTCTACGAGAGGAACAATTGTTTCCAATGTTGTGTTGTGGTACGTTTGCTCGACTATTGGAGGGTTCAAATATTCATGGTTTGGTGACCTCTTTGAGTGCTATCGGATTCAAGATACTATAGTTTTTTGAAAAAAAAACACATTTCGTTCTTTTAGCATTCATTTCTCTATCAGAAAAGTATCCTCTTTACACACAGTTACAGAACAAAGCAGTAAAGTTAAAGCTCCTTTAAATGTAATGTAGTTTAAACTAGCATTAACTTAAATGGACGTCTCTGCAACTGAGTGTTAGGCAACTAGTCTTCTTCTTCTTATCGTGTAGGTATAGGTAGTCAAGTGTGTGGCGAACTTGTCTAACCCTGGTGTCAGACTTTTCAAACCGCCAAATGGCCTCTGACTTGGTTTTAACAACTGTAGTCAATCGACAACAGCCGGGACCGACAGCTTACTTAACGTGCCCTCCGAAGCACGGAAACGCTCGTGATAAATTGCCACTTTTGGTCACCCATCAGGTTCCCTACCTCTGTGTACGTTGCTTCACTTGAGATTAGCGGGCGCCACTAATCTACAAGCGCTTCACTAATTACCGCTTAACACCTGCTTTGTTGGTTGCAGAAATAGTCAAATATTTTCCCCATTATTTATATTCTCTTTATACGACTTATCTTTCAGAGCTTTGTTTAAAAAAACACATTTATCTAGGGTAAGTGTGTTTACAAATGTAGGTCCAGTCAACGGCACATCAGGTTACCACAAACTGTCAAATTTCCCCAATGGATAGTAAACTCTAATAGAGATAAAATTTAAAATTGATTGAAGAAATTTGTCAGTTTTGGATAGCATAATATGCCGTTGTCCCTGTGCTATATAATACGATATACTTTTATTATTATAGAACACAAGGGCATAATAGTAGAAAGATATGTATACAAAAAGCCGGCATTATTGCTAGCTAAAAAATTTTCAGGCAACATTCGGGTAGTACATCAATTAGGTATACAAGAAAATAAAGTAGTTGGTGCACAAAAGACATAAATAAGTAATGCGTTGTTAGCACCTAACTTTGAATAATAATGATTTTGGGGTAACTTCACCTATTCCCTTATTCCTGGTCATCCAATTCATATTCAAAGGACGCTCTTGTTAATAGTTCGGCTTTATCTTTGACGCCGAAGCGCAGTAGCGTGAGAAAACAACCTTGTTACTTTAAAATTCTAGAAACAAAATTAATGACGTCACGATGTCGGAAACTTGAGAAAAACTACTCCTGTCTATTTGGTATTCATGAGATGATGTTTTTTTGTAAATAAGTTTGAAATTTTTAAGTTTAAGTTGGTCTAACTAACAGGAGTTTCAAATTGGGTATTTTCCATTAGAGTAAAAAAAAAGATTGCGAATCATTTGGTTAACAATTAACATGCCAGAATATCATGAAATGAAATGAATTGAAATGTCTTTATTTGCACGGATAATGGTAATTACAATGATAATATATTAAAATAAATGCGTCTCATAATCAACCAAACGTATGGCATGCAAATATTCAAAATTTACAAATAATTCAATTAATAATATGTTTTATAAACCTTATAGTATATGAAACTACTGCTGCTGTTTCATATCACAATTGTAGCATTCTGAATTTGTTCAATATTCAAGACCCAGGCATTGAGTGAACATTCTATTTCGTAATAAGAGGTTGAGTGAATCAAATGCCTTTAAAAGAGGCCTTTCCCAGCAATGGATAATTAACTAAGTATACGCTGGTTACATTGCTTAACCTCGTTAATAAATTTAGGAAAGCCAGCACCAGTGGGCGACGAGCGCTTTTCTGCTGTAATAAAGACAACATTATTGTCATAAAATACACTGAGAGACAAAAAAAAATAAAAAAGTCACAGTCTCAAGCTGGTTCGATCCGGCTAAATTACTCGGTTTCTTACCTTATGTACCAGCGGTGGTACGGGGAGAGGAATGGGGTTATTCGTTTGTTACTAACCACGGGAAGCTTAAGGTGGATACTCCCTTTGAATATTAGAGGTCATTTTAAATTAGTTAGTGAAATTTTGACGGCCGGTTTGGTCGAGTGGTAGTGACGCTGCCTCTTGATCGGCGGGTCCTGGGTTCGATCCCCAGTCGGGGCAAACATTTGTGTAAAAAGCAGATATTTGTTCTCGGGTCATGGGTGTTTGCGTTTGTCTTTATGTGTGTTCCAAGGGACCCACGACACAAGGGAAAACCTTAGTGTGGGCCTTTGAGTGTGTAGCGTTTATTTATTTATTATTATTTAATTTTAGGGAGTGAAACTGAATAACCATTGGACAATCGTACATCTGGGTGTTCGGGGTGAAACTGAATAACCCGTAGACAAAATGTCTGTGTTCGTGTCTGTCTTTGTATTATTGGGTGACTTTAAATAAGTTAGCGAAAATTAAGGACGTGAATACACCTACACAACTGAACCACTTTCCCTAAGAAACATAGGTCAAAAAATCGAAATATAACTTGTGCGAACAACTCATTTGGCTTTGTATGAGAAGTTTAACCGTGTGGTGATCGGTTGAGAATAACACCACCCCATCTCTTTCCGTGGGTGTCGTAAGAGGCGACTAAGGAAACACAAATGAGACCTGCCTCCTAGTAATCCATCCCAGGCAACGACACTTCATTTTTTTCTGAATCTGAGGTGTCGTCCTATGGTCTCATGCGGTGTGGTAGGCTCTGTAAAGGGCCGTCTGGTTCGCGACCACCCTCCTACCGAAGTCCGACGCCAAACAGCTTGCTGTGTTCCGTCGGTGCGTGGGAGTACCAGTGCCTTTATAGGCATTTTCTGGGTTAACTCGCTCCATCGTCGACCTCATCTTTGACCTTATGGTCAAGATTGAGGTCAAGAGTTAACCCATCTTATAATAAAAAAGTTGAAATTTTTTTCAGTAATTTCATAAGGTTCCCGGGGAAAGTTGTTTAGCTTCATGAGGAGAGTCACCCCCTTAAGTTGTAAAGTCACCCCATATGTTCCAAGAGATCCAAGATACAAGACAGAACCTTAGTGTGGTCCTTTGAGTGTGTAGTGTTTTTTTGTTGCCATTGCACTAGAAATGGTGGGGTAGTGGGTAGGGAATTTATTTGGAACATGGGTCGGAAGATGGCGACTGCTCCAGGTTGTAGTCCAGCGTCTTTTAATTCCAGAAAAAAAGAGAGGGATGTTTAAGTTTGACGTATGAATCTGTGTAGCTGTGTGTTTGTCTCTGGTATCGTAACTTTTAAACGGCTAAACCAATTTTGATCAAATGTAGCTAAGAACCATCTCGATTACGTCAAAGAAAAAACCGCATCGAAATCGGTATATTCGTTTAAGAGCTACGATTACACATTCAGACACAAAGATACATAGACATAAAGATACACAGACATACACATACACACGTCAAACTTATATCACCCTCATTTTTTGTCAGGGGTTAAAAAATCTGTTTATCTGCGATAAATAAAAAAACAACTAGGTTATCTAAAAAAAGGCCATGTCCACATAACTCCGTCTCGAAGGGGGAGGTTGTCCGCTCGGACGTCGTCGGCGTCGAGTGGCGCAAATTAATCTCCATATTGTACAACCCCCCTAGTTTGTTGCAACTCTTGCTGGTTTCGTTCTCGTAGCGTTTTACGATGTGCTTGTTAGTGTGACCGCGGCTTAAACTTTAAGAAGATCAGTTGTTTATTTTTTACTAGCTTCTCACTTGCAAATTAGTTCTCATGGAAAATATTTTTTATTATTATTAATTCCATAAATAAATTGCAACCAGTGCCCAAAAAGGCCGTGTGAGTCCCCGGCAGAGTAGAATAGGACCACCCTCTTTCTTACCGAGGTGTCGTACAAGGCGACTAAGGTAAATATGCAAGCAAGTTCATCTGCACACAGAGAAGGAAAACTCTGCAATTATATGAAAACCCTCGCCAACCCGTCTACCAAGCGTGGTGAGTATGGCTTTTACCTCTCATGTTATTGAGGGAGGCCCGTACCCCAGCAGTGGGGACGTTATGGGCTGATGATGATGATGATGAGTGCCCAAAAAGGGTAGCCGTGCCGACCCCTGCAATTATCAACCTATCGCCATCACCTCCATACTCTGAATACTGAAAAGCAAGCTGCTGACATATCTAGAAGACAACGACTTGCTCAGTGTCTGTCGATATGACTTTTGCCGGAGACGGTCAACAGGGGATCTTCTGGAATAAGTCACGCACTGATGGGGCGAAGCCATCAAAAAACATGGCGAAGCTCTCGCCGTGTCACTAGATATCTCGAATGCATTTGACAGGGTTTGGCATGAAAGTCTGCTTAGCAAGCTTTCTGCGTACGGTGTCCCTGCCGACTTCTATGATTGGATGGCTGACTTCCTGAGAGAACACGTTTTTTATAAAAAAAAGATCTGCAAATTTCAACTTCTGCTCTTCTACAAGACAAAACATTTTACATTCGTGATACGAATATCTTCGAACGTATAAAATTCATACAAAACAACCAATAAGAAGAGAGAGGCGGCTGTCAAAACTTAAGTCTCAAGTACCATTTGTTTGAGCAATCTCCGAGCAATGTATGGAGATTAGGCGGTGGACACACGCGACGCGACTGATCCGGCATGATACATCAACGTCCGGCCCGACAGTGGACAGTGGCCCTTGTCGGTCGGCTGAGGCTAGTGTGGAGGCGGCTTGTTTTTTGTAAGAAGTTTTATTAAACTTTAAGGAAGATTTTAGGCCTGTAACCATTTTAAAGATTATTTTATACAGCATTATAACTATGCAGCAGGAACACTACAAAAATAAGTTTTAACTTAACCATATACCTTGACATAAATAAGCTGTTTATTTTAATGAAAAAAAAAACACTGAGTCTACAATGTTTTTTTTTTTCTCATTTTACAGATTAGCTACGCATCCAGTGGCAGAAAAAAGGGGTAATTTATCAAGTAGATGATGATGAGATGTTGACGGACAACTCTTAGGCATGTTAAGTATTCTGTGGATTCAAAACGACAATAAATCTTTGTTCAAAAAGTTCCCCGCTCATTGTAATATTTACCAACCTCACCTAGTAAGCCTCCTCCATATTTTCGAGCCCCATGGTCAAAGAGTAATGGTTAAGTGGATGTTTGACCGTCAGCTTTGCATAGGCATTATCCCAGCTTGTTAACACACGAATTAGCACTGACCATTCTGTTGATGAGCTCTCATCTGTAATGATTATACCTCTACCGCTATTATCCTCGTGTGTACCTAATTTATAATTCGTGGCGCTTCTGCAAATTTATTATATCGTTGTTCTTTGAAATTGTGCCGTATTTTATAATAACGTTTCCAATTTTCTAATTTCTTTAAAATAAATAATATGATTAGTAATATTCTTTATTTTATTTGTTACAAGTTCCCAATTACAATACACCAAAATTAAATAATTTTTTCGGAACAAGCCGCCTGCCTTTTTAAAATATGTATTAAAGGACTTTGAAAATTAAATACATGTTTATTGAAAATAACTCAAAAATTTATAATTTTGTGTCACCAACGACTATCGATTGATTATAATTTTTAAACGGCTGAACCAATTTTGATTAAATATACCTAATAACTATCTCTACGTCAGCTTTCCAATAAAAACGAAACCGTTCCATTCGTTTAGATATAAACGAAACATACAGACATAAACATCTTTTAACACCCCTTTTTTGTTGGGTTTTAAAAATACGCTACAAATGTGAATAAATTTAATAAATTTATGAAAGTAATACACAGTTCTCTAAAAGTGCAATTTTGTAAAATTGCTTTTTAGTGCCTTGTCATCTTTGTTGTTTTACTAAAAGATCTTCTGTTACAAGTAAGAACTCTTTCAGGAGGCGAGTGTGACTAAGAGGAATATTTTGTCATAATATTTACTATCACCTCGATACGCTTAACAGCTTTGCCTGAAGAACCGTTCAGGGTAAGCGCTTTATTAATAAAAATACATCTCAAGTTTATCACGAAATATGTTACATAGAAATAGAGTGAAGTGAATGAAACATTTTTATAAAATAAAATTAAACGCTACACACTCAAAGGCCCACACTATAGCTAGGGTCCTATTGGGAAAAGTGTGCCAAAATTGCGTCGAGCAATGCCACTTGGCATGGCTACTCTACAGGTCAATTTGAGCTGAAAAAGCCCGTTAGCCAACCTTGGTTCCGTGACAGGGGGGAGGGGGAGGGGGTTAAAGTACCGAACTCCCGGCGTTAAGAAAAAAAAATGTAGTGGTTGTAATTGAGGTACAAAGTCAAGTTTGGTGTCGTTTTCGGATAAATCGAAGATGGCCAATTCATTGGTCATCTCATTTTTGTATGTTTTCATAGAAAAAAAATAAAAAATGCATAAAACTCTGCATTCCAAGTGTTAAAAAAATATAAACAAACCCCAATATTTTCAGATTTTTATATGGAAGATGGTGAACAAAAAATACTCACTAAAGGCTCTTTAAATGTAGATTACAAAAACATTAACATCAAATAACTTATTACCTAATGGTAATGTAAAAAAAATAGAAAACTTATTGCGGTATTCAAATATCTCAATCCCGGCGCTCGTGAAAAAATATATCTAGTGGATGTTATTGAGGTAGAAAGTCAAATTTGGTGTCGTTTTCGGATAAATCGAAGACGACAAATTTATTGGCCATCTCTTTTTGTATGCTTCTATAGAAAAAAATAAAAATAGCTACAATTGTGCATTCCAAGTTAAAAAAAAAAAATCCCTTTATTATCAGATTTTTATATGGAAGATAGGAAAAAAAACTCAGTTAAAGCTCTTTAAATATAATTACAAAAACAAACCACACAATTATCTTTTTACCTATTATTAATGTAACAAAAATATATTATACTTAAGTACGACCATGTTCAGCGCCATAGTACGAAAAAAGCTAAAAATGCAATTAATCATTTGAATGTGTCGATTTACATATAATATAGGGTGAAATAGAAATAATTGCGACTTTTGAAAGGAAAAACTGACTAAGCGCCACAGGGCTAAATTTACAGGAAAACAGTTTAACTTTTGCTTAAAAAAATAGGTACATAAATTATTTATTCTTTCAAGTAATTTTTTTCCTTTCAATCGTCAATCTCTATCCTTCGAACCATGAACGTACTCATGAAAACAAATAATTTTCTTCAAAAATCAAAGCTGTGACGAATTTCCATTACCTGTTACATTGATAACACAGCAAAAATACCACCACTAAAGCAGAAAAAAAAAGAAATATTTTGACTTGTGTAAAACGGTGAGGATTTGAATGAAAAAGAAATATTTGCAGCTACCACCACACTTGCACAATTGAAATTCCTTTATGAAGAAGATTATGAGAGAGCAGACCCTGAAATTCAAAAATTCATCATCACTATGTATGATAGGTAAGGAATACAACAAATATTTCATGACAAAAAAAATGAAATTTATATTAATTAATATTACTTTTGACAGGTCGTGCCCATCAGAGACGGTGAATGAATGTCGAAAGTATTTGTTCACAAAAAAGGACAGGCTAATTGAAAAACCTCCCACAGAAGCTGCTCTCAAAGAACATATATTAAGGGCAGTTTTTCAGGGCGTGCACGTTTGGGGGCAATGCCTTATAAAACAGCAAACCATACCTTGCCCTTCTGAATTTGGCTGGCAAAAAGAACCTGACAACGAAACTTGATTGCCACCTTGGACCCAAAACGCCATAGCTGCTCAGGCGTGCCTAGAACTTATAAGATGTAGGTGCGTTAAATCTTGCGGCACAAGATGTAACTGTTTTAAGCGGCAGTTGAAATGCACGGAATTGTGCAAACGTGGTGGTGGCTGCAAATAATTTTTTTCGTTCAAATCCTCACCGTTTTACACAGGTCAAAAAATTTCCTTTTTTTTATTGCTTTGTGTAAGAATCTGCTATAGTGGTATTTTTTCTGTGTTATCATTGTAACAGGTAATGGAAATTTGTCACAGCTTTGATTTCTGAAGAAAATATTTGTTTTCATGACTACGTTCATGGTTCGAAGGATGGAGATTGACGCTTGAAATGAAAAAAATGACTTGAAAGAATAAATAATTTATGTACCAATTTTTTTAAGCAAAAGTTAAACTGTTTTCCTGTAAATTTAGCCCTGTGGCGCTTAGTTAGTTTTTCCTTTCAAGAGTCGCAATTATTTCTATTTCACCCTATATTATATGTAAATCGACACATTCAAATTATTAATTGCATTTTTAGCTCTTTTCTTACTATGGCGCTGAACATGGTCGTACATAAGTATAATATATTTTTGTTACATTAATAATAGGTAAAAAGATAATTGTGTTGTTTGTTTTTGTAATTAAGTTTAAAGAGCTTTAACTGAGTTTTTTTTCCTATCTTCCATATAAAAATCTGATAATAAAGGGATTTTTTTATAGTTTTTTAAACTTGGAATGCACAATTGTAGCTATTTTTATTTTTTTCTATAGAAGCATACAAAAATGAGATGGCCAATAAATTTGTCGTCTTCGATTTATCCGAAAACGACACCAAATTTGACTTTCTACCTCAATAACATCCCCTAGATATATTTTTTCCCGAGCGCCGGGATTGAGATATTTGAATACCGCAATAAGTTTTCTATTTTTTTTACATTACCATTAGGTAATAAGTTATTTGATGTTAATGGTTTTGTAATCTACATTTAAAGAGCTATTAGTGAGTATTTTTTGTTCACCGTCTTCCATATAAAAATCTGAAAATGTTGGGGTTTGTTTATATTTTTTTAACACTTGGAATGCAGAGTTTTATGCATTTTTTATTTTTTTCTATGAAAACATACAAAAATGAGATGGCCAATGAATTGGCCATCTTTGATTTATCCGAAAACGACACCAAACTTGACTTTGTACTTCAATTACATCCACTAGATTTTTTTTTCTAAACGCCGGGAGTTCGGTACTTTAACCCCCTCCCCCTCCCCCCTGTCGCGGAGTCAAGGTTGGCTAACGGGCTTTGTCAGCTCAGTTTGACCTGTAGAATAGCCATGCCAAGTGGCATTGCTCGACGCAAAATTGGTCAGGTCTCCATACAACGATGCCCAATAGGACCCTAGCTACTAAGGTTTACCCTTGTATCATGGGTCCCTTGCAACATAGACAAAGACACACACTAACACCCATGACCCAAGAACAAACATCTGCTTTTTACACAAATGTTTGCCCCGACTTGGAATCGAACCCAGGACCCGTCGATCAAGAGGCAGCGACATTACCACTCGGCCCAACCGGCCGTTACAAGGTGATTGCTCATTAGGTAGAATCAAGAAGCCAGCACTTATAGGATTATGTTTGTATCTACATATACGATCCAATCAAATGTGTTTGTCGTTGTCCCAATCATTAGATGACAATGCATGGTTATCTAAGTGACGCCATTTCAAATACAATATGGCGGACCACACAAGATGGCGGACAAGGTTTTTAATTTTGCACTTCCATTATATGGATTTAGGAAAAGGTTTTCTGCTCTCAAGAAAAATAAAAATGTTGAAATAAAAAATAAGAAACTAGGAAGATTACAATTAACAAAAAAACAAGAAAGAATGTTGAATAAGTATTTATTTTATTCCTATTCCTCTAAATACAACAATTACCTTATTGCAGGCACTCTTCAATAGGATCTGTGAAACTACGAAAAGTTTACCACATCCAGTGCAAAAGTGCGGGTAGATTGCAAGCACACAACAATGTTTTCGTTCGATCAGCAGCTCGTGCTTGGGGAATGAAGCCGGGTATTAGAGCAAGAGCCATCCCAGCAGACGACGATTTGTTTGTTAACGCCGGTTCAGTAATAGCTACCGAAAGGAGCTTCTTTAAAAAAATGAGTCTGAAAAAATTGACGTTCAATAATTTGTAAGATATTAAACGCTACAATTCGACAACAATCGTAAGAAAATTTTAACTATAAAAAAATTAAACTGACTTCAAACAGCGAAAAAAAAGACAAAGTCATTCAATGTGCTCCGTTGTACCTACTGATCTGTTTAAAGTCGGTGCGAAGGTGGATGTAAGTATAGCCGATAGAGTAAACGATAGAAAGTACGTGAGAAACAATGTAACTGCCTATTGAATTCGAGGGTTTCCCTGGATTTCCCTGGGATTCTTTCATCAGATCCTTGGTGACAAAGAGACGACCTCCGGATTATACTCTTTCGAACAAAAAAGAATTTAAAAAATCGGTCAGCAAACGGCGGAGAAATCAGTGAGCGTACATTAAGAAAAATACATACAGTTGAACATAGAACCTCCTCCTTTTTAAAAGTCGGTAAAAAAAGCAACACAATTTTAATATAAGCTAAGTATTTTGTATGCAACACACACGCTGCTAAAGAAAACTCAATCTAGAAGGTAATTCATTTACTCGCGCAAAAATCTGATTACAGAGAAGGTCGGTGGAAAAATAATCGAAATTAGAATTTATTAGTATGAAATAGGGTGGTGCCATCCTACACTGTGAGTGTAGTGTTGCCAGTTGTAGCTAAAGTTGCCGGCTTTAATCAGTCTCATTGAAAAAAAATATCAAATACCTTTAGCGACTTTAAATTAGCTAGCGAAAATTAAGCATGTGAATCAGCCCACGAAACTGAATCACTTTCCCCAAGAACCATAGGTCTAGATGTAAAAAAATATCACATTTCCATACAACTTCTTTAACAGCTGATTTTCCTTCGTATGGAAAATTGACATTTTTTCAGAATTTTATAAGGTTCCTTGGGGAAAGTTGTTCACTTTCATACGGAGAATCACATTTTAAAGTTTCTTTAACTATCATATTTTAAAGCTGCCCCATATAGTAATTTTTCTTAACCCCCGACAAAAAAGGGGAGTATTAAAACTGTGACATCGTAGCTTCTAAAGGAATGAACTGAATTTGATGCGGATTTTTTTGTTTGGAAGCTGACTTAATCGAGATGGTTTAGTTTTGAGCTAGGCATATTTTAACAAAATCGGTTCAGCCTTTACAGTATAATTTCATACGAATGGAGATTTTTTTTAGTTTCAGGAAGGGTTCCCCATCCTCCAGTTAAACAAATTTCGTTAACAACTAAAAGTCAATCCATATCATGTAGATTTCACAGCTTTACGCTGACAACACCGGTTCCGTGTGTAGCAATAATGCGTAAAAAACTCATCTCCGTCCCCCTCCCCTCCCACTTTCCCCCCGCCGGTGAAATATGATGTTTTCCCATCCCGCGCGGACGCGATTAGAAAATTCGTCGCGAGATATATGTTATGCCACCCGTATATGTTGTTGATAGTTTTACGTTTGTGGTGTGTTTGTGTACGAAATTGGTATGGGTATGTTGGTATGCATATTAAAATGGGAAGGCTTCAGTCGTTTTCTTTGGGAATAGGCTTTATTTTTAGTAATATGTTTGGTTTCTTATTGGCTGTTACATATAGGATGTGTAAGAGTAGTATAAGGTGGATAGGAATAAGTAGACACAGAAGAAGGGTACTATACTTTTAACGTGTGTACCTGTGTGTCTGTGTCTGTGGCATCGTAGCTTCGAAATAATAAAATAATAATAATAATAAAATCATTTATTATCAGGCATCTAAGGCCCATAGATAAATACCTTACAGACTAACATACATATGAATTATAATAAACAAAATAAAATAAAACTAACTAACACTATTTCCCGGGTGTTTTTCCGGGGATGTCTGCAACCGGGAATCTCCCTCGGAAACGGCGGAACACCACGCCCTCCGGCCAAAAGCTCTCCTTCATGACGGTCTCCAGCATGAACGTCGGGAAATGAATGGACCGATTTCGATGCCGTTTTTTTATTTGACAGCTGACGTAATCGAAATGTTCTTAGCTAATTTGATTAAAATTGGTTGTGATGTTTGTCATAAGCGATGAATGTGGGGCTGATACCAAATTTGTTAATTTTGGCTTCATTTATATGGTGTAAAACAATCGCCAATTAAAAGATTTCTTATTTAAACATACATGTTAATGAACCTGATTCTAGTCTGTCATAATTATGCATGTCTGTCTGTTAATGGATGCCGTTTTGAACAAGAGTTACTAGCCGGTAGGTGTGTAGGTCCGACGGTTTTGGGGAAGGTTCCTAGTGGCTGACATCCCCGGAAAAATACCCGGAAAACAGCGTTAATCATTATTTTTGTAATTAATATTATTACGTATCGTATTTAAGCGTTTTAATTCTAAGCGAAGTATGGTATTTTATAAACCTTGTTACTTTCTCTCACTTGCCAAAAATACATCCTATCGAAAAGTATTTAAATAATATCCGAAAGAAAACGAACGAAACGTTTGTCATAGCTCTCATTCCTTTGCATAGCGATAATGCTGAAATAAATCAAATCGGTCCTGTCCAGCCGAAGGATCAAAGCCTATATATCAGACTAATGCTGATATGATATGTTAAATAAATAGACGGGGATATTGGGTCCCGGGCGGAATCAGAAGCGGACGTGCTAGAGTGACGAACATGTTTTATTGTGCTTTTGATAGGATTTCATAAAGTTGATACTTTTTTGACTCCCAAAAAAAGAGAGGTGCTATAAGGTGCTATAAGTTAGACGGCCGGTTTGGTCGAGTGGTAGTGACGCTGCCTCTTGATCGGCGGCTCCTGGGTTCGATCCCCAGTCGGGGCAAACATTTGTGTGAAAAGCAGATGTTTGTTCTCGGGTCATGGGTGTTTGTGTTTGTCTTTATGTGTGTTCCGAGGGACCCACGACACAAGGGAAAACCTTAGTGTGGGCCTTTGAGTGTGTAGCGTTTATTTATTATAAGCTTAATGTGTATATCTATGTCTGTGGCACTGTAACTGTTAAACGGATTTTCCGATTTTGATGCGGCTTTTTTTGTTTGATAGCTGATGATTGAGAGGGTTCTATTTCATCAAAATTGATGAAGCGATGAAAGTCGGCGATGATACAAAATTTAACTTTACAGTTATTTAAGTATTAAACTTAACCCACTTATAACGACCAATCGTTATAAAGATCAACTAGATACGATTAGTTTAGGAAGGAGTAGGAAGCATTATATGCAAGCATTTTTAAAACTTCTTAAGAAAACAATCTATGAAAATTAATTGTGTTTTGAGGCGATGTTGTGTCTAATTTAGAAAAAAAAATTTCTATATGGGTGACCTTACGTAAGTTAGCGAAAATTAAGCATGTGAATCAGCCCACGAAACTAAAGGAAAATAGATCGAAATTAAAAAAAAAAATTACTCCTCCATACAAATTGAGCGGTCATCTGATGTTATGCATATTTAGCCTTCGCGCGCCAAATGTACACCTGGTGTTGGAGATTACTATCGCAAGCAGCGTAAATAATCACGCAACGGGTTAAGGAAATGTGGTTCCAAAATAAACAAATACCCTATCCTGCAAATATTATAAACGCGAAAGTTTGAGGATGAGTTGGATGTATGGATGTACGTATCGATGTCTGTTACTCTTTCACGCCCAAACGGCTGGCTGGACCAATTTTGATATAACTTGGCACGGAGAGAAGCTAATACCCTGGATTAATACATAGGCTACATAATATTGCAAAACTCCCACGGGAATGAAGTCCCGGGTGAAAAGCTAGTCTCTCATAAGCGAAAAGGGTATCAGCTCACACTATCTACAAAAGAAATTACACTTTTCTATCTATCAGGTCTTAGGGGGAAGGGGGTTGGTGACGTCACAGGTTGCGTCGAATAAATGTGATGGAAATTGGAGGATTTGTTTACCCATATACTTCTTACACTAAAAGGTGGAGCCGCAACGCTATAGATTGTCTGTACAACTATCGTTTTTTTTAGTTTGTGTGTGTGTTGTCTTTTTAACCGGCTTCAAAAAAGGAGGAGGTTCTATGTTTGAAAATCCTATGTATGTTATATTTGTAAAGTATATGTTACTAGCTGACCCGACAGACGTTGTCCTGTTTTCTTTTTTTTTTTCAACTTTCTTAATTTTTTCTTTCATAAGATCCTTCTCCTGGTAATAACGAACAGAACAAAAAAAGAATTAGCGAAATCGGTCCAGCCGTTCAGGCGTGATGCCGTGACCAAGGGAAATAGGGATTCATTTTTATATATATAGATAGATATGATAAACAGTAGTTTTGAGATCTAGACATGTCGCAAATAGAAGCCAACCATTTTATAATAATAATAATAATATTTATTTTATTTTAGACATAACATCCATATCCATATATTGTTAGTAAAATAAAAATAGTCTTAAGCACTAAATGTTAGTAAATTACAAAATTTCAAATTATAAATATATAATAATAATAAACGCTACACACTCAAAGGCTCACACTAAGGTTTTCCCTTGTATCGTGGGTCCCTTGGAACACACATAAAGACAAACACAAACACCCATGACCCGAGAACAAACATCTGCTTTTTACACAAATGTTTGCCCCGACTGGGGATCGAACCCAGGACCCGCCGATCGAGAGGCAGCGTCACCTACCACTCGACCAAACCGGCTATCATTGACATTATAATAAATACATTATAATACATATTGTCTTTTTTTTTATAAGTGGAGACTGACTGGCATGGAGCTGCATCCAGTTTTGTAACATGGTCGAGTCCCACCGTTCGGCCAATGTAGCTAGGAGACCGTTCGAGCTGGCTCGCCAGCGCGAGAGAAGCGAGGCGCTCCGCTTCCCGATGACTGCGTAAAAATTTTAACTAGTCGTATCACATTATGATCGCAGTCTTTTTTTATTGTATTTTTTTTACATATGCCTAGGAAGATTTAGCAGCTGACACATTCAAAGTTTTCCTTTTACTCCCAGTCCAGCATGGAGGTTATTGTTGTATTGTCAACGAAAAGCTGACAACCTCTCACCACCATATTCATGTTCCAATTAATAACCCCTAGAACGTAAGTTAAACGTGGCGTTGTGGTGACGTCAAGTGGCTTTAGAACCTACCCCAAAAGGGACTTCATGAATGATTTTTAAAAGCGTTAATATATAACATAAATTATTTTATACCATTCCCCCTCTAAAAAGCTTCTTTTTTTCACTGAAAATTGGCGATAAAGAGCTCTTTTAGTCACAGTTTTGATATTTGAATTTAGAACCCTAAAAAGATTCTTTTGGTCCCGCAAAACACGTCAAAAAGAGCACTCCAATGTATAGACATACGACTTCCTCAAATTTGAATGTACAGAGGGCCGCACATCAGGTTACCACAACCGTGCTCTGTGCCGTTGCGATAAGAGAGGTTTTGCAATGAAAATGGGGTAACCTGATGCGCTGGCCTCTGTACATTTTCATTAATGTCACGTTCCTTTTTCTTGATTAAATGTTTCCGCTTAAATCTTTCTTTTTCTCGAGGTCATGGTATAAAATATAATGTACAAACTCTTGAATAAAACGGATTTTCATCGAGGGCTATGAATCACTCGCGTCATTCAGGATTTTAACCTTCATTTGCTCGTGATCCAACTTTGGCCCTCGCATAAAATCCGTCTTTTATTCCCGAGTTGCAGAATATACTAAAAAGAGTTAAATGCTGGGCGCAATCGACTAGCCAGCTGATGAAGTTCCTCTGACTTTAAATAAGGCAAGTATTTGTTTTTTATGACGGCTAGTTTGTCGAGAGTCATGGCGCTGTACCTTGACGGAAGTGTCCTGGTTTCGATTCCCGGTCGGGGCAAACATTTTGTGTAAAAAACACAAACATTTTGTGTTTGTTCTCAGTGTTCGTACCTGTTTTTGTATGCCTATGTTTCAAAGGACCCATGACATGAGGAAAAAATCTTAGTGTGGGTTTTTGAATTTGCTGCGTTTAATTTTTATTTTTAAATATAGAACAGAAAAATGTCATACAAGGTTCCAGGAGATAATAAGTGTTTTCTTTCTTCGGAGAATGGTGACGTAATCTGGAAGGTAATGGACAAACATTGAAGTATTATGTACTTGGACAAATACGTTTGCGTGAACTTCAAATTCTCTGGCAGTTCCGATTTTCATTCGGGGTGCACTTGACCATAATCTAAGCTTTGGCCGAGAAAGATAGCTGACATAGACACATGAGATAATTTTGTCAAATGTTCTACGCTCTTTGCGTCAGTAAGTTTTAATTAATTTACATTGCAATTACTAAACTACCTATCAAGCAAAGGACAATAATAAATATCTTTTTTTTCACTTCCTTATGCGAAGCTTTATCGCAATATTGAGCCGTTAAAAACGAAGTTGTTTGGTACTTACTTAACCCAACCTTTGAAAACCTATAACGGGAACCATCTCGATTCAATTTATTCGTCGATTGGCAGAACAACATATTAGAGCGAGCAATTTTTCAGTGTTCAGAGGTAGGCGTCGCAAAACCAACACATTTATCGTGTAGCACACCTCACATACAAACTAGGGTGATCACGTAATATATCCCGTGTCGTGCGCCTCCCGCCATTTTTCTATTCGCGGGTAGGGTTTCTATGGAGTGCGATGTTTTTGGGACCATCCAGGATGGATGTACTTTTGAACCCCCAACAAAAAAGAGGGGGGTGTTATAATTAAAAGTTTGACATGTGTATCTGTATGGCTGTGTATCTGTCTGTGGCATCGTAGCTGCAAAACGAATGGACCGATTTCAATGCGGCTTTTTTTGGTTGAAAGCTGACGTCATCAATATGGTTTTTAGGGAAATTTTGATTAAAATTGGTTCGGCCATTTAAAAGTTATGAGCAATCGAATGTCGGGGTTGATTCAAAATTTTGTATTTGCGAGAGTAGGGTTTGAATGGAGTGCGATGTTTTTGGGACCATCCAGTATGGATGACCTTTTTTAGTAGGTGTTTTAATTTGCGTGAAAATCTCGAACATGGTACAGGATAAGCTCTTATCTTAGGTTGTTTTGTTCCTTGTCTGACAATCGGATAGCTGGGCCAACTAACCCATACTATACAATATCTACATTCTACGCTAACATTTTATAGAGGAAAGATTTGATTGTGTGTTTGTTTAGATTGAATAAGCTTCAAAACTACTAAACCGATTTGAAAAATTCATTCATCATTAGAATGCTGCTTTATCCCAGACATAGACTACTAGATTCCAGAATTCACACGGGAACGAAGTCCCAGGCGGAGTGCTAGTTTTATATAATTAATTTAGTTGCAGGTACGGCTGATATCAACAAAACTGGCCAACTGGAAGATATGAAAAAGTAAAGGAATCTGTACGTACAACACAGTTCACGTTCGCCTTTAATTGCGCGCGCACATATAGTCGTTTATATCAAGACAAATAAAATAATTCTTACGCAAGTTATCTTGAAAACTCTTGAGTTTTCCTGTCCATTCATCTTGTACTGAGCTGACACGTGCTCGTACAGTTAAAGACTTTTACTATAACATTACACAATTCTGAATTATTTTACTGTCGGTCCATAACATACGTAATAATAACTAGTAAATTCTGAATAAGGGTGCCCAATAGGGGACGGGCAAAAGGCCAAAGTTATCCAAGAACGCGTAAAATGTATGTTAATGATCACATAGACGAAGGCATTAGACATTATATTTAAGGGAGCGTATGGAACTGTTGAATTAAGCCCGAAAATAATTCAGAAAACTTATGAAAACGTAAGAGTCAACCTACTTTAATCACGTCATCTAAAAATATTTATGCGATTTTTGTTTTTGTTTATTATTGATTATTTTAATACCTCAAGAGACTATTTCGAAAAAAAAAGAATTTTGAAAATCGACCTTTTGAAAAATAATTTTTAAACTGGCGGAGTAACACGTAACAAACATTACTTCAAATTGAGAACCCCTCCCTTTTTTTGAAGTAGGTTTAAAATTATGATGAGGCTGTATTGAATACAGTGGTAAAAAGTTGTCAGCATTTCAAGTCTCTAAAAAGCTGTAAGAAAACAATGCAGAAGTATATCTTGGAAAATAATCTTGAAACATTACAACAGGCAAATGACTCAAAAATTTTCGCCGGAAAACTACAGAAGCAGGCAAAACCCGTAGCTCGAAGCGAACAATTCATTCGTCCCTATATCCGTTTATCGTCATTTTATCATACGCCTTAGGCCCCCTTGTATAGTGTTGTATGCAAAAGTTTTTTATTTCTCCAATCTTAATTTTAAGGAGTCAACTCAGATGTTAAGGGCTCCACAAAAATATTTATTTTTATTTTAAAAAGAGTCATATGCGTTTTGAATTAAGTTTTTCAAATTGCAACTGGAATCCAGATGGATTCCTTACTTCTGCCAACATCCAGGTAATAAAAAAAACAATACTTGCTGGCAGAATAGATCATAAAATTTGGAGCATCGGTGTCTTATTTGCCAGCGTTTCGAACTCGCAAACTAGAGTAACTGACTTCCCCAGTGGCAACAGTTATACATTTAGATGCACTCTGGCCGACGTTCTTACAGTGAAGGAAAATATACAGAGATAACCTGCAAAATCAGAAGACCACGATAAAATCAGATGGCAGTCGCTCCAATGTGGAAGATCTGCCAAATCTTTGATAAACGCCCTTACCCACACCAGTTGACGTCAGGGAACACCGAAAGCCGGATAAAACAATGTTTTTCTGAATAAAGACACCACTGAGCCTGAAGATAAGAACATGACTTGCAGGTTCCCTACTTGAAACCGAATTACGTTTGGCAAACATTAATTGCCCGAACACGTTAGCTCGTTTTTTTACGAGACCTAACAATCATGAGCTCTATGGCTTGCACACTTATTTGTACCTGCCCTAAGCAAGTACCCGAACAGTTACGATATTCTTTACTTACTTCGCCTCTGCCTCTTTAGCAGTCGGATCAATCATGCTCTTACGATCATGCTGAGTCAAGTCTAGCACATCACTACTCTTACGCCCTTTGAGATTATTTTAACCGTCAACCCTTATGGCTTGATTAAACTATGCCATTTTTGCGACGACGATCGTTTTTCGCACTGGCCATTACGGAAATAAGGCACGTTCTTTGTGTGTGTTTTCGTATACGTTAGTATTCTATGTTTAATTTTGAGATTAGTTGTAGATTTTGGTACATTGGGCAAAATTTTGTTGTCAATGATTCATTGATGTCCAGCAGGCCGAGTACGATAGTGACAGCGCCGCGACAACACCGCGGTCCTATGTCAAAATGTCAACATTGACAACGCCATAGGGCGAGCAAGCCTTTGCGCGGGACCCTCGCCCAATCAAAGTGAAGTTTCAGCGTGAGCCGAGCGCGAGTTTGTCGTTATCGTGCTAGAGCTGCTGGGTTTGATGTCGAAGGCCCACGACTTTCATTCAATTGTTTTTATAAATGGTTAGATGGTCTAGTCTAGGTGTGATAAAAACGACAACTTACCTGTAATGTCAGTGGCTTCCCGAATGACTATTCTTCCACATTGGACTGAGAGTGAAAAAATCAGATGGTCAGATGACCTAAAGAAGATAGCGGGTAGTGGCTGGATGAAAACAACGGAGGATCGTGCAAAGTGGCGCACCTTGGGGGAGGCCTATGTTCAGCAGTGGACTGCAATAGGCTGATATGATGATGATGATGATGAAACAAAAACTTCGAATGTACCAGCTGCCAAGTCTTCCTAAGCATACTGTAAAAGACAGTAATAAGGACGCGGGGTTTTGCTGTATTGTGGGCAAAGGCTGACAACCTCAGACTCTCACCACATATCTAATAACCCTCAGAATGTATGTCAAACGTGCCATCAAGTGGTCTAAACCCCTGATGCTCTGCCTACCCTGTATGGGATTGCAGGCGTGAGCAAATGTAATGTATTGTGTTTCCCTATGATCTGAGTTCAGCGATGAATGTCTATGGGCCGGATAGGAAGGTCCAGAAATCGGAATTTGAAATTAAAAGCGCCTACAAACCCTCAAGGGAACCAATCACGCGGTCATGTTTCCTTGTTCCCCTTTCCTTTTCTTTTATAATTTTCATACCACACGGGCCCGGGACCACGAAAAATGCAAAGGCGTCTAAAAGGTTTTTCCAGACAGGACTTTGCAATTTCGCGTTGTCACTTGAAATGAGATTTTTAGTACATTTTATTCAAACAGTGAAGTTCAAATTTCATGCAGTTTTGAGGAACATCTTGTGATTTCATGAACAATTACAATATTTTTTTTGTGTTTATTAATAAGTAAGTTATATATAATCATAGAGTATATAATGTTTGATTGTACATTTATTAGACGCGCTTTAAAGTTTCACGAAAATGGTAATCTTAAAACAACATTTTTAAAATCAACCTAGAAGAATATACTTTAATGTCATACATATCTTATATCATTGTACGCGTTTTAATATCTAAGGAATCTAATAAAAATAATTAACGCAAAAGTAAGTAAACACCGGCAAAACAACATAAGAATTGACTCGCAATTTCACCACTGAATTCATTTGCAATCGGTCCCTCAACTATTCCAAATAAAAGGAATTCCTTGTACAAAGGAAACCTCGGGAAAAGAAATAAAAAATACAATAATTCAAAATGGCGTCTGGCCACTTAATAACTGGCTGACACCATCGGGAAATTTATTTTAATTTTTCTTAGTTTCCCTCTCGCTTACTCTTTTAATAGTTGGATGTGGGTGTCCTTTTCTGTCATTTTCTCGAGTGCCCCTGGAGTTCCGTTTGTTCAGGCCCATGTCACCCACTGTTCTGGACAAGAAATATTTGCGATATTGTGTATTAGATGATTTGTGTACAGGAATGTACGTGGAAAGAATTTATTGCGCCATTATACCCATATCACAGGATGCTTACAAAAAACAGCTAGATATTACGTATCTTTCTTTATCAAAAATTGACTTTCTTTCTTCCACAGTATCCGATGTATCTAGTAATTGTTTGTACTGTTATCATAACAAATTTTTAGCCAACATATCAAAACAAAGACTCCAAAATCCCATAAAATGTAAACCAGATGTAACTATTGGCAGGGTGCAAAGCGGGTGGAGGGAGTAGCCTAAACGATCGCAGTGCTCGCTACGGCTAAAATTGACATTATTGTCGCTGACTTGAGCTGTCAAATCCTTATAGCAGTAAACATTTTCTAATCGTTTTTCAGATAAAGTAAGATGTTTAATTGTGAATGTATTCTATTAATAGTAAAATAACATAAGATTTCATTACCTTTTTTCACAATATTTACTTACTTCTCGCTTGACAGCGCTGTCGTCGCGCACGGTCCCAATTTAGTAGGATGATGTATAAAGCACTAGCAATGCAATAACACTAAAATAAAAAAATATTACCCCTGGCATTCTATCGCTTATTATAACTCTTAAACGGCTGAACAGATTTTTATCAAATATTAATAAAAACCATCTCGATCCGGTCAGCTTTAAAAAAAAAGCCGCGTTAAAATCGGACGATTAGTTTAGAAGCTACGATGCCACAGGCGGACACTCAAATACACAGACAAACAGATACACTAGTCATACTTATAACACCCCTCTTTTTAAAAAGTGACTTCCATTCTTCCACAGCATCCACTAATTGTTTTTTCTGTCATCATAACAAAGTTCTAGCCAACATAATAAAACAAAGACTCCAAAATTCCATACAAAGAAAACGGGATGTAACTATGGAAGGAACTAGCAATGCAAAAACTGTATTTACGAAGGTCGCCTGGGGCAGGTGTGAGCGTAATATTCTAATGTTGGTAAGAGCGACCCGCCATCCATAATAATATAACCCCTCTTGGTAGAGTAGCCACAATTACTAGTTTTTGCGAGATATGTTGAAATATTTTAAAAGTGTGGGGCGAACTTGGCTAACCCTGGTCTCAGAGTTTTCAAACCGCTCAATGGCATCGGACTTGGTTTTAACTACTGTAGTCAATCGACAACAGCCGGGACCGACAGCTTAACGTTCCCTCCAAAGCACGGAAACGCTCGTGATAAATTGCCACTTTGGTCACCCATCAGATTCCCTGCCTCTGTGTACGTTGCTTAACATCACTGATCGGTTGAGATCAATGACCGCCACTGGGCTACGAGCGCTTCTAAACGTAATTTGTAAGGATTATGTCCATAACATTTTCAAAAACGTAATATTGTAATTTGACTTAGTAAGATTACAAACTCTCGGTACTTTGTGAACTGCCCCATTATTTCACACTGACGGACTTTAAAAAAAATATTAATGCAACCTAACTTAACCGAACCTAAAAAAGTCTAATCTAACCTAAATTATCCTAATTTCATGCAGGCGGCCCTAAAAGTTTAATAAATTTACAATTTTACTAGGCAAATTATAATATTGCGGAAGATTATAATTTCACAGTAAAATTGTAATATCACGATTCTTAAAATTGTATAAAATAATCTAAGTATTTAATTGATAAAAATCTAAGTATTTAAAAAATAAGAATCTAGGGCTAAGTTATAAACAGAATATAAAACATAGTGTACAAAAAGGTAGCCTTTTTTCTAAGAGCAATTTCTTTCAGGCACCCTATCATTCTATTCCAATGTGATCTTTTGTGTCAAGCTTGTCCTGAATTTCATTCGAGACATGCTACCTAGTCTCTTTCTTTACATAAAACTAGATGACATACTAGCAAGGACACAGACCTACCGATCTATCACATATTACCCTAGTAGATTATGTGACGTTTACTTAGTAAATTGAAAAGGTGAGGTGAGTTGTGAGTCGAATAAAAAAATGTAGTTACGCTGATATCTCTTCTGAAAACTATTTATTGATACTGTATATGACATAGACAGGAAGGACATTTAGTTATAAACAATACAAAATTACTTTATTACGCTAATAACGCAAAAGTATTGTTTATTAAAAAATTAATGTTTTATGTTTGAAAAACTTTTATTTTAAATAGCGCCATCTAGCAGTAACTCAGTGTACTACGAAGTGCATTGAGCGTCAAAGGGTGCTGCCATCTATACTAAGATTGCAATACTTTTTGCTTTGCTACGCCGTTAGCATTCTATATTCTTACACATGTATGTTTAACTTAGAGTAGAGGCAGTGACGGAACGTTGTAATAGTTCCGACGAAAAACAACAGATGACGCTGTTTGAAAAAGTAACAAAGTTAGAAAAATCGTACTGCTTTACAAAAGACCGGTAGAAAATTTATAAATCATCATCATATCCGCCTATTGCAGTCCACTGCTGAACATAGACCTCCCCCAAGTTGCGCCACTCTCCGCTTTTTGCATCCAGCCACTACCTACTTGCTATCTTCTTTCTATCTTCTTCTTTATAAATGCAAACAAATAGATTTGTTCCGTTTCGTTACGTATAAGAACTGTATCAACGTACGTCACATCAAGAAATGATTGAACTGGATATAATAGTAGGTGGTAATTATTTACACAAGGTTTCATACTTAGTAAGTATTTGCTTTCAGATAACACTGTCTGATACATATGAATTGAAGACAGTCATTGCACTTTTCATTTGTGATTTACTACTGGATGCATCTAAAAACTATTATATTATTACCAACCAAAGGGCACGAGCCTCACTTTTCAGTGAAGGGGGTTAGGCCATAGTCCACCTCGCTGACCCAATGTTTCTAGTAAGGTGTTTCTAGTGTGCCTTTCGAAAATTTAATTTTATCAGACGTGCGGGTTCGTCGTTGACAGACATACATACATACGTTTACGCCTATAATCCCTGAGGGGGTAGGCAGAGCATCAGTGGTTCTAGCGAACCTTGACTTCGCCGCTGAGCAAGAAATATAATGAGAAATCCTTACAGTAAATAATCCGAAGAGACTCACAGGTTGCCTTAGGAAGAGAGATCCACATTTTTTTCGGGAATTTTATATTGGTTCTTTGGGGTTAGTTGTTCAGTTTCGTGGGGAAAATCACCCCCCAAAGTTTCTATATAAGTATAAGTGTTCAACATATACATGACTAGGTACCTTCGTTAGTCTACGCCGCAGAATTTACAAACCTTCCTAAGCTAACTACTTACCAATGCTCTTTGCGATATTTGCCGAAAGATTGAAGAGATCCAGTCTTATCTTTGTAACATCTCTTTTATTGCTGTTGGATGAACATTCACTGATAGCAGAATTGTTAGTTGCCAGACGTGATACTGGCATAACGTTTATAAATCTTATATTTTCCGCGTATATCGGACTAAGTAGATTTTCTTCTTTATTTAATAAAACGAGTACATTTTATTTAAATATGAGGAACACATCATTGCCCCAAACACCAATATACTTCAATGTGGCAGAATATTGTTTATTCGGAATCAATTTAGGAGTGATTTGTGGAATCATTTTGTATTACAATGTGGTGAACCGTAAATATAACACAGTTGACGGTTTTCTGTTTGGAGGAAAAAATATGTCGATTATTTCAATTTCTTTGGCTCTTATTGCCAGGTGAGTGGATTGTGAATTTATTATTTTCTAGCTTTCCGCTCGGGACTTCGTTCCCGTAAGAATTTGGGAAAATTATGTACCCTATGTGTTAATCCAGGGTATGAGCTACCTCCATGCTAAATTTAATCAAAATTGGTGCAGCTGTTTGAGCGTAAAAGAGTAACAACTTCCATACATCCATACAACTTTCACGTTAATAATATTAGTGCATAAGGAAGTAAGAATTAGCAAGGACTAATTTCCCGCTCGCAGCTTCGTTCGAGATATTTCGGGTTCCTATGGAATTTTTGGAAAATCCTTTCTTAACGCTTACCTAAGGAATTCTCATGCTAAATTTCATGCTTCTAGACCCAAAAGTTTCGGCTGTGCGTTAGTCGATCAGCTCATAGTCAGTTTCCGCTTATATCTACATAAATTTCGCTTTAAAAAATACTGAAACAGCCTAGGGACTTACTTCTAAAACAATACAATTTCGTTTTGTTAGTCGTCTAAAAATATTTATTAAGTTTTATTATCTTGGGCTTCTACGTTTTGATTAGAAGAGTCCGTTTCTAACTAGGGAAGTAGCAAATCACCACACTATCTATACGTAGGTAGGTATGTATTGATTTGGTAAAACTGATTAATGGTAAGACTAATCTGCTCACTGGTTTCTTTAGCTAACCCAAGAGTTGACTATGTCGATTTCATATTGTAGTTTACTACTTATCAAGTTTCAGTGCAATTTGGCTTATGTATATGTTCTTAAGTTAGTCTTGTTGTTATATGGATGAATCAACCTAACACTGTTAAAAATTACGATAAATTACTAAGTAATGAAATGACTAATAATAACTACTTTTGTTTTTAAATCAGATAAGAATGGCAAGGGCTTCCCTTAGAAACACGAAGGGGATTAAGGCAATATAGACCAACTACGCTGGTCAAAGACGGGTTGGTGAAACGCGCGCCTTTCGAAAACGAATTTTTTACACGTGCTGGTTTCATCACGATGTTTTCCTTCACCGCTGAGAAAGTGATAATTAATAACTAGTATATTTTATAAATGTTAAGTGAGAAATCAAAATGAATCCTAACTACCAACATAAGTTACCCTTACTTAACATCAAAATGTTTATTTCCAGCCACATAACAAGCATTACGCTACTCGGAGTTCCAGTAGAAATCTACCTCCGAGGCACTCAGTACTGGGCATCAGCCCTCTCGCTTATCATAGTGACTTTCCTCACTGCTGTCATTTATTTACCAGGTAAATACTAGTATCACACGCTTCGGTACACATTTACGCATGCTGTTCTGTTATTTGGATGCCGATTACTGATTATCCAAGAAAATCTCCGTCACCTTGAATTTTGCAACGAATGATAATATTAGTTTAAAGCATAATATGATGGGTTCTTAGCACGATTTGTGTTTTAAATCAGTATTCAATATTTTGGCGAGCGTGCAATAACTGATTACGGATGAACTGGACAACTGCTGGTAGAGTTAAGAGCAGACAAAACGCTCTAATACCCTCTTATAATGATAGCGTAAAAATATTCAACGAAACAGAAGAATAAACCTTTTGGGAGCGTCGTTGGTCTAACAGCTAGTGGACTCGTAAGCGAGAGGTACCGAGTTCGATCCCTAGTGCCGCCATGTACAAATGACTCATTTTCTGAGTTATGTGTTATGTACATTGGTTGCATACTAACCGATGCTCTTACGGTGAGGGAAAACACCGTGAGCAAACCTGCACATTCAGGAGACTGAATGTGTAACCATGATCCAATACGGTCAGGTTCCTTTGTTAGCAGGGCCACGGAGGTCAGATGGCAGTCGCTCCACTGTAATGACTTGACCTGCCAAAGCCTGGATCATGGTCAAGCGTACCCCGAATGAGAAACGGGACTAAGAGCTAGGAAGAAGAAGAGAATTCAAAAAACCCAATACCTACTTAAAGATTTTGCATGAGGAGTGTGTATTTGCACCCGAAACGTGCTTTAGTTTAGTACTTCATTTGCATTTTCAGTGTTCCACAAATTGCAACTATCTTCCAGTTTCGAGTACTTGGAGATACGGTTCTCGAGCCACATCAGAACCATAGCCGCCGTGCTGTTTGTCATCAGCAAGCTGATGTTACTGCCTATCGTACCCTATGTTCCTCTCATGGCATTCCGTTTAGGTATGTGTAAAAATTTTTGCATTTTATTTATGTAAAGAACTTTTTAGTCGAAAACTTGAAATACAATTAAAGTAAGTAAGAAAGTTTACTTTTATTATTATTCTTTTATGCCGTATTCAGCACTTTTGGTAGGTTAATGCCATCGTAATATGAATCTTAAAAGTTTTTTTTGCCGAAAATAGAAGCAAGAAGAGACAGCGACGACAGACGAAAAAAGACCTTTCCTCTTAGGCCAGTCAACGAAAAAAAAAGGTATAGAAGGAAACGCTTGGAACACAATTTTCCAAAACCCCTCCCCCCTCGGCTTAACAGCTACAGGCGAGGACTTTTGATATGTTCACCTCCTAACTAGTCCAAACAAAGTTACAAAGTCAAAAATTGTGTTCCAAGCGATTCCCCTATACCTTTTTTTGAGCATTCGTTGCCTGGCCTATCTGTAGCTTTTAAAGTTCATTTTAGTTGCTTTGATCGCTGCGCTGTGTCGCTTGTGTATAGTAAACATCCCTGTGTGAATAGTCCAAAAAAAAATATATTTAAAAAAATAATTTTCCTATTTCTCCCTATTTCAGTGACAAACCCGTTAGCAGGTCGGATAACTGCAGTTATCTGCGTCTCCTGTGCGACATTCAGTGCTATTGGGGGGTTAAGGGTCATAGTCAGTATTGGTCTGATGACGACATTTCTGGCTATAGTTGGCACAGGTCTGCCAAGCGGCTTGGCCTTGCTGCCGATGGGATTCAAGAAGATGTGGGACGTTGCGAACGATGGGGGACGGCTGGTATTATATGAGTGAGTTTAACAAATGTATTGTGAAAACCGTAATACAATACAATACAATATACTTTATTGCACTCCAACACAGATAAGGTACAGTTACATAACTTCAAGGTACAGTTACATAGTTTCACTAGTGAAATTATAATCTCCCGAAAGATTACAATTTGCCTAGTAAAATTATAAAATTACGAAACTTTAAAGGGCAATTCTAGATTATCTGTCAATCGAATGCAAAAGGAATACAAACTTTTCCTGTTATACAGGACGTAAGGGATAGCTTAGTAAAACTTAAATGAGGGAATCTACCCATAGCTATGATCAATCAGCTACACGAAATTAATTATTATTTTTCAGAAACGTTTAGTTAAGGCGACTACAGCACCTAAATTACGATTTTATGATGCGTAGATAAGCATGACGCAAAAACGAAGAAAAAAATTACTACGGTAATATTCAGCACATAAACTAGATAAGTAGTTTGCTGAAAACATTATTCAGCACTTTTGGTTCGATAGAAAAAGTTCACAAAGTCACCTCTAAATACCAATATTGTGAATCTGTTAAGCTGTAAAAACGGTAGTAAAATGCACACTGGAACTTGAATTTGCTATCAAAATGTTCGTGATTGAACGCTCTCGATAAGTAGTTAATGCATTTTTCGATTTAAGCTGTTACCTTTCCATAAATCTCATTTTTCTAACTTTCGAACATGTTTTTACGCACGCACGCTTTCATAGTCCGTCTTCGTGTATTGATACTGTTCGCACTGCCGGCCCAGGCCTGTTGAGAGACGGAGATGGCACTATTCCTATGCGTGCTGCTTTTATCGGGTGCTGTAGTCGCCTTAAGGAGATACCTATCGTTATTTACCTACTTTGACGCTACGCAATGTACCGAGATACCGGACCCCACGCGCGATCCCCCCGCGCCGCCGCCGTTTTACATTGCTGGTTTTCGTGCTTTATGTGGTCGGTCATTGTTTTTCATTGGAAAATGGAGTGTATTAAAATAAATAATTTAATTTTAAAGCAGAACATTTTAATCAATAATAATTATTTTTTTACAATGACTATATTGGATGTTATATTTTCATATTAAGTACTAGCATTCCGCCCGGGACTTCGTTCCCGTGGGAATTCGGGAAAATAATGTATTCCTATATTTATCAGGGATAATAATTATGAAAGAATTTTACAAATCATTCCAGTAGTTTTGGAGCCTATTCAATGCAAACAAATCTTTCCTCTTTATAATCCTTACCTACTAATATTATAAATGCGAAAGTCTGTCTGTCTTTCACGCCTAAACTACTGAACCGATTTTCATGAAATTTGGTACACAGATATACTCGTATTAGAGCCTGGAAAAGGACATAGGCAAAATTTTATCCCATAGTTGTGCACCCTTTAGACCACGCGGGCGGAATATAAGTATAAATTAAATTCTCCACATTCACCAAAGATGGAAAACTTCGAATATCAAGCATATATTAAGGGGGACAGCGCGTACGCAGTCCCCACTACCAAAAATGACGCACCCGAGTTATCCACATTAGGGATAATCGCAGGGGTCAACCCAACCGCAGTGCAATGGAAGGGTCTCGCCCTGGGGGAACCGCCTTCTTGATCACGGTGTCCCCTGTGCCAGGTAAGTATGATTATACAAAAACAAGGCAGCCGGGTCATTTTGACGCGGAACATCTCAATACCGCGATGTAGAAAATGTAGCCCGAAGGCACAGTGACACCTAGCGGTGGCGTGGGGAACTTACGCGCGGCGTGAATTTTTATTTATACTGACTTTGGTGTTTTTAATGTATTCAGTGCATTATCATCTCATTAAAAAAAAATTAAATAGAAACTTCAGTTTCGTCAAGACTAAGTAAAATTACTGTTATCACCTGTTATTATGTTCGAAATGTAAATCTACAAAGTTAATTTTGCAGTTCAAATTGGCGCCACTGTCATTGGCTAGCTAGGGGTTAACGCATACTAGGTTCAGCAGTTCTTCAGTTCATCGACCGCATCGAGAACTTTGTGAATGCACCTTGCCAATTAGTTTTTTATTTCCATCATAATTTTGACACTTCATTGTTTGATCTATTCAAATTAGTACCAATATGTCATCGATAATTTGTGAAAACCGTAATATTACTATTTCACTAGTGAAATTATAATTTCCTGTGATACTACAATTTGCCTAGTAAAATTTTAAATTAAATTTTTAAATTTTTTTTGTAGTTAATTTTTTTTAATATAATTTTTTACATTTTTTTTTTTAATTTTTGCCTGCATGAAATTATTATAAGTCAGGCTATGTTAGGGTAAGTTAGGCTTTTTTAGGTTCGATTAGGTTGCATTAATGTTTCGAAAAATTCCGTCAATATGAAAAAAATGTGGCAGTTCACAATTTACCGAGACTTTATAAACTTATCAAGTCAAAATGTCTTAGAATAAGGAATAACCATATTTAATGTAATAAGACAAGGGCAGCACGGATATTCAGTCTGTTGATGTACAATTAACTGTTTAAAAAAAAATACTTACCATGTCAAATTACAATCTTACGGGTTTGACATTGTAACGGTGACATATACATTCTTTAGATTTATGTTTTGCCAAGCATTCGTCCGTAATTTAAGTTCTACTGTCTCTTATCTTTCAGCCCAGACCCAGAGTTGGCTCACCACACGTCCTTCTTCGCAGTAACACTAGCAATAAGCACAAACTGGTTATGGAAAGTCGCTTTAAGTCAATCTTCTCTTCAGAAGCTGTTAGCTGTTCCTACTATAAGACAAGCCAGGATATGTTTAGCTTTGTCCTGTGTAGGAGTGATTCTTATAAAGCTGCTTTCTTGTTTCCTTGGACTGGCTTTGTATGCTTGGTTTGCGGGATGCGATCCTTTACTCACTGGGCAGATAAAGAAACATGAACAGGTAAATGAATAAAGAGTTTATATAATAAAATACAATACAATATAATAACTATCTATTTATTTATCTACTTATCTAAATTTACAAACTTTTATTTCATTATTTTAACCGACTTCAAAACAGGAGGAGGTTCTATGTTCGACTCTGTGTAACCCATTATTAATAAAAAAAAATCTTTTTGTACTGTAAGTTTCAAATTTTTTTTTCGAAAGTCCCATTTTCACCAAGTCAGGGTCTGATGACGGAACCCCAGAGAAGCCGAGGGCAAGCCATCGAGGGCATCTAATAGTCACTTACAATGTTTCGCATGCACTTTCTATTATGTACTCTAAAAATGAAAAAAAAAAAAACTTTTTAGAAAAAAAAATTACTGCAGCTGATTAATGATGTTATCTTTATTTTTTGCTCTTTGAAGTCGGTGGGAAATGAGATTCTATAAACCATAACATTCTAATACTCATATGTCATGTTTCATCTACCCATAATTATTCTCAAAATATATGTAATTCTACCTACCCCGATAGGTATGTTTGGCGTGGGTGTGTGAATGGTGATTATTTTTATCCAACCCTTGAGGGCATGAAATACTATCTTCTTGATCGATTCTTAGTAACAACCTTTCCATTGATTTTACATAAGTACTTTTAAAACTGCTCACTTAGCTTTCATACCTTGAAATTAATTCACTTCTCCTTTATAAGAGCATCAGTTGATCAACTAGTACTGTGAGAAATCAAATTTTCCAACCCTAATTACCAAATGAAGGGTCTCACAAATAGCGTGCATTTTGTAATGAAATGTCCATAAAGAATAATTGTCGCAAGAAAATTCTAAGCAAGGAAGCGTGTTTTATCGCGACTTACAAATTCCTTTCGTTTCAGCTTGTGCCGCATTTCCTCAACAATTTAGCTGCGATGTTTCCAGGAATCTGCGGAATTTTCATTATTTCCATCTTCAGTGCCACTACAGGGTAAATCTTTTTAACTCTCGGTGCAAAACAGGGTCGTTATAAGTTTCTAAAGTTTCGTCCTGTCTTGTGGTCTGTTTAGTGAATATTGGACTTAAAATTGAATAACCTTTTGATGTTCTTAAAAATAACGACATATTGATAACTTTAATGCAAAGGAAGAGATGGAATATAATGGTGTTAACTTGTAGCTAACACAGAAATTAACATTTTTACATCCTATTTCTTTCCGTGAGTATTTAAGCCGACTAAGGAAAAACAAATCAAAAGAATTAGATCCGTATTACAGAACGCGACTCAGATTCTGATCTATAGTTGAGTCGCAGTCGTCATTGTCATTTTGATAGTGAAAGAAAGAGACAATCAATACTTAAGTATAGATCAAGATCAAGACTTGAGTCTCCTTCTGTAATACGGGCCTTAGTGAGCTGCACTGCGGCGTCTGATTAGAGATCTCCAATCAGCCCATCTGCTTAGTTTAAAAATTATGGCATTTTTTGTAAAGTCATTTGGGCTATCCCAAAGCCTTTTTGTAACAGTGGTAACTTTCGAACTATTGCGATGACGATGAAAACTTAACCATTCGTTGACCTTTCACATCTTATAATTTTCAGATGTATCGCCTCTATCATCAATTCTGTGTCAGGAGTGCTGTTTGAAGAATTCATCAGGCCGTGGATGCCCCAGGACACAAGTGAATTGACTTGCTGTAAAATTATGAAGGTTTTTATAAATCTTTTTACCTCAAAAACCCCTATGGCAGGCAATGTGACTAAAGAACGTTAGCTAGGGCGGGTGCCACGAGCGAAATTCTTGTTATACAGAACCTCTCGGGTGGTTAATCAGTCCATGAAACTGAGCAACTTTCCCAAGGAATATAGGTCAAATACGAAAAAAAAAATTTGATGTTCCCATACAAACTTCATCAGCATATAGCGCATTTTGTATGGGAGGTCAACATTTTTTTTCGTATTTTGACCTATGTTCCTTGGGGAAGTTGTTCAGTTTCATGGACTGATTAACCACCCGAGAGGTTGAAAGAGAGTTCCTAAAGCCCTGTATATAATAATGTATCTGCGGTATTATTTTCTTTCACTAAGATCCTTGTCGCTCGGTACTCAACTAAAATATTTGAAAATTACTAAGATCGGCAATCCTAGTACGGTGGTAGAATAAGGAAGGCCAGTTTTCTTTTCTCGGTTACGTAAAAGACAAACAACAGCATGCTAGCACGGCCCGCAACAAATTCGCGCGTCATGGTGGCGTGACTGGTCAGATGGCGGTGAAACTTGCGAGGGCACCAAGCAAAGGCTTGCTCGCCCTCTGTCGTTGTCATCTACCTAGACATTTTTTTTTACATTTGACCGTTGCGCATACTTTCTCCTACTTTCTCGCACTGGACTTTGCAACGATCATGTCATGGCAGGATTTCTTTGGCTTTCACTCTACCTTTATCCATTTTTTTCAGGGACTATGCATTTTAGTAGGGGTTTACTGCGCAGGCGTGGTATGGACAGCTAAGGAGCTCGACCGTCTCCAGCATGTTGCCTCTGGAGTCACGGGAGTCACAGCTGGAACCCTGTTAGGACTGTTTACTCTGGGAATAGTGTTCTCAAGAGCCAATTGCTCGGTATGTACAGATTTTTTAAAATAAGTTGGACTAGTTGAAGATGAAATGTATTTTTTTATTAGCCTATGTGATGTCACTGCGAGGAAAAAACCTTATCTGCGTCTTTTCACCGTTTCTGATCTTGGGCGAGCTCATTCCAGTTATTAATAAAATTATTCACTTGATAGTTTCAACTATCGCGTTTATTTTTGATAGTTTTAAATGATGATAAGAGCATAAGGAGGGCTATAATTTTCAGACAAGCCAGTGCTAAACCTGAATTTTCAATTCTAGTCAATAAATTTTGTTTTACTTGAAATTTGTGAAACGAGAAAATTATAGCGCTCCATGTATCTCGAGTATGCTTTTATAGCTTATAAAACAGACCTGTTTTGTATGAAAATCGTGAAATATTGTTGTGTTTAGTTTTAGTTCAAACAAGAGATCTCTTCTCTCCAAACGTATCAGCGCCATCTAGATGTTTTTCGTGTACCTTGTAACAAGTGATAGGTTCCATTCAGAGTCATGATAGCAACTTAGGTACTGTGTTAAAATAATACTTTAGAAATTCTAAGAGATGGCAATACTAGGCCCATTTTTGTATTCAACGGTAGTAAGTAATAGTCTGTACAAAAAGCAAAACAACAATTTTTATTGCATCAATTTTTAGAATATTTTATTAAATCTTTATCAGTCTTCTCGATGGGTATTTTGCTTTTCCAAGTCGGAAAGTACGCCAAAGTAGGAAATGAGACATACGACAATAAATTAGACTATACACGTTGGCTTTAAGAAAAAACTGTCTTTTCCATGGCCTTGACATTGCTCTTATACTACACAGCAGGCTTCGAGCACGATGGTGACAAACTCGCGCTGCGCGCCTCTCGGCTGACGCTGAAACTTCACTTTGATTGCGCAAGGGCCCCGCGCAAAGACTTGCTCGCCCTCTGGCGTTGTCAGTGTTGATATTTTGACATAGGACCGCGGCGCATTACGCGCGCTATCACCATCGTATTCGAGCTGCAGGGACAGTTACCTATCTAACTTTGTGACCAAATCTTTGACTATCAAAAACAGAAACAAGTGCTATGCGAAAGAGATCATCCAAAGAATTCGATCATTCACCTTGAGCGCATTTCTTTATCTTTCAAATTGCGTAAGTACTGCTGAGGAATAGAACTTTGCCTGCTTCTACATTTCCCAGCACATATAGCCTAAAGTTCGCTTTAAAGCTTTAAAGTTCGATTTTATAGGCCCCTTCTATGAACTTGCTACACATTCGACTTCGTCATGCCCTGCTGCCTTAGCATACGCACTGAGACTTCACTCTCATGAGATGATAGCCAATGAAAAGTTTACCGAAAATATTTATGATTATTTGTTTTATTTATTTATTTTTATTTCAATGGAGGATCAACAGTTAAAGAAACAGTAATGAAACTTAAATTAACAATGTCAGAACCAGTTAAAGCAAAGCCATCTTCCATTTCGCTCGTTTCACGAGTGCGAAATAATAGTGGGCCATGGTTAAAGGCATATAAGAATAGAAATTTGCAGCATTTAATTGACTTTGCAGTAACAGTTGACAAATGATCGTAAATTACCATGGACTTAGTACTTTCTCTTTTAAAGGACCAATTACTTAGAAAAATCGTATTAAGAAATATGAAACTTAACCCTATAGCAATAAGGTACACTTTCGACTGCTTCTCCGACAGCCTCTATTGAAACCGAAAGAGACACCGATGTGCGAGGCGGATTGTCTCTTTCTTTTTTCTTGCCAATTTAAAAAAACTTCATTAATCAAAAAAGTCTGGCTTTGACAATGAAGTTAATAACGAAGAAATACGTTGCATTTGAAATGAATTTCAGTTCAAATTGATGTAAATTAATTGTAATCATAATAACTTCGTCATCTTTTCCTAAATTACCAAAAGAAAACGAAATTTTTTTTCAAACTATTTATTACTACTGGCATCCCGTAAAGTGTCATCGTAATGTCATGGCGGCATGCTTTAAATCGTATAAAAATAATTCGTAACGGCAAGGATTATACCAGTTTTTTAAATTAAAATACTGACAAAATGGTAGAAAGATGTTGTATGCACACTTGTTCAAGTGAATCGTATGGTGGATGTAACATATCTTTTCACAAGTAAGCTAAAATAATTTCTTATAAATCTATTACTATGTTGTCCATGATTTCTTGTGTTTGGCGGAGAAAGGTTCTCAACAATGCTGTGCTATTTTATTGCAGAGTGCATAAAGATTCAGAACAAAGACAAAAATGGCTCAACAGCGTTGAGATTAGACAAAAGATAACAAAAAATTCCGTTGTATGCAGCCGGCACTTTGTGCCAACTTGCTTTTATGCTGGGAATTCCCGCCAGTTACTCAAAATGAACGCAATTCCTACTATTCCTCCCACGGTAAAAACTATGTACTATTGCGAAATTGTATTTTTTTGAATTCGCACACCAATACACCATAAATACACGTTACATGTCAACAAAGATCTTTTGGCCCGCGGTTTCCATGGTGACGCCTTTATTTACAATACAAGTTCTTCTAGCTGCAACTGTCACCTTTGTAGTCCTATAAAATACTACTTAACAGTTATAGTTTTAAATGTAAAGTCCCCACCGAGTGGCACGAGCCTCCCTCGAACAGTGAAGGGGGATTCAGGCCATAGTCCACAACACTGGCCTAAAATGCGGGTTGGTGGGTCTTTCGGAAATAACCTTTAGAGTTACGGGTTCCCTCACGATGTTTCCCTTCACCGCTGAGCAAGTGATAACTTAGTGATACAAGCCTCAACCTGGCATCGAACCCACGACCCTCCGCTCACAGGTCCTACTCACTAACCAGGGTTAGTTTATTCCGCCCTCATTCCAAACCGCCCCCGTCCAAGTACAGTTAGCATCATCATCCTTTTCAAACTTGGAGTATTTGAAATGAAACTTCTTTGGGCGCGTTGAGAGTGAAATTTCAAAGTTGCGTCATGGTATTCAAAGTTTACCTTTAGAGAAATTTAAGACAGTAATTTAACAATGTAAAAAAAATAATTAGGCCAGGTACAAGGTTGTACCTACCTTGTAGTTTGAAAGCCTAGCGACCTTGCATTAAATCTGGTAGTTCTGATTTTTTGCTGACTTGTTTAGGATTTTACAACCTAATGAATAACCGCATATTTGGAAAATATACCTAGCCACAACGAATCGAAAAAAGGCAAGATTTTTTTAAAATGTACCTTTACCCAACACTGTGACGTCACTGGCGCGCGTTGACATCGGGTATATTTTTAAATTACTAAACGCGCGCGCGTAGGTATTCGAAAACATACCCGAACGCAACACGGCAACGCACTCACTCATTTAGATCAGAACGCCCGCTTAATTTTGACAACGAGTAACGAATTTTCATTAGGTACGTAAAAAGTTAAATAGAGTCATTAAACTTTAAGTTTCATTAAACTTAGTCTTTTAAACTTAAAGTCTCATTAAACTATAGTTCCATTAAACTAAAGTCTAATTAAACTTAAAGTCCCATTATTAAACTAAAATCCCATTATACTTAAAGTCTCATTAAACTAATCCCATTAAACTAGTCACATTAAACTTAAAATCCCATTAAACTTAAAGTCCCATTAAACTAAAGTCTCATTAAACTTAAAGGCCCATTAAACTGAAAATTTAAGCTTTTTCATAAACAACTTTTATTTATTTATTTAATAGATCACCAACAAGTTACACACCAACTCTTAATTGAAATGGCACAAATTTATAAAAAAAGGCTAAATGGTAACCCAATTATAGGTGACAACCGCATTAAAAAAAAAAAAATAAGTAACATTATACCAAGAACATAGTACCTAATATTATACCTTAAATCAAAAATCAAAATAAAACAGTCGCAGGGAAACAATTTGCAACATGAAAAGTTACATTTAAATTATACATATAAAACATAGTATTGAAAATTAAACATGGGTGAGCTACTTTAAACAATTTAGACCAAGGATTTGTTTTTTGATCGCAGCTTTGAAGGAATAGCTTTTATCTCCAAAAATATCACAGCTGGAAGAAATTGTATTACGTGGGTAACACTGAAAATGTTTAGAACTGGCCAGTTAGAAACATTGCTACTGAAAACTTTTTTTGAATTTCAATTTTAGAACTCTTTGGTAACCTAATGTAGTATATTGCATTCATTTGTCATTTGTTTTTGAGCATTGGCGGCAAATCTAAAACTCTTGTTACACGTGAAAATGAACCTAACGCGAGAAAATTTTCGGTCAATGATTTATTATGACTTTCGTTGTGGGCTTACTCAACAACAAAGCTATGATAGGCTGCGATTAGCATTTCTTAATGAAGCCCCATCTCGTGCCACTATTTACAATTGGTTTAACGAGTTTAAGCGTGGACGTAGCAATCTCAATGATGATCCGCGTGAGGGACGTCCTTTAACAGCGACTACTGAAGATAACATCAGTGCTGTGCGACGCATGATAGAGGAAGATAAGAGAGTCACCTATCAGCAGATACGGGCAAGCCTAGGCATTGGTATGAGTCAAGTTCAAAAAATATTACACGAACATTTAGGCGTCAGGAAGCTTTGTGCCAGATGGATTCCCCATACTTTAACCGACGACCAGAAACACATTCGCATGGACTGGTGTCGCCAAATGGTAAATAAGTTCAACGGCGGTGACTCAAATGCTGTATTTGACATCGTCACAGGTGATGAAACCTGGATATATTGCTACGAACCCGAAACCAAAAGACAATCAGCTCAGTGGGTGTTTCCTTTCGAGGATCGGCCAACTAAGGTAAAGAAAGGAAGAAGTCAAGGAAAAAAGATGATTGCCTCATTCTTTGGTCGGAAAGGTCATTTCGCGACAGTTGTGCTAGAAGATGGAAGGACAGTTACTGCAGACTGGTATGTCAATCGGTGTTTGCCTGTTGTCTTGGAAAAAATTCGACAGCAGCGCCCTCGAAGCAGGATCCTCCTTCACCACGACAATGCTTCAGCGCACTCCGCAAAACGGACTGTTGAATATTTGACTATGGCAGGTGTCGAGATAATGAGTCATCCGCCATACAGTCCTGACCTGGCGCCCTGCGACTATTATTTATTCCCAAGAACTAAAGATAAAATTCGAGGTATTCGCTTTACGAGCCCTGAAGATGCGGCGAAAGCGTACGAAAATGCCATAGAAGAGACCCCTAAGGAAGAATGGGCCCACTGCTTTTCTCAGTGGTTCCATCGAATGCGACGATGTGTAGAGAGGAACGGAGATTACTTCGAAAAACAATAAAAGTATTGGCAACTTTCTACATTAAGCCGTTTTTCATTTTCTAAAAATTTTCAGTGTTACCTAGGTATATTCCCTAGCCATTCTTTGTAAAGGCGAGTGAAACACGAGATTAGAACTAACCGACCTCAATGAAAAAGGCTGATATTTATTAGGGCGTGGTAATTTCGCGGGCACTTTTATACCTACTTGAGGCAACAACTCGGGACAATCAAGGGTACCACTCACAAGTTTGTAAAAGAACATAATAATCAGGTAGCGTCTACGATCGGACAGAGAGTTCATTTTAAAATTCAGAAGTCTTTCTGAATAAGATTTCAACTTTTTAGCTAACCCAAATCGATACGACAAGTGCCACAAAAACCTTTTCTGTACCCTCTCAATTTTTTTAATATATACATCATAGTGTGGATTCCAGACCACACTGCAATATTCTAAGTTACTACGTACCAAGGCATTATATAGCATTATCATAGTGTGAGATTTTTTGAATTCTTTGGTATTACGCAATACAAAGCCAAGAATCTTAAAACTTTTGTTACAAATCTTATCAATATGCGTATGAAATCTTAATTTACTATCCAAGGTCACTCCCAAATCCCACACACAGTTTTCTTCGGTCAAGGGCTCATTGTCTATGGAATACGATCTAAATAGATGCACTTTTTCTCTGGTAAACCGCATCACACAACATTTCTTAGCATTGAGGCTCATATTGTTTTTACGACACCAAGAGACAAATTGATCAAGATCAGACTGCAACAACTGAGCATCATGAGAAGAAGTCACTCGCTTAACCAACTTTAAATCATCTGCGAAAAGGTAACACTTAGACTGTTCAAAATATTCGCAAATATCATTCATAAAGATGTTAAATAGTAAAGGGCCTAAATGGCTTCCCTGAGGTACACCGGAAAGAGAAACATAGAGCCTTGAAGAATACCCATTTACCACAACCGAAGATTCCCTATCACTAAGATAGGACCTAAACCAATTTAATAAATTTCCGTAAATACCATAACACGAAAGTTTGTTAATTAAAATTTCGTGATCTACTTTGTCAAACGCTTTACTGAAGTCCGTGTATATGACATCCACTGATTTTTTTGAGTCTACTTCATGATCTAGATACTCAATCAAAGAAACCAAATTGGTAGCTGTGGAACGCATTTTCAAGAAACCATGCTGATGGGGCTAATTATTTGCTTAAAATGCCACATGATAACCGGGTATACAAGTTTTTCAAATAATTTTGCAAAGACTGATAAAATGGAGATTGGCCTATAATTTGATACAATTTTATCATCTCCGTTTTTAAAAACTGGTACAATATTGGCTCTCCTCCATTCTGCGGGAAATTGTCCAGTAGCCAGTGATTTATTATACAATATTGAAAGGTTTATATTTATTATTTTATACTTTATTTGTTTCTTTACCATTATTACTTTTATCTACCTACATTTATAATTTTCAGTAGGGATAAAGGAATTTAGAAGTATATTTTGATATATTTTGCAATAACACAACACGGAATTTCCAGTTTGAAAATATACCCCGGAAACGCGTTGACGTCGGGTATATTTTTAAATCCCTAATATGGTAAAACATATTTTTAAAGTATACCTGAGCCCAACACTATAATAGACTCAGCGCCGAACGACACCATGTCAAAATTAAATTTAAAAAAATAAAAAAAAGTGTTCAGTAAGTGATAGGTACTGGTTCAGGATTTTCATTTAAAGCTAGGAGGTTCTTTTTCAACCTGTATACATATATGCTCACGTCAGTAACTCCTAAGGGGGTAGGCAGAGAATCAGTGGCTCATCTTTACCTATTTTCTTAATAAAGAAAATATTTATTACATAACTTCATCGTAACTCAACCTTGTGACATTTGAATGACCTATGGTAAGAAGTACTAGTCACAATTTCTAGTTTTGATTTTTGAGCGAAACAAAATCCAAGATCGGTTTTTAATACAACATTGCAAAGTGTTTTAAATTCCAATCATGTCCAAATGATAGTATCAGGGAGATCTTTAATTTAAACTTCAGTTGATATTTTATAAAATACTCTATTTTTGAAGAAAACTACGAAAATGTGTAGCGTTCTTAAACAGCACCATCTATGGGATTTTTTTGGAAGCTTACCTCATTTTCCTCTACCTCATTAAAAGTTACGTGTTAGACTCGAGTGCCACGATTTTTGACCTTGTGCTCTTTTGATTCTCTCGCTAACGCTCAGAATTCTAATTGCTGTAGCACTCGCTGCGCTTGTGATCCAATTTTAGAATCCTTCGCTTGGTCGGTCATCAAATTTGAGCACGCGGTTAAAATCAACTTTGCACTCATGTATAACAAATATCTCTCTGACTCTCATCAGCCCATACAATGTCTCCACCGAGGGGCACGATGTGTTAAGTTTACCTTGCCCAATGTTAAACAGGTTAATACCATTGTACAGATTAAGAATGTAAAACTGGACGTTGTGGAATCTACTGTATTCTTAGGAAAAACTCTTGATGCAAAGCTTCAATGGGGTCCTCATATTGATAAGTTAGCGAGCAGACTCAGTTCAGCAGCCTACGCAGTTAAACAAATCTGTCAATTATCGGACGTTGAAACCGCGAGAACCGTATATTCACTTCCACAGCCTAATGTCATATAGCATTTTACTGTGGAGTAATGCTGCAGATATCAATAAGATCTTTGTTCTGCAGAAAAGGGCTATTCGCGCGATTTATCAAATGAGACCTAGAATGTCTCTTAGACTCTTATTTCAAAGAAATAAATATTCTGACTTCTGCATCCCAATATATCATATGTGACAATCTTTGAGTACTTAACTTTAAAGTCGGGTTAAATACTCAAAGGTGACAATCTTTTATATGTGAAGAAAAATGAACATTTGTTTAAGAAAAATAGCGATAGGCACAATATAAATACTAGGACCAAGCATAAACTGGAAGTACTAGACATTCGTCTCCACAAGGTCACGAACGAAGGTATTCAAAATTTACCTTTGGATAAATTTAAGTCAGTAATTAAACAAAAACTTTACAAAAAGGGCTATTACAAAATTTCTGATGACCTAACTGACATGGAGCCATGGGAATGACTGCTCAGCTTTAGAGTTATTTCAGAATTAGTTAAAATTAGAAAATAGGAAAATTTGTAATGCGATTAAAAGAACACCCTCAGAGTTTCTTGCCTGTTCTTCTCTGGGGAAGACTGCACCTTTGTGAATAGGCGTAGAGTCAGTAGGGTCAATAGAACGAATGCGTATGTATGTATGTATTTAAATCCTTTAATGTTTGTTTGTATGTATTTCATGTAACCTTGACTTGTTTTAAGTGGCATCCTGATTATCCTATAAAATAAAGATTTTTTCTATTCTATTCTATTCTGTGAAAGGGGGAATTTATTATTTAATAGTTTCTAATAAAAAAATAACATAAGATCAAAATTAACTTATATATACCTATGGAACTAAATGGGCTCCTATGGAACTAAGGTCCATTAGATAAAATAGGAAAAAACAAATTCTAAGCATAAAACTCCAATTTTACAAAAATCCAATATAGATTGCTTGGGGAAAATGTTTTCATGGGAAAAGTTTTGAAATTAAGTTAAAAGCATGTTTTAATGATTTGATTATAAGATGAGACGAAAGGTGAGTTTTTGTTTTATTTTTTCGCAACCTAACTACACAACTTTGTGCCGTGTGGTGATCGGCTTAGAATAACACCACCCCATTTCTTTCCGTGGGTGTCGTAAGAGGCGACTTAGGAAACACAAATGAGACCTGCCTCCTATTAATCCATCTCAGGCAACAACACCTCATTTTTTATGAATCTGAGGTGTTGTCCTATGGTCTCATGCGGTGTGGTAGGCTCTGTAAAGGGCCGCCTGGTTCGCGACTACCCTCCTACCGAAGTCCGACGCCAAACAGCTTGCTGTGTTCCGTCGGTGCGTGGGAGTACCGGTGCCTTATAGGCGTTTTCTGGGTTAACTCGCTCCATCGTCGACCTCATCTATGACCTTGGTCAAGATTGAGGTCAAGAGTTAACCCATCTTATAATTAAAAAAAAAACATTCCCGATGTCCACTACTCAGTGTCCAACTTGTATATTATCATACAATTTGGTGTTTCATAACACAAATGTAGTAACGTAAATGTTGCTGATGGTTTGTTATATAAAAATAAAATTACATGAAAACTTCTATCCTTAAATGGAAGCCTGTATTTGTCTGTTACGTATACTTTGCACTCCCAAAAAAAAATTATAATACGAGTAATCGCATTGTCACCCTACTAGAACGAGACGTTCTGCCTCGTTGCTCTATCTCTTCTTCGGCCCGCGTTTGAGCTCGAAGATTTCTATCCTGATGTATTAGATCCATGTAAATTACTAAAAGGACGTGTGTTCACAAATTAAAACACAAGAGAAATAAAAACTTCTTGGTAATACAAATAGGATCCCTTTTTCTTGCATTAATTCGGATTCGGAAGTCTATACTCTCATAAGAGAGAGGTCTCCTTGCATATGCTAGGGTAGCCGAGCTAAATTTTGGTCAAAAGCAAACCCTTTTGTATTATTAATAAATAAAAAAAATGGTAGCCACTTGCGCTTGCAATAGATTTAATCCAAGAAAATAGTTACAGACTGGTTACCGTAAATCAAATTTCTAAGTTGCGTTTGCATGAGCTGTTGGAACTTCAATTGGTGTATGCCGCAGCGAACAAAGTTTGCGCTAAATGATTAACTGTGGCTACTAGCAGCTCCAAGTTTCTGAAATACATTGTTCTACTATGTTGAGTGTCTATTAGGTACTACTATTCTATATTTAAACAAGATTTAATCTTAACTTTGTACCTAATTGACGTCTATAATATAAAATTGGAGGTCCTGATTCACTGACTCATCAACGCCCAGCCCAAACCCTTAGACCTAGAAAGTTGAAATTTGGCAAAAAGGTGTCTTTTATGACGTAGGTAAGCACTAAGAAAGGATTTTTCGAATTTGTTTGGACATTTTGACTTGAAACTTCGCCAAGCTATACCTTGAAACACGTGTCCTTTCGCGATTTTTTCAAAAATCGTCCCCTAAAGGTTCAAGAATATGGTGACTAAAAGAGTTTTGTGCGCGAGCGATGTCGCGGGAGAAAGCTAGTCATTAATAATAATAATAAACGCCGAGGACAAATCGCAAACTAAGCAAGACTTGTACTGTGTATTTGTTGTTTTTTTTGTAAAAGCGCTAAATCGACTTCAATAACATTTATATAAAGCTCGTGATAAATTCCCACTTTGGTCACCCATCAGGTTCTCTGCCCCTGTGTTTGTTGCTTAAACTCATTAGTTCAGATCAGTAAGTACCAATGGGCTACGAGTTCTTCAGTTTGTCACACACACTCGAATATACCTACACGATAAGGAAGAATGGATAAAATATAGATGTCGAAGAAGAGGTACTCCGTCGTTTCTCTTGAAAACTCATAAAATCTTTTACTAGTGCTCTACTTGGTAGTTAAAATTGTCTAGTCATTTAAAACCTGTCTGAAAAATTTTAAGTATTTAACCGCACTTCAAACTATTCATGAACTATTGTAATAAATGTGTTATTTTCATGACGGTCGACTCGCACAAATTTATCACAGTAGTGTGACTATCAGGTTTTTTTGTTCTTGTTAATTCTTTTATAAGCGCTAAATCAATTTCGATAAATTTTATATTAGACCACCTCCGGAGTAGGTTTACTCTTTCAAACGAAAAAAAAATTAAAAAATCGGCCAATATATTAGCAGAGTGACTGTGTAACAAACATACAAAATTTAATCGAATGAACCTCCTCCTTTTTTTGAAGTCGGTTAGGAGTAGGTATGTAATCTAAAGCAAGAGAAAAACCTAGAGGACAAAAAGACTAAAAACTACGGGTAGAAAGTTCCTAAGCTAAACTGTAGACCACTTTAAAACTGTTCTCAAAGGGGTTACAAGAGAAGAATACGTAAGTGTTCTCCATACATACCTATGATATCTTCACGCTATGTAGATGTAAAGAAACTAAACAAAACTGTAAAGAAATACCAGCATATATCTTTTTAGAGTTTTGACTAAAAACTCATTTCGTTCCATCTGGGGGCACGGCAGTGCCCCCACCAAGTCGAGCAAAAAAGCGTCACGGCCGTACCATCCTTTTCTCGAAACAATTCAGACCATTTTCGACCCCCTGTAACTTCGTTGTGGATAAAACTAGAAGACTGAAATTTTCAGTAACCATGCAGGCATTGTAAAGACACGGTATATTTCAAATTTCATTCAATTTAAACCAGTATTTTAAGAATTATAACGGGTCAAATTTCTTAATTTTGTCACTCACTGACTCACCGATCATCAAAATTCTAAGACACTTCTAGCAGACCTAGAAGCTTCAAATTTGGAATATAAGTAGTGTTTGGTGTATGAATCAAGGAAAAACTAAAAAATCTAGAAAAGACCGCAAAGAAAATTAAGCCCATACAGCCAAGTCTTCAGTTAAATTTTTCAATATTGGCTTTATTCGTAACGATGTTTTACGGCAGTTATTATTATTGCGTGCAAAGCCGCGGGTTTAAACTAGTCCCATATAAATATAGGCGCATGGTAGTGCCCCTGCCAAATCGAGCAAAAAATGGGTATTCCCGTCATGAAAACACGTGTAAATTAAATAATGCAAAAAACGTACCTACGTGCGTATTCGTACTTATTACGAATGCGTAAGGTTGTAAATTAATTATTATACCACGCGCTGCGATGCTAGCGAGTGAGCGCGGGCCGTTACTACGCGCTGCGCGGTGCTAGCGCGAGGGCGCGGGGCGGGGACAGTGGCGGGGCGCGCGGAAAGGTAAATGTCGCTGAGCGAGCAGCAGCCGCGCTCATACACGCGAGCGACCCAATGCTGTTCGGATACAAATACAAAATACAAAAAGAAATGAGATCCCATCAAAAACAATACTTGTCAAAAAAACCAAGTCTCGCAACTCAGTTGTTCTGCGGTAAAAAGTTGTGAGATCCATGTAATACCAAGTCGGTTATTAATTTATTCAGTCTCTACTGAAGCGACTTTCTGTAATAATACGTCCAGTCTCTAAGACCACGATCGTGGTCTATAACAATTGAAAATCAATTGTGTCTGGAATCTCCGTACTCGAAGCATTAAGTTGTTACGTAATAATTAACAGCATCTTATAGTGACGCATATCAATATTAAAATTCTTTAATGTTTTATATAAATATATTGAGACTTGGCCATCGCCTGAAAACACGTGTAAATTCAATCGCCTGAAAACACATGTAAATTCAATTATTTAGTGCGATGGCCAAATCTTGATATATTTATATAAAACATTAAAGAATTTTAATATTGATATGCGTCACTATAAGATGCTGTTAATTATTACGTAACAACTTACTGCTTCGAGTACGGAGATTCCAGACACAATTGATTTTCAATTGTTATGGACCACGATCGTGGTCTTAGAGACTGGACGTATTATTACAGAAAGTCGCTTCAGTAGAGACTGAATAAATTAATAACCGACTTGGTATTACATGGATCTCACAACTTTTTACCGCAGAACAACTGAGTTGCGAGACTTGGTTTTTTTGACAAGTATTGTTTTTGATGGGATATAACTTTCTTCGAAACATTTTATGAACAAAAAAATACTTTGAAAAGTTTAAAAAATATATACTTAAAAAAGTAGACTAGAGAAACTAAAAAAAACTGTCAGTAAATACCAGCGTATATCTTTTTGGAGTTTTGACTAAAACTTTTCGTTTCAACTTTCTTCGAAACATATTATGAACACAAAAAAGTTTTTTTCAAAACGTTTTTAACATTGGAGTTTCATCCAGAAAAAAGTAGTTTTAATCATCCTTAAAATATCAACCAAATTCTCGAACAAAATAAACTACTATCGAAATACGTAACTTAGTACCTTTAATAAAGAAACTTTTCCCCCCTAGGGAGCACTAAGCGGGTGCCTGCTAAGCCTTCTCCTCTGCGGCTGGCTCCTCATTGGGGCTGAGAACGCGCTGGCCACGGGAGCATTGACCTTTCAAAGCAAACCGCTATCCACGACAGGCTGTGGTAAAGCCAATTTCACACTATTGGCAAGCGCTACCAAGATCCTGCATAATGCTGCGTAAGTCTTTTTAAATTGCCATAGTTTACTGGGCAAAAGTTACTCAGGGAGCTACGTAAAGTAGAAGTATTAGCTCATCTTTAAGGTCTGTATTACAGAACGCGACTCAGACTCTGATCTATACTTAAGTAGCAGTAGTGCTTGACATTTTGATAGTGAGAGGAAGAGACAACCAATACTTAAGTATAGATCAAGACTTGAATCTTATCTGTAACTAGCATTCCGCCCGGGACTTCGTTCCCGTAGGAATTCGGGAAAATCATGTACCCTATGTCCATCACGGATAAGTATCCGTCCAGTAGTTTCGGAGCCTATTCAATGCAAACAAACAAACAAACAATCAAATCTTTCCTCTTTATAATATTAACTAGCATTCCGCTCGGGACTTCGTTCCCGTGGAAATTTGGAAAAATTATGTAGCCTATGTTACTCAGGGATAATGTAGCATCCTAATGGTGAAAGAATTTTTGAAATCGGTCCAGTAGTTTCGGAGCCTATTCGTTACATACAAAAATACAAATATTTCCTCTTTATAATATTAGTATAGATAGATATACGGGCTTTATTCTTAATAAACGAAGTTAAGGCATTTTAATATGGGTAAGTGTTTTAACGAGATGATTCAACTGAAAGGAAACGCTTTTATTTCCGTGAAATTAATTTATATTTAAGAGCACAACACGCACTATAACAAAGTGACAGACCAAAAGGAGTCTGCTACAAAAATAATAATTATGAAGTGTACAAATCTACCTAGCCTAGTGGGTAGGTAACTTACCCCTAATAAAACTTTCAATAAACTAAATATTTCAAATATCATTTACAACTGTGCAGATAGATGTTTTCCTAACGCTCGACTGAATGACAAAGACAAACAAAAAATATGTCAGCTCTCAGCTCTTTCTAGACATATTGTAGAACGCAGTAAATGGGACTGTGTTATGTACTGTATTGTGAGCGAAAGGGTGACAATCTATCACCGCTTTATTTAGTGACCCTCAAAACGTTTTTGTTAGCTGCGCTGTCCAGTGGTCAAGGGACAACATGATATACTGCCCTTAGTGATTATAGGCGTAAATATTAATAAATTAATCTATACTAATATTATAATAGTTTGGCGGAAATTTGAAAAATTGTTCTCTGAGTGATAAAAGCATGAAATTTTTATCATGCTCAGGGGACACCATAGCGATTATTTTAAGATGTGGAGGCAAGCTGGATTTGACCCTTATCGCATTTTAGAAGTCAAATTGTAATTTCGATGACGTTTTACTCCGTTTTATGTATTTTTTATGCATTTAATTTAGAGAGGTATTAAAAGTTTACATATGAAAACACATCTACACATCACCTGCTTTCCAATGACACCTTAATAATCAAAATCGGTTCATTAGTTTAGGAAGGAGCTATTCCCAAAATAATATAAATTTTATTAGCGTAGTAATTATATCCATTCTCGTATGATGTAGTATGGGCACAGAATAAATAATAGTACTAACGGAGTATGGGAACCCATAGTTTTTGGATAGAAAGATGATCCTTGGCACACTTGTTCCTTAGGTGGACTAGTGTGGTAAACGCCCGGGAGTTTGCCTCTATCGCCAGATTTTGGGGGTGGGGGGAGGGATGAACTTTTCATACACCGCGCGCACTAAGACTAGTCATAACTGCAAATTTCTAGCTACTAGGGCAAGTTCAGTATCGCTTTCAACTAAGTAAAAGCTGCTCAGTTGATTTCTGAAACAAAAACAGACGGTTTTCATACAAAAAGTAGAATTACAGTCAAAAAACAAAAAAAAAAGCAATAAAATTTTGTCATTGGAAAGCAAGTGATGTGTAGATGTGTTTTCATATGTAAATTTCTAATACCCCTCCAAATTGGATTAATAAAAATACATAAAACGGAGTAAAACGTCATCGAAATTACAATTTGACCTCTTAAATGCGATAGGGGTCAAATCAAGCTTGCCTCCACATCTTAAAAGAATCAGTATGGTATCCCCTAAGCATGATAAAAATTTCATGCTTTTATCAATCAGAGGACAATCTTAACGAAAACATTCAATTTGCCGCCTCACTATAAAGAGGAAAGATTTTTATTTTTGTATGTTTGTATTTTTTGTAATACGCTCATACGTACCTACATATTTTTATATGTAAAAAATAAACTTGAAAACTACCATTAGGATGCTACATTATTCCTGAGTAACATAGGCTACATAATTTTCCCGAATTTCTACGAGAACGAAGTCCCGAGCGGAATATTAGTATAATATAAAATGTTCGTTTTGCCACAATTCGTTCAACTTCGCTAATGGGCTGGGCGTTTATTTCACTAATCAATGGTGTCTCAATGGCGGTTAACTGATAATGGTGACCATTTTACCTACTCAGGTGGTGAAATTGACAACTAACGAAACCTTATACATTTTGTGATAGCTACCCCGACCAGCAGCGCCACTGATAACCGAACGTTATGTTGTAAAGTACCTACTTAGGCCGGTGTTCACCAAATATTCAACCAACGATTAGCAGCTACCCAGAGATTTGACAATGTCATTTTCATACATTTTTTTGACATTTTGTCTAATTAGCTTGTAACCGCGGTTTAACCGTAGGTTATATTTTTGGTGAAAATGGGCCTTAGCAACTTAGGCCCGTGTTCACCAAAAATATAACCAACGGTTAAACCGCAGTTAGAAGCTAATCAGACAAAATGTCAAAAAAAATGTATGAAAATGACATTTTCAAATCTCTGGTTAGCGTTGGTTAAATGGTGAACACTGGCCTTAACATTCAAAACAGCCGTCATCAAATTTATGAGGATAGTTCCCGCCACCTAAACGGATATAATTTTCCACGTTAAAAACGTATGAGTCACCGAACAACAGTTCGCACAGAGTAGATAACTAGTATTTTTTGAAGACTACAATGCCTATTAACAGATAACCACAAACAAAAATGTCACTCATTTATTTAGATGATGTTCTGGTTTGTAGTATTTTTTGTTTTTTTTAAAAGCGCTAAATCATTTTTGATGAAATTTATATGGGACCACATCTGGAGTGTACTCTTTCGAACAAAAAAGAATTCTGAAAATCGGTCCATAATATGCGGAGAAATCGGTGAACATATACATAAAAAAATACATACAGTCGAACATTTTTTGAAATCGGTAAAAATGGCAACCATTATCATTCCACCGCCATTGAGATGCCATTGATTAATGGAATAGTTCCTAATGTTTGATAGAGGGTGACGTACAATGCACATTAAGTAAATTATTTCATGTTGGCCAGTGCTATTCAGCAATTACAAGTTAGTCTGAGGGACTGCGAATTCCGGGACACAAAGGGGTGTCAAAGCAAGTTCTAGAACTTTGATCACTCGCTTAATTGGAGCTGCTAATCCAACAGAAGCTCGTTTGTGCACAGTACGACATTGTCCCAGCACTTAACTCGTGCTGCGTAAATACTTGAAAGCAATTAATGCACCTGGGTGATTAAAATCGGGTGTATTAAGTAAACTACAAAAAATATTTAAACCAAATTGTAATGTAATGGAGATAGCCCAGTAGGTTATGAGCCAGACTAGTAACTGGAAGTTTGCGGGTTCAAATCCTGGTGCGAGCAAACCACTAAATACGTCTTTTCGGATTTATGTATGAACTAGCTTCCCGCCCGCGTGGACCACATGTTATATCGTGCCCAACTGTGGGATGAAATGTAGCCTATGTCCTTTCCCAGGCTCTAATCTATCTCTGTATCAAATTTCATCAAAATCGGTTCAGTAGTTTAGGCGTGAAAGACGGACAGACAGACAGAGTTACTTTCGCATTTATAATATTAGTAAGGAAGTAGGTAAGGATTTTCACTCAAGTTTCTAGCTCCAAGGTGTAGTGGAAATAGGCAGATTAGTAAGGGTCATCCACATATTACATCACAGCGAATGGGGGAGGGGGGGTCTTACCAAACGTGACAGGGGGGGGTTTCAAAAAGTCGAAATTTTGCGTGACGTAATATGTGGACGGCCCCTAAGCTTCTAAAACATTATTTTAAAGAGTGACAAGTCGAGAGGTAACATGTTACATTCAAGAGCTCCGCCGTGCTATGAGCGCAGAATTTCACACTTGGTTAGGGATCCGCAGCCAAAGTTTTAATCTTCCTCACAACTTGGGTGATATCGAGTCCGTTCACTTTTATTTCCCCTTATTAAAACTTCTTCCATATTACTATTACACGATTCACACGATTTTATGACTTTTCTTCTTGGAATTTTTATAGAATAGCTTGAATTACGGACAGTTTCCTCAAGAAAAATCTTGAATAAAGATAAGTTAGAAAACTGTGCCACTTAAACCAAATTATGCTCGCCTACCGCGATTCTATTATGTGGTAAAATTGTTATGAGATGTTAAAAATTCAATATAAAGGCCTTCAATAACAGCTTCAAAAAAAATTATTTACATTTTTGTGATTGTTCAAGTTCCTATTAAATCAATAATTGGGAAAAATGGGGTAAATAAGTTTCTGCCTACAAATTTTACAGCATGAAAAACTGTTGACAGATTTAAGATTAGGTGTTGGTTTGTTTAAAAACCGCAAACCGCTGTGCTTTCTTGCTTTCGACGGCCGGTTTGGTCGAGTGGTAGTGACGCTGCCTCTCGATCGGCGGGTCCTGGGTTCGATTCCCAGTCGGGGCAAATATTTGTGTAAAAAGCAGATGTTTGTTCTCGGGTCATGGGTGTTTGTGTCTGTCTTTGTGTGTTCCAAGGGACCCACGACACAAGGGAAAACCTTAATGTAGGCCTTTGAGTGTAAAGCGTCTTTTTTTTTCTTGTTAAAAAAAAAATTAATACCTCCACAAACTATACAATAATGGTTTGACGACATCAACCCACCCCACTGAGAGGCACGGGCCTCCCTATGAAATTGTAATTTCATGCCCAAACTGGGTTGGTGTAACAAAGTACTTTAAAAAAAAACAATAAAATTTTAAAAATTTTCATTTTCCTTTTCAGAAATCAGCTCCCCACGAAACCGCTGCAGTCGCTCTTCCGCATCTCATTCACTTACTGCCCTTTCGCTGGTGCCATCTCTGTTCTTATTATTGGAATCCCAATGAGCTATCTCACCGGAAAGTCAAAAACTGACTCCATCAACCCTGATGTCTTCTGCCCTTTGACCCAGAGTATTTTAAACAAGTCTCAGATGAGAAGTTCGTCGCCGTCTTTAGAAATACGCGCTCCGACCACTCCAGAAGTCTACATGGCCTTGGATGAAGCTCTGAAACACTTAAAAGAAGTTATTGATCGATAATAAAGAACATACAAATAAGGTATGGGTATGATTTATGAACGATTGTTCATAATCGCCTTTACATTGGACATACATTGCTTTTCCTAAAAGTAATTTTAAGTGAAAGTGTTAACCTTTTCACCGCCAAAGTCTGATATATCAGACAAAAATTATTTTATTTTTACTTTAATATCGTTCACCAATCGTTCGCCATACGCCACGACATTACAAAAAAAAAAATTATGTCGTGGCGTGTGGTGGGCGTTTTTGACGAAAACTCTTGGCGCTAAAAGGGTTTACCTAACGCAGCAATATGAAATCAATCGGCGTCGCGTCGTCATTGGGAGTATGTAACGACCCCCCCCTGTTATAAATAAATAAAACCCTTACTCTCCTACCTATCTTTAAACTAACTGAACCTTAAACTCTAATCTTAAGAAGTGACTAAAATTTTCATTTGATCTAGATTTGGCCAAGTGATCTTCCTAGTGTTAAAGGACCTACGTTGTGATTTATGAGTAACCTGGGTTCTTTAAGAGTTAGTGAGAATGGTATTCATATTAAACTTAAGTACTAAGATGAGGAACATTCAACCAGATATCGAGAGATTAAAAAGTAAGTATTTTTAAACATGAAAAATAGGTAAATTAAATCTCAATAATTATTTATTGCGGCTTAGGTCAGCGCTCCACCTCCGCGCCAGGGCTTTGCCCTCTAACTTCTGTTAGAACTGTGTGCCTCGACCAAAGACTGGACAGCACCCCACCGCTGTACTCCTTTTATGGGGGGGAAGAGTATTTAACTATTTTCAATAACAATCAGATAGTCTAGTATTCTACAGCAAAAGATGAGAGGAAGTCAAGTTGCATTGACTCAGTAAATTTACACTGTCTTTGTCAGTAAGTCGAGCCGAGTCAGACTGGTGACTACAGGAATCCTAAGTATATATACTTATATACATACCCATAAAAGGAGATGCTAATCTTATCATTTACTTTATTTTGAGTCAATGACTTTTTTATCAAAGCAAGCAATTTTACAAAACCAAATGAAATAAATATATTTATTACAATATCTTAGAAGAATGTTCCTAAGGATATTAAGAATAATAAAATTAGTAGAAATTAGATCTTTCTTCAGAGTGATCTGTATTATGTATGTTTATTATAACTTGGTGAATAGTTCTCATTATTAATAGTAGTAGGCAAGATAGAATTTTCTTCAAAAGTATTCTATCTTTTATTATACACATGGTTCGAAGAGATGGAATTTTCTCCAAAAGTTTCCCATCTTTAATTTATATTCATAAATAGTAAAGCCAGATCTTTCTTCAAAAGTAATCTTAGCTGTTTCTCAAAATACTTTAGTAAATCTTCGGTTATACTTTTCACCAAGAAGTTTAGTCACATACATTATTCAGATTCAAGGATTTATATACCTTCCTATGCAAATAGAATGCAATTTAGTCTTCCTTACATGGTCATATCATAAAATTAATATTTCTAGTATTATATAGTCTCAATTTGGCAATGATGGTTCACACATTATATACCAACTCGACGAAATGGAGTCTCCTCATTTCCACAGAGAACATCCATTATCTAAAGAGTGGAGCCTCCATGATCCCTCGAAGGACATCCACCCAAGAAGTTCTTGACTTATTCAAGTCAAGGCCCTACGTGAGCACGTAGCTCAGGTATACAATAAATGAAACAAGCATATGCCGTAGACTCAGATCTAAGTTAAGTAAGTAATAGATAAGGAAGTTAATATTGCAATCTATCTCATAACGCTGATATCTCTTATTAAGACATTTTCATAAAAAATAAATCCAAATTAATTATATTCTATTTCAGAAAAGTTCCTAGACTGATTTCTCTTAATTTTAGTAAATACCTAAGAATATCCTATTTACCTTTATGTACTTGATTTTACCTGCCTAGTTTCTGCCTAAATAAGATTCCTAGTCTATCTTCTTGTGAAATAAACAAGCTAGAAGTATTTTACTTCACATTTAACTTTAAAAATGTGCGTGTGGTGAGTTATGTAGTTTTCCACGGTGCAATGGGAAACTCCTGACTAAACTGTAGAAGTTTGAGGCAGCTTTCCTCGAGTACCTAATCCCTAAAGCTGAGTGTATGTGCATTCACACGGCCGTAAAGAACTTTGGTTTGTGTGAAATGCGGGCATGTATAAAAATGCGGATAAATAAGTAAGATATATAGGAGACCAGAAACAGTAGTGATTTACACGCAATACTCAGTGCCTAAGGCCTGGATCTTCTTCGACAGTTCCCCGAGATCACTGTGCAAACCAAGACTGCACTGGGAGACTATAGATCGAATTACAATATAGAATTATAAATCAATCCCTTGCTCGTCTCATAACAAGGTCCCGCCATAAGGCGTTGTATTGAATTTATAGACATTTGACACCGTTAGGCGCCTATAAATCCAACCACGACAAACGTCGCGTTAACTAATCTTTCCTCCTCATCAGAAACATTGAGTTTTTCTAACACAACCAAACTCAATAGATTTGGGATAAGGATAGTATTACTTCCTTTGTTATCCCATACAATAAATAGTTAGATTTTACTTTGGTTAATATAAGCAACATTTATAATCAAAGAAAACAAGATATTTCACAAAATTAAACAATAAAATTAATAAATTAAGAAAATTCAACCCATTCCCCAAAATCCGAGGAGAAAAGAAGGCGTCGATTTTTTTTATTTTCCCTCCCTAAGCCGTCCATACAGCCAAAAAGCGCGCCATTCGTCTATTTGCTATACAACCTACATGGTATTTCACCTTTCAATATCATTCCATTACTCTACTGTAAATCGTGACTTCAATAGAATCTTTTTAGTTTTGCATCTCTTTTCTCAGCTGTTCTCCGTACATTCCACCTTCCTCTCCAACACAGCAATATGAACTATAAACCAACGTAATACGGTCCTATTTAGCATCCTTACTCTGTTACATGGCAGCACCAATGAGATTTTATTCAGTATTTTATTTTTTTATAATGAAAGTTATTATTGTTTTAGATTTACTTACGAATAATTTAATCTTAACTGATTGTAATGAAATACTTATTTAATTATTTCCCTTTCATTAAGGTTTAAGTTTCATATGTTTGAGAACTAACGAACAGATGATGTTCTGTTCCGTTACAATCAACCCCCAAAATTTTACGCAGGTGATCAATTATTGATCCAACCGAAGTAAATTTTTCTTACTCTATTCACAAACATATGAATTAAGCTAATTCCAACCACTTGTCACTAATTTACTTTCGTTTTTTTTTTCAGAAATGTATTTTATGTGGTGTGTCTTTTAAACCATAAATCAGTTAACTCAAGTGAAGACCCAAACATTGAGCTCTATTACTCTAAAAATTAGCAGTTATTATTTCCCCTGCAATGCTGAGGCTCTGGAAAGAAGGAACTGGTTGTGAGGCAGCCCTCAGCCCTAATGGCAATGCACTATTCAATCTCACCCCATCTCTCGGATGAAGTTATTCTACGATTAACTAGGGCACCCTTACAGAACTGTGAACACTGTATCAGTAAAGAAACCTTAACTCCCAAGAGTCAAGTACAAAACCCAATATCTACATCTAACAAAAGAGTTAAATGATTGTATGGAGCATGTGAAGTGGACGCTCGACGAGTAAGCATAGCTAGTGTTAGCTTCGTGTCCAGTATGACTTCTTTATATGATCCAGTATTTGCACTGATGTCCGCTGACCTAACCTAACACCTAAACATATAAAAAAGTCATTGTTAAGTGTAATGTTTCTGAAACCAAACGATAATAAATTTGTTCCATATTTAATTGGAATGTGAAAACTTGGAAGTACATTAATTTTTCGTTTTATTTAATTAGAAATTGTTCACCCACGCAAAATTGTCATGAATCAAAATTATTAACTGCCCATTTATCAAAACTGTAAAATATAACAGTTTTTCCCTCTTTATTTTCGACAACAATAGTAACTTCTGGGTATACATAATTCAAACAACAACATTTAAGGTTACATGTGTTGATCTTGATGCCGATGCCGCCCTTATCTCGTTCACTTGTCGCTTTTGAAGTGCATCATGTAACATAATATGTTGCTGCCTCTATATTAAATAATAATACTTTACTAAATCTAATTTTTAAACCTTTAATAACTCAGCCATGCTGGTTTACTCATTAAACAAGAACACGGAGAATTTAAGGAATGGAGCCTCCATGTTCCCTCGAAGGACATCCAATTCCTATCTAATATATACATAAACGCCCTACGTGTAAAATGAATAAAACACGCTGCCAAGCAAGGTTAATTCAAACTATAAGTAGTTTGAACTCTCAAAATAAGAAGAACCATTGAAGTCTCAAACAAAGAATTAATAAAACACTTATAATTTCGTAGTAACTATAACGATGGTCTTATTATCAAAATAATTACTTGAAATAAAATTATTTTATTTCCGATCAAAAGTTAAACATGACCACCTAAATTATAAACACCAAGGCCACTGCAGAATAAGAATGCTTGCTAATCTTAACAATAACCGATTTAATCTACTCCATCTGCTGGGCAAAGACTCATATTGGATTTGTAAACTTTTTCATCGTCTATTTATTCTACGATATCTTCGAAGCCCACCCCAAACTAAACCCATCGTAGAAATTTGTTTAACCTTAATTAAAATTCGTTCTACTTACTGACTTATCATCGCTTTATCCACCACTGTTCGAAATATTTAAAAATATCTTAACATAATACCGAACTTTACTACTGACTTATCATCGCATTTCCACTACTGAACGAAGAAAATTATACCTAGATATATTTCCACTATTCCACTGACTAATTTATCATCGCATACCCTTTACTGTACTTAGAACGCTGCAGATATTAACATTAATTATCAGCCAATTTAATGACGTACTTATCTACGGAATACCCGCTACTAAGCGCACTGACATTTTCCTTTATAATAACAGTTATTGTAATGCATACATAGACAATTAACAATCACCCACTGCTGAGCAAAGAGATAATTTATTTGTACGACTAAATAAAAGGTAACACCTCACCCACTGCTGAACAAGACCTAACGAATATCTAATCCCTCTTCCTTCTTCCTTAATTTGAAAGTTTAACAAATTAAGTATTCAGCAAACTTGACTAATTCTACTGCCAGGATCACCCTGTTCATGATTTATCATACTTTTTTTTTTTTAACAGCCATACTACCAACTTAACTATCTGAGATCTATGACTATTGATTTACCACTATCAATCATCTTATTCACAATTCATAAACGTATTATAATAAGAATTTTTCTGTATATCTGGACGGCTTGGGGTTACAATTCAACGTACAGAGGTCAGCGCATCGGACCACTCCACCTTCATTACAAAACCGCTCCTTTGACAACAGCAAACTGCACGCGTGTGGCAACCCGAGTTGCAGCCGTCCGTACGAGGTTGGACGCTTTATTTTATCACACAATCCCGAAAAGTTACAAATTAACTAGGTACACCCAAACGAAGTCGCAGTCGGAAACCTACAATATTTTCTTATAATTGATTTGTCTAATGTAGAAGCATAGAGCTACACATTCATATTAATCTATATGTCGGTACAAATCTTCATAATTGACCGAAAGTATAAGTATCCTGTTTTCTTTTACAACTCTTTGGCTCTTTTTTATATTCTATGTTTTTAGCTATCCATATTTTCACACCTACATTCAAACTAAAACGCAACAGATAAACATTTAAGAATTGTTCCTTTTTTCGAAAATTAAATACATACTTTTAATCAATACATAAATTCACACCTGAGATCCCTCCTATTAGCGATTTAAACAAGGAACAAAATTAATCATTTTGATTTAATCTGCTCTGAAAATATTAATCTCTATTAAGTCCTAAACTTATCTGTCAATACTATTTTACAATATTCAAACATACATAATTTTCACTGCAAACAACATCGTTAATCCCTATGTGATAAGCAGAATTTTGTATCTTATAATACCGTTTAATTTTTTTCTAAATCCAACATAGTCAACTGAATTTTTATTTTGAAAAATGTAATACCACGATACAAAATCTCAACAGCATAAAAACATGCAGTTACATTTAAAGTCCTTATATTAATATTAATAAAGTACTTTTTCACTTAGTAGACTTCTCCGAATAAATACCTATTTTCTTTTTGTATTTTTTTATTTTATTTAGCCTAATAAATTGAAGTACTAAATAATACACTACAACCCCCAGTTTGTACACATTTAAAACCAAACACTTAACCTATGCCTGCATTTTACTACCGCCATATTATTAATTCTGAATATTTTCTAATTTACAATATAAATTTTCCTCCTATGTTTTTGCTCTCGTATGCCATAAAATTCAAAATGTAAATTTTTGCCTTTTATAAACACTTTATTTTTTTTTTTGGCTCAAACCGTAACACTTCTTTTTACCTTAGGAATTAAATTCAATACGTTTTTGTAGCCTATGTATTATTCTACCGCTTTGTCTATCGACCTATCAAATGTCATCCAAAACTACCAAACAAAGCACGAGATTGGATTTGCATTTGTTCATTTTGAGGCCTATGTTAATACAGTGCTTCATCTATCTATCTATTAAATTTCATTAATTTTTTTTTATGAAAAATTTAAATATAAAAAAAGAATCATTTTTTTTTAATTTGTGTTGTCCGACTCACACTTGACTGTTTTTTATAACTCCTGCTCATTATATTAATTGTTGAAATGTGAGATTTTTTTTTTAAATAATTTGCGCTGTCCGATTTACACTTGACTGTTTTTATAACTTATCTTAATTATTACTATGCTTCATCTATATACTAATGATGAAAGAAAACTCCCAATCGATTCAGCAGCTCCGGTGCACATTCAATGCAAACAAACATACAAACAATTCAAATATTTCCTATTTATAACTTTAGTTTCGACATAAAACTACTCTTTATTTCCCGTTTGGATAAATTTCAAAACCTAAAATTTCCCATAATCGGATCAGTTTTTTTTTTTTTTTAAATAACCCTCAATCATTAATTCTATGTAACTCTAACAATCAATTTTAATTTCTCACGGCTATTCACTATATGTTTTTAAAGCTTTTACATACATACATACACACACACACATACATACGCTCACGCATGTAATTCCTAAAGTTTTTATTACAAATAAGTTTTCCCCAATAAAATACCTGATTGTGTATCGACAACTCGAGCTATCAATTACACACTCGATGGCCCTCACCAAGGCCCTTCCCTGTGTCGTGGGTCCCCTGGACGGTACACACACAAAGAAAGACACAAACACCCATGACCCGTGCACGAACACATACTAACATACATAAGCTCACGCCTTTGTCCCATTTTAATAGACGAGACTACAGTTTGAAACTAACACGTGTTTTTTATTTTTGTTTACACAAATATTCACCCCATCCGGGATCGAACCCAGAACCTGCCGCACAAGAGGCAGCGTCACTACCACGCGACCAATCCGTCCGCCGTCCGTCTAAAATTGTTTAAGAGTTTTGACTAAGTGTTACTACAATACATTTACCTATCTACCTTAATTAATCTACTTACACAGAAATGTTCATTTCTCCTTTTTTTAAATAGATTAGGTACCTATCACTAAGCCTTCCCACAAGTTAGTTCTCCAGAAAACAAACTCAGACAAAACAAATACTCAGACCCTAGAACAATAATTGTTATTCGCCGCAACAAAACCCCACCCTAAGAACTGAACCTAAGACAACTGCTCTTTAAACAACTAAAACAAATTGATTTTAAATAGTAATATTACCTAACTTGCTCAACACATTCTGACTGCTTGTTAGATCTCTTTTTTTTTACATCTGATAAAAGGTATTATTATTTATCCTGTGATAAAAGTTGGTAATTTCTTCTAATAAATAAATATCTCGTTATCAGTTATTTTGGTTCACCGTTTTGCTATTCTAAAACCCGTACAATAATTTCTTAACTAAAAGTAAAATAATCCTGTTGAATTTTTATTCAAATATTAAATTAAATTGTAAACTACAAAATTTTACACAGGTGATCGAAGATCCAACTGAAGTAAACTTTCTATTCTCACTCTTGCGCAAACATACTCGTATGTCACGAATTAAAATTTAATAAATAACTAATTTTTTAAAATTTATAATCATTTTCTTCAGACATGTTTTTAATGTAGTGTATTTTTAAACCATGAAACAACAACTCAAGCGACGGTCCAAACTTTAAGCTTACTTCTATCTTCCATCGATATGTACCGAATAGAAGAAGAATACTTCAACAAATGAAATAAAATTCATTTACACAAGGACATCAAGCTCCAAGAAGAAAGAGTGGTTGTGAGACACTCTCAGTCCTAATGACAATGTGCACTAATCTATCTGAACCCAATCACGACCAACGCGTGTTGATGATCAGATTCATTAGTATATCCTTTCTATAACTTGATGACTTTAATAGCGTAAAAGCCTAATATTCCATGAATTTAGCAACAACTTAAATTTTACACCGAGCACAAAAGCTGATTGTCACACGGAGCATGTGGAGTGGACGCTCGATGAATATAGCAAGCTAAGTGTTAGCTTCGTGTGTAGTATGACTTTTCTAAATGACACAGTATTAGCACTGATGTCTACTGACTTAACCTAACTCTTAATCAAATAGAAAAGCCATTGTATAGTGTGATGTTTCTGAATCAAAAGACAATAAATTTTCCCGTACTTTTCAGAACAGCAAAATAGAACACCCTCAGGAACATTTAATCTCTTCCAAACATTTATCTTACAAATTCTCATACATTTATCTTTCATTTTTAAAACTTCAAAAATACTGACAAAAATGCTCTTACACACTGTGCAATATAAAGCTGAACCAAACAAGCACGGAAAGTACAATTAAAACATTTACTTTAACTTATATTTTGAAGTTGTGTCAAAGTTCACCAGCATAAATCTTTTTTTTTTTTACCTTTTTTAGTTTTTCCAGTAATAAATAACTAATTTGATGAAAATTATAAAATTTAGATATTACTTATTTAGTTCTACTTCTTAACACTAGACATCTCTAGCTTCTGATACTCAGAAATAGGTTTAACTTAAATCCGCTAGTTAACCACTAGGTATAATGATATTTTGTTTACTTTTGAGACAACTAGAGTCATCTATGCGCGATTTGGTATACTAACTCAGCATAAACCCGTTATTCATAGCTGAGCGCTAATCGATACTTCCGCATTCCATCTTCTGTCATTTGAAAAAGTTCAATCAAATTCCGCTAGATGATGTAACCTGTTTTCTGATAAATTATATAATAATCCCAATGTATAGAAATCAACCTCTTTAACATACAATGAACCAAATAAGATGAATAAATAATATGCCAATAAAACAAAATCTTAACTTTATCGATCTATCTACATTTGCCTAATGGAGATAATCAGCGGTTTACCTACCTACTTGATTATGTGAATATAAACGGAATAAAGGACAAACAAACCTTAGAATTAAATGTAATGCAAGAACTACATTTACCTTTTATGGAATGATAAACCGATCTATATCAATTCAATCTCTTCCTTCCCAACAAAATCTTAATTTAAGTATACCTATCTCCTAATCCTACCTCATAGTAGGTATGTACAATTTAAACCTAAGGTCACGAGTTCAAAACCCAAACATTCCGGACACTTTTCTTTCCCTAAAAATTCTTTATTGATCTAAACTATAAACTGCAATCGAACTCAAATTATTTTCCTAAACAGTGGGTGGGTACAGGACAACCCCCTGACTAGAAAACTCCAACTCAGGTCCCAAGAAATTTACTGTCACCCATGACTTCACCTATACCCTATACCTATAAGTTAAAAGTATTCTAGTCATGGATATACTTAATAGATACACTTAATTTATTGAGTTATCCTATTCGCTTTAATATGAATTTCTACCTAAATTAATTAATCATTTGATTAATATATCATACACACCTACAATGAATACCTACTATAGTTTATAATAATTTAATTTCATTATTAACAAGAAAGAAGGATAAATCAAATCTATGAGGATAAAGTTCAACTCCTGATATCTTACTTCTGTAATTTTAAAACGAACTATTTTCCCGCCCTCGGCTCCAGCAAAGAATGAATAGAACCCTTTTCACTAATTGTGTACAATTTAGCTACCGACTGTTCTAAATTTCATTTATCAATTACCTATTTCTGTTTTATGTGTACCAGGTAATTTTAATAACCAATTTATTAAAAATATTTATAATAGATTTTTGACAGTGACAATTATTTCATGGCTGTATGGTTGGTTCGTTAAACCTTTGCCTATCTGATGAGTGAAAAAATTAAAAATAATATTTCCTACTAGACTTATAGAACTACCACAGAAAATCTAATTTTTAATTTTATGTTATGTTTTGCCAGTTGGGCATAGAAGTTTTAAGTACTAACTCAACTAAACACGTACCTAACAGATCGGCGTGTCGGAAAAGGGGCAGCCCAGGAGACTTTTTCCACCAGTGCAACTGACTGCAACTTTAGTTTGAGAAAACACTTCAATAGTTAGTCCATTTTACAGCAAACGAAGCCTGCACAGCATGTATTGTACCTACTGATTGTGCCAATGATGTGTCAACCCCGTGTATTCACGAATTACAACAAGATCAGACACAATCACTTGATTCACCAAAAGTATTTACAACCAATAGAACCCCGAAAAGGACCCACTGACCAGCTTATAAAGAAAAACAAATCCTAGAAAATCTATGCAAGAACCGGGCATAATAGTGATAGTGAACACCAGTGCGTAGTACAACTTACTTAGTGCAGTAATATTCATATTTAATATAGTGAATCGTCTCAAAATATTTACCTATTTTATTCCCTTCCCTATCCCTAATCTTACAACCTTATAAATTAAATACCATTCTCATAACCCTTCCTTTTTCACGGCAACAAATTGTGGCGTATCGCCACTTTTTAGAAGTCTAGATCAAATGAAACCTACATAACCTACAAAAACCAAACTCACTAACAATCCTGGTCACTGCGCATCAAATTGTAACGACCCCCCCCTGTTATAAATAAATAAAACCCTTACTCTCCTACCTATCTTTAAACTAACTGAACCTTAAACTCTAATCTTAAGAAGTGACTAAAATTTTCATTTGATCTAGATTTGGCCAAGTGATCTTCCTAGTGTTAAAGGACCTACGTTGTGATTTATGAGTAACCTGGGTTCTTTAAGAGTTAGTGAGAATGGTATTCATATTAAACTTAAGTACTAAGATGAGGAACATTCAACCAGATATCGAGAGATTAAAAAGTAAGTATTTTTAAACATGAAAAATAGGTAAATTAAATCTCAATAATTATTTATTGCGGCTTAGGTCAGCGCTCCACCTCCGCGCCAGGGCTTTGCCCTCTAACTTCTGTTAGAACTGTGTGCCTCGACCAAAGACTGGACAGCACCCCACCGCTGTACTCCTTTTATGGGGGGGAAGAGTATTTAACTATTTTCAATAACAATCAGATAGTCTAGTATTCTACAGCAAAAGATGAGAGGAAGTCAAGTTGCATTGACTCAGTAAATTTACACTGTCTTTGTCAGTAAGTCGAGCCGAGTCAGACTGGTGACTACAGGAATCCTAAGTATATATACTTATATACATACCCATAAAAGGAGATGCTAATCTTATCATTTACTTTATTTTGAGTCAATGACTTTTTTATCAAAGCAAGCAATTTTACAAAACCAAATGAAATAAATATATTTATTACAATATCTTAGAAGAATGTTCCTAAGGATATTAAGAATAATAAAATTAGTAGAAATTAGATCTTTCTTCAGAGTGATCTGTATTATGTATGTTTATTATAACTTGGTGAATAGTTCTCATTATTAATAGTAGTAGGCAAGATAGAATTTTCTTCAAAAGTATTCTATCTTTTATTATACACATGGTTCGAAGAGATGGAATTTTCTCCAAAAGTTTCCCATCTTTAATTTATATTCATAAATAGTAAAGCCAGATCTTTCTTCAAAAGTAATCTTAGCTGTTTCTCAAAATACTTTAGTAAATCTTCGGTTATACTTTTCACCAAGAAGTTTAGTCACATACATTATTCAGATTCAAGGATTTATATACCTTCCTATGCAAATAGAATGCAATTTAGTCTTCCTTACATGGTCATATCATAAAATTAATATTTCTAGTATTATATAGTCTCAATTTGGCAATGATGGTTCACACATTATATACCAACTCGACGAAATGGAGTCTCCTCATTTCCACAGAGAACATCCATTATCTAAAGAGTGGAGCCTCCATGATCCCTCGAAGGACATCCACCCAAGAAGTTCTTGACTTATTCAAGTCAAGGCCCTACGTGAGCACGTAGCTCAGGTATACAATAAATGAAACAAGCATATGCCGTAGACTCAGATCTAAGTTAAGTAAGTAATAGATAAGGAAGTTAATATTGCAATCTATCTCATAACGCTGATATCTCTTATTAAGACATTTTCATAAAAAATAAATCCAAATTAATTATATTCTATTTCAGAAAAGTTCCTAGACTGATTTCTCTTAATTTTAGTAAATACCTAAGAATATCCTATTTACCTTTATGTACTTGATTTTACCTGCCTAGTTTCTGCCTAAATAAGATTCCTAGTCTATCTTCTTGTGAAATAAACAAGCTAGAAGTATTTTACTTCACATTTAACTTTAAAAATGTGCGTGTGGTGAGTTATGTAGTTTTCCACGGTGCAATGGGAAACTCCTGACTAAACTGTAGAAGTTTGAGGCAGCTTTCCTCGAGTACCTAATCCCTAAAGCTGAGTGTATGTGCATTCACACGGCCGTAAAGAACTTTGGTTTGTGTGAAATGCGGGCATGTATAAAAATGCGGATAAATAAGTAAGATATATAGGAGACCAGAAACAGTAGTGATTTACACGCAATACTCAGTGCCTAAGGCCTGGATCTTCTTCGACAGTTCCCCGAGATCACTGTGCAAACCAAGACTGCACTGGGAGACTATAGATCGAATTACAATATAGAATTATAAATCAATCCCTTGCTCGTCTCATAACAAGGTCCCGCCATAAGGCGTTGTATTGAATTTATAGACATTTGACACCGTTAGGCGCCTATAAATCCAACCACGACAAACGTCGCGTTAACTAATCTTTCCTCCTCATCAGAAACATTGAGTTTTTCTAACACAACCAAACTCAATAGATTTGGGATAAGGATAGTATTACTTCCTTTGTTATCCCATACAATAAATAGTTAGATTTTACTTTGGTTAATATAAGCAACATTTATAATCAAAGAAAACAAGATATGGTCAGAGGGTCATCTTAGGGGTATTTCACAAAATTAAACAATAAAATTAATAAATTAAGAAAATTCAACCCATTCCCCAAAATCCGAGGAGAAAAGAAGGCGTCGATTTTTTTTATTTTCCCTCCCTAAGCCGTCCATACAGCCAAAAAGCGCGCCATTCGTCTATTTGCTATACAACCTACATGGTATTTCACCTTTCAATATCATTCCATTACTCTACTGTAAATCGTGACTTCAATAGAATCTTTTTAGTTTTGCATCTCTTTTCTCAGCTGTTCTCCGTACATTCCACCTTCCTCTCCAACACAGCAATATGAACTATAAACCAACGTAATACGGTCCTATTTAGCATCCTTACTCTGTTACATGGCAGCACCAATGAGATTTTATTCAGTATTTTATTTTTTTATAATGAAAGTTATTATTGTTTTAGATTTACTTACGAATAATTTAATCTTAACTGATTGTAATGAAATACTTATTTAATTATTTCCCTTTCATTAAGGTTTAAGTTTCATATGTTTGAGAACTAACGAACAGATGATGTTCTGTTCCGTTACAATTACCCCTTCATCAGTGCAGTCTCTAACTTTCTCATTATGTTCCCGTACTTTTATAATCATAAAATTATTCACGCCTTCACATTTTTTCTTATTATCCAACACCTGCCCCAAACAAAGCACGTCTGTATTTATCTCGCGACAAACTTTGCGTTTGACATTTTTATTCTAGTCATTTATTCGCTGGACTTAGTTAGAATAGGCTAGGGTTTTAAAAGCTTTGAAATAAATGTCCAGCTTTGGAAGTCGATAAATTGGATCTAATTTTGTGGTATTTTAGAAAGTTTTCTTAAACGTACTACAACTTCAGAGTTTGAGATGTTTATTGTGTATTTTAAAGCCTTGAATTTAAATTTTTCTTTGCGCATACATACATCGGGATTCATCCCTTCTAATATTATAAATGCGAAAGTAATTCTGTCTGTCTGTCTGTTACGCTTTCACGGCTAAACTATACTGAATCGGTTTTGATGAAATTTGGTACAGAGATGAATTAGACCTTAGGAAAGGACATAGACTACATTTTATCTCACAGTTGGGCACGATATAACCTGTAGTCCACGCGGGTGGAGCCACGGGCGTAAAGCTAGTACCCAAAGTTTCAAAAATGTAAAGAATGTCACGTTATTTATTCGAAACTTTCATTTTGAAAGATGCCAAACCGTGAAGTTGATTACTATGTAGATTTGGAATTATTTCACTTTTGAATTTAATTTTGGGTTTTGCTTTTTAGTACCATTACTAGCTTTTCGCCCGGGACTTCGTCCCCATGGGAATTTTTAATAGTTATTCTGCTATTCGGGACGGAGACAAATACAACAAATTAAAAACCATGAAAATCGGTCCAGCTGTTCTCGAGTTACTTATAAGTGTTCGAACAAACCAGACTGATTTATAAAACACGTTGTTTTAGGTCTTTTATAAATAAACTAATTTCGTAATATACTAAAAAGCACACCAAAAGGCAATGTGTTGTTTCCCAATCAATCAGGGTGCAAAAGTGAACATGTAGGTTAAGTACAGACAGCGCAAGTCAGGTTACCCATTTGCACTACGAAAGCCGACGCTATTACAAGCGAAATAAGGGCGACGTCAAGATCAACATGTATTGTATAGCCTGATGTGCTGCAGTGTGTATTATGGAGGCTATCTTACAAAAAAGTTAAATGTCCCTATCTCAAAAGAAAAATTATGCAAAAACATAGATTTTGATCATGACTTTTAAAATCTGCAAGTTTTCACCAAAAAGGTGTATATCTCCACAAAAAAACAATTTCTATTTTCAAGAAGCTTACAGTATGGAAAGATCGAGAAAAGGCGATAGAATCGACAGTAACATGAAGAATGAACACGATTTTACGTCTGAATGCCGCCGGCAAATTCTTGCCATCACCTTCCATTATTCAAGCGGTGTAACGATGATATATTGCTCGTCATTAAGCCGTCCACCTGATCTGAATCCACCGCAAATATTTCCATTCATCATATTTCGCGGGTTTTCTCTTTATCGCCTACAATTTGCGCAGAAAATATATGGCCCTACCACGGCCCTACATACTTTTACGAGCATTTAGTGGAATTCTGAATAATAGCGTCTTTATTTAAATGAGACGTAATTTTTTGAGCTTTTGGTTTTTTTTGCGCGTCATTTTTATTAACTTGTTATAAGTCTCTAAGTACGCTCTTGTCTCCAAATATCAAAGCGAAATTATTCGAGAAATTTCGTCTCACAATAGGACGTTTTTCAAATGAAAAACCGCGTCTAGTCTCTTCGCCGCTTCGTTGAATTGTTGTTTATGGAACAAAGGCTGAAAACGTGAGCCGAGGAGGTGCGTGCTAGGTTTTAGACACGCCACATTAATTTCTAGACCGCAGCTCGAGCTGAGTGCCTATAGTCTCGAGAACTTCGTTACCCAACTCCAAAAGATCATACATCCCTCCAAAAGACAACTTTTGATTTTGTACTTTAATAATTTGGAACAAGAACTGAAGTCCGTTGATTTCGGTAGCGGGATGCAACTTTGTCAGTCTCATTTGTTACTTTTTAGACTAGAAAATTGCGAGTAGCTTCGAGTGATTCATAAAGAGGAATGCATAGGGTAGGCAGTCCTTGTTCGTTAATGGAAAACTTTATCAAAGTAAAAGGAATGATATTAAAGAGAAAATATTGCCTAGCTTTCCCAAAGGGTAATGTATTGTGAAAGTGGAAGCCACACAAGAGGAAATAAAATTTTCTTTCTGGGCTAACTACATCGTCAGCAATATAATATGAAAAATATGAATCCCCACCAACTGTTCCGGAAAGCCAACGTACATGGGATGAAGTAGGGGCAAAGAGAACTTTTAGCCACCTTTTGGACGGGGCAGTTGGCGTGAATAAGGCCAGACTCAGATTCGTCTCCCAGGCAGAGTCAGGGGCGTGGCTACAGGCTTTGTCCTCTCCAAATATGGGAACCTTCCTCGACAACAACTCTCTGCGTGTGGCTGTGGCTCTCCGCCTGGGCTGCGATGTCTGTGAAAAACATTTATGCATCTGCGGTTCCACGGTGGAAGCCAACGGTCACCACGCTATGAGTTGTTGTCGATGTGCAGGGAGGTTTCCACGGCACCACGCCTTAAACGACATAATCCGCAGGGCACTTGTATCGGCCAACATCCCCTGCGTCCTGGAGCCCCCTGGTCTCTGTAGGTTGGACGGGAAGAGGCCTGACGGTATGACTATGGTGCCATGGGAGAAGGGAAGGTGCTTACTGTGGGACGCCACGTGCATCAGCACCTTTGCCGCCTCGCACCTTAGCCATACCGTCGGGAGGGCTGGGACTGCTGCTGAGGTTGCAGCCGCAAAAAAGCGGCAAAAGTATTCGGCACTGGTTCAAAATTACACGTTTGTCCCTTTTGCGGTGGAAACGACGGGTTGTTGGGGAAGTGAAGCAAAAAAAAATGTTTCGGAAATCGGCCGGCGCCTAAATGAAAAGGGGTGTGACCACCGCTCCAGGTCATACCTGGTGCAAAGGCTGTCCATAGCCATTCAGCGAGGTAATGCCGCGAGTATCATGGGCACTTTTGCACCGGGGATGACAAGGGGCGGTCTGTTTGATTAGAGTTAGATATGTGACGAGGATGTTTCCGATTTAGAATATGTTTTGTGACTTATTCGTATATGAAAATATTAAATTAAATCTTTTTTTTGTAAATAATTTAAATTACTGACAACTTACACATTTCGAATAAGTAAAAATGATATAAACCTGATTCAGGTTTAAATGAAAATTGATCTTAATTATGGTCTGAAAAGTATAATCAAACACGAAGATAGAACAGATGGGTACAGAAAAGTTTTGATCGTACCAGCAGTTGCAATTTGTGGTCTCTACCTACCCAGGGACATATACCTAAATATAAGCTTTTATACGTAAGTACGTGTAAAAGAAATATAGATGAAAAAGTTCCCTTGAGAACGGTTTGCTCCATTTTAGTGCTCCAAAATCATCATCCTCATCTCAACCGTTGCTGATTTACGGATAGGGCTCTGATTAAGTTTTTCTTTACTTTATATTGGTGATTTAAAATAATAATCTGATATTTGAAAAATCACGGTTGTGGCCGCCATTTTTAACCCCCAACAAAAAAAGGGCGGTGTTATAAGTTTGACGTGTGTTTCTGTGTATCTGTGTATTTCTATATCTGTTTTGTCTGTGTATTTATGTGTCTGTCTTTGGCATCGTATTTCCTACACGAATAGACCGATTTCGATTTTTTGTTTAAAAGCTGATGTAAAGCTAGGTAGGTATCTAAACTAATATTATAAAGAGAAAAGATTTGTATTTTTGTATGTAACGAATAAACTTAAAACTACTGGGCCGATTTCAAAAATTATTTCACCATTAGGATGCTAAATTATCCCTGAGTAAAAAAAGCTACATAATTTTCCCGGATTCCCACGGGAACGAAGTCCCGGGCGGAAAGCTAGTATTTGATAAATTGGTTCAGCCGTTTAAAAGTTATAAGCAATAGAATATCAGGGGTGATAATTTATTTTTTTATTTTTAGAGTAATTGTTATTCCAAGAATAGAATGGAACAAGAGTGGGAACACGGAAATAGACGAAAATTCCATTGGCACTTACAAAATTGAAAGGCGGCGAGACGAGCACGACACATTTTGCGCTCAGGAATTAATGCTCAATGTCCATTCCATTCCCATAACGGCCCATAAAGGGCCCCCTATCGTACTAATCGTTGCAGCGTTAAAATTCCATGAAATATGTGTATTGCAATCCGTTTTTCCAGATTGCTGCGTATTTCAAGCTTTGCTTTTTTTTTGCTTGTTGACGTCATACTATTTTAATGAAAAATGGATTCGTATACATGTATGAAAAATATACAAAGTATACACATACGCCTTATATCTCTGTCAGGTTAGCTGACACCATGGATTAATACATGGGCTACATTATTTTCCCAAATTCCCACGGGAACGGAGTCCTGGACGGAAAGTTAGTCCTAATACATTTAAAGTAAGTAAACTGAGAAGTATGAAGTGTTAGGAGGTTATCAGTGTACCAACACTAATAACCTCCTAAGAAAAACATACCTACATTTACTTTGACAGAGTCACACGATCCAATTTTAGTATGCGGCAGTCCCAAGAGCAATACTGTAGTATTGGTTACGGATAGCACATTTGCTAAAGCCAAGAAAATATTGCGAGGAAATGTATGGGAAATATGCAATATGGCGAAACGGCCGACCCTTGCTACCTACATCGCAGGCGGGGCGACACGACGTGACAGTGGATAGGAATTTTGTACTATTTAGAATAGCAAAGTATAGTCTGATTGATGTATTATAGACGGGAATAATCAAGGAAGGAGAGAAAGAAATAAATAAAAAGTTTACTCAGTAAATCAAGCAGAGGTCAAACAACACATACAATTAATAACGAAGTAACTATCGGTCATTAATATGCTTTCTTTTTTATAATCATTGGCAATCCATTATAACATGCCAAGTCCAGTCCAGTCGTTCAACCATTAGCATACTAAATTACAAAAATTATAATATAAAACAAAGGCCCTCGCTGCTTCTGTCTGTCTGTTTAAACGCGATAAACTCAAAAACTACTGAACGGGTTTTCATACGGTTCTTATCGATGGACGAAGTGGTTCAAGAGGAAGGTTTATGTGTATAATTTATTCCCGAATCTCACGGGAAAAAAGTCTCGGGTGGGAAGCTAGTATTATATAAACAAAAAAAAATAGATATATGAAATATGACGATGGTATTTACAGGTCTGTGACGAAAGCGCCGTTTGCTTAAAAACCTCTAAAAGCTTCACTTTATTTTGCCATGAGTACTTTAAAGTACATACAAGAGTAATTTGCCGTATCAACCACATTAGCTCCGTTATTTCCATAAAATTTCATGTTGAAAGCAGTAACTGGACTATTTCATTTAACGTTAACCTATTTGATATAGAAACATGAACCTTAGTGTCATAGACAGACGTTAGAAAATGGGTTGTAAATTACCTTCTGTGATGGCAGGATTAAAATGTATGAACTGCATATGGCTTACTTTAATATTATAATCAATTCAGCGTCTAGTCGTTTAATGTTTGATACAAGCTAAACAGTTTTGCTACTGAGTTTAGAGAAAACAGAATAATTTTAGATAGGTTAAGATTTTCTCGCGATTTGATGAGTGTTCACACTTTAGTCCATCTCTCCAATTTTCAATTTCTATGAGAACTAATTTGACACATTTTGATTAAAACACGCGCTTATATAATTCCTTTAGCTGAAGATTACCAAATTAATTCAGTCTAAGCAATCAACAAAGGCTCTTTGAAATCAAATTTTGTTTTAATCCTTATCTTTCGTGATTGCAATTTGTTTAAAGAGCCCTCCGTTGTCTTTGTTAATTAGATCGACAAAAATAAAGAATTGTGAGAATTTAACTTTTAAGTTACAGCTAATTGTGTTAGCAACATCTACAATGTAGGGCAAAACGATTTTAACAATGAAATTTTTTTAATTATAAACTAAATAACGAATTTAATTTACATACATACTTACTTACATTTTAAAATTATAGCTCGTTGACGCCAATAATATAGTAGAAACTCTAAAATCTAGTTATGTTCATTTGTGTCAGCATAAAACATTTGCTAAATCAGTTTTATATGTAGTTTAATTTATATGACTGTAAAGAAAATGTATGTAGATACTAGGTCTCTTAACAACGTCAAAGCAGTTTTATATGTAGTTTAATTTATATGACGGTAAAGAAAATGTATGTAGATACTAGGATGTAGTTTAATTTATATGACAGTAAAGAAAATGTATGTAGATACTAGGTCACTTAACAACGTTAAAGTCCAAACTCAAGGTCTGCCAAAGGGCAATGGAACGCAGCATATGTTGTCACCGTAGTTGGGGTTGACCACGGAAGAGGTGGCGGGATGACCTTTTCGGATATCGAAGGAACTGGGGGGAGTTTGCAAACAACCGGGACGACTGGAATCAAGAGTTGGAGGCCTTTGCTAACTCAAAAATACAATTAAGAATTTAAAATCGTTTATACCATTCCCCCCTAAAAAGCTTCTTTTTTTCACTGAAAATTGGGGATAAAGAGCTCTTTTAATCACAGTTTTTATATTTGAATTTAGAACCCAAAAAGATTCTTTTGCCCCCGCAAAACACATTAAAAAAGAGCACTTTTTTGTCAATTTTGGTGTTTGAATTTCGAACACTCCAATGTATCGACATACGACCTCTATCGCAAAGAATATTCGAAATTCAAACTCCTTGCGCAACGCTTAAATCTTTCTTTTTCTTCGAGGTCATGGTATAAAATATAATGTGCAACTCTTGAATAAAACGGATTTTCATCGAGGGCTATGAATCACTCGCGTCATTCAGGATTCTAAAACTTGAATCACTCGCTTACGCTCGTGTTTCAATAATTTAGAATCCTTCATTGGCTCGTGATCCAACTTTGGTCCTCGCTTAAAATCCGTCTTTTATTCGCGAGTTGCACAATATACTATTATTTCCTAGGTAAGTACCTAAAATTCAATACAAGAGTGTTGTGATTCAACCCTAATTTCCATTTTTTAACCCCCTGGTTCTCATAACTTCAAAAGCTGACTTCATAACGCTTTCGAATTCCATATCGTTTGCAATTTACAAAAATTTCCCTACAAATTGTTTCGCTATCACTTCACGTGTGCCGGCACATTGCCTTTGCAAATGAAGTGAGCGACAACATATGGTTAACAAGGGGATGCTGCGTGAGTGGAATGCTTGACACGCGTATATCATCATCTATATATGTATAAATATTCTGACGGGCTTACGAAGGGAATTCTTCTCATGAATGTCGCGTTTCTCAGGTAGATATAGTTGAAAGGCTGGTTCGTCGATGACTTGCTTTGCTTTTGATTACTTTTCTAATACTTAAAATCATTACTTTAGTAAATTATTTATTTATTTTAGGTATTATTTTACATGCTTTTCGCTAGTATCAACAGTAAAAGAAACAATATAGAAGAAATGATATTTAGATGTTTTTTTTTCACATTCGTATACAGACATGTGACGAGATATTTTATCAGAGAATTAAGTTATTTTTTCTTTAATAAGAATTTATTGCTAGCAACAATTTTACCTTAAATCTATACTGATATAATAGGCTCCGAAACAACTGGACCGATTAGAAAAATGTTTTCACCAAAGAATCCTACATTATCCGTGCGATGAACATAGGGTACATGATTTTCCCGAATCCCCGACGAAGTCCCGGGCAGAAAGCTAGTTTATTTATAAATGATTATTCAGATAATCAAACTTCACTTCACTGCACAATTGCACATTAAATTGACTTGATTAGCCGAAGTGAAGCGAGCGCTCAAGACAATTTTATAAAAACAAAAAAATCGGAAAATTTCGTTTTAAAATGGAATGGTGTATGTATATTCTAATAAATCAAAAGAAAACAGAATATTGTTATATCTAGGAAACTTAGCCATACGCCCATGACTATCTTTCTAGTTCTTTCTTTATATTTTTCTCAAGAAAGTTTCAGACAACAAACATCCATTCGCCCATTTTTACAAATTGTTAAATAATAGTTTCGGATTTTTCCATACAAACTACGTTATCTGCTTCCACCCACTTAAACTCAATGGATATACCTAATGGATAATGTTAAGACCAACAAATACTTGTTTGTATGTTTAAATTTTTTAAATACTTTTGACTTATTTTCAAATATTTTTATTAGTCTGAAATTGCAGTTTCGTCTTTTGGCCCAGAAATCATATAAATAAGACGTAAAATAATGTGAGAATAGAGTATTGCCAACAAGATAAATATATGAAAATAAAGTCGATTATTGTTTAATCTTATCTTATTGTATCAACATTATAATAATACTAGCCGTGCCAGCAACTTCGATTAATTGAGCAAACTTGATTAGGTATTCATAACACCAAATTGCAATGTGACATTGATCGACTTATTTTCATAATGACCTATTGTGATATTTTTTTAAATGCATGTGAATGTTAATTAACTTTATCTTTTTGCAATACACATTTATAAAATCGTAAAGGTAAGGTTCTAAATTCTGTCCACCACTTAGTATGATGAATTGATGACTTAATAATTGCTTATTTAACTAATATTTTTTATAATCAAAATTGAAGCTTTTTATTTTATAAATAGCCTGATATAATACATAGTTTTTTAATATATTAAAAAACTAGCATTCCACCCGGGAATTCGTTCCCGTGGGAGTTTGGGAAAATTACGTAGCGTATGTCCATTGGTGATAAAGTAGCTTTCTATCGGTGAAAGAATTTTTGAAATCGGTCCAGCAGTTTCGGAGCCTATTCAATGCAAACAAACAAACAATTAAATCTTTCCTCTTTATAATATTAGTAAAGACTAGCTTTCCGCCCAGGACTTCGTTCCCGTGGGAATTCGGGAAAATCATGTACCCTATATTAATGACGGATAATGTAGGATTTTAATGGTGAAAGAAATTTTCAAATTGCTCCAGTAGTTTCGGAGCCTATTCAATGCAAACAAACAATCAAAAGATTTAATCTTTCCTCTTTATAATATTAGTAAGATTTATCACAAGGGTTTAGTAAACGTTTCATTTCTTATAAAGGGCACTAAAATAATAAAATCTTCTCTTTATGTCACATTGAAATACATTCTTGAAAAGGCTATAGTTGTTTGTTTTAATTTTCAGGAAAATACAGAATAGAATCCTTATCGGCTCCCACTTTCTTGGGAGCTATAAAAGTAAGTTGATTCTATATTTGATTATAAACGTATTTTTTTTTCCTGTGGGTTACCATTACCATTACATATATTTTGTTATTTTACATTACTACAGTTAGAAAAATAATAACCGTAATTATTAAACTTTGGAGTAAATTTTGATCCTACAGCTCGAGTACAATGGTGAGAGCGCGCGTAATACGCCGTGGTCCTATGTCAAAATGTCAACATTGACAACGCCAGAGGGCGAGAAAACTTTTGTGTGGGGCCCTCGCGCAATCAAAGTGAAGTTTCACCGTCAGCCGAGTGGCCCGCCCCGCGAGTTTGTCGCCATCGTCCTCGAGCTGCTGATACTTAGGTGTCTTCATCATAAGATAAGATTCTGAAACTTAAATAGCTAATATGAACGTTGAACATAATATTGTCATGTCGATGTCGTGCTGCCTGTTTCGTACTGACGTTACGTGATAGAACGAGAGGGCGGATAATGATGACGTCGGCATTGTTGTTACAAATATAAATTACTTTTTCCAGGTAATCAAAGAAGCACTTTGCCAAGATGAACCAGTATGCATAGGTACTGAAGTCAATAGAAACCCAAAGGCAGCTGACGAATTACTAGAACTAGCTGCAGACGTTGCTCTGGATGGTGTATCTTTGGTTGCTGTCGAAATAGTTACAGGTGAAGTAGTAGCAGCAGCCTTTAACAAGATACAGGTATTTATCTTATTTTTAGACTACAGCGTAAATTTTCATATACTACACTGCATGCCAGAGGAAAAACCCCGGGTGTAAAAAAATGCCTCACTTGCAAATTATATATTTTGTAACAATATTTTGTTTTTGCAAGCCCTTAAGGCGACCACAGCCCCCGATACAGACACATATGACACATATGAATAGTGCCATCTCCGTCTCTCAACAGGCCTGGGCCGGCAGTGCGAACCGAACAGTGTCGATAGAGGAAGTTTACGGACTATGAAAGCGTGCGTGCGTAAAAACATATTCGAAAGTTAGAAAAATGAGATTTATGGAAAGGTAACAGCTTAAATCGAAAAATGCGTTAACTACTTATCGAGACTGTTCAATCACGAACATTTTGATAGCTTATTCAAGTTCCTGTGTGCATTTTACTATCGTTTTTACAGCTTAAAAGATACACAATATTGGTATTTAGAGGTGACTTTGTGAGCTTTTTCTATCGAACCAAAAGTGCTGAATCATGTTTTCAGCAAACTACTTATCTTGTTTATGTCCTGAATATTGCCGTAGTATTTTTTTTCTTAGATTAAATGCAGTGCGTCATGCTTATCTACGCATTTAGGTGCTGTAGTCGCCTTAAGTGCGCTTATTGGTAAAGTGTTAAAGGACCTTTTTAACCTATTCTTCAGGTTGCTGCTTCAAATTCGAGTGAGAAGCCGTTTTTCGAGATATATGCTGAAGAGCGTTGCGCTCAGGAGTCATCGCGGTCTCTCATCCAATTCATGGCTGAAATTGATGGAAGATGTAATCTATTTGAATAGTAAGCAAAAAGCGAATTCCTAAAATTAATGATTTTTTTACAAATAACTGTGTATTTGTAGAAGGCTTTATTCTTTTCGTAAATGAATTAATTTATTTTTAACCCTCGACAAAAAAGAGGGGTGTTATAAGTTTGTCGTATCAGTGTATCTGTATGTCTGTGTATCTGTGTGTCTGTCTGCGGCATCGTAGCTCCTAAACGAATAGACCGATTATACGCAATAAATGTCAAAACATTTTAATTTTAGAGTTATTATATTTAATTGACAGATTTCGTACTCAATTCAAATTAGGTAGTGCTGGCATGGTTCTCGTTATATTATTGAAATGTTTATTTTACAGAGTTGACTGCAGCTTCAAAATAATGTTCTTAGCAACACTGCGCCAACACAGACAACAGAACCTTGGACTTCTTCTATGCAGAACATCTGTGGAGCTGGCAAAGAACTTAAAGATGGCCCAGTTTCTCAAATATCCTTACACGATTTGAGACCAACCTATTCAAAAAAGAAACCAAGATCTATCCCAAAAAACGTACCAAAAATCTGCCACGCTATTTTGACTGGGAGGTATTCTCAAAGGATTATGAAAGTTCTGAATTTCACAACTCATCTGAGAGTGTCGATGAAGGAATTTGTCTTCAATGGTGAAACCTATGCTGATAAGTTAAATGATCAGTCAGCTTTCATTGAAGTAGCTGCGCTTGTTCTTAATCGGGCTAGTGCTAAATTGTGAATTTCCTATGATCTTTTGATGATCTCGTTTAAAATTTAGCACTTCTTGAAACATAACGTGACAAAGTGCTGCTTTATACTACCATCAAGTACGTTTTAAAAACCAAACTCTTTCTGGTAATTACGCAAACAGTTAGTTATTTCACGTAATCTTGTTATTTGCAAATAAAAATTCGTTGTAAAACAAATTCATGTTTTTTTCTCTAGTCTAAACTACACCCCATTTTAACTTATTAAATAACTAGTTTTCCGCCCGCGGCTACACCCGCTTGGACTACAGGTTATATCGTACCCAGCTGTGGGATAAAATGTAGCCTATGTCCTTTCCCAGGCTCTAATCTATCTCTGTACCAAATTTCATCAAAATCGATTCAGTAGTTTAGGCGTGAAAGACGGATAGACAGACAGACAGAGTTACTTTCGCATTTATAATATTAGTATGGATTTTTGTTTGTTTCCTCGTACTTGTCGCACAAAAAATTTCTCCTTGTGCGAGCTTATTCCATCAATTTCTCGACCTACTAATTCTGTATAAAGTCTAACAAAATAAAGAAAATCCTATAAGGGACGTAAAAAGTAGCTTTGCAGATTATTACTGGGAGATCGGGCTGGGGAATTCAGAGTTAAAACGTGCGATCGTTTTGTAGACGATAGCTTGCACTTGAGAAATTGAATTTCGAGCCGTGGCTAGACTACTGATTGCTGGGTTCTGAATCAGCTCTCTTGGACTAGGTGTCATACAGGATCAGTACATTTTAAGTTACCCATAAAAAGTTACTTTATATTAGGCAATGAAAATTGAGCATGTGAATCTGTCCACGAAACTTAACAATTTTCAATAAATAAATAAAAAACACCTCATAAAATAACTTAATCAGCTGAATTGTCTCTGGAAAAAATAAAAATATGTTTTCCTTAAATAATTGATTTTACATTTTATGTAAGTAGTTGCTGTTGCCTTCTTTTAAGTGTGCCAGAAGGCATTTTCATTAGAAGATAATAAATTTTTTTTAGTATTTATTATAGGTTCCTTAAGGAAAGTTGATCAGTTTCACGTGATAATACAACCCAAAGAGTTTCGCTAGCAAATTTTTACATTACAGGTAGTTGATCCCTATTGCTATAAAACTTCGATAAAATCCATCAAGAAAAAAATATTTTTACTCGAAAATAATCGCTTTTAAATTTTTGTGATAAAAGCAAGATGAGGCTGAAATGTTCAATTCTAGAAACATCTCACAACAAAGTCAAAAGAACGAAAACTCAGTTGGTTAGACTGGTAAGTGATAAATTATGCATTTTGGCAGATAGCTTGGGCAAACTTTTTCTTTTTACAGTGAAGGCATCTGCTACATTCAAAGTTAAACTATCTTAAGTTAACAAGTTTGGTAGTAGGTAGGCTCTTACATGAATAACTTATGATATATAAAAAAAAGATTTTTTTGAGTATAAAAACGTTGTATTCTTTATCTTGAATATTGAATACCAATTTCGATAAGTGGAAAGATTTCGTGATAAGTTTGCAGATATTCTTTGCAAACTCCTTAATTAGATACTGTCTGGACTGAAGATAATAAATAACACTTATTTTAAGACAAGAGCTCAATGGTCTACAAACAATTCTTTAGCTTCTGTATTATCTTTATAAATAGGTCACTTTAAACAAAGGGTCGTATTTAATGGAGTGACAAATTGTGTGGACTTTAGAACTTGAAAAAAAGAAATGGACTACTAAAAGCAATAGATTTGTAACTTCTTTTCTTATCTAGTAGGTATGGTCAAGTGTGTGGCAAATTTTGTCTAAATTGCCAAACGGCGGGACCACCTGCTTAACGTGCCTTCCGAGTCACCCATCAGTTTCCTTGCCCCTGTAAACGTTGCTTACCGTCACTGATCGGTTCAGATCTCCAAGCGCCACAGGGCTACAAGCGTTCTCTTATAGAACTATATGATTAAGAAATCATTTTACACTGTAGAAAACGGAACGTAAACAGAACATAATCGTGAATTGCAAGTGATATGATAACCAAAGTTGATTGAACTGAACCGGTTGTCAAATGAACCATTGCAATGACCAGTTTGACATTAGGACACGACGCAAAGTAGACGCGTAGGCAGTCCGAGTCCGCAACAGTTTATTAAAAATAAGGAAAGAATAAGTCTTCAATTATTGTGTTTTGAAGATGGAATGGTGTACTACGGAATCCGGTGTGTATTGTTTTATAATTGCACCTTTGATGAAAGTGCTGAAGTATGTTTTATTTGTATCAAAACGTGTGTGCCATATTGACAGTTCAAATGTTTTATTGTGATCATTTGAACTGTCAATATGGCACACACGAAAATGTAGTACAATAGTGATTGTATTACATTTTCTGGAAACAAGTTTGTATCGTTTGCCTGAACTGATATTAAATAATAAAAGTTAATACTGTTGAGATGTCTTTTCCAAGATGTACTTATATCCGGAAGGATTATAATCCCACTTTTCATATAAATTTCAGGAAAATACAGAATAGAATCCTTGTCAGCTGACACTTTCCCAGGGGCATTAAAAGTGAGTAGAGATTTTAACTGATCGTGATCTCCAAATTCAGTAAATGATCAGTTGAACACCAAACAAATAAGGGATCCTTTACTGAATTTGGTTTTATTTGTTGAATGTGTTTGGATTGTATTTCATTAAATAAAATAAAAAAACTGCTAAAAGTATTTGTTGTTATTTGAAAGTAAGTATGGTTACCTTGGTTACTTAATAAATTGTTTAGCAATTGTATCAATCTTAACATTTCAACAAGAATCAGTGAAAAAGAAATGCAGTCATATAAAAGAAAATATAAAAATATTTATTGCTTTTTTGTCAACAACAAAATCGAAAGTATTTCAATACAAATCCAAATAGCCATAATTTGTAGAACTGTAATAAATATTTTGTAACTATTCTTTTCTTTCAGTAGTATCCGATCTCTCTTTTCAAAAAAAAAACCTTTGTATAATTTAATAATTTGAAATTTATGCCAATTAATAATAAAACACACAAATAAATAATAATATAGGTATTATTCTATTGACGAAGATCTAGACAAATACAAAATCATATACTCACTATTTTTCAGGTTATCAGAGAAGCATTTTGCCAAGATGAAGCAGTAAGCATAGGCAGTGAAGTCAACAAGAATCCAGTAGCAGCTGAAGAATTACTAGAATTATGCGCAGACGCCGCACTAGACGGCGTGTCATTGGTTGCCGTTGATGTAAACACCGGAGAAGTAGCAGCGGTAACCTTCAACAAGATTCAGGTAGGTACTTGACATAATGACAGACAATGACATGCGTTTATGCATGCACCCAGTACACGCGCAGGTTATCGCTCTATTATATTTTATTGACCTGCACAACATTTATTGAAGACTAGCTTTCCGCCCGCGGCTCGGCCCGCGTGGACTACAGGTTATATCGTGCCTAACTGTGGAATAAAATGTAGCCTATGTCCTTTCACGGGCTCTAATCTATCTCTGTACCAAATGTCATCAAATCGGTTCAGTAGTTTAGGCGTGAAAGACGGACAGACAGACAGACAGAGTTACTTTCGCGTTTATTATATAAGTATGGATTGTTTATAAAATAATGGAGATGTGAAACAAAACTTCTCAAGAACTTGTCGATTCGGCGTCAAGACAGCGTGCACATAATAGTGCATAGAAGGCGAACTTATCTAATGTTATATGTAAATTGTATACACATGTATTATTGATTTTTAAACCCATGCCAGATAGGGAAAATTGTTTGAAGTCGCCACAGCCGAATATGGCGTTATACATATATAAATAGTGGGTCATAATCTGTCTCTGCCGGTACAAATACTTTCTGTTTTAAATCCTGAATTATAGTCAAGCGTAACCCTGTGTAAAAAGGGTGACAAAATTCAGATTGAAGACAAAATCGTTTGTAATATAGCATAAACATGACGGCCATTTAAGATTGATTACCTATTTTGAATGATTCATGCACTTCGTAAGGTTTTTTCCATGTGTGTAAGAGGAGAAATTGCACTTCCACTGACGAGCAGTGCGGCTACTCCGCTAATAAATTCGATAGGTAGTTCTCAATTTCGCCACCTGAACGTATAAAACGGTCATAATTAGTGAAATAACCGCTCCGTGCATTGGGAACAATTCAAAACTCTTCTAGTAATACATCGTTGTAGTAGTACCATTGTGAGTTGGTTTGGAAACTAACCCACAACGAGCACATTATCTGGAATTTGCATTTCAATTCTACTCTGAATTTTAGCTTTTATTGTTATTATGGAACATTCTAGAGCAGCAGTAATGGAAAACGTCTTAATGACTATTTCTAGCACCAACCTATATGGTTTTGGCGAGCAATAAAACCGATAATGTGTGTGTTACGTTCAAGGTTGCCCGAAACCACAGAATATTGATGAGATGGTTACTTAAGACAACTACTTGTGGTACTGTAATAATGGCACAGAAGAGTTTTAACAATTTGCTTTTTAATAGCATACCTAAATTTCCAACTCATGGGTTTGAAGCCAGAATAATACCTACTATTTTTTTATAGAATTATACATTTTTATATCCACACATTACCGCCGGCGATTTGTAAAAATATAATTACAAAAACCACAACGCTAAATAAATTGTATCACCCCCGATATTTGATTGCTTATGACTTTTTGACGGCTAAACCAATTTTGATGAAATATAGCTAAAAACCATCTTAATTACGTTTGCTTTCAAACAAAAAACCGGATCGAAATCGCGCCATTCATTTATGAGCCATGATGCCACATAGACTCACAGGCATACAGAAACACAGATAGACACGACAAACTTATGACACCCCTCTTTTTGGTCAGAAGTTAATGAAACACTCTATATTGCACAGATAAGACATTTAACTTACCAACGAAAGACCAATTCTTTAATTGTTTTAATTGCAGTGTTTATATTTTTTTAATTTTCTCAGGCAAACTCATATTTACTGAAATGAAAAAACTGGGTTAAAGTTTTTCCGCGTTTCTTAGCTGACAATGCTATAATAGGATACTAAGAAAATAGCTTTATTCATCATTATCATTATCAACCTGCGTCATTCCACTGCTGGACATAGGTCTCTCCTATGGCACGCCAATGAGCTAGGTCTTCAGCTCTCCTCCTCCAACCTGGTAACAGGGCGCCCTACGCTGCATTAGCCAAATAGCCTAATTAGCCACCATCTAAATGTTATTTTTTTAAACTGTTGTGGGGTCAGCAGCCTAGATCATAAGACTAAAAACTATGTAACCGTCTTAATCCTTAAACAGAATATGTACTCATAGATTTAAGTTCATTCAACTAGAAACAATATGTAACCAACTTAATCCATAAGAAGAATTGTACTTAAGGCGACTACAGCACCCGATAAAGGCAGCACACATAGGAATAGTGCCATCTCCGTCTCTCAACAGGCCTGGGCCGGCAGTGCGAACAGTGTCGATACACGAAGTTTACGGACTATGAAAGCGTGCGTGCGTAAAAACATGTTCGAAAGTTAGAAAAATGAGATTTATGTTTTCGAGAGTGTTCAATCACGAACATTTTGATAGCAAATTCAAGTTCCTGTGTCCTGTGTGCATTTTGTGAGCTTTTTCTATCGAACCAAAAGTGCTGAATCATGTTTTTAGCAAAGTACTTATCTAGTTTATGTCCTGAATATTACCGTAGTATTTTTTTCTTCGATTTAATGCAGTGCGTCATGCTTATCTACGCATCATAAAATCGTAATTTAGGTGCTGTATTAATCTATTTATCTCTTAACCTAAGGCACCTAGTTCAAACTGTAACCTTACGTAGCTTATAAGGATCGTTAGCCCTACATTTGATTATATTTAAAGCTTGTATTTCTTCAATAAAAATCAGTAGGTATTAAACTCGTACTATGGGGTTTCATTTATCTTGTGGTGGACTGTATTGAAACACAGGTTGAGTTCTTCAGTAGGGTTTATTTTCCTTCGCTTGAGAGAGTTCTTCACTTGTCGATCGCTTACTGCTGACTACGATTTTACAAACAAAATGCGCGACTTATATTCTAAACTAGCCTAAACAATCAACCAATCACAACGTCTACATTATTCCGTCCGCCAATCAGAGTGCCGAGTTTTTCTGTCGCGCCGATTCCCATTGTTCCGTCGCGCCGTCTCTTTCTTGCCGCGTCTCGCACTGCTATCCCGCTCGCACGGTGCCTCGCGGTCGTTCTCGGCGCTCCACTCCTGTTGTGATCGGCTAGTTGCGAGAGTTCTTTTGTCTAGGTCGTGCCGGAAACGTGTTTGTCTCGTTATTTGCTCGCTGTCCTTAACATATCTATTAACCCTTCGACATCACAAAACCTTCGCGCGATTCTTGCTCACCCGTGTGTGCAAATAACAATTTAGACATATCACTTTATAATGACCTATATTATGTTTCAGGTAGCTGCTTCAGATTCCACAGAGAAGCCATTTTTCGAAGTATTTGCCGAGGAGCGTTGCACTCAGGAGTCGTCCCGCTCTCTTATCAATTTCATGGCCGATGTGGACGGGAGATGCAATCTGTTTCAAAAGTAAGTTGGATAATTTACTAGGGTACTTTTGTAATCGTGGAAAAAAAAATAGTATATTGCGAAAGGTATCGTGAAATGTTACGCATTTTTGATCGACTATTTTTTAATGATAAAAAATACGTTATCATTTTACAGGCGTGAGAGTTCGTGTATGTGTGTGTACAACTGTAAAATTAAAAATTTTGTGTCACCCCTGACATTCGTTTACTTATAACTGTTAAACGGCTCAACCAATTCTGATCAAATAAAGCTAAGAACCATCTCGATTACGTCAGCTTTCAAACAAAAACAAACCGCATCGAAATCGATTCATTCGTTTAGGAGCTACGGTGCCACATACAGACACACAGATACACTGTTAATTATTATTACTTAAAATCTATCATTTTCTTCTCTTACAGATATGGAGCCGATTGCAGTTTAGAAATAATGTTCCTAGCAACACAACGCGACCATAGAAAACAGAAACTAGGCTACCTCCTCTGCAAGACCTCAATAGAACTAGCAGTGAGGCTTAAGAATGGCCCTGTGTCCAAAATAACTCTTGAAGACTTAGGGCCAAAATACTCAAAAATGGCACCAAGATCCATTCCCAAAAATCTACCAAAAATTTGCCAAGCTATTTGGACGGGAAGTTTTTCTCAAAAAATTGGGCAGGCTTTGAACTTCACAGTTCATTTGACAGTGCCAATGAAGGAATTCGTTTTTAATGGTAAAACTTACGCTGATAGGTTAGGAGATCAGGCAGCTTTTATAGAAGTAGCTGCAATAGCTCTTAATTGATTGCCCTACGCATTAAATAAGGGATATTTGCGCTACCTAAAGAACGCACGACGGTATATCAAACTGGATATGTTGGCTTTGATGTCGCCTTTATCTCGCCCATAATAATAGCGGTTTTCGTAGAGCGATTTTAGACTGTTATCTATATTTCATAGTTAAATCTATAATTTATACAAGCTAACAATATATTTCGTTGTTCTGTTATTCTGTACACGACGTGGAAATATCTGAAATTGTTATAATTTATTGAATTGACTGTTTAATATTCACCAATAACTTCGTCGACAAGTTAATACAATTCCGAATCTATTAATAGGATAGTTTAAATTACTTACTTCAAATATTGAAGCAGACGTTATGAACCAAGTTATTACACTGACGAGCAAAAATAACTAGTCACTAATTTCATAAACTAGTAAAGATCGCTTCATGAAACAAAAAGAATTTTATTAAGAGGTTTATTTCATACACTATTTTAGCTTGGTTAAAAATACGTTCTTTTGACTTCAAGGCGCTATCATGAGTTGATTAGAAAATATCATTGTATATGTAAGTGACCAGTTATTTTTTCCCGGGAGTGTAACAATTAATTTCAATAGTATTCAGTTTCTCTGTAGTGATATTTAAGCACTTATGATGTAATCTTGAAGAATCATCTGTACTATTTCATCTCTTTAATAAATTCACTTAAATTAAAAAGATTCTAAGATTCGATAAAGTTTTTTTTTACTTATGAACCCGTAATAGTTTGTAATAATGCTTTAGAAAATCAAAATATAAGCAGAATTTTATGAGCAACATATTTTTTTGATGTTGTCGGAAAAAATAATCAATTCTTAAGAATAAATAGAAAACGCTTGTTAGGTGAAATAAAATAGCCTACATACGTATTTGAAGACTGTGTTAATATTTCATTGGATTAAATGAAGCAGGACGTGATTTGGTATCGCCACCTATCTATAAAGGGTGGAATTGTTTAATGCCACCTGAAGGGAAAGTACTCTTAATACTGTAGATAGAAAATTTTACTTAAAGAAAACATTCCTTTATTATTGAAAATAAAGAAAACTGCATTCAAGGATTTTTGAAAATCAATGCAATAAAAGAACAGGGTATTCTTACAGATTTTAGTCGGTTCGATTCCCGGGAGTGGCAAGTGAATTTTTGAAAATCCTTGAATGCAGTTTTCTTCCTTTTCAAAAATAAAGGAATGTTTTCTTTGAGTACAATTTTCTATCTACAGCATTAAGAATACTTTAAATTCCATTATTAAAAATTCCACCCTGTATAACATTGTTATGTGTTTCATACAGACGTACATTCCCCAGATTCACGTCGTCTTAGATCTTATAATTTTAAGAAATTCTATAAATCTTAGTATAGCATCACGTATTTATTTAATCGGGTCAAACACAACATGACCTATTAAACAGATCATAAAAATTGTCACAGTAACTTCTAAAGCAAAGTGATTTAATCAAAGTTCTGAATGAAACTTGCAAAGTGCTGGACTTTGTAAAGGACAGGCGGTCAGATAGTTCCCCCCTAATTGCATCGTCTGACTTCGCGTAAATTGCTTCTTGCTAATTGATTCGCTGTCCATTGCCACGTCGATTGGAATAGATAGTACCAACAGGAGGTACCTACTCGTAGACTCATTTACTAGAGACTGTAGACCCCAAATGTAGACTTTTTATTGCAATTAAACTTAAATTGTACTAAAACAACTATAAAATATTTTTTTACTAAAAAATCGAAAGTTTTCGAGGATAGATCAATGAGGTGGAAAGGATTTCTTTAAAGGTTGAGCGAATAGGCATCTTCTGGGTGAGCTTGCTATGCCCCTGAGCTAGATTGTGGTCAAAAGCTTACTTGTATTAGAAAAACTTTTAAGTAATAGTCAATATTCTGAAATAATGGACAAAGTGGTTGATATTTTCGATTGTAAGCTAGCATTCATCTCATCATTTTTTGTTTAACAAAACCCGCGAGACGATACCAACACAAATATTTATATGGACATGTTATTTCATTCTTCATCGGTTCAGAAAATTAGGGGAAGCAGTGCCTGTACAATCATATTTTCTTTTCCATAGTCTTTGGCTTTTCCTTTTAAGATTGTCTTACGAAGATAATATTATTACGAAGAACAACATGGATAGGATTAAAGAGAAAATAAAGAAGCAAGAATATATCTTTAAAGTTCGAGTAAAGAGGCTTCTTCTGAGTGAGCTCGCTACATCCCCGACCGCATCTTTGTGTTGAAATAGATTGTAGTCGAGAGTGAACTCATTTTAAATTAAAAAAAAAGGAAAAGATTTATTATTTAATATCAAAACAGTTTTCAATATTTATCCTTGACATTCATAATTTGAGTTTTAAATAAATAAATAAATAAATAAATAAATAAAAGCTACACACTCAAAGGCCCACACTAAGGTTTTCCCTTGTGTCGTGGGTCCCTTGGAACACACAAAGACAAACACAAACACCCATGACCCGAGAACAAACATCTGCTTTTTACACAAATGTTTGCCCCGACTGGGGATCGAACCCAGGACCCGTCGATCAAGAGGCAGCGTCACTACGACTCGACCAAACTGGCCGTCAGTATTTTTATATGCAATACTAACTGAATTATAGATTGTGACGTATTAGGGCTAGCGCGCACGGGCAACTTTTGTGTCCGTGACAAAAACGTGCAGTGACAGTTTTGTCACTGGCTTGTTTGCTGGTTACAAAAATGTCACCCAGTTGTCATGTCGTAACATGCGCGCATCTCCATTCATATCCATGGACTTTTTAACAGTGACAAAACAGTCACGGACACAAAAGTTGCCCGTGCGCGCTAGCCCTTTTTTTTTACAGCCCTTAATAATATGTATTTGTAGCTCAGGCACAACGTGAAAACAATGCGGTCAAATGTCAAATAAGTGTCGAAATGACAACGCCAGAGGGCGAGCATGCCTTTGTGCGGTGCCCTCGCGCAATTAAAGTGAAGTTTTACCGTCGTCATCCGAGTGGCATGACGCGCGAGTTTGTAGCGGGCTGTGCTAGCTATGTTATTCCTTAAAAATAAGTTAGATATGTGACGTCATCTTAAATTCAATATGGATGACCGCCCAAGATGGCGGACATGTTATTTTATTTTGCACTTCCATGCTATGGGTATCAAATGAAAGGGTTTGCTGAGATGAATATAAAAGATTCTCATTTAACGCGTCGCGCGATACAAAGTTTTCATGCTATTAGCCATCACAATGTATGTAAGCTAAAAAATAAAATAAAAACACAGCAGTATTGGAACGCATCTGTTAATCTATAGAAGGTTGTTTTTAGGGTTCCGTTCCCAAAGGGAAAAAACGGGACCCTGTTACTAAGGCTCCACTGTCCGTCCTTCCGTCCATCCGTCTGTCAGTCACCAGGCTGTATCTCATGAACCGTGATAGTTAGACAGTTGAAATTTTTTCAGATGAGGTATTTCTTTATGCCCTATAACAACAAATACTAAAAACCAGAATAAAATAAATATTTAAGGGGGCTCCCATGTTTTTAAAGATAAGTCTGTCCGAGGCCACATCTCATGAAATGTGATAGTTAGACAGTTGAAATTTTCACAGATGATGTATTTTGGTTTCTGCTATAACAACAAATACTAAAAAGTAGAATAAGTTAAATATTTAAGGGGGCTCCCATACAACAAACGTGATTTTTTTGCCGCTTTTATAGAGACAATGGTTTTTATTGAGTCCGACTCGCACTTGGCCGGTTTTATAGGTAATGGTATGGAACCCTTCGTGCGCGAGTTCAACTCGCACTTGGCTGGTTTTATTTAAAATTAAAATTAAACTCAAAAATGTCACAAATCCTCTGGCCGCTAGATTTGACGCCTTCCAGCCACCGGAACAAGCAGGGTTTCATAAAGGCTTTAGTACCGTAGACCATATCTACACAGTAAGGCAGGTTATGCAGAAGTGCGAAGAGTATAACCAGCCACTGAGTCTATTTTGTGGACTCAGTCGAGACCTGGACCGTTCTGGAGTCCTTGCAGCGCTGCCAAGTCGATTGGCGATACGTGGAGGTGCTGAGAAGCCTATATAATATGGCAACGTTGACAGTCCAAGTACAAAACCACCGTACAAGACCAATCCAATTGATCAGAGGTGTTAGACAGGGGGATGTTATATCCCCAAAACTGTTTAACAATGCTCTGGAGGCTTTAAGACGCTAGATTGGAATGGACTGGGCATCAATGTCACCGGCAAATTTCTATCGCACCTCCACTTCGCAAACGACATAATAATATTGGCAGAAATACCACTAGTTCTGCAAGAAATGCTGCTCAGACTTAACGCTGCCTCAAGACGTTTCGGCCTTGGAATGAACTTGGACAAGACCAAGGTCATTTTCAATGATCATGTCATGCCCAGGCCGATCTTTGCTGACGGTGTTACTCTCGAAGTTGTTCAGGAATACATATACCTCGGGCGTTGTAGTTAGGTAGACACAACTTCGAGCGGGAAATCACCAGAAGAGTGCAGCTTGGCTGGGCAGCATTTGGGAAGCTGCGTCATATCTTTTCGTTGCCACTCCCACAGTATCTAAAGACCAAGGTCTTTAATCAATGTGTCCTACCAGACAGGACCTACGGAGCCGAAACATAGAACATGACAGTGAGGTTGGCCCACCGATTGCACGTCGCTCAGCGAGCTATGGAACGCTCCATGCTCGGGATCTCGCTAAGGGATAGAATCCGAAACGAGATCATCCGACAAAAAAACCGGAGTGATGGATATTATCCAAAAGTGTAGCAAGCTAAAGTGGCAGTGGGCTGGCCTTGTCTGTCGCAGCACCGTTGGAGTAGACAGGTTCTCGAATGGAGACCACGTGTTGGAAAACGTAGTGTAGGACGCCCCCCAGCCAGATGGTCAGATGACCTAAGAAGATAGCGGGTAGTGGCTGGATGCAAAAATCGGAGGATCGTACAAAGTGGCGCACTTTGATCTCCCGCCTATGTTCAGTAGTGGACTGCAATAGGCTGATATGATGATGAACTTATTTCTACATTTTCAGTAACTTAGCCACCAAAGTTTATCTTTCTCTGAATAAGACAAACACAAAAACTACGATTCTTCAACAAAGAACTATAAAGTAAGTATGCACTTGAACGAGAATCGACTTTGTAAGGATGGACCGACTAATTGATCATTACACGGAACCCACAAACAAGCGAAATCGGATCGATTTGAAGCGGCTGGATTATTCCTGTTTCACAAACTATACTGGAAGAATTTTAATTAGACAAAATATGAAAAAAACCGGCCAAGTGCGAGTCGGACTTGCGCACGTAGGGATCCGTACCATTATCTTTAAAAATGAGCAAAAAAAACTCGTTTGTTGTATGGGAGCCGCCTCAAATATTTATTTTATTCTGTTTTTTAGTATTTGTTGTTGTAGCGGCAACAGAAATACATCATCTGTGAAAATTTCAACTGTCTATCACGGTTCATGAGATACAGCCTGTGGTAGACGGACAGACAGAAAGACAGACGGACAGACGGAGTCTATAAAAGGGTACCCTTTGGGTAGGTACGGGACCCTAAAAAATACAATACAATACAATATACTTTATTGCACTCCAACACAAATAAGGTACAGTTACATTTTATACAAAAAGTTATGTCGGGTACAAAAGGCGGCCCCATTGCTAAGAAGCAATATCTTATCGGCAACCTTTACAACTTGAACGATCAGCGGATTGCCTTGGTATGAGAAGTCAAAAAACCTTTTTTTGGGAAGTTTCAGGATCATCAATTTTATACACTTAGCAAATACTGAAATGGTGGAATTTAAACTGTTTTACATGGCATGTGAAGGTGTTAGTTAAAAGTCATAGCTGTAAAAAAAACGGGTTGCACCCCGGGAGTGCCGGCAGAAGTGAAAACTTGAACATATTACTTCCTAGCGGTCTAAGAAGTATTTTTTTCACCCTCCGTCTTATGAATTTCCGATCAGGGTCACGTGACTCTGACGCGAGTTTAACATTTTTTACCAATCAAAAAAGTCCTCTGTTCCCACCTGTTCTGTTAAACAGTTCTGTCGGCAGAACTACTGGGATTTTTTTTACCATTAGTTCTGTGATTTATAAGACTATGTTTTACACTCTGCTTCAATCTCAAATATTCCCAACTGTTCTGTTACGTAGTTCTGTCGATGGATAAGACCAGTGAATGTAAACAATTTACTTTCACAAATATGTAATAATGCAGTTTCTCTTATAACAAAGACATCAAGGATTTTAAAAAAATTAACGTATTTTCTCTAAAAACAAAGGTACCCCAATGTCACCGTTAAGTAGTTGCATTTGGTACACTCGTATCATCGCGTCGTTTTCGATTTGCTGATTTGTCCTTCGTTTGGCTGTTTTCTTCAAATTTGCCGTTTGGATGGCTTTAACAGAAAAAAACGATGCATCTTCTTCTATGTTTTTCAGGAACTGAAAAACAGTCGCTGGCCTGGTTTTGAACGTGCCGTTAATGGCACGATGCCAGCCCTCGACAACATTAGTTGTGCGATGGCGCCGACCAAAGGCAGTCCATGACTTGATGCGCCTAGGTTTCATCCAGAAACTCATATATTTCATAAAGTTATCTAAGACGCACCTGTCACTAAAATCCAGCACTTGGGATTTTACATATTCCCATCCTTCCATAACACGTTCTTCGGGCAATAGCGGAAGAACGCTGCACAAACTTACGATTCTTCTCTTGCGTTTGTCTTTAATTCCTAATTGCTTTGATTTTCTCCACAGTAATAACAACCCTTTGCAATATATAAGATTAATATTATTGCCCTCTTGAAACCCTTGAAACATGAATTTCATGACGTTGTCATCAGGAAACAAATGAAGAATAGATACTTACCTCAAGTGGCCAGTACTTGATAATTGATAGCAAACTGCATGGAGAAGTAGTTTGTTCGTGAACAGAACTACTAGGAATTTAATTCCCATTTGTTCTGCGAACAGAACTAATGGTAAAAAAAATCCCAGTAGTTCTGCCGACAGAACTGTTTAACAGAACAGGTGGGAACAGAGGAAAAAAGTGCACAACGCCGCTAAAGAAATTTTCACTTCAAAAACTCTTTTCTGAGGATGCAGGCATAATATTCCAGCTCCAAGCCATAACAGGAAGAAACTATCAAAGCATTAGATGGTATCCTGACTAGGTATTTATACCTTCATAAATAGATGTACTATGGAAATATAGATCAAAGTTACTTTGGCGTTTGATGTACAGCCAGCAGCACGTCAGCACATTTGCACTACGAAATCCTACGCTATTGCAAACGGCATAAAGGTGACATCAAGGTCCACATGTTTAAACTGATGTGCTACCGTGTGAACTTAATTGATTAATAATGATCGAATTCCGTTGATTTAGAATTGTTTACTCTGGTACGAGGTTAATATAAAGTTAGTATTGATGTTTATTAAGTAAGTTTCAGGTTTCAGTTTGGGATTAGGTGCAGTTGATGGAGTTTGCTATTAGGTTATTACTTAGGAAAGCGGGTGGTTATGGGCTTTGTAGAGAAATTTTGCATTTACATTTAGTAGGAACATTGATCGTTGCAACGAGAGGATACAATAACTTGCAGTAGTTTTGATTGATGGAATGATGGCAGCGGCCCCTTAGTGTACATTGTTGCAAGCTTATTCGCACACGTAATTGAGTAAATAAGTTTGAATTGAAATAAGTGTTGGGGACGACACCGATGTGGGCTCTCAGTGTCCCTGTCAGATTGCAGGAGTGACTCAAGATGTTCAGGAGTTTATTTTGTTTCTGTTTGATATTATTAATATATGGAAACTACATATTATGTAAAGACAGTGGATCCCAGTCTGAACATGGAAGGCGCAAGTTTTCGAAGACTAGCTTTAATAGAAGACAACCAGTAACTGACAACAACTATTCCGGTGGTGAAACATTTGCAGTGGAAACTGAAAAAGAAAACAATCTATTTATTCAAAGTTACTTATCTTGGTTGTTACAGACTCATAATAAGACAGCAACACAAGTATTGGATAATTTAGCTGGAATCAACCCTATTTACACTGATAGTGATCTGACGACATTAAATTCATCAACACTGTTTAAAAAGCTGATGAACGCAGAAATGAATGCTGTTAATACCCTTATCGAAGAAATGGTGGAAGGTTGGTATCTATATGAAACTACAAAAAAGTCTATGACCACAACAGAAACCACAAAAAATAACAATCGAGCTCTCAGTAAAGATAGCAAGAATAAAATGAATTTGAAACAAACAAAATCAAAAATAGATGATGATGAAACAAAAAGGAGGATTTTTTCTAACGAGTCATATTTTAATCGAATACAATCGAATGCTACAGTTAAAAAAGTTTCAATGGAAACAACATCATCTCCTATGGATTCTAGTAATGTGACTCTAGAACTGGAAAAGAGAAGACAAAGGATTAGGAAGAGAGTCATCAGATCTTTAAAGAATTTAAAAGTTCGAATAGTGCCTATGAAAAATATACCAGGTTATGCAAATTACACAATTGGATTTGATAATTTACAATTAGATAAAGAGATAAACAGGGTTTTTAAATACCTTTTACAACCAACACCAGAATCTTATCAATTTTTTATACATTTTGTGGAATTATCAATAAATCGGAAATATTGGCTAAAATATTGTATTTTTGGTACTGATAGGCCCCGTGAATGGTGGCCTACAGGAAAAAAAGAGCTAAAAATGGACATGTCAATATTAGTTAGCAACAATATCCAAACTAATTTTAAAAGTCATTCCAATATATACATAGAAAAAGAAATATTAAGTTCTACCTTACATGGGGAATTATGGAGTCTTTACAGTACTGAAAAAAAAACATTTACAGACCATTATAATTATATTAATGCTACAGATCTTACTCAAGCTTACTACTTTGATCATAATATGCAGTTTGTACGGTGCCTTTTTGCACTACAATCACCAACTGAATTGGAAATGATGTCGAAAGATGTGAAAAATTACTGTTTAAAAATGGCAATGCATCCTCTTGTGGCTCATGGTATTGATATGCGAATAAGTACTCCAGTTATACAAAAACCCCAAGAATTAGATGGTTGCTGCAACCCTCCAGATCCACCCTATACAATCCATCACATAAAAGAAGAAGAGTGGAAAACACCTTTTAAAGAATTAATGAAGTTTGATATTGAAATATACGCGAAAATGATTCCTAAGAATCCCCCACCTTCTGATCCTCTTAAGAAAAAACTAGAAAAGAATTGGTTGTCTAACCCTCCGTGGTGGCTTTCAACTTTTATCGCAGGTTAACATATTTTTGAAATGTATTAATTAAATCACATGTTTAGTCTAATGTAATCTCAAATTCATTTCATACCTCTACAATAAGTATATTGTTTATGATTCTCGCGGTTTTTTTTTTCATGGGTTCTTACCTCGATTTTATGAGTATCTGATATTTCAAAAGCACAATGATCAATCACGCATGAACTCCTTTTATATAGTTCATTGTTTATACAGTTACAAATTTTGACATCATAATAATTTCCTAGGAATCTTTTTAAAAGACTCGAATCCTGAATTTAAGGAAAAGCTCTTTAATAGTAGTACTTTAATTACAGCATAGGCACAAGTGTATTAAAGCTGACTTTAGGCAGTATTTGCCAAACCACATTAAAGTGAACGGATCGAGAATAGGATTCACTTTGCATAGCACTTGAAATTCAAATGGTGCAGTTCATATTGAAGCTCCCCCTTGTCTAAGTGCCTACCGGTTGCCATAGTTACCATGTCCGTTTTATACACCACAAAGTTTCAAACTAAACGCCTCTGTAAGTCTATTCCTAGGCGTAGTTAGGCGTGGATTTATATTTTAGTTAGGTCCGGAGGGACTAGTGGGATCATATAGGTAGGTAGTATGTTGGGATTCCACATCCACACCCAAAGGTTGCCGATAATATATTGCTTCTTAGCAATGGGGCCGCCTTTTGTACCCTGACATAACTTTTTGTATAAAATTTTACTGCACCTTATTTGTGTTGGAGTGCAATAAAGTATATTGTATTGTATTGTATTCTTTGAGGTAAGTATATGATTAACTGCGTGACGTCGTGATATGATATATTCTGATAAATTCTAGATTACAACGCTACGCTTTTGAAAAATAATTAAATAGGGGAAAGACATATTGCTTTTTTAATTCAATCTTTTTTGAATTCAGTTTTTATTAAGCAATTTTACAATAGAATTTTTTTTCCAAAACGGCTATTGCAAATTGCATTAGGCCCGTGTTCACTAAAAATATAACCAACGATTAAACCGCGGTTAGAAGCTAATCAGACAAATGTCAAAAAAAATGTATGAAAATGACATTGTCAAATCTCTGATTAGCTGCTAATCGTTGGTTAAATATTTGGTGAACACTAGCCTTAGTGTAGTAAAGTCTCAAGAAAAAAAAAATTCTTGTGTCACATGTACCAAATTGGGCTAAGTCGTAGAGTGAGTGAGTATGGCTATTTGTTTGCGGGACGATTTATCAAAAGTTCTTCCTCAGATTTTGTTCTGTGGTTGTCAGCCCTCTATTTGGAAAGGGTAGAAGGAACTACTGGTAGATATAATAAAATTCCAAAATATTTAAAGTACTTTACATTCAGAATAGAATGGTTTAAGGCGGTCAAAGTAATACTTGTTTTATCACATTTAATGTAATGTATCGAAAAGCCTTGGCAGCTCAATATTGCTATGGTTAAATACAGCTTTCAAATCCCCAAAAAACAGTTATAACGACTCCTTAAACACCTTTATAGCACTACCCTAATAGCTAAAAAGCTTTACAGTGGGAAATATAAAGCCGTGTAATGTAAGGGCTAGCGACAGTCACAGATTGATTCTCCCGCCTTTACGTTGTAAATGGGCTTATCGACTGGGCATAATATTTTATCGGTACTAGCGTGAAGGCAGGCCTGTAGATCCTTTTCGGTAATAAAGATGACCTGATCTTTTCGTAAGCTGAATGCCAGATACGGGTGCGTCGAAGTAACTTGATAGTCTGCTTCCCGTGGTAAAGTTACTATTCTGTCCAATTCGTAAACCTCATTACTTATTAAGGGAACTGTGATCTCCATGATAAAGTAGTCGTCATAGACTCGAGCAAAAACTTTCAGTAGTTTGTAAAGGTGTTTAATTTGATCTACTGGTATCGTAAGATCATGTGGTATCACTCGTGTGATTATGTTGATTTGAGTCTCTAGTTGTTCGAGCGAAAATAGATGAGTGTCTATGCGCCCATGGTAGATGTCGGTGATGGAATCAATTAAGGTTTGTTGAATGCGACGCAAGTTGGTTAGAGCTACACTTGCCGCTAGCGCCGATGATGTTAGGTATAATCCGTTTTGAGTATCAGCTTGCACTGTATTGACGTCATGTAGTATACCTTTTATTTGACGACTCATGAACAGAAATTGTTTGTTCATTATGTCTTCATTTCGGCGAATTATATTATATTCCGACTCTATGATAGTAGTTTGATTTTTGATAAGGTTTTGGAGGTGGTTTTCATTTTGAGCCACCTTTTCTATATCCTGCTTGTATTGCTGTGCAAATTTGTCGTCCAAGACTCCGAATAAGTAGCTGGCTACATTACCGATGCCATTTACTAATCCTCTCCTTTGTCTTTTATTAGGGTTCCGCAGTAAAGAGTTATAATGTCGAATTTCACTTAACTCGTGTTCTAGTTGCAACATGATCCCAGTGTACGGCATTCTCGTTTGCGGTAGACATGATTTTTGGCATAACTGATCTAAGTTTCTGATATAGCTGTCTAAGTCAGCAAATCCACGCCAGTAAGTTGACATGTTGTAAAAGACGATTATCTTCCACTCATCTCTGATATGTTGTAGTTCAGTGACCTTGTCAAAAAAAATGTTTTGTTTGTTGGATAGCGACGTAATATTATACGCCATTGATGTTTGCTGCGTGCTTGGTGCTATCAAGGTCATGAAAAAGAGTAACGCAGTGACAAAAAATGATTTCTTAGCGCCTCTTGTTTTCTTGCCCCGCTCCTGGGTTTTCTCTTGATGGGTACCTTGTGGTGGAATGGGTGGACCGTTGCCCTTTTTCACTTCTTGAACCGGTAGCAATATTAGTTTGTTAACTGGTCGTTTAATGATTTTATTTGAAGTCTTCAAGGATACAACACGGACATATCCATCTTGACCTGGATGAAGGGCTTGAACCCGTGCCATCGCCCACTTTCCGGGTGGCATGTTTTCTTCTTTAATAAGGACTAAATCATCGACCTTAAGATTTTCCTTAGTTGTACGCCACTTCGATCTTGACTGTAGTTACTGAAGATACTCTGTAGACCATGTCTTCCAAAATTGCTTATTCATGGATTGGACCAACTGCCAACGCATAGATAAATCGATATGGTCTGGGTCCGTCTGCGGCCTTGATATTAGGGATTCACCAATCAAGAAGTGTCCAGGAGTAAGATAAAAATCATCCGGGCTCTCAGAGAATGTGCATAGGGGTCTAGAGTTCAAACAGGCCTCTATTTGGTTTAAGAGTGTAGTGAATTCTTCAAATGTCAACTTTTGATGACCAATGACGCGCTTAAGGTGATGTTTCAGGCTCTTCACAGCGGCTTCCCATAACCCGCCTGCGTTGGGCCAAACTGGTGCGTTAAAGTGCCAACTGATGCCCATATTGGCGATGTCATTAATAACGTCTGGGTTGATAGAATCCATGATTTCTTTAAACTCCCTTTTCAGAAGCCGCGCACCGCCCACGAAGTTGGAACCATTATCGCTGTATATATTTTTAGGTACCCCACGCCTGGCGCACATTCTTCTAAATGATGCGAGGAAGGACGCAGTGCTGAGGTCGGAGACCAACTCCATGTGCACGGCCTTGGTTGCTAGACAAACAAAGACCGCTATATAGCCCTTTGAAGTCTTAACACCCCTCCCTTTGTTGGTTTTAATTTCGACAGGCCCAGCAAAGTCAATGCCGACGTTAGAAAAGGGCCGCGAAGGGGTTATTCTTGATTTAGGCAGGTCTGCCATGAGCTGTTGATAAGTCTCTTGGCTATATCTCCGACACTTGGTACACGATCGAAGTTGTTTTTTGACGCTGTTGATGCCGCTGATTAACCAATATTTTTCTCTAATGTACGCTAAGGTAAGTCGCGGCCCGCCGTGAAGCGTGTAGATATGAGCTTGATGGATGATTAACTCTGAAAGTCGACTTCCAGGTGCTATGATGATTGGATGCTTTGCAGCGTAGGAGATGTTGGCTCTCTCGAGGCGCCCGCCGACTCTCAGTATGCCCCCCTTGTCCAGGAAAGGTCGTAGACTAGCTAGTCTGCTGCTGTTACGAACGTGACCCCTTTCCTTCAAATGCGTAATATCTTCACAAAAATCAATTAATTGTGATTGTTTTATGATACAGTCCGACGCATTTTGTAATTCATTAGCGGTTAGGCAACTTCCGGCTGTACGTGCGCTCTTGTTACGCAAATATGCGATGTAACGCGACACCCATGCAAGCACTCGTACTGTCTTTGTCAATGAACTGAATTTATTTAATAATTCAGTCACAAGTGACGATTGTGCCTGACATAAAGTTGTGTGCACACTGGGTTTTTTAATTTCTTCCGTCGGACTTTCATATGTTTTGGTCACCGGTAAGGATTGAGAAGGCGCATAAATACTGTGCTGGAGATTATAAAGGCAAAATGTAGGGGTTGTAACGTCCCTACATGTGATATGGGATGATATTAGGGGCAAGTAGGTTGCACGATAATAAAATGATCAAGGAAAGCGACAACCACTCGCGACGAGTGCTTTATTTTCACTAAATTAGTTATAAGTTGAAATAGCTGACACGCGTACTAATTATACAATGTAATGCTATATAAAATACTGTACAGTTGACTGTACATGTTGGCGAGGGCAAAGAAAGGGGTAGCTACTTAAAAACATGATTACAAAATAAACAAATTAAACTAAGATAAAAACATGAATAACTAATCTAATCACATTCATTTAAAGGTATATCAAAAGTAATTGAATTAATGTTCGGGGCTGAAGCAGCTTTGGAGATCTTCCTAGGTTGGGGTCTAGGTATGACCTGTATGTTGTCCATCTTTAGCCCTGATTGCATCCTTTGTTGTTGTCTTCGTCTTCTAATGGTTAAGCATAACACGACGAGTCCCGTCACGGCTACGCCGCTTACCAGGGAATACAGCACACCGTACTGGTGCATATCATGCACGGTAAGTGACTGCGTAGATTGTTCTTTCAACTCGTCAATCTGCGTTTTGAGTTGGCCCCAAATATTCCTGTGGTCTTCTGTTACAAATGTAAAGTTGTCAGTAGGGACGGAAGTGTTGATAATATCATTGACAATCGACAACTGTGGAACCTGCGACTCTTCTAGCTGTGTTTCTAGCTTCTAGCTTGAATCCATCAGTAAGAAAGGCGGGAACGCAGAGGAATCATCAAATAAGCAAAATCAACCGCCTAAGGGTCAGAAGTCCAACGATCGTGAGAAAAACTTTCAAAACCATAAGAGATTTCGATCAAATGCGACCCGCTCTAAACGATTATGTCTCGTATGTGATTCGCCTCATGACTTATATCAATGTGAAACCTTTTTAAATCAACCACCGGAAGAACAAATTAATACGATTTCGACACTTAATATTTGTTCAAATTGTCTCTATCCACATTACAAAAAGAAATGTTTTTCAAAAAGGCGATGCAAGGAATGCAACGAGAAACATAATACGTTGATTCATGACGCAATTACAAGGAAGCCGCCGCTCGACTCACGTAGTCAACCTCAGCCGTCTACGTCATCAAGCTCGGCGGCGGGGACTTTACATGGCGTTAACACCGTGGCGGGGGAAAACGAAGAAGTTCTCTTAGCTACTGTGACATTAAACCTTAAAGCTGCAGATGGCTCTTACATGCAATTTAGAGCCCTATTGGATCAAGGGTCGCAAATATCACTCTTGTCAGAAAATTCCGCCCAGCTGTTGGGATTAAAAAGACAAAATTATCAAGCGGCAGTATCAGGCGTCGGCTCTACACAAAATCAATGTAGAGGCTTAGTGTCACTCGACTGCGTATCATATTACGGCGATTATCATTTTACAACTGAGGCGCTTGTTGTATCACGAGTTATAAATAACTTACCAAATGCCTCATTTAAAAAACAATTTTGGCCGCATTTAAGAAAGGTCAAACTGGCAGATCCCGATTTTAATATCTCAAAACCGATTGATCTTCTTTTGGATGCCAGCGTTTACTCGGAAATCATCATGAACGGTCTTATCAAGGGTCCAGGTCAATCCCCCATTGCCCAACAAACCAAGTTAGGGTGGATATTATCAGGCCACGTGAAAACCTTTGCCTGCCATGTTGTGGTCAACAATACGGATCACCTTTCAAAATTTTGGGAAGTTGAGGATGTACAGGAGTCTTCATCAACATTATCATCTGGGGATCAGTATTGTGAAGACCACTATCGATCAACTACAAGGCGGTTAGAGAATGGAAAGTATGAGGTAGCATTGCCCATGAAACCTGATTTCGAACTCGAAATTGGCACCTCAAGACCTAAAGCTGTAGCCCAGTTTTTCCAGCAAGAAAAAAAGATGAAGAAGCTTCAATCTCTAGCTGAAAGCTACCGCAAATTTATGCGTGAATATGAGGAATTGGGTCACATGCGCAAGGTCACACAGAAAAACAACACCGCATGTTACTTGCCACATCACGGCGTGTTGAAATTAGACTCTACGACTACCGCCCTCCGCGTAGTATTCAACGCTTCATCTAAAACTTCATCGGGGCATAGCCTAAATGATTTGATGTACTGCGGGCCAAATCTGCAACAAGATCTTCTTACCCTCATCTTAAAATGGCGGCAGTATAAATATGTGGTCACTGCGGACGTGGAGAAAATGTTCCGTCAGATCTATATCCGACCTGAAGATCAACATTTACAATCAATACTGTGGAGAGAATCTTTGCATGATTTACTTCAAGAATACCATTTAACCACCGTTACGTATGGTACAAAGGCGGCGCCCTTCTTAGCCATGAGAACCTTGAAGCAAATAGGTATCGATAATGCAGACAAATACACACTAGCTGCATCCGCCTTGAACTCTTCTTTCTACATGGACGACCTTTTAGGAGGAAGCAACGATTTTCGGGGCGCTAAACAACTACAACAGGAATTGGTAGAAGTGATGAAAGGAGCTGGGATGAGCTTGAGAAAATGGTCGAGCAATGAACCCAAGCTCATCGAGGCATTGCAGCCTGAGCTATTAAATGCTCCATTCGAATTCAAGGACACTGAGACTAGAACAACATTGGGTCTGCGATGGATTCCTTCAAGCGATGTGTTTAGCTTCAATACTAAAATCGAATATCTAGACAGTGAGAGGCCACCTACTAAGCGCCAGCTTTTATCAGATATTTCAAAAATATTCGACCCTATGGGCTGGTTATCCCCGCTTACTATCAGAGCTAAAATTCTATTCCAAAAAACTTGGACGAGCAGTCTGTCGTGGGATCAAGATTTACCTGCAGACATATCATCTGAGTGGCTAAAACTGCGAAACGACCTAAGAAAAATCAATATATTTTCCATTCCACGATATCTAGGTCAAACAGACTCAAGTGTGCAAATACATGGTTTTTGCGACGCCTCAGAAAAGGCTTATGCATGTGCTATATACGTAGTAACAAGCGATGATAAGGGCCGGTGCACATCGAGACTTATGACCGCAAAAACAAAGGTCGCGCCAATCAAGGGGGCGATTACACTGCCTAGACTTGAGTTACTAGGTGCACTCCTGCTATCACAAGTCATGGAGAAATGTATTTCAACCATTACTTCAGAGCACATCAATATTAACGCCTGGACTGACTCGATGATTGTATTGGGTTGGTTACATGGCGATACATCAAAATGGAAGACCTTTGTTGCCAACCGAGTGCAGAAGATAACGAAAATCATACCAGCATCTAATTGGAATCACGTCAAATCTTCTGATAACGCGGCTGATTGTGCAACGCGAGGATTGACATCAGAACATTTATCACATAACCAATTATGGTGGGAGGGGCCTGAATGGCTTCCTAATTTCGATTCTAATGGCATGCCCACCCCAACATATGAAAGTCCGACGGAAGAAATTAAAAAACCCAGTGTGCACACAACTTTATGTCAGGCACAATCGTCACTTGTGACTGAATTATTAAATAAATTCAGTTCATTGACAAAGACAGTACGAGTGCTTGCATGGGTGTCGCGTTACATCGCATATTTGCGTAACAAGAGCGCACGTACAGCCGGAAGTTGCCTAACCGCTAATGAATTACAAAATGCGTCGGACTGTATCATAAAACAATCACAATTAATTGATTTTTGTGAAGATATTACGCATTTGAAGGAAAGGGGTCACGTTCGTAACAGCAGCAGACTAGCTAGTCTACGACCTTTCCTGGACAAGGGGGGCATACTGAGAGTCGGCGGGCGCCTCGAGAGAGCCAACATCTCCTACGCTGCAAAGCATCCAATCATCATAGCACCTGGAAGTCGACTTTCAGAGTTAATCATCCATCAAGCTCATATCTACACGCTTCACGGCGGGCCGCGACTTACCTTAGCGTACATTAGAGAAAAATATTGGTTAATCAGCGGCATCAACAGCGTCAAAAAACAACTTCGATCGTGTACCAAGTGTCGGAGATATAGCCAAGAGACTTATCAACAGCTCATGGCAGACCTGCCTAAATCAAGAATAACCCCTTCGCGGCCCTTTTCTAACGTCGGCATTGACTTTGCTGGGCCTGTCGAAATTAAAACCAACAAAGGGAGGGGTGTTAAGACTTCAAAGGGCTATATAGCGGTCTTTGTTTGTCTAGCAACCAAGGCCGTGCACATGGAGTTGGTCTCCGACCTCAGCACTGCGTCCTTCCTCGCATCATTTAGAAGAATGTGCGCCAGGCGTGGGGTACCTAAAAATATATACAGCGATAATGGTTCCAACTTCGTGGGCGGTGCGCGGCTTCTGAAAAGGGAGTTTAAAGAAATCATGGATTCTATCAACCCAGACGTTATTAATGACATCGCCAATATGGGCATCAGTTGGCACTTTAACGCACCAGTTTGGCCCAACGCAGGCGGGTTATGGGAAGCCGCTGTGAAGAGCCTGAAACATCACCTTAAGCGCGTCATTGGTCATCAAAAGTTGACATTTGAAGAATTCACTACACTCTTAAACCAAATAGAGGCCTGTTTGAACTCTAGACCCCTATGCACATTCTCTGAGAGCCCGGATGATTTTTATCTTACTCCTGGACACTTCTTGATTGGTGAATCCCTAATATCAAGGCCGCAGACGGACCCATCAATACACGTATGTATGTCATCATCATGTATGTAAGGGCTGGTGCTTACGGTGTGTCAGGATAAATACGTAGCCGGAAATTATATTGGAAATAAAACCCGACCGCTGTCATTGAGCGTCTTTATTGTACTAAAATTACATTAATACACTGGAAACTAGGTTACGCATGTCATCAATATTTTAAGCACGTAATGAAGGTAGATTGTACTTTGTACATATTTCCAACTCAAAAGAGACAAAAAGGAATAGACTCTAACCTAGTCAATGTCAATAAGACATGAATTAAATGTCAATAAAAAATATAAAATTAAATGTCACTTAAGTAAATAAAAATGAAGTAGGTGCAACCCTAATTATTTAAACTAAAACTAATTCGTCGTGGCGCAGGAGCTGATGACGTCATATCGTCGTCGTGGTGGCCACTGTCTCGAGTGTCGACGTGCCGTGCCGCTGGCTGAGGAGCTGCTCTGGAGGCAGCGCAGGTTCGGTCGACCTCTACCATTTCTATGTTAGAAGTAGGGTTTGCTGATGGTTTCCGCTTTTCGTTTAACTCAAACTTTTGGCAGCGGTTCTTCAAGTTGCAGTATAAAAAGGTCATTAGCGTACATATGACTACGAATAACATTGTATAAATGACACTGTGGTGAATGTAGTCGCTAGAAGTTAGCGGTTCCAGCTCTTGACTTTTCAGGCTATCAATATCTTGCTGTATGTTATGAAATGCCTGGTCATGATGTTCTATGTCAAATCTTTTAGGCAGAGACGTGTTCATAATATCATTCAGTCTCGATTCCTTAGGAGTGTTTAGGTTAATGTCAATTTCCTGTTGCATAAATATCTGGTTCATGTAATCATGTTGTGAATGTATGATGAAGGACTCTCCCCTGATGGTACAGCCGTGATCAAGGGTCAAAAACCCGTTGTCATGTAAGGCTTTCGTTATCACTCCGTCCGAGCACAAAATGCGTATCGTGCATTCTGTACAACACGAGTAAAACCACGTGTCGCGCGAGCGTAACTTGATCCATCGGTCGGTGCAATTTCTTATTTGTGAGCGACAGTAGGATTTGTTTTCATTACCTATGAGTAATCTGACGTCACATATGGACTCTCCCATTTGTAAAGTATATATGGGGTGGTTCAAAGGGCAAAACAATTGGCTTTTGTGTGGAATGCAAGTTTGTATATCTGTCTCTGTCATTGGGATAATTGTATCTTTCTTTACATTAGTTGCCAAATATGTAGTTTCGGTAGATGTATAAACAGAGTGTTTTCCTCTCTTCTGCGGAATGTCAATAACTCTGTCGAGTTCAAACATGTCTCTGTTTAGTAATGGTATTTTTATCTCCATTATCAAGAATTTCTTCGAAACCTTGGCTTGTATGTGAAGAAGGCTATACAAATCTCGCACATTGTCAGCCGGTATTATAAGATCATCCTGTAGATGGCCTGATATTGTGTTTAGTTGTTGTTGTATTTGTTCCGGCGGCAGTAGATGTATACTTATGCGTCCGTGGTAAATATCAGTTACTGTGTCAAGTAGAGCTTCTTGTATCCTTCGCAGGTTAGACAGAACGACATCTGCAGATATCAAAGAAGACAGGATGTGGAAGGCATGCAATGCATTTCTACTATTGGATTGAACTTGGTTGACTTCGGATTGTATTTGTTGCATATGTTGATTTATATTCTCGAATTGTCAGTTCATTATAAGTTCATTTCTCTTTAGAATGTTGTTCTCCGCTTCTAATATAGTTGTTTGATTTTTGAACAATTTCAGGATATGATCTTCTCTCTTCTGTATCATTCTAATGTCAGTTTCATATTTTTGAGCAAACTTGTCATCTAGTACACCAAATAGTGTGTTTGCTAGGTTTCCTATTCCGTTTATCAGTCCTCTTTTGCTGCGTTGCATAGTGTGTTGACCTGTGAGTAGGTTGTTATAGTGACGTAGTTCCTCTAACTCATGATCAAGCTGGGTAACAGTAGGTACACACGCGTGATCGTTTTTGCAGCTTTCTTTAACGAATTGAATATAATCTTCAATGACTGTCATGCTTTGCCAATAAGTGGTCATATTGTAGTATATCACCATTTTCCATTGATCTTGTATGATTCTCAGATCGGAAATTTTGTCAAAGTAGAGTGTATTACTACTGTTTATTCCACCTATACTGTAGGATGCATTTATTGTTCGTGTAAAAATTGTTAATAAGAGGAGTAGAGCCGATATCAGGAAATTAGGTTTACGTCGGTTTCTCAATGGTTGTCGTCGAGGTTTTGGTTTGTCATTACCGTCGTCCTTGACCTCTTGTTCACTTGTTGTTGATGAGTGTGTTTCTTGGGTAGGAAGTGGCACTAGTTTAAGTATAGGCCTTTTCATCTCTCCGTTCTTAGTCTTTAAGGTCACGACTCGGATGTTACCATCTGCTCCGGCGTGTGTTTCCACCACTCTTCCGAGGGCCCACTTCGTCGGGGGCAGGTTTTCCTCCTTTATAATAACAACATCATCTCTCTTTAAGTTTTCCTTCACCTTGTGCCATTTGCTTCTTGTTTGAAGATGCTGTAAATATTCAGATGACCATCGTTTCCAAAAGTCTCTATGCATCTTCTCTGTCATTTGCCATCTAGTTCTGATGCAAGTTGTGTCATTGTCAGTTATCGGGGGACCTAGGAGTGGCCCTCCGACCAAGAAGTGGCCGGGTGTCAGGACTTCATCTTCTGGATTCTCAGTTAAAGCGTAGAGTGGTCGGGAGTTTAAGCATGCTTCTATTTGAGTAAGCAGAGTTGAGAATTCCTCAAATGTCAGTTTTTGCTCGCCCAAGACGCGTTTCAGATGGTGTTTGGTGCTTTTTACAGCCGCTTCCCATATGCCACCTCCGCTTGGCCATGCAGGCGCATTGAAATGCCAGGTTATTCCCATGTCAGACATGTCAGATAGGAAATTAGCGTCGATAGTCAGTTTCAGAAGCTTGAATTCCCTCTTCAACACTTTCGCTGCACCTACAAAGTTGGTTCCATTATCACTGTAGATGTGCTTAGGGGAACCTCTTCTCGCACACATACGTTTAAATGCTGCAAGGAATGCTGGCGTACTTAAGTCGGAGACAAGTTCCAAATGTATTGCTTTAGTAGCAAGGCATATGAAGACGGACACATAACCTCGACATGTTTTTATGCCACGCCCTTTATTCATCTTCAGTTCAACCTGTCCTGTGAAGTCTACCCCTGTGTGTGTGAACGGTCTGGAAGGTGTCACTCTCGCTTCGGGTAAACTGGACATGATTTGATTGAATTTTTTGTGGCTGAACCTCAGGCATGTCACACAGCTCTTTAGGTATCCTTTTACTGTGTTATTACCACCAACTATCCAATATTTTTGCCTTAGATATGTCAATGTTAGGCGTGGTCCACCATGAAGAGTTTGAAGGTGAGCGTGTCGTATGAGAAGTTCCGTCAGTCTCGACTTTTTCGGGATGATTATTGGGTATTTTGTATCTTCTGGCAAGTGTGAGTTTTGAAGTCGTCCATTCACACGCAGGATACGGTGTTCGTCTAAATAAGGGTTCAAAGTCAGTAAGTTGCTTCTCGCCGAGACGTTCTTTTTTTGTTTCAGCGAGGTAATGTCAGTCTCGAACTCTCGTGATTGAACTGATCTTATTATAATTTGAGATGCATGTTTAATTTCTTTAACTGTCAAACTCGTAGCCTCGTAGCTCGTAGTATGCAAACCGCTTAAAGTGTCGTGTTTGCTACGAAGCGGCTGATTGCGCGTCATTCGGTGACGTAGTATGGATATGAAACGTGATACATATGCTATCACTCTCGTCACATGACTAATAGAACTGTGTTTTTGAAGTAATTCGTCTATAATCGTCATTGAAATCTTGGTTGCACAACAGTGCTTTTCGGGTTTCATCTCAATTTGAGGCATGTCAATTTTCGGCAGGTCGCTTGATACGTTGGCTTGTATGCAGTTCGACCCACTCCACCATAAAGGATGTTGGTTAAGTTGTGTTGCCGTTAGGCCTCTTGTGGCGCAGTCGGCCGCGTTATCCTGTGAGCTGACGTATCTCCAGCAGGAAGCAGGCATTGTTTGTAGGATTTCTTTGGTGCGGTTTGCGACAAAGGTTCTCCAGCGCGATGGGTTTCCTTGGAGCCAACCCAATACGACGAGAGAATCTGTCCAACCAAACACTGGGATCCCCTCCTAGTTCATCTCTTGCTTCAAAAACTCGACACCGACACCAGAAGTGACTACAGAGAGGCACGAGAGTCGCCACGTGACCTCCCAACGTTGGGCGAGTTCACTACATTTTTAGAGTCAAATATCCGGCTCGAAGGACCAAAACTGTAAGGGCTGTCACAGTCGATGCTATTAATTGACCTTTGCAGAGCTCGAAAGTTGGTACGTTGTTCGGACAAGAACTCCTGCACTTTGGGATCCAGCTTCCTTTCGCCGTCCCCCTCGTAATTTGTCAAAGTGTTTCGAATCTCGTCATACAGCTTCTTAGCGTCAGCGTAGATGTTCTTAGTGAAATATTCACCGGATTTGTCAACCGCTAGACTAAGCTGTGCATTGTTCTGGTTGAATTCCGCCCACAAACTATCTAGAGTGGAGATACGCTTCTCCAGGTACTCACTAGTCTTCCTATGAGAAGAATCCTTTCCGAAGTTGGTTTTGATTTGCTGAACAGTAGTTAAGATCTCCTTTTGGCGCACAAGAAGGGCTTCCATTCTCACTACAAATCAAATATTCACAATCAAATGTCAAAAAGTTTCTTAAAATGTCACAGAGTTTATAAAATGTCACTGATTTAAATGTCACAATATGTTCACAGTGAAGGAATGGTAGTTTCTCTTTTCGCTGATGTCCTTAGCGTTCCCGAATCTCCCGTAAGTACGGTCAATAAGCCCGTCTCAACTAAAAGTGGTGAGACCCGCTTGTGGGAGGCCACCTAGCCGATGCTCTAACCGTACGTAGAGAGACACGAAAAAACACTAGTAATGCTCGAAGGACCAAAACTGTAAGGGCTGGTGCTTACGGTGTGTCAGGATAAATACGTAGCCGGAAATTATATTGGAAATAAAACCCGACCGCTGTCATTGAGCGTCTTTATTGTACTAAAATTACATTAATACACTGGAAACTAGGTTACGCATGTCATCAATATTTTAAGCACGTAATCAAGGTAGATTGTACTTTGTACATAGTGGTTGTATTGTTTCACCCCTATCGGAACCCTCTCGTATCGGAAACCAAAGTGCACATAATGCCGTAGGATGGAGAATAGCAATTCTTAGAAAACGTCGGGAAATATTTTATCAGTTTGTATATTGGATGTAGTATAGTTTTTTTTCAAATTGCAATTTGATAGATTAAAACGTAGAGTTTAACAGAGCAACATACTTTTACACAGGATAAAAACTCAAAATTTTTACAATAAATTAGTTAGGTACCTACATACTTAGATTGTAGCAATTGCTTACAAACAATAAAATATTATAAAGTAATATTTAATAGCACATTATGAGAGTCTTAAACTGCTTAAAACACGTTTTTATTCTAATACCAGCACTGTCCGTTCCAAAACCTTTTTGGTACAGCCAGTTCGAGATTTCCAATCAATTTTCTTATTTATTCTACTGAAAATAAGACACAAATTATAACGAATTTATCTCTTATTTTTGGGGCAATGTGCGATGTGCGTATACTTATCTGGAGCACATGTTCAGGCCGACCGAAATTGTCTCTTTTCAATATAAGTCGATGAAAAGTAAATTTTCTTCTGAACATAGTAGGAATATTGTGTCTGCAGAAAAAGGGTAATGGCAGCAAGAAAATCCTATCTTTTCGCGTAAATGTGGACGTGTTTCTGATGGTTTTTTGTAAGAAATTTGTTATTTTTTCAAGTTATTGAAATTAGTTTTATTTTTTATTATTTCTGTTTAGGAGAGATTCGTGCCCAGTAGTGAAAACTTTGTGGCTTAATCTTTATTAGATAGATAATAAGAAAGGAGAAGAAAAGAAGATAAGAAGAAGTCAGGACGATATTAATCTATGCTAATATTATAAAGAGGAAAGATTTGTATTTTTGTATGTAACGATTAAACTTAAAAACTACTGGACTGATTTAAAAAAATCTTTCACCATTAGGATGCTACATTATCTCTAAGTAACATAGGTTACATAATTTTCCCGAATTCCCACGGTAACGAAGTCCCAAGCGGAATGCTAGTAATAAATAAAACAAATGATTGGTACAAAAAATTGCCGATGATTGCGTAAATAAATGATGCAAAATGTCATTAAAACTAAACTTGCAAAACGCTGAAATTGGAGCAAAGTCTAAGAGAATATTGCTTTAATTTTGTCTCGCCTGGTCCGTAAGTTATTTATAAGATTAGGTTGAGCGCGAGAGCTGCAACGTTGCCAAATTTTCGCCATTTCAATTAAGATCGAAGGGGTAATCCCGTGGCTCCACTGATAAATTGATTACAGACTTGCTAAATAATTTAGTTACCTAGTTAAGTAGTAGGGCAACAACATGGTAAGTCAAATGTAGGGTGATCAGTAAGATTTCGCAAAATAACATCATTTATCCGAAATATTTCTCAGTGATAATTAATAAGGAATAAAAAGTAGATTCCAAGTATTTTACGCTCCAGTATGTTTAATTTAATTGACGATCAACACATGATAAGGTCGGTAGTAATTTGTCGAAACTGTAGATTTAATTGATTAATAATGGAAACGAAAACGCAATTTAAAATAGTGAAGAATACGGCATATATGGAGGCGAAGGATTTTTTTCTTATGCACAGGTTTATTGCTAGAGTAACGCTGCGACATTCATACCTCAATAATATTTTTGCTTAGTATGTTTTTTTTTTATTGGTTTTCGTATTACGCGCACGACTATCTGCTAGTTTATGTTTCACATTTCCTATCCTTGGGTTTGCTGGAAGAAATTTCTAAATAGAAATAAGCTATACCTATTGTGTCGTCTATCTTTTCTTCTACTAATCTGTTTAATTTTCATGTGTGCAATAAATTGTTAAATAAATAAATAAATAAATAATTCTTGTCATGAAAGACGTCATGATAATTACTAATTTATTGTATTAATTAATAGCTTGATCTTTCTCAGTAACTCTCAATATCCTCAATTCGAAAATAGACATTTAACATTCAATAAGTATATCATACTTATTTATTATATAAGAGTCTATTTTGGCCCATCCTATCCCTGCCGTTAATAATCTTTCTTACATTTTATTGAACTACTAAAATTTCCTGTATTACATATTTCTGACATCTATTTTGACTATAAAAGGTTTATTTCAGGCGTGGATACAATATAGACACGTTTAAAAGGTCACATAAAATAATTAGTGTGAATTGGCTTTTCATATATCTGACTCAGATATATGTTTCCTATTTAGGTAAGTGTATTATTTTTTCTATAAATAGTGTGGAAGAATGAAAGGTATTTTATTTATTTGGAGTTCAATTTAAGCTATGAATTTAATTTTTAGGAGAAATGGTGCCCAAAACAGTTCACTAATGTATAGTGAACTGTTCAGTTCACTTGGTGTTGTTTTTATATCTCCTATAACTCAAGTATGTACTGTCCATGCATTTATCTGCAAATGATTCCATGCAATTATGCATTTCGTAAAATCACGGCGAAAATGCGACTTTTTTGTAATAATTTGTCCTAAATACTGTTCTAACAAATATTATCATTTCGCAATTTAACAAAAATCATTACAATTCTGTAACTTTTATTTGGATCAGGCTTTATTCAAATGCAAAAAATACAACAAATGATAATTTCAGTTACTTGTTCTAATTGTTTTCTTTAAAGAAAAACAGTAGTATATTCTGTTACTTCTGTAGTTCCTAAGAAGTTGTAAAGTTTTTCATTTGTAAATCAAGTAAATAAAACATGTAAGAATCAGTTATTTTTTCTATTTCCGCTACACTCAATTTTCTCTCGGTGGCGGCGTGATCAAAACGACTGGGTTCGTTTTGTCGTGACCTCTAACGGACAGGCCAATAAAACCGGTTAAGGATGCCGAAAACCCGATGAAATTCCCCTTTACGATCTCTCATAAAGTAAATATCACTGGACCGTAATTCCTGAATCAGTAGAAATGTTCAAAGTAGAAGTAAGTATAAAGTAGAACCCCATATTGATTGACTTTAAATTAGTTAGTGAAAATTAAGGAAAAATAAGGAAAAATCAGCCTAAGAAACTGAAAAACTTCCCAGAAACATAAGTTGAAATATAAATAAACGATGCATACTCAAAGACCCACAGGTTGTCACTTGTGTCGTGGGTTCCTTGGAACATACACAAAGACAGACACGAACACCCATAACCCCAAAACAAACATCAACTTTTTAGACAAAAGGGCTGCCCCTACCGGAAATTGAACCCAGAGCCCATCGATCAAGAAGCAGCATCACTACTACTCGACCAAACCTGCAGTCATATATATATTTTTAAATTCACTACTTCATATAACTTGAGCGATGTCTTGACTTGTCAAATTTTGGATCATGGTCAAGCGTACCCCGAATAAGAAGATACAACTGATTTGTATTTGAATGGGAAAACGATTTTTTTTATTTTAGAATTCATATAGGTTCCTTATAGTTTCGCTGATTATTTGTCATTTATCAGTTAATGCTTATAACTCTTAGATATTAAAAAAACCCTACTTCCACACTAATATTATAAATGCGAAAGTAACTCTGTCTGTCTGTCTCTCTGTCCGTCTTTTACGCCTAAACTACTGAACCGATTTTGATGAAATTTGGTACAGAGATAGATTAGAGCCTGGGAAAGGACATAGGCTACATTTATCCCACAGCTGGGCACGATATAAACTGTAGTCGACGCGGGTGGAGCCGTGGGCGGAAAGCTAGACTATCTATATATTCTATCTATATCTATACATATTATAAAGAGGAAAGATGTGATTGTTTGTTTTTTTGCATTGAATAGGCTCCGAAACTACTGGACCGATTTGAAAAATTCTTTCAACATTAGAAAGCTACATTACCCCTTATGGACACAGGCTACATAATTTTTCCGAACGAAGTCCCCAGCGGAATGCTAGTATAAAATATAGCTAAGAATCATCTCGGTCACGTCAGCTTTCAAACAAAAATACCGCATCGAAATCGGTCCAGTTGTTTAGAAGTTAGGATACCACAGAATAGGCATGAAACTTAGAGGGCACATTGCGGTATTGAAGTTTTCAGGAAGCGTCGTATTTAAGAGCTTTGATACCATGTTGAAATCATGCAGACATTATAGTTGTACGGAATAAAAAAGTCGCAACCATAGTGCCTGCAGTCTATGTTGTTAAATTTTTTTAAAAACCCGTTCTACCCCGATACATCTTTAACTTCTTTTTCATTTTGAAGTGAAAACTTCTTTAGCGGCGTTGTGCACTTCGAAGTATGGGTAAAAAATGTTAAACTCGCGTCAGCGTCACGTGTCTGTCACGTGGAAATAAAAACTGCAAAAGTCAAGATGTCACGGAGGGGTGTTTGATAAATATATAGGAAATTAAAACTGCAAAAGTCAAGATGTCATCCGGTGTCAGCATAGAAAAAATTAAATTAAATATTAATGCCCAACGTTAATGTTTAAGTTTTCACTTCTGCCTGCACTCCCGGACTGCAACCCGTTGTTTTTTTTTCCAAACAAGCACAAGCACAACACACACACAAATACAAGCAAAATACAAAATTTTGTTTCTCATCGTTTTTAACTCGTAAACGGCTGAATCAATTTTGATACATTATAACCATCTCGATTACGTCAGCTGTCAAACAAGAAACCACACTGAACTCGGTCCATTCGTTTAGAAGCTATGATGCGACAGACATACACACAGATATATAACTGGATATACTAGACAGCCGTCTCTACAAAGTAACAAACTCTTTTATGGGTCAATGTATACGCTTCTAAAGGGTGTCCCAAAATTAACGCAAGATTTGAATTTGCCGCCATTTGTGCAGTGAAGTGTTGGCAACCCTGAAAAAAAAGCAATTTGACAGCTAACAGTATAGGGTTATTAAAATTGGAGCGTTACACGATAGAACAACGTGTCTTCATTATTAAAGAATATTTCAAAAATAGTGAAAGCTTGGCGGCTGTAGTTCGAAAATTTCATACAAAATATGGTCGGAATAGTGTTTTAACTTCGTCAACTGTGAAGAGATTAATTGAAAAATTCATGGAGACTGGATCCGTTGGAGACGTCAAACACACTGGTCGTCCAAAAACAAGCCGTTCAAATGTGAATATCGAAGCAGTGCGTGAGAGTGTTGCTGACAATCCAGGAACCTCAATTCGACGTCGTGGACAAGAATTGCAAATTTCAAGAAGCTCTCTACAGCGTATACTCACCAAAGATCTGGGTCTTCATGCTTACAAAATTCAATTAACACAACAATTGAAGCCTAATGACCATGCACAGAGAAGAGAGTTCGTTGAATGGATTATTGAACATCAACAAATGGACCCAGATTTTTCGAGCAAAATCATCCTAAGCGATGAAGCACATTTTCATCTTGATGGCTTTGTTAATCGCCAAAATTGCCGCATTTGGGGTTCGGAGAACCCACATGTGATTGTCGAAAAACAAATGCACCCACAACGCGTGACTGTATGGTGTGGATTTTGGGCTGGAGGCATAATTGGGCCATATTTTTTTGAAAATGATGCTGGTCAAGCAGTGACTGTTACTGGTGCTCGATATCGCGACATGATTACACAGTTCTTTCTGCCAAAATTGGATGATATTGATGTGTCCAATATGTGGTTTCAACAAGACGGTGCCACATGTCATACAGCCCGTGAAACAATTCAATTACTGCATGAGACATTTCCAGGTCGTGTACTCTCTCGTTTCGGTGATCAAAATTGGCCCCCTAGATCGTGTGATTTAACACCATTAGACTTCTTTTTATGGGGTTATTTGAAATCACGAGTCTATGTCAACAAGCCCACAACCACCCGTGCATTAAAGGAGGAGATTCAACGCTGCATCAACGAAATTCAGCCACATTTATGCAGAATGGTCATGGAAAATTTCGACAAAAGAGTGCGCATGTGCATGCAAAGCCGTGGAGGCCATTTGCCCGATGTGTTATTCCATACATAACCCTATCCTATGTACTTTATGAGTCAATAAAAATATAACTATCAAAAGACTAAAAACGGTGTTTTCTATTTAATTCAAATCTTGCGTTAATTTTGGGACACCCTTTACAATAATATTCCCATGTATTGTAAACCTACCTTTAGAAAAATTTAAGACGATAATTAAACAAAAACTTTGTAAAAAGGGCTATTATAGAATTTCGGATTATCTGTTAGACAAGCAACCATGGGAATAAATTGCTCAGCTCCAGAGTTATTCAGATATTAAGTCAATTCAAATTAAAAGTGAGAAAATTTATATGATTGACTTAAAAAGAGCGACCCTCGGAGTTTCTTGCCTATTCTTCTCCTGAGGAAGACTGCACCTTTGCGAATAGGTGCAAAGTCAAAAGTGCTAATGTAATTCATAATATTGACGTGTTCAAGTATCATTTTATATGTTCAATGAAATAAACACTTTTGGCTTTTGATACACACATCAAGCTTATTAAACCTATTTTTTTTGTTTTTTGTTAAAAAGACGTGAAATTTTACATTGATTCTGGAATGGAACTCCGGTTTTGGAGAAGATGTCTGTGACCCAACTACTAAGTACTTATTAAACCACTTTATGATGTTAGCTACGTTTTATTTCCATTTTTATACAAAAACATCTTGCTCATTTGTAGGAGTATAAGTTTAGCTCATTTTCGAGGTTGAGAGAATTTTCTTTTTATGAACGAGAACAAGGAGAAATATCGAGTGATAGCTTTCCGCCCGCGGCTCTGCCCGCGTGGACTATAGGTTATATCGTGCCCAGCTGTGGAATAAAATGTAGCCTTTATCCTATCCCAAGGTCTAATCTATCTCTGTACAAAATTTCATTACAATCGGTTCAGTACTTTAGGCGTGAAAGCGTAACAGACAGAAAGACAGTTACTTTTGCATTTTATTATTTAAATTTTCATTAATTTATAATTTCGGCAATTTGAAATATCGCGAAAGATTATAATTATTATTTCATTAGTGAATTTGTAATATTACGGTTTTTTAAAATTTTCCGGTGACATATACAAATCAAATTACACACGCCCAGTGGATCCCTGCGCATCCGCGATAAGTATACTCACAAACTATTCTTTCTCAAAGTAACCAGAACAAATGCTGGCGAACGTGCTCCCCTTTATAGACTAATGAATAATTATAATGAGCACCTGTACGAACTGGACCTTTTTCTGTACTCTAAAAACTCATTCAAGAGCAAAGTTTTTAAACTCCTTCAGCTGCAACAATAAATGCAGATCCTTTCATAAGATAATATTTTATATTTTTAAACTCCATACCTACACCAAAATTGTTACCCACTCTGCGCCCTGCTTAGTGGCTATTTTAATTCCGATCCCAAGACCTTCTGTCGTAGGGCTAAGCAGGGCACTCTCACTTTCTTCGGCTAATTGCACTCATATTTACATACAAATACACACTACACGACACTCACAATACTCTCATACATTACATACTTGCACGCGAATACTTTTTTAGAGTTCTATTTAATTTAATTTAAGTTAGTTTTACTGGTTTTGTTTTAACATTGTATATTGTAATCTGTGGATAACGGTGTTGATTGTACAATTATCCAACTTTGTTGTATACCTACTGTTATAACCTCCTGTACAGTTGTTTGTTTTCCCAAATAAAATAAAATAAAAATAAAAATAAATTGAAGATGTGCTGACTCAGTGACTCATCAAAGCTCAGCCCAAACCCTTGAGCCTATAGAAAGCTGGAACTTGCCATAAATATTTACTTTATAACGTAGGCAAGGAAAAAGTGTGGTTTTCAACCGTGTGGTGATCGGTTTAGAATAACACCACTCTATCTCTTTCCGTGGGTGTCATAAGAGGCGACTAAGGAAACACAAATGAGACCTGCCTCCTAGTAATCCATCCCAGGCAACGACACTACAATCTTTTCTGAATCTGAGGTGTCGTCCTATGGTCTCATGCGGTGTGGTAGGCTCTGTAAAGGGCCGTCTGGTTCACGACCACTCTCCTACCGAAGTCCGACGCCAAACAGCTTGCTGAGTTCCGTCGGTGAGGGGAGTACCAGTGCCTTTATAGGCATTTTCTGGGTTAACTCGCTCCATCGTCGACTTCATCTTTGACCTTATGGTCAAGATTGAGGTCAAAAGTTAACCGATCTTATAATAAATTTAAAAAAAGAAAAAAGGAAGCACTTAACGAAATTATATCTGGAACGAAATCCCGGGCATTCTCTAGTACCAAATGAAGCAAATTTCCAGTTCTTGTATTTCAGTTCAGTTGCTTAAATAGGTCGACTGAAAGATTTATTTGACCCAATTTATAAGGAGGTGAATGAATGGTGTCATCAGCTTTAGAACAAAGTTTAATGGAATCAGGTTCATTCATTAAAAACCCTTTCAGCCCGAGAACCTTTCTATTTGTATTCAAGATCCTTTCTTTGGCGAAAGTTGTGGGTCAATGTATTTCATTGTACATTTTTGTGAAAACATCTAGAGACTTCCATTGGGAGTTTTATAAGTAAAATTGTACAGTCATTGAGAATCAGTTCATTCATATCATAACCTAACAGGGTAGGCGACAATCCTGTTAAAAAAATATTTGTCTTATTATTATTATTTTTTAGTTATATTTGTATTTTTATTTTAGCATATTGTATTGTATTTTTATATAATACTAGCATTCGGGAAAATTATGTAGCATTTGTCCGTTGGGGACAATGTAGCTTTCTAATGGTAAAATAATTTTTCAAATCGGTCCAGTAGTTTCGGAGCCTATTCAATACAAGCAAACAAACAATCAAATCTTTCCTCTTTATAATAATTATGTACTAGCTTCCCGCGCGGGACTTCGTTCCCGTGGGAATTCGGGAAAATCCAGGATGGACATGTACCATAGGGACATGGACTGGACATAGGTCCATCCCGGATAATTTTAGGATTCTAATGGTGAAAGAATTTTTCAAATCGGTCCAGTAGTTTCGGAGCCTATTCGATGCAAACAAACAAACAAACAATCAAATCTTTCTTCTTAATAATATGTATAGATAGATAGAAGATAAGGGCACGGACATCAAGTCTATGGATGCATAAGTACTTAACCGGTAAACAAAAAATGTGGTTTATCATTAGGTTGTCGTCCTTTCGCCCACAAAACCCTCGTATTTCACTTACTGCCTGCTACAATATGCTCATAAAGAGTTGTCCGCTAAAAATTAGGAATATGTCAAAGTCAAAGTAAAAATACCTTTATTTCATGAAACATTCAGGAAACAAGTCATAGTCAAAGTAAAGGATTTAAATATATACTTACAAACAATACATACAATAAATAATACATATTTTTTTTGACACTACTGACTCTACGCCTATTCGCAATGGTGCAGTCTTCAGAATAGGCAAGAAAATCCGAGAATCTTTTCAAAAAAAAAAATCCTTATTTTCTAATTTTAACTAAATCCATACTTCCATACTAATATTATAAATGCGAAAGTAACTCTGTCTGTCTGTCTGTCTTTTATGCCTTAACTACTGAACCGATTTTGATGAAATTTGGTACAGATATAGATTCTCTAGCCTGGGAAAGGATATAGGCTACATTTTATGCCACAGTTGGACACGATATGACCTGTAGTCCACGCGGGCGGAGCTGCTTGCGGAAAGCTAAACTCTTAGCTGAGCAGTTTTATTCCATGGCTGCTTGTTTGATAGATATATCAGTTATTTACCCTATTTAACGAAATGCATGATAGCTGTGTGAAGAAAGCTATGAATTTAGTTGCATAACTCTAAAGAAAATAAAAAACTTCACCCAACAGGAAGTAAAATAACCCCTCGATCTGACAAACTGAAGGGTTTGAAAGCAATCTAGGGGCATACTATTTTCTCTTTTGAATCCAACACAAAGCAATTGTTGGCGGTTATTCTCATCTTCAGAAAATAGGTGTAGCCATTCCTGGGGCGTATTGAAAGCTATTTTTTTTTCTATTCAACACGGATGATAAGGAAAATGGTATATATGCGATACTTTTGTACGGGAAAGACTTTGTATTTACCACAGTAATATTAACTTTGGGCTTACCCTAGGGTGGTTTGCTTGGCTCTTTGTTTTTTGTACTTTAGGTATATTTATGTTTCTGCAGCTCTAGCACGATAACGACAAACTCGCGCTCGGCTCACGATGAAACTTACTTTGATTGCGCGAGGGTCCCGCGCAAAGGCTTGCTCGCCCTATGGCGTTGTCAATGTTTAAATTTTGACATAGGACATATCATACTCGACCTGCTGATATTTAATTTATGTTTTCAATATGTTTTTAAAATAAACTAATTAAAAACATTATTTTAATGCGAAAATATAAAAATCATAAAATATAACATCTGTCGCATTTTTACTAATTTTGACTAATAATAATAGATAACTTTATTTGAGTAAAATATTAAACTGAGGCAACTTTGGAAGTGTAAAAGGGTGGAGTAACTTATTGCTTTAAATAAATTTAAGGTTTTAGGGGCTATCTGTGGTCTGGCCATATCTAATGGTTTGTTCGAATTGTCTTGTGACACGCCAAATAAAGGGTCTTTTTATAATTCGAATGCCATGGCACGGCATAACAACATTTGAATTACCATTGCCCCCTATGTTCCTAGCTTCTAATGTCACTATTATATCGGAGGCAATGTTAATATAATTTTGCCGTGCCGTTTTCGAATTATAAAAAGGCCCAATGGGACAAATGAGGACAAAGGGGAGGACCCTGGAAAAGGGTAAAAGGGTGGAGTAACTTATTGCTTTAAATAAATTTAAGGTTTTAGGGGCTATCTGTGGTCTGGCCATATCTAATGGTTTGTTCGAATTGTCTTGTGACACGCCAAATAAAGGGTCTTTTTATAATTCGAATGCCATGGCACGGCATAACAACATTTGAATTACCATTGCCCCCTATGTTCCTAGCTTCTAATGTCACTATTATATCGGAGGCAATGTTAATATAATTTTGCCGTGCCGTTTTCGAATTATAAAAAGGCCCAATGGGACAAATGAGGACAAAGGGTCCTCCCCTTTTACACTTCCACCCTTTTACACTTCCAAAGTTGTCTACCTTGAAATCTGGCATAATAAAATCCACTCTAACACCCCAAAAATAAAAACAGAGTTCGACCCTAAGCATTTAACCCCTGCGTAATGCAACGCCGTCCATTTTCGTAGACGTGCGGGCCGATATGGCCCTACCAATTGTAAATCCCTATAAAAGGCCCTTCAGGATGGGTACTATAGGGTACTTAGGTGTATATAGTCTTCACTTCACACTCTCACGCGTTTCGTTGTTTATAGCTTGAGGTTTAACCCTTAAATTATAGTTTTCTATTTTAGCGGCTAGACAGTCATATTATTGGAGATAGTGTAGGGAAGGATCGTTTGAGTTGGTTTACTATTTCAGGCTCTCAAACGAATAACTACTACAATATCTTAAAAAGAACACATAGCCACTTTTTTATTTTGTGGAAGAGGGCATGATTAAGGATTGTTTACTAATTAACAAGTTTGTTTTATTGCTATAGTTAATGGTCTTTCCTTGCTAATATTATAAAGTGTACAACTCATCTAATACTGCTATAAAAAAGTAATACTACTAGCAGTCGCCTGTCAATTTGTAGATAAGCCTAATAATTTTACTCAACGTCTTTAATTTACTCAATAGTAAATTCGATTAGTGTCAATGCTAAAGTTATCTTAAAATAATAACCAACTATTTTCCATTTCCATTCAATTCCATTAAATTTTCTTGATATCCAAAATGAACGTTGAAATTACTATTTGCTCCAAAATTTACTCAGAAACACCGTTTCGTTCAAACAATAAACTACTTCACTTTTGAAGATATCCCAAATATTTACGTTTCATGAAATTGGTGCAAAGATATTAAATATAATGAAAAGGGACGGAGCTTAAGTTATATGTCCATCACTGTCTGACGAGGGTGCCTTATTTACATTCTAACTGAAGAATTTCGGGATATCTTCGCTGACCTGCAAACATTTGTACCTACTTGGCTATTCTGCAAGATTTAGGAATCCAAACCGCCTACTTAGCTGAAGGTCTTATGATCTGAGGAATATATATGAGGGTTGGAATGATAAATGTCTTTTCGTAGTATTGCGTGTCCTATAGAATACAGGTTTTTGAAGTAATGGTACACCAGTACCAGTATACGTATGTATATTTTATTAAAATTGGTTCAGCCGTTAAAAAGTTGTAAGCTATTTATGTTGGGAGTCATACGACATTTTTAATATTTGAGTTATTCGTCGACCAATCAATAAAAAGATCTCCTAAAAGATAATAAGTATTTTTTTGTTAACAAAAGTTCATTTCTTGGAAATCGTTCTAATCAATCTTTATTACATCCGCAATATTTTCGTCAAAACAACATTGAGGAAAAATCCGTCTTCCTAAGTGGCCCGGAAGAAAAAGTAATTACGAATACCAATCATCTAAATTATAATAGGACCAATCCTCTTATTTTATTATTGCTGTATTTATAATCTGTGCCAGAATGAGGAAGCCGCTCATTAATTATTCTTTTTAAAGAAAATAAATAATCGCCTTGCTGCAATGAATCTTCAACTTATTAAAAATATTTTTGCACAAGTGGTGGAGAGTCGTAGTACCTCATAAATTTTTCTTGTTTTGTACTTTTGAAATATAGTAAGGCTTAGTAAGACCCAGCAGCTGCAATTTTAACCCTTCCCGCCTTTATTCAAAAATATAGTATGAATAAATAAACGCTACATAATCAAAAGCCCATATTAAGGTTTTCCCTTGTATCGTGGGTACTTGAAAACATACACAAAGACAGACAAGAACACCTATGACCCGAGAACAAACATCTGTGTTTTGTATATATATTTTCCTCGACCGGAAATCTAACAAAGGTCCCGTGAATCAAGAAAGTGGTAACGTCGCTACCACTCGACCGAACCGGCCGTTAAATAGTAACACGATACAACATTATATCTGATTTCACTAAGTTTCCACTTAAACTAAATCCAGTATCTATCCCCGAAGCAAGGGTCCTCTTCCTGAGCCTTCGAATGGGCTGATGAACCCCAACATTTGAATAATTCAACCCCCGTTTTAAATAGAGGCTCGAACATCTGCGAGGACCACCCTTTGGTTAACGCGACACCGAATATCCCGTTTGTTTGTTGGGTTTTCCGTGGTAACTGGTAAATAGCCGATTTTATACGCATGGCGAGTAAAAGGTTCTAAAAGATCTGTCAACCAAATTTTATAGGAAAAGTTTTATTTGATGAAATCGTAAAGTATTTATGTATTTTTAGCCCCCGACAAAAAGGAGGGGTGTTATAAGTTTGACGTGTATGTCTGTGAGTCTGTCTGTGACATCATAACTCCTAAGCGAATAGATCGATTTCGATGCGATTTTTTTTTGCAAGTTGACGTAATTAATATGGTTTATAGCTATATTTGAACAAAATTGGTTTAGCTATTTAAGAGTTATACGCAATGAATATCGGGAGTTTAAAAAAAAATACTTTAGTATGTCTTTGTAAATAACACCAATGAAGCTCCAGTATATTGATATGGGACATGTACGAGACAAAACATCTATTATTATTATATATATATATATATTTATTTATTCATCTTTAATAATGCATTTTATTTTGAAAAATATTTGTCCTAAGAGTGCTACAGCGTAGCGCTAAAATAAGATGCTACGTATAGTGCTACGAATTGTTACGAGATTATTGATTTTTTATTTTGTCGGAGTGTCGACTTTTCTTACACTCCATAGTTCTTTATGACCTCACCTCATTTATGTTTTATATCTAAAGATGTTTGACAGACAGATGTTTAAATAAAACTGACTATTAGGTACGAGGTAGTCACAAACGTATTACTGCACCTGATACGAATGCAAAAAATTGTTTTTGGCCACATTGCGGCTTTGTACACTAAAGTAAAGCAAAATACCAGAGAAAATAGTTAAACTAAAGCATTTGTAAAACAGGTACTATGCAAAAAGCACCTACGGACTCGATAAATAATATGTCTTTACCTATGAAATTGCCGTTTTTCATACAAAATTTTGGAAAACTGAATTTTCCATACTAACGTTTTTGGATTTTTCTCGGGAATGCGAAATTCAAATTTAGCAAAATTTTGTAGAAAGGTTTAGACAACACTAAGTTAATTTTTATCATTCTTAGTTTATTGAAAGTTGTTACTGTAACAACGGTACAGCAAAAATAAGCAATGAAACGGGCAACGGATAAAACGAGCTATATTTGAGCTTCTTTTTCAGAAAATAAATCTAAAGTAAATATGTATTAATTTGACTCAATATCTCCGTTATATGGCCAAGGTTTTATATAAAAAAACAATTTTAGTAATAGCAGTTCAATCAAATAAATTATGAATAAAATAAATCTTATCGGCAATTTCATAGGTAAAGACCTATTATTTACATGACAAAACATTCGTTTGAAGTAAAAACTAAGCGAATTGTAAAGGGCAACCATCGATTCTCTTTTCTTTTCTGCTCGGAAGACTGCACCTTTGCGAATAAACATGGTGTTAATAAAAGAAAAAGCAACATATGTTAAACGAAATAAAAATAACTTTTACTTTGATATCCAATTTGCCAGTTTCATTCTTTTATGTGCTCTTGTCTCTACCGTCCACAATACAAATATGTATTAATTTCTGCATAGTAGAGATCCAACATTTATCACAAATACCTCAATTATTTGGAAATTGAATCCTACGCATGACAAGTGCACCTACACTCTCCGCCATTCAATTCAAATTACACAAAGCCCAATTGATTTGAATCTATTTTGGAATTTAATATTGGCTAATGAGCTACCAACCTTCAGTTGAAATTGTTTTTGTTGGAATTCCTTTCCATTTGTTGATATCACATAGGTATGACATGATAAGTAAGTCCTTGTTGACTTACATAATGTTAGTAGTCAAGTACAAAGTAGTGAAATGACAACGCCAGAGGGTGAACATACGAAAAAGCCTTTGCGCGGTGCCCTCGCACAGTCAAAGCAATTTTTCACTATCAGGCGTGACGCCCGAGTTTGTCACGGGCCGTGCTAACTACGCAGGAGGCCTAGACTAAGTCACTTTCTGCTGAGACTGACCAAGACCATGTGACGTCAATCCCATACATTTAATAACTTTAAATTTTCGTTATTTTTGTTTTTATTCTTAATTCTGTAGCTTTATAAAAAACTTATAAAACTAATGAATTAATATTAACATTTTTCAATTACAGACTTACAATTTGTTACCTTTTAGTTTCTATACAAATATAAATTTTAGTGGGTACGTTTCCGAAGGTAAAGAGGCTGGTAACCCACAACACTGGGAATCCTAGTGTAAGTACCAGCACACACTGTAAAATGTAAAATCCTTTTATGAAATAAAATATTTTTCAATTTTTGAATATCGCTAAAAGAATGTGACATTTTCAGTAGTCGAAATTCTTGTCTTTATTAATAGGTAGCTGTCGGTTACAGCTCTACCCATTCCTTTTCATAAATAAAGCAACAATTCATGTATTTGTACGAGTATCAACACTGAATACGTCAATTCATTTCAACTTCATCTGTCACCGGAAATTGTATTATTTGATCTTAAAACTGCCTTTTAGAATAATTTATAAAGAGGAAATTGCACGTGCCACTGAAAATAAAGAAGAATTGGAAAAAATGCAGCGAGTTCGAAGGAATACTGTTTGGGTTCCGTAGCTTCAACACACATAAATTAACAACAAACATAAATTAAGAACAAACATAATTTAGATATTTATGTAGTTAGTCTGCTTTTGTTACTTGAATATTTGTTCAATTAAGATATTATATTTTACCATGTTAGTAATTTTGTTCTCCGTGTTGTACACTTTTGCCCGCTTCAAATAAATTTATCTGTCACTTAGGTTAGCTGGAAGAGAACTCATTTTGAGTTAAGCTCGCCATTGTGTATCCTGTTCTCTGTAAAATGTTTGTTTTAATTTTTGTGTACAATAAAGTATAAGAATGGCATTCTTAATTTATGTTTTAAATTTGCCATTCTTGCTTATGTTTAAATCTTTTTCTGACTTTTTTTTGTTGATGGAAAATCAATATTTTTACACACTTATTTTGTCTATGTCTATGATATTGTAGCGATAACTTGAGGCCACGTTGTAGAAAATTACATATATAGTTTGTTAGACACAAATCATAACAAACTAATAAAAAGTATTTTATAGTATAGTTCTATTATTTGAATTAAGTAATGATCTATTACCTACCACTACCAGGTAGGTTAAACCCAGTAAAATATTCTAGGTCGAAAACACAATAAACAATGTGTATTGTGTCTTGTGATAGTCACAAAAGCTTGGAACCAGTAACATAACATGACACATCCTCAAAATGTTGATTAGATACAAACTTATGTTACTTTATGTATAAGTAGAATTACTTTGTATCTTTAACTCGAACATTTTGTCGATTCCTGTTCTTAACACTATACTAGTATTTTCTTTTGGTACCTAAAGGTTAATTTTCAAGGCAGATATGCCAAACTCTAAATTATAAAGAAAGATCTCTGAATTCGTTTGGCGACAGCGTTGAATGAATTCTTGAGTGAGTAGGCTCAATGCCTTTGATTTCTAGCCTTCATTTCAATTTATTGGTTCTCCCCGAAATAAAGGGTAAGAATTTTAATCTCGGCCAAATTCTTTTATAAATAACTTCACCCTCAAAGTGTGCTTTATTTCTTACTTTTCCCTTTCTAAAGCTTTTGCATATTTTGAAAGGAAGTTCGTAAAAGTATTGAGATGAGATAATAAAAAATTAAAAATGAATGCACAGTACTGCTTCGTAAATTAGTTGAGTACCTAATTCAAATGTGCACTGTGATAGCGTTTAATGTTCAAATAGGTGTCTATAGGTAATGGTGTTTAAAAATGAAACAACTAAAACACAAAATTTATTGAAGATCTCAAAAAAAACCGCATTTGAGCTTGTACGTTTCTAGCAAACACATTGATAGCGCGGTTTAAGATAAGATTAGCGCCATCTATTGAGATTTTACGGAATTAAAAGTACTACGAGATATTAAAAAAAATAATAGACATGGTTAAGCATTTTTAAAATGTTTGAAGACTTATATTTAAGTTAACCTCACAATCTCACAAAAATATGTAAAATATCCACGTTTAAATTTTTGCACATTTAGTTTCTAGTTACACATTATAGCGATGTTTGAGATGAAACACAGATAAAAGATAAAACGAACAAGAACAGGACATTCTTTGTTGCAATTTTTGTACTTATTTAAATTTTCTCCTTTGATCATGTAAGATTACGGGCCCATTTAAGTGTCTAACCTTATTACGCCCCCCTGTTTAGAGGAAATTTTCCAAACTACCCTCTAGAGGGGACTTCAACCCTCTCTGAAGATTGTATTTGCATATAACGAAGGCAGGCTAATCAGTGAGAACGTTTGCGTTTCACTTTACGACTTGAAGCCGTGTAAGACATGTCAAAGTTGGTATAATCTGTAAGTACAGAATTATGGAAGGTTAAATCATCATGTCATATTATCATGTCATACAACATTATAAAACAACTCTAATAATGTATTACACCGACATTGAACTAATTTTGATGAAATGTAGCTAATAACCATCTCAATTATGTCAGCTTTTATACAAAAAAAAACCTGCATCGAAGTGGGTCCATTCGTTTAGGAGCTTCGACGCCACAGACATACACACAGATATATACATAAAATTTATGACACCCCTCTTTTTACCAGGGGGGAGGGGGGGGGGGTAACAAAGTCCCCCGCTGCGTCTGTCTGAACGCGATACATTCAAAAACTACTGAAAGGATTTTCGTACTGGTTTCACCAATAGAATGAGTAATTCAAGAGAATTGTTTAGGAGTTATGTATACAATTGATTTCCTAAATTCCCACGGGAACAAAGTCCAGGGCAGAAAGCTAGTTATAAATATGATTTCCGTATACTTAGATTTTTACTAAATTGTTGAAGGCTAGGTGCATTCCTTGAAGTATTGAGGCTTCACTGTGACTTTCGAAATTTGCTTAAAGTACCGCATGTCAAGAAAATAAACTATTTAACTCAATGTTTAAAATATTTGAAACAAGAAACTATGCAAAATATACTTGAGTATACTAGAAGGATGTAAGAGATTAACGCTCGTTTCCACGGTTGGACTACTTCAGCAAATTCCTGAAAAACAACAGCTGCAGAGAAATGGATAAAAGGAATTGAATAGAATACTTTCTTTTCTTTATTATTAAAATGAGCATTTATGAACAAGTAGCAATACAATTAAGACATTTTGTTACCGTATAAAATAATAAATGCTATGTTCAGATTTCATAATAATCATTTCAGAGATTTCGAAGATTGAGATTAACCTTTAAAAAATTCATCGAATAGAGATTTTAAGCCCTTTGAGGCATACATTATGTGTTGTATAATTTAGAGCACATTAAAATAAACAAATTCAACCTTATTCCGTTAAGATAAGAACGGAACTTTCAAGCTTAATGTGGTTCGATCGTACAAGTACTGATGCTGTTAATATTTAATTGGACAATGATTGCATTGCTCTGTTGTTCGCAGAGGTATCTTTGAAAGGTTAATTGAAAAGCGATGCGATGTAAGGGTTATATTTTCTCGAAAATGTAGCTTAAACTGCAGTGCTATAGTCATTAATTTTTCAGAAAGCGACATATAACGGTATGAACTAAAGTATTTTGGATACTTAATTAACTTTAAATTACAGAAAATTAAGGATCAGATGAGCCCATCAAACTGAACAAACTTCTCCAAGGAACATATGCTGAAAAATTAAAAAAAGAATTAAAACTGATCGCCGTAGTATGATAAGGGGATTTTTTTAGATATTTGCAAATGGGTATGTTGGAAAAAGTTGAAATTCATGGTAAGAATGACTCCCGAAAGTTTCAAAAGCAAATCTTAAGCTTTCTGCAAAATTACTGCAAAGACTTTTTACAGGCTTGTGCAAAATATTCATAAGTTTCGGGTAGAAAGTTCCTAAACTTATAATGGTTCCGAACGGGCCAGAGTAATTAAAATGTACATAATGGTGTACTGGCGGTAAGTGGCTGTGATACCTCTAATGCAGGTGCATTACCGTCTACAGTAAAGGGAATTCTTAAGAGCCATCAATTTGCATTAGTTCTGCTTTAAGTAGGATGTAGGGTATTGCAGGGATCTCAAATTATGAAGAGTTTGCTTCGGCTTTTATAGCCTGAATGTCACATTAATATTTTTACAGCAAGTCACTGATTATTGGTGCCTCTAATGATGGGATACTGAGGGTGACTTTTTGAATGTAAACTTGGGGCATAATGAGACATGGTTTGATTATGAATTTCAGACTATATTATCCTCATTTATAACACTTGTTTTTTCATAATTCTTAATTTGTTATATTTTCAATATTCACTAATATTATAAACTAGCTGTCCTCCCGCGATTTCGTCTCATGGGAATTTTCCCAAAAAAATGTAAACCGTTGGATGATACAACAAAAAAGTATTATCCAACTAGGTCGAGCCGTTTTTGAGTTTTAACGAGACTAACAAACACATATTATTTTTAAGAAGAATAAAAAAGATTATAAAACAATGTGTTTGTTTGTCGTTCCTTCACGTAGTAACGGATGGCTCGAATAAATTTTTAGCATAGATAAAAATGGGGAGCCCGTAAGTGACTTAAGCTACGCATTTCCGAGTAAACAAAATGGCAAGTAAAATTAAGAATAGTACACTATGTTACAAGTGTGCTAAGTTGGATGCTGTTGTTGCGCCATGTTGCGCCTCGGAAAGTATTTTTGGCGGTGAACCCACGTAGGTTTCCTGTTCTGCACTTGAAGAAGACATTTTTTATATTGTATTTCTGACAATAATCACAATCTGATGAAAAAAATGCCATTTGTGAAAATCAAGTGAAAACATGTGGTTTTTAACTTATTTTTTTTATGTCTATGGAAAACATCTGAAAAGAGGCGCGTTTATTTTTTTCTTTTTTCGCTCCCAAATGAGATTCACATTGACAAGTATGCCATACAGCCAAATAATAAAAAATACTGAACTATATATTTTCATCTTTTTAGCATAAATAAATGATAATCTTCTGTTAAATTTAAATAATTTAGTGGAATTACATTTTTAATTACAAATAGTTTAATATTTACACTTAATTTTTAATAAAAAATAAGATCTGATCTCTTTGCTGAAATTTAGAAAAAAAAAACCTTAAAACAATGATATGAGACCCAATTTATGAGCAAATGTGTTGAAAAATATATTTAGCACGTTCAGAGATAATAAGTCTTGAAGACAAGAGACAAAAGCCAAATTTTAATTTCGCCAGTGTCTAATGAAGTTATTATCAAGAGCGTTGAGTATCACAAGAGACTTGCTCTTTTGTCGGAGCTACTTGAAACTAAATTACACAAATTGCGGAAGTCACAGCGAGCACACTCTACTGAATTCGTTCTATTCTCGCTGCGAACGTTTGCGAAATGTTGGCAAAATGCGAACAGAACATGTGATGTCCTTAGCAGGGGAGGCAGGGAGATAAAGGAAATGCGTTGTTCAGCCAGAGCGTATATTTCAGACTGCCATATGCGAACAGTTTTAAACTAACCTACAATTAATTAGAAAATGTTTAGTTAAACCTACCTTAAACAGAACAACCACTACACTCCAGAGTTGAAATTCTGATACCAGGTTTAGCCAAGTTCGCTTCACACTTGACTATTACAAGATAAGAAGAAGACTATAGAACACATTGTTAAGTTGCCATTCGATAGAATTCTAGCTTTAGTGGGAAAGGAACACAACCAGACAGAACGGAATCCTAATTATTTAAGGAACTGGAAATAGGAAATATTATTTATTACGTATTTAAAAAAAATGTGAACTGCATTAGAAATCTCTTAGGGTAGTCTTAAAACACTGGATATGTTATTTACAACAGCATTAGGTTACTTTGTTTTAATAAGAATTGAAATAATTACTTATTTTGTGACACTCTAACACTCACCTATTTAAAAAAAAACACCAAGAAAATTCTTCTGAGTTATGTAATTAAGTTATACATTGCTGTTTAAGTTATAATTCAAATCGTTCTTTAAAAACTTCTACTTAGTTTCCATATGACCCGAACATGGTACTTTGAGCCAGATTTAAATAAAAGTGCTGAGAAGAAGCTGGAAGAAGTGAGTGACCCCTCAAAGAAGAGGCTCATGCCTGGATCAGAAGACATGTTTTTTTGAGCAGTCAGAAAAGAGACTGCTGGAGGAAAGACTATCCAGTTGAATTGAAAATGGAATATGAAAATTCCTGAAACATTAAATACTTTCGACGGACAGTAGCGCAACCCAAATCTCGGCGTCGCGTTTTCCAAGCATTAAAATTGTTGAGTGATTTTAATAACTTTAACAAATACGAATTTTGCGTCCCCAAGCACAGCAACACTAAACCAGCAGCTGTGAAAGTTAACAAAACTAAATGAAATCATTTCACATTTTTTTCCTCGAGTTATTTCGAAAATGGTCGCCATTTTCACGGTTCTGGCTTTTAATTAAAGTTGTCGGCAGTGCGAAACGGGGCTCAATGCCGATTTAAAAATTCATTAAACCCTTTTACTGTGAAAGCTCGTAAACAGCTAATTTATTTTTGCTGGATAGAGGAAATTCGTTGAGTTTTATCTCTACTAAAAGCTACATGAAACGTGTGGGTCAGGAGTTTAATTGTTTTTTATTACATTTAAGCTTCGAGGTCAGTTTCGGGAAAGAAACCTATTAATATATCCAATAAAACATATTTTAAAGTATTAAAGAAATAACAACTTTTACGAAAATAAATATCTTACACTTAGATGGCTTATCTAGAATATTTAACATAGACGCGTGTATAATAGTCGATGTCATTCTGCCTATACCTTGACGCTATGCAATAGAACGAGTAGGTAAAACAAGAATAATACGACACAATTATGCTACTTACTAATATTAGCCATGGAAAATCCTTATATAAATATGCTGCTCCAAATAGCAAACTCATTAAAAATAAATTTTATGATAATAATGAATAAGATTCCATAAAAATAAGGAAATGTCTTTTATTCTCTTTAGACGATAAAAGCGACACTCATTCCCATTACCTTGATTTTCCTCGACGCAATAACTTGCTAAGGAGTTGGCTGCCACTTTATTTTGGACCTTATCCACCTGTCTAGCCTTGTTACCTTCATTCCCCTCATTCTATACCAATTTCATTACGGTATACTTTTCTACCCATAAATCGAAGGCACCGTAAACGTCTCTAAAAGACTTTAATGTGTTTTCGATTGCCTTCGTAGGAAGATTAAGCGGATAACCCGTATAACCTTCGCGTTACGATTAGGGTTGTCGTATTTCCGGATACCTATAAGATACTGAAAGTCTTCGGGGTCACAAGACAACAAATATTTTTTAGATTTTTCTGTAGTCAAAGACGTGATCTCATATGTATGTTTGTGTGTAAGATAAAAAATAGATTTAAAAACACAGCTAATTATAATGGAAGTAGTCACCTTGACAAAAGAAAGTTTCCTAAATATTTTTTTATTCTTTACTGAACTATGTCTCCAAGAATTCTTCTATTGCAAGTTTTTCCGTTCTGAATTTTAAGTGTTGAACTCAACTGTAGAAACGAGAAACATTTACCCAATGTTATTATGCTGGAAAAAAGTTGTTAATCAAGGTCTGAATTTTTTTGGCTTCTGGTATTAATAAAACTCATTAATAAACAAATTAGGAGAGGGAACTTGGGAAAAACCTGTCCCAAATGACTTAGAAGAAAACTGCGTCAAAAATATAATTACACCTTAATAACGCAAATCTAAAGTTATGTATATACAGAATGTAATAGACAGCTTAGTAAATACTTCAATGGTGGAAACTACCCACCACTAGATCGGTTGCGAGGCTTTTTCCCCGGAAACGTCCAATTAAGGTGTTTTCGTTATTTACCTACTTTGGCGCTACGCAATATTTGGGCCCCCGCTATCATAAGCTGCTGTTTCTGTTACTTTTGTTTTTTTATTGTAAAATGGAGTAAATTAGAATAAATAATTATTTTTTTAAGCAGAATATATAATATTTTTTAAAAAATCTTAAAGAAAATTCCACTCAAAAATAATTTAAAATAAAGATTATAATTCAGGGTTTCAGTTTTTGCTTAGTTGTCCCTTACACGCTGTATTATCTAAAAAATAAGACATTGAAATCTTTTCTTCTTACTTAATTCATTTTTTGTTCCTATTTATTTAATCCTTTTTTTTTTCAAATGTATCTTGCTAGACACCCCTAGTAAAAGCGGTATAAACAGTATCTTCATTTGGCTAAAATGGGGTACGTACCTCATTACCATTTAGGCTCGGTTTGGGCACGGTTCGGGTCGCATATTAAACAGGGATAGATATATATTAAAGAGAGATGGAGATTATGCCGGATGGAGGTGAGAATTGAATAAGTTATAACACGAGACATGTTTTGTGTACCTGTGTTGCATTGTGGGGTTAATGAAGTATGTATGATTAAAGGGCCCTTCCCTACATACATACAAACTTATGCTCACGCCTGTAATCCCATAAGGGGTAGACAGAGCATCAGTGGTTCAGAACCGTTTGACATAAATTCTGAGGGTTATTAGTTGAAACATGATGTATACTTGTATAGTGGTAAGAGGTTGTCAACCTATACAGCAAAACCCTCACGCCCCTATTACTGACTGGGGATTTTTATAGTATGCCTGGGAAGAGTTGGCAGCTGGTACATTATAGGTTTTTCTTTCGCTTCCAGTCTAGCGTGAAAGTGGAAGGGCTCTTCCCTTTAATTAGTTATTTATGTATGAGCAATGTTTATGTTACAGTTAAAACTAATTAGTAGATAGAACGCGTTTTTCCTAGTTAGAACTAGTTTTTACTTAATGCCTTTGTTAATACTAGAATTGACTAATGTCTGAATCAAATATCAGTTAAAACTAGTTTCTGCAAGACAAAACGCGTTTTCCCGAAGCGAGTCAGTTAAAACTGTTCCGACCGAGGTTAGAGTTCATCATACCTTATTCTGATTGGCTTGAGGTTATGTTGTGGGTTATGTTGTGGTTGTGCTTACCGTTTACTCGCTTCGCTCGCTTGGCTCGTGCGTTGGGGGTCGCAGTTCTAACCTAACCTACAGTTTCTGCCCCGATGTAATCTCCGCGGGGGGGGGGAGTTTTAACTATAGCTAGTTTTAACTATAGCTCGATGTGACAACTAGTTTTATCTGAAAATCAAATATGTCAGTGGTAAATTCTAGTTTTAACTGATTTTTTCTAGTTTTAACAAAGGCATTAAGTAATAACTAATTTTAACTAGGGAAAGCGAGTTCTAACGAAAAATGGGTTTTAACTGTGACATTTACAAAATTGATGAAACAATCATAGCGATAGCCTATTACCGTTATATTATTTAAGAAGCTAGTAAGAAATTAAAAATAAAGTTATGGTCCTGTCGTATTGAGAGGTCAAATCACTTGCAGGGATATTTGTGAGTGGCGTTCACTTCATGGTTAAACTCTTGGCCTCAATCTTGACCAAGATCATAGATGAGATCGACGATCGTGCTAGCTAACCCAGAACAAGTCAGTGAGGAACTGGTATTCTCACGCACCGGCGGAATACAGCAAGCTAAAAATAAAATGTAAAAGGAAAATGTGTGTAGCATCGTACTTCGGTAGGAGGGTGGTCGAGAACCAGATGGCGCTTTACAGAGCCTACCACACTGGGACCATAGGACGCCACCTCAAATTAAAAGCAAAATTGAGGTGTCGTTACCTAGGATGGATTTATAGGCGGCAGGTCTCAGGAAGCAATGTAAATACGTACAGTGGGGCGCACATCAAGTAACCCATGTGTGCACTCTGTGCTGTTTGTGATAAGAACGGTTTTTCAATGAAATGGGGAACCTGATGTGATGGCCTCTGCACCAATCATAATAAAAACATAAACATCATAATACTCTAATGTTACAACATATTACCACATAATAATTGCATCTTCCCCTCCCGGATTATTATAATAGCTTCTATCAAGATAATTTACAAAACCCGGATGCTATAGCTTTACGAACAGATTTAGTTTGAAAATTATAATGTTATTAAGGCTTTTGAATTGTTTTTAAGGATTAATTACATACACACATCAACATGGTCTAAATCACGATTTTTCATACAAAAGAGGTCTGTTTGAGAAGCAATAATAGCATACTCGAGATACAAGGAGGGCTATAATTTTCAGACAAGCCAGTGCTAACCCTGAATTTTCATAGTCAATAAATTTTGTTATTAAAACGTGACGATAATGAAAAAAAAAATTGCGTAAATTTGACCATTACCATACAAAAAGCAGGCAAAAAGTGCATTTTCGTTTTCGTTTCCGTCATGATTTTACAAATTTCAAGTAAAACAAAATTTATTGACTAGAATTGAAAATTCAAGTTTAGCACTTGCTCATATGAAAATTATAGTCCTCTATGTATCTCGAGTATGCTTTTATAGCTTCTCAAACAGACCTCTTTTGTATGAAAAATCGTGCAATATCCCTAGACCGTGTTGATGTGTATATTAGTGACTGGCTCACGGCCGGGGAAATCTTTCCCGTGGGAATTTGGGAAGATTATGTAGCCACCTAGGGGAAGGCCTGGTGACCTTATAGTCCAGGTTTCATAATCTAGTTGAGGTTGGTGCCCTCCACAAATACTGTAGTAATATATGTAGTATGTAGTAATATATGTATATAAAATGGTTCGCCACACACTTCACTATACTTACACGATAAGAAAAAGATATACCGTATTGTAATTTAGGGTGTGGTGATAGTTAAAGTTATTATTATTTTATTTATGCATTAATGTGTTAATTCAGGGTGTCAGCTACCTCCACACCCATTTTATCAAAATTGGTCCAGTCGTTTGAGCGTGCAGAAGTAACAAACATACAAACATATACACACTCACAAACTTTCGCCTTTATAATATTAGCGTGATTAGTGTGATGTGATGATAGTTCTCCCTAGCGTGCTACCTTCATAAACTCTGGCACGAGCATCATTTCTATTTTATCTTAAAGGTTGTAACTTTAAAATGAAATGTATTATTTGTTTGTACCAACTAAAAACTACGAAATAACTCAAATGTCCCAATATAAGGCAATAATTTTGAGGAATTAGAAATTGTAGCGTGGGCAATTTTCCCACGCAAACCACGATGTTGGACGAACAAAATAAAACAGTATATTAATAATATTATATCGAGGCACAAAAGCTCTTTGAGGGATATCAAACTTGAGGTATTTTTAGAATTATATACTTACTTTAGAGTATAATGAATGTTCGGAGTAAAATAAATCTTAACCTAACCTAACTCAAAAATAGTACCACGCACTGATTGTCCCCGAGTCTGTATCACCATTGCGTAACGCTTTCTTGCATAACGTGTTGGTATAATCAAGTATGTGACGAACTTGAATAACGACTGTAGTCAATCAACAAAAGAGGGGACAGACGATTTAACGTGCCCTCCAAAGCACGGAAACCCATAATTTCCTGCCTCTGTGGATGTTGCTTAAACTCACTGATTGGCTTAGATCAGTGAACACCGCTGGGCTACGAGCGCTTCATGCTAATACGCTGAATATACTGAAATCGCAAAGAATGAAACTTTATTTAGAAAAAAATAAAACTTAAATTATTTTTATAATTTTTGTCATTTTTAGGTCATTTATTCAATAAAACAGCAGCAGTAATAATTGAGCAGTAATAATAATTTATAGAATCATATATGCATTAGGTACGTAGTCATATTTATATAGTATATTGTATATATTTTATTTATTTATATATTTTATATATACATATTATCAATATAATTAGTGTAGCGTTAAAGTAGATATTATTAGTTAAAATTCCTTATCGCGCAAGTACGCCGATCCTGCGATTAGTCTCCTTTCGTTTCTCTCGAGGGTTAGCTGGAAGAAATCTCTCTAAGGGATAAGCTCGCCTTTGTACATAGTTTTCTTTGTATCCATCTCTTTTGTTTTGTAATTTTTATTATGTGCAATAAAGTGTTTACATACATACATACATACACATTAATAAAAAAGTTAAAAATCCACATAAGTTTCTTGAATTTAATTTAAAAATAATTTAGTGTCGGTCCCTGATCTTTCCATCTCAATCAGCGTACAGATTCTTCGCGTGGGTTTCGTGCGTACATTTTAATCCCTCTTCTATTATTTGGCTTACGTCGGCCATCGTTTGCTATGCAAAACCATGTGAACGTGAATATGGAACCTACTGTGGAACCTACCATAGATTTTTCCTTCTTTTTACAATTTAAGTTAAAAAAACTGCTCTAGCAGACACAATGAGACTTCACTCTCATGAAAGTTGATTGCCAAGAAAAACATAACCTTAAATGTAAGAATAGAAGTTTATAATTTCTTTCGATTTCTATTGACTTTGACAAATCATATTGAATAACTAATAGGACGTATGTCCAAACTACCGTAAGAGGCGACTAAGGAAACACAAATGAGACCTGCCTCCTAGTAATCCATCCCAGGCAACGACACTTCATTTTTTTCTGAATCTGAGGTGTCGTCCTATGGTCTCATGCGGTGTGGTAGGCTCTGTAAAGGGCCGTCTGGTTCGCGACCACCCTCCTACCGAAGTCCGACGCCAAACAGCTTGCTGTGTTCCGTCGGTGCGTGGGAGTACCAGTGCCTTTATAGGCATTTTCTGGGTTAACTCGCTCCATCGTCGACCTCGCTCATCGTAACCCATCTTATAATAATAATTAAAAAAACCTACATATTTCCTTGTATTGATTTGGAAATTTAAACTCTCATATGATGAGAAAAAAGTATATACTAGAGGAGGTCCACATACCTACTATCCACTGTTTCACTGGGACATTTATGTCCAAAATTTACAATAGCTAAAGTAACTCGTTTATGTTACATTGTATTAAACATACACTGGGCGTCAAAAATAAGTAGTACACTTTTCAAATTGCAATTACTCCTAAACTATAGTAGTTACACTTATGAAATAAAAAGCAGTTTATAGTAAACTTAACGAAGTTTATTAAAGTTATATTTTATTTGGCATGAATAAAGTTTCAAACTTAAAATTAAGATAAATACTAAAAAGTATCAATTTTTAACGATATGTCAACCACTTAATTTTCACGTTTTGGAACTTTTTCACAATTTAATAACTTGTGTTGCCGCCTCGGGCTCTAATTACAGCTTGGATCCGGTTTGGCATGCTGAACACTAAGTTTCGGAGGCGGTGTTGGGGAATATTTTCCCATTCTTCTATCAGCGCATGTTTTAGAGCCCTGAGTGTGGCAGGAGGTGGACTGCGCCTTCTGACTAGCCTCCCAAGCTCATCCCAGGCGTGTTCAATCGGGTTGAGATCTGGGCTTCTCGATGGCCAAGCCATCAAGTTGATGCCAACCTCCTGAATGTACTCTTGTACGTGGTGAGCAGTGTGTGGCCGGGCGTTATCATGCATTAGGATGGCTCCATCACCCATATTTATTAAATATGGCCCTGCATACTCGTTGAGGATCTCCGAGGCATATCTTTCACCAGTCAAAGTCCCATTTTCTATTACCACAAGCTCTGTGCGACTCTCTGAAGAGATACCAGCCCATACGTGTACAGAGCCCCCGCCATATTGGACTCTTTTCGAGATACAAGCTTGAATGTATCGCTCACCGGGTCGTCTGTAGACTCTCCGCCGTCCATCTGAAGTGTATAAAGAGAATCGAGACTCATCTGTGAATAAAACTCTAGCCCATTCTTCTTCGCCCCATTGTACGTGTTGACGGGCGTAGCGTAGTCTTGCTACGCGATGCTCTGTCTCAAGTTTGGGGCCATTTGCTGGTCTTAGAGGCTTCAGGTTAGCTTCAGCAAGTCTTCTTCTCACTGTACTCTCACTGATGTAGTCTGTTCGGGTCCGAAGAAGCTGTTGCTGAACCTCAACTGCATTAAGGTGTCGATTTCTTAACACAGTGGAAACAATAAAGCGATCTTCTCGGGTACTTGTGCACCTGGGTCTGCCATTACCTCGTCTCCTTAGATGGTTTCCAGTCTCTTCGTACCTTTGCTTTACTCGCTGAACCGTTCTTAAAGTTACACCCACCCTCCTTGCAGTACGACGCATACTGATGCCCACTTCGAGAAAAGCTAAGATTCTTGCACATTCTTCTGGTGAAAGAGGCATGATTAGTCAAATTTACTCTCTGAAGATACCTATGCTTTTCAATTACAATTGCTTTATCAGCAGCGAATGTGTCAAACACAAAAATCCTAAGTAAGACAACACCTTTCAACAGTTTAAAAAAAGTGTTTTTATTTATTCGTTTTTTTTAAAGTCAAGCATTATAAGTTCTTATAATGCATGAAGTTTTTATTGAATAAGATTAAATTTTCTTTTTAACCTTTTTTGTTTCAAAGGTCTAAGTTTTATAGTTTGGGAGAAATCGCAATTTTAAAACTGTACTACTTATTTTTGACGCCCAGTGTAGTTTCAAGATAATTGTTGGTAATAAAAAAATCTAGAAAAAAAAATTCACCCAACAATATTATTTAATTTTTTATTCTATTCACTTATCAAGAAACAAAATATATTCATACATAAGCTCACGCCTACAATCACCCTAACAGGGTAGGCAGAGCATCAGTAGTTCTAGCGAACTACTTGATGCCACGTACGACATAAATTGAGAGGGTTGTCAGATGAAACAATTTGTGTAATGGTGAGAAGTGGTCAGCCTTTCGCCCGTTATACAGCAAAACCCTCGTACAAAAAATAAAATTTATTATATAAAATAGATAAATAGAAGAAATTTTTATTTTATTATTTTAATCAGGGGGTACCACCACGCTGACGTTCACAAAGCCGTTAGTACGAGCAGGATGTGCCGTGTTCACACATAGAAACTCGCTGATTGCGCTTTGAATTTAAAACGAACGTGTTTCGTCAAAAAAAATCCTAGGACTCATGTAACACTTGTACGCTGTGACCTATTTGACACAGAGGTGACCTGTCTGACGAATTTTCTTTACAATATATCTTTAGTAAATGTTTTTACGTGACTTGATTGGCTATACTATGTCTCTTTGACACGACGATTCTCATTTACTCGTAATTATTAATTAGGCAGAGACCACATACTATTTTAACCGAATTTAAAATAGGAGAAACTTCGTACTTAACCCTCGTATTTAATAGGCACTTAGAATGTTTCTCATGTACTCTATTATTTACACAAAAAATTGAAAAATAAATAAAGTTTTTAGAAAAAAACTTTAAACCGACTTCAAATGAAGACAACATCTTAATGTTCTACGTAGTACCTACTAATATATTTGAAGTCGTTTAATAGGTCGTTTTCACCTATCAATTTTAAAAAGAATAACCGGCCATGTGCGAGTCGGACTCGCGCACGAAGGGCTCCGTACCACTATCTATTCCGTAATTATTCCCACTAAAAAATTCCATTTAACATTCCCGTAATTAATCTGTACCACTTCCGTTATTATTTATTTTGTTCTGTTTTTTAGTATTTGTTGTTAAAGCGGCAACAAAAATACATCATCGGTGAGAATTTCAACTGTATAACTATAACGGTTCATGAGTTACAGCCTGGTTACAGACAGCGGAGTCTTAGTAATAGGGTCCCGTTTTACCCTGGGTACGGAACTCTAAAAATGGGGCGAAAGAAAAAAAATCATATAATACATTAATTTCATGTGTGTTTTCATATCAATATATGTTTCTAGCATCTTAGCTTCTGCATTTTTATTATTCCAAAATTCGTGAGGATGCACGCAGCTTTTGTATTGAATTCCGATTAAGAGCACTGAATTTCACATAATCCACAGGTGAAAGGAACATTCTACACTGTAGAGTCTACACGTGTCATAAAATGTCGATAACCATATAAACTAACGCGCAGTTTTATGAAATGTGTAACGCTAAATATATAGGTCGATACAGACTTACTTCTCTCAAAGCCTTTTATACGTGACACGAAAGAGCCATTAGTTTCGAGGAATTTTGTGCTTTATTCACTTACAGATAAAGTCGAAATTTCCATCAATTAAAGCTGTTGCGGAAGTGTCGTCACTTTGTTGTTATAATAGAGAAAAAATTCCACGTGCTAAAACGCAAATTTTGCACATGAGAAAGTTTAGTTGCAAAACACAGATTCACAGCTGTCACACAGATTCTGGCTTAAGCATTTCTACGAACATGTTGTTAAAAAGCTTCATTTTTAATATCAATACTTGTTTGTAAGTGATTTAATTTGTTTACTATTTGACTCAATATTAATAATACCAAATAATCAAAATATTCCACATAATTTTATCTTCAGAAATCATTTATTGGACGGCCTAAATTCAATCTCTCCCAACGTTATTTCCAATAAATGGTATTAAGTTACGGCCTCGAAAATATTTAGCAGAAAGTAATTACGAAATTCTAGAAGAACATCAACACAAAAGACCCGATAATATTGACAGGAATTTTGGAGAGAGAAAACGCTGAGCGACGTTCAACAAGTTGTTTTTGTAATCATTAAGCAAGACAGCTTACAAACACGAATGTGTTAGCTGTTCCCTCTTCCGTCCCCTTCCATTTGTCTTACGCACAAATTTTCTCAGTTAATATTTCAGTGGAATCAAATTACGAAACTCGCTGGGAACATACAGGGAGACGGATGGCGGGCCAACGTCATGCGAAATACGGAAGGAAACGTCTTATGGGTTATATGGGAACATTCCCAAGAGTTATTTCTTTCCTAATGCCCGGCTCACTTGCGCCTTCGCAATAATTTCGTAGCAATTTAAAGGGTACAGAATGACTATTACATCTCCCTTATTTGACTTTCACTGAGCGCGCTAATCCGTTGATTTAAACAGAAAACTAGATAAAGAAAATGAGAAACATTCCTTTCCTTCCGTTTATAATTTATCTCACGTTTATCTCTAGATTTATTCGCAGCCGTTTCTTAGTCATTAAATTAAAATAACTTAAAGCGCTTAGATTCGAGTAAATGGATTAAAGTTGCCACTGGAAATGGGTCAGACTTTTTTGGGTTTAACTTTCCGAGGCGCCATAAGGCGTCGTCGTAAATCTTTCTGCAGTTTCATAACTCTATTCATCCTAGTTCCAGCATGATAACAAAATAAGATGAATTTATGGAAGAACTCTGTTTAAGTTGGTACTTCTCTACATTTTCTTGTGATACAAAGGAATGGAAACATAAGAATGTTTGTGAACATAATATATGTGAGAGAAGGTAGTTCTTTTGGTACATTTTAAAAATCTTTTATTCTTCAAATATTTTATTCATGTACTTATGGGAAAGGTACTTTATATCCTTTTCTCTATGTTGATTGCTCACCCTAACTCTACATAAGTCACTTGATGTACTTTTATTGCTGTTGTGTGTACAATGAAGTATTTTTGTTTAGATTGCTTATTGGAGTGAATCGGAATAAAACAAAATTTAGCCAAAACTTTCTTATGTTACAGTTTAGGGCTTTGACAGGTACCGAACTTATCTGATACTTAGTTAGCCGTCAAAATATAACATGTACTTAACATTGTTACAACATGTTTTTATGATCATCTAATGCTCTGTCTACTTTACTAGAAGTATAATTAGTTAAATGTAAAAGTCTAAGATATAGTCAGTAAATCTGCCAAAAAGGCCTGTATTTAAAACCTAAATACGAAATAAATAGTTCTATCAAATATTTTGTGCCCTTTTTGTAACAATAAAATAAAATAAAATGAAACTGAAACCTTGAATAAAGTCCTTTGCAATTTATTTTAATGATCACACGCTACGCAAGTATTTACTACTTTAACGTATTTACTACGTTACGGTAACGTATTTACGTTAAGTTTTCAAATGTTGAAAGCTCTTCTTGTCTTAAACTTTTTTGAAAACTTTATTGAAATAAATCTTTTTGCCAGCCAGCCTTTATAAGTTCTATAAATCTCTCAACATTTAAATTTTAATATAATTATAGGTATACTTAATTACTTAGCTTATCTCCCACGACTTCATAAAATTTCATAAATAGTTACTTACTGTTGTATAAACTGAAAGCCAACTTTGCTTAATATTTTACAATCAAATCAAATTCTTAACAGATTGTAGCTTTCATATTTCTATGAAATGGTATTTGTTTTTTTACAGTTTATGAGAAACGTCAAAACCTTGGAAGAGGATAACCATGATGCTTTGTCATAATTAAATAAATCGGGAAAGTGCGAGTCGGACTCGCGCACGAAGGGTTCTGCACCATTCCCTATAAAACCGGCCAAGTGCGAGTCGGACTCTATAAAAACCATTATCTCTATAAAATAGGCAAAAAAATCACGTTTGTTGTATGGGAGCCCCCTTAAATATTTGATTTGTTCTACTTTTTAGTATTTGTTGGTATAGCAGGAACTGAAATATATCATCTGTGAAAATTTCAACTGTCTAACTGTCACGGTTCATGAGTACAGCCTCGGACAGACTTTCTATAAAAACGAGCAAAAAAATCACGTTTTTTGTATGGGAGCCCCCTTAAATATTTATTTTATTATGGTTTTAAGTTTTTGTTGTTATAGGGCACATAGAAATACATCATCTGCAAAAATTTCAAGTGTCTTACTATCACGGTTCATGAGATACAGCCTGCTGACAGACGGACGGATGGACAGCGGAGCCTTAGTAATAGGGTCCCGTTTTTTCCCTTTGAGTACGGAACCCTAAAAACTAGCCTTCTCCAATGGCTCTTCTATTTGTAGGAAATAAATTTATTCCAAATAACCTCTAAACTTTGTCTTTGAAATCTATTACACCTCATAGCCTATTCGCTCTCGCTGATCTCAACCAATCAGTGAGGTTAAGCAGGAACCTGATGAGGCAGGGAACCTGATGAGTGACCAAAGTGGCAATTTATCACGACGTTACCGTGCTTCGGAGAGCACGTTAAGCTGACGGTCCCGGCTGTTGTCGATTGACTACAGTCGTTAAAACCAAGTCAGAGGCTATTATTGTGCGGATTTGAAAACTGACACCAGGGTTAGCCAAGTTCATCACACACTTGACAATACCTAAACGACAAGAAGACACCATCCATCGCAAAGCTAAAGATGTTAACAGCCTTCACTGTTCGTAATAAGTACTTCACACTGTTTGGCATTTTAGTTTCGATAGAAATTAACATAAATTAAGAACTAACACTCAAGGGAAAAAAAATATGGATTTCTAGACAGTGTCACATTATTTTAGCACTAAAAATAAAAGTTGGAAAGTTTATGGGATTGACAGACAAAATAGAAAAGTTACGTGAACAGTTCATGTCAATCTCACACATTTCAGAACTATCGATCTTAGTAATCGCTAACAGAATGTGATTCCGTCTAGGCCTCGTGTTAGCTTTCACATTAACATTTATTCAATTGTGATAAGAACTATTTTCATCATAAATCTAGCAATTTGATGTACTATTCGTTGTATTATTCCCAGAAATCGCTTCCAACTAGTATACAGCTACAGTTGGTAATTGCTCCATGCATATTGCATGCGTTACACCTACGGCGCTGGCGGTGAAGTGATTTTGAAATTACGATGCAAATAACTGTGCTGCAGTATTACTTGGAATTTCTGATAAATTGTGTATAATGTAGCTTAGCTTTCAGTAATTTTGTTAATAATTTCTTCTTACCAGCCCATATACGTCCCCACCGAGGGGCCACGGGCCTCCTTTCGAAACACTGAGATAAATTATTATCTAAATATTTTACTGAAATAAATTTGACACTGGTCGAACAGTTAGCGAGTCGAACTCGAAAGTGAAAGGTCCCGAGTTCGATCATATATCAATGGCTCGTTTTCTGAGTTAGGTATGTACACACGGCAGCACATCAGGCTATACATGTTGATCCTGACGTCGCTCTTATCTCGCTTGTAATAGCACTGTATTTCGTAGTGCAACTGGGAAACCTGACGTGCTGCTGTCTGTACATTCGTTGCACACTAATCGATGCTCTTACGGTGAAGCAAAACATCGTGAGGAAACTTGCGCATCCGGCCAGGTTCCCCTGTTAGCAGGGTCAAGGAGGTCAGATGGCAGTCGCTTCACGTAATGGCCTGAAATCTTGTGTGAAACGGAACTAAACGGAAGGAAGAAGGTATATTATTTTTAATTCTCACCATATAGTATACATTTGACACAAAATACAAAGACACAAGGTAAGAATACAGTTGCGAGTGTATAGATAGAAATAAATCCGTCCAATATCAATTTCAAGTGGTTCTAGAATCACATGTTGATCTGCTTGCCACTAAAGGAAATATAGGGGTAAGAGTATGGAAGAAAATAACAACGGTAAATTGTTTATATCTTCATCTGTGTTTAAAATCAAATACTGAATTCAATTTAAAAAAAAACACTTTGACTGATTATTTACGTTCCAGATTTAGTTTGTAATTATACTACGCTCTGTAGTATAATAATTACGAATTAATAATCGTTTAATTACAAAATACTTACAATAAAATTATAGGATAACTTTTTAATCACTGGACATATTTTTTTACCTTATCAGTATCAGTATTATCAACATCAGACCCCTCCGTGGGGATGTATATGGGCTGATAAAAAAAGAAGAAGAACTTATATTTTTTTAATTTCAATATTTTTACCCCATTAAGCGACGAATTTTAAAGAAGAGGCTCACGAATTGTGTTAAAGAGCATAATTACTGAGTTTGAAATTAATTGGACTATATTTATACATTTTTCTATGTAACATTTTTTTCAAAGAATTTTCAAGCGTCGGATGACCCTATGTTTGAATTTCTTTATTAAACCATATCAAACAAAAAATACAGGTCTTTTTAAATCTTTATGAATCTTATGTAAGTAGGTATATAAAATGTTGCCAAGTATTAGAAAAGAAAGTAAGTAGGCAGCCGTACAAGCCGAAATCAAAATAGAAGTCGCTTCAATGAGACGCAGCGCCCCGTAACTAACCAGCCTTTATACCTTTACGAAGTCGGGAGGAAAATTTAAGTGCCTTGGAAAAGGCAAAGTGGAATGAATATTTAATTTTTCTTATTGTTAAGACCAGTAATGGTAACGACTACCATCTAATGCCACTCGGACGTTCTGGACCCTTTTAAGCCTCTTTCATTATCGTGAAAGCAATCTTGATTCTGCCCCGTTTCTATCGAAACAGGGTTGTATTTAGAAAGGACTTTAGAGATGTAGGTAAAGGCAATATGAATGTTTACTGACCCAGCTCTTTACACGAGTGTTTATGATATTGGTATATTCAAATACCAATAACTGCTTTATTGAATTGCTTCATTTTCTTTAAGCCATCTCAGTCAGTTCATTCAAGAAATGTAGGTAGGCTTGAACACAGCAGCCTGTAAATTTTTGAAACCGAAAGTTTTATTTTTACATTTAAATAGGTTTTTTGTTTCTCTATCGAAACTAAGGCCAGTCCTTTAGACTATGCAGTTTTGTTGAATGACGTTTTAAATGCACACCAATGTTTCATCTTCCCATTAAAAGATATTCTTCATTCTGCTCGACGTGTCGAATAGCTCTTAGGATAAAAAAAAACTTTATTTCTAGTGTAATGCGCTGTTAGACAAAGACCTCCTATAAAAATATATTTAGTTTACATGACTTACCACAGAATTTGCTTAGCTGTTTCAACAGGATACATATCTGACCACTAATCGCGCTGTATCCAGATTGGATTGCAAGCCACCAATGGTGTCAAGCTTCGATAACGATCTTGCTAAGCTTTTAGAAGTAAAATTGCAACTGCCAATAGACAGTAAATGTCTTTTCTGGTGTCCTTTAATTTACGTTTTCCATTACGATGATCAGTTTTCTTTTCCGAATAAATTTCCTTGAAAATAGGTATTCAAATTCTTTCATTTACACACATTCATTTTTATATGACATATGGAAAGACAATTTAAAGTTACCTTTTGGTTGGTACATAACCTTTGGTACACACGGCAGCAAATCAGACTATATATGTTGATCTTGACGCCGCCCTTAACTCCATCGTAATAGCGTCGGCTTTCGTAGGGTAAATGGGTAACCTGACGTGCTGCTGTCTGTACATAACTAAATTATATTTTAAAGTATCTCTGTTTACAAATTACAGCTAAAAGTGGCTATATACTTAATTATAGACGTCTAGATGCCGTTTTTAGTTTGACACCAATTTGATTTATAAATCTTGCACGTATGTCAAAATTCTAACATATGACTATAAATATATACAAGGAGATGGCCAAGAGGCCATAAGATTTTCCAAAGGGATGTAAAACGAAAGAATTTTATATAGTACAGAATCTATTGTCCTTCCGTAAGCAAAAAAGCCACAATGGGACCATTATCGGATCGGGCGTGAAATATAAATTCCCACCTTCTGGGGCAAACAATAATGTAAACTTCGATACCACACATCTCCTTTACTGCGGCTCTATAAAATAAATAACCAGCTTTATCTCAGGCCCCAGTAGCGCAGTTCGAAACCTTTTATGCGAACTTCTTTATGCGATGTTTGGTATATTGAAAATTGTCCGCAAACACGGTTCCATTCAATTGAACCTGTACCAGGAAGTTGTTTGAATATCGTAATGGATTCTCAAAATATTCTGAAATACAACAATTTCCAATGGAATGAGATGGGGTTCAAAATATTACAAATACTATACTTGATAATGTGTACGTATTTTTTGTAACCCATCATGTTATATGCTCTCACCTGTACGATAAAAATATTTACAAAGTATGTATTATGGAAAGAAGAAGCGGTGATAGATCAGTTGGTAATGAGCCAGACTTGTGACCAGAAGGTTGCGGCTTCAAATTTTGGTGCTACTAAGTTCGTCTGTTTAGATTTATGTATGGATTTTTCTTTAGTTATCATTTGCTCAGCGGTGAAGGAAAATATTGTGATAAAAATTCGTTTTAAAAGGGGCGCGGTACACCAACCTGCATTGGCCTAAATTCCCTTCGTATTTCGCTCCTCGGTGGGGACTTAAATGGGTTTTAAAAAAAGTAGTACTAAAATTAATCTATGACACTATTACAGAAACACATTTCAGTAGTAGATACTTTTGTAAAAATAAGCCTTTTTTACTTTAACATAACTTGTGCAGAACAAACTAAACCCACTTAATCAGATTCGTACAGTAATTAAATTGAAAAGTTAGAATTTCGGCCACCACGGGCGAACGAGCTGTCGTGTCGGGTCCAAATTTTACACTTCAAATTGAATATAACATTTACAGTTGGTTCAAAACTAAAAACGATTTTCACAATTCGTATATTAAAGTTTGAAATGAATTTGCTCTGTGAATAAATATTTGCCATGTGGAACAGTAATTGCAGTTGTTAATTTGAGATGTGATAATGTTCAAATATGAATATTTAGAGCTGTGGTTTATTTTATACGAGTTTTTCTCCTTATAACGTCTGGACATCTTGAAAGAATGAATTATTATTTAATGCACACAGTAACAGAAAAAGAAAGTTAATACAAAAATAAATGTTACTAAACAGAAAGTACAAAAAGCGGCCGCTTTTCCGAGAGATGAAAGGCAAAGTGACCACGGCTAGAACTATTCTAAATGCCTGCTTATGTTTATACTACATATACTTACCCGGTTACTTAAATACTTAAAACTAAATATAAAATGAGTACAACTACACATTATCATATACTGATATACTTATCATATACTTACTGAAAATTATTAATACAATACCGCTTTGACGAGTACTTCGAAGCAATGTCAACTTACTTCAATTCTTTGAAAAATGACGTCCACAATCGTTATTTTGCCACTGTCTGAGAATTTTAATCATTAAAATAAAGAATAGCGAAGTCCTAAACAGAAAAACCCTTTGCAGGTTGTAGTACGTCAGAGCCTCGTCTGTTGATCAGCAGGGCAATCGCGCTAAAAAAGTGGATTGAATCGCAATTGAAACGTAGCTGGGGGGCTACCACCTAAGCGAAGCTGGGTAAACGAATGGAACGTTGTCGATTGCTTCTTTATAAGGAGACCTTGATTAACGATATGAACCAAACACAGCAATGTACATCATTCCATTCGTTCAATCAGCATCAGCTTCGCTTAGGTGGTAACCGCTACTGCTAGCGGTGCATTCTACTGCAGGGCACCTGCGTGAGGATGTCGGTTTTGGAGCACTAAGATGTCGTGATATGACCCCTCACACCCCGCATCGGATGTCAGTATATTATCTGCGCTGTGCAGATTACGGTGACAGGTAGTGACATAAGTATATGTCGTATGTTGGTTGACAAGGATGTTTTGACATAAGGAGAGTTAAACGCCCTGATAGTACATTATCTTGCGCTATGCAGATGACAGTGACAGGTATCATATAAGTTTCGATCGTATATCGGTTGTTGCCAAATGGAATAGATGTTTTGACATAAAGAGAGTTTGAAGCCCCGATGAAGTAATGTATGCTGGAAAAGGCATCTGACCGTATCGTACAATACGTCATACTTTGTTTGTACTTTAATATTTAAGGGTTCTATAGTGACAGAACCATTCCCTAGTAAAATCAAATTTTATTTTATGCTGCTTATGAAATGAAAAAAAAAAATGTAAACCTTTATGGAATCATTTATTAGATTACGTACTTCATACATTATAATTAATTTATATTTTTGTACAAAAATTGAATTTATATAAATCTCACACAAAGTTATATCCTATTTGCCATTTACATAATTTTTATTTATGGATAAGATTTTGGTACTGATAAAAATATATCTATAAAGTATGACTGGTGATATTAATTTGTAAAAATATATTTTGGCACTGCTAGATACCGTGTTTCAATCTTGAGCCAGCCAGATATCTGAAGTGCAGTCTCCACCAGGGTATCTGTCGATAAACAGCACAATTATAGGAAAAACCCAAATAAAATAAAACCTATAATATCATTCCAAAGTTGGATTAAAAAATTTAAGGAACTGCTAGAAAATGGCCTCCTCAAGTATTAACTTTGAGGAATAGTTAGCTAACCATTCAAAGTAAATTTCCAGGAAACGTCAGGTTATGGAGTTTTCCTTATTTAGCTACTATGGTGCTACGCAATGTACAGCGAAACGGCATGAGGCGCGCCGTACAGAAATGCGATGTTCAATGCTGGTTTTTGTGTTTTGCGCTGTTCTTGTATAGTGGAAATAATAAACAAAACAAAACATGTTCAGTTTTTTTAAGGTATTCTTACACTTTGTGTAATAAGATAATCAAAATTTGACCAACCTCATTTCATGTGGCAAAACGGGGCCATCTGGTTCTTCTCCGAAATGGACCAAGAAGTTTTCATCCAACTTCATGCCTCCATTTTCAGTGTCCACGTCAAGTTTCACCATCCATCCGCCCTGCAAAACAACAACTGTTACAACAAAACACTAAGAAACTGCAAAGAATATAGGAAAGAAAAGTCAAAGATTTTTGTTACAAATGCTTTGATGTCGCTGATGGTAAAAATATTTATGACTGTGTTTAGCGAAAGGTACAAACATTCAGGGTTGTTAATAAGAGCGCCTTACTATAGCTCATCAAAATAATTGTGAGCCTTAACGACTATACCTTTATCCCGTGTGGTGATCGGTTGAGAATAACACCACCCCATCTCTTTCCGTGGGTGTCGTAGGAGGCGACTAAGGAAACATAAATGAGACCTGCCTCCTAGTAATCCATCCCAGGCAACGACACTTCATTTTTTTTTCTGAATCTGAGGTGTCGTCCTATGGTCTCATGCGGTGTGGTAGAAAAGGGCCAAAGGGCCGTCTGGTTCGCGACCACCCTCCTACCGAAGTCCGACGCCAAAAAGCTTGCTGTGTTCCGTCGGTGCGTGGGAGTACCAGTACCTTTATGGGCATTTTCTGGGTTAACTCGCTCCATCGTCGACCTCATCTTTGACCTTATGGTCAAGATTGGGGTCAAGAGTTAACCCATCTTATAATAAAAAAATAAAAAAAATGTTGTATTTTTCCATTTTGACAGCCACATATTTTCATCTTCTGAATGTATTACAATACAAAGGGGTGACTTTGAATTAGCGAAACTTTAGAGGTGATTCTCCCATTAGAACTGAACTACCTTCCTGAGGAATGAATAAAAAAATAATAAAGAATATAAAATGCCGCACATTTTTTTATTGTGTTGTATTTTAAACTTATTTTTTTAGATCAATTCTGAACTAAACTCTATATTACGAGCTATTAACTTATATTTCATCATCACTTTAAAATATTTCGACTTGTTTCTTATTGTATCCGTACTGCAGGTAGTGCGAGCCACAGTTTGAATATTTTATTTGGCAACCCATGTAAATAAACTCTACATCAATTTGTATCACACAAATCCGGTACCTTTATGAATAATTCAGCTGACTCAGGTGACATAGACTCGTAGATTGTAGCAGATACGCATTAGTTGGGGGTAAACAAAGAAAAATGCATAAATAAATGTGGGACGAAGGTTTGATGTAAAGGGATAAGTACTGTTTATTGGGGTCTACTTGGAACCCACGTCAGAAGCCCCTAATAAAATCCTGTGTGTACGACGGGAAACATCAGGTACGGGAATATCTAGTGGGACACTAACACTATCAAACAACGCAGAAATGCCTCATACGTACTTAAAGTTTTATCCACAGTTTTCTTTTGCCAGTTTTTTCCCAAAGGAATGAAATAATAAGCAAAATTTAGGAGTCTTCCTGCAAAATATACAGCTTCCCCTAATAATACCATTTTCTTTTTTTTTCATATCTTTATGCTAATATTTCAGATTTGTACTTTATCCAATGGTAAACTGTGATTTAATTTAGCTGCTAGCATAAAATCATTAAATAATCAATGTATAAACAATGATAAACATGCCTTTATCTACTAGACTCATTGAACATAAAGCCATACCAGTTGTTGGATAGAGAAAACGTTGAGAGCATATTGGCAATGACAACTTTTGCAATATTGCACTTGAAACAAACTGCGTCAGAAAAGGACAGAGCTACATAATCATGTCTCATTTCTATATTACGAATGGAGTAAGTAAATAATACTGTACTTTATACTTCTATGACGTTGACTTGTGACTTTATAAAAGGAGCCTAATAATAAATACGTAAAATTGGAGGTCTTGATTCACTTTGATTCATCTTTGATTCAACGCTCAGCCCAAACCCTTGGACATAAGATGCTAAAATTTGGAACAAATAAAATAAATGAGGAATGGTTTTACGAAATTTCCACGGGAATGAAGTCTCAGGTATCCTCTAGTATAGTATTATCTGGGTAGCTCAGTAATATAGGCTATATAACACTATCGATGAGTATCTTTTGATCGAGTCGGGCGTGTAAAGGAAATCCCACGAGGCATACATACATGGAACTTTGTCATTATTGATGCAGTCTGTGTTTATAGCTAGACAGTGCTCCTATTTCATGTAATTACAGAGCACGACCCGTATAAATAATTCAATTTGTTATATCTGACCACAATAAACACAAAACCACAATGTCAGCACATGTCAATCCATCCTATACGAGACCTAAACCAATCGCAGTATGAAAATCATCTTTACAAGAAATTAGCAAAGTACGGGAAAAAGAATTTGATATTTCCATTGCAACGAAACAAGATGAAGCAGTGATGGTAGATACCGACCCTCACCTAGATGACGTTTTGGATTGTAAGTATTTTTTGTTTTTGTTTATCATTTTAAAAAGCGCTAAATCAATTTCGATAAAATTTATATGGGACCACTTCGGAAGTATACTTTTTTTAACAAAAACATTTGGAAATCGGCCAACAATTGGCGGAGTTATCGCGTAACAAACATACAAAAAAACTATAAAACATACAGTCGAGTTGAGAGCGTCCTCCTTCTTCGAAGTCGGTTGAAAACTAGACTAGACTTTGCAAGCTCACTAAAATGTGCTTGCCTTTAAACAAAACAACTCAGTACAGGTTTCATAAAGTGTAGAAACTCAGCATTTCTCCCTAAAGAGGTGTATTTTACTGTGGATAGTAAACATTTCTGCGAGTGGCAGCAATAAAACGTATGCTGAAATATTCCGAAATGGTTTCTGAGTTTATAAAGCATTATGTGAAAACATTTTATGTGACTACAGTTTGATTTCGTGGCATTCCTTACCTATGCCTTTACATAAAACTTTAATAAAAAGGAAAGATTTGTATTTTTGTATGTAACGAATAAACTCAAAAATACTGGCCCAATACTTTCAACAATACTTTCTTCATTAGAATGCTACATTATTCCTGAGTAACATAGGCTACATAATTTTCCCAGATTCCCACGGGAACGAAGTCCCGGACGGGAAGCTAGTTTAATATAATTTTATTTATGTAAAAAAAATTAAGGCTTTTGTCGTGAACTTAGCATGACAGGTTGCTGCACCGATTGTTTTTTTTTCTACATTATATAGTTGTTGAATGAATAATAATGATAGTGTATTGTGTAGTAAACTAGCTTAAAACAAATACCTAACAAAAGAATTCAAGTGATACAGTGTATCTGCTCCGTTTGGTCGGTGTCGATAAAGATTGCCGGAGTAGTGTTTCTCGCCACCATAGTTCTCCGTAAACAAAACACTTATCGGTTTACGGAGAACGAGAGGACCTAATAAGAAGAAATCCATTGAAGACATCCCTGTATGGAATAGATTTTTTTGACTTTCCCGAAAGCGACAATTTAATTTAAAAAAAACTAGAAGGTATTCATTTCGACCGCATTTTTTGTAAAATGAGTAGGTAATTTTAGTTTACATGATTTTGAAATATATGAATGAACTTTCTCCAAAAAACATAACAAACTGGATGTAATTCTGTCGTGTTTTATGACATCGTTATCATTGCCTACGAGCAGCGTGTTACAGGTGTTAAAACATACCATAACATTACGTTGATTAAGAGCAAAACAGCTCAATCAAACAGCTGTCAGTGTGTGGCTTTTGGTTCTTTGTAATTATATACAAAATTTTAAAATAAGTACTGTTATATTTACCACCTTTCCGTATTTTTTGGCTTTTCCATTCTTAGTATTACCGTTTATGAAATCCCGGTCGTTCTGTGGCTACACATATAGATATTTAAGAATCTATCAATCTAGCAACATACTATATCTTTTGAAGTTCTGTTATAAGTGTTAGATTTTCTGTTTAATTCAAATATTAATTTATATATCTAGTATTAATTATTTCATCATTTCTTTATTTTGTATAATTTAAACAGTACGTGTAATCAAGAAGTGACTAGTTTCATTATTTCCGTTTTATCAACTGTCAAATAGAAAAGAGGGAGAGGGGTGACGGTTATAATAGTATGACAGGCATTATTCAGGGCAGTTGTCGTGTGAATTTTGAAGTGTTAATAAATCCAGTGAATCTTAGTCCGAGTTTTATTGGAGAATCCTTATATCTCAGAAGCGGGATTCTATCTGCGTCCCACGTAAGTGAAGCTGCATTGGCCGTGTTTTAAAAGGTGAGCGTTTGTTTTATTCTTCTGGATGCTTGAAATAAGTGTAGAATCAGAACCGCCGTTGATGAATTTCAAAATCTAATGCGTTTTAGTAGACAGTACTCATTTTAATAACGAGATTGGTCGTATCACTTTCACATTCTTTGTTTTTTTTTTCTTCTACCCTATTTCGCTATTTTTTTTCCGAATTTATTGTAATCTTAAGGAAAAGGACTTTATTAGCTATACTTACCATTTTCAATTGTATTTACGTATCGATGGCGGAAATTAAGTTACATACAAAGTGAAGTCCTCAATAAAAAAAAAAAAATATATGGGGTCTTCCTAAACAGCAATTATGTACTTGTCCTTGTCCAATAGTATTCGTTATCTCCATGTTAAAAGTAGAAATCGGTGACCTAAGTACTGTTCGGAAAATTGGTGCATTCCAGGAACATGGATAACAAAGGCTGTGGTTCACGAGAGCTGTGTACGCCGCCGCGACCGCGGTCTCCGCGCAGCCCACTGCGAGGTAGCGGCCGACGCTCGCAGCGAGACCGGTCGCGTACCCTTACGCGAGACAGTGGCCGACGGTCGCAGCTGGACAGCCACCAAGCTCGGCGCTCACAGCGCCGCACGCAGCAACGGTCGCGCAGCCTTGGGCGCGATAGAACCAGGCCTTCACAACGTCGTTCGCGCAGCCCGGTGCGCGCTAGCAGCCGGCGCCGTGTTCGGCGCTCCCGCAGCCCGCTATCCCGCTGCTCCCGGCGGACGGAACGGCGCTCGCGCAGCCTCGAGCGCGATCGCAGTCGGCGGTCGCAGCGGCGCTCGCGCAGCCGTGAGCGCGATTGCAGTCAGCGGTCGCAGCGGCGCTCGCGCGGGCGCGAGCGTGGCAGCAGGCGCCGCTCGCCTTGCACATGCAGCCAGAACCGTAGCCCGTCCCGCCGCCTTACAGCGAGCAACGGGCATGGCGAGCAACACGAGCGAAGGGTCGAAAAGGAATCAAGCAACTGTGAGTTCCAAAACACTACTAACGTAATACAATCTAATAGTGATAGTATTCTGTCTCAGTTAGTTAACGCGTTGCAAACAGTAAGCAGGGATACGATCAGCAACAAGTTATCCGGGCATAACACACTACCTGAGTTCGATCCATCTCGCAAAGAACAGACTATTAACATGTGGTTACACAAGGTGAACGAATGTGCAGTAATATATAAATGGAACGATCAACAAACTGTTCACTTTGCGTTGCCTAAGTTGAAAGGTTTAGCTCAAAAATGGTACGAAGGCCTAACTACAGTACTTCACACTTGGCAAGAGTGGCAGGACAAACTAAAGCTTGCTTTTCCCGCCGATGAAAATTATGGGCAACTGCTGACGACTATGCTTGCTAAACGTGCTCGTTTTACCGATTCGTTAGAAGAGTATTTTTATGAAAAATCAGTTTTGTTGAATCGCTGTTCCATTGATGGTAAACGAGCCGTTGATTGCATAGTCTTTGGTATCGATGATCGAAGTGTTCGTTTGGGTGCCGAGGCTGCCCGGTTCGAAACACCTGATCAGTTGCTTCCGTACTTGAAAACTGTGAAGAGTAGTCAGGGGAATAACGATCGCAAAAGGGCGCGGAATAATGATGGTAGAACTGATCATACATCAAAAGAAGACGGCAATAAGAACAAAGATCGCGGTACTATTAAATGTTTTAACTGCACGCAAGAAGGGCATTATATGTCAAATTGTCCCAAACCAATTTTGAGGTGCGACACTTGTTCACGCTACGGACATACTAAGGACAAATGCCGTAATGCCTCATCCACTACAGGTACGGATAGTAAGACTACGAAGTCTGTCATGGCTATCGATACAGACAAGAGTGGCTCGTCAAAATACTATAAGCAAGTATTAGTAAATAGTAACCCCTTAGAAAGCTTCATTGTCTTTGGTAGTACGTCGACGATGATCAGTCTAAAGGCAGCAAAAGATTTAGGACTTAAATGGGAAAACAGTGACGACCTACCTTTGTTGAGAGGTTTTGGTGACGCGGTCGTGAAACCCTTAGGTACAGTTGTAGTCGACTTAGAGGTGGAGTGTGCAGGTGCACGGGTACCGGTCCTTGTAGTGCCAGATCAGGTGATGCATGTACCATTGTTAATTGGTCAGACGTTTACGGAACAATCCCATATTATAGTGGAAAAGGATAGTAGTACGTTGAAATTTAAGTCCATAGAGCTTAAGCCAAGGATAAAACTGTTGTGTTCAACCGAGGTCACTGTGAATGGGCTAACCGCTATTCCCGTCCATACAGACACTGTTTTTACGGGAGATGTTTTCGTAGAACACAGTTATAGATTTGAGTTGGGTAAAGAGTATTTTATCATGCAGGGATTGTTTACACTTGTTCATGGCCACGGAGTAGTACTAGCTAAAGGGATATCATCTCAGCCTTTTACTATTAGAACAGGGTCAGTTTTAGTTAGGTGCAGTCAAGCAAAGTTGGATGGATCGAATACAATAAAAGAATCAGCTGAGAATATTTTACTTGTTAAAACGTCAGATCCCCTTGTTCCAATCACTGAGTCCGACGTTATCACGGATGGTACATTGGGCGAGAGTACACTCACGTCTTTGATTAGTTTACTAAATAAGTATAGAACATGTTTTGCTTTTAATTTACAAGAACTGGGGAAGACAGATTTAGTCGAAATGGAAATAAAGCTGAAAGACGACGAACCTGTGGTCTATCGACCGTACAGGCTGCCATTTTCGGAGAAGGAGAAAGTACAGGTCATGATTAAGGAACTTCTTGATTGTGGCATTATACGCCCATCCACGTCAAACTATGCGAGTCCAATTGTCCTCGTTAAAAAGAAAACTGGGGACGTACGTCTGTGCGTGGACTACAGGGCTCTTAATAGGAAAACGGTTAAAGAGAATTTCCCTTTGCCACGCATCGACGACCAGTTAGATGATCTTGCCGGATATACGTTCTATAGTACCCTCGACCTTGCATCAGGGTATTACCAAATACCCATTAAGGAGAGTGATTGTTACAAAACTTCATTTGTAACCCCAGACGGCCAGTTTGAGTTTACGCGTATGCCGTTTGGCCTGGTCAACGCGCCATCGACTTTTATGAGAACTATTAATATGGTACTGAATAACACTAAGAATATATCAGACAATCCCCGCCCTCACAAGGTGGCTACAGCATATATGGATGATATAATCATTCCCTCTAAAACCATAGATGAAGGGCTCGAGAAACTAGAGTGTACATTACAGATGCTTATTAGTGGTAATCTGACTCTTAAGTTGTCCAAATGTTGTTTCTTCAGTAGGAAAGTCGATTACCTAGGTTTTGAGCTTAGCTCCGAAGGTATCCGACCTGGAGCAAGGAAGATTGAAGCTGTTAAGGATTTTCCCGTTCCCACCAATCAACACGGAGTACGCCAGTTTATAGGTTTGTGCAGTTTCTTCAGGAGATTTGTGAAGGGGTTTTCTGTGATTGCCAAACCTTTGACAGTATTGCTTAAAAAGGACTCCGTGTGGGTATGGGGGCCTGAACAGCTTCAAGCTTTCGAAACTCTAAAACAAGAACTTATGCAAAAACCTACATTGGCGTTATATAACCCTAAAGCCGACACTGAGCTCCACACAGATGCATGCAAGCTTGGCGTGGCTGGCGTTCTTATGCAAAAGGACAACGGGGGTAAACTTAAACCTGTGGCATATTATAGCCGACAGACGACCGCTGAAGAGCAACATATGACGGCCTATGAATTGGAGACGTTAGCTCTTATTGCTAGCCTTCAGAGATTTCGCGTGTACCTAATAGGAATTGAGTTTAAGGTTTTCACCGATTGCAACTCTCTGAGAGCCACTATGATGAAACGAGATCTCATACCGCGTGTTGCTAGGTGGTGGATCGCGATGCAAGAATTTAGCTTCACAATTGAGTATCGGCCCGGTAAGATGATGGCGTATGTGGATGCGCTAAGTAGGAATCCACCATCTACCAACGACGCAGATAATACTGGAACAGTTATGAACGTTACTGAAGCAAACTGGCTACAAACTGTTCAAAAGGCTGATACGGAAATACAACGTAAAATTTCCATTTTGAATGACCCTGAGTCTGAGGATGTCATTGATGTTAAAACCAATTTCATTGTTAAAAACGGCATGCTGTACAGAAAAACTGAACAAGGTGATAAGTGGGTAGTCCCAAAGGGGGTAAGGTTTCAGGTCATGAAGCAATGTCACGACGACATTGGGCATTTCGCTTTCGAAAAAACCCTAGGAAAATTAAGGGAAGACTATTGGTTCCCCAAAATGCGACGGTTCGCAAAAAAGTATGTCGAATCGTGCCTTGAATGCGCATACTCAAAGTCGTCGAGAAACAAAAGACCACCTTTGCATCCAATTCCCAAAGGCAATGCCCCTTTTGATACGCTACACGTGGACCATGTAGGCCCGTTTATAAAAAGCACAAAAGGGAATACCCACTTGCTCGTAATTATTGACGCATATTCTAAATTTATTATTCTGAAGCCAGTGCGAAACACTAAAACTTCTGTAGTAATAGATAAACTACGGGAGTATTTCAGTATTTTTGGGATAACAAAAAGATTGATATCGGACAGAGGGTCTTGCTTTACTAGCAATAAATTTAAGGACTACATGAATCAGTTAGGTATTAGGCATGTGCTGAACGCTGTAGCGACTCCGCGCGCCAACGGTCAGGTGGAGCGCTACAATCGCACCTTATTAGAAGCACTAACAGCTAAATGCGCCACAGGGGACGAAAAGAAATGGGATGCTTATGTGCCGGATGTCCAACTTGGCCTTAACACCACATTGAACAAAGGTATAGGGAAGACCCCGGCACAAGCGTTATTCGGCACTAATTTGGTGGGTGTTACAGAAGGCAAAATTAAGTTATATTTACAGGACGAATTTGACAGTAACAAGGTATCTATTGAATCGATTCGTGAAGAAATTAACCAATATATTTCGAGTTACCAAGAGAAGCAGAAAGCTTATTATGATAAGAATGCCGCTGAGCCCAAGAAATACTCCATCGGTGACCTTGTAAGTGTTGATCGCGAGATTCCCTCCACAGGCCAGAGTAAAAAGTTAACACCGCGTTTCCAGGGACCGTACAGGGTAACGCAAGTCCTTGATAATGACAGGTACCAAATCGAGGATACCCCAATTACGAAGAAGAACAATCGTAGTTACTCAGCTGTAGTAGCTTCGGATAAATTAAAACCCTGGCTGCATTTTCAAAGATCAGATTCCTTATCTTCCGTTGAAGACGACGAGTAGCTATGCTTTTCTTTAGGTTATAAATAACATTAAATTCATTATTTTCTGAGACAGATTACTAGTTTTGATGTATTACTGTTGTTTATTCTTGTTAATTGTCGGAAATAGAGATTTTCTGAGGTGTATTATTATAAATAATTATATAGAACAGATTTATTCATAATATGAATGTATGTGTATTAAAGTGATTTTAACGTAGATGAGACTTGATCCGCTATGTGATTTTGTATGTAATTTTGGTAGGTGTTGCCTATATCATGCTTGAACGGTACCAAGATAGATGAGGCTTGGCCCGTTGAATTTGTTGAAGAGAAATTATCCTGTGAAGTACATGGGAGTTGGCTAGATGAGACCTACACCGTGCTTGAACGGTTCCAAGATAGACGAGGCTTGGCCCGTTGAGTTTCATTTGAGTCTTATATATAACTTGTGTACTAAATGGGAGTAGGGTAGATGAGACCTACACCATGCTCTAACGGTTCCAAGATAGATGAGGCTTGGCCCGTTATTTATGAATAATATATGTTAATATTCTTAAGCGAATACGAATGTTTAAGTTAATAATTACTCTGGTTACATTTTTGTAAATAGTTTCAATACTCGTAGAACTGCAATAGAACCAATCAAAAGAACCGTTATTATTATGTATGAATTTAAATAGTTAATGAGTGTTTCTAGATTATGAGTTTAAAAGGTCTAAAATACCTCATATAGTATGGTGTTGTTATTTTAGTTGTAAACTTGTTGAATAGGTCCCTAACATTCCAATGTTATGCTATGTTATGATTCATCCTTTTATATTCTTTCTCTGTTTTAACTGTTTAATTGCTACACGGGGACGTGTAAATGTAATAACGGATGGCCGAATGTTAGATTTTCTGTTTAATTCAAATATTAATTTATATATCTAGTATTAATTATTTCATCATTTCTTTATTTTGTATAATTTAAACAGTACGTGTAATCAAGAAGTGACTAGTTTCATTATTTCCGTTTTATCAACTGTCAAATAGAAAAGAGGGAGAGGGGTGACGGTTATAATAGTATGACAGGCATTATTCAGGGCAGTTGTCGTGTGAATTTTGAAGTGTTAATAAATCCAGTGAATCTTAGTCCGAGTTTTATTGGAGAATCCTTATATAAGCTCGCTGTTAAATCAATACATCGTTTTCTACAAAAAAAAGTGTTCAACATTATACACGAGGTCTTTCATTAAGAAATTTAATTAGTCAATTTGTTCGTCGTTTCACTGCCTATTTTAGTATAATTTCTTAGTTAAGTACTGAACTCACTTTATATTCACATTTACTTTTAATTTTCTTTCTCGTTAACTTCGAAAATTGTCTCTTTAAGAAATATGCTTTGGAAGACTGTTAATTTGTTTTATTTTTTAATTTGTTTAAGACATTTACTAAATTGTACATTTTTATGAGGTGCAAATAATGTATGAAAGTGAGACCTGACAAAGATTCGTCATCTTATGTAAACTTCAATACAATCTCATTGATTGTTCTTTTTGCATAATAAAGAGTATTTGGAGATATAAGAAGAGAAAAGGGCACCCTAAAAAAAGTTAGAGATAGATAACTATAACAAGTTGAATTATTCAAAGACTTACTTTTTCTGCCATCTTGGTGTAAAACTGTTTGTCCCAAGGCGAATAAAGTGATGAAGACACGTAAAGGCGTTTTCCATCCAAAGACAGTTGCAGCATTTGTGGACTGCCGTGCAATCTTTTTCCTTTTATTACAACTGGCTTGTAAGGACCCTATGTAAAATCAAATAATTCTTTTTACATCATATTTTGCTTCCATGCTGGACTGACAGTGTAAGAAAAACTTAGAATGTGTCAGCTATCTACTCTTCCACGGTATACAGTAAAAGTCTAAGAGGGATGAGAGGTTTTTGCTGTATAATGGGTTAAAGGCTGACCACCTCTCACCATTATGCAACTTCTTCCATCTGATAACTCTCACAATTTGTGTCAAACGTGGCATCTAGTGGTTCTTAAACCACTAATGTCCTGCCTATCCCGTAAGGGATTATGGGAGTGAACGTGTGTATGTGTATGTTTTGCAATGTCGTTGTCGAAGTCGTCAACTCATACGTTCCCAATAAGAGACATGAGCCTATCTTGAAAGTGAAGGAGGTGTAGGCTATAGTTCACCTTGATGGCCGAATGAGGGTTAGTGGACTGTAAGCCTTTTGAAAATTTCATTTTGCGTAAACAAAAACTGAATGAATAAATATCATGAAACTTATGACAAGATTATGCAACAGTGAATTTGAATTAAATGACCTTCAATGTGAGATGAACATGAAAATGCAAACAAAAGTGATAAACCTACGTTTATCGCATAACAATAGATAGCGTAATCACTAACGAACTTTAAACAGCAACAAACAATAAAATATGGAAAGCAATTTAGCAAACAACAAAAGCGGTGAAGTGAAATTAAAAGAATGACACAGCACTACCGTAATTGTGTGGAGTCATGAAGCATTAATTTGAAAGGGTGGTGAAAGAGGGTGGGAGTACATACCTTCGACTCTTTGTCCTCTACAACCTCAAGGTCATTGTCTATTATTTGTCCTCCCAATTGGACTTGGCCTACTAGTCTCGGATGAGCTGGGTCAGTAATGTCATATTGTCGCACATCTCCGTGAAGCCAGCAAGAAAAGTACAAATATTTGTCGTCCAAGGACAGCAAGATGTCAGACATTAAACCTAGAGGAAAAAGTTAATAGAACTGTCATATTTCTGACAGAGGAAAGGATTGAGGACAAAGCCTCAGATTTATGAGACGCTCGTTGAGAACTAAATTAAACTCCTGGCAACAATTTCAATCTAATTGAATTTGGACTGGGAATAATTAGACTGTTAATTCTCTCGGCTCGAATAGTGATTAAGCTATAATTGAATTATATTGGCAGAGAATAATTTGCTGTCAGTAATTTGAAGCTGGACAGGATATTTTCTAGCCGAATATTAATAAAATATCGGGCCTCTCTCATGATGAAATTCGAAATTATCTTCTGCTCTGTTTACTGACATAAACATTTTCGGAATTTGAAGTGGAAATATTAATTTGAAAAGTTTAAATGCTTTGTCTGGTCTTGAACATTTTTCTGTGTTTATAAAGCAACAACATGAAAGAACTCATTTTTTTCATAAACTGTGTGAAAAGAGCATTTATTTCATTTTAAATATTCAAAAACAGAAACAGATAAAAGTCGCTGGCAGTTCGAGAAATAAAAGGGCACAAAAACAAAGAAAAACTAAAAGTAATAAAGTATTCTGACCAAAAGTTAATGCTGGGATAAATAAAGAAAACAAGAGGAGTAAAAGTTACCGTTAAGCTCGGATTGAACACCATCCTTGGAAACTTTTTTTGCGGGTATATCGATGACTTTATCGGCTTTCCATGTTCCGTCCGTTGTTTTGTAAAATCTGTCGGAATTGGAAGAAGATTTAAATGTTATACAGAGTTTTTATTTGAAAAATAACGATCACCTTTTATTTTTGAAAAAACAAGTATCTTCTAGATTCTGGTTTGGCCAAGATGCGTATCTCTTCTTCTCTTCTTACCAGCCCATATACGTCCCCACCGTCCATTTACGGGCCTCCCTTCGAAACACGAAGGGGATTTAGGCCATAGTCCACCACGCTGGCCCAATGCGGGTTGGTGGACCGCTCGACTTTGGAAAATGAATTTTCTAGGACGGGCGGGTTTCATCACGATGTTTTCCTTCACCGTTGAGCAAGTGATAATTAGAAATCCGTACAAAAATCCGAAAAGACGAATTTAGTGGTACAGGCCCGCACCAGAATTTGGATACGTACCTATCTTTTTATATAAAAATAATTTAAAAGATTGCGATTCATTTACATTTCAATGCTATGTTATTTTTATAAGTGTCAGGAACATGACGAAGATGGCATTCCATGAAACCCTCAATAAGTATGATTTCATTACAAAAAATTGTAAATGGTGTAAGTATTTCTGAAATACATTTTCTGGAAATCAAATAAGACAAGTCTACTGTACAATAGACTGACGAGCTAAAGCTAGGTAAACCTCTACAAATCTGGTACCTGAAAATGTTAGCCTCGACAGCGCACCCGACAAATCCTTGGGAAGCCTTAGGGTTGTGTAGAAATCTGACTTCGAGAGGTGCATACCCCTCGTCCCCCAAATCGATGACTTGCTGCAGCTCCCGTGTTGACCATTTGTAAAAGTTCAGTGAGGTTCCGTACCGGTTGGGATTTGCGATGTCATCTGGATGGAAACCGCTGGAAAAGATTTATTATTTACCAACCGTTTTTCTGCTAATATGAGACTTTTTTTAAAAATAAACTCTGCACAGTCGAAGGCCTACTCTAAGGTTTTCCTTTGTCTTGTGGGTCCCTTGGAAAAAACAGAAACAAACACTGTTTGCTTTATTACACAAATATTTGCCCCGACTGGGAATTGAACCCAGGACCCGTCGAACCACTCGACCAAACCGGCTGTCAATGGGCTATGTATGACATTTTAAAAATATTTTTAATTTCGTTTAATTTTTATTTAAAATAAAGGAATAAGGTCCCATCTCTTAAATAAAAATATTTTTAAAAATTCTTTTGAAATAAAAATACAATAATTAAAAGATTCTCAGTAAGGTAAACTAATCCTGAGTACGGCATTGTGCAATCGTATTTCTTTGCCAAGCTGTCATGTCAATTAAGAAAAAAAAAACTATTTCATTTTGTATTTCGTTGTTTATTTCCGAGTTTGATTGGATGTTACTTCAGGCAAGTTGGTAGAATCAGCTCTAACGAACTGAGCGGTATCCAAAGTGTCAGAATCCAGTGTATTGCGAAAGTTCGAAAGTCCAGGAAGCAAAGCAAAGTCGTCAGTAAATATCAATCCAAATAATCAAACCCACGAAACAGAAGGTAACGGTAGAGGGTAGCAAAGCCGTCGTCAGTAAATATCCAAATAATCAAAACCACGAAACAGAAACAAACTCAACCACCAACAATTTAAAAACACGACGGTTAGGTTATGAGTCAACGTCTTTTTTTTTACTTTGGCAAAGGAATTAAGCCGTAGAAAGGAAGTAAGCAAGAAATCGTAGCCAAAATTTAAAAAATTAATTAATTTTTTTCCATGATCAAAATTATTTGATATATTTTTTATTTGAATATGGGACCATAAACCTGCTTAAAAAAATCAAATTATTTTAAAAATCTTGCACATAGCCCATTAAAATGAAGAAGATGTATATGCTTTATCCCTCTTAGAAAAAAAAATACAGGCGTAAGGGACAGTTTAGCAAACACTTAAGTTGTAAAATCTACTTATAAATATTTATATATATATTTTTAAATATTTATAAATATTTCTTAATATTTATTTTTCATATGATCAGCTACAAGATTTTTCTCTTTCCAGAAACGTCAAGATAAGGAGTTTTCGTTATCTAAGTTGGCGTTGGCGCCACTCGCCGCACCGTTATCAGTATGCAATAAACATTGCTAATTTCGTATTTTACGCTGTTATAACTTTTTTTACTGCAAAATCTAGTGTATTCGAAATAATAATAATTTATTATAAGCAGAAAATATAAAAATGTTCCTGAGGGAAATTCCGACGGCAAAATCATTTAGAGTGATCTGAATTTAGAGTTTTAGTTTTTGCTTAGTTCTCTCTTACACCAACATAGCAAATTAACAAATAAATTACTTAGTTCAATTTATTTGTTTTTGTGCTATTACTCTTACTTTCGTCCCAAAATTGAAGTATTCTATTTATATTCTATTGACATGAACTTTTTAGCTAACATATAATGTCTCTTACAATAGATAAAATTAGAGTATCTTATCAACTAATAATAAAAAATATACTATATAAGATATTACGTATACATAAGACAATATTCAGTTAAGTTAATTAAAAAAAAAGTGACAATAGGAAAGTGGCTGAGCTCGTGCTGTAACCAGCAGCTCGAGTACGATGGTGATAGGACGCGTAATGGGCCGCGGTCCTATGTCAAAATGTCAACATTTACAACTCCAGAGGGCGAGCAAGCCTTTGCGCGGAGCCCTCGCATAATCAAAATGAAGTTTGATCTTCAGCCGAGTGGCGTGCCGCGCGAGTTTGTCGCCACGTGCTCGAGCTACAACACGGCACGCGCTGATTTTCAGCCATTTCCTTGTCTCTGTCGCCGGAAAGATATGAGGTGGTGATATTCACAACCAGTCGCAAGATGGTAAGAAAGATACGGGGTAGTGCAACTCCAAACCGGTAGCCAGATGGCATGAAAGATGAATGGTGGTAATATACTCTACCGGTCACTAAACGTTCACAAACAGGTCACAAAGGAGCCCTCAAAAACATCTTTCGTTTTTGCTTCGTTTACATTGATGACCTATTGTATCATCCACATAATTATATGATCGTAAAGTTCAGTTTTTCTTTTATTTTTGACCTAAACTACTGAACCGATTTCGATAAAAAATTTATGGGACCAATCTGGAAGTAGATGCTTCCGTAGTACAAAAAAAATTGAAATCGGTCTACAAATGATCGAATTTTGAGGTAACAGACATAAAAAAAATCACCCGAATTGAGAACCTCCTCCTTTTTTTTTAAATTGGTTAAAAAATATAATAAATAATTTAAAGAAAACTTACGTCTTGAAATACTTAGGCGTGCCCCATTCGGTAGAGACCATAACATCGTGGTATGGCTGGTACCAGAAATCATAGCCAAATTTGGCTGTTTTCCCTTTGGTCCAAGTTCCTGTGAAAATCACTTTTTCAAAAAAACTGTATGACAAAGAAATCGCACAAAAATTTGCTGCAATGTGGGGCTAATTGGAGTCGAAGTGGTGGTCATGGTCGAATTCTTAATAATAGAAAATTTGCTTTCCGCCCGGGACTTCGTTTTCATGGGAATCCGGGAAAATTTGCCGCCTATGTCTTAACTACATTACTGCAAGTTTCATTAAAATAGGTCCAGCCTTTTCGGAATCCATAAAGAACATACATCCACACATTGTCTTTTATAGATTTATTAGTCTGTCTTCAAAGTACATATTCATTTTTTTTACAATGTTCATATTCTTACAATCGGAAAACTCTAAACATCCTTTACTTATATCCTTTGTTAAAAAAAACATAAAAAAGAAGGTACAAAAGGTAATGTTACGATCAAACGTGAAATTTTACAGCCGGTTCTTTTCAAGTTAGCGTAACCTTATCAGGAAAAAGCCGTCTACAGAATGTGCTCAGCCTTGCTTACAATCAAACGCTGTTCTATCAGGCAGTGTATATTGAAAAATATATTTTCCCTACGCGTGCCTCACCTGTCACTTTCAAAGACTTCGCATCGATGAGCACAAAATCTCCTTTGCCGTTTTCGTCCTTATCGCCCATAGTTGATATCATGATTTCGCCGGTTGCCAAGCAGTGAGCGGTGTGAGGGAAACTGCAGTTGAATGACCTCATCTCCGACCCGTCGATTACCTGGTAATGATATTTTCGTCGCAATGAACCCTCGATAAGGGAGAGCCGTTTGGACCTCACTCGCAGCGTTTTTCTGCTAAATAGAGAAACTTTAGCTGCGAGTTAGATTATATAGAGCCCCTGTCTTTGAAAAGTTTTGGGATTATCGCTTCTTATAATAATTTGGTTAGTAGGTGCTACTTTTTGATAACTTTTGGAAATGTCTGACCTTCTCAATTGTTACAGTTCACAACTTTGTTATACAAAGACATTAAGTTCAGACTACGACTATGTTGAGTCAAATATCCCGCCAAGCTTAGCAATTCTGTCCAGCGAGAACTTGTTCAATTTAGGAACAAAGTAATCTAAAGAAAGAAATCGCAGTCATGCAACTGCACCTAACTCAGAAACCGATTTTTCACACACGACCCACGACGCGGTAACGAGTTGAGAAACTATCGGAATGTTCCTAGTTTGGTGACAGATTTGGGATGAGTTCGACTCCGTTCGAAGTCCCGGATTCACGCCAGATTCACTTCCCAACTATGTGCTGCTTCCAAGTTATTAAGGCGAAGTTACGCGGTTTAATGAAGACCTAGTTGTCCGTATTTAGGTAAATTTAATTTTAGAATACTGTAAAAATCCATGATAGAAGTCAAAGAAATCAGATAAAAAACGTGTTGAAAATAATCATTCTCGAAAACTGAGTCAAGACTTATTCAATTCAAATCAAAATACTCGTGATAAATGAATTATATTGAAGGAAATTCAAATACGCAGCGTATTTCTTTAAAAGATTTATGACGATTGCTTCTTTTTTATAAAAGTAAAAAACCTTTGGACCCAATATTTGACATCCGTGTACAGAATTTTCAACGAATTTCCTAATTTGTATTACAGAAGCATTTCATTTTAATTTGGAAACTATGTAAATTCTTGATCGTTTAAAGTTCTGGCGTCTCAATAACAAACTTATAGGTTCGAGGGGTGTCGCGGGTGAATTTCTGCATAAAAAGCGACGAATTAAAAAACTTTCCTGAAGCGCTGACATAAAAATTCAGTTTTATGAGTTCGTACAAACAAGATCCAGGAGACTGATTCTGCTATTTCACGTAACCTGGTTCTATTTTCTAAGAGTTACGATCCAAAAAAGTAACTATTTTGACTTCGACTAATGCTGATGCCAGAGTTTTTAATTAGACTGGATATAGATATTGTAATTTTGAGGGGATAATAGTGAAAATTTGATTTATTTAGAACCACATGCAGCATTTTGACCTGGTTGCTTTAAAAGTATTTTTATAGTCATGCAACCGCTTCGTCCTTTATTTTTAAGTTCCCTTTTATAAGGAAATATCATACAAAATAGTTTGTTTATGACAATTGGACGTAGAGGAGGCCTTTTGCCAGCAGTGGGATCAACCAAGCTAACAAATAAAAAGTTAGTTATTGTAAAATGATTATTTTTACCTCAGGCGTAAAAGACATACTGTTTTATTAGTAGAATACCTCCTAGTACGAGTTTTGGAACCCTCACGTCTAACTTTGTAACCACGGAACTACATTTTTAATGACCTCAGCAAATTGTTTCGTCCATGAATCTTCTAGAAATATGTTAGGCAAATTTAAAAGTAGGGTGGAAATAAGTTACAAGTATTTTATATTGGAGTTTTATAATGCTTCTTTAAAATTAAAGTTTGATATACTTTCTATAATGGGTTTTATTATGAGTGGTTTCCGTTTGAACTTGTTCGTAGGTAAATGGAAGTTTGTTTACATTTACTAACGGTAAAAGCACTGGATATATTATTTTAATTTTATGTTTAATGATGGAGTGGTTTAATGAATACTCCGTTCTACTGTCCCGTACTATTAAATATTATTAACTACTTACTTGGTTTTAAAACTAAAACCGTTACCATTATTTTCACTTTAAAATCTTAAAAGCACCACTTTTTTGTCTTCCTAAACAAAAACTTTGTTAATTATGATGAGAAAATCAGACTCCCCAAATATAAACTTTCATTGTAAGACTGTAGCACAGAAAATGTACAAGATATTGGGGCAACCCATCTAGTGGTAACGCAAATTTTCAAACCCCCCTCTAGTAAATATGACATCATTTCCATTAATGAAATATAAAAGGAAATTAAAAATAAACGTAAAAATAAAACTTTCTATTAAGAAATATATTAATTTTTATAAAAAATTATTTTTTTCACTTTGTTATATGTTATAACCTACCTACATGGTTGTTTTCATATTTTTTTTAGTTTGAAAAAATACTATGGTCATCTGAATTTGTTTATAAACAACTAGCTTTCCGCCCGCGGCTCCGCCCGCGTCCTAATTTTTTTTTAAGTAAAAAGTATCCTATAAACCTCACGGAACCCGAGACCTTTCCAACGAATGCAAAACCGTGGAAATCGGTTCGTGCGTTCTGGAGTTATAGCGTCAGGAAGGAAAACCCGACTTATTTTTATATAGTAGATTATTATGTTTATAAACAATTAAATTATGAAATAAAACTCATAACCTAATTTTTTATATTAGTTGCTTACCCTTTATTTATTTTCCCTATTTTTGTTCAATTAGTAAGTACTTTTCGTACCTTCCAAGATGACGTACATTTTAAGTTAGTCCCCCTGCCCCGTACGTCATTCGCTCATCATCCGCAAATCCCCCCCCCCCTTATTTCAAAGGTCCTCAGTTATAATTACGCGATGTACAATATACCTTATGCAACTTCGGTTTCCTTGGGTCAGTTCCAACGTCAATGCAGAATACGTTGCAAGAATGCAGTGAAGGCAAGATGAGGAGGTCTCTCTTCAGGGTCGGGTCGTCATGGCAACTGGAGCAGACGTTCCATCCGCTGTGGTGGATCTCGTCTCCTACGCTACCCACGTGAGTTCGATGGATCACCTGTGTAAAAAAAATATGTGTTTCACTCCAACATATCGCCAATACATCAAGAACTTTTTTTGTTAACAGACTAGAAATCTAAAAAGCCAACGATGTTCTGCTTGATCTAATAGGGAATGTCAGGGTAAGGAATAAATAATTATTGATTCCTGGTGTCTGATATTAATGACTAATAAATCAGGTATTGTTAGTTTTCTTCAAGCGGATAAGGGTTGTATAGATTTCTTGAATACCGTGGCACAGAATGCTAAGTGATGGAAATCTAATTTCTTGTGAATTCGTACAGTCAGCTGAATAGATATAACTGCCGCCAGACCTTGTAAAAATTAAGTTATCTATGAAAAATAATTTTTAAAATTGTGATTAAACTTAAACTGTATTAATGTACAAAATTACATATGAATACCTAAAAAAATTCTTGAAGTAACTTTGTCCTTATTTCATAGAGACTCTTTCATAGAGTCAACTAAGCAGCTGACTGTACATATTATAAGTGTTGAAGAAATTGTGCAAAAAAACTAGTTTAAATCAAACACCATAAATCTTAGTACAAAACGGTCTCTTTGTACAAAATCCAACGCCATTTTTCCTAATCTTGCAGCTACTGACCTCAGACACGGTCCAGCGAAATTTAAAACTATTATCAGGCGTGTTTCATTTGTGACGGCTTTAGCAAATCCTGGTAACAAATCCTCGGCTAGTATATTACCCTGGTTGTTAATTTAGTTCCGAGCTATTGCAATGGCAGAGCACAGAATAATACTTTCTGGGCAAATCTCGAAATCCTGTAGGATTACTGGAACGTTATTGCGTTCTGCCTACATTGCTTCGGACTAAGTGGCGTAAAGGGTAATGAAAAAGTCCTGTTAGTATTGCCAATGTCTGACTCGATTTGTTGGATTTTGCATGCTTTGACACTTCGTTAAATGAAATATTTCATTTGGTATCTATGAAAGGCTCAAAATCAATGTTTTTGACAGAAATTAAGATTTTAAAACAAAAACTAAATTACACACCCAAAAGATAAATTTAAATTAAAAAATCAATAGGTTTTAAAACACAACAAAAAATTTTTTCCCAAAAGAAATTCTAGTTACCCTAAAAAGTTCTTTGTGATTGCACTTGAATGTTTCCAACAAACCTGCGAGTAAGTAGGCGAGTTAGGGTCCACGTCGACTGTAGCCAGATAATCCTGTTTGGTCTTGTCTGGCTGTACGCAGACCACGTACATGAGCTCTTCCCTCGGCCCGTTTCTGAAAGCATCCAGCGGGGAAACGTACCCTGGCCCCTTACCTGCGATCAAATCGAAATTATACTATATAAGTAAGTAAGTAAACTCTTTATTTGGTGGTACAAGACAAACAAACAGCATATATACAACAATAAACTAAATAATAAAATAAATAAATGAAAAACAAGCACTTGACGAACCCGAGTTGTCTGTTCTGCACCCGTCAAAATGGTGCTGACTCAGCGTTGTGCTATAATCGATAATATTATAAAACAAAGTCCCCGCCGCGGCTGTCTGTCTGTCTGAACGCGATTAACTCAAAAATTTCTAAACAGACTTTGATACTTACGGTTTTCACCAATGGACAGAGTGATATTAAGAGTAAAATTTACGTGTATAATTCATTCCCGAAATACCCAATGAAGTCCCTGGTGGGAAACTAGTTTAAAATAAGAATTCTAAGACCTTTTTCATAAATGACGCTTAAAAGATTTGTTAGTATGTAAATTAATTTGGTAAATAAACGGCACGGCAACCATTGCGCCCTATGTTCTTAGTTACATCAGAAACAAGGGAGCAATGGTAATACAAATTTATAGTGCCCGGAAATTCCGTTTGATATATATATATATATATATATATATATAAAGTATATATTCAACAAATTTTTGTATAAATTTTAGCATTCTGCACATATCCATTTAAATTTTTGGATATAAGGACTAAACCTAATCCAAATCTCACCCTTTTCAAAGATTTTCACTTCACTTTTTTATAGATTGCCGAAATAATTAGGTCAGTCAGCTCCGAATTTAAATTTTTCAAATTCGACTTTCGAATTTCTAGAATTAGTCTCGAAAAGCAGCCAACGAAGAACTGTACTTGGCCAATTGTTAGCGAGGAAATCCTTAATTAATATCCCATTCCGTACTCGAATTTTGAAATTCTAAATTCAGTCTAGAGTTGCTAATTAGTTTTTACGATAGACCTCGCCTACTTAGCAAAACGGGTATAACGAGTGTCTCTGAAAAAGCCAGTTAAAACCTGCGTAAACCGCTTGCGAACGTAATACAATTACCGTTAAAGTGTCGTTGAAAAACTTCATTAGCACTTCTTAAAGTCACCAATTATAAAACTAAGAGATAAACATTCTTTATTAGATTTACTAAGAACGAAATCATCGTCCAACGCTTATTTCAATAGACAAGAATTTTGGAATTGTAATTTGGATCTGCCAATCTAATCATCGAACCAGAAAACATCCTAAACCAACATCAAATCTCACAAAATTCCATTAATATTTTCCCTTCGATCCAATATTCGGCTAAAGACACTCAATTTTCTCCCAGAAATAAAATTCCCTATCAAAAAAATAGAACTGTCAGTCTCAATAAATAGTCGATAGGCATCAAAACATTATTTTTCCGTTGCGCAAACGAGGGTAGGCCAGAGGGATGTGTCTCCCCAATCTCCCCTAACAATTTTAGTAATCACGTCAGGTGTATTTACCATTAAGTCCCGTGTTTTTCTTACGGGTTCTATGGGCATCGTGGGACTTCGTGAGTGATTTTGGGTATAAAGCCTACATATAAATAGCATCCTTTGTCCAGGTAATCCCATCAATGGCCATTGTTTGTTCGGTGTACGCATTCTATATCTTCTCTCGTTAAATTGGTTGAAATATCTGATGGTATGTTCAACCTGGTTTCAAAATTAAACGCTTCTGTGATTTTTACTAGTGCTTAGTAACTAAAGTTAAGTCACAGGTCTATATTGAGAAGTTCAGCCCGTTTTTGTCCTCAGTTTACGCCATTTACCAACTCGTAGGATTAAGTTTTTGTTACCATGGTGTAAATTTTCGTAGAATATATAATATATTTAAATGTAGAAACCTTTCAATGAGAATTTAATATTGAGATGGAAATTGTTCTCAGAAAGAGGATTGTTTTTGTCAGCAATTTAATAAAGATAATCTCCCTCACGTTTCCGAAGAATAATACGGAAAAAAATATTGTATTGCTCTTGTAAAAATACCACGAGTACCTAACAGTAACAAGAAAGCGCTAAGAAATTCCTTGTTCCTCTTTTTTACAAAAAGAAACTATCTGCAGAATCTCAGTTCAAGAAGGTCTTAGAAATTCATTTTAAAGAGCACTTTTATCTAAACAGTGAGATTAAAGTCAGTAGGGTTTGTTTGAGCAGTTCTTTGAGACGGAGAGACGAGAGTCTTTGAAGTCTTGCCTCCGGGCCGGAATGATAAATTGCTCGGGACTTGATGCGTCTGACACTTTTTTTTACTGTTTGACCTTTTGCCGCCTCCTTTATTTCGCTTATCATGTGACACGGGCGAATAGGCCCCTAACAGACCTGACAAATAGGGAGGCAACCCGCGATGCGTGTCGTAATGTATCCTTCTGTCTGTAAGTATGAAGAGCTTCCATTGAATAGGAAAATCGTAAGGAGAAATATGATACAGCTATAAGGAAGGAATGCCGAGAAATGTAGGCTTCAACGATTGGAATTTCAAACTTGTTGGGACTACTTTATTACCATTTTTACCACTGTATAAAAAAATACGATCATAGTGATGTAGACTTTTAAAATGGTCGTTATCAAATCATATTGAATTTCCACAAAATCGTAGGGGTTATTAGTTAACTTGATATAAGAAAGTTTTATCTCGAGCATTATTTCGATCATTATTTATTTAATTTGAAGAGGTTTTACTAAAACAGTTTTTCATTAAAAAAACTTAGCCATATTTGACGATTTTGAATAAATTAATTATTTTACTTTGGATAAGTTTACTGAAAATGAGACTTAAATATTTCATCTGTTACCATTTTCGATGCTTATTTACACGTTTTGCTTTGATACTTCTCATAATTAGCTTAGTCTAATTAAGGCTGTTGGCCAAGCCTTCCCACAATTTTTTCGTATATTTTGATTTCGTATTTCTGAGAAAAATCCAAATTCATTAGTATGAATTAATCAGTTTTCCTAATATGACTATTACTAAAAAAATGTTAATACTAGGTATTCACTAACACACATATTTCGGTTTTCTAAAATACTAATAAGTACGGAATTTTGTGAGTCTTTTGAAAAGACGAGGTTAAGCTTAAAGACGGGAAAAACTTCCACTTATGATAAAAACTTGAAGAGTCTTAACGGTACAGTATACTGATACTTTATAAGCGTAGAAAAGTTACTGTAAAGTTGCTATAAGTATCAAGTTTCTTCAGTTCTCCTTCTCCAGCATATGGTACTAAGTTTCAATAAGCTCACGAACAATGTATCTGCTGAAACACAATGCCTTCTACTCAGGGTCATAAAATTTACTTGGAGCCAAGTCTTACCAAGCATAGTTTAAGATTCTTTGCCATATTTGGGCAAAATACTGACAATTCATCACCTATCCTTACTTTTATTTTAATACTAGCTTTTCGCCCGGGACTTCGTTCCCGTGGGAATTTTCCCGTCAATTTTCCAATGTTTTTAATAGTTATTCTGCTATTCGGGACGGAGAGAAATACAACAAATCAAAAACCATGGCAATCGGTTCAGCCGTTCTCGAGTTATAAGTGTTGTAACAAACACGACTTTCTTTTATATATATAGATTATAAATGCGAAAGTAACTCTGTCTGTCTGTCCGTATTTCACGCCTACACTACTGAACCGATTTTGATGAAATTTGATTCAGAGATAGATTAGAGACTGGAAAAGGACATAGGCTACATTTTATCCCACAGTTAGGCACGATATAATCTGTAGTCCACGCGGGCGGGAAGCTAGTAAATTTATATTTTAACTGATTCGAAGTCAGTTTTTTTTCCTTTTTTTTTCAGTTTTAGTGAAACCAACAGTAAACGCCAGCGGTAAACGCCTATTTAATTTGAGGGTTGCCCTCGATTTCCCTCGGATTCTATCATCAGATCCTGACTTGATGACAATGGGATTACCTGTGGAGTATACATACTCTTTCGAACAAAAAAGAAATTTCAAAATCGGTCTACAAATGGCGGCGAAATCGATTACATTTAAAAAAAAACAGTTGAACATTTTTTTTATAACGAATGGGTTTGCTCTTGACCATAATTTAGCCCAGGGGCGAATATGTGGTCGAGGATGTAGCAAGCTCACCCAGAAGATGCCTATACACTCGAATTTTAAAGAGACTCGGGTTATATGAGCCCGGAAATACAGACGCAGGCAGAGAATTCCATTCCTTAGCGGTGCGCAGTACAAATCGATTCGAGGAATTTCGACAAGGTAAGGGTGGTACCCCGCAGTGCGTCTGGATGTCCGGTAGAAGAAAAGGACAGGCGAAATGAGCTCGTGCAGCTCATGAGCACACTCCCCGAAGTACATCTTGTAGAAAACACATAGGAAAGCTACTTTGCGTCAATGAGCTAGGCTTTGGAGTTTATTTTTTACTAGCTTTTTGTCACTAATGAGCTTCCTGGCTCTACGGTCTACCGATTCCAGAGCGGCTACCTGATATTTGGCCGAACCATCCTAGAGGTAGCTGCAATACTCCATGCACGATCGGACCTGTGCCTGTGCCTGTGCCTGGTTAGGAGTTGATCAGGCGTGAAGTATCGCTTAACCCTACTAAGGATGCCCAGCTTTTTGGCCGCAGTTTGAGCTTTGCGTCTATGAGCTAGGCTTTGGAGTTTATTTTTTACTAGCTTTTTGTCACTAATGAGCTTCCTGGCTCTACGGTCTACCGATTCCAGAGCGGCTACCTGATATTTGGCCGAACCATCCTAGAGGTAGCTGCAATACTCCATGCACGATCGGACCTGTGCCTGTGCCTGTGCCTGGTTAGGAGTTGATCAGGCGTGAAGTATCGCTTAACCCTACTAAGGATGCCCAGCTTTTTGGCCGCAGTTTGAGCTTTTAATTCGATGGAGGTGCCGAAGTTAAGGTTAGCAGATAACTTCATGCCGAGGAAGCTCATCGGTGACGGGTACAGATGTACTCCGGAATGTAGGAGCCAAGTTGAAAGGACTCCGGTTTGCGGAGAACAGACACGCTTGTGTTTTGGTGGCGTTGAAACTAACCAGTTTAATATCTCCCCACTGGGAAACAAGACTTAAGGTTGAGCTTACTCGCTCGACCATTGCTTCCCTCTCTGATCGAATTCCTCGTCATAGAACCTCCTGCTATTTATAAGTTGGACCCGTCGTCGCGCGCTTGATTACGCCGCGTGCGATACAAATACTGCACACACTGGTGTGCAGACATCGAGGCTTTAAAAAATCACGTTGGAGATTTCAGGAATTCATCTTAAAATTAAATTTGTTTGGTAGTTATCAGTAACTACATAAGTGCACCTTGTCTCAAAATTACTTTGTCTGTGTGTTTAACATACCGCATACATTTTATTGTAGGCTGCTAATGTCTGGTCCATATTTAGCAATGGTTTAGCATGTTTAGTCAACAAGCTAGACAGACTATGTAAAGGAAATACAAATGAGTCTTTTTGTACGTGACTGGTATACGTCTGTACATGATTAGGTATCTTTATGTATTTTACAAATCTCTGTTGAAAGAAATTCTTAAGTCGGTTTTTCTAACCCATATAAAGTGTGAAGATTATAAAAATCTGTTAACAATGTTAAATAAGTAATAACAATATTTAAATGTAATAAGACGAGAACACGGACATCAAGTCTTTGGATGCACAATTAACTGTAATAAAAATATTTAAAAATACATATGAAGTTAGCCATAACCAATACCTACTGTTGGGCAGTCAGGTTTTTATTGATTCATCGAAAAGTAGAAAAATATATTAGACAAAGTATTTATAGGTATAATGGAGAAGAAGAAAACTCTAGTCATATGAAAAGGTAAGTTTCAATTTCTTTCTTGATAATTGATAACCCACACCTGCTACAAGCATGTGCAATGAGACTTCACTGTCATGATAGTTGGTTGCAAAGAAAATCATAGTCTTAAATATAACAGCTAAAGGTAGCATTCCTTCTGCATTCAATTGAAGTTGATAAATGATCTTGAATTGCTAAAAGGACGCATGCGTCCAAATGAAAACTTCAAAACAGGGTCTAATTTTTCTTGTTTTAACTCGGAAGTCTATACTCTCATAATCATTATAGAGAATTTTATTAGGCCAAAAATTATGAAACCAACTGGAAGAAAACTACAAGTCGTTTATCAACAACCATCTCCATAGCTCGACCATAACAACTGCATAACATAACTTCCCACGACAGCTACTAATATTGACTTTTCAATTTGATACTGTGCTGCTGGCCAAAAGTCAAAAGAAAGAGGCAAAGAAATTGTAGCTCATTCCCGCGGAATTAATTAATTCATAATTTACCCCACTTTGATTTGTAAATTTTAAAAATATTATTTTTCACAAGCTGGACTGGGAATATTCTAGCTGCCAGCTCTTCCCAAAATACTTTAAAAGTCAGTGATTGGGATGTGGAAGTTCATGTTGTATTGAGAGCGAAAGGCTGACCAGGTGGATAGGTATCTCACCACTAGACTTATGTTCCATCGAATACTTAACCCTTAAAATGTATGTCAACCACAGGATGCTCTGCCTACCTTGACAGGGATATAAAGGCAGGAGCGCATGTTTGTTTGTATGTAAATAAAAACAAAAATTCAGAAAGACGCTCTTTTTTCTTTGGTAATATACGCTAATCAAGTTTTTTTGTAATTTAACCATAAAAAGAAAGCAGAAGAGTCATGTCATGACCAACCTCAGCTTTATGCATCTATAAGGTCTCTGGCAGCTGGATAAAACCATAAAAAATCCTGTTCTTTAGTAAATTTTCTCCTAAATAACTTTTAAAAAAATCCGTAGATAAGTGTTTGTCGTAATGTAGTAACAGTTCATAATCTATTTAGAAATACCTTACTGACAATAAATTGTACTTTTCTATGCAAATGAGACCACATGAATTCAAAACGTTGACTATTTATCAGCTATTATTCACAATGTTTCTATTTATCAGCTGCTTATTGTACCTACCTCTAATCAGTAAATCGATGCCGGCTAAATAGCGTGGCTTCCCGGTTATAAAAAAAATCACTAACAACAACAGCAATTAATTTCATCTAATAAAATACGTGTCATAGTCATTTTTAACATCTTATTCATTTATTTTTCTTGATATTTTTTTGGTGTTGATTTTCGACAAGTTTTGTAGTTAGTTTAACCAGCAATAAATAAAATTACGTTCTACTGTTCCTTAAGGCAACAAATACATTGTATTTCATGGTCTAAAAAGCATATTCTTTTATTGTTTTCCTATTTAAATCATAGATATTTCAATACTTACAACAAGACATTTTAAATAAAATTATCACTTCACTGAACACACTATGCACTACACGATATCTCTTCGCACACTAATGTACAAACAAACTAGTTGAAGTACCTCTCACTCTAACACAACTGGTTTTTGTATAGTTAGCAGAAAAAGAGATATTTTTGTCACGGCTTTTATCATTATTGTTTTGGTTTAATAGCTGCATGGCTATCAAAATGACCGTAGGTATCTTGTTATTGTGTTTACGAATGTCACCTCTCCATTTTTAACCCGACTTCGAAAAAGAAGGAGGTTCTATGTTCGACTGTATGTATTTTTTATGGATGTTCACCGATTTCTCCGCCATTTTTTCAAAATTCTTTTTTTTTTCGAAAGAGGTGATCCTCCAGAGGTGATCCTATTGTAACCAGGTCATGATCTGATGATGGAATCTCATGGAAATCGAGGGAAACCCTCAAATTAAATAGGCACTTACATTGTATCTCACGTACTTTCAATTATTTACACTAAAAATAGAACGTACGTACCTACTGATCTGTTGGAGTCGGTGCCAAGCCAAATAAGTTAGATAGGCGCCTTTGCACCGACTTCAAACAGATCAGTATGTACGTACCACACTAAATGCAACGTTTTATTTTTTTGAAGTAGGTTTTCTTTTGTTTGTAATGTCACAAATGGTCGCCCGTTATAAGGGAACACATGACTTAAAGTTTCAAGGATTCGGGATAGTGTTCACTCTTACATTTTACACTAATTAAAATGAATCATTATTACCATTTTTTTCAATGGAGCTAGCTGTGGCTTCTTCTATCAACAGCATAGAAGAACTCAGTTTCTATATGGTTTTGCCGAGTTTTGTCATTTATTACTTATCTCGTGTTTGAGATTGTCTTAGTTAGGGCAATTTACCTCACATTACTTCTGCTAAGGGGTACCTACCACAACTAACTTTTTTAAATTTACCATTGTTAGAACCCTGCAAAGTTAGCTATGCCTGACTCTAGAAGGAAACATTTTCAATACTCAATACTCAATATTCCTCTATCGCATGTACTTTTCAAAACTTTTTTTTGTGGAAATAACTATTTTATACGTCAGACATGTCAGAAAAGACGGAAAATTCACCCTGAAAGAATAACAATTATTATTCTGATGTTGAATTTTTATTTTTATTCTTTATCCTTATGTTCAAGTCTTAATTTAGGAAAAAATGGTTATTCCGGAAAAAAACACCATATATCTACCAACAAATCTAGACTAATATTATAAAGCTAAAGAGTTTGTTTGTTTGTTTGTTTGAACGCGCTAATCTCCGAAACTACTGGTTCGAATTGAATAATTCTTTTTGTGTTAGATAGTCCAGTTATCGAGGAAGGCTATAGGCTATATAACATCACGCTACGACCAATAGGAGCAAAGATATAGTGGTAAATGTGTAAAAAACGGGAGAAATTATACCTAGACTGACGGACATATCAACGCACAGCCTAAACGGCTAAACGTAGGCACTTGAAATTTGGAAGGGACGTAGCTTAAGTACCGCAGAGGTGCACTAAGAAGGGAATTCCCGAAATTCCCACGGGAATGGGAATTAGCGGGAAAATCCTTTTGTATGAAAGGATGAAAGGATTTTTGTGTCCAATGGAGCTGATCTGAACCGATCAATGAGGTTAAGCAGCGTATACAAGGGCAGGGAAGCAGAGGCTATTTATCACGAGCGTTTTCATGCTTCGGAGGGCAAGTTAAGCAGTCGGTCCCGGCTGTTGTCGATTGACTACAGTCGTTAAAACAAAGTAGCAATAATAAATTGCTTCTTTGGTCACTCATCAGGTTCCCTGACTCTGTGTACGTTGCTTAACCTCACTGATCGGTTGAGATCAGCTAGCGCCACTGGGCTATGAGCACTTCTAAGGTCCATATTAATAAGGCGCTGTAAACAGTTTGGGAGGCCCTGGACTAACGGTATCCCGAGAAAAAAGTAAAAACGGGTTCCGGGATAAAAGGAACAACATGTTTGGTCAGGTTTGAGGGTTTTAGTTAATAGGCCGAGTGTTGGTTAGCAACAGAATGCGTCAGATATCAGCTGTTCTAAAATTATCATTAGTTATCTTCAAGTATCGGTGTCATTCGATAACTACAAATTATTATACTAATATTAATCTATACTAATATTATAAAGATGAAAGATTTGTATTTTTGTATGTATGTAACGAATGGGTTCCGAAACAGATTTCAAAAATTCTTTCACTATTTATTTTCTTCACTATTAGGATACTACATTATCCCTGAGTAACATAGGCTACACAATTTTCCCAAATTCCCAAGGGAACGAAGTCCCGAGCGGGATGCTAGCAATGACTGAAACAGTTGGATAATCTTTTTATCTAACTACTAAAAGATACCTGAGTGTAATAAAACTGATCAATTAGAAAAGGTTTTAACTCTTGAAATAAAATACATACTACTGAAATTAACATTATACTAGCTTTCATGTTACTAAAAGTCTGTTTTTTATATATTTACTAGCTTTCCGCCCGGGACTTCGTTCCCGTGGGAATTCGGGAAAATTATGTAGCCTATGTTCATCTGGGATGATGTAGGATACTAATGGTGAAAGAATTTTAAATCGGTCCAGTAATTTCGGAGCCTATTCAATGCAAACAAACAATCAAATATTTCCTCTTTATAATATTAGTATAGACAAGAAAATCAAACAGACAAGAACAAGAGAGACGACACAATAAATAGGTGTAGCTTATTTCTATTTAAAAATGTCTTTCTGCAATGCAAACCCTGTTATTGACTGTGTCGCTGAAATTAAAAAAAAAACGAGTTAGAGAAGCATAATAAAAGCATATAATTTATTATTCTGTCGATTGACTACAGTCGTTAAAACCAAGTCAGAGGCCATTGTGCGGTTTGAAAAGACACAAGGTTTAGCCAAGTTCGCCACATACTTTACTATACCTACACGATAAGAAGAACCCTGTTTTGACTTGAGTTATGATTATGACTCTAAAACTCTACAGTTAAAAATTGTACCACTCCCGACATTCCACGCCTATAACTTTTAAACAGCAGAACCGATTTTGATAGAACATGTACAAAAAGCACCGCTAGAAAAGCTGCTACTCTTTCTGTTTCTCTTGTTTCTATGTTTCTTTCTACCTCTATGTTGAATTACTCCTTCACGACCAAACGGCTTGACCAATTTTGATAAAATTTAATATGGAGGTAGTTGACTCCTTGGATTAACATATAAGCTACATCATTTTTCCAAATTCCCATGGAAACGAAGTCCCGGGCGGAAAGCTAGTTTTGTATAAAAGTGCTGATATATTTGCATCGGTCCAGTCAGTTGCAATTGCATAGGATCAGTAATTAATTTACCAAGGTATTAATTTTAGGCTGTTTCGGAAACCTATTGGAAATTTTATTATCTTTTTGTAAATAAACTTTATTAATTACTAGCTTTCCGCCCGCGTGGACTACAGTGTATATCGTGCCCAACTGTGGGATAAAATGTAGCCTGTGGCCTTTTCTAGGCTCTAATCTATATCTGTACTAAATTTCATGGAAATCGTTTCAGTAGTTTAGGCGTGAAAAATGGACAAACAGACAGACAGAGTTATCTACGCATTTATTATATTAGTAAGGATAACATTTTTCAATTTTTTTTGTTTTCATAGAGTTTCATACTATTCCTAAATTCCCAAAATAGGGAAAACTTTGGTGTTGAAATAAATAAATAACGCGAAACACTTGAATACCAACACTATGACACAGTATTACAATTATTGTTATACTGTGACTATGATTTCGTGTCGTGAGTCCTATGGGACACATTTGAATATATACGAAATGCATCTACTATTTATTTATTTATTTATTCTCACTGAGGCATTGCTCATAATGAAAGAGTGAATAAGTCGGCTAAGGAGGCGTCAGTGAGTGGACCCATTTGCAACGTTTCTCCACCCTTTACGTAATATTTGCCTGTAGCCAGAAAGGACTGTTTCAGTTTGTGGAAGGAGTACTTTGATGAACGATCCCTTTCGGTTGGCATATGGTACAAAACGATTCAACTTGAACCCCTGAAAATCCCTTGGTTTAGCAACTGCTTAAATAGATGCAGCATTGTTACAGCTTTTAGGCTTCGTTCCGGACACATACCACTTAACAAATTCGCGTTCTTGATGAAAAAAGTCAGTTCGCCAAACTGCAGCGAATGTGAGGTAATTGAGGACGTGTATCACGTCCTTATGGAATGTGTCCGGAATGATGCCTTTAGGCGTAACATTGTTGCTACTCGTAGTTCATTTCTACAAGTAGGAGCCTGTAATAGTGCATTGGCTTATCCTTTATCAGGAGAAGCCAAGGTACTTTACAAAATGACTAAAATTTATTGTAGGTTAAGAGATTGTAATTAATATAAGTACATATATTGTTTGTAAACGTATGGAGCAACGTGGTTTTTTCAAAGGACCAAGCTCCTTAAAATAAAGATTAAAAAAATAAAAATAAAAACCCATGACCCCAGAACAATTCACTTTTTACACAAATATTTGCTAAAATGGCTACCTTTAATTCACCTTTGTTGCTATCTGTACTTTTAACTAGTATACATATACCAAGATAACTGCTGTGTTCGACTAGTATAAAATACTATGTTGTCAATTCAATAAAGAGTAAAAGAACAAAACGTAAACGACGTTTATTTGTTAATTGTCGAATTACATTATTTTGATAGGATATACAGGCAAGATTGCACCTATTACGGCTTGTATAGGTGTGAACATAAACTTAAGTTTAGCAGGCTAAACTTAACATAACCTAATCTTAGTTTAGCAGACTAATATAAGGTCTGTTCACTCATCTTTAGCAATAACATATCCATTTGATTGAATAAATGCAAACAATAAGTTATCATATTGTTTGATTTTGTTTTATCTGAATGAGCTTAATGCTGCCACTACTTATTAGACTTGGTCAATACAAATTAGAATAGGAATTTTGGTCGTGACTTCTTTTCTGATCAAGTCGAAATGACAAAGACAAGAAAACCTTAATTGCAGAAAGAACAAGAATTTTCGTAAGAACTTTGATTTATGTAATAAAGATATTGTACATTAACTCAAATTGAACTGTAAGCTTTTCAAAATAGCTGAAAGTGTAACCGAAAACGATTTTCTATCGAACGTTATTATTAGCCTTTCTACACAAAATATTAAACAACATTTTGATTAATGACTGTGTACGTGTGCAAAACGTTTCTGTGACAAAAACAAATTGACGTTTCCTTTAAGAAATACGTGAGCAATAATATCATTCAGCGTACATCGCGTCGTTAAGACTTGGGGTAGGCGAAGATATACTACAGCACAATAAAATTGCAGCGAAGGAATAAGACAGATATATGGTACATACGTGCTCCCGTTACAAAGCCCCAGATCCAGTCAGTTGCACAAAATGTAATACGACTTAAAATACGATTATTGTCAGTTCGATATAGCAAAGTCTTTCGCGTACAAATTATTAGAAAACTTTTATAATGCATCTATATTTTCAAGAAAACTTTTCTCCGTCCCACTTTATGGCTGTGCGAGTGACTGTCCTGCATTATCCTCCTCAAACTCGCGTGCTGGTGAAACTCGTGTCGGATTGAAATATGCCTGCTTATATTCTTGAATAGAATGTGCCACAACGCTTTATCCTTATTCTTCCACAATAAATCTGCAGTCTTCTCCTTAATCCTACGCATATTTTCCTCCAGTCTCCTAGCTTTTATTTCCATTTGTATGAGAGAACGGGTCGTATTTGTCAACAGGCGGTACAGGTATTCTTTTCTTCTCGTTTTCTTTGCCTCTGGAACGGTCGCATTTGTCATCGACTCGTATTCAGTGTTATTGTCGTAATCTTGGATTTGTTCAGTTGCATCTGATTGTTTACTTTTTGTTCGTAGGATTATTCCGGCTAGGATGACTGCGAGCGCGAAAGAAAGGATCATGAATAGTTTTGCATGGTTGTAGAGTGGTTTTGTTATAAGATTCATGTCAGGAGCTGTTGTTGCTGGTTATGAAGTCACGTAGCATCGGAGTGCATTTTTGGTGGCAGTTGAGCAACAAGTCTCGTGGTACGGGGAGGGAAAACGCGCGCGCCCTCTCTCGGCGTTGGCGAAAATGGTACTGAGTACAACACGCCGCCGGTGCGACGCGCTTCACGAATTTCTCCTATTTCCCCGATGACTTTTCTTCTTGGATGTGGTAAGGTGTTTATTTGGATGTGCCGGTCGAACGAACACGGAATTTATTCAAAGGGGGAACCATGACACCGAATTGCTTTCTTTGCCCCTGCAATAAAGTTGCATAATGGCTTTCAAGGAACACCAAAATGAACGAAAAGCTATAAATTGTGACAATACTTACTAAAGTTTGTGAATTCTTATTCAGACTGTTTTATGTACATTTTCATGGCAAAACTTTTATCTGCAATAACAACAAATGATGACTATAGTTTTCATTATTGTAAGAATTATTTAGATTATGTAATTGCTCAAATGTTGGAATTAAATTTTCCTCCTTTTTAAAGCTCTTAGACTGTAATTAATATAATCTAAAAGGATATCTAACAATGAGCTTAATATTCTTCTAAGATTATAAATCTAACTTTATGAGTTCCATACTAGTTTTGAGTCGTTAATCTAAATTCCATATCATTTTAATTCCATATCCATTATTCCATATTCAATTCTCACTCCACGTAAAGGTGCGTAAGTGGAAGAGGGGTTGCCTTGTCTGCTCTCACCTCACTAACATAATGTACTCCTAACTCACTGACAGTACTATTGTTTATCCTTCAGAAGGGTTTAGTTAGATACCTACCTAAATTCATAAGCCGACAAGTCGTCAAAAATCACAAAATCCTTTAACTAAGAAACTAATTTAAGTTTAGGGTAGTTTTTACTATTATTGAACGTATTAAAAAGTTTGATTTTCCAAACAAAAATATATTTTACGTCTAATACGACTTTTTTCACAGAATGTGTACAAAATTATGAAATTACTTTAATCTGATTCAACAAAAAATTTATCATTCTATATTGATTTTTATTGATTTTTGTTGTCTTTATATGTTGCTTTTTCCCTTTTTTATCTGATTTGCGTATCAATTAAAAAGTCTGTAGTTTAAGTGAAAACGGAGTTCCCTTTTGTCTGCTCTCACCTTGCTAAAATTATGTCCTTTTAACTCACTGTCACTCCTATTGTTTATCGTTCAAAGGGGTATAATAGACTCCTAAATTCGCCTGCCAGCAGATTATCTTATACTAAAATATGTGTCAGTGGCTATTATAATTAAGAAAGGGATTGTAATTGTTCATCTTAATAGATTTCATGCTATCTTGTTTGTGATTATTACTATCTTCTATTTCGAATCTGTAAGAGTTGCGTTTCAAAAACAATTCAAAAATAAAATGAAACTATGAGAAAGGAACCAAACTCTTGGTAAAGGTTTTTATAATCTATTCTTTTTTTACTAAAACTCATAGACAAGTAATATAAACAGGTTCTGTTTATTCAGCCAATACAGTGTGCATAGGACCCAGTTTTGCCCACTACAGCCAGTAAATTACAACCCATTCGGACAGGGTAACTAACGGTCGCTCTTGATAATGAATGAACGAATGAATGATTCAGCGAAGCCAAACGAACATACCCAAAAGAGAATTCCCATTTGAAATAGATTCAAAAACAGCGAATTCGTGGAAAACGCGACCATTAAACGAACAAATGAAAAAAATGACAACAAAAGACGACCGCTCCTGAGACAAACACAAAAATATAATTGGACAAGTTGAAAGACCCCATTTCAAGGACAGTTCTAAGACACAAAGTTTTCTTATTTTAGAATTCCCCTTTGGCTGTTCGAAAACCGCAGTTTTGTAACAGTTAGATACAAAACATAATTCTGTTTCGGAACGTACTGGTTGCAAGGAAAGATCAAGTTTTCCCTTTCTCAGAATGACGTCTATAATCGCGTTCTCTAAATATTAAAAAAAACATACTAACCTACATACCTATCTAACCTAAGCGTATCATGTGCAAATTTTCCTCAATTTTCTTTTTCAATATTTGTTAATAATCAACATCACAGCATTTTCATATGTGCATTGATATGTAAAGAAAATAAATAAACAAACAAAATCATACAAAATGAAACCACAGGCAGGTAATATGATATCAACGATCTCGCAAAACCATTTCGAGGAGTAAGTACACATCCAATTTAATTTTTCCTTCGTTCACGTAAACTGAAACGCGATATTTTACTTTCAAAGCTTTTGCTTAAAAGTTCGAAAATATCGTATTTCGGGGTCACTACACTTTTTTATAATAAAAACATCGATTCTTCTGGTTGTGTTGACTTAGCACCAGCTGCCGGCTTTAGATAAGCGACCCTTTCTTTAAGTTCGTTGTCTCAAATTGATTTTTAGCGGACAGAGGGCCCATAAAATATTTAACAGCACTCTGTATAAAAGACGTTACAAGTTCAGCAAGGAACCGTAAATTGGGTATCGATTTGTGGGTCGCACTTGCCCCGGAAAGGGACTGCGAAATTATATTTTCTTCACGTTCCCTTTTAGCGTCGAGATATTATTGCCCAGTAATCGACATTATTTTTTTTTGTTTTGAGTTTTATCACATTAAAATATAGATAACTTGGTTTCCGCCCGGGACTTTGTTCTCGTGGCGATTTCGTGAAATTATGTGTTTCAGCTATTTTACTAAAAATTACGAGCACAATAGGTGAAACTTAAAATAACACAGCTGGAAAATTAAAAAAAATTGGCAGTAGGAAAGTGGCTCAGCTCATGCTGTGACCGGCTGGGAGCACGGCATAGCGCTGGTTTTCAGCCATTTTTAAAGTTTCATCTAAATCCATCCAGTAAATTTTTGTATGAAGGAGTAACAATCATCCATCCACATACATCCATCCTGAAAAACTTTCACATTTATAACACTAGTAGGACGTATAACATATATCAGAGACATTGTGATCACTATGACATATCTTCAGCCAGAAACGATTGCCAAAAGGGCCCCGCCGTATGACAATCCTGGTAGAAAAGTGTCCACACATCTCGATACCATAATATCGATGACGTTTCACTCATAGTAATATAAACAGAATGACGTCTATGACTTTGATTGCTTTGATAGTCTAAAACTTGTAATTTGCAGATATACAATTTGTAGGTACTCTACGTTATTTAAACTTTCGCGATACATGTCTTACCAAAGTTATCCCAGTTACCTTCGTTTACGATACATTCATGTATTATTTTAAAAATAACTTAGATTTTAATATATTCCAGCTATAACATAATCTCCCTACCTCTGTACTGGAAAATCAAGCGCTGATATTATAGTTTCATAACTTCTACCTTCATGAATCCCTTTCAAACTGATTTTTACTTCACAATATATTTTCTATATTATATTCCCCACATCCCTGCACCTTATTGAGAACTTGATAACATGAAGCGGCTTCATTTTACATCCGATATTTCAATATTCTCATCTTTACGATCTCTTAAAGTCAATGCACTCTACATTTTATGTAGGGAGCGTATGAGCGTAATATTAAGATACTTTCAGTGTCTCAACCTGGGTTATTAAACAGGTGTATTAAGTTTTTATCGACAGAAATAAAACCATTGCTGGACGAGGCCTGTTTTAATGATTTCTTCACAAATATACTTAGTATCATGTCGTGTGATTCTTGTACTTCTACGGTTTGCCATTTTAAATCATCTATTCTATCATAACATCTATTTTAGTCTTACAACTTTAAAATTGTTATTGGTATCCTTCCTTATCGTTTAGGTGTAATCAAGTCACGGGCTTAGCCAGAATTCTATTTTCTAAGGTTTAAGAAAATAAATTTGGAGGTAACACAACAGATATTGCCGATACTACTTTACGGTGTTTCGTAGAGGGATAAGGGCAGGGAGAAGATGATCATGATTTTGAAAATTTCGGGTGGTTTGAATACCCAAACCCACCCCCCCCCCCCCTGGCTACGACCATGAATCAAGTATGTGGCGAACTTGACTAACCTTAATGTCAGAGTTTTCAATCCGCCAAATGGCTTGGTTTAAAGACTGTAGTAACTCTGAAAGTCAGAACAACAACTGACGAGACTGACTGTATGATCTTCTTGTTTCTTCATCTTTGTGATTTTTGTATTACTCTTTGTGGCGCTAACCTACACGCACGACGTAATGTTCTTAGTAAGGGAATGAAAAATTTCGTCATTTGACTTGAAGGCACGATAGCAGTTGGTTAGAACACCAGAACATCTAATCCCTCACGCCGGTAAGCGTTTTTAAAATACTAAAATTACTCCTTGATGATTTTAGCTTTTCAACTTCAACTAACTATTCCTAACTTCATTTACTTCAAGACTCAAAGAAAATTCCTAAAAAACACCTGAAGATTGATGATCTCCTAAACGTGCCATCGCATCGTTTTAAATTATAATAGGCTTTTGAAAACCCTGTCGCTTAAATTCACTCGGCCACTTACTTAATTATATCAGTAAAGAGAAGAGGTCGATGTAAGCATTTGTTTTTTTCTGTCTTCTTGGAAAAATTCAATTTTTATCGTAGGTATAGTACATAACGTAAACAATAAACCGCAGGTCAGTACACCAGTCGTACAAACAGGTATGTGAGTAATAATAATAACAATCGTTAATCAATTAGTGTTACTCTACTATCGTTATTACTCAATTTATTAATGACAGTTATTAATTATATTTATGTTCAATTACCCGTTTGTGTACTTTCAGTACTATCGTTTTGTTAGGTCTTGTCTTTTAAGTACTTTAGTTTAAAACTATTTTTTTAAGAATTAATTAGATGATAGTAATAAAGGAAGCGATTATGTCTATAATAGGTATAGATACAACCTTTGTAGATGTAGAATGGAAAATAAATTATTCATTATAATTATCAACATAAACCTGAAAAATATTGATTTAATGTTTCGTCAAAGTTAAATTATTCCTAATTCAGGATAATTAGGAATAATTTAACTTTGACGTGTCTTTGTAAGTAATCCGATTATTATGGACGATCGAAAAAATAACTAAGTACTTACTGTCGCATACAAAATTTGCCTAATTTAAAAGTACGTCTATGTTATCAATGGAAGATTCGTTCTGAAAGCGATTAGTTAAAGCTCGGGGGGCGAACTGTAATCGAGTATGTTTTGTCAATTAGGACTCCGCTCTGGGCCTCTAAATTCCCATTTGCTACGGACTTGTCTGTGTGATTATCCTTTTAGAAAGGGGCGGTGGAATTTATAGTTTTCCGGTTAACTCCATTAGGGCGTGATCGATAAATGTTCGTTGTAACACATGTGCTTTCAGCGCAAACCCATTATCCAATCTAATGTGAATATACATTTATACAGATTTATAACTACACAATTTTCATTGAATCGGTCTCCTTATACCCGTTACTAGCTTTTTACCCGAGATTTTGTTCCCGTGGGATGGAAAAAATATGTAGTTGAAACCTATGTTTTACTCTGATGTCTAAGGTATAAATATTTCATAAAATTCCATCCAGTAGATTTTGCGTCATTTAGTGACAAACATCCTTACATCTTCATACTTTCAGATTTATAAAACTAGCAGGATTTGAATCGAATAATCCCAAAGAAAATGAAATAATTTCTAAAATGCCTCACATTTGATATTTTATCATCTGTTCTAGCTGTTTTAATATAAACTCTAAATTCATCACCAATTTATTTTCAGGAATTACAATTTCTTTATAGTTTTCGATCATAGATATTATTTAGTTCATAAAATGTGTCCATACACAACTTTAAAAAATCACTTTCTTATTCCAACAACGGTGCCTATTACATCCAACTAGCTTTTCGCCCGCGGCTCCGCCCGCGTGAACTACAACGTGCCCAACTGTGATGTAAAATGTAGCCTATGTCCTTTCTCAGGCTCTAATCTATCTCTGTACAAAATTTCATCAAAATCGGTTCTGTAGTTTAGGCGTGAAAGACGGACAGACAGACAGACAGAGTTACTTTCGCATTTATAATATTAAAGTAAGGATATAATAGGCACCGCAAATATTTCATAAGAAAAACGTTACAAAGCCTCAACAATAAAAGCAATTGGATCCTTCATGTAGGTAGGCTAAATCTGTCAGACTAGACGCAAAAAAATACGAAAATTACATTATCCAGGACCTGAGCCACAGCATAAGTGTACAAAACTCAGAAGACCTTTACGCGATTGTAACAGTCCAATGAACAACTCCTAAATGTACTCTAAAGAAGCGCTTGTAGCCCAGAGCGCTCACTGATCTGAACCGATTAGTGAAGTTAAGCAACACCACAGTTGCAGGGAACCTGATGGGTGACCAAAGTGGCAATTTATCATGAGGGTTTCCGTACTTCGGGGGGCAGGTTAGGTCGTTGGCCGGGCAGTTGTCGATTGACTACAGACATCAAACCAAATCAGGGGCCATTTGGTGATTTAAAAACTCTGATTTTATGAAAATTCAAGGTGAGTTTTCCTACGTGCAACTATTCACTGGTTTAAACGTGTAGTACGTACATACAATTTACTACTATGACATGTAAAAAAGTCAATTTGTATGTGTGTTACTGAAAACACTGTCAATAAAATGTATTAATTACTTCGCGTTATAGAAGTGAAGGTTCAAATCCGGGTCACAATTTTATCAGTAAATGACAAGTTTATGTTTACTAAATTCTACGTGTACTGAATAATGTCTCTACTAAATGTCTAATGTAAGATTGATTTTAAAGTACTTATCAACGAATGCCATGCAGCAGGGTTAAAATGTAATAAAATTATGATAGAGGCATATGCCGTGTAGTTACGAACTAGAATATAGCTACGGTCTCCCCCGTCTGTCGTAAAAGGCGACTAAAGGGGGGCGTAACAGGGACGCACACAACATCCTTCGTACCCCAAACGCCAACCTGACCAACGGACGAGGCTCTGGCGACCGAACCGATGGCGGTATACCCATCTAGTGCTGGAGTAAATTCACCTGGCCAACGACAGGCAGCAGTGCCGTTGGTGCGACACCCAGTACCTGCGCTCACCAACCCGCTTGCCCAGCGTGGTGAGTATGGGCAATATCCCCCCAATGACAGCACACCAAAATTCACGGCCCCTAGTTCCCGGCCGCCCTGCTATTCCAGGCCACGGCAGCGGCCTTGGTTACGGCAGAGTAGGGGGTGCTAAGAATCTCCGGGTTATAATAAAATAAGAGCATATTCAGACTATCGGTTGCCGACACTCGCAAAAACTAAGGCAGTCACTACTATGAGTAGGTACCTTTACATTAGTTGATTACCGATTTGGTAAAACGGTAGAGTGATATTATTTTTAATGTATCAAAAATTTGCATATAATTTTTATGGTAACATTGAATAAATAATCGTACCTAAAATAAAAGAACTCAGAAACTCCTAAAGAACTATAAAATCCACTTTTTTTTATTAGGAGAAAACATCACAGAAATTTCCGCTCTCTAAAAAAAAATGGAAAAAGAGATATACACACAGACGACGACGCGAGTATTCAATACTAGTCGCCACGAAATATCTCACATACATGACTTTAAGCATAATATAGCATTGGCATGTACCTGTACTATAATGGTAGAAGTTGACCTCGCTACGTTGTTACAGACGTGCCATCAAAAACTATTTTTGAGAATTCTGTTATGTATGTTTCCAATAAAAAGCGATTGAAAACCTAAAACTTAATTAACATTTCCTTCTAGTTGTTCTACTGAAAAATTATATATACTATGCCTGGGACATTGGGGACATAATCGAATATACCCCAATTAGGGACAATAGGGTCTGGCATTGCGTCCACCCGCTGAATCGACGCTGAGATTATCCCCAAGCGGTAAGAAGATTTCATGTTTGTAGGCCCATGTACAAATGTCTACAGATTGAATAGGTTTAGCGGATTTTGCTGACAATGTTTTTGAAAGGGTTGGGTTTTTCTATGATTATTGTTTGCCTTGGAAATTTATATTTACATTTGTACTTATCTGGTTACATCTGTCACCGTTTTTATAATATGACAACGGAAAATTGTAAAAACCACAACACAATTTCACAAGTGAAATTATAATATCCCACGATTTACAATTTACCTAGTAAAATAATAAATTCGCGAAACTTTAAGGGCCGACTTCGTGAAATTAGAAAAAGTTAGGGTACGTCAGGTTAGGTTAGACTTTTTTTTAGGCTTGTTTTGGTTCGGTAAGGTTAGGTTGCATGTATATTATGAAAAAGTCCGTCAATGTAAAAAAATTGAGGCAGTTTTCAAAGTTGCGGGAGATTATAATTACAATATTACGGGTTTGATAGTATTGCGGTGAGATATACAGTGCTTGTCTTAGGTATATGTGTAAATTTTTAGTAACTTAGTTGCAAGCTTATCAGCTAATCTGATTTGACCTATCATACCACCTCTAGAAACTGTAAACAGGTATCATTAAGGTTACTAAAACCAATGCACAAAGTGGTCGTCTTTATCAACAGAGGATCAAATCCTCATATATTATATTATATTCAAATTATAAAATTCATTTATTTAAAATAAAATTACAGGTCCAGACTCACTGACTTATCAACGCCTAGCAAGGACCTCGAAAGGTAAAATTTGGCCCAAGTTTATTTTATAACGTTGGCAAGGAATAAGGAAAGAATAAATTACGAAATTCCTACGGAGATGAAGTCCCCAGAATCGTCTAGTATTTAATATGACTGAAACATATACATAACATCCACGTTTTTCTTGACATATAAACTTACCCGCTTGCTGGTGTATGTATGTATTCCTATTACCTACTGTGTAGTAAGTAAGTAGGTATTTACATTGACTACCGGTTTGGTTCATCAATGGTTAGTGACACTGATTCTTCATCGATGCTTTCTGAGCTCAATTCCCGATCGCGGCAAACATTGTTGTGAAAACAGACGTTTTTTCTGAGGTCTAGGTGTCTCTGTCTCTCCTACTCGTATTTGTGTCCCAAAGGACTCACGACAGAAATGAAACCTCAATGTGGATCTTTAAGTCTTTATGGCATATTCAATATCTACTATCTATTGCTGTCCAATCAACTGTAGTTAATATATATTTCTATGTATCGCATTTGTCACTTTTATTCGCAATATGTATATTTTTATGTATTTTACTTATGTATGCTATGGGTTATTTGTGTGTAAGTGTATTATTATATTTATTTTATTTTATTTTAGGAAGACCAACAGCTCATGAAATTGTTTTAAAAAACTTAATTAGGCACCAAAGGGCCAATGAGAGGTCATGTATGAAAATAACTTATTTATTTATTTTGTTTTCCTTTCTTTCTTATTCTGTTTGTACTTTTGCGCTACTCTCGGTTTTTCTTGTGTTTTTCCTTTCGCTTTGGGTTGCCTCGAAGAGATGCTGTTTAGCGATAAGGCCGCCCTTGCACACTTTTAATTGTAAGATTATATTGTATTTATTTGTTTTGCCTTGTGAAGTATGCAATAAAGTAATGATATATCTATCTATCTATCAATAGAATACCTCCATCTTGTCTTCATCATTTGGTTTTTCCCTGCTTCTTTGAAACTAAGGTTTCTGATACGAGAGGTTTCTTTGTGAAGGCTTCGGTTATGCAAAATACACCCACCGAGGAAGCCAAAGCGGGTAGTCGGCTTACAGTAATCAAATAATATGCAACGGGGAACGCGTTCATCCGTCTCTAGCTCCCTTTAGGGCCCTTCCCTCTTGAAGGGGTTTGATTTATCCCTTTTAAGGGCTCAAACCGGACTTTTTAAGTCCACACTGGCTGTAACTCCGTGAATTATGTTTACCGCTGGAAATCACATATTCATCTGGTGGATTTACTATTAAAAATATAAAAATATTTTTTTCATTTACTTGAAACTTTATCAAAGAGATTAGTAAAGTGAAGTAACTATTAAGAAGCAATATATCTACAAAACTTTGTAGAGTAATTCAAAATGTTTCAGCACTGCAAGAAACTCTTGAATAACACAAGGCAGTGTTGCCAACGTAATAAAGAAGACGAGGACAAGAAAAACATGAAACTTGGGTCATTACGGGAGGAACGCAGAGTGCAAAGTTTTCTGGTGCCAACGCTAGTAAATTGCAACTAGTGTACTAGTAAGTGATTCGAAGACAGTTTTGCTTTTACTAATCTATGTTTATTAATAAAAGGCTTTGTCCTGACTGATTGACTGACTGACTTAATGATGAATGAAGGCACAGTCCTCTGGCCGTAGAGACGTGAAATTTTGAGGACGTATTCTTTAAATTATTTAGTCTTCTGATAAAAAAAAAATATCCCAAAGGAAACGGAGGAAATCGGCTTATAAAACAAATAGGTGCATAATGTGTTCGTCGATTTCAACGAAATATCAAATGGGAATACGTAGCCCAGCGGGCTATGCTAAACCTATACTGTGGCATAATTATCAAAAACATTTCAGGGAAATCATTTGAATTTTATTAATTGAACAAATGAATGAATACTGTCTCCAATAAAACCAGAACTACCAATAAAATAAGTCGAGTTGGTAAGTCGAATAGGCGGATATAAGAGCACTATAAAGTTGAATTAGAAACTTAGTAATAGAGTTATTGAGAACTTCTAGAGAGGTCGTCCGAGAGTGGAAAGTAAATACTTTCTTGGAGTTAGGGGTGTTACGTAAAGTTCAGTTCTAACTAATTTACTCAACTATCATCTTGTATACTCCTTTAATATACAATTTCATTTGAGCTAAGAGTTTACTTACTTACTCAAAAGTAGTTGTCAGTTGACATGTTAAGATAAAGCTTTGTGTAAAATTTTAGCTCGAGTCAAGACTAATTTTTGGTACCTATACCTAAATTCAAAACAGTATTATTTACCTAAAACATACTTAACTACATAAAAAATTAACGTTTTGTGTCATATGGGTATTAGGATCATTTTCTAATACCCTGATATTATAGTGAATATAAAAATAATACAACGGCACCTGTAATCATTCTAATAATAAAGGAGCTAATCATACACGTTCCCATACTAAGTAGGATCTATAATAACATCTTTGTGACAGTTTGATTTGACATACGTGATATGAAGCCTTTTGTTTCTAGAAGTTTATTTTTTACGCCATACACTCAAAGCCCACACTAGGGTTTTCCCTTGTGTCGTACCCACGAACACACATAAAGACAGGCACAAACACCCATGACCCGAAAACAAATATCTGCTTTTTACACAAATATTTGCCCCGACTGGGATTCGAACCCAGGATCTGTCGATAAAGAGGCAGTACCACTACCACTTTACCAAACCGGCCGTCACTAAGCAAATTTTATATCAGCAGCTAGAGCACGATGGCGACAAACTCGCGCGGCGCGCCAATCGGCTGACGGTGAAACTTCACTTTGATTGCGCGAGGGTCCCGCGCGTATATAGAAGAACATATTGTAGATAAAGACCTTTTATACTCTGTACATATGAATAGCAATAAATGATTGAAATTGAAATTGAAAGGCTTGCTCGCCCTCTGGCGTTGTCAATGTTAACATTGTGATCGAACTGCTAGAGTTTGGTTTAGCTATCTATCGGTACACTCACGTTTTAAATCCCTTTCGGGGTAGACAGAAGGTCATCTAGTACCTGAACCACTTGACGCTACATATGACACTTACTCTGTGGGTTATTAGATGGAGCATGAATATAGTGGTGATAGGTCGTTAACCTTTCGCCCATAATACAGCGAGATTTATTCTATACGAAATTCAATTTAAGTTTAAGAACGTAATATTTTTACTCATTAGGATTTATAAATTGAAACTAGCTTTTTGCCGCGGCTTTGCTCGCGCAAAGAACTTAAGGGCTTTTCACCCATTTTATTCTTGACCTCTTAGGGGATGCTTTTCAAAAAATCGTGAAATACCTGTCCGTTTATTTGCTTCAATTGACGATTACGAAGTTTCGAGTCAAAACATCCAAAAAAATTTAAAAAAAAAATAAGTTTAAACCGTTACCCCCCTAGGGAGTTGAAATTTCGAAAAATCCTTTCTGTTCTTGCTTTCATCATAAAATACACCTTTTTGCCAAATTTCAGCTTTCTACGTCTAAGGGTTTGGGCTGAGCTGGTTTTTGGTTTGGTTTTATTTGGTTTGGTTCAGGAATCAGGACTTCCAATTTTATATATAAAAAGCTAAAGAAACCAAGTCTTAAGCTTAAATACGTCATGTCAATAAGACAGAGTTTTTGTTTCGCAGCGCGTTTGAAGGAGAAACTAGTACCTATAGTAAGTATCTACTTCATTGATTGAAGCACTGGAAATGCATTTTCATGTTTCCCCTCTCAGAGTATCTGCCTGAATGTTGTTTTGCAGACATTTGAGATGTAAAGTAAAACGACCGTTTAGAAGCAATTAACTTCCGATTGTTTTCTTTAATGCTTTAAAGTAAACAAATTAAAACGTTTTAAACATCCGACGTTAAGGCATTTTAGTGAAATTGTCAAATTCTGATGGTTTATGTGGGGTAAATCTAATTTAATGTATTTCCATTAAATTTGTAGCATTTCATTTTTCTCCTATCGAATATGCCTGTCCTCGTTTTTTCTTGCTTTGTGGTATCCACAGGTCTAGTGGTAGAAATTTATTTTTAGAAATAAGCAAAACCTTTTTGTATGTGCTGTTTTATGTCTGTCTAAAATTTTGTATCACCCCAACATTCAATTGCTTATAACTTTTAAACGGTTAAACCGATTTTGATCAAATATATCTAAAAACCATCTCGATTACGTCAGCTTTCAAATAAAAAAAAACTGCATCCAAATTAATCCATTCGTTTAACAGCTACGATGCCACAGACAGACGCACAGGCATACAGATATTCTGATATACAGATTCACACGTCAAACTTATAACACCCCTCTTTTTCGTCGTAGGTTAAAAGGAATAGACGTAAAAAAGAAGTCAGCGTTGGCAACAAACCCAGAATATTAACATAACCAAATATAGCATAGCAATATCCCTTTAATCGTTTGATGACAAGCTCAAATCCCGTCGTGAGCAATCAATGGCCTGTAATGAAATTCCGAGCCCGCCAGGTATCACAGATTGCATCCTATGCCCTGCAGGGGTGCATAGAGACCAACTATCAAAACCAACTAACATTGATCCCCCCTAAAACCCCAAATATCGCTTTTCCCTTTCAATTTTCGCCTATGAAACCAAATCAGAGGTCAGATTATACTAGACACGTATCTTAGGTGCGTTTCATGCAATTTCTTGCCTGCCTCTAGGCTACGAAATGACACGGTGCATCGGTGCCAATATAAGCTATCCAATTTAATGAACATTGTTATTTGATCAGTTGTTTTGAATTTTAGTTTTTCCTAGGGATTTCAATGACGCAAATGAATGATAATAATTGATAACACACAAAAATGAAAGGTATAAATTGTACAAAGATGACTAAGATGAGTTTTGTTTTGTTTTATAGAGCATTTAAGATTTTAAAGTAACTTGTGTCTTATTAATTTTCTTAGTGAGTTTTGGACGATACGAAAACCCAAAAAATCGGAGTAAAAGATTTTAAAAACGCTCTGTAAATTGCGATGGCAATCATAAAATTTATCCTTCCACTGGCACATGAAAAACTTAAAACGAGCAAATCCTATACTGTTGCAAATCTGAGGTTTTAAAGAATTTTATTTTGCAATTAAAAAAATATAACCCGAAGAATATTTTGTCATCTAACTCTGCTACTATCACTTAATCACTATTTAGGAATAGAAGCGTGAATGTATTGTAAGCTGTGCGTAGTAATGATAATGCATATGTCACCGAAAAATAATAAGAACCGTAGGTTGATCAACTTTCGAGGTAGTTTATCAACACGGCAGTTGAAATGTATTATTTAAAGTATACATTTCCGGTAATTGATCAATTTACGTCGACTCGCGGTATTGATCCGACGAACGCGAGAGGTACGCTGATTGGTTGAAAACGCGAGCTGTACCCTGATTGGTTGAATGTCTCACTTGGAACTGCGACAAGTAGGTTGAGGGTTGGTTGGGTTAGGTTAAGTTAGAACTGCGACCCCCAACACACGAGCCGAGCGAGCGTAGCGAGCGTGCCGCGGCAACGGCCGGCGAAGTGCCAGAAACGACTTGACTGTGGTTGCCTTAAGAGGTTGTCGCATCGACCAATCAGAGAACCGTATATAATATTACGGATTTCAGTTTAACGTAAAAATGTACACTAAACAGCGATTGGTCCATTCGTGTATGATTTGACGTGTGCAAAATCGTTAGTTGATAAACTTACAGCCTGGCAGCGTAAGTTGATCAATTAGCTAAAATTGATTGCGTCAAATAATACATTTCAACTGCCATGTATGATTTGCCGATAGTTGATAAACTACCTCGAAAATTGATTAACTTACGATTTTTATGAATTTCCGGCGACACATATATTTTACCTCGACGATGGAGTCATAATCAGGTACAGAGAACATCATATAATATCACGATAGGATTTATATTTTGAACTATGGAAAACGGCCCTGTACAGACAGCAGCGTGTCAGGTTACCCATTTGCACTACTACGCTATTACGAATAAAGTAAGGTCGACGTCAAGGTAAACATGTACAGCCTGATGTGATGTCGGGGGTACATAACGCTCCCGACAACTTTTTTATTATTCAAAACAATCGTAAGTACATGCTTTAAGTGCTTAATTTTTACCAAATAAAAACATGTTTCTAAGAAAAAGTGTTTAATTTGGCATTCCATTTAGATTACTTCTTATAAAAAAATAACAAAGGCTCTTAGCAATATTTTGTTAAAGCTATTTGATTACTTATTTTTATGTAGCAAGTTAAATATTGAAATGGGCTATTAAGTTAATGGAATATTTAAGACACCACGATTTACAGCGACCCGAAATTCCTCTCCAAAAAATATTTACAAATACATTTAATCTTAAATAACAATCTACCTCTTTACGAATTAATATTTTTATTTTATGTTTGGATACGACATACCAAAGTAGACAATATAATACATACCATGATCTATACTATAATCCCTGTCAAGGTAGACAGACCTCTCATTTATTCTGAGGGTCAATATGACTATAGTGGAGATAGGCTGTCAGCCTTTCGCCAACTCTACCGCAAAATCCTCGCACACTATTTTCTGGATTTTATAGTATACCTGGGAAGAATTGGCAGCTGGCACATTTTATATATATATTCTTTATTGCACAAACACAGTAGGGAAAAAAATTACATAAAAAATAGTGTACAAAGGCGAGCTTATCTCTAGAAGAGATCTCTTCCAGCCAACCTAATCGGTGAGAAATAGTGTACGAGACGGGAAGAGAGAATTGCACACAACGTAAGAAAATACCAAGTAAGAGAAGGGCTTATATTATTAATACTTAAATATAATGAAATAAAAATAATATATATACTAACATATATAATACATATAAACGAATATAATAAATCATACATACATAATATATAATTTGCTCATTACAGTTGGGACAGGTAGTATTCTTTGACTCTATTTTTGAAGGAATGTATAGATGGACTCTCTTGTATAGCTGTCGGGAGTTTGTTCCACATCCGTGCTCCACGGACAGTAAAAGAATTTAAGTTTTTCCAATCCAGCATGGAACTACGCTTACTGTTGGAAATCGATCAGTGATATCAAAGAACTTTCACGGAGGCAGGGAACCTAATGTGCCAATTTATCAGAGCTTTCCATGCTTCCGTATGGGTAAATCAAGCCCCGGCTCTGTGGTTTACAGCCGGGGCTGTTGGTCAAACCAGTGCAACTCTGTAAGTCTACGATCAATTAATCAATTTTTATATAAATGGCTCTCTCTTCTGATATAGGACAATTCTGCCAATGTCCAGGTTGGAAACTAAAAGTAATTACGGTAGATATGACTATGGTGGTGATGTGACGATTACTCAGTCGCAAGATCTAAAAAGACAACACAATGTTACAAAAAAAAACTTAAATACATAATTTTCCACGTTAAAAACGTATGAGTCACCGACTTCAATCCCAACAACAGTTCGCACAAAGTAGATATCTAGTTTTTTGCGGACTACAATGCCTATTAGCAAATAACTACAAACAGAAATGTCATTCATTTATTTAGATGATGTTCTAGTTTGTAGTATATTTTGTTTTTGTTGATTTTTTTTAAAAGCGCTGAATCATTTTCGATAAAATTAATATAGGACCTCTTCAGGAGTATACTCTTTCGAAAAAATAAAGAATTTTGAAAATCGGACAACAGTTGCCGGAGTAATCGCGTAACAAATATACAAAAAAAAAATACAGTCGAATTGAGAACCTCCTCCTTTTTTGAAGTCGGTTGAAAATTAAAGAATGTAGTAAGTCTACGATCGAAGTACGGCCTATAATTGTCACTACCTGTCACTGTCATCTATAAATAGCACAAGACAGTGATGTACTGACATCCAACGCTTTGACGGTCGTCGGTGGCCATTTGGCGGCTTGAAAATTCTGACACAAGAATTTATGAATCAAGTTCCCTACATATGCATAATTTCAACTGCCATACGATAAGGCACCAAGTATTTGTTTTCAAAAACCGGACTTAAAGTACGAAGAACATAAGTTTGTCGGAAAATTTACGAACTAAGCTGGAAAAAAATGTTTAGTCGAAGTTTCGAAACTTTGACTCGTGGGATCGCGCGTGAAAGTCGTAGACGAAAAGTTGTGTGATACGGATAACTCGCCACGGGAGGCGACTACCGACTACCACGTGTAATAGCCATGTAAGGTTAGCAAATAATATTATTTTTAAAAAGGTAGATAGATAGATAGAAATTACAAAAATATTTCACCTTGTGCACAAAAAGCGGCCTCATCGTGCATTGCTGAGCGTAATCTCTTCCAGGTAACCCTCAATAAATAGTAAAGAATGGATAAGTGTTCACTGTAATTTCATGCAAGACCAATAAGTTTTCAGTGAAATAAAGTAAAACGACAAACTTAGTAAAACTATATCTATACCTTTCTGAGGAATTGTTTTAACATTAATTAATGTGTGTATTAAAATAAATAAAAAATAAGTATTCAATAAAAAGAAAATGGATTGATTACCATTTATTTTTACCTACTAATATTAGGTACCATTACTTTAATAAATAATGTTTCATTTATAAAAAGAAACAAAATCTTAACTAAATGTTATCTATTTCGTGCATTTGGAACTCGGAAACGTTTTCACTTATTTATGGATGTTATTTATTTACACAACAACTATAAGTCTTAGTTTTATTGCTGACGGTACCCTTAGGTATCCCTTAAAGTGGTAGCGTTAACATAAATATTTAAGTCCAAAGGGTTTGTTTTTGTTTCTGCCAAAGTTTGGGCGAGGACAAGACCGATCGCCCTTCGTAAGTTTTATTTCCATTTTATTTTTTAAGGCTAGCAAAACTTTTCGACTTACATTTATTGATTTATCTACTCCTTCAAAGTTAATTTGTTACGCGTATTTTGTTTTATAGGTAGCATGTGTCACTCTTCTTCTTCTTGTAGTGTAGGTGTAGTCAAGAGTGTGGCTAGCTTGGCTAACTCTGTTGTCATAGTTTTCAAACCGTACAAATGGCCTCTGAGTTAGTTTTAACGACTGTAGTCAATCGGCAACGGCCGGAACCGACAGCTTAACGTGCTCTCCGAAGCACGGAAATGCTCGTGATAAATTTCCACTTTTGGTCACACATCAGGTTCCCTGCCTCTTAATCTCACCGATTGCTTCACTTTCTGCAGTTCAAGCACAACGTGCTCACGTTGAAATGTGCCGCGGTCAAATGTCGAAATGATAACGCTATAGGGCGAACATGAAGCGTACAGCCTTGCGCGGTGCTCTCGTGTTGCTAAGTGAAGTTTCACTGGTCGTACTAAGTCCGCCTTTACTCTCAGGCCTTTCTCAGGCATTAAAAGCAGTACTTTTTCTGAAATAAGACTGGACATATTCTAACCTAAACAAATATAAGTAAGTAGGTATGTATGTATCAAAGAGCGATGGAAAAGGCTATGCTCGGAGTTTCTCTGCGCGATTAAATAAAAAATGAGGAAATCCGCAGGAAAACCAAGGTCACCGACATAGCACAAAGAATTGCTAACCTTAAGTGGCAGGGGGCAGGCCACATTGCTCGTAGGACTGATGGCCGCTGGGGCAAAAAAGTCCTCGAGTGGCGACCACGTACCTGAAGGCGCAGCGTAGGAAGGCCTCCCACAAGGTGGACCGACGATCTGGTAAAGAATCCGGGAAGTCGATGGATGCGGATGGCGCAGGACCAATCGAGGTGGAGATCCCTGGGGGAGGCATGTCCAGCAGTGGACGTCTTGCAGCTGACATGATGATGATGATGATGAGGTATGTAAAAGTAGGTAGTCGATAGTCAAAATAGCTACGCGAAAGTTTATAGAATCAATTATTTGAATATTATACAGGGCTTTATAGGTATCTCTCTTTCAACCTCTCGGGTGGTTAATCAGTCCATGAAACTGAACAACTTCCCCAAGGAACATAGGTTAAAGTACGAAAAAAAAATCTTTATCTCCCCTACAAAATACTGATTGATGAAGTTTGTATAGGAACTCAAAAATTTTTTTTCGTATTTTGACCTATGTTCCTTGGGAAAGTTGTTCAGTTTCATGGACTGATTAACAACCCGAGAGGTTGAAAGAGAGATACCTAAAGCACTATAGGATTTCTAACTGTTATAGGCAAACAAAAAATGATGCCATAATAATGAATCATTAAAATTGTTGTTCTTCACTTTGTTTAGGTATCTACCTGTGAGTATAAAGTTATCTTCTCATTAAAGCTGTTTCTCTAAAAACTTATTCATTCCCGGTGAGAGTAAACAAGAAATAATCTCTTAAAGAAGATTTTAAAATGCATGAAAATTGCTAAAGTTGGGCAAAAAATGCGATGAACAAAATTGGACGATTCTGGCGGCGGTCTCATTTTCATCACATTGTTACAATTTGTTTCTTTATTATGCCATTTTGTATAACACGGTCATAAAACCGTGACATTAGGTGCAGGTATACTGGAGATTTGAATTTGTCAAGCGTTTTCTTTAGGAGAAAAGTTCAACCATCAAATACAGGAATCGTGTCATGACTTCTATACAACATAACACTTTAAACTTTCGTGATTCGAACACATAATGCATTTCCTGTATGTCTGTATTTCCGAGTTCATACAACCCAAATCTCTTTAAAGTACGAGTGAATAGGCTTCTTCTGGGTGAGCTCGCTACATCCTCGACCACATTTCTGCCCTAAGCTAGATTATGGTCAAGAGCGAACACATTTTTAATATAAAAAAATCCTGCACACACGGGCGTGCATAAAACGCGCGAGGGTTTACTAACACGAGTCAGAATTCACGAATATGTTATCCTTTTACCTTTGATCCCGACGTCGTGAGCCTACCCGTGACCACGGCGCATAAAACCGCTCCGAAACGTCAGAATCAAAGTTAAATAATATATGCGCGAATTATGACCCGTGGTAAAATTAAATTACCTATGTGTTTAATATAATAAACCTCCTCAATGCGGGGAAAATCAGAGTTAGTCATATTTGCCACACAGTTGATATACCTTTACGATAGGCATGAAGGCAGATCTTCTTCTTATCGTGTAGGTATAGTCAAGTTTGTGGCGAACTTGGCTAACCCTGGTGTCAGAGTTTTTAAACCGCACAATGGCCTCTGACTTGGTTTTTACGAAGGGAGATAATTCCCCTAGTCACCACAGTTCAAGAGTAACTGAACAGAGCCATACATCACGCAGTGAAGAAGCTGCTGCCTGGAGAAAACGTAAAACTATGCTGTTGCCTAAAGTTGGTAATAAAGGTCAGATGAAAAACCTGAACCGTTTAAATGTTTATTGTCATCAGTTCTGTTTTTGGATCGTTGAGAAGGGGGCAACGAGTTGGCAAAATCAACCTTCTAAGAACCTAAAAAAATATGCAACTAAATGATTACTAACTTCGTATCTCTAATAGAAATGTAGTGATTCAAATAATATCGGTTGCAAGACTTATTGTCACATGGTTTCATTTTAAGACGTTGTGTCTTTCATAAAGCAGATTTGTCATAAGAAGGTTTAATAGTGGGCAATCGCGAGACTTGCAAAAGTTGGTACCGGCGGGTGCTAGAACGCCAGGTAGTAATTTAGTTGCCACATGTTTACAGAGGTACCTATTCCGATGGGTGCCATAACTTCACATTTTCACGGTTTATTTCGCGACGCGGGGCTCCCTTAATAAATGGAGTTGTAAAAGAAACTTTATCATCTAACACCGGTCGTTTCTACTGCAATTCCTCCCTTTGTTTCATTATTTTGGTAATTGTCATTGTATTCGATGTTAAAAAAATGTGTCTAATGTTCGTTTAGATTAGAAACAAAAAAATTTCAGTACATTGTAAGGGTTACTAATTTAATTTCAGTAAGATTAAATGAGCTCCATTATGCTTCTTGAAGTTGTATAAAAGAGCGTAGATCCTTACTCAATATTCATTTATTGGAAGATAGTTTTTTTGGCTCAATGGTCACTAATCAATAAAAAAGTAGTATTTTATCATTGTATAGATAAGTAGGCATTTTAAGGAAGACAAAATGCGAAACTAATTATTTTGATCGTTTCCAGCTTCTATGAGTCACAATAATAATTTAATGATAAGTAATAAAACACATTAAATACTCTAATTCGTATTCACATTCACCTAATAAACTAGAACATTCTTAAAATTAGCCAAATTAAACAAATGCAAACGTTACATTTTATAGAAGCTGTACAAATGATTCCCAGTGGACACATTCACTTAAAAACTACGTGTAATTACGTGTTATTAATGAATTTCAAGTGAAGGAGTATTGAAACAGATGTATTATTTTGAAGGACTAATCAAGCTGCAATCCTATCGCTTTTCTTTTGCAGTTCCTGTATCAAAAATACTTTTTGAAGTATTTTCCTGTCAGACTGCTTATTTGATCACATGCAGGGTTATTTGTAAAACACTAATAACTTTGCAGGACTAGAATGCTTCTGGTACTTGACGCCACATTTAAAATTAAATTTGAGAGTTAAATTACAATACAATACAATACAATACATAATTCATTATTTGCACACAAAAAAATACAAGACCAGGAAACACAAACATATAAGCATGTGATACAAAAATGTGGCAATCTCTTCCAGGCAACCTTAGGGTACAGGATACAGATCGATCGTTAAAAATGTCGAGCGGGGTGCATAAAACAAAAATAACTATATATAGGTACCTAACCTACTGCATCAATACACATACTATAATAAATACCTAATATTATAATACATACATTTAACTTAAATATTTTTATGGAAGAGAGGAAACACGACAAATATAGTTAATAAAGTTATTACTTAAAATTATTAGATAGAATATGAGTGTAGTGGTGACATGTTGCCAGCCTTTCGCCAAAAATACAGCAAAACCCTCGCGTCCCACTTAATGGTTTCTAAAGTAAGTCTGGGAAGAGTTGACAATTTCAAAGTTTATCTTTTACTCCTAGCCCAGCGTTGAAGTACACTTATTGAAGAAACTATTCTCTCTGTTAGATCACTTGAAGATGCTGTCATTGGTTTAGTCATTAACAAATGAAGCCACGCTGTCTGTCTGAGCCATGGAAACTCTTAGACGCCAGCCTTCACACTCGGGTAGGCAGCGACTCAGACCGACTCACTGATCTTCGCAACAGACCGACTCACTAGTATTTGCAACAGACTGACTCACTGATCTTCGCAACAGACCGACTCACTAGTATTTACAACAGACCGACTCACTGATCTTCGCAACAGACCGAGTCACTAGTATTTGCAACAGACCGACTCACTGATCTTCGCAACAGACTGAGTCACTGGTCTTCGCAACAGACCGACTTACTGATCATCGCAACTGGCCGACTCAAAGGCTTCCACGGCGCAAATCGCTTCTAGACGCATTTCAAATCATCCTATAGGTAACCAACAGAAATGAGCAATAACAATTTCGAAACTCGCTCACATGCAGATAACGAAGACCTGGGTACTTGACAAAACACGTGGCAGTAATCATAGAAGAAATAGTTCAGGGGTCGCACGCGCTATGATTATCAAGGTTAGAAGCCACGTAAGGTGGAAAATTATTACTAAATAGAGATAAGGCTTCGCTGGAGACGATTGATACTTTGATATCGACAGACGATACAACGTTACTCTGTTTGCTCTTGCACCAATAAAATATGTTGTACAAGTTATATCGTGTCCAGCTGTGTGATAAAATGTAGCCTATGTCCTTTACTTAGGAAGCCATGCTAATCTATCTCTGTACCAAATTTCATCAAAATCGTTTCAGTAGTTTAGGTATGAAAGCGTAACAAACAGAGAGAGAGACAGAGTTACTTTCGTATTTATAATGTATGTATGTATGTATTTATTCTTTATTGTACAATGATAATACAGAGGATAACAAGTTTACAGTAATAGTATGGATAAGTAATTGTTTTGTTTTTTTAAATAAGCTTTTATCAAAATATTTGATTCTTGTATTCTTCTCAGCAAACCTTTTGATTTGATACCTCTCATTTGATTTAGAATGACGTCACTTACTTAGCTAACTAAACGTGTATGCAAATTTCAGTTCAATTCGACCTGAACATACAAACGTTCAAATACATTGCTAGTCAAAATAAAGCCTTCATCAAAGATTTTTAAATCAGAGAAAAGTTAATTAATTAGTTAACATCAGCTCGAGCACGATGGCGACAAACTCGCGCGGCACGCCACTCTGCTGACGGTGAATCTTCACTTTGATTGTGCGAGGGCCCCGCGCAAAGGCTTGCTCGCCCTCTAGCGTCGTCAATGTTGACATTTTGACATAGGACCGCGGCGCATTACGCGCGCTATCATCATCTTACTCGAGCTGCAGTACACGATTATTCTTTCATTAATGTTAAATAACTTTTTAGTTTACTGTCAAGGATAATTTAAAAAAGAACACAAAGTCAAATATAAACTTACGCCTTTATTTACAATTGGAGAGAGCTTTAAAAAACACAAATGACAATTAATGATGTTTTTGCATCTGGAAATAAGCAACTACGATTAATTAAATAAGTGAATCAATTATTTAATGAACAAGTGCATTCAAGTCGGGTACAAGCAAAATTAGATCACATTAGAGGTACCCACAAAGTTCAAAAGCATTTAGCTTGAAGCACTTGTCTAAAAATATTAGTATCTACATTCGTTTTAAATATTTTTTTTTAAACATACAACCTTTGTTTCTTCACAAGAACCCAAAGAAACAAATTTACAGTCTCGTTTTTTATTAAAATCTTGATTTACATACAATACAATACATAACTCTTTATACATACCTAGTTATAACCGCAACTAAACACTGTAGTTAGACACTCGATTTTACAATCGTACACTTTTAACCCTCGGCATACCAGGTTAAAATTTGTAACATGCCATACAAGGTGGGGTCTGACATACCCTAACAAAATGGTCGCTGTAATCAGATAGGAATAGGGGTACTGAATTATTATTGCATATTTTTGAAATTGAACATAACCTGAGTAGCACTATATAAAAAAAAAATGAAATAGATTAAATGGTTTGTTGAAAAAGGGTAGTGAAAATGCCATCTTCTGACTACTAATTTAGACTTGAAATCACCCTAAGAATTTATAATTACCAATTTTTGTAATTAAACTGACTAAATTTAAAAAAATTAAACAACGATGATACATCTTTAAATTTTTACTTCAATCTCGAGGTAGGAGTTCTTTAGTTCGCCATAATTGCATTTTGTATATGCTCAAATAACAACAATTCGAAACAAAAACGCATCTAGAGCCCTAAAAAACGCACGCACCACTAAACTAATGGTACTTGCCAGTGTAAGAACGTCGCAACTCCAGCTACTGAGAGCTTCAAATTCCGCGCACGAAAATTTTTGAAAATATATCGATTTTTCGCCGCCTGGGGTTTATTAGACCCCACCTGGTATGCGGAGGGTTAACATCTTCCTTTAAGATGACATTATATTCAGGTTCAATGATGCTATATAGCCCAAAAACCAGAATTATAAGCTTCCTCTAAAATATAATAATATGATATTCATTAAATTGATAAAATTGAGTTTATGACAACCGAAGAAAAACATTCTTGACAAGCCTGACTCTACTATCAATAAACTTATTACAAAGCTATCAAAGTTCAAGCAAAACATTAAAACTTAAGAATGATTTCTTAAAAACATATAGACACAAAATATCTGAATTTAAAACAAAACAAAGTAACAGATTAGTTTTAAACAGAATAATTAGGTATTTGTCTTGAAATGAAAAAAAAAATGCGTGTTCAAAATAAGTTCGATGAAATTTCATTAGTTGTCATTACTCTCCATCTCACGTTTTACACAAAATACATAAGTCATGTTGCCGCACTTTACTAAAATGTTATTATAATAATTTAAACCTTTGCGTGCTTTTTGCACACATGGTGTGCAAGATTTGTATCGCACGCGGCGTAAACAAGCACGCGACGGATTAAAAATAGATCACTGTCACTGTTAACATCTTAAGTCAATATGAGATCAAAGTCAACAAAGTATTGCTTGAAAATCACCAATACCTTCAAAACATAATACGTTCGTAACGGCTTGAACTCAGCCGAATTTCAAAAACTCCTAACATTTCTTGGTTTCTAGTTCACGGCGGGCAGTAGTCCAAGAGAGTATCAAACGAACAAGAGGCTTTACAGCATTCTTCGACTATTTGTCTTTTATTTCTCATTAATCTTGCATAGTTTAAGGCTGCTCTTTTGCCTCTCGTAACTGATGTATCAGTTTCTTCATCTTCGCACAGGGAAGCGAGAACATTTGAAATATTGTTGCTGCAAACCTGCACCTGACGGTTGTCTAATTCTTCACCACTCACTAAGTCCACGGATAGCATTGCAATGTAGATTAAGCACTGTATTTTCATCGTCGCAAACATTTTTGTAAGATATTATATTTTTCCACTCAATATTAGATATGTTAGGTTGAGCTGCCTGTGACGGACTGGCTCTTCCGTCTGCTTCACAATCCAATAAATAGAAATGATAACCTGTGTCGATTCTGATTGTACAATAAGTTCACAACAACATCAACATGTCAAAGGGCTGGAGCCAAGACAAGACTGTTTACGATATTAATAGAATTTGATAACAATGTTGTTTTTAGAATCTCTGGGTATGCCCTCGTTGGACACACTTTTTGTCCTCGTGTCTGGGGTAAAAATATCAAGGCTAATAAATTGTTTGTATAATTTTGAGTTTGATAACTTTTGAGCACTATTATTTTAGCAGTTATTATTTTTATTTTATCTTTGCTGTATTTTTGGCACTCTAACGAAGTTTTAAGAGCACTTTTATATGTTTCTTTCTCCTTTTGAAATCGATGTAACACGTTAACTAACACTATTTGTCACTAATGAAGATATAAGTACTACTAAAATAATATTTTCACAGGTATAAGATCCGAAAACAGTCTCATTACTAGACCTAATTTACTAACGTCAATATTACAAATCACCTACTTATTTATTGTTTACGGATAGATACATAATTGGAATGATTAAGTAACGCGCCCTAATTTGTGAGACCTCTGTGCGTAAATATTTTGAAACAAAATGTAGTAAACAAGTACAGAAGTCAGTTTCCATGGAGATAAGAGTATTAATAAACATGAAAAAAGATAAACGATGATAATTGTTATTATTTTTGTTGTTTGAATTTATTTAAAAAATGTTGTGTAAATATTTCGACTGTAAGGCTAAGGTAATCCCCAAAGAAAAATATAATTTCCAAAAAATATTTCATCTTAATAGTCCCCGGGCGTCATTTTTCGAAATTCAATCACTAAAGGGGTGAAATGGGGGTTCAAAGTTTGTAAGGAGAAAACATTTTTTTTTACATTTTGACTCTAAACTTCGTCAAGATATACCTTGAAGCAAATAAACGGACACGTGTTTCGCGATTTTTCGAAAATCAGCCCCTAAGGGGTCAAGAATGAAATGGGTGCCTAAAAGAGTTCTTTGCGCGAAAGCCGCGGGAAAAGCTAGTCTACACTAATATTATAAAGAGGAAAGATTTGTATTTTGTATGTAACGAATAAATTAAAAAACTACTGGACCGATTTCAAAATTAGGATGCCTTATTATCCCTGAGTAACATAGGCTACATAATTTTCCCGAATTCCCACGGAAACGAAGTCCCAAACGGAATGCTAGTGAGTTATAATTTAGTATAATATAGGTCAGATGACCTAAAGAAGATAACGGCTAGTGGCTGGATGAAAAAGCGGAGGATCGTGCAAAGTGACACACCTTGTGTGAGGTCTATGTTCAGCAGTGGACTGCAATAGGCTGATATGATGATGATAATATAGGTCGTTCCATTATTATATACGTAGGTTGTTCGCCATTATTAATATAGGTTGTTCTCTGGAATATTTGTAAAGTGTGCTGCATAGTGGATATTAATAACTGGTCGCTCTGTTTATCCCAATACTCAAGTCTGGCGTGAGTGTAAGTGTATTTTATTTAAAACTCAGATAATCTTATTGTGGAACTTTTTTCCCAGCAGTAGAAACTTGTAGGCCAGGAGAAAAATAATACTTTAATCTTTTCAAGTCTTATCTAGGTACATTATAAAAAACAGATCGACGTACTGGGGAAAAAATTGGCACACACAACATTCAACATAACAAGAGATGTTATTGTAACGTTATCAAAGTAATATTTTACTACCATTATAATTTTTACGCATAAAACCGTATTATTTATCCATTTATATAACTTAGTGTATGTAGTGTATTGGCATTATGTATTTACTACCCTTGTCTCGAGTGCATACGTCACAGTCGGTGGTGGGCTAGACCTGTCATGGCCGCCGGCAGAAGATGTTGTGGTGGTGCATTGCCGAGCCAAGATTATTATGAAAACGAGTGTATCCTACAGTGTACATAGTACATTGGGGATCATGTAGAGGCATACCTCCATGGAGGTGAGAGATTTTTTCATCAACGGTGAAACGGCAATAATATTAAAACACGTTGACAAATCTATACAAAGAGTCAAATCAAATCAAATCAATGTATTTATTGTGGAAAATAGGTATTACAACAGGTTACAGTGGTTGTTAGTAAAGGTACAGCTATTTCCCGCCTCTCGGGCATACAACATTTTTTAAGCATCTATAAAGAGTTGTCATTTAGATACTCGTTTACACAGTAATAACATTTCTGATTCAAGAAGTCAAATAATTTAAATTTAAAACAGTTTATATCATTAATGTCACGTAATAATTTTGGTATTTTATTGTAAATGAGTGGGATTCTAAAAATAACATTTTTGTGCATTAAGGCAGTTTTACAAGGTAATAACTCCATTTTATCTTTTATACGCTCTCTGGTGTGGAACTTAAACAAGTGTAGGTTACATTTAGCGAAAACACAACACTCATAAATGTACATGCTAGGTAGGGATAATAATCTATTTTCTTTAAAATATGGTTTACATGACTCAACAATTCTTAAATTATACATTGACCTAATACAACGTTCTAATAAACAATATAATAAACTCAATTTATAAACTACTATAGTTTAAAGTTAATGTCCAACATATGTAATATTTGATAACCGTTTAAATTCTGATGACGATCACATTTTCTTTTTTTATGGCTGTATGTACAAATTTTACTCTTTTTAACCCCCAACCTTTGACATATATCTGTATATCTGTGTATCTGTATATCTGAGTGTTTGTCTGTGACATTGCAGCTCCTGAAGAATGGATATTTTGATGCAGTTTTTTTGTTTTAAAAGCTGGCGTTGTTTCTTAGTTAATTTAATCAAGATTGATTCATAAATTTAAGCTATAAATGTCAGGGGTAATACATTTTTTTAAATTTTATAGCTATTATCAACTACTGCATATTGTTCCCAACAATAGAGACTCCAGTGTCCATCTTCAAACTTCTTCAATTAATGTCCTAATATAACCAAATTTCTTTTCCCGAGGACAAGTTCTGGAAACAGTTTTTACGTTCCATTAAAAGGTAATCGCAGCTAAGTATTTCCGCATCACAATGTAAGCGTTTTTTCTTTATTCGAAACTACATTTTTCATAGATCTTGGTTGTTTAATATCCTCTAACAGTATTTTCTAGTGCATTCGCAAGATGAATAAACTAACATTAACTTATAAACAAGCTCTTACTGTATTTCATGCGAAGTTTTGCTCTATTCAGCCGCAAATGAAAGGATGGCCGGAAATTATATGTGGACGGCAGACTATCAGATCCACAGTATAATTAAATCAGTACTAGCTTTCCACCCGGGACTTCGTTTCCGTGTGAATTTGAGATAATTATCAATCCTATGTGTCAATCCAGGGTGTCAGCTACCTCCATACCAAACTTTATCAAAATTGGTCCAGCCGTTTGAGTATGAAAGAGTTACCAACATCCGTACATACTTACATACAAACTTTCGCGTCTATTACAAGATGTAAATGAGGAGACTTTTAAGTAGTGAAATTTTAGGGGCTGATTCAAACCATGAAACTGAACAAATTTCCCCAAGAAAACTTTCATGAAATTCTTTAAAAAAATCACGACTCCCCATTTAAAGGAAAGTTAGTTTATTGTAAAAGTTGTATGGAGAGACGAAATTTCTTTGTAATATTTCGACCTATGTTACTAGGGGAAAGTTGTTCAGTTTCGCTAATTCATATTTTTCGCTAATTCAAAATCACCTTATATTTTTAACACAGCCAGTTGAAAAATTATTAAACAAAGATTGGCAATTGGAAATAGTACTGGCACATGGCAATTTTAAAAGTTGCCGTAGCGGTTTTTTGAAGAAACTTGGGTCAGCTTTGTTGTCCAATTCGTACTTTTGAATTTCTTATTTCGAACTTTTTATGTCACTATTCTGTTTTATTCTACCTTTACTTACAATAAAATCATTGGGAAAAGTTGTTCAGCGCACAGACCTATATCGAGATAGACGAAAAGAGCGCTTCAAACTGTAGGAGAACCCAGCGTGTCGAATTTTTCGTATCTAAAATGATGTCACGTGCGAGATTTAGTCACGGGAAATCAAGACCGCGTGGAAACGATTCAAAGGCGTTTAATTAAGTAGAACAATAATGTAAATCTGATTAAAATTGATTATCATTTACGGCATAGATCTTAAGCGGACTGACTTAGGTTGGACAAAACTGTGACCGTAGATCACACTTTTTACATGCAAGGTAGGTGAACGTCATTCGAAGAATTACCCCCTAAAGTTTCACTTACTATAATTTAAAGTCACCCCTGGTAAGTTATTCTACGACCAACATTCGACCTAAATGTCGGTACATGTCATTGTCATACAGCGTAAAAGATGTTCCGACGGGCATGTCAATTACTACATTGAAGAGACGAATACTTCTGAGTATCAGGTGTCAATACATCTGTACGACACTAGCAGGAAAGCGACATTTATCAGTCGTACGAACAAATGTCGTAGACTTACAGAATACCTCACAGATTTGAAAATTGCCGTTAGTCGATTCAGTTATTTACTTGACTATCCAATCCAATCTACTGGTTTTACCTGCTGCATAGCATTCATTGCACATTAAATAATTACTGTCCTGATTGTTTACTGACATATTTTTAATTAGACTGGGTTTGAACAAAATTAAAACGGTTTCGCGCCATGATTTTTGATTTAATCTTAAAAAATATATTTATTTGAACTTTTGTAATATTTTTCCAACCAACCCAGAAGAATGTTTAGTGCCTTTTACTTTACAGATTAAGGACTTACCATGCTCATGCAAATATTTAGTCTATGTCCAACTCTAGCACTCACAATAGCTCATCTGCGTAGCGTCGGACGCAGCAGATTATCAGCTACAAGATGAATGGGACTAATTTGCAGCCTAGCGAAGAACGCTTTTCATTTGCAACACTATTTTCCACAGAAAATGTGGTGGGGTGATTATTTTTAAAGCAGTTATATTATACTGTGAATTTCCCCATGAAATGGAACTACTTTCACTGCCAAACCCACACAAAATTGCCAAGGAAATAATGTTGTTTTTTTTTAGGTATGCAGTCGTGTGTCCCTACTGCTGGTCCAATGCCTCCCCTTTCTGTTGCCACGTTATCCTATTTTGGGTCAACTCTACCCAGTTGTTAGAAGAGGTGTATATGGCTAGATTCTCTCGCCAGCGTCTCCGTGGTGTAAAAAAATGCTTCAATTGTATGTTTCAATAATTTTAGCTTATATTAATTTTTTAGTATTTTACTGAGCTGACTTATATTCATTTTGGTAGAAAACAATAAGGACAAAGTCCTAAATCAGTCGTCAACGCCTAGCCATAGATTGAAATTTTGTACCTCTGCGCGCATAAACTACGTTTTTGTGTAGAAAAAATTAGGGTGTTTTTTACGATATTTTCAAAAGAACAAGCGTCATCTTTTATCTTATTTTCAAGCCCAAGGTCTTTTTTTTAGATTCACAGGGGCAGAGAACCTGATGGGTGCCCTAAATGGTAATTTATCACTTTCCGTACTCCAGAGGCACGTTACCGGTCAGTCCCGGCTGTTGTCGTCCATAGTCGTCAAACCCAATCACAGGTTATTTCTCGGTTTGAAAACTCTGACTCACAGGTTAATCAAGTTCGTGACATACTTATTATACCTAATAAGGAAAGAGAATTTAGGTCCAAAGCACAACAAATATCACAATATTATTCAAGTAATAACAGATTTTCTCAGAATTGCGTATTTTGCTGATAACAAGTCATAGCTCTATGTCATGATCCGTCTCAATTTCGCTGTGATAGATTTGAAGAGTCTTTCTTGTTATTACAACTACTACAATATTATGTAACAGCTTGGAATTTACATAAAATTTCGTAGATTGCAACTTGCAACACGTTTGCTTTCTGTACTTTTTCTTTCTATCTACACTAATGTAACAAAGAGGAAAGAGTTTTATTTTTTAAAGTTCTGAAAAACTATTGGACCGATTTAAAAAAAAAACACCTATAGAAAGCTTTATTCTTAGCAAATGACATAAACTACATAGTTTTTCCGAATTTCCACGGGAAAGAAGTCCCGGGCGAAAAGCTAGTATTTCGTAAAGCAATAATTTCCCTTTGGAAAGTTTTTTTTTTAATGAAAATAAACATGTGATCGATTCAAAATCGTTTCCCTACAAAAATAATAATGTAAAAGAATAAAATTGTAAACGAAATGTAGGTTAAAAGGTATAAAAAGTTAAAAGCTCCGTAAACAGACAATGCGTACCCCTTGTAATCCTACTTAGGATAAAATCCTGCCATTTAATACTTGCCTCCTTAAAAATGCTAATAGCCACTCAACGAAGTCCGAGCATGGCCGGTGTTCAGCTCAGATAGAGCCGTCAACAGGACTTTATTAAGTTAGAACAAAGATTTATTCGATCCTAGAGATGAGGATAGAAAGATTTGTGAACTGATGTTTCATTTAGGTCTCTGCATATATTTTGTCTACCTTTTTAGTAGCTACAGCAAGAATTTTAAGCACCAGTTTCCAAGTAGAAGGTACCCTGATAAGTAAAGGAGTTCCCAGAATGACCTTAATAAAAAAACTATCACCACATGTGCATTACTTTTTAAAAAACTACCAGGCAATCTGCATCAAAATTTAGGAAAACATTATATAAATGTCTTATGAGTAACCGTTTTTTACTCAATTCAGGAGTTTTTAGATGAGTAAAATAATTTAATATCTGTATTTAAATAACATTTAAAAAAATGCATTTTGTAGTAAAATGACTAGACGGAGAAACTTTGTAACCCTCCCAAACAAGATCTATTCTAATCTATCTAAAGCAAATTAACATTTCATTTCAAAACACTTCGCCAGGTTTATAATTATACCTATCACATTTTACACAACAACGTCCACATTAGGCTCAGCCTGAAAGAAAATCATAGAAGGTGCTAGCTACCAATTGTTCCCAGGAATGTGAACGTACCCTTTGATAGGTGGTATGGTATAGGTTAGAATATTGAGGCTGAAATGTTTTCAATAGGACACGTACAATGGAGAATTAAACCTTGAGTGAGGGAACCTTATATAGTGTAAATATAGGTAAGTGGATATAAATCGTCATCGTTTGTGAAATATGTCGATCCGGTTATTGACATTATGATTTAGGCAAAGCCAATAGAACGTTATTTGAGTAAAATAATAACAAAACTCGACTAATATCGCTAACATAATCATATTTTATAAACTTTGTTTTCCGATAACCTACGCTCAAACCTCAAATTGCGAAGTAGATTCATATTCTTTATTTTCCCCTAAAATAATGCTGTCGTTCATAATTTTATGGCCAAATCGTAAAACTCTTTTTTCATGTGATTTCAGAAAGTGCAGGCATCATGCAGTTTGTTTTTGTCAACAGAAATTGATCAGTTAATCCCTAAAGATCTAAAGGAGCAACTCACTCTTTCAAAATCTAAAAGAGCTACTCACTCTTACCTTTCGCATCTCTAACAGCCCTTTTTGCTGGAGTTATCCATTAGAAAATAAATCCTGTTCTGCCTTTACTAAGCATTTTATCGTACAGCCATTGTGCACGCAAATCAAATTAGGGTCCGATTATGTGACGTCATCACGATATATGGCTTAGATAAAGAATTAGGGGCGTTGTGATATGCGGAGCTGGAGTGACAAATGTAGGACTAATGTATTTAAGGACGATAATGTCAGGTCCTTCGTAGGCTTATTAGTATTGTCTTTTGAACATAACTATTGACTGAAGTTGTGACAGCAATGTCGAAGATTAAGCAGGGTTTTTTTATTACTTATAGATAATGGGTTTCCATTCCTTAGCATTGCGCAATATAAAAGATGAAGAGAGTCACTCAGTACGGATCCTAGGAATCTCGACAAGGTAAGGTCCCACAGTGCGTTTGGACGTCCGTTAGAAGAAAGAGGCAGGCGGAATGAGCTCGTTACCTCATAAGCACACTCTTCTAAATCTAAATCTTGTAAAAAAACACATAATCAAGCTACTTTGCGTGTATGAACTAGGCTTTGGAGTTTACTTTTTATTAGCTTTTTATCATCAATGAGATAATACTGTCGAGAGTTAACCTAAACATCTCACTGACTAAGTAAAATCTACAAATAAAAAAAATCCTTCCTTATGTTTAATTAATATAAATATTGCAAGCAAAATTTTATTTGTTTTGGGCAACACAAAAAAATAAATAACCCTTGGTTCACCTACGTGAACCGAGCAGGGCCATAATGTCGCTAAATGCTATAGAATGCCAATTCGAGGTACAGCCAGTCCAATTTTCCTACTATGGTATTCTAGGGGTAGAAGTTATATTAAAATGGTTTACTATAGTACAATTTGTGTAGGATCGATCAATGTGAAGGTATTCCAACTTGTGTGTTGTGTTGTGAAGGTATTCCAACTCGTGTTAGTATTTCCAACTTTGTGTTGTTCTAACAGTGTTGATTAAAGCCAATGCAAAAGTGTAACAATCCAAATATTTATTTCTACCGCTTTCTCGCATTTTAAAGATCCAGGTATCAGAAGATCCTGGGTTTTCTTTTTCAGTGAAGCTGCAGCGGCTGCCGCCTGGCTTCTGAGACTCTGCTGGCAGGGGAATTTGATTGGACTGAATCATGGTTGTACATTTAGTCGACTGAATATAGAGGTTTTATCATGATATTCCTCACCTACTCGTTCTCATGAGTCAGAAAAAGTAGTGCGGCTGACCCGCTATCAATTACTCCACCAGCGCAGCGTTGCGATACGAACTTATAAAGTTAAATATAAATAAACTGTAAGAAGTAGCTTTCTTATCATGAAGATAAAATCAAATTGTGACGTGTTGTCAAATTTTTGAAATTGGTCTCTGGTTCAGACCGCAAAATGGTCTCTGACTTCAAATAACGGTTTACTTGTAACGCTGACGGAAATGGACGTGATAAACCACTATGATCACCCATCAGGTTCTCTACTCCTGTGAACGTTGTTGCTAAACTTCTCTATCAGCGAGCGCGACTGAGCCATGAACGCTAAAATTGCCTTATTGTATCCCTATCGGGGTAGACACAGGTCATGTGATGCCACGTTCGACATACATTCCGAGGGTTATTAAATAGAACACGCGCCTTGTATTGATCAATATTTTCTTATCTAGTTCCTGTGACGCCACCGCCGAAACGCCTAATATACTCGTAGCGCATAGCAACAATCATAGTATGAGAATAGATGACACATCTATATTAATCTAAATATATAAAAGGATAAACTGACTGACTGACTGACTGACATATCAATGCACAGCCTAAACGGCAAAACGTAGGCACTTGAAATTTGGAAGGGACGTAGCTTAGGTACCGTAGAGGTGCACCAAGAAAGGAATTCCCGAAATTCCCACGGGAACGGGAATTAGCGGGAAAATCCTTTTGTATGAAAAATCTAAACCGCTTAAGTTAGACGCTTGAAATTTGGCATGCAGATACCTTAGTAAACTTAAAGCTTAGTTGCAACAGGATATTGCAAAATTCCTACGGGAACGGGAGTTAGCGGGAAAAAACTTTTGTATGTGTACTCTGTACTCTGTACGAAAACGAAGTTGCGGGCATTAGCTAGTGAGAATATAAATAAATAACTGTCGGTGACATACAGTTTTGAAACTAGAACATAGATAACGTTTTATGGTCAGTTGCACTTGACTGAACTCGCGGCAACAATCGTTAAAGTCAATAGTTATCATATCAGAAATAGAAGGATCACACGAGTGAGAGATAATCAAGGTCAAGTCGTGTGAAGTGGAAAATAGTTGGTTCCCACAAGAGATAAAGGCTTACAAGATATTGAATATATTATTGTATGTATGTATGTAAATCCTTTATTGTACAGTAAATATTCTTACAGGAGCAAAATATGGTACTTAAAGTTACCATATTTTGCTCCATATTTTGCTTTGTTATTATTATTCATCCCTACTAATATTATTAATGCGAAAGTTACTCTGTCTGTCTCTTACATTTTCACGCCTAAACTACTGAACCAATTTTGATGTAATTTGGTTAGAAAGATAGATTAGACTTTGCGAAAGGCTACATTTTATCCCACAGCTGGGCACAATATAATCTGTAGTCCACGCGGGCGAAGCCGCGGGCGAAAAGCGTAGTAATTATTAATATAATTTAAACAAAAGTAGTACATTAGAATTATAATTTAAACAAAAGTAGTACATTAGACCCCAGTCATCTTCCGATCTATCATTTTTTATAACTATTGCTGCACTGTAAATAAGGGTGACCATAATTTAACCCACAGAACTCATATACCTACCCTAAAATCTTTACCGAAATAAGTATAGAAAAATATCCAAAATATTTTAAATTTTTTTCCTCGGCATACACATGACGTATTGGTGAGGTAAATAATAATTACAGTTTTTAATTGATTAGTTTCGTATTTAATGCAGGTATATTCAGCATTACTATATTAATAAAATTAGATGTAGTCGGTTCCCTTAATTGGTACTTATCTAGCTTCTAATCCGTTAAAACTAAGGTTCAAATTAAAACGAAATTGGATATAACAATTGAAGGAACCGACTGTAATAATCCAGATCTTTATGTCAAACTGTGTCAAAGTAGTTCTGTCCATCTTATTGAAAATAATTTATAACATTGTATCATTTGGTTTTTAGAAACTTTCTTACAACGTAACAATGAATCCCAAATCAAACATTTTTATTTTTGGTTACATTTATTATTTACATAAATCAAATCAGCTTTATATTCAGCTTTGTATTATCTTAAATTAACAAACATGCTACAATGACTCTTCAAAACATCCAAAATCCTTAAAACTTGTCCCTTTTGGGGCACTTTGACACCCAACATAAAGTTGGAAGATTGAATTTCCTGGTTTCTCGTTCAAGGAAAATCTGGAGAGTAGGGGCAATAGTCAATGAGTTGTGAAATTGTACACGGGTGATCGCAGCATTCATCGGCTATATGCCTTTTAAATCTTGCTAAAGGTGGAAAAATTAGTGCTCTTCTCTTCCTGACCGAATAAACAGAGTCATGGAAGCCACTTACAACGATCCTTCCTGAGCAAACTTCGGAGACGAAATGCCAGAGTTTAACACTGCATTCTTCCAACACTGTGTCCATATGGTATGTCTCACCATTTATTACTTCCAAATAAAGTATAAACGTGAAGATTGCACAAACTTTCCACGCTGTTGACATTTTTGTGAGAGTCGTCTACGTAAGTAAGAGTTCATCGTCTGTCGGACACAGACTGGCCCTTCTCTCTGATTCACATCCAATAAATAGAAATGATAACCTGTGTCGTTCCGTTTCTGATTGAACATTGACTTCAAAACAACATACCAAGAGTCTGGAATTTGAATACTGTAATATAGATGATAACAGTTGTTTTTAAAATTTTATTGCCACATCATGTCCTGTCTGTCGTAAAAATACCTTAGAATATTGTATTTTTATCAATCAGTTCATTGACTGTTTTGAACTGAGAAAGCTTATTAATCATCACTGTTTATGTTTATTAAGAGCAGTTACTACCTGTATTTTATTTAATCATAAAATGTACTAACAAGGTTTGCAAATTTGAATGAAACTCACACAAGTTATGATGTACTAGCTTTCCGCCCGGGACTACGTTCGGGAATGAATTATTATAATATATTATTAAGTAAGTATGAAGAGTTTCGAGCAAAAATACAGTCTCTCGTATTATAAGCTCGAGACTTACTGTAAACAAAGATACATAATACAATGAACACAATGTCATTAGCTGATTGTTCAACCTATTTACTTATGAAAAGACTCCAAAGAACAAATTTAAAGTACATACTTTAGATTGTGTTGTGAGCTAACAATTTGGGGATTAAGAAACATGCCCCAATTATGGTTGGGTAAATATTTTGAAACAAATAGCTCCAGTAGAGTGCTAAAAACAAGAAATATCAGTTGCCATGGAGATAAAACTGTTGAGGAGATTGTTAGACACTTTGAATTTAAGGGTTTGATGGTAGTAAAATTGAGTTTTATTTATTAGTTGTAAGCAATTTAAAAAATCTGTTTTTTGAGTGCCAAAACTTACAAATAGACATTACAATAATATTCTAGACATGACATTTCCTTACATAGGGTAACTTTAAATGACTGGGCGGAAATAAAGGATGTAAATCAGCCCAAGCAAAAACTTTCCCTAAGGAACATAGGTACGCCGAAAAGTGAAAAAAAAATGCTCGGCTCTCCATGTATCATGTACGATCGCTTTTAAATGGGAAAGCCATTTTGACATTGGAAATGTGTTTTCGTTCGTTCCAGTGAAGGCTCCGATTTCACGAAAAAGTGCGATCTCCTTATATCACGGAGAGTTGTAAAGATATGATATTCAAAAGACGAGTATTTATGAGAGCTATAAGGTGTAATAAGAATTATTCGAGAAAGTCAAAAAAGAAAAAAGTTTCAGCCGAAATAGTGAAAAACAATTATTTTTTTTCGAATTTTTGATTTTGGCGCTTTATATTTTGGAAACGAAGAATGATATCAAAAATTTGAGAAAACTTCCTCTGAAAAATTTAGTCAGCTATAATTTGAGCCTAAAACAAAGACGATCGGGTTAAGGATCTGCCCTGTAGCCTAACCTTTTTGAAAAAGTCAGAACCAATTTTTTTTCGAATTGCGTAGATTCATTTCCAATGTGCTCGATAGTCGTGTGAGGCACGAAATCTGTGAATTTTTTTTGGAGAATTTCATGAATTCATTTGTTGGGGAAAGTTGTTCAGTAAATAATGTGATAGGTGCTCTATAAAACAATCAGCTAATAGCACAATGTACAAGTTGTATAGAGAGGCGTAGACGAAATTGTTTTTTTTTTCGTCGCAGTATGAGCTGAAATGACAATTTTATTTTATATCGTATGCTTTATAAGGAATAAATATAGTCTAATCTAAATACTTAATTAACATTTAAAACTAATTCTATTCGATCCTTTAACATTTTATAATTTGAGCTTAATTAATGAATTTTTGCGTAGAAGATTTAAGAAAATGCTGCTAAATATTGCCAGCAGCATTTTCTTGAATTTTCTACGAGAACCAAATGAACACTAAAAGCATTTTGTAGTAACACAGTAACAGCTTATTTTGCAACTGCAGCCAACGAGCTGTCTTTTAACAAATTAAAGGAGAAATTTAGTGTTTCATCGCATAGAATTCTCATTTCTGTGACACAGAACAAATAATAGATCATGTACGGATTTAAGTAATTGAGAACCTTTATGTAATTTCGTAAGTAAACCATACGAAAGTGAAAAAAGCTAGACTTTCTCTGCGGGCAAAAGCTGATTTCACATGACACAAGCTGTTTGGAGATGGAGAGGCAAGGGCGAAACCGTTTTTTGAAACAACCTATGTTCCTTGTGAATGGAGAGGCGAAGTCGAAAGTTATTTTTTTTATCCAGGTTCTATAAATTTCATCGGTTTAATGGCTTTATTCATTTTGGTTTATTCGGATAATAATTCAAAACAAAAATTGTGGTAAGCACCCTTTAAAATATGTTTAAAACTACTTTTTCACATCCTTCATTCCCTTTACCGAAATCAAAGGTCACGGGAATTGTATTGTATATGTAGGGCGTAGACAACAAATATTCTCGTTTCAGTAACAATAGCGTCACTACATACCAAGGATGTTTAAATTAGAGACATTTCAGCAGCTGGCCGTGGCCGGGCTCAGAAATAATGAAGCACATTCTCCTCCTACACTTAATGACTTGTCGGATAGCGTCAACCCCCTTTTCGAGTAAGTACTTAATGGTTTATTATGAAGACAGTGGTAATTTACCGTTTTACATTTCTGTGCAAATTAAAAATGTTATTTCTCACCACCAAAATGTTATTGTGTTATTGTAATAGTAGTTTTCTGTTCGCGATTTCGTTTGCATGGAAAAGTGTCATTTACTTAACTTGTTCAAAATAAGTTAGTTATTAAATACACATTTTAAAACCAGACTTTCATTTTTTATATTTTTCTCAATAAACCCTTTCATTTGATGACTTTTATTTAATTTGATGATTAAAACCATATCAATGAGAGTGCAAAACACAATAACTAGTCCGCCATCTTGGACGATCCACCATATTGGATTAAGAATGGCGTCATTTAGGCAATGGGCCTTTTTATAATTCGAACGGCACGGCACGGCACTTCAAAATTTGAATTACCATTGCCCCCTTTGTTCTCAGCTTCTAGTATTACTATTTCATAGGAGGCAATGGTAATACAATTTTGCCGTGCCGTCTTCGAATTATAAAAAGGCCCAATAGGTAACCATGCATTGTCATTCAAACAAAACGTGTATGCAAATTGCGAGTATTTAAAATTCAGTCGCACGATTTGACCCCAACAACAAACATACTTACGTAGCAAATTAAATTAATGTAATTCTAAGATTATATTTTTTTTATCACCCAGCTTATAAGTTCGAAACGGCTGAACTTCCTTACCTTCCTTTATCGTGTAGGTACAATCAAGTACTTATATGGCCATCTTGAGTAACCCTGGTGTCAGAGTTTACAACTAAACCAATTTTGATAAATATAGGTACTTAGCTAGGAACCATCTCGATCATTCAAACAAAAAACTGGATCAAGATTAGTACATTCGTTTAAGCTACGATGCCTCAGACAGACACACAAATACACTGAATACACAAGTCAAACTCATACACTCCTTTTTTGTGCCGGGGGTAAAAAACGCTTGTAAAAATGACGTTGCTCCGTTTCGACGTAACAAACAATTACACACTTTCACATTCGCAAAAAAAAACATTAAATAAAATTGACTTGTTTTTACATTAAGTATTAACTGCGTAATAAGATTAAATAAAGCAGGACAGCAAACATAAACACAGTCGTTATAAAAGGGAGTTCACAAAGAAAATTTGATGGAATGATGTGCCATCGTCTGTGCATGAAAATGAGCTTTACGACGGTAAAATATGCATAATGAGGTGCATTCCTCTGTCTCGCTTAACGAGTTGTCAAACGTCTCAACCCCTTGCGAAGTTTATAGTCCAACTGCAATTTACTCATACCCAAATTTAATAGCTCCTACATGCAAATTACAAAGTCTTATTTGAATCTAAATTGTCTTTTCAACTTTAGGAGTCTCTCAAAGAAAGGAATAAAGTGAGATCAGACTTTTAAGGATGCCTTAAGTTTGTAAAATGTTGTCCGGAGAATGTGTAAGGATTTACAGCTGATCGTATTGAAGAAAAGGTTTGGTGAATTGAATATTATTAATAACTCAGAAGCACTGTAGCCCAGTGACGCTCGTTGATCTCCGATAAGTGAAGTTAAGCAACGTGTACAATGGCAGGAAACCTGACGGGTGACCAAAGTGGCAATTTATCACAAGCGCCTCCGTTCTTCGGAGGGCACGTTAAGCCATCGGTCCCAGCAGGGCCCCGATTTTGTAACAGAGATGGAATGAGATCAAATTTAATACATCTAATGACAGCTGCTTTGACTGGTGGCGCCACCGCCAACTGTATTTTCAGTTGCTAGGTAGTTTGCAACTTCACATTTGTTTGGCGGTGGCGCTGCTGGTCGAGGTGGTTGTCAGCAAGTATATGAAAATTAAATAGTTCTCAATTTCGCCACCTGAACAGATATGATGGCCTCCATTCCATAAACACACAACTGAAGTTGCAGAATCGGGGCCCTGTTGACGATTGACTATACAGGCATTAAACCAAATCAAAGGCCATGTAGTGCTTTGTCAATTAATAAAAACTTATCTTATGTTTCAATAGGCAAACTTATTTCAAATATTAATGTCTGTTTCTCTTATTCATGTTGCATTGTTCGCTAAGACCTCTAAAGCAACGTAGGTACTCTGAAGTAACTGGATATATAAATTTTAAGATACAAATACTCAAAATGTCTTTCCTTAGTAAAGCACTGTCTAATAGCTAAGCTTCCTTTAGCAAACTTGTCAGAAGTGGTTACCGAATTTAGGTGGTTACATTTTCAAGCTAGACTTTTTAATGAAAATTTAATGTTAAATTGTGCTAAAGCTCTGCGGGAAAACACTACGTTCAAAATTGTTTGCATGAACACCTGAATAGGTTATCTTTATCGAGAAAACTATTTTAGTGAAATAAATCTTTTCGCTGGGGGAACCTAACCGAATTAGATCTTGGTTATACATTCAATCTCCTGAAAGTGCAGGTTTCCTCACGATGTTTTCCCTCACCCTAAGAGCATCAGTTAGTGTACAACTAATATGTATATAACTTAGAAATCGAGTCATTAGTACTTGTTTGCACGAGTCATTGGTGGGATTGAACTCAGCACCACATGATCAAGTGTAAACCGATGAGAAACGGGTCTAACGCCAGGGAAAAGAAAACTTTTCGTTGTTATAACAAACTAGCTGCTTTCCGCCCGGGACTTCGTTCCCGTGGGAATTTGGAAAAATTTTGTACTCTATGTTCATCACGTAAAATGTAGGATTCTGATGGTGAAAGAATTTTTCAAATCTGGAAGTTTCAATGCAAACAAACAAACAATCAAATCTTTCCTCTTTATAATATACTAGCATTCAGCCCAGGACTTCGTTCCCGTGGGAATTCGGGAAAATTATGTAGCCTATGTCCATGGGGATAATGTAGCTTTTTAATGGTGAAAGAATTTTTCAAATCGATCTAGTAGTTTCGGAGCATATTCAATGCAAACAAACAATCAAATCTTTCCTCTTTATAATATGTATAGATTTAGATTTTAGACAATTTAAAGGTTCCTAAAAAGTTTCGGCCATTAAGCATCAAATAGTCGTAGAAATCGTAAAGAGTTCTGATAAAAAAAAACGCTTGAGCAAAAATAGAGTAAGGACTATTATTTTCCTTAGCGTTTTAAAAATATTTAAACTTGAAGTCCCCTTCCTTCGCGAAAGAACAAGAAATATCTAAAAAAAAAAGACTTTAGCAATTTGAACGTTCAATCATGAACCCGGAATACTACACCAGAGACCGAAAAATAAATCACTTGTCGTTAGAATCCTGTAAATAAATTTGTATTGTATAGAAAATTACTATGAAATGAAAATTTGCAACCGGACGCTCGTGCAATAAATTTCATGCTCTCATAATTTTGTGGCATGATTTACGGCATGATTTTCAGCGACACCAACTGGTTTTTGTTCAGCACGCCAATTATATCTAGCATGAAAAGATTTAAAAATACAATCTGTTTTTCAGTTTTCATCTCTTTTCTTTTGTTGTACTCTACAGAAATTTCTGTGTATCAGCGGTATATTATATTTTCAGAAAATAAACTTTTGCTAGTCTATTTTTCTTCAAATGCACTTAATTTGTGGTATGCAGTTTAGTCATGTTATTTTTAAATAATTTTATCACACCTTTGCTTTAACTTGGGTTTGACTTTTGAAGTTATAGGTTTAGATATTTTAAGAAATACTTTAAATCCACTTGAAAGATTCCGGTTCACCACGATTACTTTCCTAATTTGATAAAGATTGGATGAAATGTAGTATATAAAAGTATGATTGTCATAAGTATCACAGAAGAGAGGTCATGGTATTTCGAAGTTTCCTTCTTTTTGTGAAGATTTCACACTAAGTATATGCACTTCCTCATTACTCACATGACTTCAAATGGAAATCCATCCGCAAATGAGTAGTCACCATAATGCAAGGGTAATATTTACCTGAAACACCGCGATCCCAAAAGAAAACAAACTCGAATGAAAGTTCGCAAATGAAGCCGGAGCGAAAAATAGTTTTCAAAGGAATATTTCGCTTTGTCCCGTCGCCATTTCCGATATTTTCTATCATCCCGCTTAAAGTTTAATGGTTTGTGCAGCAGATCGATTGCAGTATCAATATATTTTTATTTTAGTGGTGGGAATTTTCATTTCGTTTGCTCCCTATCACGGTTTGAATCATAAAAAGAATGCCGACTACAACCACTGGGTATCGGGAAAAGTTTGCCTGTTGTTACTTTATGCACGATGTTCAATCGGTTGTGAAAGTAAATAGACTTGAAATACGCCTTCAGTGGGAAAATATCCATAACTTTCTTATACTTACTTATACGTAGGTAGGTAACGGTTCCAGTTATGAGTGTTATTGTTAGATGTGGTAAAGGAGATACTGAATTCTTTTGATGGTATAATACCCATCTTTTAGGAAAATCTTTAATACGTTTATTAAAATGATCGCATTAATAAACCAAAATGCAGGTAAACGGTAAATGAGATATAAGTATTCTTGCAAGGATCCAAGGAACATCTGTTTTATGAAATGTTCCCGTCTGAGAATTTGTTCCCGTGGGAATTCCGGGTCCTTACTACTAATATTTCAAACACTACTAATATTTCAAACGCGAAAAAATGTAGGTATGGATGTTTGTTACTCTTTCACGCTCAAACGGCTGGATAAAATTTGGTATGCAAGTAACCGACTCCCTGGATCAACAACAACATATAGGCCACATAATTTTCCTAAATTCCCACGGGAACGAAATCCTGGGCGGAAAGCTATGATTATATAAAAAGCTTGTATAAGAAGCTTAATTTCGTCGGTGGTCGTCAGTTCGATTCCTTGTGCTGTCATCCTGAATCATGGTCAAGTGTAATATGTTGGTCAAGCGTAAACACCAAATTAGAAACGGTAATATGTGCCAAAAAAAATAAGAAGACAATCTTACATTTCTGTAAAGTTTTATCAAAAGCTGTAGTGCGTGCAAGAGTAAAAACAATATATTAATAAAGAGTTTTGTTTCTCTCATCAATCAAATATCAAAAGAACATCATATTAAAATAAATTTACTTAGTATTTGTGAGAGAAGGAGGGCCGTGATAGGTTGACCACCTATCAAAGCAAAGCATCCGTTTCTTTGTCACAAACTTTCGTATAATAACTATAATATATAATAACGCACTTTACAATTATTACATGATTTCCTACAGACAGTGATAGCCCAGTTTGTAATGAGCAGATTTTGTAACTGGAAGGTTGAGGGTTCACAGCCTGGTGCGGGCCTGTACCACTAAATTCGTCTTTTCGGATTTATGTACAAAGTTTTCATTACTTATGACTTTCAAAGTTTTCGTTACTTATTGCAGTCCACCGCTGAACATAGGTCTCCCCACGGTGCGCCACTTTGCACGATCCTCCGCTTTTTGTACCCAGCCACTAGCCGCTATTTTCTTTAGGTCATCTGATCAGCTGGCTGGGGGGCGTCCTACACTACGTTTGCCAAGACGTGGTCTCCATTCGAGAACCTGTCTACTCAAACGCTCGTCGGTTCTGCGACAGACATGGCCAGCCCACTGCCACTTCAGCTTGCTACACTTTTGGATAATATCCATCACTCCGGTTTTCTGTCGGATAACCTCGTTTCGGATTTTATCCCTTAGTGAGATCCCGAGCATGGAGCGTTCCATAGCTCGCTGAGCGACGTGCAATGGGTGGGCCAACCTCACTATCATGTTCCACGTTTCGGCTTCGTAGGTCATGATTGGTAGGACGTATTGATTAACGTATATGGGCGTTAATCACGGGGACGTATGGGCTGATAATAACCCTACAGAATGGATATATAAATGTCATTTCTATAAGTATTGCAGTATTATTTAAATCCCTGGATTTTTCCATTTATCTACAAAAACATCATTAAGCAGCATAATATCTAGTTCCTCGTCCCTAACGATGTTTCATTAGTGATATAAATTGAAATATGCATACTCTTACTTTACACAACAACAACAATAAGACGAGATTATTAATATTTGACGTGTTGTGATGATAGATAGGAATGGCTGCCCTTAATAGGAATGGAAAATTACTCCTCATCCATCAATATTCATTATTCAGAGAATCATTCTTCTGTTGTTCATTTTGGTGCACCGCAAAATTGTATGTTAAGTATCAGCTCGTTTGGATAATGGTAAATTTTCGATCATGTTTTCATGCTTCCATACCTACCATACCAAACTAATTGACTGTGTATATGTAACCGTGACATTGTGAAAACCGTAATGTTTTAATTATACTAAACTAGCTTTACGCCCGCGGCTCCGCCAGCGTGGACTACAGGTTTTATCGTACCAGCTGTTATATAAAATGTTGCCTTTGTCCTTTCTCAAGGTCTAATCTATCTCTACCAAATTTCATCAAAATTTATAATATTAGTAGTGATAGCATTATATTCTCTCGGTACTTTGAAAACTGCCTCAATTCTTTTTCTTTTTATCATATTCACGATAACAAAGTTTCAGGGCGCCTATTCCGCTAATCAATTTCGTCACAATGGCAGTGGAATGACGGTGGATGGAGATTATTTTACCCATTCAAGTTGCGAAATTTAAAACTATTGCAACCTCAAACACCTAGTCAACAGCCGCCTCGTCCAGCCGTGCAACTGCCAACCTTAATTTAAATTGAACTGTTAATCAGCAGGCCGAGTACGATAGTGACAGCACCGCGACAACACCGCGGTCCTATGTCAATTGTCAACATTGACAACGCCATAGGGCGAGCAAGCCTTTGCGCGGGACCCTCGCGCAATCAAAGTGAAGTTTCAGCGTGACCCGAGCGCAAGTTTGTCGTTATCGTGCTAGAGCTGCTGAACTAATAAGATGGCCACTATTTGTCATCTCACCGCCAGTGGGGCATTATTCTCTGAACAGTCGCCCTGTTCTTGTTGGGTGAGTTTATCATACAAATTGTAACTACCTTAGTAATAAACATGGCGTAGCGTTGGAGAATGTCTATTGAAATTCCAACGCTACGCCGTGTACGGTTTATAGAATCTTCAATAGAAAAAAATACTCCAATGCTACGTCATGTTTATTAATAAGGCTGTAAATGTTTCAGAAAATAAATAAAAACTGATTAAAAAACTGTTTTAATAACATCCGCCAATTCAATAAGAACCTTCACAAAAATAAGTTACGTATAATCTTTGAATAGTATTAGTTATTCTTGGTGTCCATTGTTTTCTGCGTGGTTTTCTTTATCGTCTTCTTGTTTGTGGTCCTCGTTGTGCAGCAAAATTCTGCTTTCACTACCAGAAGGAGTCTCGAGCAGAGCTAAGTTCTCTACTTCACCTGAAAATATTGTAAAATAATCCATTCTTAAGGTTAACTTTTCTTGTATTTCTTTGATAGTATGATCTGCACTGCTAACATAAATGTGTGAAATAATTTTATCGTATTTATCTCGTTCTGTTTCTCGTTCTAATGCATAGCGTCAGTATGGAACAGACAGAACTAGTATAAAGGTGGCTTCGAAACATTACTACACGTTGTTCTTTTTGTATTGACCAAAAAAAACATACATACATTATCTTTATCTTTCTTTCTTCTTCTTACTTCTAAATATATAAAAGAAGAAACTGACTGGTGATGGTGACTGACTGACTGACATATCAACGCACAGCCCAAACCGCAGGGTCTAGAGATTTCAAATTTGGCACGTAGATATCTTATGAGGTCTACGGGAGCACTAAGAAAGGATTTTTCGAAACTCAACCTCTAAGGGGGTTCGAAGTTTGTATGGAGAAAACATTTTTTTTGAAACGAATAAACCTTGAAACAAATAAACGTGTCGTATTTCGCAATTTTTAGAAAATCAAAGATTTAGAGAAATTAAATGGGTGACAAAAAGTTCTTTGCGCGAGTGAAGCCGCGGGAAGAAGCTAGTGACTTATAACTTCAAAATTATAACTTTCACCTATTATATCATCCCTCTTACGGACTTTTACCGAAGTTTTTCTTTAACTCCCATGCCAGCATTCAATGACCAAAACATCGACAAAAAAAACTTATTTACTATTTTTTCGGACCGAGCGAGGATACATTAAGACTAATCTTTACTATACTATTTATTTCTAGGTAATGAGTCCATATCAGCCCACAGGACATAGGCGCTTTTCCACAGTATCTTTTACCAATATCCCCGATTTCAGTGTACACTGCTGGTCTGCCTTTCTAGTCTACAGTCTTCCTTTTAGTCCTTGTGGTGAAATAAGTGGTAGTATGAGATAGTCTGATAGTCTGTCCCATAGGTCCGTCTCAAGAATTGTTGTATTTCTTTTAGCTAATAAGAGAGGATGACAGCGTTAGGAATATGAAAATGATAATTCAGTTTGTTAGTTAATGATGTATTTCAAAAATGAAGCACAGGTACAATTTTTCTAATAGCTACTCCGATGCGACAATGCTTTCAATAAACATTAAAGCCTAAGTTACTAATTAGATTTCATTCTATGTGCCTATCGCTAATCCCAAGCATAGAGAGTTTATCTACAGACCCAAAACTAAGCTCAGATACCTACTTATTTTGTTATTCCAGAAAATTTCTTTAAATGTGTTCCATTTTCTTGTTTTATTAACTTTAATACGATTACTTAGCCGAAAATTGTGTGAAAGTCAAATATTTCACAGATTTACAAAGGTCTGAAATTTCTTAATTTTTAAATGGCAATTTCTTTTTGTTTCTTTGTTGACAGAAAGAATGCCAATAGATGGATTGTACTTAGTATAAATATGAGCTACAAAAAAGTAAGTTGAAGTAAAAAAGTCGAAAAATTTACTAAACATGATTTCGCACTTTTCACAGCTCTAATAATACGAAAATAGACTTTCACAATATTATCGTCAATCTATAAATTGTACACGCATTTCAAATTTTACGTTCTTCTTTTACGGTTGACGTATTAGACTTGGGGTACATTAAAACGAATATTCCGTCATAAGCTGACATTTTCTTCCCAGGCCACGAATTCCTTGCATTCGCCCAAAGCCTTTGGGCTCTAGATTGTCTTCTTGGCGGAGTAGCTATTTTGTGTAAGTCGTTATTTCTCTCGGGGTTCTTAGGAATTTTCTCGAGCGTTTTAAGAGTGGCGTCGATTGTTGCGATGTTATTGTCGACGGTAAGTGATGTTGATGATTTTGATAGAGTCACGGGCACCAGACCGCATGTACCTACACAATAAGTTTTTAGTTTTGTCTTGTCCCTCTTAATGACAAAACTAGAATAATGACAAGGAATTTTTGTGAAAGAAAAATGTTCGGTGCGAATGGGACTGAACACACAACCACAGGATTAGATCACCTGGTGCTCCAACCAACTGTGCTAAAATTTTTCATTCCCTTACTAAGCTTCTTTGTGAAAATCCCTTTAAGCGAGTAAATGTTTTAAAAATAATAGAATAATGTCAATGACGGCGAATTGATGGCAGTATGAGTAAGTGGCAAAGAGGGGAAAAAGGCTACATTTAGAATATTTAATTTTTACAAAAATGCTGAATGTGAAAACCAACAGCATAATACCAAAAGCTGTACTTTTAATGTCATAGGTAATATGCTTAACTAATTATAGTTTACCCTGGATTAACTAATGAGCATTGACGTAAAAAAATATGTTCAACTTTAACTGAGTTGTACTTTTTAGGGAAGACCAAGCCGGGCAGTAAAAATGTCATGTATTTATATGGGGTGACTTTATATTACCTACGTAGATCGTGAAATTGCGGGATTTTAATCTTTGTTTTGAGGATATAGTTCCAGGTGGTTCCTAGGAAAAAAAATTTATTCCCAAAGCAAAAATGAGCATATTTCTGTTCTACATCACTATGATGTCTGTAAAAATCCGTTCGTAACCCAACTGCGGCGAAGCCAAAAAAAAAGGTTAAATGTTTTTTCATATGTAGATAGAGCTTCCATATGTTTGCAGACACTTTGTTTCACTATCGCAAATACTTACCTACGCAGTATTTGACATTACTTTCGATAGCACTACCATGTCTAGCAAACCACTGAACTGTATGAATAATGAATGAGCAGGCACTCACCAATCCTTACGGTGAAATTCGTGGATTCCGAGTCGTCCAGCATTGAGAATACGTTTTCTACGGGAATGTAAACGTTTTGGGTGTGCTCCAGGAAGTCTGCGTCCTTTTCGCACTTGCATGGACGTCTAAAACAAGGTAGAAGGTAAATGTTTTTAAACTAAATAGTTTTGCATTAATTTTATACTCTACCATGAATATAAACGACGCGCCGGAGAAGTCAACACGTGTAGATCTGTTTGTTGTTCAATTTTCTTGCTCATAGGTCTAAAAGTTCGATTACGAAACTACTGAGACCAGAGGTATTCTTTGTATATAATTACCTCTATAATGTAATAAAAATAAGGTACAGAAGAATATATTCTTAAAGTTTGTTCTTGTAATACATTGTGTACTATTATTTTTTTCTTGTCACTCTTGTTTTTTATTTTGTACTTGTTTGCTTGTATCTCGTGTGTATGTGTGTGTGTGTGTGCGTGTTTGCGTGCGTGTGAGTCTGTGTGTTGTGTTTGCCTGGAAATAAATGTCATTATACATATATTCGATTATGTGTTAGGTTAGGTAGGTATTCGTAGTAATACATTAGACTCATAAATTATGGCATAGTTAATTAAAAACAAAGGAAAGCGTTTCACCTAATTATAATATTCATACAGTGACTCATAAAAGAAAATTCTACTTTATGATTCTATTTCTCCCTCTGTGCTAACGATCATAATCTTTGTGTTATGAAACATACGAGTTATTATACATACCTAAATAAGTTCAAATAAATGTTTTACGTTTCTAATAAAACAAGCTGTGTACCGTGGTTTCGCCTTTGGGAGCTTAATGTAAAATATTTCTCCAAATGCAATAATAGATTTATAAAGCTCATCCTACAAATGCATACTTTGAAGACTTTATAGATACCTTTACAAAGTTCTCAAACAATATATACAAATTTTGAAAATTGTGAAAGTATTTTACGAGTAGGTAATCCATCCTATATAGTCGAGTGATTGGAATTTAATTTATTTGTCAGTTTTTCTGTTCCCCAAGTAATATGTTCGATTTCCCGAAAAAAGGCAAATCTATATTTTGTTCTACGTTCGTTGGGGCTGATTCACATTTTCAATAGGGAATATGCATGATTTTTTTTTATCGCATTGATTAACAAAATATGAAAATACCGTAGTTGAGATGATAAAAAGAGAAATTAAAATTAAAATCGGCCAAGAAATACGGCCGATATACGCATTTAAAACTATTAATTACGCACCGATTAGACAGAGAGATCCGACGTGGACTGTGACGTCACATGTCACTACGTCCAAAACTCCGTGTTAAATTTCGTTTTGCTAGAAAGAGAAATAAATAAATCTTTGATGGTTTATATCTTTTTTAATTTCATAGTTATTTGAAAAATAGTTTTACTAAACTGTTTAGTAGATGAATGAGGATTAATTTTTTAAATAAAAAAAATCATGCATATTCCCTATGTAACTAATTTTCAGTTTTCGACCATTCACTTCAATTATTTACCTATACACAATCCTTTTGCTTGGGGCATTAGGGAGGAAGAGATCCACCTCGAAATAGAACTTCTCAGCGTGGTCATCGTTGACGAGAACCGTCCACATCATTCTTCCTGCAAGAATATTTTTATAGTATAGTATAAGATAAGTATGGGCAACTTTTTTTTTGGCCAAATATACCCTAACGAATGTACATACGGAGTGCGCTTAAAGTATTTATTTTTTTCAATTTGAAGCTATTTGTTTCTAAGAAAAATGTTATTATATTTTAAAACAAAGTAAAACAAAAGAAAAACAAACTACTTATAACAAGATTATGGCCCAAATTTCTCCAATATAGCCGTTATAAACCGTTTGCAGTTTGTACCGTGTTTACTCAATGGGTACGTTCAGAAGGTATTATCAAAAAATACAATTAGTTATCCCAATTAAATTTAAATAGGTAAGCCTTAATCGGTGCAACAGTAGTCCTCTTCAAAAGAAAGAGGGATAAACTATTGGAGTATAGTTTTAATAAATATTTAGAAAACATTGCATTATTTTCTCCAATTTATATCATTCACAACGATGTAGCACTCAAATTTTTGTACCTCAAAAAAAAAGGAAACATTTAATTAATCTTATGAATGACCAACCTCCTCTCTTATCATAAATTTGGTACACATTAAACACCCTATCGAAGCATTTCAGTAAGAAGTAATTCAGCACTGGCTCGGTTCTCTTTGCGTTCCATTTGTCCTTCACTGTGATGAAAGGTAGCTCTGTCACCCTGGACTTATGCTCTTGGAAGCAATGGTCCATCCATAGACCGGCTTGCCCTTCCCACTGACATTCTCCTGCGAAAATAAAACGAAAGTCTACATCATTCGATTGTCTTACAAAGCCATTTTGTACAGTCAGTAAAAGCCTTTTAGGAGAACATTTTTTTCTGTAGTTCTAGCTTTTAGTAATTATTTTAGGGTGAACCATAAAGAGCACATAAGTGGAAATAAGTACTTTGTATGACAAAATATTAAACATTTTGCAATTTAACATTGTAAAACCTTAGGGAAAATGTTTTTTTCTTCAGAGTGGACTCTTTCAATAGCTATTAAGCTGTACATCAATAATAAGAAGTTTTCCAAACAAAAAACCGAATTAAACTAAACTACTTTAATAAAAGTATACCTACACGAAAAGAAGTAGAAAAATAAAAGAAATAGGGCCGTGAAAGTTATGACATTATTCTCTCATAACAACTTTTAATTTTCATTATTATCCTGTTGAACGAACCCTCAAGTTTACGACTAGGTAAATAATAAAATTTTAAGAGCAAAAACCCTGAGTTCTTGATGAAAAAAGCTCAATTTATAAGCCATTTCTTTGTGGAGTATTAATATTACGAGCCCAAGTATGCTAGAATATAAAATTCTCGCAACTTTATACAGCTTGGGCGCATATTTCATGTTCTCAAGAAACATAAAAGTCTGTGCTATTTAGAGGGTAAGAAGAATGTTCAGCTGGTAATATACAATGTTTAATATACAATGAATGTGAGGAAATATGAAATGAGAAGGAACCCTGTAGAGTGATTTGTCTTTCTCCAAGATAATGCGGAACGGAGGCTCTTGGTTATTATCCATAGTGTCATGGCCATATGCTACAATATCTATCCAATAAGTTACATGTAATACTTGCTTAGTAGTAAGCTTTGGATGTTGTTGTTTTTGTTCATTTTGCTATGATTGATTGATAAACGCTTCAGTTTTGAGTTCACTTTCAAGGATTGGCTCTCATGAAATGGTAATTCTTTTTTCAAAACCGTTTTCAAATCCTTTTTTCTCAGGGATAGAATTTCCATAATCAATATTCGTACTTGCAAAATTTGAATACATCTAAAATATCAAAATTAATAAAAATAGCTTTATTTCATAGAATATTTAAAATGTTATTTTAAATAAGTCAAGAATATACGAAAGAATATACTCCTGAGGCGGTCTCGTATACATTTTTCCGAAATTTTTAAAGGGATTTTGAAAAAAATCAACAATAACTTAGGTGACGTTTTGGTTTGTGTTTACCTGCTAATGGGCATTGTTGGGATTGGTGTCGGTGATGCATTTAAACGTATTACTAATAAATGATTTAGTAAGTTCAAGAGTTAGACGTATTTCTCTTTCCTCCTCTATAAACACTTCAATACAATGTGGTATATTTATACGTTTGCTTCCGCATATTAATTTTAAGAAAGCTTTAACATAGAAACAAATCTCAGTGAAGCAATGAAATATTTTATATATTTGTCAATTGACCAAATATTGACAGATACTATTTAAAACTGCATACATTATTTATCAAGTCAAGTGCATTTAATGATAAACTATGTCTGTCTTTCAAACGAAAATAATTACTCAGAGTAAATAAACAACTAAATATCAGGCAAACATATTGCATCATTTGTGCTTACTATTGGTAATTTGAAATCAGTCTAATTTTAGATGTCTGTTGTTAGCTTCCACTATAAACTCCTGAGAGGAAAAATTTGATAAGAATAGTACATTTTATCAGTTCTTCAACACAATTTATTATTGTTTCTCGGAGCGCCTCTACCAGAGATAGAAGTTTGATGATGAAAATAATTATTTTTGCATTTGAACATTTTCAGTTCAACGTTAATTTTGTTGTAAGATCTTTTTTTCTATTCATTACTTTGTCTAGTTTAAACCGGAAGAAGACCCCGTTTCACTTCGTCCATTAGTCTCAATCCAACGCACTCTACACCAAAAAGGTTCATCTCTCCATTGTTACGTAATTGAAAAAGTGAGTCAGTTTTAAGTGGTGACCCTCGACCTAGCTTTTACCTGGCTTAAAGGATTTAACTGACCATAGAGAACTGTACCATGGTTAGTATTTTGAGTACCCGTGAGTGGGGAATACTTAAATACCCCCTGTATTTGAGTACCCCCTGAATTGAGTAGAAAAATCTTCAGCTCGAGTACGATGGTGGTAGCGTGCGTAATGCACCGCGGTCCTATGTCAAAATGTCAACATTGACAACGCCAGAGGGCGAGCAAGCCAAATGGCGCCCTACGCGAGTTTTTCGCCATCGTGCTCGAGCTGCTGTCGGCAAAAGAAACATCGTCTATTTTACCGACATGATTATAACAAAGCATGTTGTGAATTATTTTTCAGAAGTTAGTCATGACGAAGCCAACTGCTGACTTTATAAAACAATAAAGCCCCTTTAATTTTACTCCCCCCACTGGCTTGATTTATTTAGACAAAGTATGAGTATATATCTATACAAAAAATAGGCTGGTTTGGAAAGGCCTAAAAAGGGGTACACGCTTACAGTCCTCAACATAAATAGGGGTTCTTTTCTCCCCATACGTTTGAAACACAATACGGGTGGTTCTTATCTAAAACAGCACTACTTCTTACCATAAACCCTGGCCATAAAACAGTTGATAATGCGATACTGGCAGTGAGGGGAGTGCTTCTCAAGAACGGGGAGCGTCGCGTGCTTCGGGCAGCCTTCATTGGTGCAGGGGAACAGGACTTTGTTCGCCAGTGATTCTAAGACCATTGGACGAATTGCCGAGAACTCTTTCTGCAAAGATATTATTTAAATTAAAAACATGACGATAACATTAGAATAGTGAATAGGTTTTGATGTGTCGAAAAAGGACCTTTTTTAATCATTTGAACGGAGGAGAATGTAACTAGTGTAACTAGGAACATAGGGGACAATGGTAAGCAAATTTTCCGTGCCGTTCCATTCCGTGAAAATTATAAAAAGGCCCGAAAAATTGATGTCTAAAGTTGCTCGCATACGTATTCTGCAGCTTCTAAAGCATAAAGTTTTTTTAATACATTGTATGAACTTTATCACCAACGGGCAAGATACTTGGGTGGATACAAAATCTAATCAAGGGAATTAATTGTAAGTTAGAATGTAATAATTTCAAGTTTTAGATATTAACGCTTTTGTTATGTAATTTTTAAAGATTTATATAGATAAAGTAAATGAAAACATTTTAATCTTAAATTAAGGAGCGTTTAGATTACCCAATTAGATAATAAATATTTACACAAAGGTGTTGTTTTAATTGTCAAGGGCATCGAATAAATCTGTTGATAAATGAGGAAACATGTAGGGTTTTTTATAGATATATCAATTTTTTAAATACTTATTAAGCTATTAAACTCAAAACTGATAAATTTATTATGTTCGATTTGTTTTTTTATGAGATGTTAAAATCATTATATTAGTAAATATTTTCCGCACTATGGGAATCGGTTTTTAAAAATGGGTCATTGAGTAAAAGGTTATTTGTGTAAGCACTTATTTTCTAAGCGTTATTACTTATGCAAGTACAATACTTAAACAATAATATATGTAATTTTATATTCATTTGTCATGTGATGCAACAATGTGTGCAAAGAACTGTAAATAGGCTTGTAGGTTTGATAGCATTCCCTCATGTTATGTCAACATTCTCTACTAATTATAATAAAAATGTAGCACATCTTTACATAGAGATAGGTAGGGATAATATTCTTGTGAAAATCTTGTGTAACCCCCGACAAAAACGAGAGGTGTTATAAGTTTGACATGCGTATCTGTGTGTGTCTGTGGCATCGTACCTCCTAAATGAGTAGACCGATTTCGATGCAGTTTCTTTTTGTTTAAAAGTAGACGTAATCGAAATGGTTCTTATCAGAATTGGTTTAGCCGTTTAAGAGTTATATTATAAGCGATGAATGTCAGGGGTGTACAAAATTTTGGAGTTTTTGGAGATTTGGAAATTTCGGAGAATTTTTCTTTCTTCCAAATATATTTTTTTAAATTGTTCTTAGCCTGGAAACAAGTACTTTGGCCAATCCCAAATATTACATTTAAAATGTGTCTACCCGTAAAAAATCAAATTTTAATATTTTTAATAAAACACATTTGTAATCCTAGGTTTTAAGTACACAGACTTGTTATACTTACTTTACAAACATGGCACTGGTAACTCTTCTCAAAGCACACTCCACAGATGCTGTGCCCATCTACGCAGAGATGTATGGGTGGTTTCATGTATTTCTTGCATTTATTACATGTTAGCTCCTTTATAAGCCCATTGTAGTGGTCTGTCTCCAACAACGTATTCAGGACTACTGAAAATGAAGGAATTTTAATTATTACTAGAGTTCCTGTGGGAATTTTCCCGGTAGGTTTTCTAAAAATTGTTTTCTTATAAACCTTGTCCTGACGGTTAAAAATAAAACAGTAAAAAATATATAATAATAAAAAATGCATTCAGGTAGGTAGTTACCCTATTTTGTGATGTGAAGCCTTACAAAGTGAAGCCCTATCATTGGCGTAAGGGCTGTCTTAGTGTTAACTATACTGAAATGGTTTATTTCGCTTAAAGTAAGAAGAATAATAATATTTTCACAATTACTAGTTATGATAAGTCACTATACTTTTATTTATGCTGTACTTAATGATGGCTTGATTGTTTGGTTTGCATGTAATAAGGATAACTTTTACACGAAAACTAGGACTTTTTTTCTAAGTAAGTAGAGTAACTGTCTCCGAGAAACCTATATTTCGAATTTTCTTTAACTTTATTGACTTATTTAAAAAGGTAAATGCAGTAGTAGTAAAGCAGTTGATCCTCCTAAAACACAGTTTTTTTAATTATTTACTTATTTACTTTTCATTGCACTAAGTAGGTGTTTTACTCATATTGAGAAAAAATAATTACTAAAGATTCTTACGGTTTTTGTCAAAATCGTGGTAAGATCCCGTTATGATATGTTTAAAACTAACAATAAATACACTAAATGGGCCTTTTTATAATTCTAAAAAGGCACGGCAAAATTGTACTACCATTGCCTCCTACATACTAGGGATTTTTGTAGTTAGGAACATATGGGGCAATGATAATTCAAATTTTGACATACCGTGCCGTGCCGTTCGAATTATAAAAAGGCCCAATGGATACTCAAACGATATCAAAAATGCTAAAAATACGTACTGATACATTTAGATGTATACGCTTTGTGAAATCAGGTTCAAAACAAATCTCTACTAACTGTTAATTTGTTGTTGTTTTTATTACAAAATACTGCAGTATAAACATTTTATTTCACTCTGAAAATGTTTATTTAAAAACAGGATTTGAACATCTTAATTTGGAAGTGTTGCTTGCTTTCATTTATGGAGTAGTCAATCACGCTGACTAGCAAACAAATTATGTGTGTACACTTGGTATACAATACAGTAGTTTCTAATAGCCCTCAGAAGTATGTACTTAGTGCAGTGACACAATTGGAGCGAAATATAAAGCGAAAATATAGCAATTTTCATGATTCGAAAACTTTCTAACAACCAACAATATTTGAAGTTACTAGACTTATTCGTCTTAAAATAAATTAAAATTAAGTACAAAACTTCTTAATATCTTCTTATGTTAGTTTTAACTAATAGTACTATATGATATGGAATTGATATTTAAATGGGGTGACATTAAATCTAGTTACTTAACGAAACTTTAGGGGGCTTATTTATTTAATTATTTTCACATACATACATACGCTGACGCGTATAATCCCTAACGGGGTAGGCAGAACATCAGTGGTTCTAGCGAACTACTTGATGCCACGTTTGACAAAATAATAATAATAATATATTAATAATTAATCAAAAATCATTTCAAAAACAATATTAATAATGAATATTAAATAATTAATAAATATTTATTTATAAACAACCTACATTTACAGACTAAATCTAAACATGAAAGTTATAGATGATTCTTTCTCCCCATAGGGAGAACATAAAACCATAGGGGGAGTTTCATAAAACTGAACAACTTTCCATAAGGAACCTATACCAAATTCTTAACAAAAAAAATTTACATTCCATACAAAGGCAAATCAGCTGATCGCATTTGTGGAGAGGCAATTTATTTTTTTCATATTTACTTTGAATTAATGTTGAAAGATCACCAGTTTCATAGGCTTATTTATATCCTTAATTATCGCTAGCTAATTTAAAGTCACCAAATGTTTTATCTATTACTAGCATTCCGCCCGGGACTTCGTCTCCGTGGGAATTTGGGAAAATTATGTAGCTTATGTCCATCGGGGATAATGTAGCTTTCAAATGATGAAAGAATTTGGTCCAGTAGTTTCGGAGCGTATTCAATGCAAACAAACAAACAATCAAATCTTTCCTATTTATAATATCAGTATAGAAAACATGCACGAAATGCAGACTACCTTTACAATTTAGTTAATATTATGGTTTTAATTGGAAAGACGTTATATAAACAACCAAAAATACATAATAAATATTGGGATTAAATAACTATTGACTACCAACTTTTAAAGTTCAATAAATTCTTTCACACACTTTTACGTGACACCAATACATAAAATGAAAATTGGCTGTCAAAGGCTTAATAAACTACTATCCTTATAGCAGAATGCAAACATATAGTTTATATACAAGTCTATGTAAGTACTTATAGCTTATTCACAAACACCGTAATGTAGTTCCTCAAGGGAACAGCTTGAAACGTCACGAAATATTGATCTGAGTGCCGATGCAGTTGAATTTGAATAAGCCTATTGCGGAGGTTTGGGGTCAATGATATTTTAACTTTAAACATTGGAAAACAAAATATAAATAAAAAATGAAATCTTAATTGAAAATCAAGCGCTTAGATTTACATAGTGTTTTATCTGAATTTGTTTTAATAGTCTTCGAACTGTGAAAATTACTAATAAAATTTAAGAAAAATAAGAAGAAAAATGCAGAAATAGAAGCGCTACGGCTGTGTTACAGTCTAAAGGCACAGCAAAGCGTTTTGAAACATGAAGTCCAAAACCTTTAGATGCACAAAAGCGTAATACAGCACCCATAATTAGCACACAAAATCCAGAACCACTAAACTAATAATACACTAACTTTTCTTCCCCGTCGGCGATGTCGTCGACGACATACTGAAAATAAACTTCAGGCGCACTTGTACGTAACTAAACCGCGTCAAACACTGTCGTACACTTGGTAAACACTTGGAAATTTGCACTGTTATAGCGATTACGGAATAGGCGATTACTGTTTAATCGTATAGCCATTTTGAGTGATAAGGCGTGTGTCAGACGCAGACGTGATTGTAGGAACCGAGTCTGTTGGCGACAAACGCGCGGCTAAATTTACGCGGCAAGGTCGCGGTTGAAGGGCTACGCAGACGGTCTAATGCGTGTGACCAGTTGCGTTTCGTCCACCAAACAATTAATATTGATTTTTTTATTTTAATACCGCAGTGATGGACACAACAATTTTTGAGGGTTATTTAATGGCGAGTCTACTGCGCACGTGCATTCGGTTTTAATCTATTTATACTACAGGTCAAGAGCAAACTGAATTTGCGTTAGGAGTAGGAGTAGCGGGGTTTGTTTTTCAGCTGTTTTTTTTTTGACAAACTTTTTGAATTCACACAAAATATCTGAACAATTTAACAGATATTATTTAAGAAGGTGAAGTCCCAAATGCTTGTAAAGCTGTATTAAATAAAAATATTATAAAGAGGAAAGATTTGATTGTTTGTTTGTTTATTTGTTTGTTTGTTTGCATCGAATAGGCTCCGAAACTACTGGACCGATTTGAAAAATTCTTTCACCATTAGAATCCTACATTATCCGGGATGGACATAGGGTACATGATTTTCCCGAATTCCCACGGGAACGAAGTCCCGCGTGAGATGCTAGTTAAATATCAATACAGTAAAATAGACTAAAGTTGGCCTTATGGCACAAGAGTCATATTCATTTGATGCTTTTGCCTTTTCTATCTAACACAAAAAACACACATAAAAAATCTTGACGTCACCAAAGAATAATGAATATATTTATTGTTTAATCATTAAATTGGGAAAAACACTTGACAAAAAATTTCAATAAAATCTACTGAAAGAAAAAAAAAATTCGATATTTTAACCCTTTCATTACTTCTTTTTAGACATTAAAATATTTTCTCTCGTCAAGGTATTCAATTTCATTAATTTATTCAAAGGAATGTTTTGAAAGTTTTCAAGGGCAAAACAATTCAGACAAAGAATGATTGATTGGTTCCACTAAATGATTATCATATTTCACTCACAGTTTAAGATTTCGTTTGATAAATGACACCTCAACAACAGAAATAATCTTATTTTTGCAGATATTGTAGTAAGAAATTTCTAATAGAATGACTGAATAAGCATACCTATTTTTTTTAAATGACACCCATAGGTATAAAACATTGTGAAGTGATGTCGTAAAGGAATTTTAACATAACTTTTGAAGTTACCATTTTCTTAATTTTAGTCCAAAAACTTCTAAAATAAAATATTTTTATAACCCTCGATATTGATCGCTTAAAACTGAAACGGCTACACAATTTTTCAAACCTAAAAAAACCGGATCGAAATTGGTCCATTTGTTTCGGAGCTACGATACCACAGACAAACAGATACACAGAAGACAAACGTCAAACTTATAACACCTCTTTTTTTAAAAAAAAATCTCAAAGATGGCTTACAAGTACAAATTTGTTGCTACACACATTAAAAGAGAACCTAATTTTCTATGAAGAGATCCCAATTTTATTGTGATAATTTTATTTACTTACTTGTAAGAATAAGTTCATGATACACTTATAAAAAATTAAAACGTTCATGTTTTTACCTCATTTTATTTAATCATTAGCTTTCCGCCTGTGACCCGCCCGCGCTGTCTACAGGTTACATCGTGCCCAGCTGTGGGATCAAATGAAGCCTATGTCATTTCCCAAGGTCTCATTTATCTCTGCACCAAATTTCATCAAAATCGGTTTTGTAGTTTAGGCGTGAAAGCTTAACAGGCAGACAGAGCTACTTTTACATTTATAATATTAGTAGGGGTTACTATGCTACATGTTTTTTTATTCCCTTCCTGTTAAACAGGTATTAGGATGGGTTAACTCTTGACCTCAATCGTGACCAAGGTCATAGGTGAGCTTGCGCCGGCTGGCTGCGGGAGCAGGGTGAGTCGGAGCACGAATAATAAGAAGATTACATTTAGGATGGATTATATTTATTATACGAAACACTTAAAACGGTATAAATGCATAATACGGTATATCACGAGCGGGCATGCGCCTGCGACGGAAACTCAGGTAGGTCTGTGTCATCCTAGCGAATGACAACGAGAAGAGTTCAATTTCGAATTTGGATTGCCAAAACTGAAGAGTAAAAATGTCGCGAAAAGAGAATGGAGAAGGAGGATGAAGACGAGGCGCATGCCGTCTCGTTACAAGCTGAGCTCGACGGTGGAGCGAGTTAACCCAGAAAATGACTATTAAGGCACTGATACTCCTACGCATTGACGGAACACAGCAAGCTGTTTGGCGTCGGACTTCGGAAGGAGGGTGGTCGCGAACCATACGACCCTTCACAGAGCCTACCACACCGCATGAGACCATAAGACGCCACCTCAGATTCAGAGCAAATTGAGGTGTCGTTGCCTGGGGTGGATTAATAGGAGGCAGGTCTAATTTGTGTTTCCTTAGTCTTACGACACCCACGGAAAGAAATAGGGTGGTGATATTCTCAACCGATTACCACACGGCCTTCTCCAGGAAGTCAGCTGTGCCGCATTATTCAAACCGTTGCTACTCTAGTTTCATAAGTAGGACAGGCCCTTGATATCCCTTATCACATTTAACTATTATTGAAAATGTCGCATTGAATTTACGTAAATAGTATTATCACCTGATTAATACATTGCACCAGATAGGGTATCGCAAAGATAAGTATTGATTAAAAACATTGTGTTTTGTTATTATTACTCATCGCTACCACCACTATTAAATATTTGGTGACTATAAATTAGTTAGAGAAAATGCTCTCTAATAAATCAGTCCACTAAACTGAACAAGTTTCTCCAAGGAACATATCGATAAATAAAAAAATTGCTTCTTCAGAACTTGATTTACTTTTATATTAGAAGTCAAAAGTCTTTTTTTAAGGATTTAATATAAGTTCCTTTGGGAATGTTGTTCAGTTTCATTAGAAAAATCAGTCCGTCAAACTGAACAATTTAATTAGAAATTTTTAAAAAATCACCTCTCCTTACTTGAATCATCAGTTGCTTTAGCATTTTCTTGAGAATTTCATATGGGTTCCTTGGGGAAAGTACTAGTAGTTCAGTTTCATAGGAAGGATCAGCCGCTAAAGATTTACTAACTAATTTAAAGTCACATATGACATGAAACTATTATTTAATTTTTTGAATACCAGCTTTCCGCCCGGGACTTCGTGTCCGTGGGAATTCGCGAAAATCATGTACCCTATCACGGAAAATGTAGGATTCTAAGGCTGAAATCATTTTTTAAATCGGTCGAGTAGTTTCGGAGCCTATTCAATGCAAACAAACAAACAATCAAATCTTTCCTCTTTCATATAAGTATAGATATTTATTACATTACATGTATACAATACAATATACTTTGTTTGCACACAAGGCCATACAGCACAATCAATAGAACATAAAACATAGCGTAAAACAAGGCGGCCTTATTGCTAGGTAGCAATTTCTTCCAGGCAACCTTAGGGTAGGACAGAAATAAGGTAAGAAAGAAGTAAGTAAGGTAAGGTAAGGTATAGTTTTATTTTATGTCTAAAGTTTCGACAGTTTAAAACCCAACGTGGTGATAAATAGACTGAGCTGACAATCAACTGCTACGTTAGCATAAGCTATGTGACATAATTTTGTTGTTTGTATCTTACTTCGGCTTCTCGTTCTATCATATAGTGTCATACAGCATGAAACATAGAAAAATAAGACATAAGTTTAAAAAAAAAAAATTTTTAGGCACAATTTCAAGACATCTGCGAGGTGGCTTATGGAGTACTTAGTTTAAAACACATTGGACGTCAATACTTCTTTTCAAGCGACTTCAAAAAAAGGAAAAGTATTCAACTCATGTTTTTTTAGGGTTCCGTATCCAAAGGGAAAAAACGGGACCCTATTACTAAGGCTCCGCTGTCCGTCCGTCCGTCCGTCTGTCACCAGGCTGTATCTCATGAACCGTGATAGTTAGACAGTTGAAATTTTCGCAGATGATATATTTCTATTGGCCCTATAGCAAAAATACTAAAAACCCAAATAAAATAAATATTTAAGGGGCTCCCATACAAAAAACATTTTTATAGATAACTCTGTCCGAGGCTGTATCTCATGAACCGTGACAGTTAGGCAGTTGAAATTTTTACAGATGATGTATTTTGGTTGCTGCTATAACAACAAGTACTAAAAAGTTGAATAAATTAAATATTTTAGAGGGCTCCCATACAACAAACGTGATTTTTTTGCCGCTTTTATAGAGATAATGGTTTTTATAGAGTCCGACTCGCACTTGGCCGGATTTATTTGTATGTTTGTTAGTCGATAACTCCATCAATTTTTGGCAAATTTTTAATTTTTTTGTTTTGTAAAGTGCATATACCCCTAAATTAGTTTATCAAAATTGATTTTGCGTTTTTAAATAAATGAAAGAAAAAACACATACACATTTTATTTAGATGACATTTTGCGGTTATCTGTTGATAGGCATTTTTGGGATTGAAGTCGGTCGATTCATACGTTTATAACTTGGACATTATTTTCTTTAAAAATTAGACGCCTTTTATAAAACTAAATATAACAAAATCAGCAGCTCTAGCACGATAACGACAAACTCCCGCTCGGCTCACGCTGAAAGTTCACTTTGGTGGCGCGAGGGTCCACCAAAGTGAACTTCAGCGCGCCCTATGCAAAGGCTTGCTCGCCCTATGGCGTTGTCAATGTTGACATTTTGACATAGAACCGCGGTGTTGTCGCGGCGCTTTTACTATCGTACTCGGCCTGCTGGGGATACAGTTTGATATTGTAGCTATCATCTGTCATCTACATCAAAATTACACCACTCGGCAGCTAAAGATTCAAAGAATTAGTTGCATCATGCGTATTCACGTAAAACATCCACATGGTAAAGTTTTGCTTTGATTTTCTTTAAATTTTATTAGTGGGAACAAACTATATATGTGGGTACCAGAAAAGATAAAATTATTTTAGGATCTATTGAAAGAAAAAAGAAACTAATTTTGAAAAAAATATCTTATGACCTACTGGAAATGAAATCGTTATTATTAAACTTATAAGCTTTATAAGGATTTTACCTTTCACTCCAGAAATTCCCTAATTTGTAACGCATCAATCCAGGATGATCCCTTGACCCAATGAAATCGTAAGGCCAGCAATTAATCCTTTGATTCCAGTCCGGAGCGGAAAGGTCTGCGTTAATTGTGGCTGACATCTCGACGAATCATTCCATTTATTGGACTCAGAGCTAATAATTCAAAGAAGACATCCTGTTACACTAGTGTCTTTTAGTATTAAGAATGGGTTCGCTCTTGACCACAATCTAGCTCAGGGGCGAAGGTGCGGTCGAGGATGTAGCGAGCTAACCCAGAAGAAGCCTATTACCATTCATAGATTTTTGTCAGCCCATATATGTTCCCACTGAGGGGTTTGGGCCTTCGAAACACAACGGAGATTCAGGCCATCGTCCACCACGCTGGCTCAGTCGTTGGGAGGCCGCCCGCCTTTCTAAAACGAATTTTCTTAGCCGTTTCAGTATCATTCACGATGTTTTCCTTCAATGTTCATTTATGTATTATAGAAATAAAAAATAAATATTCTAGTTCGATTCACGAAACTGATTTCAAATATAAATTGCAAATTAATAGATCAGAATGTATAAAACGGTACTAAAATAATAGACTTCACAGGAGTACTTAGCTATGTTTATGGTTCATCGTGAGAAAACCTGCACATTGAGGCGATTGATATGTAACCACGATTCAATCCAATCAGGTCCCCTATTAGCAGGGTCAGGGAAATCAGACACTCCACTGTTAAGACTTGAACTGCCAAATCCCGGATCATGACCAAGAGTCTCCGAATGAGAGAAGGGTCAAAACGGTAGAAAGAATTAGCGCATGGGTATTAATAGTATTAGCTTCTTATCATAGAAAACATAAAAAAATCTGTTTTCTTTTATTGTTCTTATCTTATATGATATTTGACACTTACTTATTATGTAGTCGAATATACAGTACATAAAGCTTGAATACGGTTCTTGCAGCTTAAATCCTGAAACAGCAACAAGAAATCCGTTGAAACTGTCAAGTGTCAACTGCAAAATACTGAAACGTAAAAGAGAAAATTGTAGCGTCAGAGGAATCAATAGCATTCCGATTTGATTCCAGAGGGATTCAGCTATTCAGAGCCAGCACACAGATTTTAAAGTGTGTTCAATTTCTGGAAATATGAATGTTTGCATTTAAACCGAGTCTTTTAACTATATACCCTGTATCTGCGTGATATCTTTATACTTAATTGTTGGTTACTAACCTCCTCCTTCACAAATGTTAAGCGACAAAGAGCCTCGCTGGAGCGATTAAAATATTTCTAATTTATTTATAAGCAAATCATGTTTCATAAGTGTCATTTAAATACGTTTCGCTTATTTGATTTATGAATAAGCGATTAGTATAATGTAGATAGAGTTCAAATCAATAAAAAATATTCGGTTCTATTGATCCTTTGAGTTCGAGCCCTATATTTGTTCAGACAAAAATAGGTAACTATATTTCAGACAAATATAGGTAACTAATAGCCCTATATTTGTTCAGACAAATATAGGTAACTAATAAGGCTCGAACTCAAAGGATCAATAGAACCGAATATTTTTTATTGATTTGAACTCTTTCTATGCAGTGTCAGCACTGCATAGAATTTTTTTTCAAAAGTCTCTTTGGCGACTGGTCGAGTAGCAAGACCATGTTTTCTTCTTTGACAACTGGTTGCGAGTGTCAGTTGCCAATGTGGCCGGAGGGAGTTTTTTAAGGCATGACCACACTTGGCGCTGGCAATGCCATCTTTAGCAGTCAGTCATCCATTATCGAATTCAATACGCGCATCTCTCAATACGCGCGGACATGAAAGAATGTGCAAACATTCCACCTGGGCCTTTAATCTGTAAAATATACTTCTTAGCTTTGGTCGTACTGTCATAAGATGTATTGAGATCTAACGATACAAATTATCGGTCGTAGACAAGAATAGATCCCCAATTTCGCATTCTGGTACTGATTTGGAAATCTGAGTATCGGCCTTCCCGAAACTAACCGAGACTTCATGTATATTTGTGTCTGAGTCTAGTTAAAGAGACCTCTGTCAGCTTATTTCATTACATTTTCACCCTTAAGGACTGTCCCTAAAATTGGTCCCTTTTACCAGATACAGACATATTTTCTGCAAACTGACAGCTGACAAAGCACCAAACGGAGTCTGGGTATATCGTTTTCATGATTTTGGAAACAATCAACGATCAAACTGAGCCATTTTATATTGAGCTCAGATAGATTCGTTGTAAATGCAAGCTGTCAGACGCAATTATTCTGTTTGTAACACAGTATTTCAAAGTTTTTGTTTGACTAACTTATTTTATTTGTTAAAAATATCTGGTCTTGAAATGAATAGTTTCCAAGACAAATAAGTAGCAACTTTAAGTATCTATCCATCTATATTTATATATCTATCTGCTATCTACATATATAAAACGAAGTCACGTTAGATAGACCATTTGTAACTCATGAACAGCAAGGCGGATTTTGATGAAACTCGCAGTAAATAGCTTGGAATTCAGAATAACACTTAAACTATAAAATTTTCCCGAATTCGCACAGGAACGAAGTATTTCCTAAAACAGTATAGTACCTAATACTATGCTAGTTTACCTATTTGGTCGAATGGTAGCGGCCGGTTTGATCGAATGGTAGAGGCGCTGCCTCTTGATCGACGGGTCCTGGGTTTGATTCCCGGTTGAGACAAAAATTTGTGTAAAAAGCAGATGTTTGTTTTCAGGTCATGGGAGTTTGTATTTGTCTGTATGTATGTTCCGAGGGACCCACGACACAAGGAAAAACCTCAGGTGGGCCTTAGAGTGTATAGTGTAAATTTGTTTATTATTTTTTCGTTTCATTTACATTTCGAACCGCAAAAGTATGTACTCTATATCAAAAAGTAATAATTCTTCTGTTATATAATAATTTTCTAAAAAAGAATTTATCCTCCTAACAGTCAAAGCAACAAAAAATTAAAATCATAAATTATAAGATATCAAAATTGACGTGTCAAAAGGGGAGTCCCTAAGTCCATGTATCAGAGAGCTAGGCTGGAGGGTAATAAATCATTGGCATGGCTCTAAACTGAGCCCTCATTTAGAAGCCAAGTCTCGCGGACTAAATTACAAAAAAGCAAACGTCATCTTTTTTTAGTCGCTCTGCCGGCGAGAGAGGTGAAAATTATTCACTGCGATATCTCTTTTGGAAAAATTAAGGCCTTATTTTATTATGATAAAAAGTACTTGAATTAAGGTTTTTCAAAGTCAAAGTCAAGATAAAAACAGCCTTATTTTATTCAAGCTGATATTACGTGATTCTTTGATTTGATATAACTTTTCCTATTTATTAACCTCCGACAAAAAAGAAGGGTGTTGTATGTTTGATGCGTGTATCTGTGTATCTGTTTGTCAAAGATAGTTAAGAACCCTTTCGATTACGTCAGCTTTCAAACAAAAAAAACACATTGAAATCGGTCCATTCGTTTAGGAGCTACGATGCCACAGACAGACACATATATACACAGACACATATATAAAAAGACACACAGATACACAGGCACACTTATAACACCCCTTTTTTAAACAGGGGATAAAAAACAGAACTGGAATGTAGTTACAAAAACATTTACCAGTTTACCTGCAGCAATCTGAAAGTTGTCGGCTCTTTTGTTCCTGGTAATACCTTACGCAGTTTGTTCAAAAGTTTTTCGTTTTCGTAACTTTAAACTCAGGCTGTATATAATTTATTCTAAGACAATGTCGTTAGCGAGTTTTAATAACTTGTCAAAACTGTTGAATTTGGGAGAAATGTTTCAAACAGCTCTGTGTTGGCTCATGAATAAATTTTTCACATTATTCAAAAAGAGGTTAGTCCGCTTGTTGCAGTCGCACAACGCTGAGTCAGGACCATTTTGGCGGTTGCAGAACAGACAATTTTATTTTATTTTTTATTATGAGATGGATTAACTTTTGACCCCAATCTTGACCAAGGTCATAGATGAGATCGATGATGGAGCGAGTTAACCCAGAAAATGCCAATTAAGGCACTAGTACTCCCACACACCGACGAAACACAGAAAACTGTTTGGCGTCGGACTTCGGTAGGAACCAGACGGCCCTTTACAGAGCCTGCCACACCGCATGATACCTTATGACGCCACCTCAAATTCAAAACAAATGGACATATATGTCGATGCCTAAGATGGATTACTAGGAAGTAGCTAGGTCTCATTAGTGTTTCCTTAGTCGTTTCCCCACGACACCCACGGAAAGAGATACGATGGTGTTATTCTCAACCGATCACCACACAATACGGTTCATCAAGTGCTTGTTTTTCATTTATTTATTTTATTATCTCTGTGTATTAGGTATGTGCTGTTTGTGCTTTTGTTGCTACTGTTTCTGCGTTTATTGTTGTGTTTGTTTGTCTTGCACCCCAAATAAAGAGTTTACTTACTTACTTAGCTTATAAAAAAAAAACTTGGTCAGTCTACAAAGAATGTTTGTGACTGTGAAATAGAAAGGTGCAAAGGGGATAGTCGTTAAAGTTCAGAATTATCGTGATTTGCTTTGTAAATCGCTTTTATAGACTACCCCGAAAGTTGTAACTTTTGCTGAACACAGTCACATTTTTTATTACTCCTAATATTTTCGATAAGGTAAATGAAAGTTATATTGGTATTTTTTCTATAAAACTAAGACAGTAATTTTTTTGAAATATCATTTGATTATGAAAACACTCTTGCAAATCAAAACTATTTAAATTCATTTAAATTTTATCTAATTTCTTAAATTTGCACTTTTTTATCATTAAGATGATGTATATTAAATGAAAATATAAGTTTTAGTAATTTTTATTACTTTTGAAACAGATAAAAATTTCCGGGATACCTATTAATTTTGTTATTTCGTGGGCTTATGCTTGATACATTGTATAATGTTATCATTTCTAAGTCTTACTATATTTAGGTTTACCGCAAAAGTATATACTAAAAAAAAACGCTACACACTCAAAGGCCCACAGTAAGGTTTTCCCTTGTGTCGTGGATCCCCTGGAAAACACACAAAGACAAACACAAACACCCATGACCCGAGAACAAACATCTGCTTTTTACACAAAGGTTTGCCCCGACTGGGGATCGAACCCAGGACCGCCGATCAAGAGGCAGCGTCACTACCACTCGACCAAACCGGCCGTACTCTATATTAAAAAGTAATATTTTTTTTGCTATACATATACATATACCTTTATGTATATATGTGTCTCACATGATAATCTCTACTAATATTATAAATGTGAAAGTAACTCTGTCTGTCTGTTACGCTTTCACGCCTAATCTACTGAACCGATTTTGATGAAAGGTACAGAGATAGATTAGACCTTAACAAAGGACATAGGTTACATTTTGTCCCACAGCTGGGCACGATATAACCTGTAGTTCACGCGGTCGGAAAGCTAGTATATAGATATAACAAACAAACACTTCATTACTCACATACGTCACCAAATAAGCTCGAATTTCATCGGGTCTATTGTACCATGTAAGGTACTATTGTCGAGAGAAATCGTGTCAGGAGTGTCACACACTCATCGTTTGTCACGCCCAAGCAGACAGGGTGAGGGTACTAATGTATTCGTAAGTGCTACACATCATGATGTAGCACTCTTTATCTTAGACGTCGAAATCGAGACCTCTTCGAAATGTTTCGTGCACGAAAGTCTGCGAAAGAATTCTAAAGGTTGTTTACTTGAAAATATGGCGTAAGAAAATTAAACAGTCTGACAGTCTGAATAGGATCGTAAAATGACTTGAAGATCATTAGGAGATACTTAAATCCAGCCATGTCGTGACGGTCACGTTACAAAAACCCGACTCTTCACCAATTGAGCGTGTTGAGTGACCTCTAGGTGAAGACGACTAGTGGAATTCTCTTGAGGAGTTTAAAATTTGCATCCTAAGCGCTGTCAGCGACTTACCACAGGACGTTACCACACTTTCGGGCCGGCAAAATGTCACACTATATACGCGCTCGCGTTTATGCTGCGTCCGGCCGGAGGGTATTCAGATCTTTTTGGAGAAAATTTAGTGACGTAACTTTTTTCTTGTTTTTTCATTATTTGAGCTTTGTCGTAGATCTTGTGAATTGAAAACGCCATTATTATTTTTATTAATTTTTAACGTATACTTATCTATCTATCATTTCACAAGCCACACTGCAACAATTTCACTAATAAGTGGAGAACAATGTCTTTCTTAGTTTTTTTTCTTTGCCTGTCAAGTATAGCGATTATATTTTCATTTAATATATATTGTATTTAGAAAGAGTTCTTTGTGAGATTTCACGGGTTGCAATTTCAATATTAATTTACAGAATGTACGATTTAAATAAAAGTTTACATTTATTCGTAAGATACCAAAAAAAAATAAACGCACACGGAAATTTTGAGACGAATCAAAGATTAAACCTTTGAACGCATTTGGAAACCAAATGGAAAGACACCATGAGTTATTTCTCGAAGAAAATACGGAGTGTGAAAATGATACTTATTTAAAAAAATTCAAGGTTTATTCTTTAGGTAAGTTTAGCTGCTTATGAGAAGCTGCTAAAACATATATGTGACTGTGAAAATGGAAAGTTACAACTTTCGTGATAGTCATTAAGGTTTACAATTAGTGTGATGAGCTATTAAATAGCTCTTATTGATTACCACGAAAGTTGTACCCTTTACTAAACAACACATATTTCAGTCACATATTAATTTACTTTTTACTACTAGAGCTTTTAATTTTACTACTAGAGCTTAAAAACTTTTTACTGCTGATAAGAAAGCTTTTAATTGTGACAAAAATGTTAAAATCGGCCGCTGCAAACATACAAAAATACAAATCTTAACTCTTTTTAATAATACATACGAACATACGCTCACGCCTGTAATCCCTAATGGGGTAGGCAGAGCATCAGTGGTTCTAGAAAACCACTTAATGCCACGTTTGACACGAATGGTGAGGGTTATTAGATGGAACATGTTGTTCCATCTTTTTAATAATAGTTTACATAATGTAGGTTTGCGCTTAAAATATTCACGAAAAATTAAAAAAAATATAGTATTTATTTAAAAACAACCACGTTTTTCAGAGGTAGCTACTAATTTACTTTAGTTTGAGTAAATTACACTAGTCGGAATTTCACATATTAAAAACAAATTTCTAAAGGTTTGGGGCCCTTTCAAAAGGCCCACGGCTTAACAAAGTTTCAGTGAAACAAAACCTAACTTTGGAAACTAAAGTGTCTGAAATTTCAAAATTTGTTTATTAAGAGAAATTCAGTACTCAGTTTTCTGTGGAACGGAACGTTGAAAGTTTTAATATCAGTCCGTGGATTTCGATCTCATTGTTTCTAGTTCTAATTATCTACAAAATATCTTGTTTATTTTGTATTGCTCAGGGCTTTGATCGAAGGCTCAGGGCCCCGATTCTGTAACTTCAGTTATGTGTCGACGAAATGGTCGCCATTTTATCCGTTCAGGTGGCGAAATTGAGAACTATCCAAATTTCATACATCTAGTGACGGCTGCTTTGACTTGTGGCGCCACCGCCAACTGAGTGTTCAGTTGCTAATTAGTTTGCAATTTTACGCTCGGTTGGCGGTGGCGCTGCTGGTCGGGGTAGTTGTCAGCAAGTATATGAAAGTTAAATAGTTCTCAATTTCGCCACCTTAAGAGATAAAATGGCCCCCATTCCATCGACACACAACTGAAGTTACAGAATCGGGGCCCAGGCTGCTACAGCTCGTAGCAGCTGCTACGACGACAGGTTTTGTGTTTTGTTATTGCTACGAGATAAAGACGAAGCCGTAGGCAGTAACATCACCTATAACACTTTAAACTTTCGCAATTTGAACACATAATTCAATACTTACATGGGTCAGAATTCACGAACATTTTATGTTTTCACTTTTGATTCGATATATTCGCAAATTCTCACCTGTGTTAGTATTAAATTAGAAACATCTCTAATTGTTTAAAAAAAAATTGTGGTTCGGTTTAACACCCAGTAGACGAAACATCTACTTTAAATATTATACTGTTACTTTTCGTCTTTTTTACATAAACAAAGACAGCGTTACATCTAAAGAAGCTTTAACTTTAATTAACGTTTCTGCAAGTCAGTGTAGGAACATTTTTTACGTCAGTTAACCTACCAGTGCGGGAGAAATTAAAAAAATAGAACAACAAGCCGCATTGTCAGTAAAAAAAATCACAGATTTCGTGCCTCACACGACTACCGAGCACATAAAGAACATTGGAAATGAATCTACGGAATTCGAAAAAATGTCGTTCTGACTTTTTGACTTTTTTTCAAAAAGGTTAGACTAAAGGGCAAACCCTTAACCCGATCGTCTTTGTTTTAGGCTCAAACTGTAGCCGACTAAATTTCCCAAAGGAAATTATCTAAAATTTTTGATATCATTTTTCGTTTCCGAAATATCGAGCGCCAAACTCAAAAATTCGGAAAAAAAAATTTTTTTTCACTATTTCAGCCATAACTTTTGCGTTTTTGACTTTCTTGAATAACTCTTTTTGCACCTTATAGCTCTCATAAATACGCGTCTTTTATGAATATCATATCTTCACAACTCTCCGAGATATAATGGGATCGCACTTTTTCGTGAAATCGGAGACTATATTGGAGCAAACGAAGAGACGTTTCCAAGCTCAAAAAATTATCACGTCGAATTGGTAAAAGGATTTCTTCATTATCATAAGTTATAAAAATAGCTAGTTTGTTTTCAAAGTTCTTCTCTCCTGTTGCTATTTAGTGCTATGTACAGCTTATTGGTTCGAGTAAATATTTAGTCAGGGACCGTGCCAAAGTCTAGTCTAGTAGAATTTGATAGACAAACAAACGGCTATGTTTGAGTAAACACTGATAATTTAATCTAGGTAGGTGTGTAAGCTAATAACACAATAAATGAATCGTGCAATTTTAAAACAACACAAGTCACACTTTTTGAAAACGAATTTTATTCCTTAGTGGTCTACCTACCTACTTATTGTTAAAAACATTCCGTATTTTGACGCTCTTGTTTAATAATATTAGAGAATAAGGTATTTTGATAATAAGTAGCTAGACCCCTAAGGAATAAAATTCGTTCAGAAACTTAATTTTCAAAACTTGTGTTGTTTTAAAATCACACAATAAATATGCCTATCCCTGGCGCTTTGTCATATGTGTTCGAAGTTCTCGTAGCGCTCGTAGCCCAGTGGCTCTAGTTGATATCAACCGATCAGTGAGGCAGGGAACCTGATGGGTGACCAAAGTGGCAATTTATCACGAGCGTTTCCGTGCTTCGGAGGGCACGTTAAGCTGTCGGTCCCGGCTGTTGTCGATTGACTAAAGTCGTTAAAGCCAAGTCAGAGGCCATTGTGCGGTTTGAAAACTCTGACACCAGGGTTAGCCAAGTTCACCACAAACTTGACTATACCAACACGATAAGAAGAAGAAGATATGTGTTAAGGCCTTTTTATAATTCGAAAACGGCACGGCAAAATTTTATCCCTATTGTCTCCTATATAAAAATACTAGAAGCTGAAAACATAGGGGGCAATGGTAATTCAAATTTCGAAGTGCCGTGCTGTGCCGTTCGAATTAGAAAAAGGCACATTCAACGAAATGGTTAACTTTTGATTGACGCGTGACGTATTGGGTAACGAAAAAACCACTCCACTAAACTGAATAACTTTCCCAAAGAACATAGGCCGATTTTTGAAAAAAAATATTTCCTCTCTATAAAACTTGAGCGATCAGCTGATTGTCTTAGTATGAGAAGTCGAAAACTTTATTAGAATTTCATATAGCTTTATGAGGGTTTTTTGAGGAAAGTGATTCAGTTTCATAAAAGAAACACCCCCTAAAGTTTCGCTAACTAATTTAGAGTCCTCAAATAGCAGGTCACATAGTACATCACAAAAATTTAAGTAAATATTCTCACTTAAAAATTCAACTGTAGATAATACAATATACTACCTGTAGTATTTATAAAATAGCGTCATGTAGAGGAAATTTCGCATTGAATATAGGAAGAAAACATTTTTGAGTAGGTCATGATTTTAATTAAATAAAAATTTTCTTTTTGGATGTCAAACTCCAAAATGTTAATTTTAAATCAGTTTCATTGATAAGAATACAAAACGGTTTAAGCCACGATGGTATCATCGGTATTATAAATGTTTGTACTGTTAAAACACAAGTCAGTTTTAAAATCTAAAGTTGCTTTAAAACCTAATAACCATTGAATTTTAGAAAAACCTAATTATCTTTTTTTTATTATAAGATGGGTTAACTCTTGACCTCAATCTTGATCATAAGGTCAAAGATGAGGTCGACGATGGAGCAAGTTAACCCAGAAAATTCCTTTAAAGGCACTGGTACTCCCACGCACCGACGGAACACAGCAAGCTGTTTGGCGTCGGACTTCAGTAGGAGGGTGGTCGCGAACCAGACGGCCCTTTACAGAGCCTAACACACCGCATGAGACCATAGGACGACCCTCAGATTCAGAAAAAAATGAAGTGTCGTTGCCTGGGATGTATTACTAGGAGGCAGGTCTCATTTGTGTTTCCTTAGTCGCCTCTTACGACACCCACGGAAAGAGATGGGGTGGTGTTATTCTCAACCGATCACCACACGGTCAAGCCTGCATGCCTAACATAGACGCGTGACATGATTTTGTCATGTCGATACCGTTCTGTCTTCGTAACACAAGCTAAACATACATATGTTATCTTGTTATAACCATAAAAAATATTTATAAAGAAACATTCAGTCTAGTAGTTAATTTAGATTCACCGTCATGAGGGTCGCATTTCATTTCCACGAGAGTGTTGCCATAAAAAATAATGAAACCAGCCTTAAAATGTCCCTAGCGTTTCAATAACATTCCAAAATATTTATTAAACGGCAAACCATTTTGACTGACACAGCTCCCCTTTGAGAATTTGCTCTCGGATGCAGGTGCTACAAAGAAATGATTTATTCCTCTCCACATTGTTTCTCTGAGCAAAATACTTCAACTTTGTCAAACAATTTTACGGTGAATGATTTGAGACATTTGCTTAGCATAAATAAAATTGAAGCTGCCGTCTAAGAAATGAGAAAGTTTTCCAACTTAAACAAGCTAAACGTGAAATTTCTTGTTTTCTTGCTGAAATTATTTTCAAAATAGTATTAATAATCGATCAAAACATTTATTTATCTTCATCGTCGATGCCTCCCATAGCCGTTAAGTAAAATAATGTATACCGTTAATAGTCGTTTTTGTATTACTTATAAACTGAATAATTAATTATTTGTTTGTTTATTTTTAATTTTCGTTATTTTTCTTAGAGTTCTTTTAGAAATATTTTTTCGGTGGTTTTTGTTTTTACTTTTTTACTAAATCGTTTCGACTACCTCAAAAGATTACTTCCTCTGGCTATATTAAGTATTCTCATTTTACATTTACTCATAACTTTATTTTTATACCTATTAGTTTATTTGATTAAGTTCTGTATGTTTTATTTGAACTAGCATTTTTGATGTCTAATTAGTGGCTTCTGCGCATGAACAGAAGCTGAAATACATGGGTACATACGGGTGTAATAGCTACCATTCTCCTGAACTTAAGCTCTATATCAAAGAACAAACAACATTTTGTAGTCTTCATATACATTTGTGTCACTGCAATTTCTCACCTCACCTGTGACATTTATTATATACAGCGGTTATCTAGCGTCTGCACCGGGAGCGTTGCCGCGAATATATTGCGGCCCTCCATCATCAGTTGACGACCTCTGCGACACGTGTGTTGAGGTTCCACTCCATACTTATTCAGAGGTTTGGAACCCCTGGCTTTAATTAATCTTTGTTTGAGTAAAGACACTAGCAATTTGTTCGTGTTAGTACGCGTCGAGTAACTGGGGAAAATTAAGATGCTTTGACGCTGTGGTGTGACGGGAAATTAATGAATTGAAATGAGGTAAGGCGGTGTAATTACGTCGAGCGTACATTAACTTGTACTTAATGAAGTAGAAAAGTATATTGATCTATGAGGTTACTCCTAAGTATTTTCGGTTGACGTAACTTGTTACATACGTATGATTAGACCAAACCTTTTCTGCTGCGAGCTGCACTGCTAGCGCGGTCCTCGACAAACTTACGTGTCACACCACTCCGATGAAGGTAAAAATATCACTTTGATTGCGCGAAGACACCGTGCATTGGTTTACTCGCCCTCTGGCATTGTTATTTCAACACTTTTTCGACATTTGACCGTGTTGTTTCACGTTATGCTTGAGCTGCAGCGTCTTGAGTCGAGTACTTAATAATTGAAACGTCATCGATTTCGAACTAAAATAAGATAAAATAATACAGCACCTCGATTACGATGGTGATAGCGCGCGTAATGCGGCGGTCTTGTGTCAAAATATCAACATTGTCAAAGCCAGAGGGCGAGCAAACCTTTGCGCGGGGCCGTCGCGCAATCAAAGTGAAGTTTCAGCGTTAGCCGAGGGGCGCGCCGCGCGAGTTTATCGGGAACATTTTTCACGAGCTGATGTGAAAAATGTTCCCGATAATTTCTTCTTAACTAATTCACTCATTATTTTAGGTATATTCAAAAATTCAAATTAGATTTTATGATTTAGCAACAGCACTTCTTTTAAGATCACTTAATTTCCCAGTTTTTCAATTAAGTATTTGAATTAATTAATGCTGCTGAATAAAAAAAAAAATTAACACCTTTCTTTTAATTTAGTTACATTAGTTTCAAAGAGTCACGTTGCATTGTGGTGACTATTTAGATAGTCGCATTCTAGATTTTTTTATCAGCTTATATACTCGTACATCCCCACCGACGGGCACGAGAGTCCCTGCGAAACACAAATGGGATTTAGGTTACATACTCCACCACTCTGCCCCAATGCGGGTCGGTGATAGGTAATATAATTATTGTAATAAAGCCAACTCAGCAAAACCCTCGTAATTTCAATAAAAACCTCTATTTTTGTTTTGTAATCGACTTCAAAAAAATAAGATGGTTCTCAATTCGACTGTATGTTGCGTTCTATATTTTATTTTTTCCGTGTTTTTTTACGCGATAACATTTTCAAATAAATATTTTAACCGACTTCAAAAAAGGAGGAGGTTTCTCAATTCGACCGTATATTTTCTTTTTGTATCTATGTCCGCGGATAACTTCGTCATTTATGAACCGATTTTGATTATTCTTTTTTGTTGGAAAGGGAGTATCCCAAGGGTGGTCCCATGGTAAGGAAACCAGGATCTGATGGTGGAATCCTGAAGAAATTGAGGGAAACTCTTGAAAAAATTGTCTTTTTGGAATTGAAGTCGGTGACTCTTACGTTTTTGACGTGGAAAATTATTGTTCGAAAGAGTCACACACACATTTTATTGAAAAGGAAGCACTTAAAAACAAATCAACAGATAAAAAAATACCTACAAACAAAACATAATCTAAATAAATAAGGTCACGTTTTGATTTGTTTACTTTCTGCTTATATGCATTTTTGGGATTGAAGTTGGTGATTCATAGGTTCTTAACGTAGACAAGTTTTCTGGCTAGCTAGTGCGTGGAAAGTTTATTGTTAAGTTGGTACAACTACGCACAAACTGATAAAAAGTTGTTTGTTAACCTTGTCTTTTGAATATCATCAACATCATACACTTGATCGTAACGTGGATTTAATTAAAAACAAATGGAAACTAATAAATAATAATTACACAACCGAGTAAGAATAGGTACACACGGCAGCACATTAGGCTATACATCTTGACCTTGACTTCGCCCTTATCTCGCTCGTAATAGCGTCTGTTTTCCCAGTTCAAATGGGTAACCTGGTGTGCTGCTGTCTACAATGTTGACGAAATTCTATTTTATGGTACCTACCTAAACACCGTCCTCAGCAGACCACAGATGTTTAGTTTGAGTGAGTGTAACATTTTTGGATTATGGTTGTGTATAAAATTACATACAAGGTGTTTCAAAAAACCCAAAAAAAAGAAATTCCAAAATTTAATTTTAAAAGTGAAATAGTCGCAATTCTAGTAATCAGTTGCACGGTTTTTACATTAACAAAATGAAAGTTTCATATAATTAATATGACATACTTGTCAATTTGTAATAGAGCTGTGCAATAAGCTTAATTTTTATTTTTTTTTTATTTTTTTTTTAGTTTTTTTGAAATACCTTTTATACTAATTATTAAATTACATGTCTAATTAACGAGGCTATATCTGTCTCATTCTTAGCCTTCTTCATCATGCCCAATTTTGCTTACAGTGCTTCTATTTTCTTTACAATGCAGTTGCTCGGAAATGGCCCCGTAACATGGCCACGGAGTGTACGTTTACGTACCCCATAAAACACATGTCATGTTATGTAATTTGAAATGAGAAGAAGATTTTGTAAAGAAAAAAATATTTGAACTAATGAGCAAATAAACCATTTTCCATATACCAAAATTCAACTTCAGTGGCTATTCTGTGATCCAGTAAAGTTATTTTTTTTTAAATCAAATGATGCATAAAAAGTAAGCAAAAAGTGAATAAAATACTGACAAAAACGTATGACGCAATAAAGAGTAACTGATTTGATAATTCAGTGACCCTTTTGACAAGTGAGAGTATTACCTTTTTCATAAAGCATCATACTGACTGTATGTATAGAATAAAAGCAAAGAGTTTTTTATGCCTGACAAAAAAAATTCTGACGAAAATCTAGATTTTCAGTGAAATAAAATATAAAAGTAATTAATTTATTTTACTTTTTCAATAAAGCTAATCTGATTTTCAACAAATAGTTGAACTATTTAATAATTTCTGTAGGCGCAATTGGCATTTTATTTGCTTAGCGTTTGTCTCTTAACTAAGGAAAAATATTTTGCCCGCCATTTAAAATTATTACTTATTTTATTCAACAAAATCATTTTTGTGTAATTAAATTTTAATGCCTTAATGTTTTATGTTTATTCGTAAAATATTAGTGCACATTGTTCAATTGTAACACGTTTTTAGTGAATTTTGATTGGAAATACCTACTATCTTCTAAGAACTTTGTATGTACCCATACGATGTAAGTTTTTGACAACATTTTTTAGATCATCTTTGGCGGGAACTCGGCGGCGTGGGCAGTTGCTTTGTCAATTGAATTTTTGTTTTCTGCGTGAAAAAGTTGTTTAATGTATAAAAGTGAGGTTTATTATGCAGTAAATTCACTGAAATTCGTGAAATGATAAAAAATTCAAGTGATAACGGTGTTTTTGCTCCGTTTGGTGCCGATAAAGATCCTCGCGGTTGTGCTTCTCGCCACCAGTTTTCGTAAAACATGAGGAGCTTAGGGCTTAGGTTAAGTTAGAAAAAGGAAATTTTTCACTGAAGAAATGGCTGTATAGACATAGTTTCCTTTGCCTTTCCCGAAAGGGATAAATTTAAAAAAAAAAAAAACATTTTTTAGGTTTCGTTTCCTGGGCTACTGTATTGTAAAACAGGGCCCTCCATCTCCCGTATTAAAAAGTTAACACAAATCCCGATCTTGTCTCTCTATCGCACTTGTAGAAAATTCCATAAGGAACATTCCATTTCATTCTTACTAAAATGACCGGAAGTTGCGTAGGTCCGCCATATTTGGAGAGATTGTTTTTGTTTATGTTCTGTGACGCCATTATGGAAATGTCAATTTGGGTGTCACTCACTTCACTTGAAAAGTTTTTTCTGGTTGAAAAGTTTTTCGCGCTGCCAAGATCGATCAACTTAAAAAGAAGTAAAGTGCTACCGATTGCCATAAGCTGAGTATTAATTCAAAACAGTGTAATTCAGTGGTATATCCGTGCTTCAGGTGTTAGGTATTTCTAAAAATGGTTTACTGTTGTGTACCCGGGTGCCGCAACAAAAGTGTTAAATCAGGTCCTTTACATTTTTATGCTGTTCCTGGAAGTATATCCCGAAGGAAGGTATGGGTGAATCAGTGTCCATCCTGCTTAAGTACTGCTTAAGTAATTTTAATCGCAGAATGCACAAAGATGATTCGCGTCACAAAAGTGCATAAATGGAAGATTTAATCCGCACCAAAGTCTCTGAGGGCTCTGGCTGTAGATCTTCTAAGAAAAGAAGGTTCAGTAATGAAACTTAAGTTATTCACCACCACGCTGGCTAAATGCGGGCTGATGGACCCACAATTGTAAATAGTGTAAATAAAAATTCTATATAGAGTGATTCTGCTCATAAGACTGAACAACAAGATCTCCTAGAAAAGGAGGCTCAGTACGGAAACATAAGTCATTCTGAAATATGATAAGTTATTCACCACCTGTGTTAAGTGCGTGCGTGCTGAAGGACCCGCAATTGTAAATAGTGTAAATAAAAATGAGAAATTGTATTATGTTGTGATTCTACTAATGAGACTAAAAACTTTCCCCAAAGAGCGCTCGGGGGGTGCACCCAAGTGCTGTCTACGTTAAGGAAAAAAAAATCTACCATATAAAATAAAAATATAATATTATAAAAAACAAGTGTTCTGTAAGTGATACTAATTTTACTGGTTCAGGATTTTGAATATAGCTAAGAGGAGGTTTTTTATCACTCTGTATATACAGGGCTTTAGGTATCTCTCTTTCAACCTCTCGGGTGGTTAATCAGTCCATTAAATTGAACAACTTCCCCGAGGAACATAGGTCAAAATACGAAAAAAATATTTTGATCTCTCATTCAAAATATGCTAATGAAATTGCTAATGCTAATGAAATTTGTATGGGAACTCAAAACTTTGTTTTCGTATTTTGACCCTATGTTCCTTGGGGAAGTTGTTCAGTTTCATGGACTGATTAACCATCCGAGAGGTTTAAAGAGAGATACCAAAAGCCCTGTATTAAGATTAAGTGTATTTGAATAAATAATAATACCTAGTTTTATCATAGAAAATATATGCAATGTATTACTTAATATATTTTCGGGGTGCAATCCATGCATGTTGTTAATGTTAAAGTAAATTAGACAAGTAAACCTTAATTTCTTATTTTGGGTAAAAATAGCTCATTGTTACCTCGTCTCATGTATAATCTCAAACAAAAGTCATCTCGTCACCCAATTTTTCTTTATCTCGTCACAGTGTCAAATTTTTTTTAAATAAAGCCAATTTCATGTATATTATACAGGGTGTAAAGGACAGCTTAGCAAATACTTAAATGGTGGAATGTACCCATAGCTAGCATCAGCTATAAGTAATTTTTTTTCTGGAAACGTCATGTTAAGGAGTTTTTATTATTTACCTACTTTGGCGCTACGCAACGTATCGTGATACCGCGCCCCGCACGCAATCCCCCGCGCCGAGTTGCTACCGGAGTGCGATGTACATTGCTAGTTTTCGTGTTTTACGTTGTTATGATTGTTTTTTATTGCAAAATAGAGTGTATTAGATTAAATAATAAAAAATGTAAGTAGAAAATATTAAGAAACATGAAAAAAAAATGAAAATTTTCCGGAGAAAAATTCCACTGGAAAATCATTCAGAATGATTGTCTGAGTCCAGGGTTTCAGTTTTTGCTAAGCTGTCTTTTACACCCTGTATACATTTTTCTGATCTTTCAATTTAAAGTTCTCCGCCCGTAAAAAAGCACCCGTTACCTCAAACCGTGTGCAACCACATACGCCTCACAACAGCTGCTTTACACCACTTATCGAGGGACTAAGCAATACCATGTCGTCGGCGTAGCGTTTGTTACTAACAAATGTGACGTCAATATGACACCCAACATGCTTAGTCACTCGATAAGTAGGTTGAAAAGCACAGACGAGCTCAAACCACCCATCGCATACTGCATTCAAACCCATACTCATGCGACATCGTCGTACCGGCCCATCTCACCTGATTGATATTAGCCGTTGTTAGCCGAGACGAGCTTTTTTATTTAACTGTGACGACTTGTCACAAAATGTATAGAGTCGAAATGTTATGACGAGATTACACATTGTGACGAGATAACAACGACCCAAAAAAATACTATTTTTAAAACCGATTATATAAACGTTGTGTTAAAATATTTGCTGAGTTTACCCCCTGGATATGAAAATCAGTAAATATTTTTTCAACGGCCGGAATAAATCTTAAGTAGGTAAGTACTTAACTGAAATGTCATGTTTGATGTATAGTACCTACTTCATTTGTTTTGTCAGAAAATTACCTATAAATAATTGTTTTATCTATGTATGTACCTAATAATAATTGTGAAATGTTAATAAATAAATACCCCAATATTTTGAGTTTTTTTTCTATAAAAAAAACTAAAAAGGTTCAATGGGCATTTTTATTTTTTAAAGAAAGAAAGGCAAGAGAATGTTTTGGCTCAATCCAGAGGCCAACCGACAAATTGGCAAAAAGTCTAGATTCCAAGCCAAAAAAAGAATATACATGACAGGAAAAAAGAGATGGAATGTTCTTTTTATAGCTGTCCCTTTCTCGCAGTTATTGCTTCACATTTTTTGTTCGAAGTTAACAGTCTTCTTTCGGGTAGTTGTATGTCTATGTTGTAAAACATTGAACGATAACGTGAACCTTAAGAAATGTGTAACTGGAGCCCTGTAAAACACTCGCGTTACACATTACTTACGGCACTTGTATCGTTAATAACTATAATGTCTCTCGGTAATCAATGTATGTCTCGTTCTAGTCTTTTGTAAATCAATTTACTTATTCGGAATACTAAATTTGCCGAAACGCAATAAGAAAAAAATTGATTTCTTTTTTTCTGGATTCCTAATATCTCACTGACTTCACTTATTTTTTTATTTTTCCCATATAAATTTTATCGAAAATGATTCAGCGCTTTTAAAAAAATCTACGAAAACAAAAAAATACTACAAACCAGAAAATTATCTAAATAAATTAGTGACATTTTCATTTGTGGTTATCTGCTAATATGCATTGTAGACTGCAAAAAATACTAGTTATCTACTTTGTGCGAACTGTTGTTGGGATTGAAGTCGGTGATTCTTACGTTTTTAACGTGGAAAATTATATGTGTATGTAATATCTACAACTTATCTGTCATTTCAAAGTGACGCATTCTAGTCTCTGTATGCCTCTGAGCTCGGAGCTCAGACCATATACCTTAATATAAATTCGTTAGTCTAGCATAAGTTATAATCTATTTAATAAATGTTTCCAAAGCGACCCAGTGTCTATCTGCTCGCTTATTACTGAAGAACTCATTCTACCGCCTAGCAGCCGTCGCAGCTTATTACTCAATATCATGTTTTTGTTTTATAAAGATCCAATACAATTTCCGACCTCTATATCTTACTTAAATCTGAAATTAAAAATGTAATACATACATACATAGATTCTAGTCTTAATAATTTATAATACACACTTAAATTAAAAATAGGATTTTCTTTAAAACCTCCCACTCCTTTTCCTTCCTGTGTACTTTGTGTCAGGCTTAGTTTCTTTACCTTGCTTTCTTTTTCTTTCCTAATATCCCCCTGAAACCAATTTTAATCAAATATAGCTAACAACAATCTTGATTACATCAGCTTTCAAACAAGAAAAACGCATCAAAATCAGTCCATTCGTTTAGGAGCTGCGATGCCACAGACAGACACAGACACATAGATACAAAGATACTTAACACCCCTCTTTTTTGTCGGTTGTTAAAAATATAGAAGTATCACCCTTCTGTTTTGTCAAGGGATAATAGCATACCATTGTGAATTAATGGGTTTTTATATAAGTTCTGCTTAAACATGTGTTCTAAGATTGCTAAACAACGGTTAACGGAAAGAAACAATGGTTAACTTGAGGTTATGTAGAAACATGTGGCACTAGTAAACATTAATAACTGACCTTTCTTAAAAATGAGATTAGTGTGAATGCCTATTTGATACGTTGCACACAAGAGTCTGTCATTAAAAAATCGGGGCCTGATATCTTGTGTACCTACACTCACTGTTTGCATTTCGTGACCATGAATAATAAAGAGATAAACGTGTAAGTAGGTACGCTAATTCAACATCGTCATAAACAGGGTTATCTGAAAAACACCAATAACCTCGCAGGACTTGATTGCTAACATCTTAAACGACAAATGTTGTTTTAAGACTTTTTTATATCTCGTTCGCATCTAGTGGTTCTAGAACAACTGATGCTCTGCCTACCCCGTTAGGTATTATGGGCGTGAGCGTATGTATGTATGTATGTTATAATTCGTTTGATTTTGTTTTCATACACAAACAATATTTTTTTAATTTGTCGCATTGGATATGTGTATCTGTATGTCTGTGTGTCTGTCTGCGGCATCGTAGCTCCTAAACGAATGGACTGATTTCTGAATGGACCGAAATCTGACGTAATCGAGATGGCTCTTAGCTATATTTTATCAAAACTGGTTCAGCAATTTAAAAGTAATAAGCAATCGAATGTCAAGGGTGATACACATTTTTAAATTTTAGAGTTATTTAAGCAGGCCAATAAGTCACTGTACACATTGAATTTGAACCTTATTGCCAGCCCAGTAGAAGCAGTATCTACTTAATAGAGGGAACTGACTGTACATACGACTTTACATTCTTATTCTAGTAGCAACCCCAGAATAGAACATATATGCAAAGTGGCATATCTTGTTCTATGCTTTGCGAGGCAACTCTCTAGGCAATAGGATTTCATTGTACATTACAAATACATTACCTATGTCAGCTCAGAGTAGCAATGTCAAATTAATTCAGAAACTCTTATTCGACCTTTCTAAAACATGAGAGCATTGGTCCCATTTGCATAATTGGCAATCGGCCCCTTTCATTATATATTCAAAAAAGTTCGTGTATTCAAAGATTCAATTTAAATAAAGCAGGATAAGTCAAACAGAATTGAAAAAGTTACCCTCCAGGTACAAAAGTACCCTTTCAAAATTCTTATTAGGTACCAAATTCAGTCTTTTCAAACGTTTTATAAGTAAATAATTATACACGTATTTCTTTTTATCCACGTATTCGTATTTCCTCCATTTCTCGTAGGAATATTGTAAAATTCTTTCTTCTCGGATGCCTACATAAATAAACGGTACTCACTCAAAGCCCCACCATAAGATTTTTCTTTGTGCAGTGGGTCCCTCAGAACTTATATAAAGACAGACACAATAATCCATGACCCGAGAAAAAATGTCTGCTTTCTTCATAAACGTTTGCCTCGACTGGAAATTGAACCCAGGACTCGTCGATCAAGAGGCAGCACCACTATTACTCGAGTAAACCGGCCGCCGGCGGCGTCGAGACATAATTCTACATCATACTAGAAATACTCCCTCCAAATCAGTCTCTGTAGTGTGTGCACTTCCTAGTAAGTAGTATGAAACCAGCTTTAACTATGACGCATGTAACCTAAATTTCAAATTAATAGGGTCAAAGCCGATAAGAGACAGATAAATATAATGTAATACAAACCCATGCCTTTAGGTCAAATAATAGATTTAAATATCAGGTGTCTACATATCAGGTGGTAAATATCTCGTTCTATCAAAGCTCCTACATTAGTATATAAGCCAGCCAATTTACCGAATAAACCAGTATTTGAGTATTCTTCAAACCAGCTTCGTGTTTTCCTTTTACTCCCGGCTCCGACTTCTACATCTCTAAATACGACTTACGGTTTAGGTTGTGCATTGATCCATCATTCAGTCAGTCAGGACAAAGCCTTAGGTATATTAATATTAGATCATGCAGATCGATGGACGGGGTTTTGAAGACTAGATTAAATTTCTGTTATTTTATATTTTATTATTGGATACTGTTGGCAGCTCAACTTTAGCTAAAGATTAGACGTAGCTTAATTATTATTGCGTATGTCATCACGTCCAATAAACAAATAACAAATCATTATCTTCTTAACGTGTAGGTATCACATATGTTTACGATTTACATCAGTTGTGCTTTTCATATCTGCTTTCTATGTAAAAAAATTGCGTCTGCTCGTAAAACACGTCATTGTAACGCAAAAACAGATTCCAAGAAATACAAAATACCGAGGTTACAAGAGCCAATAACGGCTGGTTATTTCATAAAAATTCTAGAGTTATCTTACTTCTAGCAACATCTTCTCCACCTCACTCTTATTACCGTGCGACAAGGTTATTTATTATGTCTTAGAGATAATTTCCCCTTGTCGAGCTTCTCGAGTCTACTGTTGATGAAATTTAAGTAATTAACCACTGGGCTCACTGGTGTTAAGTGAATTAAGACACGGACGGGAAAATATTACTGCCTTAAGTATAGGTAATTGGAGTACTAATAATGACTCTTACAACAAGCTGAAACCCTGAACAGAGCATTATTCTGAATGATTTTCTAGTGAAATTTTTCTCTAGTTTTTTAAAAGGTTTTTTAATATTTTCTACTTTAAACTTTTCGCTGGACACTGCTTAGCAATAAAGTAGGTAAATAAAGTAGGTAACTCCTTTACTTGGAAAAACAAAATACTTGTAGTAGATCATAGTCATGGGGAGATTCCATCCTTTATGTATTTTCTAAGCTGTCATTTACACACTGTTTAGTATAGGTTCCGAGTCTTTGAAACTTGTCGGATTGCTTCATAACGTAAAAATGCGTACTCTTTTGATTACAATCTCATTCACAAGATGCTTATTCACTCTAATTTTAATTTTTCTAGCCTATAAGATCCCACTGTTGAGCAAAAGCTTCCTACACATCCTTCCACTTCTTGCTATCTTGTGCAAGTTCTGGCCACCTGAAGTTGGCCATCACGCCATATTTTTTGGATCTGCCCCGACTTCGTCTATGGCCATCCAGTGGGTGACCCGTGCCCACCGCTCACCGCTCTTCCTTATGAGCCCAACCCAGCCTACTTTAGTACTTTAAATACACATTCGATTTATTTTTTAACTAATACGACTACTAGCTATTATAATTTCGTATAACGATTGAAGATATTTAAAATATGTCTGGAAGATTATAACAATTTAGAAAGCTACATTATCTGTCGGAGATAATGTAGCTTTCTAATGATGAAAGAATTTTTCAAATCGGAGCCTATTCAATGCAAACAAACAAACAAATCTTTCCTCTTTCTAATAAGTATATAGATATAGATAGATAGATAAATTATGTAGTCACTAGACTTTGTTTGTTAATTGAGATCCGTACATTTTCGTAAATTATGATCACATGTTATGATAACTTATCTTTCATGTGACTAACACTTATAGAATACATAACACACACTCTGTGGTTAGCGGCGGTTGTAGTTAAGCTTAATATTAAGTATTCTATTGTAGCAATCTATTAAAATTATTAAAAATTCGGTGTTACGTCATCATTATATATTTTTTTATAGGAATTTGTTTCACGTTAGGTATAGTATACAGAATTACATAAAGGTAAATGGCATGGTCGCTTACATTGGACCTCGTAAAACGGCTCAAGATCACACAAAGAGCAATGGAAAGCTTTAAATTACCCTAAGGCTATGTTTAAGGTTTCTCTGCGCGATCGAATCAGAAATGAGTAGATACGCAGGAGCACAAAAACCACCGATATGATTCGAAGAATTGCAAATCTTGAGTGGTGGTAGGCAGGGTTGCTCGTAGGACTGGAGGTTTACCATGATCACTTAGCATGATCCAATTTAGGACCTAAACAAGTCTACAACGCTTATTCGTACCATGATGGCTTATGAGCGATTCAATTTTGGCGCTGTTGCGATTCAAAGGCAGACCAGCGACAATTTATGTAGACATTTAAAATGGTCCATAGACAACCGAGCAGTTCAAAAGCAGCGCCATCATGGTACCATTTAAAAAACATTCCAATTGTGAAGCAGTTCAAAGTTGGATCCTAAACAGAAATGCTTTTAAACGATCGTGGTAGGTACCCTGATGGCCGTTGGAGCAGAAAAGCCCTCGAGTGGCGACCACGTACCGGAAGAAAAAGTTTAGGAAGGCCTCCCACATGAAGGATCGACGATCTGGTAAAGATTATGGGAAGCCACTGGATGTTGGTCGATGTGGTGATCGATGTGGCCTATGCCTGTGGTGATGATGAAGAATGAAATAAAAAAAGTGACATTTAAGTACTGACACTAACAATATTCACTGTTCACTCCCGTCACTGTTTCGAAGGAAGGCCCGTGCCCCTTGGTGGGGACGTGTTATGGACTGGTTTTGTAAATGTGAAAAAGAAAGTAAGATACCAATTTTCAAAAGTTCAAGACATGAGTCTAATAAGTACTGTATTCTTTATTATGATATTCGTGGCTGTGACTGATAAACAATTTAAGAGTATGACCATCTACTCGTACCTAAATGGTATTAACTATTTTTATGTCTATGAGTACGTTGTCAATATTTTTATGATTAAATATAAATAGTGAAACTTCCTTAAAAAGTTTTTTTTGTTTTTAGTCTAGTCGACAAATTCAAACTCGTGTTAATGTTTCATAAAGGTTCTAAAAATATGTGCAATAGCTCATTGGATTCGGAATGGCGTATAGAAAAATATATTCGAAGGATTGAATATAAAAAAATTGAAAAAAATGCAAAAAAATGCATGATAAAAATTGCAAAAGTTATCAACAAATTAAGATGAAAAAAAAAAGGTATTTCGTTTTTTAGCAATTACTCAAAAACTATTAATAATACAAAATTTAATAACAAATGCCGTAAAAAAAAATTTTTTTCAACGTTGGTCAATGCCTCTACAAAATACAAAAATAGCCATAACTCAACATTTCATTTTTTGTTAACTTAAAAAATATATAATAAACAAAATAAACAAATTTAAGATGCTTTCATAACGTGGTCTTGTTGTACAAGGTGGATTTTTTTAATACCACCTGAAGGGAAAGTACTCTTAATACTGTAGATAGAAAAAATTACTCAAAGAAAACATTCCTTTATTTTTGAAAAGAAAGAAAACTGCATTTTCGTAAATTCGCTTGCCACACCCGGGAATCGAACCTACTAAAATCTGTAAGAATTACACCCTGTACTTTTATTGCTTTGAACGTTAGGGTTAATTATAAAGATGAAATCTCTCTAACAAACTTGGTAAATTAAATGAAAGGGAAAATCCTAGAATGCAGTTTTCTTTCTTTTCAAAAATAAAGGAATTTTTTCTTTGAGTACAATTTTCTATCTACAGTATTAAGAGTACTTTCCCTTCAGGTGGCATTAAAAAATTCCACCCTGCATAAAAACAGCTCCAAGAAGCTAAAAAAATATTTAAACTTTTATACTGTCTTTCGTAAAAATGAAAGCCCACGAAAAATTATCTAGTTAGCAATGGTATAACTTATTAAAAAGTCAACAACAAAAAATAATTCCAGCGGGACTTTATCCTTTAAAGTGTTCTGATGACACTATTAATTAAAAAAATATATATTACTATTTAATCCTATAAAAAAAAATATGTAATAGACTCTGTTTAGCGGTAGCGCGGCCCTTTCAGCACTAAATTAAAAGTATAAATAATGGAGGTAGAGTTCCAAGAGTAAGGACTTTTATTTGGAAATTTTCTACTCTTTATGAATCATTTTTTTAAATTTCTTAAATATTAATCGTTTTTCGGTAATTGCCAAAAAACGAAATACCTTTTTTTTCATCTTAATTTGTTGATAACTTTTGCAATTTTTATCATGCAGTAAAATCCTTCGAATACACTTTTCTATACATCATTCCGAATCCAATGAGCTGTCGCACATATTTTTAGCACCTTTATCAAGCATTAACACGAGTTTGAATTGTTGACTAGACTATTTTTGTTATTGGCTGTGCCTCCGCTGCCGGTACCGGCTCCTAGAACAGCTGCCGGTACCGGCTCCTAGAACAGCTGCCGGTACCGATAGACGATATAAATCATTATAAAACTTAAATGATAGGTAATAATAATAGTAGATAGGTACTCAATGATGTGCTGCTATGTTATATGTTACCGGAAATATATGAAACCTACAAAACAACCTAACCTAACCGAGCGGAACTGCGACAACCGCTTAACGCAACCACAGTCGTTTCTGGCACATCGCCGGCCGCTGCCACGGCACGCTCGCTTCGCTCGCTCGGCTCGTGCGTTGGGGGTCGCAGTTCTAACCTAACCTAACCTAACCAACCCTTAACGGGTTGGTTAGGCTAACCCTTAACGGGTTGGTTAGGCTAGGCTACTAACAAACCTACTTGTCGCAGTTCCTTCTGTTGCAATAGAAACAAAAAAGTCGAATGTAAGTAATACATTTCCGATAGTGATTTAGGAATATTCGCAAATTCAATCTTAGATAATCACCACCGCATCAAAGCACAGACCCCGATAAGAACACAAAATCAACTCATGTCAGCTGTCAAAAACGTTAAAAATTGAAACTGACAGTAACTTCCGGCAACCGTTCCAATTTTTCGTCGTTGCCGGTACCGGCAGCGGAGGCACTTCCTTTTGTTATTATTTATTCTGTTGACAACAAAATAAGAAGAGGCTCTATGAGTATGGACTTTGTTTGCTTTTCTTACAATGCTCAGTGTTAGTTTGTTTGTTTGTTTGTTACGCTTTAACGCCTAAACTACTAAACCGAATTTGATTAAATTTGGTATAGAGATAGATTAGAACTTGAGGAATGTCATAGGCTACATTTTATCCCATAGCTAGGCACGATATAACCTGTAGTCCGCGTGGATGAAGCCGCGGTCGGAAAGTTAGTAATATCATATAAAAATGTATTGATGTACTGTCCAGTGATTTATAAAAAAAGATTTGGCTGTCTATGCCTCCGTCCTTTGGCTATCCTTTTGGATAAAAGAAAACTGCATAGACATGATAGACAAAGAAAAAATAAGAAAACTACTACTCTCTTTGGCACTGTCAAAATTCCATCAAAATTTTCCTCCATAGTAAAATTTACTAACCAAAAACAGTGATTTATTTACCACCTTAGTTAAAAACAAACTAACAGTACGATGGCTAACTAACGACTCATCAAATAAGCCACAAACTTTTAAAATGTTTGGAATCAATTAAACACATTAACATCATGACTCATTGGCTTCTAATTGGACTCATGTTTTAAACTTTTCATAGATTCTTTCACTTTTTTTCCTATTCACGTTAAAGAGTCATCTTCTAATCAATACAAAACAATTAAACCTGAATTAAATCCATCCTCAGCGCCGCAACATATTTAATAGATTTTTTATCGAGAACAAATTCCTATAAGAAGCAGCAATAAAGCTAAACGAAATGGCAGAAAATTTGTTAGCCAAAGTTGCCACTATGTAAGTATTTCTATAATTAACTTGGTGGCCAAAAAAGCTAAATAAACATAGAATATGTCTAGTCTTCGACTGCTTTAGAATGGTGTTGAAACGTTAAGAGGAACTAATTTTACCTGCACTGGAAGGGACTTCTGCTCAGAACGACCTCTTATTTTCATTGCTTCCGCTGAGGAATACTTTGTGTTCTTAAAAGATTCGGTCAGATAAGTTATTAGTGACTGTAAACTCTATTAGGCAAACAATCACTGGAATAAATTGCAGCCTTTACGATATGGCAACTACAGCACCTAAATTAAGATTTTATGATGCGTAAATAAGCATGACGCACTGCATTAAATCGAAGAAAAAAATACTACGGTAATATTCAGGACATAAATTAGATATGTAGTTTGTTGAAAACATAATCCAGCATTTTTCGATAGAAAAAGCTCACAAAGTCACCTCTAAATACCAATATTGTGTATCTTTTAAGCTGTAAAAACGATAGTAAAATGCACACAGGAACTTGAATTTGCTATCAAAATGTTCGTGATTGAACACTCTCGATAAATAGTTAACGCATTTTTCGATTTAAGCTGTTACCTTTCCGTAAATCTCATTTTTCTAACTTTCGAACATGTTTTTACGCACGCATGCTTTCATAGTCCGTATATTTCGTGTATCGACACTGTTCGCACTGCCGGCCCAGGCTGTTGAGAGACGGAGATGGCACTATTCCTAAGTGTGCTGCCTTTATCGGGTGCTGTAGTCGCCTAAATGCTAATATAATTCCCTACTTTGACTTATTTTAAGTAACACCCTGAATGTTCCATGAAATAAAACTGTTTTTGACTTTGAACCAGAATAGATAATTTTATATTGTCTTTAAAAGTCTAAGAATACACAGACTTTACGTAGAACTAGGAGTTAGACTCGGCTACAAAATATTTCACTGGACCCGGAAAGTTTTCTCCCCACTAATTAGGAATCCAGCACTCGCCTGTACAAGTACTTTTAGTTCGATTGCTTTTACGAATATAAAATTAGCTTTACAGTGCTTGAAACCTCAGATTCTTCAATGACATATTTATAAAACTTTTTATTGAGCATCAAATAACGTAATAAACAGCGAACTCTTTACTTTTCAGTCCAGCAAAGCTACCAAACTTGGACACAACATGTTTGAAAGACCCTGTAACGATGCAAGTTAACATTAGAGGTGAATGGGACAAATGTCCAACAGGAAATGATGAACAAAAGCAAATTGAAAAAGTCATTCAAATCTTGTGTCAATCGAGTGCTCTAGGTGCACCCAGGCCTTACTGCACCGAGTGTGCTGAGGCGAATAAGGTATTTTTTCTTCTTGTTGTCCCATTTTTAACTACCGACAAAAAAGGGGTGTTATAAGTTTGACGTGTGTATCTGTGTGTCTGTGTATCTGTATACCTGTGTATAGCTCCTAAACGAATGGATCGATTTCGCTCAGCTGATGCGCTTTTTCTTGAAAGCTGATGTTATCAAGACGATTCTTAGCTATATTTAATAAAAATTGGTTCAGCTGTTTGAAAGTTATAAGCAAACTAATGTCTTGGACGATACAACATTTGTAATTATTGGGATAACACTTTACCATGACGAAGATTTAGTTCTACCACTACTAACTATGGAGTAACGACTTGGTTTTTCATTTTTTACAGAGAGGCGATAAGTGTCATTTCTTACCAATCATAATGATACCAATAAATGCAGCAGGAGTATGCCCCTTCGACTCACCCGCGTGTGTAGCCGCCCAACGAAGACTCAAGAAAAAAGATGAAGAAAGTTCAGATGAAGATTCTGATGATGATGACAGAAAACCAACAACTCCACCATCAGATGAATGTAAAGAAAGTCCAGATAGCTACAAATTGCAAAGATTTACAGATTTTGAATTAATGTCGCAATGGTAGAAGAAATCCAAATACTTGTGTCATCAATCAGAATATTCATTATCTTACCTGATTATGATATGTAGTTTTCAGCGTTTTACCTAAATTCAGCTTCTCTGGACTTACTTGACCATTGTTCAATATGTGCTGAAGTTTTAAACTTGATCTTTGTATTAAATGAGACAGTAAAATTAAAGATTAGACTGTTTAAGTTACGAGCATCAAATCCGGCACCCCCTTTTCATTGGAATATTCCGAATGCTACTTATTATTCTTCATGCTAGCGCATGATCCCGTTTCTTAAAAAAAAACATACAATACCATCTTATAAGCAAAAGTGTGCAAGGGCTTTATCGCTAAACAGAGATATGTTCCAGGTAACCCAAGGCAAGCTCAGCAAACAATGAGCAATGTTTATTTACATAGCTCAGAAAATGAGTCATTAGTACATAGCGCCATTAGGAATCGAACTCAGTACCTTGTTTATTACTCCAGTCTACTGGCCTTTGGTAGCTGAATGTTACTTAATAATTGATTAAAACTCGGAGTATTCCCATGTAAAGGGGGATTTAAAAGCTCGCGATTTTAGAATACGAAACTAAATTTTAATTTCGCTTTCTAAGTATAATTTAAAATAAATTACTAATAAAAAGATATCGGCCTTCTTACTAAAAAACTGTGCTTTACTATTTAGGTACTCCACCTTACAGTTACCTTCGCGAAATTCAATTACTTATAGAAAACTGAGAGGAGTAACGAAAAACCTCTATTCTTTCAAGAGTAACCTCTTGCAAACTGAGCAAAATTAATTAATAACTGCCAGAATTGCTCTAAAAATTAACAATTAACGCAACTTTAACATAATTTTTGCCTTTCTTGGAAAATTAATACCTATTATCATGAAAAAAATACAAAGATTAAACATCTTTACTGTGTAAGCGTTAAATAAATAATTGGAATTTAAGTTTCACAGATGGCAATTCTAGAATAAAATAGAAAATGCTTTCAGATTCAGCACCTTTTTTAACAGTCAAAAAACTGTTTATTGTAAGGCATTTCATTATTTTTATACATTGGAATACATGGGAAGAAACTGTGAGGAAAAATATCACGATGAACCTGCATTGCAGATCCAAAATTAGCAGCGCAAAGTGGTATTATCTAAACGATTACTTACCTGCTTAATGTATAGATATGTCACCAAAAAATTCTAAAAACCATAATGTAACAATTTCACTAGTGAAAATGAAGTATTTAAATTAATGGAATAAATATTTATTTTCATTTCACTATAAATGCGTGTGGACTAAAAATGCTTATTGGACCAAGCGCTTCTAGAGCAATTGTAATCACCCGCAACATTACAAATTGCCAAGTAAAATTACAATTCTACGAAAATTTAAAGGCAGCCTGAATAAAATTAGGATAATTTAGGCTAGGCTTTTTAGGTTAGGTTAGACTGCATTATTGTTATAAAAAAGTCCGTCAATGTGAAAAAAATTAAAGTAGTTTACAAAGTACTGAGCGATTATAATCTTACTAAGTTAAATTCTGACCGTCTGACCGTGTGGTGATCGGTTAAGAATAACACCACCCCATCTCTTTCCGTGAGTGTCAGAGGCGACTAAGGAAACACAAATGAGACTAGCCTCCTAGTAATCCATCCCAGGCAACGACACTTCATTTTTTTCTGAATCTGAGGTGTCGTCCTATGGTGGTAGGCTCTGTAAGAGGCAGTCTGGTTCGCTACCACCCTCCAACCGAAGTCCGACGCCAAACAGCTTGCTGTGTTCCGTCGGTGCGTGGGAGTACCAGTGCCTTTATAGGCATTTTCTGGGTTAACTCGCTCCACCGTCGACCTCATCTTTAACCTTATGGTCAAGATTGAGGTCAAGAGTTAAGCCATCTTAAAATAATAATAAAATTACAATATTACGGGTTCGACAAATGTTACGGTGACAGATACATTTTGTTACGTCATAATTTCAATTATTAAATCAGATACTCATACCCACCAATTTAATATAACGAGCTCCAGACTTTAATATCATTAAATATACATCCTCATACATATACCGAGGCAGTTACGCAATAGTTGTTAATGTATGAACTACACGGGAAGCAATTTGCTACTAACATGAATGTTTCTGATGTTGACAAGGACCGTAGTTTCCATTTGATGTTCGCTACATGTAGATTGCGTTTACATTGCCTTTTGTACGTGACTGTATGTTTAGCCTTACAGATTTTCAAATAACAGTGGTGTTATAACTTTGACGTTTGCATCTGTGTCTATGTAGGTTAGTATTTATGTATGTGTATCTATTTACTTATATGTGTCTGTGAAACTGTGTGTATGGCTGTGGCATCGCAGCTCCTAAAAGAATGGACCGATTTCGTTGCGTTTTTTTATTTATTTGAAGTAACAGCTCAAATTATTCGAAAGCTACCTGAGCGATCGTTGCCAGTGTGTGAAGGTAGATAGTATTATTAGTGAAGACCACAAAAAATTTCCCTTTGGAGTTTCACAAGGTAGTATAATTGGCCCAACTCTATTTTTAATCTACATAAACGATCTATGCGATTTAAAACTGAATCAGGGGAAAATTATTTCCTACGCCGATGATACTGCATTGTTGTTCTCCGCTGACACGATTGCTGAAGTACATAGCTTAGCTCAACAAGGTTTTAATACAGTTAATAGCTGTATTAAAACCTTGCTCACCTTAAATGGCCCGATACAATTTGCTCACCTTAAACGCAGATAAAACTAAGTTTATTAACTTCTCTATGAGAACTAAGAACATTCATCACTCCACTTCAAACATTTATGCTCACTGTTGCATTAATCAGACGGATAACATGTGTAGTTGTCCTTCAATACAGAGTACAAGAGAGATCAAATATTTGGGAATAACTATTGATAACACGTTATCCTTTCATCAACATATTGAAAAACTAGCTAATAGAGTACGTAAATTAATCTTCATCTTTAAGACTTTGCGAACCTTTGCTGATGCTAACCTAATAAAACTAGTGTACCTTTCCTTATGCCAATCCATTATATCGTACTGCATTACTTCCTGGGGACAGTGGCGTGCATTCCATACAAGCAGAAAAGCAGTGCCTACCCTAGGGTTTTCAAGGCAAAAAAATACAAAAATAAATATTATAATTTACACTAACGATCACAGATCTTTGTGAAACGAATAAACGTTTTCCGAAATGACGTCATCTACATTTCTTTACCGACCTTTAACTTTTCAAAACAGCGCCATCTAAACTTCTAATACTGAACTAGTAAGAGCCCTCGTAGGAGCGCGGATTGATTATTCGTTAAAAGCACTCGTTTGAAATGCCTTTTTTGTCGATGTTTTGTGTTGTAATGGGGGCTTCTGATTGGCTGTTTCGTCTACCCCGCCAAAAATTTACGAACTGATTGTATGGAGAAAAAAGCTCTGCCTATAAAGCGATGCTACCAAATTGAGAAGTGTCAATATTCGGTAAGTTTGAAAGGGCTGTTATAGATTTTTAATTTTGCGGATTTTTTTCTTATTGGATGCATTCAGCCATATTGGTTTGTTTTTGTTTTGCAACTACGTAGGTACGAAAACTTTTGCAAATTATTGTTTTATCAGTTTATAGTGTTCGTAAGACATTTGTTTAGAACAAAATGAGCGCAATAAGTTGTGAAAAGTGTGGTGATGATGTTTGTTTGCCGAAACTTGCGTGATTTTTCTTGTTTACCTTTTCAAGGAAAAGTAAACATTACTTATCGCAAAAGGCCGATGCATGGATTTGACGCAAAAAAAGGTACCTACCGCAGTAAGATATTTTAATACTAAAATATACAATACCTATTCATAATTGGCTCACGGGTTGTGTGCATTTTCCGTGCATTTTGTTTTCAAACTGTTATAAAAAAGGTTTAACGGCGCAGGGTTATTTTGATTTTAATAACCTTAATACAGCGATTAAAAAGCATGAGCTTTCTAAAAAACATCTCAAAGATACGTTGAAAGTTTTCTCGTTTAGCAAAAGTCGCATAGAAACGAGTTTGAGCGGTCAATTAAAACTAGACAAGTTCACTGCCTACCCTGCCTAAAATGTCTATGCACGCCACTGCCTGGGGAGGAGCACCAAAGACCGTGTTACTACCGCTTGAACGTGCTCAAAGAGCGATACTCAAAGTAGCCACCTTCCGACCATATCTTTTTCCTACTAAGATGCTGTATGCATCCTGCGAAGCTATTCATATTTAACACTATCCTAAAACAACACAAGGCACTTGCATACCTCCCTAACACTACTAATAAAAGACGAAAAGACATCGTTTGCAAAGTAATCTCGTCTTCAAAATTCCTTTATAGCAATAAGTTTTTCACCTTCCTCGGACCATTTTTGTATAACAAACTAAACAAATCAGTATGTATCTACGATAAGAATTTATTCGAATGTAAGAAGCTAGTCTATGATTAGCTTCTTACATTCGAATAAATTCTGAATAAATTTTGAATAGGCTTCTTCTGGGTGAGCCCGCTACATCCTCGACCGCATTTTTCGCCCTGAGCTAGATTGTGGTCAAGAGCGAACCCATTATTAATAAAATAAAAAATAAAAAATTACAGCAGTTTTCCTATGACGATACCGAAAATTGTATGTTAATTGTAAAATAGATAGTAAGTACTTCAATATTGTCATTAATTAATTAGTTATAATGTTATATTACTATTTTTGTTAGAATATGCACGCATCCTATATGCATTAGTCATATAATAGGTATTTGTACTCAGAAATAAATTGGATTTAGCTTATGTACCAGCCCATCGTATATTGCCTGAAACACAGGTTTCACCTAGTTCAGGCGTATACCTAATTAATTAGTTATGTTTGCTTTTATTTTATTTTTTAATATTTTTGTAGTCTCTAATGCTAATCATGTATGCCTTTTTTTGTAAATGAATAAACAATTTATTTATTTTTAAAGCTGACGTAATTAAAATAGTTCTTAGATATACAGGGTGTTAGCAAAACCATCATTCTGGATGATTTTCCAGTGGAATTTTCCTAAGGAAAATTTAAGTTTTTTTTCATGTTTTTTATTTTATTTTTTCTGCTTTAAAATAAAATTATTTATCCTAATACATTCCATTTTTCAATAAAAACCCAGATTCCACCATTTAAATATTTGTTAAGCTGTCCCTTATACTCTATATTTGATCAAAATTGGTTCAGCATTCTAAGAATTTGAGCGATGAATGTCGGGAATGATATAAAATTTAAATTTTAGCATTATTCAACTTTTCAAGTTGTTCGTTATTATCAATTTCTATTATCATTACTTGTTGAACTCGGTTAGAAAACATAAAGATTAGGTCCCCACGTTTTTAATTGTTGTTTTCCATACAAAAAAATTCTAAATCTGATTGTTTCATACAAACATTTGTGAATATTTTTCAGGGAAATTAAATTCAAATGTTAAATTATTAAAATTTAGTTAAGTTTAAGTAAAACTTTAAAAATTAAATTAACCAAATTTTTTTGGAAACGTTGGGACAATAATCAGCTAAATTAACCGCCGGACTTAGTTAACTGAAAGTTCTACTCGAAAAAAAGTTTGAACGAAAATAAGCATTGTAACGGATGTCCAGTCAAATGAGCTGTATTTGGGCCTGGTCATCAATTAAAACCCCAAAGCATAAATTGGTAAAAGTCCAAATTGTACTCAATTTCTTGATAACATAACCAAGTATTCAAATAAAAAAAAATTGAAATAGCTGCTGAATCAAAGAATGATGAAAATTATAACTAAGAAAAAAAAACAATTTGCTTACCCAATTTAAGTCTTCTAGTCGAATAGAACAAGTCTTTAAGTGTGAAGTTTAATCTAGATAAACAGGAAAACATCTCCCATGAAACCGTAGTCTTTTAAAATAAAGAAAGAAAGACAAGCCACCACTGGTACCTCATTAGGATGGAAAGAAACCTTCCATTCATTCATTCATTCATTCCTGTTCTTTTTTGCACGGGATAACCATTGTTTTTCTTTTTGTTTCATTTTGCTACGATCCATTGGTTTAGGAGCAACAGAGCCACAGATAGATACACCACGTCATACTTATAGCACTAATGTTTTTATTTTTTCAATTTTATTTTTAATTTATTTAAGTTCTTTACAAGCAATGCAATGATCTTCGTGAATATGGTAAGCTTGCAGATTTACAACTTGCATAAGTATGAACAACCTTTGCTGTATTCGATAAAATAACCATTATTTTGATGATGATGTAATCCGGTTATCCCTCATCAGGGACATAGGGCTTTTAGAAAGGATTTCCACTCTTCTCAGTTTTGAGCGGCAGCTTCGATGTCCTTCCAATTCAGACCAGTTGATGCAGCCTGATAAACAGAACAATGCATTACAATAATCCAGGATTTGGTTGTTCAAGTCATTGCAGTGGAGCGACTGCTATCTTACTTCCATGACCCTGCTAACAGGGGCCTGACCGGATTAGATTACGGGAGTTTCCTGCCTATTCTTCTCCTGAGGAAGACTGCACCTTTGCGAATATGCGCAAAGTCAAAAAATCTAATATAATTCACTATTGTAACGTGTTCAAGAAACATTGTGTATAAAGCTATTTTTGATTTGATTTGATGCTACACATTCAGAGTCGCCTACGCCTGAATGTGCAGCTTTCCTCACGATATTTTCCCTCACCGTAAGAATATGGCATTGCAACTAATTTACAGAGGCCAGCACATCAGGTTACTTCATTTTCGTTGCAAAACCGCTCTTATCGCAACAGCACAGAGTGCACGCGTGTTAATCTGATGTGCAGCCTTCTGTACATAGGTACAGAGTGCCACACATCAGGTTACCACATGCGTGCACTCAAACGAATTTGCAAGAAAACGGGGTAACCTGATGCGCTGGCCTCTGTACATGGCGGCACTGGAAATCGAGCTTGGTATAGTCAAGAGCAGGTCACGCTTTACACTACCAGTTTAAGCTGAGCTCTGATTTATACTGCGCGCCATACAATGCAGGGCCGGTCCAAAGTCCAAAGTATCAAGCTTACCTTTCGCTTAAGAGTCCACTTCATCCATAATGAATACAGTAATTTAATAGCTGTAACCTATTTCACTCATAATAGTTGATGTGAAAAGCGTTAGTAAACGTTAATTAATTCAGTATAAGTATCTAAATCAATCTTACGTCTTTCTCGTTACTCGTTAATTGATACAGACGAATCCCTATAATATTAATCTAACAATATGAAGCACTTGATCTAGAACCAGGTTAACTTGCCTATATCTTATGTACGTAAATAGGTATCATTAATTAGGTATCTATGTATAAGCTCGATATGTTTGTCACAAATCGAAGATACTTTATTGAAGCTACCGCCTGTACACATATAAGATTTACAGGGTGTTAGGGAAAAAACAACACCCCTGAACAATGCAGAAAATCATTTTGAATGATTTTCCATTGCAATTTTTCAAAAACGTTTCATGATTTTTCATATTTTCTGCAGTATTATTAAATGATTTACTCTAATAAATTCCATTTTGCAATAAAAAACATTAACATCAGCGAACACAAAAACCGGCAATGTATATCGCATTCTGGTAGCGATATATACCCAAGTAATAATCTCCATTGGTTTGCATAAGGACATATTCTCAAAAAAGACAGATTCTGATAAGGACAGATGCTCATAAAGACAGAAATGTCGTTTTGGGAAAAAAATATTCACTTGCAGCAAGCCGAGTACGATAGTGACAGCGCCGTGACAACACCGCGGTCCTATGTCAAAATGTCAACATTAATAACGCCATAAGGCGAGCAAGCCTTAGCGCTGGACCCTCGCGCAATCAAAGTGAAGTTTCAGCGTGAGCCGAGCGCGAGTTTGTCGTTATCGTGCTAGAGCTGCTGCTGATCTTACGAGTAGTTTTAAGTAGATTTCACCATTTAAGTATTTGCTTAGTTGTCCCTTACACCCGATATATGACCTTCTCGTAGTTGTCGCACTTATTTTGTTTGTAACGGGGAGTGAGATATGAGACGGTGTAATTTGACGTTCTGTTGTCTGTACTTAATGTAGCGATCTTAATTTGTAATCATAAACGTGAAGAAGTATTTGTTTCAAATCAAAATAGTGTAGCCACGAGGAACGCCTCCAATAAATCAACATTACATATTTGGAGGATTGGAAGATAGAGTCGGTGGTCTAACGGCTAAGCTGGTGGGACTCTTAAGCGAGATACCGAAATCAATCCCCAATGTAATCATTTACCAATGACACCTTTTTTGATTTATGTTCATTAATTGCACATTTGCATATGCTCTTACGGTGAAAGTGCACGTTTTTTCACGATGATTCGGGCAACTGAATGTGTCTTCTTCTTATCGAGTAGAAGAATTATTTTTCAATCTTATGTTGAATGTGTAACCACGATTAAATCCAGTCAGATTCTCCTGTTAGCAGGGTCACGGACGTCAGATGACAGTCGCTCCACTGTAATAACCTGATCTGCCTAATACGGACCAAGCTTTAGGAAGGAGAAAATTGAAAATTTTATTATTTTATTATTTATTTAAATTATTAGACATAAAAATTACACTGCTTCTTAAAAATAAAGCCCCACAAAACTGCTTGAGCAATTTGTCTGCGAGGGCAAGGACTTAGGTAGCTTTGATGACTTGGGTTCATATATTTAATTTTATTATATCATACTATATTATAAAACAAAGTCCCCCACCACGTCTGTCTGTTTGAACGCGATAAACTCAAAAACTACTGAACGGATTTTAATACGATTTTCATCAATGGATGGAGCGAGTCAAGAGTATTCCTGCATGAGTTTTTTTGGTTATTTGGCTCTGTGTTTACTAGCATGTTTATGTTTTCTTCGCGTTTTGTCTGATTATTTGAATTTTTAGATTTGACTTGTTATGGAATCGGTATTTTGTTTGGCATTTTGGAAATTGCATTGATGTTTTAATTATTTGATTTTTGTTGAATTCGTAAGATATCTGCCATAGAAAACGTTAAAAAAAGTATATTTCCTTAACTATTTTGGTGCACCTGTTAAAATGAATTGTTATTTTTCTTTATATCCGAATTTGGCTTGAATTTCTTCTTTCAAAATGTAAGTACCATTTTGATGCTTTTCCCAGCAATTTGTTTTTGTCTCCCGTTGAGGGGCTTTTTTATTATTCAACTGCTTTATTGCAGCCTCCGTGTAAATTAGTTTACCCACGAGTTATTTGCCATGGACGGATTGGGCAAGTGTTTCAGTCAGCCCCCTTCAAATTGACCAGTGAAGCCAGCGCCCTACTAGCGTGAGCTGGCCTCTTTCACCACAACGCTTCTGTCACCTCACCGCCGGAACTTACCAGCAGGCCGAGTACGATAGTGACAGCGCCGCGACAATACCGCGGGCCTATGTTAAAATGTCAACATTGACAATGCCTTAGGGCGAGCAAGCCTTTGCGCGGGACCCTCGCGCAATCAAAGTGAAGTTTCAGCGTGAGCCGAGCGCGAGTTTGTCGTAAATTCGTTATCGTTCTAGAGCTGCAGCTATTTAACCACCCACTTTTACATTTCTTTAAAAAAAATTGAAATTTTAATCGTTAAGTTAGCTTGCACAAGTTACCGACCATATCCGAGGACCATAAAACTCCCCGTTTATTTCCTATTTATTTTTATTTTTAAACTATAATTAATTTACCTTTTTATATCGTCTATATTGTTGTTTCATTTTCTAATTAAACAATTTTTGTGTAAAACCCTTTGGTCCCGAAGTTTTACTTAACGTGATGGCGCCCGTGTTTCTTTCCTTGTACGGCCGTGGTAATGTATATAATTCATTCCCAAATTCCCACGGGAACGAAGTCCCGGGCGGGAAGCTTTATTGCATATAATTTCACATTACTGCATTGTAGCCCGCATCACATCTGTTTCTCTCTCTTACCGTCTATAAGGTAGTCTTAAAGAGATCCCTTCAGGGATAAGTCGCGCGGATCCGCCTTCGCTCATAGCTGTTTTTTTCTATTACTCTGTAAGAGTTTGTAATAAAGAGTTAACATACTTTTCCACGGAAATATTCTTAGTCACGAAGTCTTTGGCGCGAAGCTAGTCGATTTATAAGCAACGTCTTCGTTACTAGCGGGAAGCTGAATAATTACCATATTCGCATCTACCTATTCCAATAGCAATTAAGCTGATTACTTTGAAGATGATTTTGAACTAGCTCCAAGGTTATTAAGGAGGCGGTTATTGAAACGGATATCACAAAATATAGGTTTGAAGGGAAGCCAAGTTTTTTTCTTAAATCGAAAATTAAATACAGGCTTTGATGTCAATATAAGCGCATCTATACTTTGGTGTACAGAGATAAAATCTAATATTCAAAAAGTTATTTTTCAATTTTTGATTATTAATAGTCTGGCCAGGTATTTTTTAGGCAACCCGCTCGCGATATATAATTTAACCTACTAAATATTTAAAATACTTTACATGCATTGTACAGATTAGTGAAAGTCGTTTCTAGTTCGGATCTTAAACTAAGTATAAAGTGCACTTAAAGAATCGAGCAAATAACCTTATTTATTTAGGTTATTTGCTCTATGACTTAAAACCTCCGTCGCAATCAGTCACTTTCAGCCCTTGTTGAATAATGTAAGTTTAAAAGCATTTTATTGTTAAATTCAGGTGAAAAGATGTTAAATTGGAACAGAGTCCGGCGCATCAGGTTACTCCATTTTCATTGCAAAACCGCTCCTATCACAACATAACAGAGTGCACGCGTGTGGTGACCTGAGTTGCGGCCGTCCGTACATTCATTGTACTATCCGCATTGTGCTGCCGACAAATTTTTACAGCATGCAATTATGTAAGTACTATATGGACCGTGCGTTATGACAGCGCCACGTGATAGGTGGCTATAATGGACAATATTGTCACAGCTGTCAAGCGAGAAGTAAGTAAATATCTTCGATCAACTATAAAGAACTAGATACACAATCCACAACAAAAAAGTTCCCTCACTAAATGATCACCCACTTGACGTTTTGGGTTGTCTTTTCGTTTAGTAGCATTCGTTCGTTCCGAAAGTAAGCATGCCTCAGTGCGCAGTGAAAAATTGTAAAAATCACACCTCCAGAACATTAAAAGAATATGGAATGACATTTTTAAAATAAGTAGTTTTGTAATTATTATGTGTGAATTGAAATTATCTTGGTATTTGGCCAAGAAAAGGTTATAAAACATTTTTTTAGTTTAATTTAATAACATTCGGCGAGAGTATAACCCTTTAAATTGAATAGACACTAGCGGAACTTACAAATCCATACCGTTGTATTTCAACATCATTTGTTCGGGTTATGCAGTGACTCTGTTCTAAAACAAATAGAGACGCTTTTTTTATATAGTGTTTTTTTTTTCATTTTCATCTGTGTTATAAAATTTAAGTGTAAAGAGTATATGTATTAATTATGTTTTCTATACTTACATTAAAGGTATTATGGCAAAACCATTAATCATATAAAATTGAATTAATAAAAAATTTAACGTGCGTGACGTTTACAAACAAAATTTTATTGGATTTTTAGTTTTCCTAGAGATCCTGTGCGATGTGGACAGTGGACATACGTGGTCGCACGTCAAAGATGTGAAGATTTTTTCTAGCCGTCGCAAAGTAGTGTCTTTTGCTCCAAGCATTTTTTAGAAAGTGACTCGTATGTCATTACAAAAGGAGTCAAAAGGTTACACAAAACAGCTGCACCTCAAATAGTATGTACCTTTTTATCACTTTTGATTTGGAGTTTCTTGTATTGAATAAAATAAAATAAATATATTTCATCTTCAGGACAAAGATGATGACAGCGAAGAAGACAAATTTTTTTTTGAGTTAGTTACTTTTTTTTTTTTAAATTATTACTTGTACTTAAATATCTATTCAGTTTCATAGCTAATTTCCTCTCTTAAATCTCAATAGGTCATTTCTGTTCAAAAAATTATACTAAGTTTTAAATAAGCAAAACATAATATATGTGTAATCGGGAAAGACACAGTTCTTTTCTTTTTTTATAAGTTATTTCATATTTCATAAAAAAATAAGCATAGAATATTAGGTTTATAAGCAATAATTAAGAAGAATGGCGGCGGCTGTGATTATCAATTGTAATGTATATTAATCGTCGGTTAATTTAAAATGAATGTGATTTTTTTAATAATAAAAGACCATAAAAACTAACATAAAAGTAAACGGCTGAACCAATTTTGATAAATCATATCTGAAATCCAGCGCAAGAAGAAGCTTTCGAATAAAATAAACTGCACGATTAACATCATCAGTTTAAGAGATATGATGCTCCTATACATACACAACACAATCAGGGGTTAAAAAGAAAACCACACCATTTCGTAGCATTTTGAATTTGTTAAAAAGTTTGTACGAAGATTTTATATGTGAAATCGACCCAACTAATATATTTTTAAAATTAACAAAGGCAACTCCACTCCTCCCATGTTCTACGTGACAGCCAGTGTCATCAAATTGTCTTACGTTATCCTTTGTTCAAAACCCAAAGTGGTATTTTACAAATTAAACAGATTTTATTTTCGACCTTATAATATTACGTTAAGGTTTAAATTAGATTAAAATGTTTGACACTTTAGAACTTTTTCATAATACATGAAGTGGTATACAACTATCTAAGTACGTATTGTAGTTAGGACACTTTTAAATTTCATTTTGTATGGGACTGTGTATCTAGTTTTATATAGTTGATCGAAGGTAAATATTGTGAAAAAAAAACTTGAGTTATTTTACTATTATTAGAGAATACATTCACAATACCACATCTTACTAGGACCATATTAAATTTATCTCAAAACCGATTAGAAAATGTTTACTGCAATATGGATTTGACAGCTCAAGTCAGCGACAATAATGTCAATTTCAGCCGTCCCTCCACTCTCTTTAGGGTAGTCCCTCCACCCGCTTTGTTTGCACCCTGCCAATTGTTAAAGGCAATCAATTCAATATTGACGAATTGGTGTTTTTTAGTAATAATTGGTGAAAGTACTCAAATGAAAAATTCACATTCGAATAAAATATTTCTGATATTTTATGATAAATAAGCCATTTTTATAAGACACTAGGTTTCCGCCCGAGACTTCGTTCCCTTGAGAACTGGAAAAATGATGTAGCCTATGTCAGATATCTCCACTCCATACCAAATTGTATTTGAGCGTGAAAGAGTAACAAACAACCATCCTCACAACTTTTACGTTTATAACTATAATAGTAGTAGGATAGGATTATTATTTACTAGCTGATGCCCGCAACTTCGTTTGCGTGTTAATTTTTTTTTTTGTACAGAGTACGCAGATTGAAAACATCTATCTTACGTGATTAAGATTTTTACATACAAAAGTTTTTTCCCGCTAACTCCCGTTCCCGTGGGAATTTTGCAATATCCTGTTGCAACTAAGCTTTAAGTTTACTAAGGTGCCTGCATGCCAAATTTCAAGCGTCTAACTTAAGCGATTTAGATTTTTCATACAAAAGGATTTTCCCGCTAATTCCCGTTCCCGTGGGAATTTCGGGAATTCCTTTCTTAATGCACCTCTACGGTACCTAAGCTACGTCCCTTCCAAATTTCAAGTGCCTACGTTTAGCCGTTTAGGCTGTGCGTTGATATGTCAGTCAGTCAGTCAGTTTCTCCTTTTATATATTTAGATTTATTTTGATACATAACATTTACGCGTGGAACATCTCAACACCACGATGTAGAAATATGTATAGTCAGACTGAACTGCGACATCTAGCGGATTTTTGAGGCAACAATCACCAATGCAATTCAAATCAATATTGTTTTCCTTTTCTGATCGATTATTTTTTTTGATATTTGTTTACAATTTAGACCCATGCTGTAAAATCTTAAATACTTATGTTAAACAAATAGTGAACATAGGATAATAATTAGCAGAATAACTAACTTACAAACGACTACAAAAACGTTTTATCCCATTATCACTCTGATAGGTGTACTTGTAATTAGAAATATGCAGCGTCCGTTAATGTTAATGTTTTTGTCTCATATGTATAATTAATTATAAATAAATAAAAAATATAGAGCTACGCTCCCGCACCCAAATTGTTGACGTAACCCAGGCAGCTGCAAAATTAAAATGGGATTGGGCTGGTCATGTGGTTTGGATTAGGCCTTTGGATTCGGTTATGTCAAGAGTAGTTAGTTGTTTTTGAACCCAATTAATTTGACTACACTTTGCTTTATTTCGATAAATGAATTTCAATTACATAATAACTTTATCAGTGCTTCCTTAGGTGTATGCGTACAACACAGAAGAACTAAAATACAAAAATACAAATTAAAAAAAAAACAGCCAAGGGCGTGTTTGACCATGCGAACTGCGCAGTGTAGAGTTCCGTAGTTGAGAAAATACATTTAATTACTTGATCGACTTTTACCTACTTATTAACTTAAAAAGTTAACCTAACTGTGATAGTTTTCCTTTTAATTTCTTTATAAATGCTACCACCGTAAATATTTCAATTTTTTAAAAACAAAGGTTTTAGAGAAGAGCCACGATACAATATTGCTCACCGAAAAACATAATCATAAAAACAAAGATACTTTTATCTAATAGTGTACAATGTGATGGCCTTATTGCTACAGAGCATTTTCTTTGAGGCAACCGAGTTTAAAAAAAAAATAACGGACACGAGATTAATTTTTTATTTATTTTATAGCTAAAGAAACCCCGCCTCGTTCATTCAATTTAGCGAACGCCACTTTAACCAATTCAAAACATTACCCAAAAGGATAACGAAAAGAGAATAATCCCTACATTTTGGTAGAAGCCACCTTTACAATTAATATCGTAATTAAAAGGCTTTTATACATTTACGCATCCGCAAATGGGCTCGTTAAAATTAAGGACCGAATGGACAGTGGTCATTTTGTTAGTTCTACTTCAGTTCGAAACTTTGTTACTATGTGGGTGGTACATTAAGCCCGTCTCCCCTGCCAATCAATCCCTCCAGACTAAGGTCCGTTACAGAAGGAGACTCAAGTCTTGATCTATACATAAGTATTGATTGTCTCTTTCTCTCACTATCAAAATGACAAAGACGACCTGCTACTCAAGTATAGATAGTCTGAGTTGCGTTCTGTCTTACGGACCGTAGTAACTTGTATCTTTTTTCCAAATGGGGTAAGCAACGTTACGATATTGTTAAAAGCTAATTATTTCTTCTTTTATATTATGGAAGGTAAGTTAGAAATTTTACTATCGCATAAGAAGCTACTACTTGGAATCTGACAAGCACGCATCAGTTAATAATCAGTGTAGAATATATGCGTCTGTGTGTGTGGAATGCCTCTACGTCAACTCGATTACAATAGCCCCCTTCTCACTCTTGTATCACAAATAACTATTACATACTATTACATCGCTCATCTAGTAAAATTCCTAAATAATAATTTCCTGTTTAATGAATCATACGGCCGGTTTGGTCAAGTAGTAGTGACGCTGCCTCTTGATCGTTGGGTCTTGGGTTCAATTCACAGTCGGGGAAAATATTTGTGTAAAAAGCAAATATTTGTTCTCTAGTCATGGTTATTTTTGTTTATCTTTATGAATGTTATCTTTATGGGACCCACGATACAAGGGAAAACCTAAGTGTGGTCCTGTGAGTGTGTAACGTTTATAAACTTGCATTGCACATTTTTATATTTGTTATACTTACTTGTTTCGTATTTCCACCACAATGCTCTATTCACCTTGTTTTATTTTTATCTAAGCTGTTTTATCAACATGTTTAGATTCATATATTTCAATGTTGCATGCAAACTGCACAACTTGTTGCATTTTACTGCAGTTTGTGTGAGATGTCTGTAACAACATACAGAATATTGCATTTGGAATAATTCATAGATGCTTGCTTTCTGCAGGAATAACGTTGCTAATGTTACTGCTGCATACTACACTAAAAGGAAATGCATTTGAGATTGTTAAAATTTTTTTTTGCTTATTGATGATTATTTATAATCTACTTATTTAAATAGTTCTAAATGTTCTGAAGTTGTTTTAAATACCACCCACAAAGGGTCATATTTAATTTAAGAGTTATTCGTTTATGCAAATGAGGCGTCAGTCATCTAACTTAATTTGAAAAAAATCTGTAGTCGTAATGACGTCTAAACTATAATATTATAAAGAGGAAAGATTTGTATTTTTGTATGTAACGAATAAACTTAAAAACTATTGGACTGATTTGAAAAATTCTTTCGACATTAGAATGCTACATTATCCCTGAGTAACATAGGTTACATAATTTTCTCGAATTCCCACGGGAACGAAGTCCCGGGTGGAAAGATAGTCAATAATAAAGACCGGGGAGATTACTTTGTGTATGATTAATGTGATACCACATCATACGGGGTATCAGGAATCTATACAACATGCTTCCCATGGTCTCCCTTATCAATCATTTCTGCCGTTGACGTGACAAATCCAGCTCGTATCTTCTGATAGGACGTGCGTGCGCCTGGCGTGTAACAAGGGTTCCAATGGCTTTGACTAATGGTAAGTGTTTGATCTCGTTGCACGTCACTGTTTTGCGTATCAAGTGTATTATCGTAGGGGAGAAGTCGCTTGGAGGAGTCAGGTTTAAAAAACCGGCCTAGTGCGAGTCGGACTCGCGCACTAAAGGTTTCGTACAATTAACCTATAAAAACGACAAAAAATCATGTCTGCTGTATGGGAGACCCCTTAAATATTTATTTTATTCTTTTTTTAGTATTTGTTGTTATAGCAGCAACAGAAATACATCATCTGTGAAAATTTCAACTGTATAACTATCACGATTCATGAGATACAGCCTGGTGACAGACGGATAGACAGACTGATGGACATCGGAGTCTTAGTAATAGGGTCCCATTTTACCCTTTGGGTAAGGAACCCTAAAAAGAGCCATTTGCATTATTTCGAAACGGATTCGGTTGATAATTTTATGTTTGTAGGTGACGGGAATCAGATGTTGCCACTTAAAAATAAAATCACCAACCAAATCCGTTCCTAAACTACCGAAGTAATGTAAGTGGCTCTTTCAAATCCTGGCTCCTTCATGCCACTTCTCCCATACTTATTAAATCCAGTTAGAGTGCAAACATCGCTCAATTAAAAATGTTTTATGACAACTTCTTTCAGTGTATTGCTTCACCAATTAACAACTTGAGCTAGAATATGAAAATAAAGGGAATCTTATAAGTACATATAACAAAACAAAACTTCGAGTTGTATATTTGGCTCGAATTACTCGTTTCGGCGGAGGTGGTCAGTTTCTGAGAAGGTAGGTTCGGAGTATGTCAGATTCTAAGATCGTCGGATTCGGAGTAGGTCAGATTCTGAATAGGTCACTCACGTGTTTGTACACTCTTGAAGATAAATAAAGACAAAAAAAAGAAATATATGTAAATTATTATACAGGGTGGCCGGGAAGTTGACGTTTAAAAAAAAAATTTAGATCCCTCGTGTCGTGGGGTATCCGAAACACCCCTATGTATGTTCCGCGATTTTTTGTAGTTTTCGAGTTACGATTTCTTTTCTGAATTTTCAAGAAATTTCGACCTGACCGGTTTAAATTTTTTTTTTAAAGTTGAAGACTTTTTCGTGTTTTTTTTTGCAACTGAATCTTTATGAGTTGTCCTTTTATGAATAAAATAATCAGCTTCGTAACTTTGATAAAAGTTATGAAAATGTTGGTGAAAAGTGAAAAAATTACGTTCGGTGAATTGTGACCTAAATTTTCAACTTTAAATTAAAAATCAAAACAGGTGATTCCATGGCTTCTAAGTGAGCCTAAAAATGCGCCATGCTCTCAGTTTTAATAATAATAGTAAAAAAGTGGTACTTAAGGGGCTACTTTTGCTAATATCGGTCTTCAAAGACAGCAAGGTGGAAAATTCTTGAAAGTAGCCAACTGAATTTAAAAAATGTTTTTGGTGAATAATAAAAAAAAAAACGCTTCACACTCAAAGGCCCACATTAAGGTTTTCCCTTGTGTCGTGGGTCCCTTGGAACACACAAAGACAGACACAAACACCCATGACCCGAGAACAAACATCTGCTTTTTTTTTAAACACATAAAATAAATAAATAAAAAATGTGTTTAAAAAAAAAACAAAAAAATAAAATAAAAAATAAATAAAACACATTCATGTTTCTTAATTAATGCGATTGGCTCTCCAGTCGTTCTCTGCTGCCCGCGCTCATACGTCGCCCCGCTGTGACCCCGCTTGCCTGTTACACTCTGAGCAATAGCTGTTACACGATTGTAATTTAACATGCTGTTAATTAAGTGTGATGTAATTTAACATGCATTTAAAAGAATGATAAAGTCACCAAAAAACATTTTTTAAATTCAGTTGGCTACTTTCAAGAATTTTCCACCTTGCTGTCTTTGAAGACCGATATTAGGAAAAGTAGCCCTTTAAGTACCACTTTTTTACTATTATTATTAAAACTGAGAGCATGGCGCATTCTTTAGGCTCACTTAGAAGCCATGGAATCACCTGTTTCGATTTTTAATTTAAAGTTGAAAATTTAAGTCACAATTCACCGAACGTAATTTTTTCACTTTTCACCAACATTTTCATAACTTTTATCAAAGTTACGAAGCTGATTATTTTATTCATAAAAGAACAACTCATAAAGATTCAGTTGCAAAAAAAAAACACGAAAAAGTCTTCAACTTTAAAAAAAAAAATTTAAACCGGTCAGGTCGAAATTTCTTGAAAATTCAGAAAAGAAATCGTAACTCGAAAACTACAAAAAATCGCGGAACATACATAGGGGTGTTTCGGATACCCCACGACACGAGGGATCTAAATTTTTTTTTTAAACGTCAACTTCTCGGCCAGCCTGTATAGAGTGATTTTAAATTAGTAAGCGAAACCTTAAAGAATGATTCTCCACACGAAACTGACCAACTTTAAGGAAAACATATAAAATTATCTAAATATTTTTACACTAATTAATACTATGGCAATTAACTTATCGTTGAAGTTGTACGCAGAGGTGTTTTTTTGTTCAGATTTCGATCCATACTTCTTTGGGAAAGTTGCTTATTTTAACAGGCAAAGTTACATCCTTAATATTTCCGATAACTAATTTAATATAAACCCATATAAAGGCTAGCAATGCATTTTTAGTTTGCTAAGTTTATTATGAAGCAGCTCCAAGCAAATTATGATTTGATAATGTACCTAAGCATTCGGTCAAAATGCTTGCTAAACAAAACATTACAACACAGTCAAATGGAATGTACATTGTCACTAATGAATCCGAACAAAAACCATAAAACAAACTAGCTCTGAAAATCAGCGCCAAATGTAGCCAATATTTACATAAATAAAGGCGTGTGCACATGATAATGTATTTCGTTCATTTGTGCATGTCGCCTTTGTCAGTTGGCTACTTTCAAGAATTTTCCACCTTGCTGTCTTTGAAGACCGATATTAGCAAAAGTAGCCTTAAGTACCACTTTTTTACTATTATTATTAAAACTGAGAGCATGGCGCATTCTTTAGGCTCACTTAGAAGCCATGGAATCACCTGTTTCGATTTTTAATTTAAAGTTGAAAATTTAAGTCACAATTCACCGAACGTAATTTTTTCACTTTTCACCAACATTTTCATAACTTTTATCAAAGTTACGAAGCTGATTATTTTATTCATAAAAGAACAACTCATAAAGATTTAGTTGCAAAAAAAAATCAAGAAAAAGTCTTCAACTTTAAAAAAAAAAATTAAACGGGTCAGGTCGAAATTTCTCGAAAATTCAGAAAAAAATCGTAACTCGAAAACTACAAAAAATCGCGGAACATACATAGGGGTGTTTTGGATACCCCACGACACGAGGGATCTAAATTTTTTTTTTAAACGTCAACTTCTCGGCCAGCCTGTATAGAGTGATTTTAAATTAGTAAGCGAAACCTTAAAGAATGATTCTCCATACGAAACTGACCAACTTTAAGGAAAACATATAAAATTATCTAAATAATTTTTACACTAATTAATACTATGGCAATTAACTTATCGTTGAAGTTGTACGCAGAGGTGTTTTTTTGTTCAGATTTCGATCCATACTTCTTTGGGAAAGTTGCTTATTTTAACAGGCAAAGTTACATCCTTAATATTTCCGATAACTAATTTAATATAAACCCATATAAAGGCTAGCAATGCATTTTTAGTTTGCTGAGTTTATTATGAAGCAGCTCCAAGCAAATTATGATTTGATAATGTACCTAAGCATTCGGTCAAAATGCTTGCTAAACAAAACATTACAACACAGTCAAATGGAATGTACATTGTCACTAATGAATCCGAACAAAAACCATAAAACAAACTAGCTCTGAAAATCAGCGCCAAATGTAGCCAATATTTACATAAATAAAGGCGTGTGCACATGATAATGTATTTCGTTCATTTGTGCATGTCGCCTTTGTCCAGCCACAGATAAAATCCGGCAAATTTCATGTTTGCGTTTATGCCACAACGCTGCGGGTGCAGGCAATTCGTGCAGATAGCATGAGTCCAGTTTACACTGAATTTTATTTTAAGACCGTGGTCTAAAAATAATATTTATTTTGTAAGTTTGCTTGATTTTCACCTAACCTAACTTTGTTATTGTAGGAGGTAATTTAAAAAATTCTATATTCAATATCGCACAAAAACGAAAAAAAAACAAGTTATAACTTCTTCTTCCCCCACATGAGTATAAAATATGTAAATAATAATTAATCATTGTATCTCCCATGGTGGATTATAATAAATAACATTAAGTAATAACACGATAGTTATATGTAATCAGACAAGAGCACGGACATCAAGTCTGTGGATACTTAAAAAATCTAAATTTAAAAAAATATTGAAGGATAAAAATACATAAACAATCTTACTTTTTGAAAACACGAAAAAAACGTTTGACAATCAAGTGCGTCTAATAACAATAAACAACTACATTGTTTCAATGCAAATCACACTTAAAATAAAATATCTAGACATCTCAAAATACAATAAATATTTATATGTAACCTAAAACTTTTTACGTAAAAATTTTCTTCAGACATATCTAGGAGTACATAAAGGCATCCCATACCCATAATACCCAAGTCACGTCCTACAAAGATGAGCCACGCAGCTCCTTAACGAATGTTTGCTTTGACTCGCATAGCACTGACTTGTATCACGACGCTCTGTGTGAATATTTTCTTGCTCATTTCAGACACGATCTCTTTGGCTTTGAAAGAACTTGTTTCGTAAGTTATAATAGTGATATTACCGCACGTATGCGGTAAACAGAGTTTAGGAAAGTGAGACGATCCGGCAACTTTAGCTCAAAAAGAACGAAGCGCGTAAAGAAAAAAATATTTCTATAATATCGCTGGTCCTTCGAGATACATACAATTACAGATACAAACACCCAGATCCGAGAAAAGGAAAACGCGCTTTCTTATCTTATTATTACTATCTTATTCGTGTGACAATAAACATGCACAAAAAACAAGATAACAAAGAAAAAAATGTTGTTATAAACCAACAGACAGCCGACAATGGAGGCGTATTCTACGACTATGTATTTTAACACAGAATTATAAACTTAATCTGCCAGTATACTTCCATCAAGACTATAAAATCAATCGTAAATCAGCCTCTCTTTATTCGACTAGAAAAGTTAGAATTGTTTAAAAAAACACGTCACCTGATAACACAATTGTTATGCAAACACAGTAGATCATTATTTTGTTTTATTTTACCAATATCTCTCTCGAAACGAGATTTGTTGTCGATATATTCAGAATTGGGATTCGATGACATGACAGGTTTAAAATGATACCGTAATATTGAAGGTATTCCTTAAGTATATTTGATAGCATTTTACAATAAAAATATATTTAAATAGGTTGAAAAAAGTCTGAAATTCAATGTTCTAAAAAATTTCGCCTTTGACGATATTAATTATTGGTAAACTCGAAAAAATTTAAATAAATACTTAGTAATAATATGGCAACTATCGCGTTATTAATAGAAATAAAAAAATAGAAACATTAGAACGTATAATCATTTTTTTCAAGTTTTTTTCCTCTATGTTTATCAAATTATCAGAAATGAAATTGAAAAATTATTAATTCGGAAACTCAACAAAATTTTTGTTATTGAATAAAGGTTTTTTTAAACATACTTATCGTTACTATTTTTTAATTATGCCACGTGAAGTTTGACACATTGGAATAGCATTTTTCTTACTTCGTTCGCACGAGTTAAAAAGTTGCTTTCAAGTTCTTGTGTCTCTATCCAGCGAACATAATTTTCTCGTTATAGTTTTGATATCCCATTTTCCACCTGTCCTCACCAGTTTCAGACATATCACATGACGTCACCTTAAAGGGAAGGCCGGCATCAAAAGCGGATCTCTATGTACGGACAGCAGCACGTCAGATTACCCATTTGTACTACGAAAGCCGCTATTACGAGCGAGATAAGGGCGACTCAAGATCAACATGTATAGCCTGATGTGCTACCGTGTGCACTAACTGACCTACTCTATTAGAGCTGCTCTTTCGGTCACTAGGATATTTTCCACTGATTATAGGTTTTTTTTTGTTGGTAGATTAAAATTTTCTTTTTGCTGTTTAAAAATTATTGATAGCGAGAATTAGGGATCTTGCATCCTTAACTTGTTACAAGCCCATCAAATTGTATAATTTATGTTGAAATGTAAAAAAATGCGGATAGCTAAGAATGAAAAGTCGAAAAAAAATGTAGTGGCTCCTTGGGTCACTGCCCAAAATGGCATCTATTGGGTGACTTTAAAACTAGTTATCAAAAATTAAGGATATGAATCAGCTCATAAACTGAACAACATTATCCAAGAAAAAAAATGTTCGCCTGACCATACAACTTGTGCATGGAGGGTCGAACATGGAGGGTCGAATTTCATATAGCTTCCTTGGGGAAAGTTTTATTTCATTGTATTTAGCAGTTTATTTCACACAGGACAAATTACAAATGTACATATTCAGACAAATATAAAAACCAACATAAAAGTCACAGATTCTTTCTTTAAGAAACTTCTTCTTGTACCTGGTACAGTGAGAGGCGTAAAAGAATTAAAGACATCAAGTTGTTGAGTTTCATGTTAAGAACGATGAACTTTAAGAGGTGTCATACAGTTTCACTAATTAATTTGAAGCCACCAAAACCAATTTTTTCATGGCAACTAAGAATGGTCCGCAATGTTCAGCAACTTTCGCAATGTCAGGGCAACTCTAGGAGTAATCTTCGTCCATACATAACGGAGAGTGCTTGATCTGATTGATACATGACTTCGCATTCGGCTTCTCTCGTGTTCTAGTGCCTCTCTATCTCTTTATGTTGCTAGAATTCTCAATTGGCTCCACTTGCTTTCGATTTGAGTGCCTACGAATTTGAACACATTGCTGTGTATGCCCCTGTATGACATTACAGTCGTTTAAGAATTTATTTGCAGAAATAAAAATAAGGAAACCGATTTTAAAAAGTTTTTATCAAGACTTAAACAGAACAAGAAAGTGTAGTATAGAAATTATTGATCTATTATTGGTTTTTTTAAGAAAGAAAAAAAAATATGCTCCATGCATCCTCAAATCATTGCAAATCGAGCCACAAAAGAATTTATTTGACAGCTTCACACATTTCCCAGAAGTACTTAACATTTGATGCGAATAAAGGTGCAAGCATCTACTTACGCACTAATTATTTTTTTAAGCATCAACAGTGATGATATCCAAAACGCAATTTAAATGCTCTACTTGTAAAGAAAATACTAGCAGAACTGCTCAGAAATCCTCATACTCCTTTCTAGTTTCCTGACAAACAAACAAATCTGAAATCGTAAGGTCATAGAGGCAGGAGTGCATGCAGTGCAAGCAAAGCTCAAGTGTGATATTCAAACGTGGCTGACATTTTGTAGTCGCATCGCCTTAGAATAAAAAAAAGCGGAGGAAATTCAATTTAATTGAATGTATTTATTCATAATATCCATGAGATGTACATTTGTTAAAAAAAATAGTGTTATTCTCAATCGACCACCACAAGGTACCCAGTTTCTTTTCGTGGATGTCGTAAGAGGCGACTAAAGAAACACAAATGAGACCTGCTTCTACTAATCCTACCTTGGCAACGAAACCTCAATTTGTTCGAATCTCAATTTCATTTGTTGTCCTTCTCATTGCTTATTTTTGTTGTACCTTTGTTACAATTTACAATAAACTATGTGTAATAAATATTAACTAAATGGTGTCCAAACTTTCTCAAACATTTTTATTACATTTGGATTTTGTATTCCCTAGAAAATCCAAAATGAAAAAAACTGTTTTCTAAAAATATTTTATGGAAAATGAAAATTTTACAGGTAAAGACCTATTTATATAATGTGAAAGTTTGTTTTACCAATAGCGATTGACGATCAAAAAATCTTACAATCTGTTCTTCCATCTTTCAAATCTAAGGATAATGCAGTTTTCTAAGCGCTGACAGTGATGGTAGAATAAATTCATTTGAATGAATGCTTCATGCAAAGTATTGGTGCCATTTTATGGAATAGGATATAAATATTTAAGGGATTTTAAAATATAACACTTATTTTGTCTAGACTTGATATAGATAGTGTCTCACAGTCGTTTAACAAAAAATACCTTTTCAAAATTTAATCCAGCAGTTTTATATTTCTTTCGGATAGATGTGCTTTATAAACACTCACTTCCGATATGTTAGTTATACATTTACAGGATTTTCTTAGAGAGTATCTATTAGCTAAAAATATTGCTAACAATTTTTATACACTTGCCTTATTTTTAATTAAACCAAACAAAAACCGAGTATTATGATTAGGTATGCCACTATAAAGTATATGTCAAATACTGCCTAAATGGCTAAAATACAGGTACAATGCGTACATCATAGCCATATATTTTTCGCTCTTAATTTGTTATGACTATTTAGATGATTTAAAATAGAAAGAAGCTTTCACTCGGGACTTATGTCATACACAAAAGGTTACGTTTACAAAAGACAAACTTTCCAAACATTTCAATTTCCCCATCAAACAACCAAACTGCTCTAACTGCCCCAACACATATAGTTTCCAAACATCTAAATATTTTCGTCGAAAATTTTCCAATCGAACGTGTAGAACTGTGGAACTTTACGAGTAAAACTGTTTCCTAGTTCGCTATTCGAATTTGCGTATCCAGTTTGTGTCCTTAATTTGCAAATTGGTCGAATCAACAGTATCGATGTTCATGGGGGGGAGTCGTGCCTATCTAAAATTAGATGAAAATGTTGCTGATGTTACGGCCGTATTAGGCCTGGGATGAGAGTGTGAGTATGGACTGAGTGACAGCGAAAAGCTGTTTTTTAATTGAATATTGTTACAATAATTAACAATATTATGTATTATGTACAACTTGTAAGTAGTTTTAAACTATCCCTGAATAAGTCGACCGTTAATAAACCAATAAAATAAAATTACAAATTTAAGTGTCCATGTGTGGGACCTTTGCTCCGGGTAAGACTCAGGCCGGTTTTTGACTTGAACTTTTTGTTTTAAATTTAATTTTATTAGTTTTAAGTTGGATAAGTGCTCATATCAACATTATAATTAAATAAATAACCACACAAAAAGGCCCACACTTGTTCCTTGTGTCTCGGGTCCCTTAGAACATAGACAAAGACACAAATAACCATGACCCGAGACCAAGCGTATGGTTGCATACGCAATATGACTACTCTCATAAGAGTTGATTGCCAAGGAAAACATAACCTAAAATGTAACAGTACAAGTTTGCATTTCTTGCATAAGATTCTGTTAACGTTAACAAATGATCTTAAATTGCTAAAAGGACTAAAAGCTTTTTTTTATTGTGAGATGGGTTAACTCTTGACCTCAATCTTGACCAAAGTTATAGATGAGGACGTCGATGGAGCGAGATAACCAAGAAAATGCCTATTAAGGCGCACTGGTACTCCTACGCACCGACGGAACACAGCAAGCTGTTTGGCGTCGGACTTCGGTAGGAGGGTAGTCGCGAACCAGACGGCCCATCACAGAGCCTACCACACCGCATGAGACCATAGGGCGACACCTCAGATTCAGAACAAATTGAGATTTATAGGAGGCAGGTCTCATTTGTGTTTCCTTAGTCGCCTCTTACGACACCCACGGAAAGAAATGTGGTGTTATTCTAAACCGGTCACTACACGCATGTCGAATTTCAAATGCAAAAGAAATGAAAACTTCTATAAATTCAAATAGGATCCATTTTAATTAAGTTGATACGGATGTCTACATGCTCATGAGATAGAAGTTTCAGCGTTTGCTAGAGTAGCTGACATCCGATAGCCCGGAGTATCCAGCTTAAACTTATACGACCTGTTCCTTTTAATATCCCATAACTCTAAGGTCTTTTTATTCTATAAACAAAAATAATTTAAAAAGTCCTCTTTAAATGGGTATTTTTGGTATTTTTGGAATATTTCAAAATCTTTTTCCCATAAAATGAGTTCTAAGTTGGTACACTTTCATTGATAATAATAAGTTTAAATAATTCATAATTTAAAATAGAATAATGCGACGTTGTTATTTCTTATGTAAAGGTGTTTAATAGGAAATTCACATTTTTACCGAATTATTATGTATGAAAAATAAAAATTTGAAATTATTAATAATTGAGAGAAAATGTATACGCTATTTGATTCATATACGTGGTCTCATTGATACCCTAGAGTTATAAGAATTGCTGGTTACAATTTCCCAGATTTTAGCACAGTGATCGGCTAATTCTGCCCGAGTAAAAGGCGAAGATGCGGTCGAGGATGTAGCAAGCGCACACAGAAGAAGCCTATTCACTGGAACCTACGCGCGATTCTTGCACACCTGTGTGTACCTGTGTGTACCTGTGTGCACCGTAACAAGCACGCGACGGGCTAAAGAGATTCGGGTTATAATGTAGACTTCCGTATCAACATAATTAAAATGGATACTCATATTATGAGCTCGGATATCAGACGTAGGCAGAGAATTCCATTCCTTGGCAGTGCGTATATAAAAGATAATGAATCCGCGGGATTTCGACAAGAAGCGATAAGACATTTCTATAAAGTGTACCTATTCGCCTTTAGTGAGCACTGAAGCCCTACCCACAAAGGTAACTGTAGTAGGCGGGTCGGGCAAATATTCGTTAACTATTCCTTTGTCGCGTCTTGTTTGCGTGATGAGCATGTCAACGGCACACTACACTATACACAGTGGATGAAAACATCCAAAGGAGGTCGCTTCGTACAGTCAGCGTCAGAGATACCTCACCCCACCTACCGGGTGATTACTTTTAAACAATGTCACATTCTATTAGGGATTCGTTTTTTTCAAGATGTTCTTCGGAGAGTGCACAGGAGCTGCATGAGCTCATTCCGCCTGCCCCTGCAGGGTACCACCATTATCTTGTCGAAATCTTTCGGATTCGCACTGAGCCCTTTTCATCATCTTTTATAATGCGCACTGCCAAGGTATGGAATTCCCATACCATTCCCATTCCCATGTACCCCACGGTGCATCTGGACGTCCGGTAAAAGAAAGGGGCAGGCGGAATGAGCCATTTGGAAGTTCATGTGACCACGTTTTTCGCGCATAATTTATATTTAGAGAAGTTTATATTTACCTTGCAAAGATTTCATTACACACTGATAGACGAGAAAATTAAAAAAATATGAACGTGGTTCACGTGTATAAAATCGTGCCCTACAATAATAATTTGGTGACATTGGTGATAATAAATTGTTTACTTAAAAACTGATGGCGCTTAAAATTTCGTCACATATTTTTCTTAATTATCTTACTAGACACGTGACATGATAATTAAGGCATATTATTAAATAATAATTATCTGAGGAAGCACCTAGAAGCACATTACTTATTTTACTATCACATTTATTGAGTGTAAATAGTACTATTATTATTGAATAATCAGAATAATTTATCAAGTATAGGAATGATTAGAAAAAAATATTTTTTGATCTAATATATTATTTTGGTGCATCTATGTGTCTGTCTGTGGCATCGTAGCTTCTACCTACAGGGTTGAACCGATTTTGTTGCGATTTTTATTTGAAAGCTGATACGATTCAGAGGTTTAAATTTATAAGCTATTTACATCCGGAGTGATTCAACATTTTCAATTTAGAGTCATTTATTAAATGAAAATTAATTCAAGAGCAATTTCTTCTAACCGTTACGTCCGTTACTTCCGTACTAATCGTCTAAATGTGAAAGTCTGTTTCTTTATTCATTTTTGACATATAGTTAAAGGACTGATTTAAAAACGTCAGACTTTCATTTAGACATAGGGCTACCTTTTCCACAAGAATGCAGTCTCGGGCGGAAAGCTAATTTATAACTAATTGAACAAACACAGACACAAGTCACATAGCAACACGTTAATTGAGACAGAAACGCGAAAGTCTGCTCTTAGTCTGCTCTAGCAATTTTGCGCATAAAAAAAGGAAAAAATAGTTTCATCACAAAGTTGCATCCCCTTGGGCTAAAGTCGAGACCATCCTGTTTTGCATGCATATACGAGCAAGTACATTTTATATGGCCGTACTCGTTGGACGTCGTCGGCGGCACAGTGGGTAAAGCTTGCCCGAAGGAGGTCAAAAAAAGAAGAAAAAAAGAAAAATGGTTTTGCACGAAACTATAGTTACATAAAAATACATTATTTCATGTATGGAAAGGGTTATTCAATTAATAAAGAACAAAGAACGAAATAATACCCAACATAACATTATTAGAAATATTAATAACAAACTTCTAATCATATTTCTAGTCAAATAAGAAGTAGAGATAACTATAACATCGAATATCTGTAATTGGCCCTCTCGTGCTATTTTTGTTATTTTTAGTTTGTTGTTAAGCATTTTGTAATGAAATGTGTTCATTATACACATGCACATTTCTCTGAAGAGATTTTAATAATTTCGTTTTAGTTCTTGATTCTTCCTTATCGTGCAGGTATAATCAAGTATGTAGTGAACTTGTCTAACCTTGGTGTCAGAGTTTTCAAACTACCCAATGATCACTGACTTTGTTCTTGATTTCCCATAGCGATTGTAAAAAATGTATGGTAAAGTATTTTATACGAAGATATCTTGTTAGTCGGAGCGGTCTCTAACGTGAAACTCGTGGAAGTAAATAAAAAAACTGAAGAGTTTAGTAAGCATTTTTTTTTCTATATGACATAACGATCATAATATATAATTTATGTAATATATTATATTATCAGTAAATGTGCAATATATGTGAAGTAATCAGGAATTTGTTCACTAGAAAAATAATAATAAATGAAAGTGATTATCTATTTTTTTTAACAAAAACTGTCAAGTTTTGAAAGCTAAAATTTGACTTAAATGTAACACCATCCGTAGAAATTAGAAGTCAAAACTAGGTGAGGGCAGAATCACTTAGCTTATCCTGGCACGGACTTCAGCAATTAAAAAAAAAAATCACAACCGTCCGTCGCTATTTCCTCCTGGCTACACATAATATATGGAAAAAAAATGATAGCTTTTTTCGATGCCAAGGCCCACTGTGCAGTGGACGCATCACGACACGAATGCAACTAGCCGAGACTTGTTGCACGTTGTTACGACAATAACAATACAACTTCACCAACAACCTCAGTAGTTGTATGTTGCAGACTCACATTACTGTTAGGTCTGAATAGAGGATTCACAGTGTTCAGACCAATTTATAAAGACCAAAATATAACTTGTAAACTACTATGGAGAGTGTCCTTACTATCCCTACTAATATTATAAATGCGAAAGCAGTTTCGATGAAATTTTGGTACAGAGATAGATTAGACCTTGGGAAAGGACATTGGCTACATTTTATCCCACATCTGGGCACACCATAACCTGTAGTACACGCAGGCGGAGCGACGGGCGAATAGCTAGAAGTGTTGTAATTATAAAGCAAGATTAACAAGAAAATTATTGATCTATACAAGGGCACGGACATAAATTCTCTGGATGCTAATAATAGAAAAAAAAAAAAAACAAAAAAAAAAAAAAACACTTTTGCCGTGTGGTGATCGGTTCAGAATAACATCACCCCATTTCTTTCCGTAGGTGTCGTAAGAGGCAACTAAGGAATAGAATAGAATAGAAAATAGGTTTATTTCCACACCACAAATTTAAAACAAGTAAAATAAGTTTTGGTCTCATGCGGTGTAGTAGGCTTTGTAAAGGGCCGTCTGGTTTGCAACCACCCTCTAGAAGTCCGACGCCAAACAGCTTGCTGTGTTCCGTTGGTGCGTAGGAGTTCCAGTGCCTTATGGGAATTTTCTGGGTTAACTCGCTCCATCATCGACCTCATCTATGACCTTGGTCAAGATTGAGGTCAAGAGTTAACCCCTTATACTTAATAATAAAAAACTAGGTATATCGGTGCGTTATGTAGAGTAGGAATAATCCTTTGTTTTTTAAATTACTCAAAAATGTTTTTTTTCTTAATTTTCTGTCGTAGACAAATAAATATGTATTTAATAAATGACACTCCTTTTTGATGGCCTAAATCCCCTTCGTGTTGGCCTAAATATCCTTCGTGTTTCGAAGGGAGGCCCGTGCCCCTCGGTGGGGACGTGTATGGGCTGGTAAAAAAAACTCCTTTTTAACCCCTGACAAAAAAAGAGGGATTATAAATTTGACGTGTGTATCTGTGCGTCTGTCTATGACTTCGTAGTTACTAAACCACTGGACCAATTTCAATACCGATTTTACGACATTTACAATTTTATAATTATTATATTTTATGACCTGTCTTTTAATGAACGATGTTACCAAAACTTGGATAATCATCAAAAAATATCTCAGTAAAACTAGAGAAATATACGTTGACAAACTATAAAATTACTACAAAACAGCCTTTTGAGGTTGCGAATCTTAAAATTGCTCTTTAAAAATCGTGTCTTCTTCGTCATTCCTATAATTTTTAAGTGACTTCAAAAATGGAGGTGGTTCTATGTTCGAGTGTAATGTATCTTTTTTTTAATGTATGTTCACCGATTTTTCTACCATTCACTTATCATTAAAACTCCTAAACTCTACAGTCTATAGCTCTCAGGAACAGGTAAAGGAGCGTAATATTGTAATGATATCGGAAACGTCACCCTGTGGGGTAAATTCGACCTATTTACCCCACAGGCCTATGGTTAGACTATTTACCCTGAAACTACTCGTTTAATGGGTCGTTTGGCCCAGTAGTTGGACCATTTAACGCAAACATATGCCTATATACAAATTCAATAGAGACAGCATATGTCTGTCTCTGAATAACCTCATGCCTGTAGACATTGTGTTAGACAGAGGCCAAAGAAAACCACTAAGGTATGTTCTAAAAATGCTGTGTCAAATATCTTTGTGGTAATTAAAATACAAAACTTTAAAAGAAGCACTCTATATTGCCTGTTTAAAGTTCCCAACTCCCGTTATTCTACATGTATAATTGTATAATATATGAAGACGTATAATACATTTTTTTTTTAATATCTGTGGTGTGTGCTGACGTTTTTGCGTTTCCCGACACCGAAAATCTAACTGTGTCTACCAATACCCAAAGTCTGTCCAATATGTTAGAATAACTTAGTTGTATATTCTCAGAAAGACGAGGGTACGTCTTCATATTCTTCTTAACAATATATTTAGTAACTTAATATGAGATAAGCAACAAAATCGGTCTTATACAGCACACAATAGGATCTTATACAAAGGAAGGCTGATAATAAAAGATGAAGATAATCTCACTGAAACCGGGTTTTATATAAAAGTACTTGCCTCAGAATATTTTATTTTTTCTATTTTCTTTTCTCTGAAATGATTCAGAATAAAACTGCTTATAATATATGTACCATTGTTTGAGATTCTCGCAATGTATCACACACCATACATTTAATCGTAAATCATTCTTATAAAATAAACAAAACGTGGGAATTGTATATTATCACATTAGGTCTTTAAGTATTGAATAGCCCTTTTCCTTATCCTTTGCCTTTTTTTTTCTTTTTAATAGTACAGTGACAGCGGCACATCATGCTATCCAAAACTGTCAGATTTCTTCAATCGATTTTCAATTTTATCTCCAAGTACTAGAGTTTACTATCCATTAGGGAAATTTGACAGTTTGTGGTAACCTGATGTGCTGTTGACTGTACATTATGATACAAGTGTGCTAAGTTGGATATTACAATAGAGGCGAGTTTAGAGCTCGAGCCGAAGGCGAGGGCTCAACGGAGCCGAGAATGTAATATCCAATGCGCACGCGTGTCATACGACGTTTTTCAACACATTTGCGAGGAAATAAATAAATATAAACTTTCCTTTAATATTGGCGGCAACAAAGGTTCTGCACTTGAAAAAGACATTTTTTGTGTTTTATTTCTGACAATAATCACAATCTGATGAATACAAATGCCGTTTGTGAAAACGAGGTGAAAACCAAGTGAAAACATCTGAAAAGAGGCGCGATTATTTTTTTCTTTTTTCGCTCCCAAAATGAGATTCACATTGACATGTATGCCATACAGCCAAATAATAAAAAATACTGAACTATATATTTTCACCGTTTTATTTATAAATGATAATTTTTTGTTAAATTTAAATAATTTAGTGGAATTATATTTTTATTCACAAATAGTTTAATATTTTCACTTAATTTTAAATACAAAATAAGATCTGTCCTCTTTGCTGAAATTTAGAAAAAAAAACATTACGTACTAGTGTTTTATTTTTATTATGCACGGGCGGGGTAAAAAATCATTATGAACCTTAAAACAATGGCATAAGACCCACTTTATGAGCAAATGTGTTGAAAAGTTTGTTTATAGATTTTTTTTTCTAGAACCACTGATGCTCGGTCTACCCCGTTAAGGATTATAGGCATGAACGTTGTACGTGTATGTTTTTGAGAAAACTGATTTTAGCATACTAATATTTTTCGATTATCTCAGGGCCCTAATCGCGCTAATTTTAACGACTTTACCAAAGAACAATAATCGTTATATTTTTCATTTTTGATCACAATTTTGTTCAATTTTGTTACGTTCATAACAAAAAAACAATCGTTCATAACAAAAAAAACGGCGAAGAGCGTATCGGGACACGCGCATTGTAGGGTTCCGTAGCAGCATGGTTCAAATATGCAGCTGGCTTCTTAATTCTACGAGCATATTGACGGTTAAACCGCTAATAATGTCTAAAAACGAGGTCACAAAGAAAGAAGGTCACACAAAATTTTAAATTCCAGCGCCACAAGGAAAATGAAAAAAAAACATCTGTTTAAGAACCACCACGCGTGGATGCAAACGGTTGTATAAAAATCGTTTACATTACGTATTCATTTAAAATTGGTATACTATCGTTATGGTCATAGTTAGAGATGAAAGAGACTAAAGTCTTTTAAGGCTTATTAAAAAGACTCGCCTCCATCTTACAGGACTTGACTCTAAAATTAAGATTGAAAGTTCGAATTTTTATTAATAAGACTTAGTCGTTTTATTAAAAGACTAAAAACTGAAACGACTCGAGTTGTTTTCAATAGACTGAAAGACTTAACCAACTCCAGTTGATTTTAAAAGACTTAAACGACTCGAGTTCTTTTATGTAAAAGGGTTCACACCGCAGCTTGTGTGTGATATTCAATAAATCTTTTGTAACCTATCAACCAAAAAGAATAATTCACGCCTAAACCACTAAATACAATTTGATACAATTTAACAAGGGGATAAAATTAAATATTTACGTTCTATCAACACATACCTTTTTTATATAAAGTTAATTTTGCATCCACAGACTTGTTCGTGCCCTTGTCTTGTTACATTTAATATTATTATTACCTATTTAACCTTTTTAACACATTAACTCTCCATGTGTCTTAATGTATTGTGCAAAGCTGATTTGTTTAGTGTAGTGTCCATGGTGATTTCAACTTCCATTCTAGCAGCTGCGAAGCGTGGGCAATCTAGTAATATGTGCCACACAGACTCGCTTACGCCGGGATCAAACTCGCATCCGGGATTGTCCTTTAATTTGAACCGATGTAAGTACTCCGCGATCCCTCTGTGACCTGTCATACCTTACGACTGTCGCCTTCCCAGACAATGAGTCGCCAGTCTTTTAAGTAGTTTAGGGCGACTACAGCACCTAAATTACGATTTTATGATGCGTAGATAAGCTTGACGCACTGCATTAAATCGAAGATAAAAAATACGGTAATATTCAGGACATAAACTAGATAAGTAGTTTGCTGAAAACATGATTCAGCACTTTTGGTTCGATAGAAAAAGCTCACAAAGTCACCTTTAAATACCAATATTGTGTATCTTTTAAGCTGTAAAAACGACAGTAAAATGCACACAGGAACTTGAATTTGCTATCAAAATGTTCGTAATTGAACACTCTTGATAAGTAGCTAACGCATTTTTCGATTTAAGCTGTTAACTTTCCATAAATCTCATTTTTCTAACTTTCGAACATGTTTTTACGCACGTACGCTTTCATAGACCGTAAACTTCGTATATGGACACTGTTCGCACTGCCGGCTAAGGCCTGTTGAGAGACGGAGATGGCACTATTCCTATGTGTGCTGCTTTTATCGGGTGCTGTAGTCGCCTTAAGCTGTTTAAGTAACAGCTCAGCTTTCTACGTTAAAAGACCTCGACTAAAGAAGCTAGTCTTATAACTAAAGGTTGGGAACTAAAAGACTGAGTCAGTCGTGAGGCATCAAAACTAAGGCGAGTCTGTATTAAAAGCCTTAGAAGGCTGAGTTTCTTTCATCACTAGTCATAGTCAATGTTAAAATCTCCAAATAATATAGTATCAAAAAATGACATTCCATTCGATGGTATCGGCGAGAAAAGAAAAACCCTTTCACGTGTATGGGAAACATCCGATTTTTTTTTTCCAAAATTTTATGTTGTAGATCTGTCGGCGCAATCAATATCTATGACCAAGCCAAATTTCAGCTCTGGAGTACCAAGGATCGAATATTAGTCAATGTATTTCTTATTAATCCCAACAGTGTTTCGCACTTGGTCGACTATTACTCGCAAACTTGAAGGGCCAACTTATGTGTGATAGTTTTCCTTTTAATTTCGTAGTATATTCTACCAACGTGAATAGAAACAACCGTTTAGCAGCTAAACTTTAGCTGGTAGTGTCCCCCCCGGACACTTGTTTTTAACAAAAAAATTTACTTTAAAATATTTTTTTTCGCAAACGGAGTACTGAATCGAAAAACGTTCTTAGTAAACCCCTTCTACCTTTTAAAAAGCTATCCTATGACATTCCATTCGATGGAATGCACTCGATGATATTGGCGAGAAAAAAAAATTCATCGCCCTTTCACGTCTATGGGAGACACCCGAAAAAAATTTTTTTTCTAAGATTTTACTCTACAGTTCTATTGGCGTGATTTATATGTATGATCATGCCTTTCAGCTCTGTAGTACCAAGGGTTTCTTAGGAAACCCGCGGACAGACGGACAGACGGTCATGGCGAACCTATAAGGGTTCGTAGATTACTACGGAACCCTAAAAAAGAACGTTTCAATAGGAACGTATGTGTCAAAATAATTTTTATTTTTTTTTTATTTGACAAAGCATTGGTAACGAGACCATCAGCTTAAAAGCAACAATAACACATGAAGTAAGTATTCTCAGGTCAGGTCAATAAAACATGAAGTAGGCTTCTCAGGTCCTTCGTAAACCGATAGTGTTTTTACGAAAAACTATGGCGGCAAGAAGCACTGCCGCGGGATCTTTGTCGGAACCAAACGGAGCAGATACATTGTATCACTTGAATTCCTTTATCACCACACTGTTTAAAGTTAGTTTACTGCACAATACACTATCACTATTACACATTAAACCACTTTTTAATGTAATAAACAAAAATTCAATCGGCACAACAACCCCTCACGCCGAGTTCCCGCCAAAAATCCTCTGTCAAAATAACAATATTATTTTGACACATACGTCAAACAAAGAAGCAGTTGTAGTAAACATTTTTGTTGCAAACAAAAAACTATGATAAATTAAAAAGCTGAATTTTTTTTTATTGAAAGGCCCAAACTGTGCCACCAATAACATTAGATCTGTAGCCCGGGGACATTCATATTACAAAAACGGTTACTGTTTGTCTTTGTGAAATTATTAAAGATTTCGCCATTTTATTATACTAAAAGTGAGGTCTTAATGACCGTAACCCGCCGTAACCATATGTAGTGAAACAGAGAGCAAGTTGAAGCTATTTTAGATGTAGATCTTAGAAACAAAATGAAATAGATTTAATTAAAATATTTAAAAACCCTGTATACTATTCAACCCGTTCCGAGTGAGTCGGTAAGACGAAGAATAATAGCTGCAGCACAACAAATTAACAATACTCTGACTACTTATGTTGTGAAAAGTAAAATGAGTAAAAGTATGCCTATTTGTTGTAGAAACGGGGGTAGTCACTTTGAAAATGAACTCAAATAAATCATTTTTTTCGTGTATGTAATTTGTGTTTTTTGATATTTTTTTTCGACTTGCTCCTATTACATTGGTCCTCTTTATTTTATCAGCTTTCGAATAAGGCATAATAATCTCAAATCCCTGTGACGATTTGAAATTATTATGCCTTATTCGAAAGCTGATAAAATAAAGATGTTTTTGTACTTGTATGTACGGAACATTGGCCAGTGAGTTTTTGTTTAAAACTCGCTTTTTTGTGTAATTTCCTCGATTTTATTGTTGAATTTTTAAACGTTTTTCTACATAGTGCTAAAGTTTATGTCAATCTAGTACATTTAATGGCTCTATCAGATTTAATGAAATATCAGTTACACAAAACTAATCAAAAAATATCAGGATACCATCAAGTAATTTTTTTATTAATTTTTATATACTTAAATCAGTTATTGATTTTTTTTTAAATAACTAACTTCCAAATTTTTCTGAAATGGTTCACTTTCAAGACTTTCGCATATGGTTCTCCTTTAGAAAAACACTGCAAATTCCATCTTCTACAGCCCCTTCAAAGGAATACCTCTAATTTCAAGTCGCCCTGAAGCCTAGTACGTAAATATAGTAAATACTTTATCCAGCGAAAAATTCTTACCCTACCTTCGCTTTACATATTCACAACGGCGCTATTTGTCACGAAACACATGTACTTATTCACGTTGAAACGAGACAAACATGTAAAATACAATTATTTAAGATCAAAATACATAAATAATTTGCAACAAACACACTCAACGATGGAGCTGTACAGATCGGGTCCTTACTACTCAGCCGTAAAAATATATAATAAAATCCCAGAAGCCATTAAGAATGAATCTGACTATGAAATTTTCTCCAATAAGCTGAAACAGTACTTAATTGAAAAATGTTATTCTAAAATTGACGAGTATCTAAAATGATTGAATTACCTCTCCTAAAAGAAACATTTAATTTTACTAATTATGACAAGGTACTTTTTTAATTATAACTATCACATTAACCGTAATTAATTAATTCATTTAATTGTCATTTAAAATATTAGAATACAATTTAATTTGTCATTGAATTTCGTATTGAATATTATTACTATTGATTATATTAACATACCTTGAATTTATTAGAATCTACCACATTGACTTAGACTTAGAAAAAAAAAACTGACATAGATGTATATAAAAATAATGAGAAAATATTGTATTTTTTAAATGACTATAAGTTTGCTGTACCTTGTACAAGGTTTCAAATGATGAACTTGATAATTAGCTTAAGAACTTATTGTACCATTTCAAGGCAAATAAAGAAATATGAAATATGAAATATAGTATATATAGTAAGGAAGTAAGGATAAACAACAACTATAAGGTAAACCGTGCTGACACATTCCCGCCCACACCTCTCTCGGCCCCCTTTACTGCGGGGGCTTAAAACAATTTACGCTTAAAAATTAACAACAACAAAAACAAACAAAACAACAACAAATGAAAACCCTCAAACTGCAAAATTTACTGATCGCACTCGCACACTTGTGAGAGAAGAGTGACGTTTGACCTGTGCCGTGACATTTTATGTTTGCAACCTCTGGCTTCAATGTTTATGTTTGAAACTTCAAGAATGAAGTGTTTTATAGGTTAAACTTTTCGAAATGAATATTTTATTTGTATTAATTTAAGTTTCGTAGTATAAATTGTAATTACAATGTAATATTATTAAAAATATGAATAAACACTCACATTATTGGGCATTTAGAACCTAAAAATATAAATTAAAAATATAATATGCAATTATTAGATTTTTTTCGTTCGCCACACATTAACGTGACAGATGAAAGACTCAAATTTTACAAGATTCTAATGCTAAAAAAATGAAACGTATAGTTGTTTTTAAAAGTTTATTGCGGCGACCTCATTTGCTCGATTTCTAAAAAAGAGGAAGGAAAAGAAGGAAAAAATGTTTGCTTTGTAGTGGGATTTATTTGATGATGCAATGGAAGAGGATGCGGCAGCGGAGAGAGCCGCAACACGGCGGAATAATAACGCGGTCAGGGAAGGGCTGCCTGTGATTTCTGAGGCGAAATTCAGGAAAATATATCACCTCTCACACCAGCAGTTCCTAGAACTGGCCGAGGAAATAAGGCCACGTATGTCTCCCGTCTATCGCTCGGATGCACTAGACATGGAGACTAAGGTGAGTGTTTGTGTTAAGTACCTTGGATTATCCTAACTAAGCACCTAAGTTCCTAAGCATGAATAAAAATTATCTTGCTCCTATCCTGATGGATCAAAGAAAACACTACTAAAATATACGTAGTTGCCCATTCAACATTTAAAATAAATTTAAATATTTTATTTCATAAACACTTTAAAGACAATTGTAATTAATAGGAATAGGGAACTCCTAGTAGGCAATTAATTTGCCTGATGTTGGAGAACCCGGCTCTTCCATAGCTCTTAAAAACAACAAAACGAAGAGAGTAAAAAGTGCAGTACACGTATTGATCTTAATTTACGCGTTGTTTTTTTTCAAGAAGTAAAAATTTGAAGGTATATAAAATCATATAAATCATCATCAAAGCTCAGTTTCTTAAAGTAAGTCTTTTAGTAATAAAGATTCAAAGTGGCCGAAAAAGCATACTGTTATTCTGTTCGTGTTTACATGGGCGATGTGATGCTGATTTGAACATCAGACTTCTCACAGCCGCGGTCTTCCCATGATAGTAAGGTTTGGGAGAATAATTACCTGATATTTAATGTACAAAGGCCAGCGCATCGGGTTACTTAATTTTCATTGCAAAACCGCTCTTATCACAACAGCACAGAGTGCACTCATGTGGTAACCTGAGTTGAGGCCGTCCGTACAAAATTACATTATTATCTAATGTATTTTTATTCATAGGTGATGTGGGGGGGGGGGGATCCCTTAAGAAAAAGCATGATGATTCTAATTTTTAATGCAGAGCCGGAATCCCCACAGAAAGTTATTTCACGGATCTCCACGTTTCTGTACGTTCCTTGGTAGAGCGATGCATAGGGGTGCTGAAGGCTCGGTGCAGGTATTTATATAGTAATTAAATAAACTTTCATTTGATTAAGGGACTTACTAAACTACTTATTTTCAAAAATTATATATTTTTTAAGGTGTCTTTTGGCTGACAGAAAACTCCATTGTGCGCCAGCGACTGCAGCTCAAATCGTTAGTGTCTGTTGTGTTGCACACGCAGGGGGCATCGAATACGAGCCATTGTCGGCTCAAGAAATACACCGCGAGCGCGAGTTAACCGCAAGGGCATCGTTCCCTCCACCTCGAGTATCCCGCTCCCTCCGTGCTGGGAAAACAATCGTTCAGAGTCCAGCAATTTACAAACACTTTGTTTTTTGAATAAAAAGTTATCCGTAGTTGATGATTAAAAACATTTCCACATTTCTTGTAAAATGGGTTTTATTGCCTTTGATTTATTATGTTTATCTATTCGTATTCGCAGAATATTAAAATCGTTATTTCTATTCGGATTCGTATTCGTAAAAGTGGTATTCATTGCATCACTAGTTGATAGCTCTGATCCAAAGGTTGCAAGTTTAATTCCCGACTCACAAACATGTTTGGAAATCGTTTTTTCAAATATATATATATTTGTGAGGGGTTTAGGTAAAACCCACCTAGCATTCCATCTAGGACTTTAGTCCCATAGCAATTCGATAAAGTTATGTAGTTTATGTTATCCAGGCATAATATAGTATACTTGGTGAAAGATTTTTTTCAAATCAGTCCAGTAGTTTCGGAGCCTATCTATTTAATGCAAACAAACAATTAAATATTTTCTCTATATAATACGTATTACTGTAGATGTAGATATTAATAATAAAAAAACGCTACTCACTCAAATTATATTCCCTTGTGTTGTGGGTCCCTCAGAACATACACAAAGACAAATACAAATACCCGTGACCCGAAACATCTGCTTATTACATGATTGTTTGCTCCGACTGGGAATCGAACCTAGGACCCGTTGATAGAGGCAGCGCCACATACCAACCAACCAAATCGGCCATTGTAAGTAATGTATGTATTTACAAAAAAAAGTAACGCACCAGTACCAATCCTTGCTTAGTTTCAGATTTTAGATGGCACCGTGTAATTTGTCCAGGATCATCTCATTACCCCCGACAGAAAAGAGGGGTGTTATGAGTTTCACGTTTGTATCTGTGAGTCTGTGTATCTGTGTGTCTATGTCTGTGGCATTGTAGCTCCTATACAAATGGACCAATTTCGAAGGCAGTTCTTTTGTTTGAAAGCTAACGTAATCGAGATGATTTTTAACCAACTTCAAAAAAAGGAGGTTCTCAGTTTGACCTGTATGTACAAATACAAATATACTTTATTGCACACCAACATTTAGGGTACAAAAGGCGGCCCCATTGCTAAGAAGCAATATCTTATCGGCAACCTTTGGGTATGTATGTATGTATGTATGTTTGTTCGCGATAATTTCGCGTTTGTTTGAACCGATTTTGATGTGGTTTTCAGAAAAGTATTTGTTACATTCAGGAGAAGGTTTTAGTATATTAACCGACTTCAAAAAAAGGGTGTTCTCTGTTTAATCAGTGTGTACGTAAAATAAATAATACATTATAATGATTCGCTTAAACTTTTGCAAAGCTTACACTTCGTTTTATTAACCGACTTTAAAAAAGGAAAAGTTTATAATTTGCACTAAAAATGTCTTTGCACCGACTTCAAACAGATCAGTAGGTAGGTACTACATAGCACATCAAATGATATTGTATTTATTTTTTGCTTTTTTGCAGTTGGTTAAATTTTTTTATAAAAAGTTTTTATAGTTACATTTGATCAAAATTGGTTTAGCCGTTTAAGAGTAACCTATAAGCAATAAATATAGGAAGTGACACAATTTTTTTTAATTTATCCTTACTAATATTATAAATGCGAAAGTAACTACAGACATAGTCTGTTTGTCCGTCTTTCATTTCTAAACTACTGAACCGATTTTGATGAAGTTTAGTACAGAGATACATTAGAGCCTAGGAAAGGACAGGCTACATTTTATCCCACAGTTGCGCACGATATAACCTGTAGTCCACGCGGGCGGAGCCCCGGTCGGAAAGCTAGTAAATGATAATAATGTTATGTACCATGGTTATGTACCATGACTATTTCCATGTAATTGATTCCTTTACGACACCTTATCTTGTACGTGTAACTCTCAAGGTTAATTATTTTGTTTTGATGATTGAAAGGATGTTGAAAGAATCATTGTTTGGTGTATAGTATAAGTAAGGTAAATTTTATTTTCATTATTTATTCAATAAATCTATAAATCTATTTAATAAGTTTGGTATATAATCCTAAGTCTATGCTTTTAATCTATCATATTTGTCTAAACATAAGGCTTGTAACTCATCTTTCACAAAGTACCCAGAAAAATTACAATTATTTTTAATACGGGCACTATTTAAATACTGGCTTATAGTGTAGAATAGAAATGACTAAGTAGGCCTCTTGACTTCTAAATTGAACTCTTAATCTTGGCACTTACCATTTATCTTTTCTTATTGTTATGTCCGAGACAAAAGTCGAATGTTTTGAATAAATATATTTATTAATTTACTCAATACAATAATTGTTAGAGAGGGCGGTGACTTAGGTTACTTCAAGATGTGAACACGAAGAGGTAAAGAATACGAATGGTTCATGACTCCAAGGGATCTGCCTTATATATGATTTGAAACAATAATACAATGATATAATTATGCCTTTAGGGCAGATAACCTTAAGGTCAATTAATGGTCAATTAGCATATACCTAATCCCTAATTATTGTGGTTTGTTTACTGTGTCGAACATTTTTGATAGTTATTAAAGGCTTTTATTATTGAATTTTCACGTGTTCTATGTTATAATTTAATTAATACATTTTCTTGATTTATTATGTTAAATAAATTATTTTATTCAAACCCTCTGTATCCTGGATAAGTGTTGTAATAGCTTCTCAGTCAAAAATCCTGAGGGCTTAAGTCGTTATCGAACTGCTTAATATACACCTAGGTACTTAATGTTCTTAACTTAAGTCAAATATTTCTCAATTTACCCCAAAATAGCAGAAAAAGCACTTCAATTGTACCTATTTACCCTTCTCAAGTAAATATTTATGTGAAAGGGGATTTTCTGCTGTAGTTGCAAAAAAACCAAAGTATATAAAATAAAGACATTGGTTAGTAGTGATTAACGTTGTGTTGTGCGATTTCTATGGTTAAGCCAAGAATTGTAAACCTCGTCAAATCCATGCAAGCTCATCCATCACATTCCCAATAAGTAGGTTCTACTTACCAAATACCTTTTGTATGATTTTTGTAAAACTTTAATTAGCATTAAAAATACTTATTTTGTTATTTAATACTTTTTTATTCTAACCTAATAATCTGGACTGGAGCATGGGGGACGCGGAATTTATTTTAAGGTCGAAAGGGGCCGCGTCTCAAATAAGTTAGGGAACCCCTGTTCTTACGAGTACTTAAATCCTTGTTAAAGCTATGCTAATACCTACCCACAAATAGTGAAGAAATTTGATATTATATTGACTAGTTTCACTGTCTTATCTAAAATATGTGAGTTTATTTGGTAGGAAATAACTACTAAACTGATTTAAAAGTTTTTTCACCAAAAATAGCTCTTTTATCAGCGGGTGACATACTCGTAAACTACATAATTTTCCCGAATCCCCATGGGAACGAAGTCTTGGGCGGAAAGCTAGTTATTAATAGTATTTCACTATGAAAACTCAAGATTTGGCTTTCTTTAGCCTTCATTTAAATTAAGACTTTGAGTAGAAGAAATTACTTAAGAAAGATTTGGCTGTATGGCTCCGACCTTTGCCTATCCGGATGGATGAAAAAAATTACTACTCAATATGATCGTTACGTTGGAAAAGTACCTCTTGATGAACTTTTACTCTGAGCAATGTAATCGTTATTTTGACGGATAGTGAACGATTAAAACTATCCCCCCCCTTTTTTTTTTTGAGGTTTTTGGCCTGGCTACCAGACGTTTGGGGATAATTTTGCCACTTTGCTCTGTTTTTCGCGAGAAAATACGGGTCTGTTTATTTGGTTAATAAAATAACCATTGGTTTGAATTTTTCACAGCAAAAAATAAATCCAAACGATTATAGATTACTATTTTCTCATTTTTCATCTTTGTCACACCCCGGTGACAAAAATGAATACGCAATTTTAAACCAAACGAACGATAATCGTTGTGCAAAATACCGCGATTAGGGCCCAGGGCCCTAATCGCGCTAATTTTAACGACTTTACCAAAGAACAATAATCGTTATATTTTTCATTTTTGATCACGATTTTGTTCAATTTTGTTACGTTCATAACAAAAAAACAATCGTTCATAACAAAAAAAAACGGCCAAGAGCGTATCGGGACACGCGCATTGTAGGGTTCCGTAGCAGCATGGTTCAAATATGCAGCTGGCTTCTTAATTCTACGAGCATAATGACGGTTAAACCGCTAATAATGTCTAAAAACGAGGTCACAAAGAAAGAAGGTCACAAAAATTTTTAAATTCCAGCGCCACAAGGAAAATGAAAAAAAAAACATATGTTTAAGAACCACCACGCGTGGATGCAAACGGTTGTATAAAAACCGGTTGCCTGTAAAGTCGGTATACGGGCGAAAGTTTTACGTGACAACGACTTTGAGTGGTAAAAGTGGGAGAGAGACGCAAGGCATTCGGCGGGCCTCTCTCTCGTTCGGTGACTCATCGTAACGTTACCGAGCGTTACACTTTTTCATAAGTGACTCCCAGCCGCAACCTAATTTAAGACGTTGTCACGTCAAAAAAATCGTTTACATTACGTATTCATTTAAAACTGGTATACTATCGTTATGGTCATAGTTAGAGATGAAAGAGACTAAAGTCTTTTAAGGCTTATTAAAAAGACGCCTCCATCTTACAGGACTTGACTCTAAAATTAAGATTGAAAGTTCGAATTTTTATTAATAAGAATTAGTCGTTTTATTAAAAGACTAAAAACTGAAACGACTCGAGTTGTTTTCAATAGACTGAAAGACTTAACCAACTCCAGTTGATTTTAAAAGACTTAAACGACTCGAGTTCTTTTATGTAAAAGGGTTCACACCGCAGCTTGTGTGTGATATTCAATAAATCTTTTGTAACCTATCAACCAAAAACAATAATTCACGCCTAAACCACTAAATACAATTTGATACAATTTAACAAGGGGATAAAATTAAATATTTACGTTCTATCAACACATACCTTTTTTATATAAAGTTAATTTTGCATCCACAGACTTGTTCGTGCCCTTGTCTTGTTACATTTAATATTATTATTACCTATTTAACCTTTTTAACACATTAACTCTCCATATGTCTTAATGTATTGTGCAAAGCTGATTTGTTTAGTGTAGTGTCCATGGTGATTTCAACTTCCATTCTAGCAGCTGCGAAGCGTGGGCAATCTAGTAATATGTGCCACTCAGACTCGCTTACGCCGGGATCAAACTCGCATCCGGGATTGTCCTTTAATTTGAACCGATGTAAGTACTCCGCGATCCCTCTGTGACCTGTCATACCTTACGACTGTCGCCTTCCCAGACAATGAGTCGCCAGTCTTTTAAGTAGTTTAGGGCGACTACAGCACCTAAATTACGATTTTATGATGCGTAGATAAGCATGACGCACTGCATTAAATCGAAGATAAAAAATACGGTAATATTCAGGACATAAACTAGATAAGTAGTTTGCTGAAAACATGATTCAGCACTTTTGGTTCGATAGAAAAAGCTCGCAAAGTCACCTTTAAATACCAATATTGTGTATCTTTTAAGCTGTAAAAACGACAGTAAAATGCACACAGGAACTTGAATTTGCTATCAAAATGTTCGTAATTGAACACTCTTGATAAGTAGCTAACGCATTTTTCGATTTAAGCTGTTAACTTTCCATAAATCTCATTTTTCTAACTTTCGAACATGTTTTTACGCACGTACGCTTTCATAGACCGTAAACTTCGTATATGGACACTGTTCGCACTGCCGGCCCAGGCCTGTTGAGAGACGGAGATGGCACTTTTCCTATGTGTGCTGCTTTTATCGGGTGCTGTAGTCGCCTTAAGCTGTTTAAGTAACAGCTCAGCTTTCTACGTTAAAAGACCTCGACTAAAGAAGCTAGTCTTATAACTAAAGGTTGGGAACTAAAAGACTGAGTCAGTCGTGAGGCATCAAAACTAAGGCGAGTCTGTATTAAAAGCCTTAGAAGGCTGAGTTTCTTTCATCACTAGTCATAGTCAATGTTAAAATCTCCAAATAATATAGTATCAAAAAATGACATTCCATTCGATGGTATCGGCGAGAAAAGAAAAACCCTTTCACGTGTATGGGAATCATCCGATTTTTTTTTTCCAAAATTTTATGTTGTAGATCTGTCGGCGCAATCAATATCTATGACCAAGCCAAATTTCAGCTCTAGAGTACCAAGGATCGAATATTAGTCAATGTATTTCTTATTAATCCCAACAGTGTTTCGCACTTGGTCGACTATTACTCGCAAACTTGAAGGGCCAACTTTTGTGTGATAGTTTTCCTTTTAATTTCGTAGTATATTCTACCAACGTGAATAGAAACAACCGTTTAGCAGCTAAACTTTAGCTGGTAGTGTCCCCCCCGGACACTTGTTTTTAACAAAAAAAATCACTTTAAAATATTTTTTTTCGCAAACGGAGTACTGAATCGAAAAACGTTCTTAGTAAACCCCTTCTACCTTTTAAAAAGCTATCCTATGACATTCCATTCGATGGAATGCACTCGATGATATTGGCGAGAAAAAAAAATTCATCGCCCTTTCACGTCTATGGGAGACACCCGAAAAAAATTTTTTTTCTAAGATTTTACTCTACAGTTCTATTGGCGTGATTTATATGTATGATCATGCCTTTCAGCTCTGTAGTACCAAGGGTTTCTTAGGAAACCCGCGGACAGACGGACAGATGGTCATGGCGAACCTATAAGGGTTCGTAGATTACTACGGAACCCTAAAAAAGAACGTTTCAATAGGAACGTATGTGTCAAAATAACAATATTATTTTGACACATACGTCAAACAAAGAAGCAGTTGTAGTAAACATTTTTGTTGCAAACAAAAAACTATGATAAATTAAAAAGCTGAATTTTTTTTTATTGAAAGGCCCAAACTGTGCCACCAATAACATTAGATCTGTAGCCCGGGGACATTCATATTACAAAAACGGTTACTGTTTGTCTTTGTGAAATTATTAAAGATTTCGCCATTTTATTATACTAAAAGTGAGGTCTTAATGACCGTAACCCGCCGTAACCATATGTAGTGAAACAGAGAGCAAGTTGAAGCTATTTTAGATGTAGATCTTAGAAACAAAATGAAATAGATTTAATTAAAATATTTAAAAACCCTGTATACTATTCAACCCGTTCCGAGTGAGTCGGTAAGACGAAGAATAATAGCTGCAGCACAACAAATTAACAATACTCTGACTACTTATGTTGTGAAAAGTAAAATGAGTAAAAGTATGCCTATTTGTTGTAGAAACGGGGGTAGTCACTTTGAAAATGAACTCAAATAAATCATTTTTTTCGTGTATGTAATTTGTGTTTTTTGATATTTTTTTTCGACTTGCTCCTATTACATTGGTCCTCTTTATTTTATCAGCTTTCGAATAAGGCATAATAATCTCAAATCCCTGTGACGATTTGAAATTATTATGCCTTATTCGAAAGCTGATAAAATAAAGATGTTTTTGTGTTTGTATGTACGGAACATTGGCCAGTGAGTTTTTGTTTAAAACTCGCTTTTTTGTGTAATTTCCTCGATTTTATTGTTGAATTTTTAAACGTTTTTCTACATAGTGCTAAAGTTTATGTCAATCTAGTACATTTAATGGCTCTATCAGATTTAATGAAATATCAGTTACACAAAACCAATCAAAAAATATCAGGATACCATCAAGTAATTTTTTTTATTAATTTTTATATACTTAAATCAGTTATTGATTTTTTTTTAAATAACTAACTTCCAAATTTTTCTGAAATGGTTCACTTTCAAGACTTTCGCATATGGTTCTCCTTTAGAAAAACACTGCAAATTCCATCTTCTACAGCCCCTTCAAAGGAATACCTCTAATTTCAAGTCGCCCTGAAGCCTAGTACGTAAATATAGTAAATACTTTATCCAGCGAAAAATTCTTACCCTACCTTCGCTTTACATATTCACAACGGCGCTATTTGTCACGAAACACATGTACTTATTCACGTTGAAACGAGACAAACATGTAAAATACAATTATTTAAGATCAAAATACATAAATAATTTGCAACAAACACACTCAACGATGGAGCTGTACAGATCGGGTCCTTACTACTCAGCCGTAAAAATATATAATAAAATCCCAGAAGCCATTAAGAATGAATCTGACTATGAAATTTTCTCCAATAAGCTGAAACAGTACTTAACCCTCGGCATACCAGGTAAAAATTTGTAACATGCCATACAAGGTGGGGTCTGACATACCCTAACAAAATGGTCGCTGTAATCAGATAGGAATAGGGGTACTGAATTATTATTGAATATTTTTGAAATTGAACATAACCTGAGTAGCACTATATAAAAAAAAATGAAATAGATTAAATGGTTTGTTGAAAAAGGGTAGCGAAAATGCCATCTTCTGACTACTAATTTAGACTTGAAATCACCCTAAGAATTGATAATTACCAATTTTTGTAATTAAACTGACTAAATTTAAAAAAATTGAACAACGATGATACATCTTTAAATTTTTACTTCAATCTCGAGGTAGGAGTTCTTTAGTTCGCCATAATTGCATTTTGTATATGCTCAAATAACAACAATTCTAAACAAAAACGCGTCTAGAGCCCTAAAAAACGCACGCACCACTAAACTAATGGTACTTGCCAGTGTAAGAACGTCGCAACTCCAGCTACTGAGAGCTTCAGATTCCGCGCACGAAAATTTTTGAAAATATATCGATTTTTCACCGCCTGGGGTTTATTAGACCCCACCTGGTATGCGGAGGGTTAATTGAAAAATGTTATTCTAAAATTGACGAGTATCTAAAATGATTGAATTACCTCTCCTAAAAGAAACATTTAATTTTACTAATTATGACAAGGTACTTTTTTAATTATAACTATCACATTAACTGTAATTAATTAATTTATTTAATTGTCATTTAAAATATTAGAATACAATTTAATTTGTCATTGAATTTCGTATTGAATATTATTACTATTGATTATATTAACATACCTTGAATTTATTAGAATCTACCACATTGACTTAGACTTAGAAAAAAAAACTGACATAGATGATTGTATATAAAAATAATAATAATGAGAAAATATTGTATTTTTTAAATGACTATAAGTTTGCTGTACCTTGTACAAGGTTTCAAATGATGAACTTGATAATTAGCTTAAGAACTTATTGTACCATTTCAAGGCAAATAAAGAAATATGAAATATAGTATATATAGTAAGGAAGTAAGGATAAACAACAACTATAAGGTAAACCGTGCTGACACATTCCCGCCCACACCTCTCTCGGCCCCCTTTACTGCGGGGGCTTAAAACAATTTACGTTAAAAAATTAACAACAACAAAAACAAACAAAACATAACAACAAATGAAAACCCTCAAACTGCAAAATTTACTGATCGCACTCGCACACTTGTGAGAGAAGAGTGACGTTTGACCTGTGCCGTGACATTTTATGTTTGCAACCTCTGGCTTCAATGTTTATGTTTGAAACTTCAAGAATGAAGTCTTTTATAGGTTAAACTTTTCGAAATGAATATTTTATTTGTATTAATTTAAGTTTCGTAGTATAAATTGTAATTACAATGTAATATTATTAAAAATATGAATAAACACTCACATTATTGGGCATTTAGAACCTAAAAATATAAATTAAAAATATAATATGCAATTATTAGATTTTTTTCGTTCGCCACACATTAACGTGACAGATGAAAGACTCAAATTTTACAAGATTCTAATGCTAAAAAAATGAAACGTATAGTTGTTTTTAAAAGTTTATTGCGGCGACCTCATTTGCTCGATTTCTAAAAAAGAGGAAGGAAAAGAAGGAAAAAATGTTTGCTTTGTAGTGGGATTTATTTGATGATGCAATGGAAGAGGATGCGGCAGCGGAGAGAGCCGCAACACGGCGGAATAATAACGCGGTCAGGGAAGGGCTGCCTGTGATTTCTGAGGCGAAATTCAGGAAAATATATCACCTCTCACACCAGCAGTTCCTAGAACTGGCCGAGGAAATAAGGCCACGTATGTCTCCCGTCTATCGCTCGGATGCACTAGACATGGAGACTAAGGTGAGTGTTTGTGTTAAGTTCCTAAGCATGAATAAAAATTATCTTGCTCCTATCCTGATGGATCAAAGAAAACACTACTAAAATATACGTAGTTGCCCATTCAACATTTAAAATAAATTTAAATATTTTATTTCATAAACACTTTAAGAGTTCAATTTAGAAGTCAAGAGGCCTACTTAGTCATTTCTATTCTACACTATAAGCCAGTATTTAAATAGTGCCCGTATTAAAAATAATTGTAATTTTTCTGGGTACTTTGTGAAAGATGAGTTACAAGCCTTATGTTTAGACAAATATGATAGATTAAAAGCATAGACTTAGGATTATATACCAAACTTATTAAATAGATTTAATAAGTTTGGTATATATTTTTTTTATGTTTAGACAAATATGATAGATTAAAAGCATAGACTTAGGATTATATACCAAACTTATTAAATAGATTTATAGATTTATTGAATAAATAATGAAAATAAAATTTACCTTACTTATACTATACCTAATCCCTAATTATTGTGGTTTGTTTACTGTGTCGAACATTTTTGATAGTTATTAAAGGCTTTTATGTTATTGAATTTTCACGTGTTCTATGTTATAATTTAATTAATACATTTTCTTGATTTATTATGTTAAATAAATTATTTTATTCAAACCCTCTGTATCCTGGATAAGTGTTGTAATAGCTTCTCAGTCAAAAATCCTGAGGGCTTAAGTCGTTATCGAACTGCTTAATATACACCTAGGTACTTAATGTTCTTAACTTAAGTCAAATATTTCTCAATTTACCCCAAAATAGCAGAAAAAGCACTTCAATTGTACCTATTTACCCTTCTCAAGTAAATATTTATGTGAAAGGGGATTTTCTGCTGTAGTTACAAAAAAAACCAAAGTATATAAAATAAAGACATTGGTAGTAGTGATTAACGTTGTGTTGTGCGATTTCTATGGTTAAGCCAAGAATTGTAAACCTCGTCAAATCCATGCAAGCTCATCCATCACATTCCCAATAAGTAGGTTCTACTTACCAAATACCTTTTGTATGATTTTTGTAAAACTTTAATTAGCATTAAAAATACTTATTTTGTTATTTAATACTTTTTTATTCTAACCTAATAATCTGGACTGGAGCATGGGGGACGCGGAATTTGTTTTATGGTCGAAAGGGGGCGCGTCTCAAATAAGTTAGGGAACCCCTGTTCTTACGAGTACTTAAATCCTTGTTAAAGCTATGCTAATACCTACCCACAAATAGTGAAGAAATTTGATATTATATTGACTAGTTTCACTGTCTTATCTAAAATATGTGAGTTTATTTGGTAGGAAATAACTACTAAACTGATTTAAAAGTTCTTTCACCAAAAATAGCTCTTTTATCAGCGGGTGACATAAACTACATAATTTTCCCGAATCCCCATGGGAACGAAGTCTTGGGCGGAAAGCTAGTTATTAATAGTATTTCACTATGAAAACTCAAGATTTGGCTTTCTTTAGCCTTCATTTAAATTAAGACTTTGAGTAGAAGAAATTACTTAAGAAAGATTTGGCTGTATGGCTCCGACCTTTGCCTATCCGGATGGATGAAAAAAATTACTACTCAATATGATCGTTACGTTGGAAAAGTACCTCTTGATGAACTTTTACTCTGAGCAATGTAATCGTTATTTTGACGGATAGTGAACGATTAAAACTATCCCCCCCTTTTTTTTTTTTGAGGTTTTTGGCCTGGCTACCAGACGTTTGGGGATAATTTTGCCACTTTGCTCTGTTTTTCGCGAGAAAATACGGGTCTGTTTATTTGGTTAATAAAATAACCATTGGTTTGAATTTTTCACAGCAAAAAATAAATCCAAACGATTATAGATTACTATTTTCTCGTTTTTCATCTTTGTCACACCCCGGTGACAAAAATGAATACGCAATTTTAAACCAAACGAACGATAATCGTTGTGCAAAATACCGCGATTAGGGCCCAGGAATGCGAACTCTAGATTTTAAAAAAGTTGTTAAAAGGTATAGATAGAGCTATTTATTAGTATTCTTAGTTTATCGAAAGCGGCAAGTGTAATAATGGTACTTACACCAAAAACAAACAATAAAACAAACAACAGCTGTTCAGTACCTGTTCAATAAAATAAATTATGAACAAAAAATACTTGAGTAAAAAATCGGAAATATCATACTTGAACTCCAGGTCTTTAATGAAATTCCCGCTCTCCAATCGAAATTCTCTGGAAATGAAACCTTTTTTTTTCAGGAATATTAAATCGAAATTCAAGATTAGAATACTACCCTAACAAACTTTTGCGGGTAGGATAGGATAACAATAGGATTTAAACATACTTTATGGCATTTAGCTTTATTATTTACTAGCTTAACGCCCGGGACTTCGTTCCCGAAGAAATCTGTAAAATCATGTAGGTAGCCTATGTCACTCAGGCTATGTTTACTCAATGTAGAATTCTAAGAGTGAAATAATTTTTGAAATCGGTCTAACATTTTTGAGTTTATTCGTTACGAACATACAAAAATATCAATCTTTCCCTTTTATAACATTAGTGTAGATTTAAAAATAACTAGCTGTACCCGCGACTTCGTATACGTGCGCAAAGCTGATTTCATTTAATTACAAATAACGTGGGCGAAAAACTAACAAACAACACTTAATTGTTAACCAAAACCGTATGAACTTATTATAACTACTAAATACATGATAGTTAGGTACCCAAATTTTTTGGAAATGCATAGGGAAATAAATAAATTGGAAAAAAAACATCTAGTCAATTATGAAATGATATATTCAAATAATTAAGAAAAATAAGCATTTCTTTTAAACTTCTTTTCAACCACACGCGTTTAGTTCTAATTTACTTACATTAACTAATATAATGACTCTTCCAAATAATATATACAAATATATAGAAAACTATATAATAAAAACATATTTAAATAATTGACTAAACATATTATATATCTGGATCTTTATACTTAACTATTGGATTTTCATGGAAGCTGGCCTTGAAAGTCCCTATACAGAATGTCAAAAAATATTTACTGTCATTCTATACTGCCAGTACGATGGCGATATAAACTTTTCTCGAAATCCTCTTTGTTTCTTTTCTGATTTGACACGTATTATGTTGACAGATATGTTTCCTTTGAGTACTGTCTTCAATAAGCAAGGGCGAAGTGCGAGTCGAGCTAGCATACTGGGAGTTCAATACTCTCATAAACATATAAGTAAAGTAATTACTTTATTTTACAACAAAATCAGATTTGTTCCTTGACTTTTGACTTTCGATGTCCATATAGTTTTGTACAAAGGTTTGATTTACTGGTTCAAAAGAAAATAAGTACTGTTTTTTTTTATTTTAGCGGTACGGCACTCTAAAAAAAAAGTTAGCAAATGTTATTTGCATTTCGTCTTTGTGTAACTTCTCCCTAGTCAGCTCCCTAGCGCTTAAACTATAATCACACGCAATTTCAGACTGCTATTCCGGTTAGTTTTGTCAGTAGGTGGATATGAATAATTTTATATGTCACTGCCCCATTCCTAGGGCCTGTAGCGTGAAGAACTGTATTCTAGACAGCTTCTCGGACCTTTAACTCAAATAACACATAATTATGACCTTATTTAAAGAATATAAGTTTGAATTTCCTTTGCCGGCATTGATTGAAGATGACTTATGTTCCAAAATTGCGAAAAGGACACATGTCAAATTTAAGCGTAAGGGAAATGAAAACTTCTTGTTATACAAAAAGGGTCTACTTTTCTTTATTTATCTATTTATCTATCTATATCTATATATCTATATATATCTATATAAATCTATATAAATAAAAATGAATTGTTGTTCGTTAGTCTGATTAAAACTCGAGAACGGCTGGGTCAATTTGGCTAATTTTAGTCTTGAAATATTCGTGGAAGTCCAGGGAAGGTTTAAAAGGTGAGAAAATATGGAAAAAAGGCGTAACGAAGTTGGCCGGGACAGCTAGTAGGAAATAAATTCACTCCCAAACTAACTTTTTAACCCTTATTAACCTAGTTAGGGGATGAATTTCAGTTAAATAAGTACTTTTTAACCCTTATTAACCTAGTTAGGGGATGAATTTCAGTTAAATAAGTATGTGGGTTTCTATCAATCTTCAAAGAGTATCCATGCAAAATTTTAAAGAGATTGGACCAAGGATTCACGTAGTTCCATACAAACTTTGACCCCCCTTTTTGACACCCTTAGTGGTAGAATTTTGAAAAATATTTTATGTTTGATGTTATTCCGGACCTCAGACTACATAATTCAGGAAGATTCATTCAAATATGTCCTGCAGTTTTGCGTGATTTGCGTTCGGAAAGACAGACAGACAGACAAATATAAAAATAAATGTTGATTTGGTGTCTGTTTCGATAGTAAAGCCCCCTGGAAAAAGAATTTCCAAAAAATAATCAATGTACAGACTCGAGTCGGTTACAGATTTATGATATGTATAGATTTCACAAAAATAAACAAAACCGGAAACACGAATTAGCTTCGTTTTCAGAACCCAATTAAAACTCCAAGTCAAAATTTATTATTTTTAATAAATCATGATATCCGTGATTTCTGTGATATGTCAAAAAATAAATAAAAAAATTTTAGAATCGATTTTATTGTTTAATAAAATAATTTATGAATAAAATTATACTTTTTTTTTAAATTCATAAAACTACTAATACTTAATTCATTGAAAAAAGTATTATTTTATATTATAAATAAGCCCTTATTTAATTAATCAGTACTACTCTTTGTATGAAAATGTTAACAGATAAATCTTCAACTGAACTTTGTTTATTGCATGCAAAACGGGTAAAGATACCCCATGGGCCAATAAAAAGGTCTACGAGGGCCATTATTTGTCCGCACAATGGTTCCAATGAGAGAAAACCGCGGCAATAACTGATGTTGAAAGTGTTGAAACTTAAGTTACAATAGTTATTTCTTCTACCCAGCGCTTAGTCCCGTTTCTCATCAGGGTACGCTTGACTACAATCTAAGAACTGGCAAGTCAAGTTGTGAGGCTTGACTTTATGAAGGGTCCTAGATTAAGAAAAAAATACTGTAGGGAATCATTGTCATTTGTTATTTGGTAGTCAGCAGCTCTAGCACGATAACGATAAACTCGCGCTCGGCTCACGCAGAAACCTCGCGCAAGCTTGTTCGCCCTATGGCGTTGTCAATGTTGACTGTTTGACATAGGACCGCGGTGTTATCGCGGCGCTGTCACTATCGTACTCGGCCTGCAGGTTATATCACATCACGTTACATTATTTAAGGAAACATTATGAATGGGAATCTGTAGAAACATCGATATAATTATAGTATAACTCAGAAAACGAGTCATTGGTACATGGCAGCACTGGGGATCGAACTCGGTACCTCTCGCTTACGAGTCCGACCCACTAGCCATTAGACCACCGACGCTCCATCATCCTTTATTATTTCGGATATCACAAGTAACAACACGTACAACAGGCAAGATCATACAGTAAAACAAGATACAGTAGAGAGAAACATAGAAACAATAACCAACAAGCCTAAGATTGCTATGTATTATAGGGTCCGAGATAAAAGATCCTCAACTCAGCTATATTAAGTTACGATATGGGAATAGATGACAAAGATTATTGTTTTTCCATAAGTGGACCAGTATTATTGAAAGTTACTATTTTATAAGACAGTTACTTTTTCAGTAATAATTACTTATTTCTGGAAAAACGATAATCTTTATCACCTATTATCATTGCACCAGTGTTTTACCTCTATAACAACTCTACTTTCACAATCGTGAGCCAACGCAAAACCTAGCATTTTTACAGCAAACATTTTTAATACGTACTATTAAATTGCATTCCAGTGTACCTAATTCATAAAAGTATGCAATTATCCTCTAACTCGAGAAGGCTTTTAAAGATATTTATCGTACAGTTCCGTGCAAGAAAACCGGGGTGAATTTTAATAGGTGTTTTGTTACTTCATTAATTTAAAACATTCGGCTTAATTAAAATTGTTGAGCGTGTCTTTATTAGCCTTTTGGGAATATTGCTTAAATTAAGGAGAGGTATTGTTGTTGTTGATGGCCACTTGATTGTTCAAAACTTTATTGCGTAATTTTGAAAATTTTGGGTAATTATCTTATTATTATTTTTATTATAAGATGGGTTAACTCTTGACCTCAATCTTGACCATAAAGGTCAAAGATGAGGTCGACGATGGAGCGAGTTAACCCAGAAAATGCCTATAAAGGCACTGGTACTCCCACGCACCGACGGAACACAGCAGGCTGTTTGGCATCGGACTTCGGTAGGAGGGTGGTCGCGAACCAGACGGCCCTTTACAGAGCCTACCACACCGCATGAGACCATAGGACCTCACCTTAGATTCAGAAAAAAATGAAGTGTCGTTGCCTGGGATGGATTATTAGGAAGCAGGTCTCATTCGTAATTATCTAGCTCATAGATGCAAAGTAGCTTGCCTACGTGTTTTCTAAAAGAAGTACTTCGGGGAGTGTGCTCATGAATTTCACGAGCTCATTCCGCCCGCCTCTTTCTTCCAACGGACGTCCAGATGCACCGCAAGGTTTACCACCCTTATACCTTGTCGAGATTCCAAGAATCCGCTTGGAACGCTCGTCTTTATCTTTCATATGTCGCACCGCTAAGGAATGAACTGCATAAACTGGATGTAATAGACAGTCGTCTCCACAAGGTCACGAACTCTTTTATGGGTCAATGTATACGTTTCTATAATAAGATTCCCATGTGTATTCAAAATTTACCTTTGGACAAATTTAAAACAGTAATTAAACAAAAACTTTGCAAAAAGGGCTATTACAAAATTTCTGATTATCTATCAGACAGGCAGCCATGGGAATGAACTGCTCAGCTCTAGAGTTATTTCAGATTTAGTTAAAATTAGTAAATAAGAAAATTTGTAATGCAATATAAAAGAACAACCTCAGAGTTTATTGCCTGTTCTTCTCTGAGGAAGACTGCACCTTTGCGAATAGGAGGAGAATTAGTAGGGTCAAAAGAACGAATACGTATGTATGTATTTAAATTGTTTAATGTATGTTTGTATGTATTTCATTGTAATCTTGATTTGTTTTAAGTGGCATCTTGAATGTCCTATAAAATAAAGATTTTTTCTATTCTATTCTATCTTTCCAGGGTCATTTAACATAAATATCTTTAAAGTGAAAGTAAATAGGTACCTTCTGAGTGAATTTGCTACATCCTTGACTAGATTGTGGTCAAAAGTGAACCCACTCGCTATGATTTTTTTTTCTTTAAAGTGGATCTCCTTGCAAATAACCTTAAAAACTCTGTAGTCTACCAGCAATTAATGAAGAAAAATCGCCAAATAATACAACGCGTCCTTCAACCACAATTATTTCTTGTGTCAAGGGGAAAGCCTGTAATCTGCGGCAATTATAGCTAGAACAGGTATTAGGTTAAACTATAGGCTTTTATTTTGACAAACAGCAAAGGAAAAACTAAAATTTGTCAGTGATCTTCTTCTGACCTCATGATTTAATAAAATAAGACGCCAACCAACATCAGAACTCTATCAAAAAAAATTGTAAAACTCCTGACATTCGATTACTTATTACTTTTAAACGGCTTAACCGATTTTGATCAAATAAAGCTAAGAACAATCTTAATCATGTGAGCTTTTAAACGAAAAAAACACATCGAATAATTTCATCCGTTATGCCACAGACAGACACATAGAACACACGTCAAGCTTATAACACCCCTCTGTTTTGTCGGGGTTAGGGGTGAAGCGTATGAGCGAGCGAGCAAGAATACTGTTGGCTGCTTGACTTAAAAACTTCTTTTTTTTTAAATATGAGCTGCAGCCATAGACGTAGAAATATGGCTCGAGCTCCTTACTAACTACTAGCATTCCGCCCGGGACTTCGTTGCCGTGGGAATTCGGGAAAATTATGTAGCCAATGTCCATTGGAGATAATATAGCTTTCTAATGGTGAAAGAATTTTTCAAATCGGTCCAGTAGTTTCGGAACCTATTCAATGCAAACAAACAAACAATCAAATCTTTCCTCTTTATAATATGTATATGTTATGGACCAAATGATAAATTGTGAGAGGGCAATTTGATAATAATTATTCAAATAATCAAATTGACCGGGCATTATACATAATGCCCATCACCTTTTGGGCAGAGTAATACAAACATATTTTATGTATTGCAATTTTTTCTAATTATTATAGTGATATAGTCATTTAACTTAAAATAAACTAAATGTTAAACAATTTAAAAAATCAGACGAGCCGAACGGGCGAGGCGAGGCCGTAGGCCGAGGTGAGCTGCGTATAGGGTGAGGCTGAAGGCCGAACTCCGCGGATAGCCGCCATATAAGTTTAGATTCTAAAGGTGAGGCGAGGCCGTATGCCGAGGCGAGCTGCTTATAGGGCAAGGCCGAAGGCCGAGCTCCACGTAAGGCGAAGCCCGAAGCATCACCAAGCGTCTTACCCGCCGACTGCCCTTCGGAAATTTCATAGATATCCGCCATCTTGGATTTTAGTTGTGGGTTGTGGGATTCCCCCCACCAAAAATCCAAGATGGCGGATATGAAATTTTCGATCATGCCGACAAGGGTATCGTTTAATAGGTTTTCGGGGGTTCTGGTTCCTGAAATGACATCTATTTTGATATCCAAGATGGAGGACGTTTACATTTTTGAAAAAATGACAGTTTTTACAATGACAGGCAATGACAGGTGTAGTTAATTAAGTTTTCGGGGGTGCTGATTCCGAATACGACATCCGTTTTGAAATCCAAGATGGCGGGCATGCATTATTTGTAAAAATCTGTCATGGATATCATTTAATAGGTTTTCGGGGAGCTTATTCCAAAATTGACATCCATTTTGAAATCTATGACGGCGGCCGTGAAAAAAAAAATGAAAACTTTTTTAAATTCCAACGAGGGGCATTTCCCTCCCCACACCGCTTTCCTCCCCGCACTTCCCTCCCCGCACCGCGTCAAACTTAGCTTTATTATCAAATTGTCCAATTGTCACGAAGCAATATAATAATGACCGGGCAATATGATAAATAATGCAGTTTAAATAGTAATTAATCATTATTAATTACTATTTAAAATTATTAATAATGCCCGCATTAATCACTTGGTCCATAACATATAGATAGTGCTTAACTACTGTATAAGTCTACGCCCGACCCTTCTCATCAGGCTTTGGCCAAAAGGTGTAGTGACCAGACCACAAACTCCAAAAAACAAGACTATACACATGTCACTGCCATCTTCATAGTGGATACCAGAAAGAGATGGTCTTCGTATTTGAAATATTTATTTCACATAGATTAAGTAAATCTCTTGAAATCACACAATTTTCTGCATCTTAAATTGATCTTGAAAGGATTAAAGTCGTTTACTTTTCTCAAGACAGCTGAATAAATATTTATTTAAACTTCAAAATATGTTCAGATGGCGAAATTCAGAATCATCTACACCTCATTCATTTAGTGACAGCTACCTTGACTGGCAGCGCCACCGCCAACTGAATGTTAGGTTGCCTAGTATTTGTAAGGTGGCGGCGGCTGATCGGGGCAGTTGTTATCAAGGTATCGATAGTTTTCTGCCACGATAAAATGGTCACCATTTTTATTTAACCACCATTGAGATTCCTTCTTCATTTCAAATTCAATACAATAAAGAACTGCAAAAAATTTCCTTGTAATAGATTTGTACTTGACCTATTTCATTATTTTTTTAGCAAAAGGAAAATATTTTCTGTCCCAAGCGTACTCTCAAACTTAATTTTCGAGGTTGAAAGTATTTGAAGCCGTAGCACAAATACAACTCAATAAGGAAAGATTATTTTAGTCTTCCCCGAGGCAGTATTATTTGTAATAATAATAATACTTAAGTAATAAGAAATGTACGCAATGTCTGGAATAGTGTACCTATACTTTATAAATATATGATACTTGTATTAATCACAGGAAAATGTTCTGGAAGGTAGAAAATATTAATGGAGATAGGAAATTATTCAGAATACTTGGTGAGTCGGGGCATAATCGCTCTTTTCAAGTACATGTTATCTAAGAAAATTGAAGATAGCTCCGCCAAAAGAACGGGCTAACACAAGGCAGCGTGCTGGTCCCTACCCTCTTTAAAATACACACCACACCAACTACCAACAAATTTTCCCAGACGCGTCCCGTTCCGTTCTTTCCCAGATATTGTTATCAAAAGACCTAGCACTCGCGGAAAAGACCAACACCTTCCATGAGGAGGAATTGATTTTTTCGAATGCACTGTCAAACCTTTGGACTCCTGTTAAATCTATTGCCGTGCTCCAATTGCCCTGAAACTTGCTCTTTACAAGACTTGTACGAGGCCAGACTAAACTAAATTCAGGTTGCTAAACATTTCTCCACAAAAATTAGAGCTTTAAAACGTCAGAAGCACGTTAAGAAGACCTTCAATTTATTTATTTAGTGTGAAATTGCACTAAATTAATAAATTGTTAAATTTCGGAAGCTTTTATTGTAATTTTAAAATAATTAGCATTATGCCAGCGGAAATCAACACTAAAAAATGCTAAAATCGCAAAGCTGGATGTAGTTCTGGATTTTTATTATGTTGTTTGGACCAGTCAGGGTAGTGGGAATCCTAATTTGCAACTTCGAAAAAGTTGTGCTCGCTGCGCACCACGTGATAAACTGCGAAATTTTGGGACTTTTTTCAGTTTATGCTCTAAAAGTCAGAAACTATGCATTTTTGACACATAACATTTCTTACCTGTATAAATTTGATTAAATTTGCGACAATTTCAGCCAATCTTCAGCTCTCTAAACCCTATAAGAGCCAAGCTATGGCCCTTCAAAGATGTCAGTTTTTCGCTCGCGCAAAGAACTCTTTTAGTCACCGATTTCATTCTTGACCCCTTAGGGAATGATTTTCGAAAAATCGCGAAACACTTGTCCGTTTATTTGATTCGAGGTATATCTTGACGAAGTTTCGAGTCAAAATGACCAAAAAAATAGTTGTCTCCATACAAATTTTGAACCTGCATTTAATCCCCTTAGGGGTTGAATTTCGAAAAATCATTTCTTAGTGCTTGCCTACGTCCTACAAGACTCCTTTTTGCCAAATTTCAGCTTTCTAGGTCTAAGGGCTTGGGCTGGGCGTTGATGAGTTTTATATATGTATAAGATTAACGCGGACAAAGTCAGATTAAACTGTCATAAAAATGTCGGTCCTGCGGGGAGTCTGTTTTGTGTGTTGGCTAGGCACTCAAGGAAGGTGGCAATACAGTGGTTGGTAGTCGTAAAAAAAATGTGGTATCCAAACTCTTAATTACCGCGATTATCGAACCAAAATGGACTATCTTTGAAGGGTCATAGCTTGGCCCCTATAGGGTTTAGAGAGCTGAGGTTGGGCTGAAATTGTCGCAAATATAATTAAATTTATACAGTTAGTGTACGTCATTTGTCAAAATCGCATAATTTATGACTTTAAGAGCAAAAAGTAAAAAAGTCCCAAAATTTCGCAGTTTATCACGTGGTGCGCAGCGAGCACAACTTATTCGAAGTTGCAAATTGGGATTCACACTACCCTGACTGGTCCAAACATCATACTAAAAATCCAGAACTACATCCAGCTTTGCGATTTTAATGTTAATTTCCACTGGCCTACATTAAGTAATTAAGGATGCAAATTATACCAGTAAACCAAACAATATTCTTTATGGCTGTAGCTTAAAATTTGAATAAGTCTTAAAACTAGTTTTGTTATGCACAAAAAGATTTACACATAATGACATAGGTTCCTTCATTAAAAACTAAACAAGCCTGAACTAAACCTCTTGAGTGAATTTAATTTGTGCCTGGAACGATTGCTAAAGATTGATATATTTTATATTTTTGGTTTTCGGACAATGTTTTTTGATAATCCAATCGAAATATTCACTAACTGCGATGAAATCGGGTCCATAATTGTTAAATCTATTAAATACACTATTCGTCCGCAGTAGAACAGCGGGCCACCAGAATCTCTACGTTATCAGAGAACACTTTGGTCTGACACATATTATTATCATAGGGGTAGTTGACCATAAAAAACGTACATTTCACAGACAATGCTTAAAAAGTCAATTTGTTCAAATTATTACTTTGACAACCTTGTAATCGCTTGACAGATTCATCTGTAAAAAGTGAATGCGCCCCTATAATATTCTATATCAGTAAAATTATAGCCACACCCAACATGAAACACTGGTCTGCCTATCAATGATATGTAGAAAAAAGCGGAACAGAAATAGTTCCAAATGCATTATTATCAATTTTTATAGCAGGTGAGTAAATGTAAATGCCTATTAAATTTGAGGGTTTCCTTCAATTTCTGTGGGATTCCTTCATCAGATCCTGACCTAGTTACAATGAAACCATCTCTGGAGTACACTCCTTCGAACAAAAAAATAATTTTTAAAAATCGGTCTATAAAATGGCGGAGAAATCGGTGAACATATAAAAATAGACACATACAATTAAACATAGAACCTCCTCCTTTTTGGAAGTCGGTTTAAAAAAATGCTACGTTTTCCACATCAAATTTGGTTACTCTATGCATTCATCCGTCACTGTCGCCATCATTTATCACCATCGAACGGGTTGATTGAATATGGGCCGAGCCACGATAGTCTGTCACTTAAATGAAAGCACCAGATTAAGTAAACATTTAGCAACCCCTTTGGACGGTATATTAACACACTGGGGTGGTTTTATCATGTCGAGCTGTGCCGATTTTTTCGGGGCAGCTATGTTTGCCGCAATTTTTTCCATAGATCGTTTCCATGCGGCAGACATGAGCAGCCCAATCCCATTTCAATTTGAAGCTTTATTAAATAAAAGCATTAAACATAAAATAACAATAAAACTTAAGTCACATCCCAAGTAAAATATGCAATGGAGCGGACATGCGCTCGGCGGCATGGTTCCCAACAGGCAGGCAGCATTTCCACGTTGAATCGCAAGGCTACATTTAAAACTGAAACCTCGATGAGACGTGCCGACAAGCCTTTAGTAATTTTTTTACGCAAAAGGCATAAAACTATTATCAATGTATGATTGTTTTGAGATTGAAGTTGATTTCTCGTTTAAAACTAGAGACCATGTGATTCTTGAACAATTAATATTTTGAGTATTTTGAATCTTTGCTCGAACATATTTAAAGACATTAAAACAAGCAGCAGCACGTCAGATTACACATTTGCACTACGAAGGCCGGTGCTATAAAAAGCGAGGTAAGGGCAATGTCAAGGTCAGTATGTATAGCCTGATGTACTGCCGTGTGTACTTGTACTGAGCATTTGAATGGGTCTCATAACTAATGATTTGTAGTCAACCAAAACCAATTTTTGACTTTTCGTATATCTCGATGAAGTCTTCTATAGATTAGAATAAAATTTACTATGGTATGGTAAAACGTTGAATTTATAAACGAACAGATGGGGACCGTTTCAGTGTATCTTCTTCCTAGCGATGAGTCTCGTTTCTCATTCGGGATACGCTTGACCATAATCCAAAGCCAAAGCAAGTCAAGTTATTACAGTGACACGACTGCCGTCTAACCTTCGTGACCCTGTCAACAGGGAAACCTGACCGGATTAGACCTTGGTTACAGATCCAGTCGCCTGAATGTGCAGATTTCCTCACGATGTTTTTCCTAATTGCAAGAACATAATGTTTAGTTTGCAACTAATGTAAAGAGGCCATCGCATCAGGTTAACCCATTTTCATTGCAAAACCATTCTTATTGCAACAGCACAGAGTCCCATGTGTTTAAACTGATGTGGGGCCTGTAACTCAGAAAAAGACTCATTGGCACTGGAGATCGAACTCAGTACCTCTCGCTTACGATTCCGACTGGCTAGCCGTAAGACCACCATATAGAATAAATAATTACTGCGATAAGTAATCATGTTTAAATTTTTCTTATACTAAATGACTTTGTTATCAAAAAAATATATATCGTCAAAATATTTCCAAAAGAATAGAGTCGCAAGTTTTTATAAATATTTCATTATTATTTTTTAATAGCTTTCCTGTAAGAATTTGAGAAAATTATCTAGCCTATGTATTAATCCAAAGTGTTAACTACCTCCATACTAAATTTTATCAAAATTGTTCCAGTCGTTTGACCGTGAAAGAATAACAAACTTTCGCGTTTATAATATTAGTACGGATTTCACATTGTTTTTGTTTTTTACGATAATTGTTGCGTGAGTCCATGCATATGTGAAGAAAGGACCTGTCACGCACCATTTAGACTTCAGAAATATTTGATGGCTACGTAATCATAATCAATCACGCAATACGAGTGAAATAATAAAAACGATTACTGAAAACTTTATTCATGTGAAGCAGACAAAAAAAACCGGAAAAAGTTTCACTACCGCCTGGGATCGAATCCGTGTCTTAAAAATCTAATAATTTAGAGCTAAGCATATCCCATCAAAAATAAATAGATATGAAACGAGAGCTAAGTTCAATGTTATGATATATGCCTTGGTTGTTGACTTCAACGACAAAAAAAAGTGAGATCTAAATGGTCGCCAATTTCAATGGTCAGCCCTGAAATTTTTTAACGACATAAAATATTTTATAACAACTTTAAATATAATTTCTTCTTATAACTTAGGATAAATATTGAAGCCTAAGATCTGACTTGATTAGTTTTCATATACGAATTATAGCCTTCGCAAGATCTAAAGTTGTAAGTTCTGATAGAAACTAGCCATCCAATAAAGGGCTCTTCCAGCAATGTTTTTAATAATTCGTATATGAGAACAAGGCAAGTCAGACCTAAGGCTTCAATATATTATCCTATGTTTCTTGCAAGATAGGTGGAAATATGAAAAATAAATATTCGCCTCTCCATACAACTTGAGCAGCAATCAGCTCATTATGAGCACTTTACATTTTTTTTAATAATTGGGGATAGTTTTTCAGTTTTATGGGTAGAATGTCCACCTAAAGTTTAGCTTACTAATTTAGAATCCAATATCTAAGATAAATAACTCTACAAAATCCGATAAAAACAAAAGTTTTTATTTATAAAGACAGCTATAAAACATTATTACAATTGTAATTAGGTTAATAAGACGTTCTGATAACATCAAAGCCAAACCAATTATAATAGGTTAATACAGTAGGAAAATAAATGAAATTGGGTTGTGTGTCCAAAATAAAAGGAAAACGGACAGAACAATCACGATACGTATCAATTTCATATGAAAATACCTTTGAAAAAAAAACAAAAGATAATATACGTACCTGTAAAAGAAAATCAACTGACTTTATTTTTTATTTATTCAATTTTAATGTAATCTTAACGCAATACAAACCGTCTACTATTCATTAATGTTAAAGTAAGTTTGTTGTTACATCAGATCGACCTAACTTTTTGCACAGAGGTAGAGTCGCGTGCAGAAAAGTGGTCAATAATAACAATAAAATATTTATTTTAACGTAAAAGACAATATTAAAATTAGAGACTACATTAAATATACAAAAATACAAAATAATAACACAAATGCCTGAAATAGAATATATATAATTCTAAAAAATCACTTACAAGAGAACTTTCTAATTTTAAACATTAATTTTATCAGTTACTTATTATGTGTTGCTTACATGTAAATATATTTTAAGAGTCATTTTTAACCGACTTCAAAAAAGGAGGAGGTTCTAAGTTCATTTGTATGTATCTATTTTTTATGTAAGTTTACCGATTTCTCCGCCATTTATTTATGGACCGCTTTTCAAAATTCTTTTTTTGTTCGAAAGAATATACTCCAGAGCTGGTCCCATTGTAGGTAATCAGGTCAGGCTCTAATGATGGAATCCCAGGGAAATCGAGAAAACCCTCGAATTTAATAGGTACTTACATTGTTTCTCACCTCTTTCAATTGTTTACACTAAAAATCGCAAAATAAATTTACTTTTTACAAAAAAACATACTTTAAAAATAAAAAAATAAAACTTTGCATTTAGTGTGCAACGTACCTACTGATCTATTTTAAGTCAGTGCCAAGCCAAATATATTTAATAGGCTATACAAACATCCGCCTTCGCACCGACTTCAAACAGATCAGTAGGTACGTAGCACACTAAAGCTAAGTTTTTAGTTTTTGCTTTTTGAAGTCGGTTTTTCTTTTTTGTAAAAAGTTATGTTTAATTTTATTATTCGGTACATACCTATAAACATAAAAAGTAGTCGTGTTAGATAGACCATATATAACTCAAGAACGGCTAAACGGGCTTTATAGAAAATTAGCAGTAATACAGCTTAGAAATCAGAATATCATATAGGCTACATAATGTTCCCAAATTCCTATAGGAAAGAAGTTCGGTGGAAAAGCCAATAATGTACTATAATAAAGGCTTATTTCCATTCATATGTGACTGGAATTGTGCGTTCTGTTTCAAAGCGATTGCTATTCAGGGCGTAAATAATAACTTTGGAGGAACGCACAGTAATCGTTTCCAATTTTCCATTTTGCCACCCTACGATAAATACGTTGTAGGAACAAAGGTAGATACGAGATTAGATAATATATGTATATGTTACTTATTACCAATCGTGGTCGATTGCTCCTATTTCCTATGATCGTAAAGTACTTGCTCTCATTAAATTATCTATTCGAAGCGTCATTACATGTAAAACAGATACCTAACTAGAAAAAAACAAGGGGTTGCACTCCGGGAGTGCCGCTAGAAGTGAAAACTTAACTCGTCTTGAACAATAACGTTGTGCATTAATATGGAAATAAAACAAAATACACAAAAAGAGTCCGTTATTCTCTCAGGACTTAAACCTTCGACCTGTTGCTTACAATCTGGCAACTTTTCCACTCGACCAAACAGTCTACTTTCAATTCAGTAAAATAGTCTATCGGTATTTGCGCACTATGTGCGAATAATAGTTGACATCGTTAACATCTGTCACAGAGATAATTTTACCATAGGGCTGCCATCCGTCCGGGCTCCCACCCATACTTCAAAGTACACAACGCTGCTAAAGAAGTTTTCACTTCAAAAAAGGTGGCAACCCTATCCTACGCATTTCCGATCACGGTCACGTGACATCTGACGATCTGACGCGAGTTCATCGCGAGTTTAAAATTTTTTCCCCATACTAAAAGTGCTCAACGCCACTAAAGAAGTTTTCACTTCAAAAGCATAAACACATCTACACAAAAAAAATTTAGGGGATGAAAAATGTTCGGCGCAAATGGGACTCAAACCCATGAACCAATTATTTGAGAATATCCCTCACGCGGGTAAGCGTTTCAAAAATATGGCATATTAATAAAATCTTTTAAGTATTAATTCAGTAATATTTAAAAATATTGAAAGCCATCTACTTTAAATTCATATTATATTACTGAAACTACCTTTAATATCGCTCGCGTCCATATTACGCATAGTCATGCAAATAATTTCCTGAAAAGGTGGGAACATTATAGTTTGAAATCGGTTTGATTGTAGTTTTGATGCTTTATCATATTAACAAATGGTGTATTTGAACACTCATTTCTTGTTCAAATTCTAAGGGTTACACACACACTCTCAGGTTTTGATAAAAAACAAAGAAAATTGCATGGTTTTCTTCTGTGGAAAGCCGCTGAAGTAGAACAGAATAACTGAACCAACATCGTCAACCAATTTGACAACCAATATTAAGAATTTAAATCTTTTATGTTTAGAACAAACAGTAATTTAAAAAACACACAAGTTTCGTCAATCAAATAACCCGCCCTGAATCTGACTTGACATTTAGTCAATTTAAACCCGACACTGAAGAAAATAGAAGAAAAAAACAACGGGTTGCACTCCGGGAGTGCCGGCAGAAGTGAAAACTTGAACATTACCTTATGTTGATATTTTGGAATGATTAGGGAATAGCTTTAATAATCAGTATAAAAATACTATCATTTATGTGGTAAAATACAATATTCATTTATTGCGCTATCATACACAAACTTGACAATTTATATCACATTAGAAATTTAACACTTCAGAACTATTACAATTATTTTATATTACATTATAAACATTATCTCTCAGAAAAATCAACTTCCATCCATAATTTCAACGACTCTTTCATCATCATTATTACCAGAATCAGTAAAAAAAAAGTTTTCACTCTCCCTCCGCCTTACGCATTTTCGATTCGTCAGGTATGACTTTGTACGTGCGTAATAGTTATATATTCATAAAATTACATCTATGTATTTTAGAACTTGCGAGGTATGTTTTAGGTGTGAATATCTATTTTATTATATCAATAAAGTATTGCATTTCAATTGAGATAAAACTGGCAGGTAAATAATAAAAATTAAGGTGATAATAAATAAAATTGTAAAAGTAACGCTCGTTCAAACTTACTTCGTCGCGTTGGTTTCGTTGACATTTGTCACGAGATCAAGCTATTTTACCATAGGTCTGTCAGCCGTCCGGGCTTCCATCCATACTTCAAAGTGCACAACGCTTCTAAAGAAATTTTCACTTCAAAAAAGGTGGCAACCCTATCCTACGCATTTTTGATCACATCTGACGATCACGGTCACGTGACATCTGACGATCTGACGCGAGTTCATCGCGAGTTTTACATTTTTTCCCTATACTAAAAGTGCTCAACGCCGCTAAAGAAGTTTTTACTTCAAAAATCTTAAGAAAATCAATCAAAGAACCATCTACAACTTAAACTTTTGTGTAACAACACCCGCGAAACCCAACAAAACTTGGTTTACTGGAATTGATAAATTAACACAATCCGAGTTTGAAACTTCGCAGCACGTCCTAAGATTATATCTCACAGGATTATCAGTCCTATTAAAAGTTGCCTTATTTTTAGGGATCCGTGTACCATTTTTATAAGATTTACTTATTTTTTATAAGATCATCTTTACCTCTTTAGTACCCTGACTTTTATTGACATTTAAATGCGAAAGTATGTTCGTTTGCCCTTTTTTTCACGTCGAAACAAAGCTATAGATCAACGTGATTGTTTAACACAGAGATAGTGACAGTCTGGTAGGTGACATAGGCAACTTTTCGATCCAAACGAAGTCGTGGGCTGAAATCTGGTAAAAAATTTTTTTTTTCAATGCGGAACTCCATAAACTCGGTGCACTCTTAGCCAGTTTTTTTTTATTTTTTATCTGAATTCACGCTTGACCCCTCGCAGCTGGCGCGAGCATCAATCTTCGTGTCATTTTCTGGCGGTGGACTTAGGAAAAATGGCTTCATCGACTTTACATCCTTTAAGAAATTCCAAAGTCATTTATCTTCAGCACAACCAACTAGATTACTTATACCGAAGAAATTCTTCACTTTTTCAATATTTTTTGTCGGAAAGGAATGTGTTTTTTATCACATTTAATAATAACTGCTGTAAAATTTTACTAACTGACGACCAAGCTGTTTTCGTAGTAAACTAAATTCTAAGTATAGTTTAGAAAATCTATATTTGTGAGGTTGGTGTTACCGTAGTTATTTAACTAATTTATATGTCTATGTTAAACCCTCACTGAAAATAGATTTCCCTAAGTTATGGTGGATACAAAAAGTATGGAAGAGCCGAAGTCATTTTATATTTATTATAATTTTATAACTCTTGACCTCAATCTTGACCAAGTTTACCCAGAAAATGTCATTAAGGTACTTGGAACTCCCATGCACCGACGGAACACGGCAAGCGGTTGGTGTCGGACTTCGTTAGGGGGGTGGTCGCGAACCAGACGGCCCTTAACACGAGCCTAGTACACCACATGGGACCATAGGACTCCAGCTCAAATTCAAAACAAATTGAGGTGATGCTGCCTAGGATGGATTCATAGGGAGGGTCTCAATTGTGTTATCTTAGTCGCCTTTTACGACACCCACGGAAATAGATAGTGTGGTGTTATTCTCAGCCGATCACCACACAGCATGAATCACGAATCATATTATTATCATAAAAGCAGAAATTGATGAAGTTCAGCTAACATTTGCGTTTGCGTGTAGCAAATCAGTAACTCCATGATGAGTCACAATTAAATACTTGTAATAGGTACTGCTACTTACTTACTCCGCTGGATCAACGATTGACCCAAAGTGAGTCGCCGTTTGTCCTGGTGTTGCAGTAGATATTGCATTTTTAATTTTCTTAAATTGATATTGAATGAAGCATGTTTTTCTGCCTTTCGCGTACCACGACACGCTGAACAATTTTAATCAAAACTGCAAATCAAATTAAAATCTAAAAACAAAATGACTCTAAATGCAATATTGGCCAAGCCAATACAATCCTTAAGTCTGACTCTTACAAATCCTGCAATTTCACTGTCCGATGCAGACACATACATTCTAGTGGCAGTGAACAAGGGTTGCATTTACACGTTGATAGAAAAATTTCACCATCGAATCATTCGTCATTAGATTTTCGGACTAGGTAACACTTTTTCTGTTAGATGTTTCGAGCGACGCGACGATATCACTTTGGGGCACAATGATTCCCATTTTTTACCATCAACTATTTTTAACTTCACACAGCCAGGCCACACAATACAACTTCGTATTATTATTGTATGTTGCTCTTTCTTAACTGGACGCCAAAAGAGGACAGAAGATTTGTGGTAGATTTACTCACCTTCTTGAAGTAGATAAGAGAGTGGATTTAAGAGACTCACATTGAGTTGTAGAAACTTCAATTAAAGTTGAAGATTTTTTTAAATAATATTATGAATGAATAATGTCGTCCGACAGTATAATATTTAAAGTAGGATTAACTTTAATGGACGTTTCTGCAACTGATTGTCAGTCGTGCTCAGTTAATTAGGTAGTTTATTGGCATTTCTTCGGTTCACTGCAATCTTCACCGAATCGTTGACACTGTTAGCTATTGAAATAGATTCAAGAATAGGTATCGAGTAGATATCGTTTAAATTTATAGTGAAATTCCGAAAAATATACTGTGTTCAATAAAACGTAGTACACACGAGTGTTTTACCGCTATTGCATTCTTTACGAACCATTGAATCTTTAGTGCAACAAATAAAAAATTTTCACGCAGGCAATGGGTGAAAGACTTTAAAATGTAGTGATTTCATGTTGGCATTGATATGTTTGTGAGCAATTTTTTTTTGGCGAAAACATGTTTTACAATTATAATAAATTCATGTTTAAACCAACAAAGGGTACATACCTAAAATATATTTTTTAAGTCAGTAACATTCAGTTAGAGAGCATTTTATTTAAGTCAAAGCACGTTAAAGCTTCTTTAAATGTAATGCCGTCCTTGTTTACGTCAACAAGACGAAAAGAGTATTTAACACAATATCAAAAGGAGTATTCACTTTTATGGACATTTATACAACTGATTGTAAGTTTGCTCACGACTCAATGCATCTAATATTCTGTAAGTTTCCGACCGACATATGACCGATACTTGTCATTACCTGTCACTGTCATCTGTAGAGATGTAGAGAGAGATGTATGATATCTGATATCTGATGCTCCGAAATATTGGTCGTAGATTTACAGAATATCTGCTTTACCACAAAATATCTGCTTTTCCATACAAAAAACGACATAGGCCGGTTTTTTGTGGTAAGGCGCCATATCAATTAGCCAATTTTTCATACTAGTATAAAAGAGTGTGAGTCTCACTGGCATTTAGCCCACTTATTTTGTTTTAATATACATTGGGCCTTTTTATAATTCTAAAACGGCACGGTAAAATTGTTTTACCATTGCCTCCTACGGAGTAGTAATACTAGAAGCTGAGAACATAGGAGGCAATGGTAATTCAAATTTTGAATTGCCGTGCCGTGCCATTTGAATTATAAAAAGGCCCATTTTCCTGTTTGACTGTGTGCTGTGGCGTTTCGATACTAAATGTTTTTATTCTACCTACATTTAAACAAATTCATAAAACACGTAGATTTATATCACACCCTTGTTTGACTTGCCACGGACTTGACCTCTGCCATATCGACTATAAATTCCCCCACTTTGCATATAAATATCACGGATTTTCATAATTTTCACATTCAAATAAAATGCGTGAAATTTTGCGTGCGTTGTAAATAAGCTTGTCAGCTCCAAAATAATGTAGACTACAGCTACCATGCGTTAATTATGAGAGATAATGTTTTAATTTATTGGTTACAAATGCTTTTGAAGTTATTTCAGTCAGTAATAATTTAAATGACACGATGGTAGTAGATTTATTTACTGTATCGATTGACCTGCTGTTCATGTTGTTTTTGTTTATTGATAGCGCTAACTGACTATACAAAAGTAGGTATAGTCGAAGACAGAACTCTACACATTAAATACGATTTTTTTTTACCCTTCACATCCAGTTCTTTGGATTACGATAGGAACAGTTACTGTGTGTTTAATTGTGCATACTATGATTTAAAATTGATTAGGTACTTTATTGTCAAAAGACACAACAAAAATTGTTTATTGTGGATAGTAGAGACTTTTAAATTGTAATTATCAAGGTCATTCGCGTGTATTAATTTATGAGTTTTCCCGACAAACCAAATATACCAAGCAGCTTAAACACAATGTGAAAACAATGCGGTCAAATGTCAAAAATGCCAGAAGGCTCTCGCGCATTCAAAGTGCAATTTTACCGCCATTGTTTTACCGTGTCGCGCGAGTTAGTCGCGGGCCGAGCTAGCTATGCTGATGTTGATTTAACATAAATTTTATAGTTCTCAACAAATACGTTCAGTAATTTTAACTAGCAATCATCAATTTTGGAGAAATTGATAATTGCTATTCACTCACAAACATTAGCTTTGCAATACTTATTAGAATTAAATATGTATGTCCTATTCATGTAAATATGGGCTGAATTAATGATACAACATATTATTCCAGTGAATAAAAATAACAATAAATCATATTAAAATGTCTTTTTTCGATAAATACGTAAACATTTTCATATTTATACAGGATCTCGACAAAAGAAGCTATTATCGTAACGAGGCTTACTCTGTAAAGGTCGTTATTTCTGAATGGTACTACTTACACGTTGATCCACTTCGTTCAGACCTTTGTTTTACGTACATCAAAAGAATATTGAAAATTTTAATTTAAAATTCAATTTCGATTGAACGTGTTTTAGAAAAAACTGAGATTGTTTCTAAGAGATTTCTTATTTGTATGTGGGTTGAAAAAGTAATTTGAGGTTGTTTTGTTCTGACACGGAATTTTTCTGATTGCTTTGTTTGTATGACAAAATAGACATGGGTATACAGGTGACTTAAAATTAGTTTGCGAAACTTTAGGGAGTGATTCTCCTTGTGAAACTAAACAACTTAAAAAAACAACTGGTTGCACTCCGGGAGTGCTGGTAGAAGTGAAAACTTGAACATTAACGTTATGCATTAATATTTACTTTAATTTTTTCTATGCTGACACCGGATGACATCTTAACTTTTGCAGTTTTAATATCTTATATTTATCAAACACACCTCCGTGATATCTTGACTTTTGCAGGTTTAATTTCCTATATTTATGAAACACCCCTCCGTGACATCTTGACTTTTGCAGTTATAATATCCTATATTTATCAAACACACCTCCGTGTCATCTTGACTTTTGCAGTTTTAATTTCCTATATTTATCAAACACCCCTCCGTGACAACTTGACTTTTGCAGTTTTAATTTCCTATATTTAAAACACCTCTCCGCCTTACGGATTTTCGATCAGGGTCAGTGTATGTCACCTGACCCGAGTTTAACATTTTTCCTTCAAAGTGCACAACGCCGTTAAAGAAGTTTTCACTTCAAAAAATTTCGACTTCCTATTAAAACGCAAATCAGCTGATTTTAAAATTGTATGGAGAAGCAAAATTGTTTCTTTGGGATAGTTGTTCAGTTTCGTGGGCTGATTCACTTCCTTAATTTTAGCTAACTAATTTAAAGCCACCCATATCTTCTTACCAGCCCATATAAGTCCCCACCGAGGGGCACGGGCCTCCGTTCGAAACACGAAGGGGATTTCGGCCATAGTCCACCACGCTGGCCTAATGCGGGTTGGTGGACCGCTCGTCTTTCGAAAATGAATTTTTTTGGACGGGCGGCTTTCATCACGATGTTTTCCTTCACCGTTGAGCAAGTGATAATTAGAAATCCCTACATAAATCTGAAAAGACAAATTTAGTGGTACAGACCCGCACCAGGATTTGAATTTGAACCCGCTACCTTCGGATTATAAGTCTGGCACATTACCAATTGTAAGTATTATTAAAGTAAGTAAACTATTTTTGAGTAAGGTTGATTGCTTAATTTATTATTAATATGCATAAATAACTCTAAAATTTAAAAAATCTATCACCCCCAACATTCGTTTGCTTCTAACTTTTGAACGGCTAAACCAATTTGTATCAAATAAAACTAAGAAACATCTCGATTACGTCAGCTTTCAAACAAAAAAAAAACCATTTGTTTAGGAGATGCCATGCCACAACACACGTCAAACTTATAACACCTTTTTTTTCTTGTGAGGTTAAAAACATGTATTAATTGAATCTCTACAAGTATATATCGTTATGGCTCTTAAAAAATTTGTAACAAAAGCTACAATCAACTTTGTTCATTTTTCCAAAGATTGAATTTTTCGCTCAAACCAACGCAGAGCGCCTAAAACGTCACATATTTTACCTTGTAAATTCCAATTTGTTCCCCCGTTTTTTCCCGCAGGTGCGTAGGTACTTAATGGGTAATAATTTAGTACAACGAATAACTATCTGGTAAACAGAGGGGTAGGAAGTAATAGCCGCAATCTGGAGAGACGCCGTCGACTCCCGAATTTCCCTTGGGAATATCAAGTTTACCATCGGTTCTCATTTCGTCGTCGCCACGAAATCTTAATCTTGCTCCCCTTCTCTATTATGCGACTAAGCTTAACCCTGTGCTACTATAATCTTGTATGTGTTAAGACGCTTTCCAGCTTTTGTGATTCTATTTCACGCTTATGATACATTTAGATCCATTTTCACAAAATATTCAGCTCACGCTGAACCTGTGATTGGTAGATAAATCAGACAAATAAATTAAATCTCGGATTAGCTTCTAACCATGGGTTACGAGTAAATATGAAAATTAACCTGCGTTTAAATAAAAAAATAAAAAATAAACTCTACACACTGAAAGATCCATACTATAAGGATTTCCCTTGCGTCGTGGACACAAAGAAACACACTAACACCGATGATCCAAGACACACAAACACACACATGACTCGAGAAAAAATATAATGTTTGCCCCTAATGGAAATCTAACCCAGAACCCGTCGATTAAGAGACAGCGTCACTACCACTCGACTCTTAATTTTTTCAAACGTTCTCTTAAACGTTCTTTGGCAAGTCCCTTTTTGCTTGCGAAAACTCAAAGTAAGACTTCGTATCTAAACGTGAAATTGAATTAAGTGTTTAAATTTCAACATTTGGGAATTAGCCAGACGAAAAAGTTTTAACTGCTTGGGCTTGAAAAATCTTTGATTACGTAGGTGTTGTAGCGCTTGCGGTGGGGTTGAGCTCCAGCCACTACGTTATTAACTTTCGAGGCTGTTTGCTATCAGTTTCCACAGCAGCTTTTCAAAGGAAACAATAACATAATCTCCAACTTGTCACATTCGAAGAGAATGCTTATCACAGCACCTGAGGCTGAAAACTAAAGCTGATTATTCTATTTTTTTTAATGGCCGTTTTTCTACTTTTAAGGCTCACAACAAATAAATAGAAGCATGTGTTCGTGTAATCAAGTTTGACAAATTCTCAGTTCAGTATAACACAAAAATATATGTGACTGTGAAAGTGGAAAGGTACAACTTTCGTTATAGTCGCTAAGGTTCATTATTAGTGTGATAAGCTATTGCAAACAGCTCTTATTGACTAACCTGAAAGTTGTACATTTTACTAAACACAGTCACATATATTCCCAGTCGAGATAAATAAGACAAAAACAGTTTGTAGAGCGATTAGAAGCTTCACTTGATAAGTGTTCTTAGGTAGAATTATAAACTGTTTTATCTAATAGTCATGGGTGGCCAGGCTTGCACCACAGTTCAGGGAAACCCTCGCATCCCTTTACTTACTCTTACAAAAAGAAATGCAAATTATATTTTTCTTTCGATGCCACTCCATCGTGCGGGGAAAAAAAGAGATGTAGTTTTATTTTGTTAGCGATTACTAACATCTATAGTTCTGAATCTTAAATGTATGGGATTCACATGGACTGAACACGTGACTTTTGTATTGTGCCCGTCAATCCCATTCATTATTTCCAATTTTCTTTATCACAAAAACATTAAAAATCGTCTAGAAATCGTCGTTTTTTGCCGTGTGGTGATCGGTTGAGAATAACACGACCCCATCTCTTTCCGTGGGTGTCGTAAGAGGCGACTAAGGAAACACAAATGAGACCTGCCTCCTAGTATTCCATCCCAGGCAACGACACTTCATTTTTTTCTGAATCTGAGGTGGCGTCCTATGGTCTCATGCGGTGTGGTAGGCTCTGTAAAGGGCCGTCTGGTTCGCGACCACCCTCCTACCGAAGTTCGACGCCAAACAGCTTGCTGTGTTCCTTCGGTGCGTGGGAGTACCAGTGCCTTTATAGGCATTTTCTGGGTTAACTCGCTTCATCGTCGACCTCATCTTTGACCTTTATGGTCATGATTGAGGTCAAGAGTTAACCCATCTTATATTTAAAAAAAAAATGGTCCTGGTAAGAATATTTCACAAAAAGCCTTATTAACCTACTTCAAAAAAAGTATCGATGTATGTATGATTCATATGTATGTTTGTTACGTGATTTTTTTTGTTTGAAAGAGTATATTCCTGAGGTAGTCTCATATAAATTTTATCGAAATTGATTTTATCGAATTGATTAAGTAAAGTTATATATATCTAAACGCTTTTTAAAATATCTACTGAAATAAAAATACTATCTTTCGCATTATATTTAAATGACGTTTAGGTTTGTGATTATCTGCTGCTTTTTTCTTTTTTCTTAATGTTACTAATTTAAATATGACAGACTATGTGATTGGCTTAACAAAATTTTAAATTTAATAATTTTTTAATTTAATAATTTTGGTGGTACGCTGTATAGTTTGCAATAAACAATTAAATTTAAAAAAAATAGGCATTGTTGGTATAAAAGTCGTTTAATTCATTTTTAACGTGGACTATTATTTTACAGACAAAAATCCACAGAAAAAAACTTTTGTAACTTATTCATTACGACTGGCAAGGCCACCACTTAATTTTATTTGGAGTTAGGTGAAGCCAAGCCTGCAGAACAAACTTTGCCTAATTACTCAGTAAATAGACAAAAGTTATTTTCTGTTGTGTATTTTATTATGATGAAGACGTAGTGAAATGTTTGAAATTAAAATTAGACAAGCTTGGACTTCGTTTTCGTGTTGCTCTAGAATCACTTCGTCGATTGGTCGAAACCGTATGAAAATCCATTCAGTAGTTTTTGATTTTATCACTTTCATACAGACAGACAGACAGAGGCCGCGAAGGACTTAGTTTTATACTTCGATCAACTATAAAGAACTAGATACACAATCCACAACAAAAAAGTTTCCTCACTAAATGATCACCCACTTGACGTTTTGGGTTGTCTTTTCGTTTAGTAGCATTCGTTCGTTCCGAAAGTAACCATGCCTCAGTGCGCAGTGAAAAATTATAAACCTCCAGCTCCAGAACATTAAAGGAATATGGAATGACATTTTTTAAATAAGTAGTTTTGTAATTATTATATGTGAATTGAAATTATCTTGGTATTTGGCCACGAAAAGGTTATAAAACATTTTTTTAGCTTAATTTAACAACATTCGGCGAGAGTATAACCCTTTAAATTGAACAGACACTAGCCAAACTTATAAATCCATACCGTTGTAATTCAACATCATTTGTTCGGGTTATGCAGTGACTCTGTTCTAAAACAAATAGAGACGCTGTTTTTTTTCTATTTTTTTTTTTTCATTTTCATCTGTGTTATAGAATTTAAATGTAAAGAGTATATATATTAATTCTGTTTTCTATACTTACATTAAAGGTATAATGGCAAAACCATTAATCATATAAAATTGAATTAATAAAAAATTTAACGTGCGTGACGTTTACAAACATAAAGTTTTATTGGATTTTTAGTTTTCCTAGAGATCCTGTGCGATGTGGACAGTGGACATCCGTGATCGCACGTCAAAGATGTGAAGATTTTTTTTTAGCCGTCGCAAAGTAGTGTCGTTTGCTCCAAGCATTTTTTAGAAAGTGACTCGTATGTCACTACAAAAGGAGTCAAAAGGTTACACAAAACAGTTGCACCTCAAATAGTATGTACCTTTTTATCACTTTTGATTTGGAGTTTCTTGTATTGAATAAAATAATAAAAATATGTTTCATCTTCAGGACAAAGATGATGACAGCGAAGAAGACAAATGTTTTTTTTGAGTTGGTTGTTTTTTTTAAAATAAATTATTTCTTGTACTTAAATATCTATTTAGTTTCATAGCTAATTTCCTCTCTTAAATCTCAATAGGTCATTTCTGTTCAAAAAATTATACTAAGTTTTAAATAAGCAAAACATATATATGTGTAATCGGGAAAGGCACAGTTCTTTTCTTTTTTTATAAGTTATTTCATATTTCATAAAAAATAAGCATAGAATATTATGTTTATTAGCAATAATTAAGAAGAATGGCGGCGGCTGTGATTATCAATTGTAATGTATATTAATCGTCGGTTAATTTGAAATGAATGTGATTTTTTTAATAATAAAAAACCATAAAAACTAACATAAAAGTAAACGGCTGAACCAATTTTGATAAATCATATCTGAAATCCAGCGCAAGAAGAAGCTTTCGAATAAAATAAACTGCACTATTAACATCATCCGTTTAAGAGCTATGATGCTCCTATACATACACAACACAATCAGGGGTTAAAAAGAAAACCACACCATTTCGTAGCATTTTGAATTTGTTAAAAAGTTTGTACGAAGATTTTTTTATGTGAAATCGACCCAACTATCATATTTTTAAAATTAACAAAGGCAACTCCACTCCTCCCATGTTCTACGTGACAGCCAGTGTCATCAAATTGTCTTACGTTATCCTTTGTTCAAAACCAAAAGTGGTATTTTACAAATTAAACAGATTTTATTTTCGACCTTATAATATTACGTTAAGGTTTAAATTAGATTAAAATGTTTGACACTTTAGAACTTTTTCATAATACATGAAGTGGTATACAAGTACGTATTGTAGTTAGGACACTTTTAAATTTCATTTTGTATGGGACTGTGTATCAAATTTTCTATAGTTGGTCGAAGGTTTTATAATACAAAGTAATATGACGGTCTTGGTTTTAGAGGTAAACCCTCTAAAACCAAGACATCGAAAAGGCTAGTACAATCACCAGAACTACTACATTGCACACAAAATAACTAACAAAAACTTTTCCCTTAGGTATAAAATTGTGCAAAGGCGACCTTATTGTTAAACGCTATCTCTTCCAGGCAACCCATGTTTTAGGGACGACTTTATGGATCGAGAATAGTTCAGAGTGTTAACCAAATGACAGGATAAATAATAACGAAATATATAATAGACTGAATATACCTACGTAACATAATAATAAAAACAATACGTAGACAGCAAATACTCAAAAAACAATAATTATCTATAAATAAATACAGGGTGTGGGGACAGCTTAGCAAATACTGAAACCCTAAATTCAGACCATCTTCTAGAATGTTTGAAGTCGGTGCCAATCCAAATAAGTTTGATAGGCCACCTTCACACTGACTTAAAACAGATCAGTAGGTACAAACGCTCACATCCATAATCCCTTACGGGGTAGGCAGAGCATCAGTGGTTCTAGAACCTCTGGATGCCACGTTTGACACAAATTGTGAGGGTTATCAGTTGGAACAAGTTATATAATGGTGACAGGTGGTCAGCCTTTCGCCCATTACTCAGAAAAACCCTCTTACAGACTTTTACTGTGCACCTGGGAAGAGTAGGTAGCTGGCACATTCTAAGTAGGTACTAAGTAGCACATTAAATTGCGTTTTCTTTTATTTTTCGCTTTTTTGAAGACGGATTATTATTTTTTTAATTCTGTCTCGTCTCATTAACGGTAGCCTAAATAACTCTTCAATGACAAAGAAAACACTGACTTCTCAAGTTGCGTGGGAGGCATGTTTATCACAGGTGCACCTCCCAAATTGCCAGTGAGATCGTACCTTCGTGTTCCAAATACGACTGTCAGACCCTTGTCACTTTCTAATTATACATTACCGCTTTCATTTGGAAACCCGAGGAGGAATAAGTCACGCCAAATATTCTTGGCGAAACATTGCCTTCTATCTTTAAGCCGACAGAGGATTTTTTGTTCGGACACTCGTATTTGCTTTATGGATGTTATATTTAAAACATTTGATGGCCGGTTTCAGCTTAAACATTGCAATGCAGCTCGAGCACGATGGCGACAAACTGGCGCGGCGCGCCACTCGGCTGACGGTGAAACTTCACTTTGATTGCGCGAGGGCCCCGCGCAAAAGCTTGCTCACCCTCTGGCGTTGTCAATGTTGACATTTTGACATAGAACCGCAGCGCATTACGAACGCTATCACCATCGTATCCCACTAATCAATGGCGTCTAAATAGCGGTTGAATGACAATATCGGCGGACAGCAGAATCGAGGAGACCGAAAAAGAGAGGGCGTGATGTGATCTATCTCCTTTCATGAAGAACTGGCCAGAGCTCGTACAGGACTGGACTAAGTGGAGAAAAACATAGATTATCTTATGAGCTATATAGAACAAATTAAAATAAAACAAGATATAGATTAGATGTACGGAGGGCCGCATGTCAGGTTACCACACGCGTGCTCTCTTTGCTGTTGCGATAAGAGCGGTTTTGCAGCGAAAATGGAGTTACCTGATTTTCTGGCCTCTGTACTTTACCACGTGAATCTATACGAATAAAATAATACCTTCATTACTTTTATTCACAGTTTCTGATGACCAGGAATTTATGATCCCAGCAAGTAGGTACCTATGTCAAGTTCATCTCATTCTCATTTATGCTTACACAATAAGGAAGGAATTAATTCCAATTAGCAATTCAGGTGGTAATTTATCACGAATGTTTCCGTGCTTCAGAGGGCTCGTTAAGTCGGTGGTTTGTGACACCAGGGTTAGTCTATTTCGCCACACGACTACACCTACACGATAAGAAAAAGTCGAAGAAAGGAAGCAAAACAAAGGTAAGGCCTTTTCCAGCGTTAGAAAATAAATACTCCAGAGGCCATAAAATTCAGATATTTTGTGAAAAGGAAACTTTTCTTTTCACAGATAGCTATATTTCTAATTCCAGTAAAGTGGCGAAAACAAGTTACGTATTCAAAACAACGCGACGCTGCCTAACTTTTAAATTGAAACTTTTGAATTAGCTGAGTCCTTTTTAACTTTTAAAAGGCTTGATTAAGTCTAAAGTAGTATTGTTAAAGATAATAAGCTGGGAGATTGTAAATGCGCAACTTAAATCTCGAAATTTCAAGTATTTTAATCTCGCGTATATTTTCAAAATTTGTAAACTTATTACTTACTAGCTTTCCACCCGGGACATTGTTCCCGTGGAAATTCGAAAAAATTCGTCAATGTCAAATGAAAAAACCCTCTGCAGGTTGAATTTACGTAAGAGCCTCGGCCGTTAATAAGCAAGGTGCACAGCTAGCAGGCGAGGATGACGATTTTGGAGCAGTTAGATCTTATAACCCCTTATATCCCACAGACTAGCTAGGACAATGGTATTGGAATGGACAGTTGCTAACCAAATGAAATTTCCACTAGGCATATTCACGGTCATGTGTAAATATTGATCACCTGATGAAAGTACCACACATAACCATTACTTCGTAAACTATTAATCAAAAATGACGATCTAATAGGTAACAGAATAATTACGATAAAAGTGACAATCTCTGCGACACATTTCGGCCTTGAAGGCTATAAATAAACAACAAAACAAGGGCTCAACATGGGTAACAAGAATATTGAGGCTCCTTTGAGAAGTCTTCACTTGATATTACCCTACAGCGGCTGTTCTGTAATAGGATTATCTAAATTTGGAGTATGATCCAGAGCCATGCATAAATAAGCTTGAGATTTTACAGGTTCTACCTTTTCATATTGATATTTTCGGCGTTCGAGAAGAACCTTACAAAATTTTCTCAAATATGAAGTCTACTTTCTTACCTACGTACAGATAAAATTACGCTATCTACGCACAAACGTAAATTTTAAAATTGTGACCAAGCGTAATTGCTTAGTTGGAAAAACTGTACTAGTATACAAAATATCAATTATGTACTAAGAAAATTTCTTGAAATAACTTGATCCTTATTTCATTGAGGGTGGTTCACGTAGCATCTGACTGTACTTATAATGAAATACGAAGTTGTGATTGTTTATTTTTTGGCTTTTTTTTCTTTAGGATTTCACACGGGGATAGTTATAAAGAAGATGATTAAAACGCATCCTTATAAAAGTGTAGGTATACTGTACCTATATAGAAATGAAAGTTCAAACTCACTGTTTAATTCAACAACGATCAAAACAAACCTGAGGTCATAGGAAGCTGAAATTTTTTAAAAAGGTTCCCTTTATGACAATTATTGAAGCTGGATCTTCTGGGAATTTCTGCGAGAACGAAGTCTTCGACGTCCTTTAGTAGACGACAATTGCACATCCTTAAAAAAACTTACATATGTTTCTCTTTTATCATGTCCCACTTGATCGTATATTTTTTTACTTATTTTTTTTTTCTTTTTTAATTCTTGACCATGTCTCTATGTCACCCTCTCTAAAAAAAACTGCGTGCCCAACCTGGGTCCATGAGTTCTCATAAATGTTAATTTTGTCACCTACGTAAGACACCATGGAATGCAAATAGATGATTAAGTATGTTTACATACCTATGCAACATTTTAGTACCAGCCTGATCAAAACTAGTAAAAGATTCCTATACACAATAAAACCCACCAAAAAGGGTAATCAATTAATATTTGAGTCCGCTTAGTCATCAGTCAGAAAGACGACATTTTTCAATTATTTGGGTATTCAATTATTTTCAAGTCGCACGCAATTGTCTCATTACCATGACAATACAGATAAAATGATATTGTTTATTGGGAAATGAATAAGGAAATATTGCTTTTGTCATAAAATTGTAATAGACGTTTACAATTCTGTTCCGCCACAGTACACATGGCGCACAGATTACATATTGTTACTATCTTTCCGCCCAGGGTTTTGGTTCCCCTAGATTTTTTTAAAAGTTTTATCTCTCTGTAATTCTGGCGAGTAAGCCATATTTTATTTATTACTGTTATATAAAATAAAAGTCTGTTAATAAGAACTTAATGAAAACTATAAAGACTCATAAATACTGTATTGAGTATTAGGAATTATTAACGCCGCTCAGAGCCACAAAGCATTTTCATTTTTACAAAGATTAATTTGCAAGTCGCAAATAGTCTCTTAGGGTTGATTGTTGGGATTATATCGTGCACGTTCTTGTGTCCGTAAAAACACAAGAATGCCAAAGCGGCTATTTCTCTAATCAATGATGTCAATGGCGGTGGTCGTCCTGGTGGCCATTTTATCCGTTGAAGTTGGCCATTTTATCAATTTCACCAAAATTGAGAACCACCAAAATTTTATACATTTGATGATGGCTGCTTTGACTGGTGGCTTAGCGACACCGATAAGGAAAGAAGGGACCGTTAACTGAGTTGCTAGGTAAGGTGGCAATCTCTCTGCTGGTCAGAGTGGCTGTCATCAAGTGTACGGAGTTTTGTTAGTTCTAGGCTTGGCATCCGAATGGATAAAATGGTTACCATTGTCATTTAACCGCCATTTTGGTCGAGTTTCGGCTGGTTTGGTAGAGCGATAGTCTTAATCGACGGGTCTTCGGTTTTAGTCGGAGCAATTTTGTTTTTTGTAAAAAGCAGATGTTTGTTCTCGGGAAAACCCTCACCTGTTATTGTGTATCTTCCAAGGGACACAAGGAAAAACCTTCATGTGACTGTTTGAGTGGCGTTTATTTATTTATTGAGACGCCATTGGTTAGACGTTTAAAAAGCAGCATGACATAGTTAAACTGGTCGCGAATTTAACTAATTAATGATAACAAATCTTGTTATAAATAAAATATTTAGCTCTATTACGGGGGATACAGTTGAATGGAGTTTATTATTATACCTACTGGCATTTGAAACCTAGAGGCCTAGATGAAGTCACATTTTATCAGCGAATACTAAGATCGATAGTTCTAAAATGTGGGCTGACATGGACTGTTCACGTGTCTTTTAATCAGAACGGGACATGTAATGTCTTTCGTTTCTAATATCAATGATGTTTCAAAACAATATCTCAATTTGAAATAGTTGATTTTTTTCAAAATAAAACCTTACAATTCGTTTTTCGATGGTTTATTAAAGTATTGTCAGACCAACAAACTGTTTGAAAATTGTTTTGTATGTACGATTTTATTTACACTTACTCTTAATTAATATATAAAAAATACATTTACGTATTCTTACATTAATTTATACATATTAGGCGTACACTTATATTTACATGCTTGGGGGTAGAACAATATGCATATGCAATGTCCAGGGTATCTATATTTATTTTATGTAGTACGTCGGTGTGTTAGGAAGTCCGTCTTGTCTTCTTCGATGATGAGCTCCATGCATGCCGTGATGCCGCAAGTGAATTAATGGCTCTCCCATTAAACGCTCCCGCAATACACGTATATACTCCTCGTCAACCGAATGTCTATTCTTTCCCCTACTCATCGCTTTATCCACACCCCTCTCACTGTCTTTGAACAACACACACCACAGAGATTTGTCCTTATTATCCCACAGCAACGACTTCGTATACTCCTTCAACCTTCTACTGTTCTCCTCAACACGACGCATCGCTATCTCAATCTTCACCAAGTCTTTATAATGATCAGACACAGGCGGTGCCGCCGTACTGTTCCCCTCGCTTGCTCTAGCAGAGCTTATATTAATTCTCGACAAGTAATAACTCTCATATTGGCCACCCGAGGCTTTAGTCCGCAACAGCCACACAACACTGCCGAGGAACGCGCACGACACTAAGAAAGTCAATATTAGCAGAGTCAGCCTCACCACTGAACTAGGGGACGTACAACTCATATCACTTTTTGTTTGTGTTTACGTACGCACTGTTCAACGTACATAACGCGTCGGCGTAGAGACGCTACGGCGCGCTACGGGCGTCCGATCGCTACGTGGGGCCGCTACGAACTGCCGTAGCGCCGTAGACACCCGCCAGGCGAAATTCTCAGTCTCTCAGCGCATAGTCAATGTTTATCTCGTTGTAATTTGCAGTCCAAAGCTGTGTACAAGCTACAGATGCTTTCAAATCTCTTTGTGCGCGCCTTCTTTGCACTTTTGTGCAGTCATTGTAGTGGAAGTTTTTAAAATTCGTAACTACAGACTACCGCGGTCGTAATTACATGGTGCAGTTTGAATATGCTTTGAAATGTTCAAAAGGCAAAAAATTACCTTTAGATACGACTATGAGGTCCCTGTAAATGGGTTTGTGAATGTGGGTTGGAAGTGTTTAGGGAATTAGGTCGATGGGCCGGCGTGGAGGTTTAATTCGGTAATTTGGCTGGAAAAGCGTCACTGATAAGAATCTCGCCGCCGCTGCAATTACATGGGCAGCCCTTTGTGTCAAAAAAACGAAAAACCTATACTTATCTGGAATGACTAAAACCTCTCCAACATTTTATTTAGAAAATCGATTTTTATTTAAACAAAGGACATAAAACATAATAGAAAGTGTATATAATGTGAAAGGGACTAACAAAGCCTCTTAAGCCACCCTGTGTTTTGCTTTAATTTATTAGGTGTAGGAACAATTATTTTATGACGACGTAATGGAAATTTCGGTTAGAAAGGTACTTAAACTGTCGAATAAATCGTTTGCGTGCGTCCTTTTTAAATATGAATTTGCTGGAACATTTAGAGCGACTTGCACCAAAGCTATAAACTTATTTAACAGCCTAAACACATTTAACTCGGTTGTCAAAGTAACAAAATCTGTCAAATTAATCAAAATTAGTATAGATAAATAAGTTTAGCACTCTGGTGCAAGTGGCCCTTAATGAAACAAAATACACTGCAAGATTCTGAAAAAAAATCCCTATTTTTGTTTCAGAATAGTAAATGGGGGCATGGGCCTCTCTTCGAAATACGAAGCTACTATAGTGCCCTTCAGTAGGGACGTATATGGGCTGGTAAAAAAAAATAGCAAGTGTAGCTTGAGCACAACGTACTCGAGATGACATGCGCTGCGGTCAAATGTCAAAAAAGTGTCGAAATGACAACGCCAGAGGGCGAGAAAGTCTAGGTAAGCCCTCGCGCAATCAAAGTGAAGTTTCATCGTAATCTGAGTGGTGTGACTCGCGAGTTTGTCACTGGCCGTGCTAGCTATGCTGCTAACGCTTGAATACTAGCATACTATAAATGTCAAAGTAAATAATTCATTAGAAACAGTAAAAAGTAACCTTTAAAATCATATTAAAATACCTGAAGTTAAATACGGGTTATTTATGATTAATGTTTACATTTATGTTTATTTAACATACTAAATACAAATAAAGGTTGTTTGTGTTATTATTCATTAAATGCCTACCTCTTCGACATCCCTGTGTAAATGATTGACCTTAAAAGTGGGTTAATGACTCTAGATCTGTAACAAAACTGTTACTTGTCGCTAAGGTAGTAAATAATAATCAACTCAGGTTTACTGACTCCTCAAAGCCCAGCCCTAATCCTTGAACCTAGACAACTGGATACTAGAGTTCCTTTTATAATGTGGGCAATGAGCATGAGTAAGGTATAATTTTACGAAATTTCCACCAGAATGAAGTCCCAGGCATCCTCTAGTCACTAGAATCCAGTGCAAAATAAAAACCTTGTTGTTATTGTTTTTTAGACAGGAACTGACATAAAAGTGTTCGGCTACTGATATAAAAAATGAGTTAGTGCCGTTTTCAACATTCAACAATGAACGTACTAAAACGATAGTTACAAAGAAAAGTTATAAGTGTGCAAAAGCTATGAAAAAAACTTTATAAAGCAATTTGGAAGTAGCATTTCGGTGGCAACTCGACTTCACGCTAGCTTTACAATGTCAAAAGCGAACAACAAAACTTTACACGATTATGAGGCAAGGAAAATGCTTTTTCCCTTCTCTGCGACGTAAAAACCACATAATTTCATTTCCTTCTCTTAAACACGCCATGCACTTTTGTGTTCATTATGAAAATTCATATCCAAGGATAGATTATTTAAAAAAATACTTTCTAGTTAAGTGACTTATTTCCTTACACTTAAGTAGATACGGTATTTTATCGCCTTTTAAGATATTAAATACTAGCATTCCGTCCGAGACTTCGTTCCCGTGGGAATTCAGGAAAATTATGTAGCCTATGTCCATCGGGGAATTTTTCAATGGTGAAAGAATTTTTCAAATCGGTTCAGTAGTTTCAGAGCCTATTCAATGCAAACAAACAAACAACCAAATCTTTCCTCTTTATAATATTAGTATAGATGAATTTTCGAGCGGTTTTGCTTGAATCTGCAACGATTTTATGAGTCTTTATTATTGTTGTTATATTTTATTCATTGTGTATCTACTTTGTATGTTGTTATCTACTATTGTGTCTTCTATTGTGTATGTGGAACCCCGTAGAGGCACTACAATGTTACTTAAATATTAATATAAAAGATTAACAACAGTTTTTCTTACCTTTTCCGTGCTTCTGTCCTCCTTATCGTGTAGGTGTAATCAAGTACGTGGCAAACTTGGCTAACTTAAAGTTTTCTAAACGTCATACGGCTTTTGATGGTTTGTTTCCGAGCTTTGGTTAGATGAATGGATAACTCAGAAATATCTTGATCCTAAATATCAAACTCAATAACAATTTTATCGACATAGATTATTTATGCTCGTTTTATATGCGTCTTTAAAATAAACACATCCTTTGAAAGCAAACATTAAATATGAATATTTCCTTCCTTATAATTCTTGTTACACCGAATATTGAGGATCAGTATAAGCTTATCTAACAAATAATGAACTCAGTTTGGAACATCACATTTCGTTTTAGAGCAATATTAGTACGCCTGTGCTAGAATACCTTCTATTTACTAACTGAAATATTGTTAGATAAAATATATCTATAAATATATAATATCTATAAATATATAATATCTATAAATATATAATATAAAATATATTGTTAGATATATTTTGCAACCTATGTTCATTAAAGGCCCAGATATTTCATGTATCGTGCGTCTAAACAAATACTAAAACCCAAAATAAACCAGATCTGAACAAGTAAATTGTGTTTTGGCACAAACATTTTATCTTAGTCGAACAATATTTCAATAATACATCTAAAATTATATTAAATTACATAGTCTTTTAATTTTAATAAAATAACTTTTCGCTAATGTGGTGTTTCATATTTATTTCCTATTAAACTTTAAGTGAAGTTCTGCGAGGACTCACTTTAAAGAAAATAATAAATACTGCACAATGTCCTTATTCTATTGTTATCTTTGTTATCTGTAGCGTCACTGTCGTAGCCTTGTAGCATAAAGGAAGATAGCGCCTAGTAAATGTTGTGTTTACAAAGCATTATATGAAACTGTGCCAAGTAATTTACTTCAACATTAAGAGCTAAGGTCCTGTAATAACTTGCGTGGGAAAGGTTTACAGCTTGTGATGTATATGAGCTGAGAAATTGTCTCTGTCCTGAAATTATGCTGTGGTTGAATATTTGTATTATCTTACTCTACGAGAAATAGTAGTTAGCGGAATTAAGTTTGCTTTAAACTAGTAACATGCAGGCAAACGCTTTTCATTCTATAAAGGAAAATTGAATTAAATTTTCTCTAACTGACGAACATTAGGCCTTTCAAACTTTTATAACCTTTTCCACACTTAACAGTACATAAACAAATAATTGATCTTTCATTATCTAAAGGGTTAAATTGAGAGTGTGTTCTCTTCGAAACTAATTTTTCTTTTTTTTATTATAAGATGGGTTAACTCTTGACGTCAATCTTGACCATAAAGGTCAAAGATGAGGCTGACGATGAAGCGAGTTAACCCAGAAAATGCCTATAAAGGCACTTGTACTCCCACGCACCGACGGAACACAGCAAGCTGTTTGGCGTCGAACTTCGGTAGGAGAGTGGTCGCGAACCAGACGGCCCTTTACAGAGCCTACCACACCGCATGAGACCATAGGACGACAACTCAGATTCAGAAAAAATATGAAGTGTCGTTGCCTGGGATGCATTACTAAGAGGCAGGTCTCATTTGTGTTTCCTTAGTCGCCTCTTACGACACCCACGGAAAGAGATGGGGTGGTGTTATTCTCAACCGACCACCACACGGTTAAAAAGTTTTTCTTTGATTTGAAATATGCTTATAGAATTGATTCAAAAAAATATTTAAAGAGAAGTTTCCTTCAAAAACAGAAAACAAAACTAATGAGCTAAATAAAATAAAAAAAATGACTAAAATAAACTCGGCCCGACAGGAGGTAGCGATAAGCGCAGTCAGGACGTTTGCATATTAAACGCTATGAACGAATGAGCGTACCGTACGCTATGAGACGTATCGACAGCACAGATAGCACGCTAATGCTGGCTGGCTGGGCAGAATTTGCAATTTAAATGTGGAAAATCAATTTGACAGACGTTAAGCCTTTAATATGCTAGTACTCCCGTTTTGTCAGGCACGTGATACGCTTGGCCCCTAATGTAACACCCAAGTGATTTAAAAGCTATCTAGTGTACGTTTAGCCTTAAATTAATAATCATACTTAATTTTATTACTTTTTTAATTTGCTTCCACTTAATGACCAAAAAATCGATTAAATTAACAACAATATTAAAATAATAGTAATTAAATTCTAAGTTTCGTTGTTTTATAGTTTACTAGCTTTCCGCCCGCGGCTCCGTCCGCGTGGACTACAGGTTATATCGTGCCCAACTATTGGATAAAATGTAGCCTATGTCCTTTTCCAGGTTCTAATCTATATCTGTACCAAATTTCATCAGAATCGGTTCAGTAGTTTAGGCGTGAAAGACGGAAAGACAGACAGAGTTACTTTTGCATTTATAATATTAGAAAGGATGATAAAAAATAAAAATATTAGAAATTGATATAAAGTTTTAGCGGCAACTATTAACTTGGGGGTAAACTTTGTTTGATGTGTGCTTGTAAAAGTACACACATCAAAAAAAGTTTACGATCAGTAGCAAAATCAGGTGTATTCTTTAAAATATAAATTATTTAAAGAAACTGTTTACGTTTTATGATTTTATAATGAAAATGCACTAAGTACATAAAAGAATCATTATTAATTATTTACTTTTTATTAACAAAAGCTAGGAAATGCAATTTTGGCTTAAATGTAATGTAATGAAAAATTTGAATTAATGAAAAAACAAACAAAATTTATTACGAAAAAATTAATAGTTAGTATAAAATGACTCCTCCCCTGGCTCGCACACATGCGGAAACCCTTCTGGGCATGCTAAGAATTAAGTTATCTAGCATTTCTTGTGGTAACCTGTCCCACTCTTCAATAGCAGCTGCCCTGATTTCTGACACTGTTCGCGGAGGTGGCTGACGGTTATAAACAGCTCGCTTAATAGCATCCCACGCATGCTCGATCGGGTTTAAGTCAGGCGAGCCGGCAGGCCAGTCTAACCTGGTGATGTCGTATTGCTGGAGAGTAGCATCAACACGTCCGTTTCGATGTGCGGGCGCATTATCATCTACCATTATGAATTGGCGCCCGTGGTTGATGCTGAATGGTCTGACGTATCCATCGATTGCAATCGTTTTGTACATGGCTCCGGTCATGGTGCCTTGATACGGGATTAAGGGCGTCCTAGCCCCAATCATTATCCCGGCCCAAAAGGACACTGATTTCCCGCCCTGCTGAACGGTTCCAGTGGCAGTTCTCTGCCTTTCAGAGTCGCCAGGTCTTCTCCAGACACGGACACGTCGGTTATCTGGATGTGTACTGATCCGCGTTTCGTCAACGAAGAAGCAGTTCTGCCAGATGCTTTCGTCCTCAATTTCTTCATTTTGACGGAGCCTAGCCCATTGCAATCTGCGCCGCTTCCGTTGCTGTGAGTTCAGAGGTGCTCGCCAGGATCTCCTTGCTCGTAATCCAGCTTGGTGTAAGCAATTTCTAATCGTTTGGGTGCTAACTTCGCGGCCGGTGGCAGCTCGCAGCTCTGCTTTCATTTTAGTAGCGTTCATTGTTGGGTCACGGGCAGCCAGTAATCTGATATATCGCTTCTGAATTGCAGTAAGAACAGTTGGGCGACCACTGCGAGGTCGATCAGCTAAATCTTCCATGCCCTGATACCTCTCCAACGTGGTCACCACGCAGGATTGGGATACATGAACTCTGCGTGATATTTCCCTCGTGGAATAGCCTTCTCCACTTAAAGTTAGAATTCTGGCTCGTAAAACTGCAGTTAATCCTCTCGGCATCGTTACCAACTTAATTTTTTTTTGAATAAATTGAAAATATTGATAAGTTGCGACTATGTCAGATTTCTGAATGAAAGCAAGCAAGGGTTGATTGTCTTTTTAAATGAAAAAACATTTGAATTACGAAATTATTTTATATTTAAATTTCATATTTTTAAATAAGGAATCAAAAGATAAAAAGTGATTAAGTTTTATTCTTCTACAATAAAAAATATTAGCACTTTTCCAAGTGATCGCAAACTTTTTTTGATGTGTGTATAATAACTATTGCAATATTAAACGCTATGAAAGGAAACTAAACCATATCGGGAACTAATATCGAGGCTAATCCGCCCCTACAGCATATTTGCAATGTAAATTCACGGGAAGCTCACGGGAAACCTTTCACGGCTAAAGTTTGAGTGACGTTGAGCTTTTAGTATCGGTAATCGTCGCGTTATGACTCCAGACAAGTGTTTTAAGATTGATCGTTTAGTTCTTCATTTAAAAATGAAATTACTGTCTCGTGACGTCACAATTAAGCCGGCTTTTAACTGTGGGATGTAATCCCTTCCTTACTAATATTATAAATGCGAAAGTAACTCTCTCTGTCTGTCTGTCTGTCTGTCCGTCTTTCACGCTTAAACTACTGAACCGATTTTGATGAAATTTGGTACAGAGATAGATTAGAGCCTGGGAAAGGACATAGGCTACATTTTATCCCATAATTGGGCACGATAAAACCTGTAGTCCACGCGGGCAGAGCCGTAGGCGGAAAGCTAGTATAATATACTCGTATATTATATCTTGAGATATAATATTTTATCACCTGTCATACATTTTGTACGAGACCATTCACACTCTGCTATAAATACATTACATCCCAAACTATAAATAATTTTTCGACTGACTGAACGATATTTTTCCTCACGTCCCCGGACACCGCGCCTCCCCTCAGTTTGAATGGTTGTTCGAAAAAGAACGTGTTGACACAGTGGCGACCGAAGCTGAACTGTTCCAAAACATATATCTTACAGTGTGAACAGCAATCGCGTGATGTAATATAGCTAAAGATATAATATACATTACATCCCATAATCAAAAGCCGGCTTAACTTTTTTTTTTCTGAATGGTAGTAACCTACCCTGATCCCAAGATCGAACAACTGTGACTTAACTGCTATCATAAAATCTGTTTGTATTTTTAAACAACTTAAAAAAACTTTTCAATACTTACTAAAACTGTAAATCAGCATTTACAGATGGTTAGGGAATACAACTAATCCAACCAGGATAACATCAGAAAAAGACACTTAAATAAATAAGATACAACGGCACTGATAAGTCCTTCACTCACAAAAAATAATGAGGACAGTGACAACGAAATTAATTATTTATCTAATTTCGTTGGCACAAACGGCATTTTGCGAGCCACAAATAAGGGAAACCTGCATCAGGTCGACTTATGTGGACCATTTGTCATATAACAAAAGTAAGAGAAGGCTCACAAGACATCTCGCTTGAAAAGCCAAGCCATCCTACGGCCACGTAGTTAGGCAACCGAGGGATCCGGGAAAGGGTATCCAAGGAGTTTTATTTTCGGAAACAGGTAGAATTACCTTTATCAATTTACCAAACAATGGCTACTTTGATCATCTGTTTATGCTGTGACTAGAAGCCTGTATTTTGGCTGTTTGAAAAGGTCACTTCTTATATTTCTGTAATACTATGCTTTATCCGCGCTTCTGTAGTAAAAATTCGTGCTTATTTTTCTAGCAACGAAACAGCAACAGATATTTTTTTCTTTTATCTAGTTTTTGTTGAGGCTTCGACCATATCAGGATGGTCATGCCAGCCTCATAGTATAAGGCAATGTTTTAATTATCATGTTTAATTTGAAGCGACGCCCTGCAAAATCGGTATAGCTTAGTCGCAAGTGGACACAATCTCTCCGCCAAAATACAATTGATATCTCCACTTTCCGCCGGGTCAGAAGTACCATGGTTTGTAGTTTAAAGCATGTCTTAAGGTTCTTCCTATCTGTGTCATTTTTGTATCATATACTATACACTAATATTATAATTATTGGTGTAGGCCATTCATTCTTCGCCTGACCTATTTCCAAATTTGTGGCGATCATTTCTTTCATTTCTCTCTGTTACTTTTTGACTGATCAGTTAATCTCCTTACTTAACTCATCTTTCACACATTATATATCCACGTACCTACTTTTCTATATATCGGTCACATTCAAATAAGAAGGTATTTCAGCGATAAATTTAGAATAAAGATACCGCCGAAACACAAAAAATAAAGGAGACGAGATTTTTAAAAAAATGAATGAAAGTATTTAATTAAACAAAAATTATTACAAAAATTCGACGTTGTCCAAGAAAAATATTGATTATAGAAAATTGAACATTTAAATTAAATTTTAAGGTGTTACATACAGGATAACCTAACACGTAAAACAATTTTCAACGTATGGATATTTTGTTTGGAAATGAAGTGTAGGATAACTTTGAACAGTACAATACCATACATAAATTTAACACATACAAAAATTTAAACACATGGCCAAATAATAAATTATTATCTGCTGCAAATAGGTAAAATAAATTCAACGTTGAATAAATACCCCACCTACTTGATAGATAAAACTAAAACTGATACAATTGGCACATTCTGACAAAAATAAATTAAGTGAATTTAAAGTAATGGATAAAAAACTTAGCTACTGGACTTCCAGAGGCCGCTGGTCGAACCGCTACGGAATGGTGGCAGGATCAGGTGGATCGGGTTGCCCACATTGGGTACACGTCTGTCTGAACTCTCAGCGGTAAATTGCTGTCCAAACTTTTAATGTCGTAAAATGATCGCACTGCAACTACAAAAAATTCCAAATTGGACTAGGATACCTAAAAGGTCACGAAACCCGAAAGAGCCCAAAAGAAAGAAAAATTGAAATATATGAGTATTTATTAGAATAGTAAGGATGTCTAGCTAGTGTAACCTATACAAGAAGGATATTCTCCTCTTGCAGGTCGTGAAGTAATCCCCCCAGGTCAAATGATAACCAGATTTGATTTAAACCAAAAGACCCAGGATTCTCGTAACTGTTGCAAGAACAGCCTGATAGAGTATTTGTCTGAGCGTGAAGAAGATGTTGTAAAAGTGTACTGTATAGCGTGTAGGGTAGAGTAGGCGTATGAGAACAAAAAAAAGAAATGGTGAAAAACTTACATTTTGAAAGTCAAAAAAAAGGCTCAAATAATAACATTCTCGATATAAATTATATTCCAATTCTTCCAATTCAGCTCCAAATTTAATTAGAAAATATCTCGTGTATTTAATAACACTTCATTTTTAAAAAACAACTTTTCACAAAGCAAATTATGTCACATTTCCTCAAAAATTTTTTGTCGAATGCCTGACAATTTCAATTCCAAACAAAATCCAAAAATCAAACAAATTCTAAAATTTTGAAATATATTGAATTAAAAAGAAAACTAGACCGGAAAGAACATAAAAAAGATCGCAAGCAGAAATGCTGCAGTATGTTAGTTAATTTCTGAAAACTGAGACATATGCCTCCGTGTCACACGTCAATAATTACAATCGCCTAAAATAATCAGCTGCAAAAGCATTTAAATTTATTTTTCGTTGACCCTACGTTAGGCCATATTACAAACACAATATGTGTAACAGCGTTCCTCCTGTATGTATTATATAATAATGTATAAACAGCCTCTTGACCCTCTTCGTGTTTTAATAAAAGCAAATGTATTCAAGTTCACCTGCTTCCGTTCTGCCTCAGTTTTGGTTAACACATTACTTATTCAGCGAATGCGAATTTAATTCAAATAGGTTTTTTACTCTGTTTAGGTTTTGCTATGGTAAATATTGTTTTAGATTACTAAAATATAGTAAGTAATAACATAAGTTGTAAATTTAATGAATATAAGGTAATAACTTTAGGTCATTTAGTTCATGGTTAAAATGTATCCCAAAAGAAACGTTTTCATATAAAGACTCAAATTCTAAAAACTATTACGCATTTTGAAAACTGAAACAAAAACAATTTTAGCAAAATTTAATACCGTCTGTACCTTTTCGGACCTATGTACTTTTCAAAATTATAGTGATTGATATAGGTATTTTTTCCTTACCGTTTGTGTCAGTATATTATAATAATCTTTAAATCCTTAATAACCGGCGTAATTCTTAGTCGTTCGTTAATAGGAAGCTTTAACCCCCTTTCATTTTATACTTGGTTCTTCTTCGGGGCGACCCATACCCGCGAAATTAACTGACGGGAATATGCTCGGAAGAGATAGGTGGCGAAGGGCTGTCAGAGTTACTGATTACTTTTGGTCTCGGTGGGTCAAAGAATACCTGCCCACCTTAGGACCCCGACTCGGAGGAGGCACCCCTATTATGAAGGAGACGTGGTGGTAGCTGTGGACGATCAGCTCTCTCGAGAGAGTTGGCCACGTGGCAGGGTAACGAAAGTTTATCCGTGTTCTGATGGCGTTGTGAGAGTGGCAGACGTCCAGACTTTAGCCGAGACTTTGAATATACCCGTGAAAAAGCTTGTTCCTCAGCTGTAGCAGGACTTTTTTTTTAAAGTGGAACATCTTAGGGACCTTTTCGGACCTATGTACTTTTCTAAATTCTAGTGTTTGGTTTTTATTTCTTTACTGACAGTTTTCTATTAGATTGACTGATTGATTGTTATAATTTCTTCCTTACCGTTTGTGTCAGTATATTATAATTTATCTTTAAACCCATATTAACCAGTGTAATTCATTGTCATTCGTTAATACCGTCAAATTATAGAGAATTTCCTCATTTAAAATATGCATCGTTTAATGAAGCCCGTATTAGAAATTATCTGCGTGGTGAATGGTCTATAATTATTTACTCGTGTTTCAAATACACCTCGCATGAAAAAGTTTTTTTATTGCCTTATAATTGACCAGAACCGTGTAAAAATGTTTTTTCCGAAGTGTCATCAATAATTCAAATGATAATAGTGGCGATTAACATAAATTTTCAACTTTTCTATAGTTAAGGCTGGTTAATTTTTTGTACAATAATACATCTAGTATATGGCATGGTAGAATTAGTTTTCATTTTTTTTTTATAAAGAATGGGTTCGCTCTAGACCACGGTCTAGCTCATGGACGAAGATGTGGTAGAGGATGTAGCAAACTCACCCAGAAGATGCCATTTATTCGAGTTTTAAAGAGATTGTGTTTACATGTGCCCGGAAATATTGACGCGATCAGAGAATTTCATTCCTTAGCGGTGCGAAATAAGAAAGTTGAAGACAAGTGCTCAGTGCGGATCAGAAGAATCTTCACAAGGTAAGGGTGGTACCCAGCGTTGCATCTAGACGTCCAGTAGAGGAAAAGAGCAGGCGAAATGCACACTCCTTAGACATGGTGACTACACATACATATTACACACATAAAAAGAGTGAATAAGAACTGAAAGACTTTAGCTCTCTGTCCCAGTTATCTCATTGACTACCCAGGCAGCACACAAGTCAGATAATTGGTCCACAATTTAACCTTATATGAAGTTAAGCTTTATCACATGTGTATAGAAGCTGTGTGTATTGCAAAGTGCTGTATACACACTTTGTTTTGCTATAATCATGCTATTAGCTGAGTTAGTTTTGTAATTTGCCGATTTTATTTCTAATCGCTGAATAGTCATCATAAACAGACTTGTTACTCAAGAGTTTCTGTAACCTTTTGTATAACACTGGTATAAAATTCCATTATCAAGCATGATACTGAATAATTTATGTTCTGTTCTCTTTAAGCCGTCTTACAGACCACATCTTGACAGTTGTTTATCTGCTGTATAAAGTAGGGTGTAGTTTCTGTTATGAAGAATGTAGCTACACAACAGAAATTAAGATAGCTGTTATAACTACTTTATTCCTCTTTAAGTACGAAATTACCGTCACGTGCAGCTAACTGTGGTAAAAGCAATAGTAATAGATTCTTATGCAGAAGTTTTCTGGGTATTCAGAGACATTTTTAAGCCAGCAGAACTGTTCTGGATCTTTAATTATAATTTAAGCGGCTAGTAGTTTAACAATTGCGACGCGAAGTATGAATGCTAAAAACTACTCCAATTCATGGAAAAATAGAAAAAGAACATGGTAAGATTTAACAAAATTTACATTCCTTCTGTAAATATTAACAAATAAAGTAAAATGAGCAAAAGAGTACCCCTCGTTGCAGAAACCAAGAACAGTTTTAATGAGACATAAATAGAAACAAATAAATAAAACATTTGTCAGTCTATTCAAACAAGAGATTTTTACTGTGAAAACCTAACCAATACATTTTTTTTAAATTGGTATACTTTGGAAGCATGACAAATGAACCAAAATCAGCGTTGAAAGTGGTTTCAGCGTTGAAAATTGAGTTATTCGACGATGAATATGCAAAATTGGATATTGTTCCTGTCTGGGCTATGCTCGATAAAAGCCTGATTGTACCACTCCCTATTACCACGCTAAGTGCTCATTTCAACTACAGAATTTCATTGAACTATGTCCAATATATTAACGTTGTAGCGGTAAGTATTTTGTGGTTGTTAGTATTAATTATATCAACATTGATTAAAACTCTACTCCAAAACGAGATAACATGTACAAAGGCCTAGAGTATGATTTGACGGTCGATTTAAAACTATATTAAAAGACTTGTGGCTGAACCAGAGTGCGTAAATAATGTAAAGGCACGTTAAGGCTTAAGTGGGACGGTTGAAACGACACCGGTACTATCGAAATTTGAACTTGATGTACCTACTTTTCTATACTCACTGGTTATTGTAAACACTCTTTAAGGTGGTCTTGAGGTGGTCTTTAAAATCTTTAAATTAGGAAAAGTAACAAAGGAAAGACCAAAATGAGCAATTATTAGGCCGAAATTTTGGTAACCTATGCAATGAATTGGGTACTTGTACAAAGTATTTGTTAGACCCTTAGCACACGGCGTTTTTTTACGGTGCTAAAAAGGCGCGTATACGCGCTTCAAGCGCGATTGGAACGCAACCTTGTAAACTCAGCACACGGGGCGATCGTGAAACACGCGTTTACAGCGCGTTCACGGCGTGTTTACAGCGCGTATACGCGCAGATACAGCAATACAAACGAGTTTCGAACGCGCGCGCATTTAAATCATGAAAATGCAAAAATCGGCATCTACGGCGCTGAAAACGCGCGTTTCAGGAATACGCCGTTTGCTTTTAAGGTTGTTTTTGCCTTTAACACAAACCGAAATTTGTTATACGATTGCAAAAACAGTGCGGTTAATGTTAAAAACTATGGTGACCTGCCTACCTGTACTTCCGTTTCATATTCTTTAAAACCATCATTTAAATATAAAAAAGAGATTTTCATTCTTCTTCTTATCATATAGGTATACTAAGCGAATGGTGAAAGTAGTTTTGGTGTCAGAGTTTTCAAATCACCAAATGGCCTCTGATTCGATTTAAGCCGGAACCGCCGCCGGCTTGACGTGCCCTTCAAAGCACGGCATTTGTGATAAATTGCTACGTTCCCTGTCCCTATGCACGTTGCTTAATCTCACTGCTTAAGCCACTGAGCTACGAGCGTTTTTATTTTTCATTTCCTAAAAAAAAATATTTTCATGTAACAAAAGAGCTCTAACTTCTCCACAAAAAATTTCCAATTAATTAACTTTAATTCTCAAAATATTTAAGTACATCATTCAAAGCCACTCCTGTTTGTGAAACAAAATTATAAACTCAATTCCTTTGAAGATGTGGTTTATAAATAGTATTTAACAACTTCTCTAAGAAATGCAATTAATTTTGCTCTGCCTTGATTATAGAAAGCGAATTTGTTATTCATTTCTCGATTTACTCAGACGCAAAACACAATTTGCGGATCGGGGATGAAATTGAAAAAGTTTTCAGTTATTTATTTGGAACGCTTTGCAGTGCTACAGCCTGAAGCATTGGATTATTTTAAAGAGCTTTGTATAAAACGCGCTAATGTACGAGTATGCTTCTAAATGGAAAACGCTTTAAAAGGTTTTTGCAAATAAAAATATACGTTTGTTTTGTTTATTTTTTATGCGTTGGCATAAAATAGCATTTTTATTTACCTATCTTCACTTTTGATTTCATTAAAAGAGGTGAAAATATAAGAATTATAATGGTGTATCCTTGTAAAGCCGTTTTAAACTTCACAACACAGGGTGTAAAATTCCACACATGTGGTAGCCGGAACCGTGGCCCTCTGTGTTTTAAAACATATTGTTGTTGTATTTTTATATAGACGATATGGTGAATAATATTGACCGACAGCCCCTTTGGTATATGATTTGATATGAAGTCCAGACTGGGATATGAACTCCAGTCATCATAGAATTAAAGAATACTTTCGGTTCTGTCCGTGGCCACCAAAGTGGTCAAAAACTATCAAAGTTTTATTCTTCTTCTTTCATGTCGATGGCATTAATCATGTTTTTTTGGCCCAGTAACCAGCCGGCACTGTCACTGTCAGTAGCGGCCAATCCTGTGTGCAGGAAGAACGAATTAAGATTTATTAGTTTTTTTTTTTGGTATTATTATTTTAGACAGTTTAGGCTTTTAGTAAAACAATAATTTGGTGTCTGAAAACTGCTCAGATTTTTTTGTCGTACTTAAGCGTTTAATTTTCGGGTCCGATTTTTTCAATTTTTTTACCAATTTGTTCGGTAGTCTAACGCTCAACCAGAAATATCGTTTGCACCTGGGACGCCTCAATTAATTAGGAGTATTTTGAGTTAAAAAGTCATATGTTAAATATGTCTGTTTCCAAAAAGTCGCAAATTCATGCATTTTTTGCAAAGTAAGAAATTGATAATTCCAAAAAGATGATAAATGGCGCCACGGGGATCCCTACGGAAATCCGAACTTGAGCTCGGTCGCTCAAGTACTCTACAACTAAAGTAACAAAACACTTACTTACCTACTTAATTAATTTCCAAGATACGGCAACGACAGAAACAACAAACTAATCAACAAATTCATTAACAGTCTTCTCGCATTCTACGGAGAAGTAATGAATACTAATTAAAAGAATCCATATTTGAGAAGGAAGGTTTTCGGAAATATATTTCTTAAAATCTTTCTGTTTGTTAGTAATTTTCAAAATTTATTTTTATAATGAGATGAGTTAATTCTTGACCAAGGTCATACATGAGGTCGACGACGGAGCGAGTTAACCCAGGAAATGCCATGAAAAATAAAAAAGACCCATGGAAAGAAGAGTCTTTCTTCAAATTTAACATATTTTTTGTATGCCATATTGCTTCCCACTGCTGGGCAAAGATCTCCCCTTCGTTCTGCCAAAATGTTCTAATCTGAGCCGCAAATTTCGAAGGCAAAATATCTAACCGTCGCGCCATCTTCTGCACGGTATGGTCCGTACATTACAGAATGCGACTCAGACTTTGATTTATACTTAAGTAGCAGTCATCTTTGTAATTTTGATAGCGAGAGAAAGAAACAATCAATACTTAAGTACAGAACCAGACTTGAGTCTCCTATGTCTCGCCGTCACCGAGACATCAGTCGGTACTGTTGTTATTATGTTAGTCCATCTGTCGTGTTGCATTCGGCAGACATATTCTGTCCGGTTCCACTTCAGCTGCGCTGTTTTCTGTCCTAAGTCAGTGACTTTTGTTTTTATTTTGGAGCATGTCCTCGTTTCTGATTTTGTCAATCAGTTTAACTTCTAGTATGCTGCGCTCAATAGCACGTTGTCAAATATTGAGTTTGGATTTAACATTATTAATGTAAAATTCAAGACCTACCTATAGTTGGTATTAGTGGTAATGTAAATATCGCATGTTGTTGAATGTTCGCTCCATCATACTAACGAGCGCCTAGTTAACGTCTACTCGGTCTGTTTGCGCTTTTGTACTTACTAGTTGTGAGGACTTTTACATGAGACGATACGCTGGAAAGGAACGGAGGTAAACAATATTTTAGTTTTAAAAACATCCTTTAGCCTAAAATTTAGATAATGTATACCGGCTTATGCTTATGTGAAATTTTTTCATGGAAAAAATGTAATTTTATGTTTTTTTGTTATGTAATTTTTTTCATGGAAAAAATGACATAAACCGGTGTTAGACATAGTCTAAGGCCCGTGTTCACCAAAAATATAACCAACGGTTAAACCGCGGTTAGAAGCTAATCAGGCAAAATATCAAAAAAATGTATGAAAATGACATTGTCAAATCTCTGGTTAGCTGCTAATCGTTGGTTAAATATTTGGTGAACACTGGCCTAAGTGGTGCTTTAATCTTTTGTGGCACAGCAGCTAAAGTTGATAAATTGTCGCTGATTTTAACGAAACTTGTTCAAGTGTCTACTGTGTTTCTTAAGTGATGTCTGTGTTATACAGAAATAAAGGATTTTATATTCTATTGTATTCGTAATGGCAACATACCGTTCTGCTTTTTAATTCGATGTAGGTAGCTAAAATCGATTCGTTAAAAAGAAATTGGGTTTTTTATTAACATAAGGTTGAATTGTGAAATAAAGCAAATCAAAGCCTTATTAGTAGAAACTTTTAAAAAGAGGTCGAACAAACGCAATATTGTGAACAATAGAAAAGGTACAACACAAGAATACTGCCGTGGAGGCATGCAATCCAAATCACTTGCTTTACCCATCGGGTATTATAGGAAACTTTTGACGCCATCGTTGAAGAAACTTTTAGAGTTTTAGAATGAAACATAAGCGTAGTGTTGACACGTTGTTAGCCTTTATCCCAGAGTAGAAATAAAAATGCCACACACTCAAACGCGTTAGCTCTGCAAAAGCATCCAACTTCGTTTTTAATGTAGCCTATGCTGTGTCGTATTGCTGGATAAAGGCTTCCCCTCTATCCTGCCATTATCATTCATTTTTAACCCCCTACAAAAAAGGGGTGCAATAAGTTTGACGTGTGTATTTGTGTGTCTGTGTATCTGCGTGTCTGTATGTGGCATCGTAGCTCCTAAACGAAGGGATCAAGGGACCGATTTCAATGTCTTTTTTTTTTGTTTGAAAGCTGACGTATTCGAGATAGTTGTTAGCTTTAAAAAAAAAAGAAAAAAAAAAGACGCTTCACACTCAAAGGCCCACATTAAGGTTTTCCCTTGTGTCGTGGGTCCCTTGGAACACACAAAGACAGACACAAACACCCATGACCCGAGAACAAACATCTCCTTTTTACACAAATATTTGCCCCGACTGGGAATCGAACCCAGAACCCGCCGATCGAGAGGCAGTGTCACTACCACTCGACCAAAGCGGCCGTCAAAGCTTTATTTGGTTAAAAGTAGTTCATCCGGCTAAAGCAATCGGCAGTAGTAAAGCAATCGAATTTCGGAGGTGATGCAAAATTTATAATTTATGAGTTATGGTAAACACCATAAAACATAGATAAGTAAATCGATAGATGTAAAAGCTCGTCGAGTGTGTGATTTCGAGAGGATTGGAGCACGAATCAACAACTTACGTACATGCCTATTAGTGAAGTTAGATGACTCCGGAAGGAAACGAGTTTTTAGGTATTTATCCTAACGAGGTAAACTTCCAATGAGATATAAGGTTGGGGTTGAAAAAAAAACATGAGCTGTAGACTTCGAGAGCATATTTTTTAGAACATTTGGAAATCAGTACTAAATGTGTCATATTTTTTATGTTTATTAATAAATAAATGTTACAGTTTTCTATTTTATTTTTGGTACACTAAGTACCTTACTTTCATCGACGTAATGAGGAGCTGAACATCCAGTCAAGGGAATAACCTTATTATTTAATAGGGCAAAAAAAGATAGTTTAAGATTTTCGAGGTTATAAACAAAAATGTTGGTAAGAACCCATTTAATTATGTTAAACAACGGCCGGTCGATCGATTCCGTCAAGTGGTAGTGACGCTGCCTCTTCATTGACGGGTCCTGGGTTCTATTCCCAGTCGGGGCAAATATTTGTGTAAAAAACAGATGTTTGTTCTCGGGTCATGGTTCGTATCTGTCTTTGTCATTACCCACAACACAAGGGAAAACCTTAGTGTAGGCCTTTGAGTGTGTAGAATATTATTTATTCTGCGGTAGCGTTTATTGTTTTTTTCGAAAAAACACATGTCAACTTCTTAATGTTGAGATATTTTGCGATATCCACTGATCTAATTCATCTAGATACATATACATATACTAACTACGAAAAAGTACTAACATATTAACTCCTGCTAACCAAACCTAGACAAAGAAATCTCATCGCCTCGGCTTTTGGGATTATTTACTTGGGCACTAAAATAGCACAAGTTTCGCTGTTTTCGCTTACTTAATTAAGCTAGATTGACAGAGAGGTAAACCGCAAGTTTTGGTAGCATGGAGCGTAGATTAAACTAATCAGTATATTGACTACAACGTGGGGAGACAAAATTATGTATTGGTGAACTAAACTCTAGACAAACGTAATAATAATAATAAAATTTTATTTCAGATTAAAAATCCATATCTATGAAATACAAAAAAAAATACAAAAATAAAGATATAAAAATAAAATAAAACATACAATTACCACAATCAGAAATGACATAAAAAATGATATAAATAAAAAAATATATCACTGTCACTTTTTATTCTCAGACTGATGCACAGAAATCCAGTGCCGAAACATGCGATTTTTGCAGTTCATGACAAGAGTCATTAAAATTTTATTTTAGGTGTCGAATAATGGTTTCCAAAAGGAGGCAATTCTATTCCTAATAATATCATAAAAATCAGGAACCCTGGCCGTCGCGAACATGGTTGCAGCAATGCAATACCGCGGCTGCTTCATCAGAATTCGGAATGCATCGTTGTACTGAACACGCAAGGTGCTGTAAACACTTTTTGTAAAATTAAAACATAGTTGGCAAGTGTAAAAGCTTTGGCAGTACGCTTTAAATAGCATTACCTTAACGTCTTCAGTACAACGAGCAAATCGACGCGCGATTATATGACAACGTACGGTCAAGGCCCTGCACTCTCGTTTTATATCCTCATTATCTTGTAAAGAACTGGTTAGAATATGCCCTAAATACCTAAACTTCTCTACAACCTTTACTGACGAACCATTCAAAAATATCGGCAGCATTTTGTCCGGTCCTCGTCCCGACCTAAACACCATCATTTCCGTCTTCTTTTCATTATATTTTAGCCCATGTACTGCGGCAAACCGAGTACAAATGGATAAAAGCTTTCGAAGACCCTTGATCGAGGGACTGAGAAGCACCATGACATCGGCATAACTCAGGTTATTTACATTACACATACTATAAGGTTGAATAATTTTTCACTGATGATTACACGTCTTCACTATCATTACCAATGATAAATACATTTAGGAACAGTATACCCACCCTATTTTATCAGTTATCACTTATCCCGTGACACTAAATGACGTCTTCCAATAGACCTATTGTAGAAAAAATAGACTTCTCATAATAAGGTCCCAACGATCGCTTCATAGCAAATATGGAGACAATTTTAGTTTTTCTTTCTCAAAAGAAAAAAAACACAAATGACATAGTTCAGTTTTAAGAACTATTTGACATCTTAAATTACGCTAGCTAACATATTAAACTACCCAAAAAATATATAACACGTACATTTTAATTTTAGATTTTTTCGAAGTAGCAACATTTATCGTCAGTTATCGAAATTGCTATTAAACTCTCGCGCGATCATGCACACTCGCGTCTGCAGGATTTGTATCGCATGGCGCGTAAACAAGCGCGCGGCGGGTTAACTACGCTATGGCGTTGAAAGTGAGGTAAACTTGGTGCTCCAACTTAGCATTGCCACATTGAACGTTGATGGTAACTACCAAAGTCGCAAGTGAGTAAATACGTCGTATGATGGGCACTTCAGACGATGAAGTTTGTTTAAATTGTACCAAGGGAGCTATTATTATTAATGGGTACTTCTGCTTCTTGTCAAAATGTTGAGATATTAAAGTTTGTTGCTTACTTACCACTATGTATTACGTTTTCTCGTTTAAAACACCTACCTGATAGAATAGAAAAATCTTTATTTTATAGGACATTCAGGATGTCACTTAAAACAAGTTAAGATTACAATGAAATACATACAAACATACATTAAACGATTTAAATACATACATACGCATTCGTTCTTTTGACCCTACTGACTCTACGCCTATTCGCAAAGGTGCAGTCTTCCTCAGAGAAGAACAGACAAGAAACTCTGAGGTTGCTCTTTTAAATCGCATTACATATTTTCTTATTTACTAATTTTAACTAAATCTGAAATAACTCTAGAGCTGAGCAGTTAATTCCCATGGCTGCCTGTCTGATAGATAATCAGATAGGATGTAGTTTAAGATGATTTTTGACGTGTTTCTCGACATTGTCTGGTTCCTCCCTCTCGTTGTATCGCAAAGCGTCAGTACATAACAGGCAGAAAGCCATGTGGTGATCGATTGAGAATAACATCACCCCAATTTCTTTCCGTGGGTGTCGTAAGAGGCGACTAAGGAAACAAAAATGAGACTTGCATCTTATTAATCTATCTTAGGCAACGACACCTCAATTTATTTTCAATCTGAGGTAGCATTGGTCTCATGCGGTGTGGTAGGCTCTGTAAAGGGCCGTCTGGTTCGCGACCACCCTCCTACCGAAGTCCGACGCCAAACAGCTTGCTGTGTTCCGTCGGTGCGTGGGAGTACCAGTGCCTTAATTGGCATTTTCTGGGTTAACTCGCTCCATCGTCGACCTCATCTATGATCTTGGTCAAGATTGGGGTCAAGAGTTAACCCATCTTATAATAAAAAATAAATAAATAAAATAAAAAGAACGCCATCGACATGGCAAAACTGTGTTACACAGAGTCATCACATTGCCCAGCGCCTCTTGTACTATATACCACGTCGCCGGTGTCCGTCTTGTCTATAAACTTAAATAAAACATATCTACAAAGCACTTCATACCATGATTTATATTTACTTAAGTAAACTTACACAGCTCACCAAACACTCGGTAAGATGTGGCTTAGATATTACAAATTTAACCGCAGCAATTTCACTTTGTTTCACTTTGAGACAGTTCTGACAGCGTCAGTGTCAGGCATATTTCTTCCTTGAGGCCGTCCCTGGGGAGAGTGGAGATATCCAGTGTTTTTCTTGTTTTTCTTAGGACGCGCACAAATGATAAGCGACACTTTTACTTAGTAAAATAGGTTTTATATAGCGAATTTTTGACGTTGAAACATTCAATTAGAAGATAGTCCCCGTTTTCTAAAACATTCGATTCCATTTCGAAAAATGTAACTCGTCACCCTAAAACAGACCTGTTCAGGTGCATGTCAATCAAAATGATGATGTAGGTGATATTAACACCCACTTGCAGGAACGTCCATTAGAGTTAATGCTGCTTTAAATATCATACTGCCACTCTCCGTGTAGTTGAGGTAAATCAGGACGCCATTACATTTAAGGCTTAATTAATATTTCTTCAACTGAGCCTAAGGCAACACAAATGAGACCTGCCTCCTAGTAATCCATCCCAGGCAACGACACTTAATTTTTTTCTGAATCTGAGGTGTCGTCCTATGGTCTCATGCGGTGTGGTAGACTCTGTAAAGGGCAGTCTGGTTCGCGACCACCCTCCTACCAAAGTCCGACGCCAAACAGCTTGCTGTGTTCCGTCGGTGCGTGAGAGTACCAGGCATTTTCTGGGTTAACTCGCTCCACCGTCGACCTCATCTTTGACCTTATGGTCAAGATTAAGGTCAAGAGTTAACCCATCTTATAAAAAAAAGCCTAAGTCCTACCTATTTAGGACATGGCGATCACTTTGACTACTAGTCTGTTTAGCTGTTTATTATGATTTTGTGGCGAACCCACTTACGATGAAGGCCCGTCAGTGCGACCTCACGTTAGGTATTAATGGAGTGATTAATTAGTGTTATGACTCTGTTATTAGTGGATGCCATAAATCGATAATCAGTGATTGGCTATTACTTCGCGTGACATACGAAAATGGGCGACATAAAATTTTATTTATGTTCTGTTTTATCATGCACGTAACGCTTGTAATTACTGTGTTATTTAGGTACATTAGGTAATTTTAAATTATATAGCAAATATAAAGGATGTAAATCGGCCCACTAAACTGAAAATTGAACTGAGATTTTTGAATAATTATATATGACTTTTTTATTATTTATTCTGTGTCAATATGAGAAGTCGAAAAGATTTTTGAAGAATTTTATAAGGCTTTTTTTATTTATTATAAGATGGGTTAACTCTTGACCTCAATCTTGACCATAAGGTCAAAGATGAGGTTGACGATGGAGCGAGTTAAACCAGAAAATGCCTATAAAGGCACTGGTACTCCCACACACCGACGGAATACAGCGAGCTGTTTGGCGTCGGACTTCGGTAGAAGGGTGGTCGCGAACCAGACGGCCCTTTACAGAGCCTACCACACCACATGAGACCATAGGACGACACCTCAGATTCAGAAAAAATGAAGTGTCGTTACCTGGGATGGATTACTAGGAGGCAGGTCTCATTGTGGTACTTGTTTACGCCCGCTAAAGTCTCGCTTACTAATTTAAAGTTAACCCGTATTTTATTTTATTTAAACAGTCCAGCTTTCGGACAGTGTGTACAAGACCTTACAAACAAGATGACAGGTTAAAAAGAAATAAATAACTTTCGGGTCGCGCTTTCTGACAGACGACTTTGGAATACCGAAGTGACGTTTTAATTTCTCACAGCGAATTTTTTTCCAAAGCCAAATAAGCCAACAAAAACAAAGCTTATCTTTGGCAACTTTAAGGCGACTACAGCACCTAAATTACGATTTTATGACGCGACGATAAGCATGACGCACTGCATTAAATCGAAGAAAAAAAATACTACGGTAATATTCAGGACATAAACTAGATAAGTAGTTTGCTGAAAACATGATTCAGCACTTTTGGTTCGATAGAAAAAGCTCACAAAGTCACCTCTAAATACCCAATATTGTGTATCTTTTAAGTTGTAAAAACGATAGTAAAATGCACACAGGCACTTGAATTTGCTATCAAAATGTTCGTGATTGAACACTCTCAATAAGTAGTTAACGCATTTTTCGATTTAAGCTGTTACCTTTCCATAAATCTCATTTTTCCAACTTTCGAACATATTTTTACGCACGCATAGTTTCATAGTCCATGTGTGCGTGCGTAAACTTCGTGTATCGACACTGTCCGCATTGCCGGCCCAGGCCTGTTGAGAGACGGAGATGGCACTATTCCTATGTGTGCCGCCTTTTGCTCAAGAACCATCGGGTGCTGTAGTAGCCTTAAATAACCATTTATGAAGTTATTTCTGTTAAGGTTGATGGCCTTAGGATATTTCTTACAAACACGGTTTGAATGAAAGCTTGTACTATCATCATCATTACGAACAGATCTTTCCAAGGTTTTTGTCCTCAACCCACATCTTTCCAATTTAGGCAGATAAATAGGACTTACACGTGGCTCTTGTTAAAGCTACTCCTTAATAAAAAAAATTGAGAATATATGTTGACGGCCGGTTTGGTCGAGTGGTAGTGACGCTGCCTCTTGATCGGCGGGTCCTGGGTTCGATCCCCAGTCGGGGCAAACATTTGTGTCAAAAGCAGAGGTTTGTTCTCGGGTCATGGGTGTATGTGTCTGTCTTTGTGTGTTCCAAGGGACCCACGACACAAGGGAAAACCTTAGTGTGGGCCTTTGAGTGTGTAGCGTTTATTTATTTATTTTACCTATATTATGATTATTATTGTATTCGTACTTAAGTCTAAAAATTGTATCAAGTTACAACACAATGTGATAGATAGTATAATTGATAGTAGTTGTTAAGTAAAGTATAGTTACCGCCTCTAAAGTTAATTAATTATAATGAAACCATCTACCCACTCACTTAGAGAGCTGGGTCTCGATTCGTGAGTCGTACGATTGAAAACGTGCGATCGTTATGCTTCTCGTGAGCGGAATACGTAACAGAGAAAGTTTTTGGAAGGCTGATCTTGAAAGGATACAAGGTTAGTTGCACTATAAATTTTGAAATAATAATAAAATTAGAAAATAATAAAACAGGTCGATCATATTATTGAGATTTTTTTTTGTGTCCTAGCAGTGGCAGTATTTCATTTCTATAATTGGATATGTTGGCCATAGTTTCTACATGATATATTTATTATTTGTCAATTTATTTAAATGTTTTATTACAATTTTTGTAAATCATTTTAAAGAAATGAAAAAAAACATTTACTTAAATACGATTAGGAAATGGTACGAATATTTTGGGAATCACCAGTAGTGTTTCTACTCGTTTATTAATCGAGTAAATCAAGAATACAACCTTTCTGTCTGGTACCTCACTTCAGCATTATTTCCTGAAGAAATGTTAATTCTTTACTTACTTAACATGAAGCTATTATTTTAAGTAAAATAGTTTCTTTAGCTACAAAGAGACTTGCTACGGTCTTTCTTGTTTTTTTTTCACCACTTTGTTCCTTAGGAGATCTTAATTACTTTGTTAATTCAAAAAAGCTGATCACACTGCCGATAGAAATTCGATTTTATTTCTTACGGTAAAGGAAAAGTGACAAGCTTGACTCAAACTTAACTCTACAGACAGCACCACGTCAGGTTACCCATATGTACTACGAAAGCTGACGATATTACTTGCGAGATAAAGACGACGTCAAGGTTAACATGTATAGCCTGATGTACTGCCGTGTGTACACTCAAGAGCACATAAAGCTTGACACTTTGGACCGGCCCTGTATTGTATGGCGCGCAGTATAAATAAGAGCTCAGCTTAAACTGGTAGTGTAAAGCGTAACCTGCTCTTGACTGTACCTTAAATTAAATGTCAGTTTCTAAAATCTCACTTGCTCACTCGTATGGGTTTTTTACGGGGTGGAATCCTCAGAGCGTGATACTCGATATGAAACTAGGCAACATTTACAAAGGAACCTATATAAAATTCCCGAAATAAAATTCATGTCTAGGCAATTCTCAGGAGACTAACATTTGTTTCCATATTTCAACCTATACGTTCCTTGAAGAATGTTGTTAAGTGTAGTATTCTGATTCACATCTTTGATTTTCTCTGGCTAAATTAACGTCACCTAATATTTGCTCAGGCTGGCAGCAATTTAATCGTGTAAGGCAGATCAATAGCTACTCGAGAACAAGAGTCCTATTCCACTAATCAATGTCGTCACAATGGCGGATGAATGACAATGGAGGCCATTTTATCTGTTCAGCAGCTCTAGCACGATGGCGACAAACTTCAGAGTTTGTCTGATTGCGCGAGGGCCCCGCTCAAAGGCTTGCTCGCCCTCTGGCGTTGTCAATGTTGACATTTTGACATAGGACTGCGGCGCATTACGCGCGCTATCACCATCGTACTCTAGCTGCAGGTAGCAAAATTGAGAACTATTGAATTTTCATATACAGTAGGCACTCGGTAATCCGGTAACCATATTTTTTCGCCGATGCTGGATTATCGGATTTATATGGGAAGTAAGCGGAAGACCTACTACAGATCCACAATAAAATACTATATAATATATGGTTAGGCCTTTTTAAAAGTGGCGATACACGAAAAGCAAAACAAACATGTGGTTTCACTGTCAAGGTTAGGCCCAGACTGCCGAGCGAAACAAATAATAGCTTACACAAAGATCTGTAATCCGGCATTCGGCTGTGTAAAATGCCCGACTATCAAGCGGGTTACCTTGAGTCGCTGAGTGCCGGACTACTGAGCGTGCAGGACTAACGAGCGCCGGATTATCGAGTGCCTACTGTACTTACAGACAGCCACCCGACCAGCAGCGCCACCGCCACCCGAACGTAAATTTGCAAACTACTTAGCAACTGGACATACAGTTTGCGTGACGCTACCAGTCAAAGCAGCCGACAACATCATATCAGCCTATTCCAGTCCACCGCTGAACATAGGCCTCCCCCAAGGTGCGCCACTTTGCACGATCCTCCGCTGTTTTCATCCAGCCACTACCCGCTATCTTCTTTAGGTCATCTGACCATCTGGCTAGGGGGCGTCCTACACTACGTTTGCCAAGACGTGGTCTCCATTCGAGAACCTGTCTACTCCAACGCTCGTCGATTCTGCGACAGACATGGCCAGCTCACTGCCACTTCAGCTTGCTACACTTTTGGATAATATCCATCACTTCGGTTTTCTGTCGGATGACCTCGTTTAGGATTCTATCCCTTAGCGAGATCCCGAGCATGGAGCGTTCCATTTCTCGCTGAGCGACGTGCAATCGGTGGGCCAACCTCACTGTCATGTTCCACGTTTCGGCTCCGTAGGTCATGCAGCCGACAACAGACGTATGAAATTTGGATAGTTCTCAATTTCGCCACCTGAACAGATAAAACGACGACCATTGTCATTTAACCGCCATTGAGACACTATTGATTAGTGGAATAGCCATCCTTTTGTCTCAATATCGCATAGCGGGTAACTGATCCCAGGTATCCCAGGTAATATTTAGACTCGTCGGAGACTTGAAGTATCTCTTATGTTTAGGAGCTTCCAATTCACACTTATAATTTATCCTTAAGTATTTTGAACTAGCTTTCCGCCCGCGGCTCTGCCCGCGTGGACTAAAGGTTATATAGTGCACAACTGCGGGATAAAATGTAGCCTATGTCCTTTCCCAGGCTCTATTAATCTATCTCTATACCAAATTTCATCAAAATTGGTTCAATAGTTTAGGCGTGAAAGACGGACAGACAGACAGACAAACAGACAGACAGACAGACAGACAGTTACTTTCGCATTTATAATATTAAGTAGGGAAGTAGGGATTAACTTTACAGAGATGGTTATGTAAAAACTTGTAGGGAAAACATCAAGCACCATTTCGTTAGGAAATGTAGTAAATAACTACATAGTTTTGTACATAATTGGTACTTATTGAATGTTAGCACTATGATAGTAGTTATATTTATTAAAATACTAGCTTTTCGCCCGGGACTTCGTTCCCGTGGGAATTTCCCCGTCAACTTTCCAATGTTTTTAATAGTTATTCTGCTATTCGGGACGGGGAGAAATACAACAAATCAAAAACCATGGAAATCGGTCCAGCCGTTCTCGAGTTATAAGTGTTGTAACAAACACGACTTTCTTTTATATATATATATAATATAATATAATATAATAAAGATAAGATAAGATGGCCACCCTGACGCGGTATGTTAAAGCTGTCAATATCACTATCACCTTTGGAAAAGATGTCTTAAGCTGTTCCCTTAGAGTTGAGACCTCATGAGATTAAAACAAATATATAAATGTTAAATTTTCTAAATTTCATTCAGTCACCAGAATATAGAATACCTAAACCAAGTTATGTTTCCAATAAAGAAGATATAAAAGCTTTTATATTAAACACGAAATTAAAACAAAGCACTGAAAGGTTCGATAAAGATAAATGCCGTCGTTATTGTCTGGATAAAACATTTTCCATTGGAACAAAAGTCACGTTCGGTAGCTATTAAAACTTGTAGTCTATTGGTGTTCAGCAACAATTACCCACAATTTGCTTAGTTGCACTTATTAATAGCCTTGGAAAGTACAGAGTAAATTGCTTTACAGGGAAGTCTATAATCCCTGACGGATAGCCAGAGCATCACGACTCACTCCTGACGAAAAGAGAATTTGACTAAAACTGCTATTTGTCGAAAAATAGATGTTACATAACAGTGACATGACTGACAGCGAATTTGACATATGTCATCGTACTCAGGTTCCCATGACTTCAAATTTGACATATATTCTGAGGGTTACTAGATGAAATATGAGTATTGTGGTGATAGGTTGTCAGCCTTTCGCCCACCCTTACGTCCCGCTTACTGGTTTCTACAGTATGCCTGAAAAGAGTTGGCAGCTCGCAGATTCTAAGCTTTTCTTTGACTCGCAGTCCAGCGTGGAAGTAAAGGGAAGTCAGTGACTTTACATTCGAACTAGATTTTATCACTTGACTTCGTTCGCGTAAAAAAGGAGTAATATCATTTTTTAGCCCTGCATCACGTCCGTCCATTGCTCTTTTGTATTTCGTAGAAAGGACTAAAACACTCTCTAACATTTATAATAATCAGTGGTAAATAAAGGGATTATTGAATCAGCAAAAATTAAAAACAAAAATAACTGTTCTGCAATAAAAATAATCTATCGACCAAAGTCCAAATATGAAATAATTATACATAAAGGCATATCTTTTTAATAGCAGTGGAGTGACGATGACGAACATTTTACTGGAGGTTTACCATGATCGCTTAGCGCGATCCAATTTAGGACCTAAACGAGTTTGCAATGCTTAATCGTACCCTGTACTAAAAAATATCTGTAGGTAGCGATAAGTATCTATATATTCCGATTGAAAAAGTTATTTTTTTAAAACATAAGAAAAATAAAAGCAGCAAAGCTTTGTAAAATTTAATCTAATCTGCGTATAGGACAGGAGAAATGGAATAGACTGTCTACTCTCTTCTGGTTTTTCTCACAATCCCTTAAGCTCAATTTGCTTCATTGGAATTCCAAGGAATCGAAACGGCAGGCATTGACTAGAACTAAGTTTCAAGTTATAAGGGTTTCTCAGTCAAAGGTTTAAATAGTTTTTGGAATCGACCATTTGTCATTGAGTTATTGGAAGCTTAATTTAAATACTGAAAGTGTCAGAAATCTATGCTGTTTGTATTACTCTTACCGTTCTGCTGCATCCGAGTATACTGTATGAAAACGTTGATGGTAGATTTGTAGTATAAATAATAAAGTCAAACAGAATGGTGTATATACTTTGAAAATGCGATGTAGGTAAGTATATGAAAAAGTTTAACTTAATCTTAGTTTCCATTACTTAACACGATATACATTAATTCCCCTCATTGGTAACTGACATCCTGTTCCTATAAAAAAATTATAGGCAATGTTGCTCCCTGAAAAATAAACTATTTATCGGTAGAAGATATTTAAAAATGGTACACAAGTTTCGGAGGATATTTTCTCTTTATAAATTAGTGTATATAATATGCAACCTCCTTCTTTTTATCGTGTAGGTATAGTCAAATGTGTGGCGATCTTGCGTATATCATGATGTCAGAGTTTTCAAACCATGGCCTCGGACTTGGCTTTGACGACTTAAGTCAATCGATAACAGCTGGGACGTGCCCTCCGAGTCATGAAAATACTCGTGATAAATAGTCACTTTGATCACCCATCAGGTTCCCTGCCTCTGTGAACGTTGCTTAACCCCATTGATCGGTTGAGATCAGCGAACGTCACTGAGCTACGAACGCTTCCATTGAATATGAATATGATATTCATTCAACATTTAATATTCAAACTCTGCCGAAACTGATCGTTGCGAAATCGATACTATCCAGACAGCGCTAGCTTTGCATACCCTGCAGACTTTGCCCATAACATATACAAGAGCTAAGTTTCCCAATACAACCATAACCTAAAATCTAACTACACGGAAACTCCCATATCGGTTTAATAATTCTAAGCTCTCCTCTGTCTTGAGCCAAGCCGTAATCTTACTGAGTACGGACCGTCGAAAGCCAACCTGCCTAATCGATTTATAGCAGCCCCTGATTCAGAGAAAAATATTTATTTACAATGAAACAAAATGCGCTCAGCTCAGCACTCTCCATTACGAGATTGCCTCTCTGCTACCGTTTTGGTCTGCTTTTTCCTACAAAAATATCAACTTGAATTGAAAAACTATGTGAGTTTGATTCGGTATGAAACTATATGCTTGGAATTTGAAAAGCGTATAATAGTTTTATATGACATAAGTTTTAAAGTCTTGCCTTGTTGTAGGTTAGGTTTTTAGGTGCCTTTAAATTAATTAGCGAAACTTAGTGGTGATTTAGATTTAGAGCGAAGCTCAGCTCTGTTAAATCTTCAATTTAAAAATGGCAGATGGGTTGCCAGGACCAAAGACCCAAAACACTAACAATGCATTTCGTTCCTACTTAAATTTTGACAACCGTTCAAAAATTTGGCCCCCTAAAACTTTCGATTTGAACACGTAAAGAATCTACGACCAAAACTAACCATCTTATGTAAATATTTCACTAAACTAATTCCTATTCGATTTGCAAATTTGAAATAAATGTTCAACCCGACTCGAAACAAACTCATAACCTGTGTGCCTTCGCACAAAAGCGGCAACACCGACGAAAGATAGCCGATGCCACACCCCATACTTGAAACACGCTTGGCGAGACCGCACGACAGTTCCGGGCGCGAAATTTAAAACGTAAAAACGTTCCGTTACAATTGTCCCTATTAAAGTGAACAGTGAACAAACCCCAAGAAATCGATACAAAATTAACAAAATAACATTTTGAAATTTCAAACTTAGGCTATCAGCCAATCGCATTAGATAGGTATATGGAGGGCCAATAAATTTTTCCTTATTCAACCTATTAATATGAAAAGTCTTTATTTTAAAAACTATCAAATGGATTGTCTTTATTTTAAAAATTATTAAATGGGTTCCTTCGACAAGTTGTTAGGAGAGGCGAAATCTTTTTTTTAATATGTTGCTTCGGGAAACTTGTGAGTGAGCTGAACTACATCCTTAATTTTCGCTAACTAAATTAAAGGTGACCAATATATGTGACTGCGTCTGGTAAAAGGGACCACTTTGAGGGTAGTCGTTAAGGGTGAAAATATAATGTAACAAGCTATGTTAATCGCCCTTATGGACTACCCTCAAAGTGGTCTTTTTTTATAGACACAATCACATATGTATATCCTTCTATATATAGAGTCATAAATTCAATTTTCAGATAAGCCAAGTTGTCCATCTTGCTGTTGAATTACAGGCTTCAAGCGTAGTTTCATGCCATAAACATGTAAATTGGACTGCCAGAGATAGGCATACATTTACATGACTTGACCAGAAATGGACCATAAACCAATGAATTTCACTTGTACCTGACATATTGTAATGCAATGGGTAGCTTTCCACCCGCGGATTCATTTACTTGGAATCAAATCTCTGAAATCAAACTTTAAATACAATAGCGGTTGATCGTCGAGCTAGCAATGCGATCGGACGTGTCTATTAATTAATTTATTTTATATCATCACTTGCAAAACCGTGACCTAGGTACGAAAGAGGCGGAAGTAACTGTAATAGTGTCATTCTCTGTGAAGTGTATATTTATAATGTGCAGTGTTCTTGTCTGATATTTAAAAAACAAAATGGATAGAAGTCCATTTAACCGCAGCAATTTAACAAGCCGCACCCCGCCGCCCACACCATCTCCTCAGCCTTGTGCGCCCCCGCTCCCGCCCAAGTCCCCGCCTCAGCGACAGGAAGATGAGGACCTTCCTGAGCTCCTGCCGACTAGCGAAATCCAAAAATGGATGGCATCAATCGAGCAATGCCTAAATGAGGTATGTGTCATTTCAACAGAAGGAAAGTTAAACTCGGACCAGAAACTTAAGATTAGTAATTTGTGCCGAAAAGTATTTCATGGTGCCTCAAATATGGCAGTTCGTTACCAATCAATTAAGCAAAAAACTATCCAAGCCTATTCAACCATACAAGATCTTAAAGTTCATAAAAACCTATCACTGCAAATCGAAGACCTGAAACAAAGTATTGTAGAGTCCTCAAAACCGGTCTCGAGCACTGTTTCATTTGCCGACATCGTTAAAAAAAGCTCTAACAAACAATTAATCCTGCCCAAACCTATGAGCTCAGTAGCCATTTTTCCAACTGATAAAAAAACTAGCGAGGAAACTCGGAATATAGTCCAAAAAATCATCAGGCCCGACCAAATGAAACTGCACGTACGAGGAGTAAGAAAAACAATAAACGGCGGTGTCATTATAAGCACTGACTCCAAAGAGGATATCGATAAACTTAAAAAATCGCCACAGCTTTTATCCTCGGGACTCACAGTAGACGAACCACACAGGCGCAAACCCAGAATCGTCGTTATTGGAGTGCCCACATCGATGCAGGAAGTGGATGTGCTTAACTGCTTATTCCACCAAAACTTAGCCGATAAGACCCCAGACCTTACACTAGAAACCTTTTTGTCCTCCACTAAGCTTAGTCATAAGTCTGGAAAAAAGGGCGCAGAGACCTGTAATTATGTATTACAAGTCTCGGGACTAATTCGGAAAGCCCTAATTACAAAAGAGCGACTTTTTGTTAACTGGTCGTCGTGCCCTGTGAGGGACTATACTATCGTGACCAGATGCTTTAAATGTCAACAGTATGGTCATGCGGCTAAGTCATGCCGTCAGGAGGCGTGCACCTGTGGCCATTGTGGTGAGATAGGTCATTCTATGAAGGAATGCACCAAGAAAACCGAGCCTTCAAAATGTGCTACTTGCTCACACTACAAAAAGCCGTGTGATCATAAAACAGGCTCTGACGACTGTCCAGCAAAAAAAATCGCGGAGGATAGATATATAAATTCTATTGATTATGAAGGCGCCTAAGAGCGCCAACTTCTAAGTCAATTAGTAGCACTTTAATTAGCTTATTTGTTGTTTTATTGTATCAATTTTTAGTGTATCAATTAATTATTTAGTAATCATGACTGATATATTAATTTCTGATTTAGATAATTTCTCTGTATCCGAAGTCAAAGCCTGTGAGGTAGAATGTTGCTTTCAATATTTATCCGCCTACTCCAATCCACTAACAGTTCTAACACAGAATATACGTAGTATCTCAAAAAACTTTGACAGCTTTACTATTTTCCTACAAAGGTTAGGTTTTGTTTGTGACGTATTTATTTTAACAGAGTTCTGGCTTAACTCTAATGATAACTTACCATTAATACCCGGATTCATTTCATATAGTAGTACGTCAAATTATAATCAAAATGACGGGGTGGTGGTTTATTACAGAAACAACTTAAGTATCACGATCGAGGAACCTAATATATTGGACTGCAATCGCCTGCTAATTAAAATTGGTTCAGACTATGCAGTACTAAGCGCTTCTCTTCATCTTTTATATTACGCATCGCTAGAGAACGAAATTCTCTACCTGCGACTGTATTTCTGGACTCATAACCCGAATCTCTTTAAAGTAAAGTTCGCCCCTGAGCTAGATTGAGGTCAAGTAGCGAATCCATTCTTTATAAAAAAAACACGTCCACCCAATGCTTTATAAAAACTTGAAGAAGAGTAAACGAATTAAGATTATATATTAAGCGTTCAAAATAAATACTGGAAGATACCTGGGTCTTAGTTCCAGTGAGTTTTGGAAAGTCCAGACTTGTTCCTTATTTACACTACATCATAAGACTAGCTCTACGCGGAACGCTAGTTATATCAAACAAAAGTAAACGCGTGGTTCGTTTTCAAAAAATATATGTACTGACTGAGTCAAAGATAAACCTAAAAACAGGAATCAAAAATTATTTTACATGAGATTTAAAAAACGGCACAATATCTCTTACTGCACCAGGCTGTCTTCGTAAACTTTTTTTTTTCGTATCCCATGTTATCTAAGTGCAATAAAAAATATATTATACAAGTTTAATTGTAGTTGTAAAGTGTTGATGTTTATAGTATAGGTATTAATTAATTTTACTTGGTTTAATTAATGTTAATTCGAAACGGTCGCCCTTCTGCGGATAACTAGTCAAACGACGCATGACTTGAAAGCCTATCAAGGAAAGCAAATGCACTCCAACTTTTATGAGCAGCCGCATATAGTTTTATAGGTAGTTAGAGCAGGTCCGCTTTTAGTGAGAGTAAACATTACTTAAACGTCATCCGGTCGGTGACTCCAGGGCCGGAATCAGTGATACTTTTCAAAAAACGGTGGAGAACAAACTATCCATTCCAGTGTAATATTTTTTTTTTTTTTAGATAGCTGAGTATTTTTTAAACCCAATTTTTATGAGGCTTGGGGCGTTTAATTACGCTCATGACAGCCTCATAGGAGGCTTCAAAATAAAACCTCTGAAAATGAATTAGCATTCCGAGAAGAGTGGAATCCAGTAAATTAGAGAAATGAAAGCCTCAAAAATCTTAACACAATGGACATCTAAATTTTTTAAGTCTACGACCGATGACCGATCCATCTCTCCAATTTTCTAACTTGACAATATCACGTTGTTCGCCATTTTTATACCCAGTAATTTTTCCTGGTAATTCTTAGTCGCCGAACTCCGACGATCAATATTAACAACAAAAACTAACATGGACATAACCATCTTTAAATATTTATATTATTGACTTCGGTGATTTTATTTTCAAGTATCGCTTTTGTTATGCAACGGGTAACTATCTAACTTTTTTCTAACAATCTCATTGGTAGCCGGAACACATTAGTGGCTATCCAAACTGAGCTCTACTTACCTACTACCCGCAATCACGATAAGTATACAATAATAATAGGAATTTAGCAATGGTTGCTCAGGCTTCAGGCTAAATATTAGGCTTACCCTTTCTGTTCATATACAAAAAAGTAATTCAATCTAACACTGTCCAATATCACATGAATTGGTGTAAGTATTTATCTTCAAAATCAGAGTAAAGATCAACTTATTTAAAGTTTTCAAGTTTAAAACGACTTCAATCGATCAGAACAATTGTGACGAATACTAAGGTAAGCGCCCTTCAAGAAAGAGCACAATGCTGAGTTGAAACCACTTTTTGTTACTACACCACATCTGCTATTGTTATAACTTCGAAATTCCAGTATCCTTCATGAAAGGACGATGGGACAAAACGTCCCCACTCCGACCAACAGATTTGAAATGTATCTCAAATGAAAGATATCAATCTAGTGATGACTTTTTACTATGGCGACATCCCTCAAATATGTGGGATATTCTGGGAAAATATTACTTTAATGATAATATTGATTACAAAAGTAACGGTATGTTATTTAATAATTCTTTGATTATTACCATATTCATAATATTTTTATTGTTATATTCATATTTACCATCTCAGGTATACATGTAGAACACATATAAAAATATAAACCGATAGGTATTTTAGCAATCTTTAATTATGTGTTATTTCTAAACCCCATGGATTTTGACATTGAACGTAGCTATTAATCTCTTTAAAAATACATATGAAACTGACGACATACACAAAAGGTCTGTTGGAGGGTGGGGACGGAGTCCATACATTTTTGCCCATAGTCCTTTATGCGTGCCGCAGAAATAAAAATACATTTACACTAATATTATAAAGAGGAAAAAGATTGTTTGTTTGTTTGCATTGAAAAGGCTCCGAAACTACTGGACCAATTTGAAAAATTCTTTCACCATTAAAATTCTACATTATCTCTGATGAAAATAGGCTACACAATTTTCCCGAATTCCCACGGGAACAAAGTCCCGAGCGGAATGCTAGTATTAAATAAAAAAGTGATGTCCTGTACTCGTAAAACATCGACCAAAAAGCATTCTGAAGCATTTCCCGCGATCCATCAATTTTTCCGGTTACAGTCCAATTCGGTTAACGAATATATTTTTCTAATACAGAATAGCGGTAACACGTACGCTGCCCTTCTCATCATCCCTTCAACGCCAAATTGAGTTACCCAACAGAGTTAATAAAGAGCTGTGGACGTGAACTGAATCACAATAGAACAATAAAGACGCAAACGTACTGGGCAAATGACAATCGTCGTGCAGCTGACCACTCATGAATTGCGTATCGTTTAACTTCTTTTAAGACCCCGAATTCAGCTCGCTGCAATCGCTTGTACATTCCTACTCGTGCGTTTAATACGTGCACTGACTACGAAATGGCTCGCAAAAACTGCTCTGTGTGTTTACAACTTTATCACCTATTGGACCTTCTTATAGCATTCAGTTGTTCTGTTTCATAATGAAATCTCCTTCAGAGTACGCCATGTCTTCAGATTTGATGGAGCAACGAGTTTCCGTGCATTACCTTAACAAGGAAACAGGTTGAATAGAAGTCACTAATCAATTAAACCATAAGCCAAAAAAAACATGTAAATAGGAATTTAGCACTAAAAATATTTTGGGTAAGCAAAGTGTCATGAACCCTTTAATTTTTCGTGTTATAAACTATCTGAAAGTGATGTCTTATTCCCGTCTCGCCTATTATTTGGAGAAACGTCCCCTAAAGGGATACTAAATCAGTGATTTATAGTCCGATCCTGTAAAACCTGATTAGGGACTTAATTCGCCTTTACAAGGATTTGTGACTTACTGACTTTATGAAACTAGATTTTGCTTATAATACAATCACAATTAGTTCATTTCATAATGAAGGGCTCTTATCGACTATTTAAAACTCATCTTTATTTCTGTCGATTTATTCATCTTTTCCTGATTAACAAAAGTTTTCCATGATTTCCACAGGAACAAAGTCGAAGGCGGAAAACTAGTATAAAATAACATGTAATAAAAGTCTTACTGCAAAAAAACTGTAGAAATAACGTAGACTTTGCTGAGTTCAAAATCGTTTAGGTGTCAAATTAGCCTATGGATATGGGTCTATAACATCGTGGAGTTGGCTTATTGTTATTATTATTACTCATAATTTCCCACCTAATATGAAAACATTAGGCATAAATGTGGCACAAAGGGGATAAATTTCGAGTTCCATCATAATAACAAAATCACAGAGAACGTAAAAACAGCTTTTAGCTACAAAATCCTTTACAGCAGTTATTCTCAAACTTTTCCGTAAGAGAATCAAAAATGTTTTGAGACCTTTTTCTTAAAATGTTGTCAAGTTTTTCTATACATTTTGTAGTTGTTAAATGACAGAAACCCACGAGAAGTAGTTACGATTTTATTCGTCTAACAAAGATAGCTCAAAAGACAGCAATAAAATTAATATTCGTCGAAAAAATGGCTTTGACACTTTTAATACTGGTTTGATAATCCTTTTATTTAGCATATACATTCAAATAATTAGTCATATGGAATAGTTACTACAGTTCTTACGTGGATCGATTTACCAAATTGATTAACTTCAGTACTAAGCTGATGGCCTTGTTGAAAAAGCTTTAATAAATAAAATAAAAATCAACTTCAGTAGTGAAGCCTCATAGGAAGTCTCTAAATTTAGCTCCATCCATGAATGTATATGTCACCGTAACATTGTCAAACCCGTAATATTGTAATTTTATTTAGTAAGATTATAATTTCTCGGTTCTATGTGAACTACCTTTTTTTTTCTCATTAACGGATTTTTTTATAACATTAATGCAACCTAACCTAATCGAACCTAAAAAAGGCTAACCTAACATAGCATAACCTAACTTATCGTAATTTCGTTAAGTTTCGTGGGATTTTCGTTTTACCGGGACAATTGTAATGTAATGGTGGCATATAAAATAAACGACGACGTAGAGAAACAGTTTGACAACTTATGCTCTATAGCAATAATCCGACCATATTCGGAGGCTCATTTATAAGCTCATTTTACAGAGAACGGAGGATAACGGCGTGTCAAATTTTTATGGCACGCCCATCAAAAATATGGCACCGCTTATAAGAATGGGTTCTAGCGAAATTACTGTGGTTTCAGGCAAACGAAATCCTCAAGTAAATTATGAGTTTCTTTACGTTGACAAGATTATTCCATATTAGAATTAAATGAAGATTGATAACATTGTTATAACGCCTGTTTTTCTGAGCAAATGAGAAAGTGATCTTTACTTAAAGATTCATTGTTTTATTCTCTACTTGTAGCAAAAGACAATCAAGTTGACTTTACCAAATTCTATATTTTCAACAAAGTTTTGAAGTTGTATTTTTCATTTGACTTCATTTTCGACGAACACTTTTGAGGTAAAAATCAGACTTATTTCAAAGAATAAGCTCTTATAAAGAGGCTCAAGCCAAAAGCTATTTCTGTTCGTTTCATATTTAAATTAAAACGTTTATTTTACGTAAAAAGAGGTTGTCGTTTCAAAGAGAAGGCTCTTTAAGATATCAATCATGCGCTTCTTTACGGTTTCATAAAACGATACCTGAAAGGGAAGTCAACTTTTTCAGATTTCATCTTAAGAGCTTTGACCTCGATTCATCACGTTTTTGCACATTTCAAAATAAAGTTCAAGGGTTGCTTCAGGTACAAGGCTGCCTATTTAAAACCCAATGAAAATGTACTTTAAATTGCTATTGAATGATGTGGGAATACAGAAGAGCTAACAATCATACATTATTGGCAAACTGTATTTTAAACACTGTAATTGTTAATGATTATAGCTCGATAGCTTGTCATCAAAATTAGATTTCACCCTACGACACTTTTTATATTTTATTTCAATCTCATGAGAGTTGATTGCTTAGGAAAATAAAACCTTAAATTTATTGATATAATTTCATACGCAAGAGAAATTAAAACTTCTATATAACACAAATAGGGTTTTTTCCTCGTGTTGATTTGGAGATCTATCTATACTACCATGAGATAAAAGTCTCATTACGTATGCTAAGGCAGCAAGAGATCTATTCTGTAAGTCTACGACCGACTTTTCGGAGCATTGGATGCACATGACAGTGACAGGTGGGTTGTGTGTCGGGCGTAGATTTAATGAAAAGAAGGCTAGATTATGCCCTAAGTCTTTATCTGTAATCTCAAAATTTCTATGAAACTGTTCGCACTGAATAATCAGTACCGAAATTCTCACAATTACCTATTTAAAAACTAATCACTTATTCTAATTTTGAACTAACAAGTTTGAGAGTCATCTAAACCGATGTAGGTCAGTATCAGAGAGGAAATCCGCCGACGAGGCGAGTTTTCACGAAATTCCCACCGACCCACCAGATAAGCCAGTCAATACCCAACTTTGTTTTTAAAAATAAACATCTCCCTCAGGCGATTTTCAAACTGTTTTTTTAGAAAACTTAGACGACCTCAATTTCGTGTCAGCCAATCCAATAGGGACAACCAAGAAGTAATTGTAAACGAAATCCATTTTGACACTTAATTTGTAGTGGGATTTAAGTTTGTGGAAACTATTAAAGTGTCAATTCCCGAAAGCCAATAATTTCTCGAGCCAGAGATTGAAAATTCAGACTTTTCGAGGTAGACCGTCAGCAATGAGGTTATTCTTAAAACGATTATCTTATCAAATCACATTCTTTTTTGCTACTTAAAGGCAGTATTTTAAAATTACATACACCTAGAAAACCTAAAACCAGTTTCAATTATTATATAGTCCTGACAGTTTAATATTAAATTCAAATATCAGATAAACGTGCTTTATGATCCTAAATACTTAGTGTCTTCTTTTGTTATTGTTCTTACATTGGTCCATCTTTATGCCGAAGATTCACTCAAACAACAAATTCACAGTTAGTAGCAGTTTTAAGCCCTGAAGGACTTAAAAGTCTTGAAACTTTTTGTTGGTTGATGAAGCCTGGAGTTGCGACTGAATTCCACATTTAATTCTCCGTAGTAACTTCCGAACTAAACTTCTACTGGCTATTTGGTTTGGTATATTTCTCTGGAAAAGCTTGAAATTATATTTGCCGCGTTAAAGTTTGCGCGAAGCGTGGAGGTTTGCTAGAGCGTTCCAGATTTTCAATTTGGACCTTTACACACTGTTTCAGAAGTTCTTCTAACATTTGAAAGAGTATTTTTTTTTTGAATAGCAGAAAATTGTCATGTGTAATGTAAATTAGTTGTTCAGAGGCCAGAAAGAAATTTAAGTGAACCCTAAACTTGTAAACTTAAGATATAGCCCTATCCATTTTAAGCTATTTTGACTCGACTTGAATCGGTTATGATCTTACTTAATAATCTGGAGATTGCGGGTTTGATTCACAACCAACTCAAATCTTCAAAAATATTTACAAAAAAGTAAACAAGTAATACTTCAGTCATCCATAGTACCCATAGTAAAAGTCTTCAACGAATACAAAATTATAAATTGACTACATTTTAACCGATATTCTCGCTATCTGTGGGTCTCGGACAAAATTGGGAACGAACGAATCGAACGTATACAGAAATAATTTTGGAGCGCAAGAAAAATGTGATTTATCTGGTACGACCGTACGAGCAAGGCGTTTAAGCTTAACGTTGTGCACGCTCTTTGGAAATATAACGTTAACTTGTGATCGAACAACTTAAATAGATTATAAGACTAGTTTTTAAAAAGCGAAGGCAGAGGCACTGGCAGCAAAAGCTTTAAAAGCTTATAAGCCTCACAAGGGAAGAAATAAAGTTTGAAAAAAAATTAGCAGTAATAGGTATTCAATCTAATACATTTAATTGTACGAACAAATTTTAATTCAATGAGTATTGTAGTAATTAATTCGTAAAAGGCAAAAACAAGGATTTCAGTAGTCCTGTTTCCATTGCTCTTGCTTTCATAGAACTGTCGGCCATGGACATTTAAATTACAAAAAAGGTTACCGTTTGCCTTTGCGGTGTATAGATACAAAAACCCAAGTTTTATGGATCGCAACCTGCCGTAACCTGTTTAATGACAAAGCAAGAATCTCAAATGAGTCTTAAAATGTAAAGCGGCCAAAAAACGGTCTTTAAAAACTATATAGCTTGTACAGAGGACTAACACCGGTATATATTTGAATCAGTAACCCAGAAAAAATTGTTTATCTTGATGGCTTGACTTCAGCTAGTCATAAATAATTGTGATGGCCACTTTCCATGGTCTTACTATTATCTGTCTTAATCGAACAAAGCTTTAGAACTCGACAACAGCTAAACCATGGGATAACTTCGGAAAAACAAAAAAAATAGGTTTCAGACGGTTGCGATCTTTAAGACTTGGGACAGTATCTATACTGGCGTAAAAAATAACTTATTACAACGGCAAACGGTAACTTTTTTCTTAATTTAAATGACTACGGCCGACAATACTATCAATATTTTCATAAATTCTTCTTACGATGACGCAAAGAGTAATAAATAAAATGAATGAAAGTATTTCTGCTAAATAATGAAGGTATTATTCGGGAAAATATTAATAAAAATAATAAATTTAGGCCAACGATTCACTGGAGGAGAATAAAATTACATCCAAAAGCTTTCAATTGGAGCAAATGCCAATGAATAAACAATCAAAGCTTTATTGATTTGATCTCAGCGGGCTATATTTGATGCTCTATTAATTATTCAGTGGATTTCAACATCGATTTCTTTTGCGAAGCGGTAATAAAATTTATAGTGACGCAATACTATCTTAAACTTATACGATTTTGGTGATTGGTAAAGTTTATTATGCAAGGCCTGGAGAGTATTTCTTTTTTAATGTATGGAAGCCAAGTTGGCTAAGTGTGCCACACACTTGACTATACCTACACGATAAGAAGAAGAATATAATGAATTAAAAAGAAATCTTCGCCAGGCCTTGCAATAACTTCTATACCGCGTTGTAGGCTTTCATACATTTTTAGTCTGTCTCTAGTTTTCTGTATCCGATTTGGACCGGCCATATTACGGGATTGCATACTCTTTGAGATTTTTGAAGTGAAACTTTTTTGCGAGCGATGAGGTATTTCAAGCTTGTGTCACGATTATAAACGTCAGAATAATAATAATAATTTTAGAGTCGCGAAGAAGTTTCACTTCTGATACATGTATTCTGTAAACACTTTTTTTAATTTAAAGATATATTTTAGTTAAGTATTAACAAAGTACATTATTTACAAATAACGTGACAAACGTTTAAAAAACAACGGGTTGCACTCCGGGAGTGCCTGCAGTAATGAAAACTTGAACATTAACGTTGTGCATTAATATTTAATTTATTTTTTTCTATGCTGACACCGGATAACATTTATATTTTATCAAACACCACAACTTGATTTTTGCAGTTTCGATTTCCTATATTTATTAAACACCCTTCCACCTTACGGATTTTCGATCAGGGTCACGAGACAGACACGTGACCCTGACGCGAGTTTAACATTTTTTACCCATACTTCAAAGTGCACAACGCCGCTAAAGAAGTTTTCACTTCAAAAATCCCACCTAGAACTCTCAAAGGTGTACAAAACGCACACACGCACAATTTAATAAAACAATGTTGACGCAATCAGACAAGACGTGAGCGGCGCCGTAGACAACAATTCAGCGCAGAAAGCTTTTTTTCGTTCCCTTAAATATTATTTCATCCAAGAGCTGTCTTACGTAACCCGAGAAAAAAGGGCGAAATTAAATCAACATAAAGTAAAGAGCCGTCTTATAAATAATGCGGTCATCAAGTCTCACAGAGAGGTTACTTAAAATTTCACTCCTGCTATTTTCCGGGCCAACATTATGATAGAGAACACAGTTCGTATGATATAGACAGAATATCTTGACAGTTTCGGCCTAGTCCGTTAAGTTTAAAATTAACCACGACGGCTATTCTAAGTAATCAATAGCTTTTCAATGGCGGTTAAAGGATAATGGTCGCCATTTTATCCGTTCGGGTAGCGAAATTGAGAACTATCCAAATTACAAATAATTGATGACGGCTGCTTTGCTGGATGGCTGCGCCACCGCTAACTGAATATTAAGTATAGTTCATGCTAAATAATTTGCAATTTACGCTCGGGGTTGACGGTGGCGCTGTTGGTCGGGGGGGCGGGGGGGGGGGGGATGTCTTGATACCCGGTTCCGATAGTTCTCAATAAGGTAAAATGGACGCTAATCAATAGTGTTTTAATAGCGGTTTAAGTGAGTATATAATTCTAGATGAGAATTCTAAAATTAGATCTCTTACGGTAATGATTTTTCATAGGTAAGTAGGTTTATTGAGTCAACTGCCACTGTATAGACGTGCCTGTGTTTTAATATAATTTTTATACGAATCCTTAAACTTAACACAGAAAATAATATACTAAGTTAGAGTGGTTTTGCACTATCTTCGATCCGAATAAGATCCGAACCCGTGAAAATATGGATACGGAGAAATGTAATAGTATCGGATGACGGAGATCGGATCTAGTGCGTAAATTACCATAGATACACACATCAACGCGATCTAGGGATTTTGCACGATTTTTCATACAAAAGAAGTCTGTTTGAGAAGCTATAAAAGCATACTCGAGATACATGGAGCGCTTTAATTTTCAGACGAGCAAGTGCTAAACTTGAATTTTCAATTCTAGTCAATAAATTTTGTTTTAATTGAAATTTGTGAAAACGTGACGGAAACGAAAACGAAAATGCACTTTTTGCCTGCTTTTTGTATGAAAATTAGTCGAATTTACGCAATATTTTTTTTTTTCATTTTCGTCAAGTTTTCACAAATTTCAAGTAAAACAAAATTTATTGATTAGAATTGAAAATTCCGGTTTAGCACTTGCTCGTCTCAAAATTATAGCGCTCCATGTATCTCGAGTATGCTTTTATAGCTTATCAAACAGACTTCTTTTGTATGAAAAACCGTGCAATATCCCTAGACCGTGTTGATGTGTATATATTACCATAGATACGGCTACTACGGACCATATTTTCACGGGTTCGGATCGGACATAGTGCGAAACTGCTCTTAGTATTTTAAATCAAGACTGAAAGACCAACACTCGCAGAAAGCTAAGTTAATATTGCTACCTAAGCTTAGGTAGCTTTAAAAATTTCGAATATCTCAAGAATTAAAATTTATCATTAAGCTATCATGGAATCACATATCTGTATTTTAGGCACTCTAGTAATGTCTTAGAATAATTATGTAAATATGCAAAGGGGAGTTTGGCTAAATAAAGAACACCCGTCAGATCAACATCACGGATGTAATTGAAACTAGGGTGGGTAGAGCGGGGCGACGTTTAAATTTTCATGGCTAATAAATTATTCTGTTTGCGAAAGGGCCGCATTGATGCGTTATGATATAAAAATAAAAATAAATAAAAAATAAACGCTTCACACTCAACGGCCCACATTAAGGTTTTCCCTTGTGTCGTGGGTCCCTTGGAACACACAAAGACAGACACAAACACCCATGACCCGAGAACAAACATCTGCTTTTTACTCAAATATTTACCCCGACTGGGAATCGAACTTAGGACCCGCCGATCAAGAGGCAGCGTCACTACCACTCGACCAAACCGGCCGTCTGATGAGTAACAACTCTTTTATGTTTCCTTGCATTTTGCCTCTTCACAGAAGAAGGTCTATTTAGGTCTATTATAACTCTAAAATATAATAAAATGTAAAGCCCTGGCATTTAGGGCCAAAAAAAAAACTGAAACGTAGACGATATTTAAAATTGGCTCTATGCACATAGACTCCTTTTCCTTTCCCGAAAAAGATAAATTAAACAACAACAAATGACTGTAGATATTGTTTATTTAAGTGGTATTTTGTGGTAAAACATTGCTTATAACTCTTAAATGGCTTAACCAATCTTGATCTAATGTAGCTAAGAACCATTTCGACCACGTCAGCTTTCAAACAAAAAAAACCTCATCGAAATAAGTCCATTCGTTTAGGAGCTACGACGATGCCACAGACAGACACACTGATACACAGACATAGGTACAGATACAAAGATACACAGGTCAAACTTATAACATCCCTATTTTTTGTCTAAGGTTGGTTGAAGAACAAGAATGTCAATCTACAACAGCACGGACCGATGACGACTCAACGTGCTCTCCGAAGCACGAAAATGCTCGTGACAAATTGCCACTTGGTCACCTCTATGACCGTTGCTTAACCTCACTGATTGGTCGAAATCAGCTATCCCCATTGGGCTACAAACGCTTCTTTACTCTTACGAAGAGGATTTTAATCCTTGTAATTTCAACCAATCTAAAATTTAAAAAATCGTTTTGTGACCTACAATCTAAGTCATTTGAACATATTTCACCATACATAACATAACAATATTTAATATAATTGTACCACACAGCGCTAAATAAAATTATCTTCGCGTACCATGTAAAATTAATTAAGACCTTATTCATTTCGTGTTTCATTGTCAAACAAAGTTGTACATCTCGAAAATCTCTCTGACAATGCATGTTTACAAACTCTAATTAGACGATACACGACAAAGTGATCAAGTTGCCATAGACACTCTGCTTATAAACCAAATGCTCTTATTTCTTGCCACAATCTTGTTAACAATCTCGGGTAACAAGTATCTTGATGTTTTCGCGACACATTTAAAACGTTTTCATTATGTATTTTAATTAATCTTATTGATATTGCGCTTAAGAATCTAATAAAGAAATACCTACTTTAGTTGTTGTCAATGTTAAGACGTCGATTAAAGTTAAAGCTACTTTAAAGCTCATGCTTTTTTAAATTATTTTATAAAGCATGTTATGCCACCTACTAGGTAGTGCATATAGTTAAGGTATAACGTAGAGTTTATAGTCCTTACTTTAATATTATAAATGCGAAAGTAACTCTATCTGTCCGCCGTCTTTCACACCTAAACTACTGAACAGATTCTGATGAAATTTTGTACAGAGATAGATTAGAGCCTGGCAAAGACATAGGCTACATTTAATCCCACAGTTGGCCACGATATTACCTGTAGTCCACGCGGGTGAAACCGCGGGCGAAAAGACAGTGTAAAAAATAAAGTAACCACCACTGGACGCCCCAAAGTAAATAAAATAAACAAGGAAGACGTTACATTTCAACATTTTGATCTTAAACTTTTATGAACGATTCCGCAACTGGGTAACTCCATCCATCCATACATTCATGCTTATAATCCCTGACGCGGTAGGCAGAGCATCATGTGGTTCATATGACACCACTGTTTGACATACATTCTAAGGGTTACTAGATGAAAAATTAGTACAGCGGTGATAGGATGACAGCCTTTCGCCCTTGTTACAGCAAAGCCCGTCTTCTTATCGTGTAGGATAGTCAAGTATTTGACTTACGTCCCACTTAACTGGCTTCTACAATATGCTTAGGAAGAGTTTTCAGCGCAGCACATTCTAAGTTTTTTTGTCACTCCCAATCCAGCATAGAAGAAACTGGTTAATTGGGTGAAAGTATACAAATTAAGCGGTGATAACCCTGTTGGTAATGAGCCAGACTTGTAATCCGAAGGTCGCGGGTTCAAATCTTGGTGCGGACCTGTACCACTCAATTCATCTTTTCGGATATGTGTACGGATTTCTACTTATCACTTGCTCAACGGTGAAGGAAAACATCGTGATGAAACCCGCCCGTCCAAGAAAATTCATTTTCGAAAGACGAGCGGTCCATCAACCCGCATTAGGCCAGCGTGGTGGACTATGGCCTAAATCCTCTTCGTGTTTCGAAGGGAGGCCCGTGCACCTCGGTGGGGACTTATATGGGCTGGTAAGATGATACAAATTATTTTTGAAAATCGAGTCTACCTTTACTTTTGGTTTCGATCATGAATGCTTTCAGCGAACTCTTTAACAGAAAAAATAATATTTTTAACATAAGAGATATTTAATCGACTGACGTGTAAGCAATCATTACACGTCAGCGTCTCGAAAGTAGAGTGAAGAATTCCTATTTTGAAGAGTAGAGAAAAGGCTTCAATGTCTTACAGAGTACGTGTGAATCGCTACACTAAAGTAATTAAACAACCTGCCTGTCAAGCGTGATTTTTTTTACAAAAAGTTTGCACTCTATCTAATTTAGTACAAATACTTATTCGATTTTTTTGACACATCTGAGTAAACGGTAATAGACAGTCAAAACCAATTTCAGAATCCGCAAAATAATATCCGCTCATAAAAATTTGAACTCCAACGAAATCCATACATTATCGTCATATCCGGATGGGTAAAATGTACCCGGGTAAATGCGGATAAAACCTAAAGGGAGGTGGAGAGAAATTCGGGCGGTTTTAACCACAGACGAAAAAAGGTGAAAGAAATAAAAAGAGCGAGTGTGAATGCAACGGTAGATGTCTGTTTTTTAAAAAAAACCGTGAGCCAGAGTGTTGCATTTGGTTTAGATGTGTCGGTTGTATTTACAAAATGTTTTTGGGCAGTTAATAAATTATGGCAAGGAAACAAATACATACTTCTCAGCTGTGCAGCTATATTGTTCCTTTTGTGCCAAATCGAAGAGTCACAAGAGCGATTGATAGCCCAAAATGACGGCCGGTTTGGTCGAATGGTGCCTCTTGATCGACGGGTCCTGGGTTCGATTCCCAGTCGGGGCAAATGTTTGTGTAAAAAGCAGGTGTTTGTTCTTGTGTCATGGGTCTTTATGTATACAATACAATACAATACAATACTCTTTATTGCAAACAAAAAAACATAACATTAAAACAAAAAAAATGTTCATCATGTAGTGTTCAATGCGGCGGCGGCCTTATTACTATAGAGCAATTTCTGTATGTTCCGAGGGACCAACGACAAAAGGGAAAATCTTAGTGTGGGCCTTTGAATGTAGAGTTTATTCATTATTTATTTAACGTTTTGTTTATTAAAACAAGTCATTTAGATGAACTCTCTCCACACTTTCCCAGCTCCTTACTAACCCACGGCACGGCCTACAACACCCTATGATGCGTCAATGATGTTTACCCTCCCTAAAAGTCTCTTATATTATGTCGAACACTGTTACATAACGCTCTCAGCGACCCCTTTTACAGAAAAAATAATATTTTTAACATAAGAGATATTCAATCGGCTGACGTGTATGCAATTTTACGAAGCCTTTATCAGACTGACAATGCATTTTCACGATCGGTTTTGCATACAAATTGTGAATTTTGGAAAACTTTATTTTTTCAGGTGTCCCTGTGAAAATTATCGTTTGTTGTGTATTTGTATCCGCAATTAAGCGTTTTTAATGATCTTTTATGCAGCATCTGAGTTTTCGCATTAGTCTTTTATAAAATCTCAACAATTTTTCTATAGAAAAACTTATAATGGAAGGGTAACAGCGTCAATAGTGCTATGTTTCCTCAGTCACTGACAAAGCAAAGACGTGCCATAGAGTGTGTTGCTAAGATACGATTTCCACAGCCTTGAATAAGGAAATTGAATAATTTTATCGACCTATAAAAAAACAAGTGTACAAAATCTGGGCTAGCATTCACCAACTTTGTCCCAGGACGTCGGCAGTTCAGTTTGATGTTCAGTTTTACTCGCTTGACTTGCACAATCACAGGTTTTCTAATTTCCCAAAACCAAACTTAATTGAATATTATTGAACAAAAGTTCACTAGAGGTTGTCCAGGGTGTCATTTCCCTGGAAGTTTTATAAAATCCTGCTTTATTCGTGTCTACTCTTTGTGCAAAAATTTGGCTCTGTAGGTCCAAGAGTTTAAGCAGGATGAGTCAGGACCTGCATTGTTACATTTTAAGAAGATTGAAACTGTAATGTGGTATAGTAAATAAATATGGTATAGTAGGATACTGTGTCGGTTTTCTTCAGGCGATGTTAAAAGAACGTAACATGTCGCCAATCTACGTCACAAACGTAACGTAACTGACCATCAGAATCTCCAACCGACAATACCGTCATTATGATCGATTCTTCACCTGTCATTATCTGAACATTGCAAACGAGAGATCTATCTGTTGCAGGGATATTGTCGAACCCCTGATATTATAGTTTCACTGGTGAAATTTATAGTTTCACTAGGAAGCAATTGACGGAACTTAGTCAATTGCTTCCATTTCTTCCACTTCGATAACTTTTTCATAGTTTTATTGTATTCTGACGGAACCGAAAATAGCCTAAATTAACCAAACCTAACTTAACCTAATGTGATGTAGACAGTCGACAAAGTTTCGGCTAAGTAATTATAATTTCACCGGGTTTCATAATATCCCTCCGAAATATCCAATGCTCCGAAGTATCGGTCGTAGTCTTTCAGAATATATACCTAAATATACGCCATTGTTTTACTGGACCACCTATGTTGTGTATGGTAACGGATAAGTTACAATAGCTAGGTATTTTAGGTTTCTTTCCCCTCCAGATCTTGCTACTCTAACGCCAGAACTGTATAGAGCGCCTTAAGAAACTCTCGTATACTGAACAACTACCACTTTAGAGAACTAAGTGAAATTGAGTTCGTGTATCTACCTCCTGTGCATCCAATTTAAGGGAATTATTCTGTGTGTTGCAGACTAGATGCAAGCTTGGACGTGTGTGTTTTGGGTGAGCCTCTCCAAATGATGTCACGCTTTGACAGCAAACTTGTGTACCTTGCGCTCTCTATTCGTACAAACACTGAACTTAATGTGTTACTTGTGTCTCTTTGTTTGTTTTAATGAAACTAATGCTTTGTAATTTATTTGAATTAGTACCTTTAAAAATCTTTTTGTTTATTTTAGCTTCATTTTTCCGTTTCTTAGTAAATTATCTAAGTAATGTATATGTTATGGACCAAGTGATTAATGCGGGCATTATGAATAATGCCCGGGCATTATTAATAATGTCTAGCTCTATCGGGCAAAGTGATTAATTACTATCTAAACTTCATTATTTATCATATTGCCCGGTCATTATTATATTGCTACGTGACAATTGGGCAATTTGATAATAAAGCTAGTTTGATGCGGTGCGGGGAGGGAAGCGGTGTGGGGAGGGAAGTGCCCTCGTTGCAATTTATAAAAGTTTTCGTTTTTTTTTCACGACCGCCATCTTAGTTTTCAAAATCTGAAACGACATCCATGACGGATTTTACAAAAAAATGCATGTCCACTATCTTATATTTTAAAATGGATGTCGTTTACGGAATTAGCACCCCCGAAAACCCATTAAACGACACCCATATCAGTTTTTTCAAAAATGTAAACGTCCGCCATCTTGGATATCAAAATAAACGACATTTTCGGAATCAGCATTCCCGACAATCTATTAAACGATGCCCTTCTCGTCACGATTCCCCCAACTAAAATAAAAGTTGGCGGATATGAAATTTTCGGAAGGCAGTCGGCGTGTGAGACGCTTGGTGACGCTTCGGGCTTCGCCTTACGCAGAGCTCGGCCTTCGGCCTCGCCCTATATGCAGCTTTTCACGGAATACGGCCTCACCCAACCTGTAGTGTTTAGATAAACTTGTATGGCCGCCATCTTGAATTGAGGGGGTTGACGCTTCGGACTTCACCCTACGCGGAGTTGAGCTCGGTCTGCGACCTCGCCTCACCGTTAAAATCTTAACTCGTATGGCAGCCATCTTGGATTGGGGGAGGGAGACGCTCCGGGCTTCGCCCTATGCGGAGCTCGGCCTTCGGCCTCGCCTTTTACCTTGCTACTTAATACAAATAATTAGTCTGATTATTTAAATTATTTAACATTTAGTTTATTTCAAGTTAAATGACTATAATAATAATAAAAAATTGCAATTAAATATGTTTGTATTAATGCCCGGTCAATTTGATTATTTTAATAATTATTATCAAATTGCCCTCTCATCTTGGGCATTTTTCATAATGCCCGGTCATTATGAATAATGCCCAATTTATCACTTGTTCCATAACATATATGTCATTTCCGACTGTTGAGGATTAGTAACAATAGTTTATTTCAAATCTGAAACAATGTGGCAGATTTAAATTTTCCAATAACAACGTGTGCCAAATGTTTCACTCGCTCATGTACACCTGTCATGTCATTAGCCCATAATTTTATACGTCTTAACCAAGGGATACGGATCTCCTTAAAAATAGTGAAAGGGGCTAGGCCATCCACACCTAAGTACATAAAGAAATTTTTTGGAACATTTTTGGTTTCATGAGTGAACTTTTGTAAAATATAGTATACTTCTTTCTCACCAGGGTTACTCAAGTTCGCCATACATTTGACTATATCTAGGCGATAAGAATAAAACTTCCTTCTATCGCTTTGCAAGTGGCTTACCGTTATTCTGTTTTAAAATATAAGAACGCATCTGGCAACCAGTTCTGCGTGGTCACAAATAAGGCAATCCAGATAGAGAAAACTGTCTCTAAGCCGTTTAAAGTGCAATAGAACGGTTTTGTGTCTGTACCAGCCACATCCATTCCGGTTCAATAGTTATAAACTGCTTCTTTTTACTGTGCTTGAAACTCTATGCGCCCGTATACCCGTATAGTCCGTTCCATTGAATGTTTAACGTTGCAGCGAGCTGCATCTTGCTTAACTTCCAAGAAATAGTAGTGTGAGCTCACTCAACGTAAGTTAGAACGAAGTTTAGTATGAAAGTTAAAGGAATCACTGAGTACATACCCTATTATGTAGGGATCTTAATCATACATATAGCTGGGATCACAACACTCATAAACAGCTCATGCTCAGAGCAGCATAAACTCTGAAACCAGGCTTAGCCAGGTTTGCCACACACTTGTTTATACCTACACGATAAGAAGAAGAGAAGCTGGGACATTATGCGTAGATATGCAGTTATCAATTCTTTTAAATAACTTCACAAAAACAAAAAGTGGTTTTTAAGATTGGAAATATCAATTGCTTTTCTTACTATAAAACGTTTTACTCGATAATTGCAAAATTCACTTTAACAATTATTTCCGGAGATAAAATTCCTTTCTACTTTATTTCCTTTGTCCTGTGTTCTCTACGCATTCCTAAATAGATTTATTCTAAGAGAGAAGATAATTTTAAATTCTTAAAATATCTATTCATACTTCATATTCCGCTACGTTTGAATATTCAGCAAAATATTATATCAAGTACACTAACTTTGTGTAAGTCAAATATATATTACTAGCTTATATCGTGCCTTATCTCGTAGACTACGGGTTATATCGTGCCCAACTGTGGAATAAAATGTAGCCTATGTCCTTGTCCTGGCTCTAATCTGTCCCTGTACCAAATTTCATCAAAATCGGTCACTAATTTAGGCGTGAAAGACGGACAGACAGACAGATAGAGTTACTTTCGCATTTATAATATTAGTAAGGATATTAGTAAGGAAGGAAGGATAAGGAAGTAAAGATAACATAATTTTTCAACAAGAGGAGCTCATTTAAGTGTGTTTTTGCATTTTAAAAAAAAAATTGTTATTAACATGTTATAAACCCCACGTTCCATCCATAAAACTTCCATGTAAAGCGTGGGGTATATTTTAAAATGTCTAATAACATATTGTAGGGAAAGTTTGACTCATTCTCGCATAACTCGCCAGAGATTCAGAGCTGCCAAAACCCATTTGGGCTTCCGTAGTAAAAGTCCCGCTTCTCGTAAAGTTAGTCTGTAACTAACCAACATAAATCTAGAAATGTATGCACTATCAGAATAACGTGTTATTTATCTTGGAGCGCTGCCATGTTGTTTTCATTTTCAAAAAGTGTACAGCGAAACTGCACAGAGAGACGAATTGGAGACGTCAAAGTGCATTATGTGATGCTTTTTATACCGATGTCATATGAACAAGTAAGAAACAAAATATCATTAAATTAAAAATATACAAGTTTGTCGGAAACCGGCTGAAAAGTTAACAACAGGTCTTTCTTACTACTAAATACATAAGCACCTATTTATGGTTCTTTGTAACTTTGTTGAGAAAATGAATCTGTAGTAGTAGAAATGAAGCAAAAACAAACACAGTTTTTGTGTTGTACTTTTTATGTTACTATAGTAAGATTAGAAATCCAGCCTTCTATGCTTTTTACGTATTATTCTTTGTCTAGGTTTCTCAAGCAAATTTTGTAGTAAATTGAAATACACAGCACGGTTCAGCACTGTATTTTTCACTTTTCACCTGAATGTACACGAGCAGAGTCCATAAAATCGAATGGTTAACAACAATTTAAAATACAAATTCCCACACTATCAACAATTTAGTATTTTTTAAATGCTTCCCCGCGTGAGGGATATTCACAATATGACCTACACGAACGACGTAATGTGCTTAGTAAGGGAATGAGAAATTTGGCCCCTTGACTTGAAGGCACGATAGTTTTTTTTTTTTTTCAATACACTCAAAGGCCCACACTAAGGTTTTCCATTGTGTCGTGGGTCCCTTGGAACACACATAAAGACGAACACAAACATCCAAGACCCGAGAACAAACATCTGCTTTTTACACAAATGTTTGCCCCGACTGGGGATCGAACCCAGGACCCGCCGATCAAGAGGCAGCGTCACTACCACTCGACCAAACAGGCCGTCAAATTGAATTGGTTAGTGCTCTAACCGTTAGAGCATCAGGATATATAATCCTGGGGTCATGGGTTCAAGTCCCATTCGCTCCGAACATTTTTCTTTCCCTAAAAATATTTGTGACTAGCAACAATAATCTCAAGATAATATGAACGTGTAAATGCATGCTACACATGATCTTGATATTAAAAAACTTGGCTCAAAACTGAAAAACTGCTACATTTTTGCTTATAAACCACAAAAATGTTCTCAGAAGTTGAAATGAAACTCGCTGATAAATATAAAAGGGTTCCAAACGTGACCTGGTAAAGGAAGTAAGACTACACTCGTGACACCCGCTTGGTCCGTTTCCAAGAACTGTACTGCCACAAGCCACAACATGACAGTTCTGATAAAGATCACCGGCCTGGATCCTCCCCTTTAATTTATTTTGTGTTTGATTTGTCACTGCACTTGGCGAGAGTTCGATTTAAGCTTTTAAAAATGTGTTTTGTATTTATGAACGTACACACAGCAGCACATCAGGCTATACTTGTTGACTTGGACATCGCCTTTATCTCGTTTATAACAGCGCCGAGTTTCATAGTGCTACTTACTAGGCAACCTGACATGCTGCTGTATGTACCTAGTAGTTGGAAATGTCTTAAATAAAGTTTGTTAAAAATTTTATTACTACACATCTGCTTGGAAAGTGCGTTCATACTTCCGTAAGAACCGAACAGAAGATACGTCTTTATAGTCATACAAACAAACATGTGCAAGGAAAAGTTGTAAGTATGAAAATCATATAAAATCTCTGCTGACGAGTAAATAAAAAATATATGTATTAAGATTATCTATTTCCCTGTTGGTCTATTTTTTATTTAATTTTCATTACCATAAAAGAGAACATAAAACCATAATTCAATAACTTCTTATTTCGAATGACAGTGGCTAGTTTTTCTGCATAACTTTTTTTTTACTATTAAATTTTAAATTTCTGAAACGGCATATTTTACAAATCAGACGTTCAACACGCTTCATAGCTTTAAAAACGTTAAAAGACGAGAAATGCTTTTGAATTTTTCATATCTATTTCACAACCCACATCCGAATACGGTCAGAACAAAAGTAATAAAAGTCAAATTACTGCTCGAATCTCAGACCGACGAAATTAGAACTCCAAAAGCAAATAGATCAAGTCTTAGCACGAGAAACGATTAATTAAATTCAGTATTCCCAGTGCTTATTTTCAATCGTGATATTATTTTGCAAAAGAATAAGTTAAGGCCTAAGCGCAAGGCATTGGTATGACAAGGTGCCTATTTTATCCGTTCTTATGACAAAATTGAGATCTGTCGAAGGCTTGTACACTTCATGAAAGCCGTCCCGACGAGCAGCGCTACCGCCAACCGAACATTGAGTTACAAACTACCTAACAACGAAATCAGTCAAAGAAGCTATCCTCAATTATACAAAATTTCGATTGTTCTCAATTTTTACGGGTTAAAAGGCTGTCATTGTCATACCACCCACTACCTCAGCATCAGGATCAAGTTGGGATAGTACCATTTTTACTAGAAAATAGTTTCCGATTTTAAATAGGTAAGGTAAAAAAAAATAATGCAAAGAAAATAGTTCTATGCTTTTATAATACATTACTTAAAACTTGGATCATTGGGTGTGACTCCCTTTCATATTCTATGGTAAGGGTCGAATCATGCATCAAGGAAGTTTTGGGATTCCAACTTGTAAATTGAATAAAATTAGGACTCATTTGTACTTTCAGTTTGGCACACATGTAACGCTGAGCTTTATTTGGTAACATTATAAGAAACCAAAATATAAATACGTAAAATATTACTTTTTTTCATGCTTGACTCCCAAACATAAAGCTATATTGTTTTTTTTACTGTAACGACAATTTTTTTGTTTTTAATGAAAATCCTCAAAAACCCAAATTGCGGGCGCTCCGAACTGAGAATCTAGAATTAAGCTATCAATTGTAAAAAAGCAAGTATTAACAAGAAAACTTAGTCTAACCAATGGCACGGACATAAAGTCTATGGATGCTAATAATAACACAACAAAAAAAACCCTAAGTCTGCTAACCTATACTATTCTAATGTACACCAAAGTTTTACGAAATTGTAACTTAGTTTTAAAATAATAAGGAGCATTATCCAGATATTTTATCAAATTCTCTCAGTTTCAAATCCTCAACAATTTTGCGATGGTTTGCAGAGAGCAAACTTTAAAGAATGTATTTTTAAATCTCATACATAAGTCGTGGGTACGTTATTCAAAATCCTTGCAAATCCGCAGTGGAGCAAGACCGCTGATGCTGCATCTGAAGCAGGTTACAGATCTTTGGTGCATAACTGCATAACCAAGGCTTAACCCCGTTTTATGAAAATCTTGTTCAAGAACTTACCACTAACGTCAAATACTCGTATATTATCCTACAACTTTGACGGCCAGTTTGGTCGAGTGGTAGGTGACGCTGCCTCTTGATCGGCGGGTCCTGGGCTCGATCCCCAGTCGGGGCAAACATTTGTGTAAAAAGCAGATGTTTGTTCTCGGGTCATGGGTGTTTGTGTTTGTCTTTATGTGTGTTCCGAGGGACCCACGACACAAGGGAAAACCTTAGTGTGGGCCTTTGAGTGTGTACCGTTTAAAAAACTAACAATCTTCTTCTTCCTAGCGCTTAAGTCCCGTTTCTCATTCGGGGTACACTTGACCATGATCCAGGAATTGGCAGGTCAAGTCATTACAGTGGAGCGACTGACATCTGACCTCCGTGACCCTGTTAACAGGGGAACCTGACCGGATTGGAGCATGGTTACACATTCAGTCTCCTGAATGTGCAGGTTTCCTAATTATGTTTTCCCTCACCGTAAGAGCATCGGTTAGTGTGCAACTAATGTAGGTACATAACTCAGAAAACGAGTCATTGGTACATGGCGGCGCACTAGGGATCGAACTCGGTACCTCTCGCTTACGAGTCCGACCCACTAGCCGTTAGACCACCGACGCTCTTATCCTACAACTAACAATCATAGCAACAATTCTAAACTTTATCGTTAGATAAAAAGGTATTCTTTCTTGTGTCCTCGTAAAAACAGAACTTTTTTATTTTATTTTGTTTAACTTACAAAAAAATTACATTACAAACACTTATATGACAGAATAAAGAAATTGTACAAATAGGACCACTGTATACAAAAATAAATTATAAAAGTAAATTCATTTCCAAACACGTGCAAGAAGACTGAAATGAAAGAGCCGAAACCTTCCATTTTCCAAACACTTCCCATTTGCAAAATTACAGCGAACTGCGTGCCTTAAATTTAGGTATTCACTCAAATCCAAGTAAATTACGTAGTTATTTAATGCCGGGGAAAATGTTCAAAACTGCACGGCGAGTCAACAACTGGCACAACAGTTTATGACAGGAATTGTTTGCAACTTCATACTTACTCTTTTTAATTAGTTTTCAAAACATGTTTTTGAATTTTAAAATGAAAATTTTAGATTTTAGATATTAGATATAATTTTTTTAATTTTTAGATATTAGAATTAGTAGAGTTCCAAATGATGACAACAAATTCCGTTTCAATTAAACAAGTTTATACAAGTCACAACAAAAAATAAGTTTAATAAAAACTAAAACCCGACTACTGAATAATCACGTTTTAAAAAATATGAAACGAGAAAATAATCGCATCTGAACTTTTTGTTGTGAAAACTTTTCAATAAGATACGTCTATTATATAAACAACTAACATGTAACATATTTTAACGTTTTAAATACATATTCATTTTTTCAAATCGGTCCAATATTTTCGCAGCTTATTCAAAGCAAACAGACAAAATAGAGCTTTCCTCTTTAATATTAATATGATATACCTAAGTCCTGGACTGAGAGTAAAAGTAATTTTTTTGAATGTTTTATATTATGATTCAACGAAAATATGATAAATATTCAGTGAAAACTGTTTTTGGCTTACGTGTTACTTAATGTGTATAATTTAAATGTATTCTATTATGCTGTAAGTTTTCCTAAATAAATAAATAAAAAATAAATAAAAATGGTGATGCCACTTTGCCCTATTATAAACACTAAGTACACATGATCGCTTACTACCTGTTAAAAGGTGGCTATCCTTCGTACATCACTATAATTAATCTAAGAAAGATTCTATAATTTCCAATATTGTTTTTCTGTAGGAATTTTTTTATATAAAAAGAAGTTGGGTGGGAAACATACTCGTAACTGGATTATCAGATAGTGTTCCAAACGTTTCCGTTATTATGTCACGACGGTGGCGGCGGCGGTACGTTGTATTTCCGTGCCCAATGGTTGTCATCGAAAATGTGACAGCAGATATGACAGCTGTCTTTCTGTCAGGAATAGAAAGTTTTATTAACAAAAACAGCGACGCGATTTTCGTTCGCATAATGATGGACTAAGCTCGTCAATAGAGTTAGATGTAGACAACTTGCAACTTTTCCATTTTTTAATTTTTGAGTGTTTGTATATCGGAAATAAGGAAGGATTTTAGGAAGTTCTCGTGAGAACAAAATCCCGGGCATCCTCTAGTCTACGGATGGCGAACCTTTATGGATGAACGTGCCATTTTTTAAAAGAAATATTTAATGAGACCATCTAGACGTGCCATGTAAATAATGTTGGCTTATTGTGAAAATATTAAAATTAAACTAAAACAAAGGCACTTCCCGCCCACCACGCCTACGCATTCCGTAAGTTCGTTAGATAAACTGGATAGTGAATTTTGTTAATTTGTCTACTAGTATATAGTAAGTATTCTATAATCTGTGCTTTGTCAATCGGTGGTGTGCCCAAAATATTTTGTCGCGTGCCATTTATGCCAGTGGTTCGCCATCCCTGCTCTAGTCCATAATTATTAAACACTATTTCTATTATATTATAATAAATAAATAAGTGTAAAGAAGTAAGGATAGGACAGGGATGACTTCACCGGTAACTTTAAAGTATGGCTGCCTTCTGCCTACCATAACAAAACCTATTTCCTAAGCAATCAACCGCTACAAAATTGTACGAATACCGACATGAGGCTCGCGAGGGTGAGTTTCTTGAAAAATTAAATTATAATTTCATGAGAGCGGTTATACTTTTAATCTAACTCTGCGTGAGCGCTTCGAGCCACGAACTTCGTCGGTGTTATGCAATAATGTGAATTTAAATTATCTCGCTACGCAAACTTTTTCTTTTTGCACTGCTATTTGCAATTTTGATCCGGCGAAGTCTACCTACTCTTCGTTCTTGCAATTTAAATTATGTTCAGTTTTTGCCTTGAAATATTTGGAATCTGTTGTGACTAAACTAAAGCTTTTTTCTTCAAAATAGGATTTGTGCTCCCTGAAAAGCTCAATATTTGTTGTATCTATTCTACAAATGTAATACTGACGTTTTACACTAATAATTGCACCTAAAAATCATGACAGTCTTGCAGTAATGTTCAAACTTAAGTAGTTGTTTGCCTACTTATAATTAGATAGGTAATACATTTTAATAATTGAAAACACCGCTTGTTACACTTTTAGGGAACACATACTTTAAGCATATTCATACGAATGGCCAATGGCTCAAGTTTCTACGTTTCAGTCAATTATTTCCGATTCCACAATATTAATTTGAAACACCGAATTGGCATTCGATGGCATCAACTTGCATAGAGCCGAATGGCCAGTATATGGATGCAGTCTCACCACGAAAGAGAATGCATAACCCAGTATCTAAATATTGAGTAACCAAAGCACCTGTTTCTGCTTTGTCATTTAAATTAACAAACCATTTAGGCAATCTAATTCAAATAAAATAAAACAAAATATAAGTGAGTATTTCCTTTGAACTTCAGCCTCAAAATGGCTTCGCAGTGCTATTCCTTCGCGTCATAAAATATGCAATAAGTGAACGGTATTGGATGTCGCTGCGCTTCCGTCACCGCCTCTCAAAGGATGGCAGATTGCACTTTCTAAATTTCATGCCATGCTCGTGCCTTGCTCAATAAAAAAAGATTTTATAGGGTAAATTTTTAGAAAGCTTGAAGGGGAAGGAAACGAAATAGGACGTTTGAAGAATAAAATACACAAGATTTTATTTAAATCACCTGGTTGCATTAAATATACTAATACTATGTTCCTTATTCACCCAGGTTCACCCAGACCTTCCAGCGTGAAAGGTCCGACCTTCCAGCTTTGAAGACAAACTTTGATCCAAAAGCTGATACCTACACACATTGAGCTCATCAGCAATTTAGCTTATAGAAAAGATTCGTAATACCTACAGCTTTAAGATTTAAAAAGCACAGAATCTTGTAAGACCTGTAAAGCGAGATCTCAACCACGTCAATTTTCTGTTCAAAAATTAAATTTTCTCAAATATTAGCATGTTTAGGGTTGTTTAGGATGAATTAATATTATATTTTTATTTTACAACTAGCTGATGCCCGCAACTTCGTTTGCGTGTTAATTTTTTTTTTGTACAGAGTACACAGATTGAAAACATCTATCTTACGTGATTTAGATTTTTACATACAAAACTTTTTTCCCGCTAACTTCCGTTCCCGTGGGAATTTTGCAATATCCTGTTGCAACTTAGCTTTAAGTTTACTAAGGTACCTGCATGCCAAATTTCAAGCGTCTAACTTAAGCGGTTTAGATTTTTCATACAAAAGGATTTTCCCGCTAATTCCCGTTCCCGTGGGAATTTTGGGAATTCCTTTCTTAGTGCACCTCTGCGGTATCTAAGCTACGTCCCTTCCAAATTTCAAGTGCCTACGTTTAGCCGTTTAGGCTGTGCGTTGATATGTTCGTCAGTCTAGGTATAATTTCTCCCGTTTTCTACACATTTACCACTATATCTTTGCTCCTATTGGTCGTAGCGTGATGTTATATAGCCTATAGCCTTCCTCGATAACTGGACTATCCAACACAAAAAGAATTATTCAATTCGAACCAGTAGTTTCGGAGATTAGCGCGTTCAAACAAACAAACAAACAAACAAACAAACTCTTTAGCTTTATAATATTAAGTATATAGATGAACCTGTCAACTTAATTTATAAACGAAATCACCAATCAGTAAGTCTTCGAAAAATCTTCGTTTCGAAAGCAAGCAAGAAAAGGAAAGGTTTGGGATCTAGATAATGAAATTATTCATCACAGCGTTTAAACTGGAACAATGAGTGCACTTGTTCACCCGTTTGCTTAACTGCACATTGTATGGGATGCATGTTTGCCTAACTACCCGTTAATGCTCTTTTTTGTAAGTCCTTTGAAGCAAAGGAGATTTTTTATTTTCACGAGTTTGATCCGTGCCCCTCGGTGGGGAAGTATCTGGTCTAATAAAAGAAAATAGATGATGTTCCAAACCGAAATTGCCTTCACAAATGGTAACCTTTGGATACGAACCCACTTTCTTACTTGTTGAAGAATGTGTGACAACGCACCTTCTTGTATCTATTCTTAATATTTAAGTTAACGCGCCTCTATATTTCGATGCCTTGTACGCTTCAGAAATACAGAATATTCAAGGTGGACGTTTTTTGTTACATTTGTAATATTTAATTTTCCCAGACGAGCTGTCGACGGACTGAGACTTCCAAACCACATTACTCATTACACAACTTACCTCCAATTTACAATTGAAACTTTCTTTCACACAAATTAATTTTAACATATGAGTCTTCTTCTTCTTATCGTTTAGGTATAGTCAAGTGTGTGGCGAACTTGGCTAACCCTGGTGTCAGAGTCAGAGATCATATGAGTCTGCAAAGTTCCATTATGGCCTACTTTCGGGACTAAAATTGGCAAAGGAAATTAAGTCAAGACTTACCAAAATGTTCCAAACTGACTAATTAGTCACACGGCAGCAAACAGCTAGACTAAATCGTTGAGAGCAATTGGGGTTTAGTGGGACCACAGATGTGTAATACGGTAGAGTGGACGTGAAATTCGATGCGGTTGTGGGAACACATAAAACGGGTCGAATTTTCAAAGTCGCGCCTATTCACTCTGTATGCTGGTTTGCATCCATTGTGTTCTATCCACTTTGTTATGCATTATTTTGAACGGCAGTGTACGTTCTTGCACAAATGTGGAACGAGAAATTGTACAAAGTTATTCGTTTCCATGGAAATGTATTTTTGAGAGTCCAAACAATTGTTATTTTAAAGATTCAACTTTATAGAAGAGAGATTCAAGGTTTTGCGATTTGAACGTCAATGTTTCAAATGTTATGAAACCTTAAAACAAAATTGAACGTTTGTCTATTTCGAAAGTTTGTTCATGTCCATATCGTAGTAACGTGTAGAAAAGCCAAGTATCCAAATAATAGGTCTTTACCTGTGAAATTGCCGTTTTTCATACAACATTTTTGGGAAACTGATTTTTTAATACTAACGTTTTCGGATTTTTTCTGGAAATCTAAATTAAACAAAATTTTGTGGGAAGGTTTGGACAACATTAAGTCAATTTTCATCATACTTAGTTTATTGAAAGTTGTAATTGTAACAAAGGTACAGCAAAAATAAGCACTGAAAAGGGCAACAGATGAAACAAGCTATATTTGAGCTTCGCTTTCAGTAAATAGATCCAAAGTAAAAAATTATTAATTTTACTCAAAATCGCCGTTATATGGCCAAGGTTTTAAATAAAAAACGATTTTAGTAATATCTGTTCAATCAAATAAATTATGAACAAAATAACGCTTGAGAAAAAATCGTCAATTTCACAGGTAAAGACCTATCTTATTTTGTTTCGCAGATTTTCGGAGTTCGTTTTTAGTTTTCTCTGTGAGAAAAATCGTGAACATTTATTTTGACGTTCTATTTTTTATTATTATACTTACGTTACGACATAATCCCCTTTTTGTACAAAATGGAAAAAGTATAAGGCCGTTTTTGTACATTAAAGTTGTATACGGCAAAAACTCACTGATCCGTCATATTTTAATTACCTTCCGAGCAAGCATACCAAACATATTACTTTCATATGCGGCTGTGCTATTTCTGACTTAACTACTCGAAATCACGAACATTTCAGCAGATTTTTTATAAACACGCCAATTTTTAGATAAAATTTTCGAGCGTAAATGTTCATGTAGAAAACCCCTTATTAGCTGAACAATAACTAAGTATTACAGAAGGAGACTCAAATCTTGATCTATACTTAAGTATTGATTGTTTCTTCCTCTGACTATCAAAATGACAAATACGACTGCTGCTCAAGTATAGATCAGAGTTTGAGTCGCGTTCTGTAATACGGACCTTAATTTTGTTCGGTACTGGCTTTTCGGCGCTGGTTTAGCAGGTAGTATAGAGACTCAGTACTGACTGCCTGGGCTGACTAGCGCCGATGTGCACCGTTAGATCGACGCAAGCAATCCGATTTCATGCTTAAGAACAAGACGCGTACTGCCTCAGTTAAATTTTAGCTTAACAGGTACGTAACTAAACCATACTCCTTTCATCTCCAGCAGGTCGAGCATGATCGCGAACAACTCGCGCGGCACGTCACTTGGCTGACGGTGAACCTTCACTTTGATGCGCGAGGGCCCTGCGCAAAGGCTTGCTCGTCCTCTGGCGTTGTCAATGTTTTGACATAGGACCGCGGCGCATTACGCGCGCGATGACGTCATGCTTGAGCTGCAGAGTATAATTCAAAAAACCGACTTGAAGTGAGATGCTAACTTCCCGATACCCCAGCGAGCATTACTCGCCCGCAACACGAAAACCGATAATGAATGACTAACTTCATCACTCGTGCTCAAAGCTCCCTTGGGCAGGGTCGTTTACAGGTTTTCTAGATCCGCCCCGACCGTTGGGATTTGCACTTATGCATTTGTTCGTACCTCAGTGAGATTAAAAGTTACTTCGCGGTTCGCTCCCTGTTTTAACTGATTTTAACGTGAGCTTACTAATCTGTCTTTTAATTTTCACTTTGAAAGTTAATCTTGAAATTTGTGCTGGTTAACTTTTGGCGGCGGTGGCTAATCTTGAAGAAATCTGTCTGGATATTACAGTTTTCTAAGTGATGTGATGGATGAGTTGTAAGCACACATGACCATATTTGCAGATCCGTTTATCAAAAACCAAATGTCAAACACAGCTCCATTTTACTTAACGTCTTTAATTTAAATAACTATAAATTAAGAATCTTGTATCATCTCCGACATTCATAGCACACAACTTTTAAACGGCTGAACCAATTTTGATTAATATAACAAAGAACAAAAAAACCGCATTAAAATACGTCCATCCGTTTAAGAGCTACGATACCACAGACAATCACAGAGATATACACATACGCAGCTACTTTCATCAAATTTATAACACCCCATTTTTGCCAGGGATTAGGTATCTTTTAGGTATCGCGCTGCGTTTATCCGTGAAGCAATGCTAGAATGTAGTTGCTTTTCCGCGGTTTCCACCGGGAGTCGGTTGATTTCCCCTCCCCCTCACCCCGGTTGATTATCGTCAAAGTTGGCTGAGAGTCCCAACTTTGTACAGTTTACATTTCGCATGGCGAATACTAACCGGGTAGGTTTAAACTTCTCAAATTAAGGAACCCCTGAAAAACTAGCAACTGCAGTTTTAAATTACAGACCGTTCCGAGTGCCTACATCTGACTTTGAATTTTTAGATGGTTTGCTCAGCAGAAGATAATGAAAGATATTGTAGAGTGTTTACAAACAAATTACAATTTTACAATTTTGTTTTTTTAAAGAACATGTTTTTTGTTGAATATTGAAAGTGACATGATTACTTGGCCGGCATGCACGACAATAATAAAGAACAAAGTTTGTACAAAAATATAAAAGCTTTAACTTAAGTACAATGCATATTTCATAGACACATTTTTTCAGATACGGGACCTCCATAACATGCTCTTTCATTTTCTGATAAACATCGATTCAATATCTGTTTTGTATAAATCATTTATAAAAGGAAATACTACAAGATACTTGACTATACGATAAAAAGAAGAAAAAAGGAAATTTCACTCAAGGTTACAGTAGGCAGACCATCAAGTGTGCTTGACGCTCAGTCTATAATATTTTAAAAGCTACTTTATTATTAGTTAATAATCACTAACCTGTATCAGGCCAACGTGGTAGACTATGGCCTAAATCTCTTTCATGTCTCGAAGTGAGGCCCGTGCCCTTCGGTAGCGACATATATGTATATATGGGATGAAACAAAACATTCAATTAAAAAGATTGACTTACAAATTTAAACTCTTTAATTTCAACAATCAGGTTACACATTACAACCATGCGATATTAATTTAACACAGTCTTTCGTATAAAGCAAAATTGCAAGAATATGCTCTTAATTTCCAAGGAATCGAGATCGAAAAGGGATAATTCTAGTTCCAAATACATGAACCGTCTGTTAAACAAACATATGTCATTTAAAATTACCTCCTCATCATACAACTAGTCAATCTGTCCCAACAGACGCAATAGTACATCGATTATTCAAATTGAATATTCGAGAATTAATTGAGATTGTTTCCAACTTAGTTGGTGTACGTCGGACTACTACTTAAAGGGCTGCAAGGTTGCCTGAATTTATAATAGAATAGAAAACTCAATTTTTCGGTGTTCATGGTGTTGGATGAAATAATAAACTAAAATAACTTAATACCATAGAACTTACAACTAAAACAATTAGAACGGTGTGGAATGATGTGCGCACCGAAAAGTCCCTGTCTCAGCATGATGTAACAGACTACAATAGCAATCTGCAACGCTGTTTTGATATCGTTTCGAAATTTTCTGCAATGCCTCGTTTAAAAAGATTTTGCAGTTTATTCTTTACAAACATACAAAAATATAAATCTTTCCTCTTTACAAAATTACCTACTAGATTTACATCCAACCGTCAAATGCAAAATCAGAAACTTATAAAATAAATAAACTTCTCCCACTTGGCAGCCCTACAACAGTACGGTGCCGAATATAAATCTGGGTACGTTAACTATTCCTTGGTGATTAAGAAACCACCTATTCCCTGTACATACTTGTAACCCGACTTTGAAATAGGAAGACTTACTAGACGGCAAATGCACCTACTTATATCACAGAATTGGCAATTAGATTTTAAGGAGGTATTAAAAATTCATTTTTTATTTATGGACCTCCATAAAAGGTCCATGTTTGTATTCTTCAACGGTGCACATCAGCTGGAAGACTTTTACTGGACATAAGTCTTTCAAAAGCTCTTAAACATTTTTTTCCCTATTCCTTGGGGTAAGTCGTTCAGTACCGTAGGCTGATTCGCATCCTTAATTTTCGCTAACTAGTTCATAGTCACCCAATATTATAAAGTATAGGCAAATTAGTTTACCTAAAACATTTTCGCTCAAAGCGTACATGTTTATTTCCTTCCAAATTAAGTTATAACTGTGAATATTGGGGTAATTCTGTGTTTTTATCTTCGCAAGTAAAGTCAAAAACATTAGAGGACCTTTTATTATCAAGTTAGCGAGGATAGCGACCCTCCGCCTCTTTCGAGGTAGCTTTATTGAGTTAGGATAATTTACCATTTGTTTGATGTGTCAATGCCTTTTGACTACATGTTTTTTATTTATAAAATTTTAATGTGTACTTTTTCAGCAACTTTTTATTAGATAAAGATCTAGGTAAAGGAGGGAAGACAAAGAAAACGTAGTTTCCAAAACACAACCATACCTGCAGTATATACACCAAACACCCATACACTTTACAATACACTATCATTCCGCTCGGGACTTCGTTCCCGTGGGTATTCAGGAAAATTAAGTAGCCTATGTTACTCAGGGATAATGTAGCGTCCTAATGGTGAAAGAATTTTTGAAATCGGTCCAGTAGTTTTTAAGTTTATTCGTTACATACAAGAATACAAATCTTTCCTCTTTATAATATTAAGTAGTGTAGACCAAACACGAGTTTTTACAAGGCATTTAATACATGTTTCCCATCAAATTCTACTCATTATACTATTTGCTATAGTCTTTCTGATAGTTATTGTAGTGAACTTGATTTTATTTCAGCAATTACTTATTTTCGTGGCAGCAATTTGGTTCAATCCAGTTTGATTACCTTTTTTTAGTCTGAGGTACCTCAAGGATCTGACCTTGTACTTCTTATTCTCAATGTATTTATTTTAAATGATATTCCTGATTGTAAAATTTAAAACATTAGGATAAGTATATTTTAATATTTAATTAATGAAGATAGTGACTTGGAGGTAGCTGTTGGAGTTTGGATAACTTACTATGTATTTGAGAAAGCAATGTTTTCAATGACTTTTCCTTAGTAGATATATGTGTGTGGCTGTGAAAAAAGGGACCTCAATGGAAAATAATTGATTTCGAGTAAATCGCGTTTAAAGTTTCGAGTCGATATGAGTTTCGCCTCGAGCGCGCTCACTAAATAATCCACAAAAAATATTCTGATTAGACCAAAACAAAGCTAAGACCACAGAAACAAAATTAATGAAAAACAAAATAAAAATCCTTTCCAATCCCTTCAGGTCCCTTTTTGCGTAACCACTCACATATTACTTAAATTTTTGCGAAACATTTTATTATAATAGACTGTACGACCGAAAAAACAAGATGAAATGAGATTAGAACAACATTTTCCCCCAAAAACCTCTATCATGTAAAAGACTACTTTACATATATCTGTGATGTAAACGCTAATGTACTGAAAAAGGTACCTACTCCCTTGATATAATTATATTTGATTTAAATTTAATTACAAATTATTCAATGAAGGACCACTGTTACTGAATTAATAACCCTTCATTCTTGTCGTCTTTAAATTAATTTCGAGTATAAACCACATCAATGACTCCAAGGGTCTCCAAGCACAAAGGACGGAACAAAATCATTATATATTCCTGTTCGTAATGTATTACAATAGGTAGTCGAAAATTAGCAAGCTCATTAAAATTTTACTCGCTTTTCATACGAAAGTTTCTAACACTGGATAGATCATAAAATATGATTAGATGGAAGGTATTATTCACTTACATAACAAATTATTTAAAGAATAAAATATACTAGCAGGCCGAGTACGATAGTGACAGCGCTGCGACAACACCGCGGTCCTATGTCAAAATGTCAACATTGATAACGCCATAAGGCGTGCAAGCCTTTGCGCGGGACCCTCGCGCAATCAAAGTGAAGTTTCAGCGTGAGCCGAGCGCGAGTTTGTCGTTATCGTGCTAGAGCTGCTGAATCTTCACTCCGCACCTGCAAGTTTTTTTTATGGTTGCCGTAAATGTAAAGTTAGGGAAAAACAAAAGATAACTGTAACATCCCTTTTATGAGAACTTTGATATCGATTCATTACTGAAAGAATCGAGGACAAAATTCAAAGTCATGCCCTGTTTAACTCAAGTTTAAGTCGTATGGTATTCAACTTTTTGTTCGACAAGTTCGAAGTTGGCTTATATAGTTGTATTATTCATTAAGTAGTCAAATCTAAGTGCGTGCACCATCTATCTTTATCATTTTGTGCTATAATACTAACACCGTTGCTCCATTTCAATAATTCGCACATCACGTTTACTCAACCCTTTAGCGACTAGTCAAATAGTGAGGAACTTGAAATAGGTATTTTGCTTCGGAACACGTTAAATTTTAATAAATTATGAAGCTTTACTCTACAACTTTTCAGGTTTAAGTTACGATAGCAAAGCGTTGGGAAATTCGCTTCTATTTTTGGGAACGAAACCACACAACGTACACAATAGGGTTCGTATCACGTTGTTCAAGTTTTCTGAGTAGGCATAAAAGTTATGCTATGGGCGGTTAAATGTTTTAATTTTATTGTGTATTATTATTCTAGGTTCAAGACTATATACATTATTGTAGTGCTCTAACGCGGTTCGTGTATGTGCCTTCCTTTATTTATAACAGCATTGTAAAAACTGACAATATAATAAAATATTTCTTCTTAGAATAAAATCGTAAAAAACATTTTTATACCATTCCCCCTCTCAAAAGCTTCTTTTTTCACTGAAAATTGGGGATAAAGAGCTCTTTTAGTCACAGTTTTGGTATTTGAATTTAGAACCTTAAAAAGATTCTTTTGCTCCCGCAAAACACGTAAAAAAAGAGCACTTTTTTTGTAAATTTTGGTGTTTGAATTTCGAACACTCCAATGTATAGACATATGACCTCGCAAAGAATATTCGAAATTCAAACTCCTTGCGCAGATGTCTATTTCTGCTTAAATCTTTCTTTTTCTCGAGGTCACGGTATAAAATATAATGTGCAACTCTTGAATAAAACGGATTTTCATCGAGGGCTATGAATCACTCGCGTCATTCAGGATTCAAACACTTGAATCCTTCATTTGCTCGTGATCCATCTTTGGCCCTCTCTTAAAATCCGTCTTTTATTCCCGAGTTGCACAATATACTATTGTTGTCTTTTTTTTGTGCAACCTAGAGTTTTCCCATGCCTGGGTCCACTTTTCAGGTCATTCTCCTCCTCTTTGCATGATCTTCATAAAAATTATTTTGCAAAAGCAAAACTTTAGATAACTTTATTTTTCTTTGTGATTTTAGGCTAACTTCGAAATTTCGTTTTAAATTAAAGTAATCGCATCATAGTCAAACTTTGAATATCCTATCAACTACATACAAACAACTGTACACGTTGTAAGGCACGATCCCCGGGATTGCCATCATTATCCGGGATTCGAAGGAACACCCCACTTTTACAAATCCCTTCGAGAGCCGTCTAGACATACTCGTACACTTGTTCGATGTTCCGTCGAGATGTACAGATAGTACCACTTTCGAGTACTTTTGGTCATTTGCATCTTTTGTCTTTATTGTGAGGGTGGATTTGGTGTCGAGAGCGGATGAGATACGGTTGTAGGGTGAAAATGACGCTTTACTTACCTACTCGACTGCAAAGAGGGTTTTATATCTTAGGGACGTAACCTTTTGTTCTGTGACGTCATAACACTTAATCCTTACTTCCTTACTATCCTTACTAATATTATAAATGCGAAAGTAACTCTGTCTGTCTGTCGGTCTGTCTGTCCGTCTTTCACGCCTAAACTACTAAACCGATTTTGATGAAATTTGGTACAGTCATAGATTAGAGCCTGGGAAAGGACATAGGCTACATTTTATCCCACGGCTGGGCACGATATACCCTGTAGTCCACGCGGGCGGAAAGCTAGTTGCAAATAAATACATTTTTGTGTGCGTGGCTACAGTACAGCCACAGCTAATGTATATTTTATTTCTTGTGAAATTTAGTTTTTAATTCCAGTCACTTATACATATAACAAACATACAAAATCTCATGCCCGTATCAGTCGGGGTAGGTAGAGACTGTATCGCATTACTTGAAACAATCCAAATAAACCTATTTTATCTCAGAAATTATCGAAAACTCCCAATAAATGAATGTTGTTTCAAGTATTCTTCACAATTGTAAGCATAAGAAATCCTGTTTATTTTTAAATTATTTTAAACATTTCCTCAATTTTGCTTAAACCTCTTATTCATTTACCTTCCTACACAAAAAAACTCCATAAGGGACCATCCATAAATTACGTCACACATTAGGGGGAGGGGAGGGGGTCGACAAAGTGTGACATTATGTGACAAGGGGGTGGGAGGGGTCATAAGTTTCGTGAAATCACATTTCTAAATGTGTTATGAGTATTAACTATCAACCACAAATTTAACCTCCTGAGTCCCAAGCACTCTTTTTTTTCTTTTCAACCGACTTCAAAAAAGGAGGAGCTTCTCAGTTCGACGGTATGTTTTTTTTTTTTTTTTATATTTGTTACGCGATTACTCCGGCAACTGTTGTCCGATTTTCAAAATTCTTTATTTGTTCGAAAGAGTATACTCCTGAAGAGGTCCCATATAAATTTTATCGAAAATGATTCAGCGCTTTTAAAAAAAATCAACAAAAACAAAATATACTACAAACTAGAACATCATCTAAATAAATGAATGACATTTCTGTTTGTAGTTATTTGCTAATAGGCATTGTAGTCCGCAAAAAACTAGATATCTACTTTGTGCGAACTGTTGTTGGGATTGAAGTCGGTGACTCATACGTTTTTAACGTGGAAAATTATTTACTTTGTTGAGACATGAGTTTTGAGTTCCCAAAAAAATAACAACTCATATTTATTATTATTAGGAAATTATTAGAAAATTACAAACAATGCTAAATATGTGACGTCACGCTAGGGAGCGGGGGGAGTCTTACAAATGTGACCAGCTGTGACAAGGAGGGGGAGGGGGTCAAAAAATCATGAAATTCGTGTGACGTAATTTATGGATGGCCCCTAATGACAACGGACTTATCGATAATGGAAGTTGGAGGAAAACCTTTGGAGAATTTCCTTGGGGCCTACATTAGGAGATTCGTTGTGAGATAAGGGAACGGCTAATCAATTACTTGATAAGATCGTTTGCGTTGACCCTTATATCGCCTATACGGGCGTGGTGATAGTACGAAACCATTAGAGCTTTGTTTTATGTTTAAATAAGGTTTATATTATGTTAAACATGTGTATATGTGGGTCTGTGTATCTGCGTGTCTGTTTGTGACATCGTAGCTCCCAAACGAATGGACTGATTTTTATGTGATTTTTTTTGTTTGAACGTTGACGTAATCAAGATGATTCTTAGCATATTTTATCAAAAAAAATATGTCGGGGTGACACATTTTTTTTTTTAATTTTAGTGTTACAGTACTAGCATTCCACCCGCGGCTTTGTTCGCGTGCAAACGTAGCCTATGTCACTCTCCAGTCCTCCATTTATCCTAATGCAAAAAACACATCGATCTGAGGTTCCGTTGTGACGTAAAGGCAGGACTAACAAACAAATGAAAGCAAAGTTTCATTTATAATATTAAGAAGAATTAAACTACCTTTGCATTCGGCTTCGATCCCATTACAACTTTCCTGCGTATTTGAGAAGCCTGTCCTGCCTGTGACAGTTTGACTAAAAAGTTTGACCACGAGGAAGAAGCAATCTTATGCTTAATCGATCTATCGGCTTGTTGCAATATGAGAAAACTGTCAAAAATGAAACAACCTTCAGAATACATATTAATATTTTGAGGACGCCCGGAAATTTGTTCCCATGAGAACAACAGTATTATTTTTCTATACACCGTGTTCCTGAGGATATCCATTAACTTAGGCAAACACTTCTATACTATAGCTTCTTACAAGGGAAGAGTAGTAATAAAAAAAAGCTTTGGTTACTTGTGAAATTATTTATTTATAATTGGGTTGTGGAGTGAGAAAGTGTCTTATTCGAGCTAGTTGCCGCTTCTGTCGAACTGTATTTGTAAAACGAGAGTTAAATCCTGTGAAGAGCTTTGCACATCAGATAATTCATGTCAATGTATTTAGTTTGTATGAAAGCTAAGAATTTATAAGAAATAGTAATTCGGGTATGTGGTCATAATTAAAAACGTTTCTGAATCTTGATTAGTCTGAACACAATGTTGAAGTTAATTTATATCCTTAGGAACACGGTGTATAGTAAATGGAATCTCTGCGCGAAATTTCTAACTTCTAGGTCCAATCCAAGGACTTCTAGTCAAAAAAAAGCGATAAAGAAATCGAAAATTATAAAATGTATGGGGTTAACAGACACAATAAAAATGTCACGTGGTCAGTTCATGAAATCCTATACATTTCAGAACTATTGTGACTTAGGAGTTGATAACGATGAGTCAGTGAATGTGTCAATAAACGGGTCGGGGTAACTTTAAACATGTCGTCATCGTCAGGTTATATATTACGTCCCCACCGAGGGGCACGGGCCTCCCTTCGAAACACGAAGGGGATTTAGGCCATAGTCCACCATGCTGGCCCAATGCGGGTTGGTGGACCGCTCGTCTTTCGAAAATGAATTTTCTTGGATTCATTTTTCATCACGAAGTTTCCTTCACCGTTGAGCAAGTGATAATTAGAAATCCGTACATAAATCCGAAAAGACGAATTTAGTGGTACAGGTCCGCACCAGGATTTGAACCCACGACCTTCGAATTACAAGTCTGGCTCATTACCAAATGGGCTATCACCGCTTCAGAAGCGGTGAGATTTTCATATTACTTGAGAATTTTGTGAGGTTTATGAGTAATATAAAGCGTCCTTCGTCGAATGATCCTTTAATCAATGATGATCAGTCAACCATAATATCCCGCACAGAGATCTCGATAGCAAATAGTATCAAGATTCTAAGTCGAAATCTAAGTGAATTTACAAAGGTCGAGTTTCCAATAAACCAGCTCAATAGCATTCCTCAGACAGCTTAGCTCCTGGATACTGCATTTTCTAGATTACTACGTTATTGGCAGAGGGTATTTTACCTAATAAAGAACCCACGCTTGTTTCGATCTATAATTTTAGACTTTGGTTTATAAAGATACGAGACATACATAAATGCCTGCAAAATGTTTTTTTTAATTATAAGAATGGCTAACTCTTGACCTCAATCTTGACCAAGGACATAGATGAGGTCGACGATGGAACGAGTTAATTAGACCACAAATGAACCGTGAAATGTTTATTTCGATTTCCATACAATAGGTTATAAACGCTAATAAACGCTACACACTCAAAGGCCCACACTAAGGTTTTCCCTTGTGTCGTAGGTCCCTTGGAACACACATAAAGACAAACACAAACACCCATGACCCGAGAACAAACATCTGCTTTTTACTCAAATGTTTGCCCCGACTAGGGATCGAACCCAGGACCCGCCGATCAAGAGGCAGCGTCACTACCACTCGACCAAACCGGCCGTCAATGGGAAAATTTGTTCAGTTTTATAAGAAAATTCACATTTTAAAGTTTCACGAACTATTAAAATCCCAATAATACACATATCTTTGGAATTATGTTATCCATTTGCACTACGGAAGCCGCCGCTATTGCAAGCGAGATAAGGGCGACGTCAAGATCAACATGTATAGCCTGATGTGCTGCCGTGTGTACAAAGAACCGTTTTTCTGTTATAAATTATAAAACACTTACACTTCCCCTGCGGTAAAGTTATATTTCAGTCACGTTTTATTTTTTGAAGCTTCATTTTCTCACGGAGACAATAGGGCAAAATTGCGCCCTGTCATAATAAAATTGTGCCGTTAATTACATGGTAACGAAGTTTAGGCCATGCCCACTGCATAATTGGACTCATGCGCTGAATAAATTATTCGAGTCACAAAAATAGACGCGGAAAAGGGGAGACTGAGTTTTTAGGGGAAAAGGGGAGACTGAGTTTTTATTAAAATTGTGAATGTTAAACAGGAGCACGATTGCACACACTTTTTATCGTGACTAGTCACAGCCTACATTAAAATTTCACTTGTATGTACTGTGGCTTATTCCAACACAAACAGCTTCTTTGATTAATTTCGCCGATTTTAAGTAGGTAGGCTTTTTGTCAAAGTTGATTTTACGTATTAATCTTTATAACCTACATGTATTTTTCTATCAAGTGGTAGATCATATACGAGGGTTACTTGAGGGTTACTATAAATGAAACATAAATTATAAACAGTCATAGATATTAGCAAAAAATACACAATAGTAACTATTGTGTAGTTTATTATTATGAACCAATTGTATGACCAAATGTTCGTGGTTCATAACTCTTGCTAAGTTGGAAAACCTTTGAGTAGCTATAACTCAATTAAATGTGCCATAATTCATCCGTAGTTGGAATTTTGCAAAGAAGTTTCTTGCAGTTAAGTGACTTCGAATACTTTTCTACACACTATGAAATACTAGTGTTAACTCGTCGCGCGCTTGTTTACAGCGCGTGCAATACAAATCCTGCACAAAATGATAATCAAGTGTTATAATAATTTCATATCCCGCCAAAGAGATAACGGAACATAAAGTCAAAAAATGAGCAAGCTACTTTATTCAGAAAAGAGGAAAAGGCAGATCAAAGGCTCTGACACTGATATAAAGTCAATTCTGGATATCGCCACAAAATCGGTATAATACCTACAGAATGCAAACCCGCGTAGAATGGAATGGGGGAATTTGGCTGAACACCCGCATTACTACGAGTCAAACTCAACGGGGTGTCGGAGTTGCTAGCTTTGACTGCGATTTTTAGTAGAATTATTACACACATACGGGCCGAACTGTTTTTTTCTAAGAGTTAATTTTATACTTTACTAGCTTTACGCCCGGGACTTCGTTCCCGTGGGAATTTCGGAAAATTTTGTAGCCTATGTGTTAATCCAGGGTATCAGCTACCTCCATACCAAATTTGATCAAAATCAGTCCAGCCGATCTTGAGTTAGAAATGGTGTAACTAACACAACTTTGTTTTATATAATTTAGATAATCACGTAAACGAAAAAGCCTCTTTGAGCGATAAATCGTGCCAAAAAGAAGTTTTAACGAAAAGTCTTTACCTTTCCCATGACATCATCTAATGCTAAAAACTCAAAAACAGCAGACTAAAGACACTATTGCACAAATGAGTTTGAGCAGCGAATTTTGGGCAGACTGTTCTGGGTTGGATAATTCCACCTACCTATAACTATTAGTCAACAAGTGGAGAAGCATCTAGAGAAACCTTAAAGGTTTTTTGATGTCACATTTGATATTATAGTAACGATTAACGATAAAATGTATAGAATCTCATATCCAAGTCACATTCAGATAGGCAAATTGCTACTAGACAAGATTAAGCAATCAAATAAACTCTATTAGCCAGTTAATATGATAGCACAATATCTAGACTAGAATATCAATTTTTATCTTAAACATTAAAATGTTTTTCAGATTTAGTATATTTTAAAATTAAACTGGCAACACCGCGGAATATTAATGGCGAGGAATGGGCTTCGTATTTCAACGTCCGTCAAAGCTTAGAGCTGCGGTTCCACACATCTCTATCATCAATCAATTCGACTTATCACGTCCGGCCCGCTCGCTTGCCCATACGTCTGGATACTAGTCGATGGAAAAAATCTTCGTATACTTGATATATCTTAGGTTTATCTATGGCATTGAGGAGCTTTATGTATTTGTGTTATGTATATGTATTTGTGGATAGATATATAAAGTACCTATGTAAATGTGCGTGAAAATAAAAATTAACATGGGTGTTATAATAAAACAAGTAGTGCGTGAGTATCTGAGTATACCCTCACCTCTGCACCAGCAGCACATCAGGATATACATATTTACCTTGACGTCGCCATTATCTCACTAGTAAAAGCATCAGCTCTTCCGAAACCACAACTATGCTGAGTTGGAGGCCCATTGGCGTCATTAGAACGTAATTAGAATATAATTACTTTGAATTTTGCCTACCAATGTATAATGACGTCAATAAACATTTTTTCTTTCTTTCTTTCTAGTACAAATGGGTAACCTAACATGCTATCTGTACATACATTGTACATACTTTTGTATGTTTGTATGTACGACTGCACTTAGTTGCAGTGGTATAATCTATGGTAGACAAATTGATTTCTGAAATGGCATTTCGCTAATTTGTTGCAATGTGTCGCTGTCACATACTTCATCATTTAGGCAAAACCCTTTAGGCCGTGAACAGGTAACTACGAGCCAAAATACAAAAATAATTTTACTGCATGTTATCCTTGGTGTATGTTATGGTTGGAATTCCTAGACTACAACAACACTGAGAACATAATGAAAGTGATTTCTGGAATACCATAATAATAATAATTTCATGTATTGCATACACAGAACACACTCCCAAACACAAACTTACCCACACACACATGCACAAAACATATACAATTACAAACACAACACACACACACATACACACACACACACACACACACACACACACACACACACACCACAACACTCACAAAACACAACTAAACACAAATATGCCCAGAAAAAAAACACATATACTAATCCCCTGTTAAATCTATCTATTCTAAGTACGCATGACTAAAATAAAATAAAGGTTTTTCTACCGTGATCGAACACTGCCTCCCAAGATACAAGTTTACCTACTTTGTTTGTATCTAGACTTAAATTTCAACTAAATAAATATTTATTTATTATTATTTATGTATTCATTGGTTTTCTTTTATTTTTTTGTTGTGACGAAGCCTGTTGCGGATGCGTAACTGTGCTTATTTGTCATTTCAATAAAGGTAATTATAAAGTTTTTCATATAACATACTACCTAATACTACCTAAATCTTTATCTATTGCACTTTAGTAAGCTCACAATAATTTCTTGCCAACCTAAGTAAATTTTGACAAGAATTGTAAGTTATTTCTGAGTCGGACTGGGAATAAAAGAAAAACTTAGAATGTGCCAGCTGCCAACTCCTACCAGGTAAACTGTAGCCTATAAAGGTATATTGTGAAGCGGTGATAGCCCAGTTGGTAATGAGCCAGACTTGTAATCCGAAGGTGGTGAGTTCAAATCCTGGTGCGGGCATGTACCACTAAATTCATCTTTTCAGATTTATGTACGGATTTATAATTATCACTTACTCAACGGTGAAGGAAAACATCGTGATGAAACCCGCAGGTCCAAGAAAATTTTCGAAAGACGAGCGGTCCACCAACCCGCATTGGGCCAGCATTGTGGACTATGGCCTAAAATCCCCTTCGTGTTTCGAAGGGAGGCCCGTGCCTCCCTTCGAAATCTGTTAGACAAGCAACCATGGGAATAAATTGCTCAGCTCCAGAGTTATTCAGATATTAGGTCAATTCAAATTAAAAGTAAGAAAATTTATATGATTGACTTAAAAAGAGCGACCCTCGGAGTTTCTTGCCTATTCTTTTCCTGAGGAAGACTGCACCTTTGCGAATAGGCGCGAAGTCAAAAGTGCTAATGTAATTCATAATATTGACGTGTTCAAGTATCATTTTATATGTTCAATGAAATAAACACTTTTGACTTTTTGACTTTTGCCCCTCGGTGGGGACATACATGGGCGGTAAAAAAAAATACTGTAGCCAGTAATTGGGACGTAAGGGTTTTAGTTTTGTGTTTTGTTTTGGTTTTCGGTTTTATATGCGAAAGGCTGACAATCTATCACCACAATACTCACATTTCATCTAATAACCCTCTGAATGTCAAATGTGGCGTCAAGTGGCTTCATAACCACAAACGTTCTGCTTACCCCGAAAGGGATTATAGGCGTGCGAGTGTGTAGATAAATGTAATGGCCAAAATTATAATATTTATACAGGGTGTAAAGGACAGCTAAGCAAAAACTGAAACCCTGAATTACCATCCTTCTAAACGATTTTCCAGTGGAATTTTCCTCCTGAAAATTTTAGATTTTTTTCAAGTTTTCAAATTTTTTTGTTTCAAAATTAAATTATTTATTCGAATACAATCCATTTTGCATTAAAAATGACATATACATCGTATTCCGATAGCGGCGCGGCGCGGGGGGAGCTCGCGCAAGGCGCGGTTACGCGGAACGTTGCGTAGAGCCAAAGTAGGTAAATAATGAAAACTCCTGAGCTTGACATTTCCGGGAAAACATAATTACTTGTAGCTGATCATAGTTATGGGTAGATTCTACCATTTAACTATTTACTGAGCTGTCCCTGTATACAAACTCAGCAAAATCTGCTTCCTAGAAACTGTCCACAACCAGCTTAAACCCTGACAAAAAATCGTCTACAATTTTACATATTCAACGGCATACATTATCATAGTAATGTCTTGCTATCTTCGTCGTTGGTGTAATACTACCCTCGTATTGTCATAATCTGTGGTCACAAACATACAAAAACAACTATCAACAAATCGTAAGGACGTTTCTCGGGTCATGGCAGCGAAGGGACTAAATGGCCCTATATTAATATCTCTCTGCTCGTAAGAGGCTTCTCCTTGTTTTTTTATCAATGTTCTATAAAAAGGATACACTAGCTATTATGTGTGGCCTTTACTGGCATTAAAATAAAAAATCATGATGCTATTTAATTGGCATTTCCAGGTGATTTGTAGATAAAAAAAGTTGATAAGTAACAGAAAACTGGAACAGATTTATTTTCATAGCAAATATATTTCGTAACCCTTTTTATGAAATTAAAAACTGGCTGCTTTTCTTGGAAAACACACAGCAAAGTCCATAAAACAACGAAGATGAAAAGGAAAAAATAAGTGGCATTTTCAAAAAAAAATCCTATTTTGAATAAAAAGTGGATTAAGTACAAACTTTTTGAAACTTTTTAAAAATTATATTCAGTCTTTTCGCCATTTTATTTAAAAAATTGTTATTATATTTTGTTCATTTTCATCATGAAACGAGACGCAGTCAGACTTTCTAAGCTCAATTTTAAAACGTGGGGGAGATAATCTGAAGTAAATACTTATCTATTTTAAATCCATACCATCGAATATTTTCTAATGTCTTGCACCCGCAAAATATATAATAAAGTTAAAGGTAGCTTTGTCATTGCTATTCTACAATAGCAATGACATGGTCTATCTAAGACCAAATTGGTCGCAAAAAGGTTGGCTATTTCTCGCAGAGCGGCCGTTCAGAAGACGTTTTGACAGATACTAATGTCCTTACCAGCTACTCCAGAAACAGACATTATTCCGATCATTACTCGCCATCGGGGAAAGAATTCACTGGACAAACGACGAAGATAATAGTGCCATAGAATATTGTTTTTGAATATATACTCGTATTTATGTAAGTAGATAGGTACCATTTCATGGATTGTAATGTATTTTGGACTAGTGTGAACGTCGTTGCCATGGGTTAATCTGTTGAAACCTAACCAATGAATTTTTTTGGAATTGGTGGGCCTTTATTAGGTAGCGGTATAGAGGACATTGTAATCATTTTGACATTTAATTTAATTATTCCATCTATCCATACACTCACGCCTATAATCCCTTTCGGGGTAGGCAGAACATCACTTGGTTCTGGAACCAGTTGAAGCCACATTTGACTTTCATAAAGTAAATGTCAAACTTTTTAGGCAATGTCCTATTCTTTTAGCGGTAAAGAAAATCGAAAGTCATAAAAGGTATGGGATTGACAGACACAACAGAGAAGTAACTTGTTTTATGTGGCATCCTGAATGTCCTATTAAATAAAAAAAAATAGTATTCTATTCTATTCTAACGGGGTCAGACTATGTCATTCCCATTTATTTCAGAACTATCGATCTTAGCACTGATTTTTGGAATAAAACTAAAGAAAATAATATTTTTTTCCCTTACGAAATTGAGGCATATTGAGGTAAGTGATTGAGACATATCCCATTAAAGGCCCTTTTACCACAACAGTAGATAAAGGAAAAGGATTAATCACCGTAAGAACTCCTGACTTTTGTAATATAATCAAAACCATATCAAAAGTAGAACGCAAAATTACAAAGGTATGTGGCGTGTCAGACAAACAGCAAAATTAACGGCCGTAGGGGAGCGGGTTGCGGGGAAGTGGGAAGGGGAACTGAAAATGAAATTGTCGGTCAATGAAACATGCAAATGAACATGCAATCACGGCTTTTGTTCCGCTTGTATTGTTCTCCTTCCAACTCTACATTTACATTCACGACATTCTAATTGTAATAATTTTATGTAGATTTTAGATACCACTTTTTGTTTTAATCAAACTTTTTTGTTCTACTGTTGTACGACGGTTGGTAATTGACTAGTTAAAAGGAAAGACTCATTAAAAGCTTTATTCATTTAAATAAATATTTCAAACTAGCTAACCCGACAGACGTCCTGTTTTCTTTAATTTTCTAATGTTCCGCTCGACTTTCTTAATTTTATCTTTCATAGGAAACCTTCTCCTGACAATAATAAACACAACAAAAAAAGAATTATCGAAATTGTTTCATCATTTCACGCGTGATGCGATGACCAAGGGAAATAGAGATTCATTTTTATATATTATACAAGTATTATACATAGAAGATATATAAAATTGCAGATCCTGATTCATTTACTCATCAACCCAGCCCAAACAAAACCTAGAAAACTGAACTTTGGCCGAAAGTTTCCTTTTATGACGCAGGCAAGATAGTATGTGTTTCAGCGATAAATTTAAAATAGAGATCGCCGAAACACAACAAAAAAAAAGAGACGAGTTTTAAAAAAATGAAAGAAAGTATTTAATTAAAAATAAATGATTACAAAAATTCGACGTCGACCAAGAAAAATTAATGAATATAAGAATTGCACAATTAAATTTTTAGGTATAAACAGAAGCTTAACAAACGGGAAATCCTAACATTCAAAACAATTTTTAACGTACGGATATTTTGTATGGAAATGAAGTGTAGGATAACTTTGAACAGTTACAATACCATACATAAATTTAACACATACATAAATTTAAACACGTGGCCAAACAATAAATTATTATCTGATGCAAATAGGTAAAATAAATTCGACGTCGAAGAAATACCCCACCTACTTGATAGATAAAACTAAAGCTGATACAATTGGCACTTTTTGACAAAAATAAATTAAGTAAATTTAAGGTAATGGATAAAAAACTTAGCTACTGGTCTTCCAGAGGCCGCTGGTAAAACCGCTATGGAATAGAGGCTGGAACAGGTGGTTCGGGTTGCTCAAATTGGGTACACGTCTGTCTGTACACTCAGCGGTAAACTGCTTCCCAAACTTTTTCTATGTCATAGATTGAAAGCACTGAAACTACAAACATTCCAAATTGGACTAGGATACCTAAAAGGTCACGATACCCGAAAGAGCCCAAAAGGAAGAAAAAATGAAATATATGAGTATTTATTAGAATAGTATGGATGTCTAGCTAGTGTAACCTATACAAGAAGGATATTCTCCTCTTGCAGGTCGTGAAGTAATCCCCCCCAGGTCAAATGATAACCAGATTTGATTTAAACCATAAGACCCAGGATTCTCGTAACTGTTACAAGAACAGCCTGATAGAGTATTTGTCTGAACGTGAAGAAGATGTTGTAAAAGTGTACTGTATAGCATAGGTAGGGTAGAGTAGGCGTGTGAGAACAAAAAAAAGAAAAGGTGAAAAACTTACATTTTGATAATCAAGAAAAGGCTCAAATAATAACATTTCCAATATAAATTATATTCCAATTATTTCCAATATAGCTCCAAATCAAATTGGTAAATATTTCGTGTATTTTATATCACTTCATTTAAAAAAAACAGACTTTCACTAAGAAACTCGTGTCACATTAACCAAAATTTTTTGTCGAATGGCCTGACAATTTCAATTCCAAACAAAATCCAAAAATCAAGCAAATTCTAAAATTTTGAAATATATTGAATTAAAAAGGAAACTAGACCGGAAAGAATAAGAGAACATAAAAAAGATCGCAAGCAGAAATGCTGCAGTGTGTATCCATACACTAACGCCTACAATCACTTTTAGGGTATGCAGAACGTCATGTGGCTTTAGAACCACTTGACAACACATTTGACAATCTGAGGGTTATTAGATAGAACATAAGGTTGACAGCCTTTTGCCCACAATTCATAAAAAATCTATTATTATTATTACAAGCCCTCAGGATCCCACTGCTGGACAAAGGCCTACTTTTTCTTTTAAATATAAAAAAAATTAAAACAACTCTAAAATAAAAAAAGATCACCCCCGGCATTTGATCGCTTATAACTTTTAGACAGCTGAATCAATTTCAATCAAATATAAACGTAGCTAAGAACATCTCGATAAAAACAGCTACATTTCAGAGTTACGATGCCACAAACAGATACAAACATACACACGTCAAACTTATAACACCCCTCTTTTTTGTCGGGGGTTAAACACCCTCACGTCTCTCCAACGTTGAATAAGTAGTGTGAGGTAATAAAAAGACACGCAAATGATAAACCAATCAATACTCTTCGAAGCAACAAACTTTATCTAACTCGTGTAGGTACTGGGGCGTACCTAAGTAGGTAGTTACCGACGAGCTGCGTTAGTTTTTATCCTACGCTCGCAACGGCTACGTTTCTCAGAAATATCTTCTTACTGCACTGATAGTTACTGGAAAGCTCGCGAGGCGGAAAGCGTTCATCTGAGATCATGTTGATGTTAATACTGAAATCATGTTGATGTTAGCTGTAGACTTTGTATATAAAACAACTCTTCGCGCGACAATCTTGCGCGTGACGCCACTCCGATTGTCATTCCGAGTTTTGTTTTGATATTTGGCCGCGTTGTTTTCAGTGTTGCTTGAGCTGCTGATATTACATAGTTTTACGGTGATCCGTTGAGATTAAGGGGTGGTATGGAATAAAAATCTAACACGATCCTCTAAAAATCGTGTCCCTTTTCGTTTCCGTAAACAAGGACGCTTTAAAGAAGCTTCAATTTTAAAGAACCTTCCTGCAACTGAGTGTAATATATTAAACTTATGGTTAGAAGCTAACCCGATATTTGACATTACATTTCACCATACTCTGTTAGTTCATCTACGATTAAGAAGACAAAACGTCAAAAAAAATATGAAAATGACATGCAAAGCTCGGGTTAGCTAAAAATTGTCTGGTAAATAACTAACAGAGTGTGGTGAAATTGGGTCTAAATTAATAATAACCAGATAACATAATCAGACAAAATGTCAAAAAATATGTATAAACATGACAAAAACTAACATTTAGATAGTTGTTGAACACAGTCCTTATCTAATCAGACAGCTCTGCTCTAACTGTGGGTTGCCGGTGCCGGCGGGTTGAATTGAGATTCAAAAAATGTCTACAAGCTGCCGTTAAACGCTTTGCTACCAACACCATGACCTCTCCACGTTGAAAGTAAAATACGGTGAAATGTAAATGTGCCGGGGGCGAGATACAGTTAGCTTGTAGTTTGTTTTGCATCCGTTTGTTGGCCTTAGTGCTTCGGTCCCTGAAGCAGCGGCAACGGCGCGCCCGTCGGTTTGTTGAACCGCACTCATTATACATTTTGAATCTAAAATAATCCTTAATTTATATTAAAACAAGCTTTCCGCCCAGAACTTCGTTCCCGTAGGAATTTAGGAAAATTATGTATCCTATGTGTTAATCCATTGTTATCAGCTACCTTCATACCAAATTTTATCAAAATCAATCCAGCCGTTCTCGAGTTATAAAGTGTTCAAACAAACCCGACTTTGTTTTATACAAGTAGATTATGATATTGTTTTTGTTTATTTGCCCTCCTTTCGGAGCAACGGATCGATGTAACTTTTTGAACAAGCCTATTAAGAGGGCAGGAGAGCGACAGAGGCTACCTTTCACAGGCGTGCGCCAGTTATCGGCCCCTCAACCCATATACGGTGGGAACGTATATGGGTTGATAAAAAAATTACTAATATCAAAAAAATCTGTTTCATGAATTTATTTTGAAACTTTTTCCGCATGATAACAATGCCAAATTATAGCTTTTTAATACCAAAAATTTCAGTTAAACAATAAACAGACGGACATAGTGAAACTCTTAGAGTTTATTGACTACGTAATCCTAAAAAAATACTTTACAAAAGACATTCAAAAACCATACAGAAAAATTTACAAATACACTTAGTTTGTTTGAAACTTTTTATTTTTATTGTGTAATGAAACATCAATTTCTCTGTACCTTTTTCCACAGAATAACTCAAAATGAAGAGCGACATTCGAGGATTGATGATGTCGGATGGGCGGCCATTGATGTGACGTCACGAGAGCCCGCTAAAAGGATCGGCAGGAATTCACTGACTCTTTGATTTCCAGTTTTAATTCGGAAAACAGTTATGGATCTAGTGAATTCTAATAAGTTGTGTTAACTTGCTATTGAGATACTTTCTTTTTATCATCAAGCGTATTTTCACATTCATTGGCCTGTATTAGTTAGTAAAGGGCTAAACTTCGCTTAACGATGTGAAGGTTACGGGTTTGATTTCCAACCCACACGAGCTATTGAAAATCATATTTTGCAATGTTTATTAAATATAATTATATTTGTGTACATTGTAGTATTTATTCATATAGTTATACATATAGCCACGCCTGTGTACTTGTCGCGACTGCACTACAGCACTGAGGTACAAGACGTCGTCGAGTACATACGGCAGAAGACAAAAGTTCCCTTAGGTCTAGAGAGTGAAACCATTGGAATCGCATCACCATGCTAGTTTCAAATCATTTGTGGTGCGATTCCCGACGTTCATGCTGGAGACAGTCATGAAGGAGAGCTTTTGGCCGGAGGGCGTGGTGTTCCGCCGTTTCCGAGGGAAATTCCCGGTTGCAGAAACCCCCGGAAAAACACCCGGGAAATAGGGTTAGTTAGTTTTATTTTATTTTGTTTAATTATAATTCATATATATTGTATGCTAGTCTGTAAGATATTTATCTATGGGCCTTAGATGCCTGATAATAAATGATTTTATTATTATTATTATTATAGCACCCATTGATTGTACAAGTCTTGCTCGGTTTGGGGTTAGATGGCACAGCGGGAGTTATCCCCAATATTTATTACTATTTATTATAATTTACTCTTTTTTTATTATTATAAGATGGGTTAACTCTTGACCTCAATCTTGACCAAGGTCATAGATGAGGTCGACGATGGAGCGATATAACCTAGAAAATGCCTATAAGGCACTGGTACTCTTACGCACCGACGGAACACAGCAAGCTGTTCGGCGTCGGACTTCGGTAGGAGGATGGTCGCGAACCAGACGGCCCTTCACAGAGCCTACCACAGCGCATGAGACCATAGGACGACACCTCAGATTCAAAACAAATAGAGGTGACGTTGCCTGGGGTGGATTAATAGGAGGCAGGTCTCATTTGTGTTTCCTTAGTCGCCTCTTTCAACACCCACGGAAAGAAATGGGGTGGTGTTATTCTCAACCGATCACCACAGGAAATGGAGTGGTGTTATTCTCAACGATCACTACTCTCTTAATAAATTAGCACCGATGCCAGTGTGTCTGTCGTTTCATTCTGCAATGCCTTACAGAGTGATTTTCATTAAATTGACAAAAAAGTGTATGTTCTTCGTATGTGACTAACTCCAAAAACTGTAGACAAAGCCTCGTTTACGATTCCAAACTACGACCAAACTAGTTATTAAAAATGAATATTAAATATTAAAAAACACAACCAGAATTCCTAACCCCCTGTCTGCGCCCAGGCTCACTAATCCGCTAAAATCACCGACGCGTGAACTCCACAGGGTGCGAACACACTGAAACGATCCGGACATGTGTATCTATTCCTAGTTATCCAAAATAGGCTGTAAATATCACTGCTTCTGTACTTAAATACTCCCCTAGAGAATCCTCGAAAACAGTTGTCGGATTTAACCGTGTTTACGAAACCACACCATTAAGCTCATATTCCCAGAAGACTAATGTATTCTGTTCACTCAAATATACTGTTTGATGAGATTTATCTATTCAGATTTACTAATTAGCTGAAATAAGGCTACGGAGTTGCCACATGGCCCGGTCATTCAATGAAAAAAAAACTCAATTTAGCATATTCTTATGAGTTTTTCTAAGCATATTCTTCTAATATTTACCTTATTTTTTACCATCACATAACTTCAGTGATTTTCTTCACCTCTGGAAACAATAATGAAATAATAATTGTGAATTGTAGGTATGATACTCGCTATTTAAAAACTCCAAGCTCCTGGGTTTCCTGGTTATTAAAAAACAAAACATCCCAGATTACAACAAAACAAAACTGAAAATAATGCAATAAAAAACTAAGCGAGCATTTTACCCAGCAAAGTTTTAACCATTCCGATTGGAAATCCCCGATGGAAATAGTTCCGATAAAATTCCGGTGCGGTACAGCAGCGTCGCTTCAAAACATTCGTGCACTAGATATCCATTTGTTTTAGAAATTCTCAATGGAAAACAGTTTAAAATTCCATACAATGCACCTGTTGGGAAGTGGTTGTAAGTTATATATAGACGTATTGGGACACATTTGTACACCACAAATGTGCAAGCCGATAGAAATATAATAACCACTGCTTAAATAGTGAGGAAAAACATCGTTAGAAAATATTCTCGCAACCGAATCAACCATGATCAAATTCTGTAAGATTCTCATGTTATCCTGCCTTTTTGTAGGCTACATTGAAGAGGTAGAATTTCTGTAGGTACACACAACTTCTGTTTAAACATAAATGTATGTAAAAGCTAAAAAAGTTCACTGCAAAGTAAAATTGTGATCGTGAGATAATTAGTGACTGTATATCAGTAATTTACAATTTAACACATTATTTTCTGATAATTTGTAATCTATCATAGGAAAGCGAGTAATTAACGAATACAAATCCCGCGGGTCTTAAAATGTAACAGTACTTTAGCCAATAAACAAAGCAATGCCGGCAATTTCGACAAGGTTCCATTACAATAGATAGGTATATAAGTATAACACAGATGATCTTCTGAAACTTTAGCTTAACATAGCATAATTACAATAACTCTCGTGCGAATCTGGCGCAAGAGGTCGGAGCAAAAAGATAGTGGAGTTTTACGGGCTCTTGCGTTTAGTACGCAGTAAGGGCTTATTCCTGAACGGTGTTAAATACCAGAATTCGACGAGCGTGTATGAAGCAAATTATATGGATGTAGAGGAACCGAAGACGTAGGTATGTTTGGATCGTACTAGGTGGCAGTATGTGGTTCCTGCCTGCACAAGTGGAACAAAGGAGATAGCTTATGTATGTCTTTAAAGTTATAATTATAAGCCAAAGTAATTCTGAACTATCTTTCAATTTTGTCCCGAGTTTTTTTTAATGCCAAATAAAGTCTAAATCACATAATTATAAATAATAATAAAGATGTACCTTATCATTTATTTAACTAATAATAAAATAAATAAATAAAATTTTATGAGGGTTTATTTAATGATGAAATGTAAGAGAGACTGAAAGTAAGCTATATCTTTATTCTGCCTTAAAACATCATTCATTGTTTTAATATTTATCCTAAGTTTTTGACTTCCATGTCTATCGGTCTGTAGGAGAACACGTTATATTTTGTAGTACCTACAATATTGGGTGATTTTAAATTAGTAAGTGAAAATTAAGGATGTAAATCAGTCTATGAAACTGACCAATTTTCCTTAAGGAATATAGGTCAAAATATAAAAGAAAAATTTCTCCTCTCCATACAACTTGTGCGATCAGCTGATTGGCCTCGTATCTGAAGGCGATTTTTTTTTTTTGAATTTCTTATAAATAGTTTCTTTGGAGAAAGTTGTTTAATATACCGGTCATATCGAATATTAATCTAACAAATAAACGGCTAGTTCTGATTTTTTTGTTTGTTGTTAGGATCACTACCAGAATCATATATCGAAGTTTGCAGCTTCGAAAGACCTGTGCTAATTTCCTGAGATTTCAGGTAAATTACTAGGGAAATTGCAATTTTTTTCACTTTTTTGAGCTTTTTTGGTTTAAAACATTGCGTGAAACGAATCATATTGTTCGTTTGAGATTTGGCAGCCACCTGATCTTATCAGTATTTTTTTTAATTTCACGTTTTTTGAAAATTAGTACTGGGTTATTTTTTTTAATTAGTACAGAACTGGTTCTCGCAGTTTTGTTCTACTTTAAAAATGTATAAATTTTATTTTTAAACGCATACTTTAGGATTTATATGGAGAATACTAAAAAAAGTGCGTAAATTTCGAGTGCTGCAAAGTTAGCACAGGTCTTTCGAAGCTGCAAACTTGGATATACGATACTGGTAGTGGTCCTAACAACATATAAAAAAATCTGAACTAGCTGTTTGATTGTTGGTTTAGAAATTTCTCGTGTTTAATATGACCGGCGTATAAATTCATATATGTATAAATTCGTATAAATTCATGGTCCTAACAACATATAAAAAAATCTGAACTAGCTGTTTGATTGTTGGTTTAGAAATTTCTCGTGTTTAATATGACCGGCGTATAAATTCATGAGGAGAATCACCCCTTAAAGTTTCTCTAACTAATTCAGACACCCCTTTACTCGTAATCAGTCCGGCAACTAAAAAATAACATAGAGAAAAATGGTTCAGTCTGTGGGTTCAGTATTTTTAAATCGGGCTTATTTTACCTATAGATCCAGGAATCAAGCTCCAGTTTGCTCTAGTTCCATTCAGTCCCACTACGCTGGTATCATTTACATTTTGCACGATACATTTACATACTCTTTGCCGGGTACTAGGGCCCCATAGGAATTGAAGCGTCATAAAATGCAGGAACAACTGTTGTCAGCTGAATTAATGAGCCTACACAGATGGATAGTAATTTTAGTTTGCAAAAATGTGAGGTTTTTATTTATTTTACTGTCTGTTGTACACAATAGACATACAGGAAGAAACATACAAAGAGAGAGACGACACAACAGGCACTGCCTATTTCTATGAAGACATTTCTTACAGCAGACCTAACAAGAGAGATATAACTAAGATTTTATTTAACTTTTTCCTCAAGATTCAAAGGTATAGTGCCTATCTTTACAGCTTTCTAAGAATGATCTTTCTCAAACTTTTTTTTGGCTTTTTTAGGCTCAACGACATTGAAAATGCTATGTCCTAAAGAAATGTTTATAGTTAATATACCTCCTTTTTTTTATCCTAGTGTTTTAAATAAAATTGACGCATCCCTCGTAAGATCATTTCTATTATAATTAGATAACTAGTCCAAATACTCACGAACTCGCAGAAAAAAGGGGCAAATCAGAGCAATTAAAAAAAACCGGCCAAGAGCGTGTCGGGCCACGCGCATTGTAGGGTTCCGTAGCAGCATGGTTCAAATATGCAGCTGGCTTCTTAATTCTACAAGCATATTGTCATAGTTGATGTTAAAATCCCCAAATACTATACTTAGTATCATAAACAAATGTATTAAAAAGTTTGGCCTAAATATAACATAATGGAAGTGTTTAATGCGCGAGCGAAGCGAGCGCGAAATTTTTTTTTTTTTGCGACAATTTTATTGTAAGGAATAATATAATAATATTAAGCTAAGCAGGTGTATATTTTTAATGTCGTTTTCATAATTAGCACCCACAAAAACCTATTAAACGACACCTAAAATGTCAATATGTTACAGCTTTGCTTTCGGCTCGCCTCACTTTTAGCGTGGAACCTTGTATGTCAACCATTTTGGATTAGGGTACACTTCGTCGTAAATGCTACCCTCGTGAATTATTCCAAATTTTTTTTCGTTATAAAAATTAATGTTTCCTAAACGGATTACTGAATCGAAAAATGTTTGTAGTAAACCCCTTCTATCTTTTAAAAAGCTATCCTATGATAACGCACTCGATGATATCGGCTAGAAAAAAAACCATCGCCCATTCACGTTAATGGGAAACACACGAAAAAAAATTTTTTCCACCATTTTCTTTTTAGGATTTGTCACCACAATCAATAGGTATGTATGACCATGCCAAATTTTAGCTCTGTACTATTAAGGATCTAATATTAGTAAATATATTCTTATTAATCCCAACTAAGTTTGGCACTTGGTCGACTATTACTCGCAAACTTGAAGGGTCATCTTATGTGTGATCGTTTTTCTTTTAATTTCGTTGTATATACTACCACCGTGAATTGTTTTATATTTTTAGAAACAACCGTTTAGCTGGTAGAGAGGTAGACACTTGTGTTTGATAAAAATTTTTACTTTAAAAATTTATGTTTCGCAAACGGAGTGCTGAATCGAAAAACATTGTTAGAAAAAACTCCTTCTGTCTTTTAAAAAGCTGTCCTATGACACCCCATTTTATGATATTGGCGAGAAAAAAAAATTCATCACCCTTTCACATCTATGGGAGACACCCGAAAAAAAAAACTACAGTTCTGTCAGCGTAATTTATATGTATCACCATGCCAAATTTCAGCTCTGTGCTACCAAGGGTTTCTTAGGAAAACTGCGGACAGACGGACATGGCGAAACTATAAGGGTTCGTAGATTACTACGGATCCCTAAAAACAAATGTATTATTAAAGAGTTTGTAATTTTGGAAATAATTTTTGTTTTGGTCTAAATACAACCGAATGTAAGTATAAAATTCGCGAGCGAAGCGAGCGCGAATTTTTTGAAGTTTTTTAAAAGTTTTTTTTATGGCAATATTACTGTTAGAAATAATATCAACCTTCTGTTAAAATAATTTTGATGTTATTTTCGTAATTAACACCCCCAAAAAACTATTTAACGACACCTAAAATGTCAATATGTTACAGTTTGGCTTTCGACCTCCCCTCACTTTTAGCGTGGAACCTTGTAAACATATTCTTATTAATCCCAAAAACGTTTAGTCGACTATTACTCGCAAACTTGAGGGGCCAACTTATGTGTGATAGTTTTTCTTTTAATTTCGTTGTATATTCTATAACCGTGAAATTTTCTACATTTTTAGAAACAACCGTTTAGCTGGTAGTGTCCCCCCTGGAAACTTGTTTTTAACAAAAAAATTTCACTTTAAAAATATTTTTTTCTCAAACGGAGTGCTGAATCGATAAACGTTCTTAGTAAACCCCTTCTATATTTTAAAAATCTATCCTACGACATTCAATTCGATGGTATCGGCGAGAAAAAAAAATCCATCGCCCTTTCACGTGTATGGGAAACACCCGAAAAAATGTTTTTTCCAACATTTTATATTTTAGATCTGTCGGCGCAATTAATATCTATGACCATGCCAAATTTTAGCTCTGTAGTACCAAGGATCTTATATTAGTAAATATATTCTTATTAATCCCAACAGTGTTTGGCACTTGGTCGACTATTACTCGCAAACTTGAAGGACCAAGTTATGTGTGATAGTTTTCCTTTTAATTTCGTTATATATTCTACCAACGAGAATTTTTCCACATTTTTAGAAACAACCGTTTAGCAGGTAGAGGGGGGGGACACTCGTGTTTGACAAAAATTTTCACTTTAAAAATTTATATTTCGCAAACGGAGTGCTGAATCGAAAAACGTTCTTAGTAAACCCCTTCTATCTTTTAATATGCTATCCTATGACACCCCACTCAAAAATATTGGCGAGAAAAAAAAAATTCATCGCCCTTTCACGTGTATGGGAGACACCCGAAAAAAATTTTTTTTCTAAGATTTTACTCTACAGTTCTGTTGGCGTGATTCATATGTATAATCATGCCAAGTTTCAGCTCTGTAGTATCAAGGGTTTCTTAGGAAACCCGCGGACAGACGGACAGACGGACAGACGGACAGACGGACATGGCGAAACTATAAGGGTTCGTAGATTACTACGGAACCCTAAAAATTAAAAAAAAATGTTTATTTCCTAGAGAACAATTTTACAAAAAACAGTGCTGAGGCTTCTTTTAAGTAAAAATTTTACTTGTGTTGGAAGCCCCGCTCTTCTACTATACATTATGTTATCTAAGTAGGTGAACAATTCTATAAGGGTTCGTAGATTACTACGGAACCCTAAAAATTAAAAAAAAATGTTTATTTCCTAGAGAACAATTTTACAAAAAACAGTGCTGAGGCTTCTTTTAAGTAAAAATTTTACTTGTGTTGGAAGCCCCGCTCTTCTACTATACATTATGTTATCTAAGTAGGTGAACAATTCTATTTCGATAAATTTTGACCAAAATTAATTAAATTAAATTTAAGATATAAAAATAATTATTAAAAAAAACTTAATAATAGTAATGCACATGTGCGTGTGTGTTTGTGTGAGCGTGCGTGTTTGTGTGAGCGTGAGTGTGTGAGTTAATAAACTATAGCATAAAATATTGCAGTTTATTTTTAAAAAAACTTAAAACATTTCATGACAGATTTTCTGAATCTGTAAAATAAAAATTCGCACCCAATTCCTCTCCCAACTCATCATTTGCAAGATTCAACGTAACAGTGCCTCAATTTATAAGACCAAGGGTCGTCTTCTTTTAAGCTAAAAATAATATCTTTAGGGAAAGCTGAGAGCAGAAACGAAGTCAATTAACTGGATACTTTTCATTTCTAAGAAAAGTCGAGGCTACTTTTATTTTCCTGTAAATTCTTCCCTTTAAAATTTTTATAATTGAAGCCATAATAGTAATAAAAACTTGTAAAAAATTGGAAAAATATTGAGCAAGCTTTATCAAGAAGAGTAGTACACTTAATGCTCCAGGGCCAATTATCACTCAAAAAAAAATAAAAATAAAAATAAAATCTTTATTTCTTTAAATGTTGTACATTAGCATATCATTTGTTGGACACTCTCAGTGGGCAACAAAGTTACCTGTGGCGGGAGTGTCCGCTCCTCCTCAACATTTCGCACATCGTTTTACAACAATTCTCTGTTATAGATACTGAACACCGACTTATTAACTACAAGACTTTAAACAAAATTTTAAACAAAAATATATTAATTTTAGTAAGTAATAGATAAATAAATAATAGATAGGAGACAAACAACATGGGGGAAGCAGACTGTACAAATATAATACAATTTTATGCTTTAATTTGAAAGAAAATTATCAAAATGTGTTATTAATTTATTTTAATTACCAAACGTGTTTGTAACTCAACAACAGCACGCGATTTAATAATTATCGTACCATCTTTTGTTAACACGAGATGTTTGCTTATAATTTGGCGTAGGACAGTGTAGATATGCACAGTTTATATAAATAGCTTTATTCCCTCCCATGACATGTAACACATATCAAAACAGACAGACAAAGCAAAGCAGTAGGACAACGTGACACAATTAAATATACATTTACAATCAGTAAACAGGAGAGTGAGTGCTATGCTGCAAACAGCCCCAAATGGAATTATAGCAAGACTGGCAGTGAATGTGAAAATGTGAGACAGAAGCGAGTATTAGGTGAGTTAGGTTTAGTTTACAATGCAATGTTAAGATGTAAACTATTAAATTATCGTTGGTAACTTTAGTAGAAACTTAGTTATAGTTCGATTGTTATTTTTTTTTATGGGTTAGCTCTAACTCAGGGGCGAAGATGTGGTCTAGGATATAACAAGCTCACCCTTAAGATGCCTATTCCCTCTAACTTCAAAGAAATTAGGGTTATGTAACATCGGGAATACAGACACAGGCAGAGGATTCCCATTCCTTAGCGGTGCGCAATATAAAAGATGAAGATGCTTTCAATACGGGCCCGAGGGATCTCGACAAGGTATGGATGATACCCCGCAGTGTGTCTGGATGTCAAATAGAAGAAAAGGGCAGGCGAAATGAGCTCGTGCAGCTCATGAACACACTCTTTTTTTATTAAATAGCCACATAGCTTATTGATTCCACTTGATTGCAAAGCCCTGGCAAGAAATTATAGACATTAACGATTTTTTTTTTATTATTATTTATGGCCAAGAGAAGTGACAAGGCCAGTGGGTAGACCAACCGCCCGATGGTCAGACAATGTCGTCAAATTGACGGGATCTCTATGGATGAGGTTAGCACAGGACCGTGACGATTGCTGCTAAAGAGAAGAGGCCTATACCCGGCAGTGGGTTGTTGTGGACTGATTATGATGATAATTATTACTATTCTTTATAGTGGTAAAACACAAGGCTTTTTTCCTACGTGAAGAGTCGAGGTACTACGAGTGCTATTCGTTATCAACAATTAATTACTTTCTCAGTGTTCAACACGACCATCGACTAAAGATTGTTTTACTGATAAACCGATCACAACTAACCAATATCGGCCAAAGCCCGCCTGTCATTGCAAGATAAGCCATGACTGAGCACAATAGTTACAATTAACGCTGTTGTGTCATTAATCGGATTACAAAATATCGGCTCAACTTGTCAATTTATCCCTTTTAAACCTGCCGGTATGCGCTGAAATAAGCCTGAAATAATACAATGAGTTTACCTGTGAAATGTAAACGCATTGTACAATTTTAAGCATGAATAGAAATTGTTGTTTCAAAATGATCATCATTTTCAGGTTAAACACGTTGCCTAAAAATATGTCTACGCTTTTGTCTCATCGGCATAAGCAAGGACCATACAGAGTGCCACTTGGTACGATGAAATCTTTCGCTTCCTCTACCTTCATACTAGAGATAGAGAGAAATACATTTATTCATGACACGATACATATGTATAACAAACCAAACCACACAAATAACAATAGTAAATGAAAACTTAAAAAATGAAATAAAATTAGTAGTATGTACATACAGCAGCACGTCTGGTTATCCATTTGCACTACGAAAGCCGCTGCTATTGCGAGCGAGATAAGGATCAAGGTCAGCATGTATAGCGTTATGTGCTGACGTATGTACAATTGTACATGTACTGTGCCAGTGAAAAGCTCAGCTTAGTGTAATGCTCGTATTTTCTTTAAAGATTTTTTGAAATTCTTTCTTTTAACTCTGTCTACAGATATTCCATATTAAGATCAGCCGATCGCACAAATAGAATCGAATCATACTTCTGTATGACTTCATTTTTCCATAAGTATTTAATATTTCAAAAAAAAAGAGATCCACTACTTTAATTTTTACACATGTGCAAAAAAAAATTCAAAAAATATAATAAAATTCTGTAACTGTGAGTTGTATCGAATATATCAGAAATTGGTAAACTTATTTCTCGTGTCGAACTCACATTTCTGAATCGCGTCGATCTCGAAGTTATGACATAAGAAGGCTTTTATCTCCCGTGCTCTATACCGATAATTTCGCTGACGCAGTTTCCGCTAGATCGCACGAAAATTTCTTATTTTTCCACATTTTTAGTTTGTATGCCTCTTTTCGCAGAAATCTGAGCATTTTTTGTCGACATAATGCACCTATGTGTTTTTACTAAAGTACGAGTGAATAGGCTTCTTCTGGGTGAGCTCGCTACATCCTCGACTGCATCTTTGCCCTGAGCTAGATTGTGGTCAAGAGCGAATCCATTTTCAACCGACTTCAAAAAAGGAGGAGGTTCTCAATTCGACTGTATTTTTTTTTTTGTATATTTGTTACGCGATTACTCCGGCAACTGTTGTCCGATTTTCAAAATTCTTTATTTGTTCGAAAGAGTATACTCCTGAAGAGGTCCCATATAAATTTTGTCGAAAATGATTCAGCGCTTTTAAAAAAAATCAACAAAAACAAAATGTACTACAAACTAGAACATCATCTAAATAAATAATGACATTTCTGTTTGTAGTTATTTGCTAATAGGCATTGTAGTCCGCAAAAAACTAGATATCTACTTTGTGCGAACTGTTGTTGGGATTGAAGTCGGTGACTCATACGTTTTTAACGTGGAAAATTATTAATAAAAAATATATACAGGGTGTCCCAGAAAATAGTGTCAAGCGGAAGTCCTGAGATAGAACACCCCTTGGCGCATCCGAAACACCCCCATATATGTTCCGCGATTTTTTATAGTTTTCGAGTTATGATTTTTTTACTGAAATTTTGAGAATAATTGACCTAAACAACTTAAAAAATTATTTAAAAAAAAGTATAAGACATTTTAGAGATATTTTTTTTGCAACTCAATTTTAATGAATTGTACTTTAATGCTTAAAACATTCGTATTCGTATCTTAGATGGAAGTTTTAAAAATGTTGGTACAAAGTGAAAAAATACGCTTAGTGAATTATGCCTTAAATTTTCAACTTTAAATTTAAAATCTTAATAGGTAGTTTCATGGCTCCTAAGTTAATCTTAAAACTGCGCCAGACTCTAAGCTTCCATAATAATTTAAAAAAAGTTGTACTTAACAGTCTACTTTTGCTAAAATCTGACTTCAAAGACAGAGTGGTGGAAAACTTGAAAATTTGCCATCTGGTAACGAAGTTTTTTTTGGGCATTTTATCATTCCTAGAATTATTTAGATTGTTAAGTAACCGAAAATAATTACAAAAAAGTTAGGATTGCCATTTGAAAGATTATTTTTTAAAATCTTTGAACTATTGTGTGATACTTAAAAATTTCATTAAATTACAAAAACACAGTAAAAGAGGAAGCTTAAATAAAACGAAAAATAACTGTTATTAATTGTTTATTACAAAAAGTTTTCAAAATGTCTCCCTTCCTGCTCAATGCAAATCCTGCACCTTCTGAAAAAGTTCTCTTTTAATCGAATAAACGCTATTCTGTTGTTTTTTATTGTTTCTTCTGCGTTTCGCAATTTTGTTCGTAATTCTTGTACGTTTCTTATTTCTTTAGCGTAGACTAATTCTTTGTAATAGCCCCATACAAAGAAATCAATAGGGTTTAATTCTGGGGCCCTCCAATGGGCCCTCCTCGCCCGATCCACTTGTCTCCAAACCTTTCATTTAAATGTTGTCTCACAATGCTCGCGTAATGACATGGAGCGCCATCGTTTTGAAAAACATGTTCCTCCGCGTTAATAGGTCTACATCTTCCAGTAAGTTGTGGAGTTCTTCTGTTAAAAATTCCAAATAGGACTCGCCGTTCAATCGGCTAGGTAGCTCGAACGGACCAATTAGCTGTCCGTTTATTATGCCCGACCACAAAACACTGAATTGTTCTTGGAAATTTGAGTCACGAGTCACGTGTGGATTTTCTATGTTCCAAGAGTGATAATTGTGAATGTTAAAAATACCACACCTTTTGAAGTGAGATTCATCGGTCCACAAGATACTTTTAAAAAAATCTTTATTTTCAGCTTGACGACGCAACATTTCTTGACAAAATGCCACTCTTCTTGGGTAATCTTCGGGCTTGAGCTGGTGCACTCTTTGAATATGGTATGGGTGAAAACCCTCTTTCTGGAGTATTCGATGTGCCTGTGACTTAGGGATTCCAGTTCGGTGTTCTATGGTCCTCACACTAACTGACGGATCTCTAACCGAGCACGGATTCGACGGTATCAGGGTCGTGCATTTCACGTGGACGTCCGGGTCTTGTGCCTGGTTGACTCCCTTCCATGTAAGAATTATGGACTCTTAAAATCATGCGATGATCAGGCCAAGTCTCAGGCTGAGGTCCACCTCCATTTTGTACATACTCTTTGAACAGCCTGGCTGCTTCAGAAGCGTTCCCTCTTGCATAGCCATAATAATAATGCATAAGAGCATAATCTCGTGACGAAAAAGACATAGCTGAACTAATGAGCTCAAAAAGTCCGTTGAGAAAGATAAAGTCGTCGGATTCCGTATAACAAAACCAAATCGTAATCGCACTCAAAGTCCGTTGTAAAAGCCAAAGTAGTCGAAGTCCGTGTCACAAAACCAAATCGTAATCGCACTCGAAAACCGTAAAGAAAGCAAAGTTCATCAAGAGATCACAAAAAAGGAGCTTATCGTACACAATATCGTAACGCGCAAAGGCAGGCGAACGACTGGACGAACGCAGGCACTATCACACTTTTCAAATTAACACTTTGAAAAAGGAATGGTTTTGTTTTTGAAGTTTTCTTTCAGCCAATTCTTAAAAGAAGGTTACCGACTATAAAGTTTTTATGTACAAAATTAAATTCTCTTTGGAGTTCTTTTTCGTTACCAGATAGCAAATTTTCAAGTTTTCCACCACTCTGTCTTTGAAGTCAGATTTTAGCAAAAGTAGACTGTTAAGTACAACTTTTTTTAAATTATTATGGAAGCTTAGAGTCTGGCGCAGTTTTAAGATTAACTTAGGAGCCATGAAACTACCTATTAAGATTTTAAATTTAAAGTTGAAAATTTAAGACATAATTCACTAAGCGTATTTTTTCACTTTGTACCAACATTTTTAAAACTTCCATCTAAGATACGAATACGAATGTTTTAAGCATTAAAGTACAATTCATTAAAATTGAGTTGCAAAAAAAAATATCTCTAAAATGTCTTATACTTTTTTTTTAATAATTTTTTAAGTTGTTTAGGTCAATTATTCTCAAAATTTCAGTAAAAAAATCATAACTCGAAAACTATAAAAAATCGCGGAACATATATGGGGGTGTTTCGGATGCGCCAAGGGGTGTTCTATCTCAGGACTTCCGCTTGACACTATTTTCTGGGACACCCTGTATATGTCACTCCAAACTATTTATTGGCGAGTTATATGAATAGAATAAATAAAGAATAGTATATTGTGCAACTCGGGAATAAAAGACGGATTTTAAGAGAGGGCCAAAGTTGGATCACGAGCAAATGAAGGATTCTAAATTATTGAATCACGAGCGAAAGCGAGTGATTCAAGTGTTTGAATCCTAAATTACGCGAGTGATTCATAGCCCTCGATGAAAATCCGTTTTATTCAACGGTTGCACATTATATTTTATACATGGACTTATAGTCCATTGAAAAGTTACATTTGGGGTTGCATTTTTTAGAGGACGCAATTTTATTTTTTTGATGTGTAGGGGGGGTCAGTGTAAAGCTAAAACCAAGTTTGTGGGGTCGCCACCCTTGTCCCACGGCCGCCATCTTGAAAATAGGGGTTGAAATGGTTTTTACGGTATATCTCTTAAACTATTTATTTTATAAAAAAAATTTGTTAACATTTTTTGTTGCAAATTAAATTCTCTACAACTTTGGTCCAGTAACTTTTTGTCGTAGAACTATAAATAAAAAAGTTATAAGTGAAAATCTTCAGAAATTCGAGAAAAAAATTTATATTTTTCGATGTAACTTTTTTTTTATCATTTTACGAAAAAATGATATCAGACCATTTTTGTAGATCGTTTTTTGAGGAACAACTTTTATTTGCATCATTTTTTCATTAAGTCAATAGCTAAGGTTTTACAGCGCTCCGAAGTGAGTACTATTTTTCAGTACTCTTAACTATACTTATATTATACATGTGTACTAATAATATGTCATCAGTTATTGTTTTTTTTTTTAATTTTTTTTTTTTTTTTACTTTATTATAATTTTTTTAATTAAAAATTTTGCAATTTTATTAAAAATTAATTATTGACTCTTTTCCCCACCACCCACGAGGTAGAGTCTAGAGGCGCGTTTTTTTTTACGTGGTATCCCCGATAGGCCTAATCCACGGTGATTTTCTAAATTACAACTACTCCGTCCTCAGTCGTTTCGATAGACCAGGCTGCGGCTCAGCATCTGATCGGTTTTCTAAATTAAATACCAGTGGGAGAACTGGCGAAGGAAGGGGTGTTAATGTTGGCGGTTCATCATCAAAGTCATTTTCATCAATTAATTCTGAGAGTTCTATTACGTTGCTGCAAGTCTCTCCAGAACAATGGAAGCACACTGCAGAACATTTCAGTCCTGCTTTTCGACATCCACACATCGCTCCACAGTTTCCTTTGCATTTGCAAAAAATCAATTTTAGAAGCTCGGGGGGTGCTGGAGGTTTTGAGTTCTGCACTGGCATCAATAATTTTCCACATTTTTTCCAGCCCCAGTCTTCAGGATCATTATAATTACCAAGCCACGTTTTAAGCCAGCCCACCTTGGCTTGGTAACTTAAGTTACCTACACATCAAAAAAATAAAATTGCGTCCTCTAAAAAACGCAAGGTAAGGCCTAAAAAATGTAACATTTCAATGGACTATTAGTATATTTTCTCTTTTATTTTATACCATGACCTCGAGAAAAAGAAAGATTTAAGCAGAAATAGACATCTACGCAAGGAGTTTGAATTTCGAATATTCTTTGCGATGGAGGTCATATGTCTATACAATTATACATTGGAGTGTTCGAAATTCAAACACCAAAATTGATAAAAAAGTGCTTTTTTTTACGTGTTTTGCGGGAGCAAAAGAATCTTTTTAGGGTTCTAAATTCAAATACCAAAACTGTGACTAAAAGAGCTCTTTATCCCCAATTTTCAGTGAAAAAAAGAAGCTTTTTAGAGGGGGAATGGTATAAAAGTCATTTGTTTGTCCAAAATTAAATATACATTGGCTTATATGAATGACGATAATATCACAGATAATATAATGAAGAAAAGTCTAAAACAATACTAAAATTTTGCTTTGTGCCGTGGGTCCTTTGGAACATACACAAACTTTACTTCACTTACCTACTTTATATGATTTTTCATATAAAATTTAGTGAACGTTTCCTATGGTCGCCATACAAATCGATGGCATTTTCTACTTCGAATCGACGACTCTCCGTATGCATAGTATGCAACTTCATTCAAATGGTTCCTATATCGACAATCTGTTGTGCGTCTTAAATGTATGGTGCTTAATGCGAAACTTTTTTTATTAGTAGAAAATTCTACCGATTTGTGGTCCTAGTCGACGCTTAAGTAGTAGGCATTATTTAAACCATGGAGGTGCAAGCTAGACACAACATTCTGGTGCGAGTTCGCTTGATCAAAGATATACCATAAACTTTTGAACCCGAAAAACTCGAATTTCAAGAGAAAATAATGAGGATGCCTTTTGAGTACACTTCTTCAACAACCCTACAATTTTAAAACAACACCATCTACCGAAAGCCCTTGTAACTACTTTCAAACTATGCTCGTATTTTGTTAGATAACATGGTACTATTCAAATTCTACAGATGGCAGTAGTAGTATCAAAAGTGTATCAAAGGTTTTTAGCTGTTTTATGAGTCTCATAGTAATTTGTATTTGTCACGTTTCACCACGTTTCAGATTCAGAGTATACTTGACCAGAATCTAGGATATGCAGATCAGGTATTTACAGTGGAATGACGTCTATCTGACCTCCGTGACCCTAATAACAGGGGAACTTAACCGCATTGGGTCATGATTACGGATTCCGTTGCCTGAATGTTTGGGTAATTGTTAATTCACGAAGTTAGGGGGCCGTACATACATATGTATTGTACAACGTCACAGTAATAGGTAAGGAATGTATATTGTTAAAGTAATAGGAAAATAACGTGACGAAGGGGAAGTGGGGTCCAAAAAAATCAAAATATTGTGTGACGTTAAATGTATACAGCGTGTTTCATTCATAAATAGGTATAGGGTTTAGTTTTATGTTGTTCTACTTGTTTGTATTATCTGGAAGCAGTTATATAAAGTTATATCTATCTATCTTCAATAAAAAGAAAATCCAGAATAATTAAAAATATATATATTTCAAATACGTCAGATGTAACTTTTATTTTGAAAGATGCCAAACCATGCAACTAATTAGTTGGGACTATTTCACTTTTGTATTTAATTTTAGATTTTCTTTTTATTGGGATTCATGAAAAGTCAAAGTCAAAAAGCTTTATTTCATAGAACATAAAGAATGCTTCTTGAAAATCTTGAAATATGTCAAAATAGTGAATTACATTGGCATTTTTAACTTTGCCCCTATTCATAAAGGTACAGTCTTCCTCAGGAGAAGAACATAAGAAACAAGTTGTATACATCTATGGATGGCCCAAGCCAATACCGTAACAGCATTGACTATGTCTAGTGAACAACTAATGTACAAAACTAAAAATAAGACATTGGGTGGCACGGGAGTTCGTACCTCCAAAAAGGCTGAGGTGTTTATCAATTTGCCCTTCAAATCTATTTATAAATAAGTACTTACTTAAAAATAAAGATCCGGCTAAGTTGTAGAATGAAAATTATTCCGCACAATAATATTAACACGACCCCGCTAAATGTATTTATTGTTCTAATCCAAAAAACAAACAGCCATAAGACATATTTTCAAAACGATAGAATTCCAATTCGCATACGAATTGACAAGATTCGCATGAGAATCTCATACAAATCTTGTCAATTCGTATGCGAATTGGAATTCTATTGTTTCAAAAATCAGGCCCCATGATCGAGTCGTGCAGCAAGAGTTCCGTCCGTTAGAGAGGTACTAGTTACACGTGGTTACAAAGTTATCTAAACCCTTTACGCGGTGTAAACCTATTACGCAGTACAGCTACTTCGCGTTATGCCTAAACGTCATTTACACTTAGCTTTAAGCCTCAGTATCTGTTTGCCTGAGTTTCTTTTGGACTACTTAGCTTAAGAACAACTTCGCTGTAAACCTAGATCTTACATAACCTACATCGCTTTATGCCTACAATATTTTCAGGTAATATTATAATTATTATTTTTAGGGTTCCGTACCTCGAAAGGAAAAAGAACCCTTACAGGATCACTTTGTTGTCAGTCCGTCCGTCTATTTGTCAAGACCCTTTTTCTCTGGAAGCCGTGGAGGTATCAAGCTGGGATTTATATCAAATACTCAAGTCTACTGTTTCTTGGAACTGTGAAAAAATCAAACTTCTAAACCAACGCAATCAAAAGATACAGCCGTTTATGCCGCAAATTTCCGCAAATTTTCGACACTTGCAAGGGAATCAAAACAAAACCTACAGGGTACTTCCCGTAAACTCAGAATCTTGAAATTTGGTACGAAGCAACGTCTTATAGCACAGATAATGGAAAAATTGCGAAAACCGTAAATTTTTAATTACATCATATAATTAAAATATTTTTATTAATTTTAAACTTACTGCCCCTTTCCTTAAGAACGCGTAGAGGTATTAAATTGAACTTTTACTTATATACCTACAGGTTTGTACGACACCCTCGGTGCGCGAATCTGACTCGCACTAGGCCGGTTTTTTTTATTATAAGAAGGGTTGACCTCAATCTTGACCAAGGTCATAGATGGGGTCGACGATGGAGCGAGTTAACCAGAAAATGTCTATAAGGCACTGGTACTCCTACACACTGACGGAACACAGCAAGCTGTTTGGCGTCGGACTTCGGTAGGAGGGTGGTTGCGAACCAGACGGCCCTTCACAGAGCTATCTATAAATTGCTTCTTTACCACATTCAAGGATTTTATATATCACATTTCAAAAGGCTTAAAGCGCTTTCTTCGCTTCAGACCTATGTCGGGGTATGTCACTCTCTTGTTATACTTAAGCCTCGTTATACCTAACTCTCGTTATGCCTAACACTCGTTATGCCTAACTCGCGATATGACTTAGGCATAACGCGAAGTAGCTTTACTGCGTAATAGGTTTACACCGCGTAAAGGATCTAAACAATGGGAAACAATGTACATAAATAATAAGAACTAACAATGACACAAAGCGAATAGTAAGGACTAAAGATACCATGATCAGCAGCTCGAGCATGATCGCGATAAAATCGCGCGGCACGCCACACGGCTGACGGTGAAACTTCACTTTGACAGCATGCCCTGTCGATATTTGACCTTGAAAAACAGTAATAATATCGATAGCATCGATAATATCGATAGCCAATAGTTTGCGATACTATTGATGACAGACCAAACTATCGATAGTATTGATACTATTGAATTCTAATAGTATCGATACTATCGATAGTATTTATTTAAAACTATCGATAGTATTACAATTCAATAGTATCGATACTATTGATATTCTTACTGTTTTTCAAGGTTACAATAGTATCGATAGACTATCGATACTTTCTACTATGGTTACAGAAACGTCCATCTTTATCTATCACAATGTCACTTTCCATCTTATTGACGTAAACGAATACGGAATATACCTACAGGGGGTAAGGTGCAGCTTAGCAAAATCTGAAACCCTGAATTCAAATCATCGTACTAAATGATTTTTCAGAGAAATTGTCCTGATTTAAAATTAAAAATGTTTATTCGAATAAACAGAATTTTTCAATAAGAAAGAGAGTAATAACTACATATTTAGACCGGCTGTTGCGCGTCATGAAAAATGAGCCTACTTGCAAATAAACTTTACTTTTTGAAAAAAAAACATCTTTGATTAGTTGTATCTACGCAACCAATCTTGGAAAGCTCGGACTGGACTTAAATTGTAACAAAACTTTATTTTCAAAAGTCATTGCGTAAAACTTCGAAAAATTCTTCCTAATCAAAGTTTTTTCGAAAAAATGCCAAAATCCTGTGAGAGAAGCAAAGAATTTTGAGGGTTGCAAATTAAAGTACAAAAACCTCCCCCACCTAAAGCATAAACTTACAAACTAAGATATAACCTTAGATACAACCGTAAATGCAATGTTTACATTTTTAAATGTCATCTAACCCCGTACTAAATCGGCGAGGTCGTTGAATAAAAGTATCTAAAAACAAACGGGTTTTTTATTCCAGACATATTTACAACAACTACTAATCCCTGTTCAAAATAACACGTCAGAGCCGTTGCTCCGTTTTGTGTGGGCAGAAGGTGTAATTAATGGTAAAATTCCTGTTACTTGCTTTTACCTATCTGAAACATAGGCAACGTTTTTTAAAGTAACGTTATTTATGTCTTTTTGTCGTAGATCCGGTTCATCATGGGTTCATCTCATCCTCAATGCCATACTCTATTCTACTTACCTCTAACAAAAGATGGCGTGACGAACCGGACAACGTAATTCATATACAAGACCGCAAACATAGCTATTTCGTGATCGGTCTTAATGTTAAGAAATATAATGGAACTCGTCACAAAGGCATCATGTTCTATGGGGGTACCTACTACAGCGTCTACATGTCTCGTATTCTGGATCATTTTCGAATTGCCCTTGGCGTTTTAGAATATACCTGTCACTATCATAAGTATGAAAAATGCAAGACTCGGTATGACATCGAATGGAATAGAATGTTGTGCTTAAAGTGCTAAATGTGTAATGATTTAGGCGTAACATTGTTGCTACTCGTAGTTCGTTTCTACAAGCCTGTAATAGTGCTTTGGTTTACCCGTTAATGGTCCTTTTTATTATAATTCGCAAACGGCACGGTAAAATTGCCCAATATGTTCCCAGCATTTATGTAGTATCACTAGTTCATAGGAGGCAATGGTAATACAACTCTGTTCGAATTATAAAAAAGGCCCATTAGGAGAAGCCAACGTACTTAACAAAATTACTAAAATCTAGACTGAAATTAATTTAAGTATTATATTGTTAGAAATCGTATGGAGCGACGTGGACCAAGCTCCTTAAAATATAGATTTTTAAAAAATGGGTTCCTTAACATGATCCCCACAACCGGGCTTACCGGACACGTTCCTCCTACATAATATGCGGTCTGAGAAAGCCTTGATAAAAATGCAAAAGAAACTAAGCTTAGAATTCTTAAAAAGTTTTATAGTTAGAATCACATATATTAATCCCTTATCACTCATCACTAACCATTTGTAGTGCGGTTCCCGACGTTCATGCTGGAGACAGTCATAAAGGAGAGCTTTAAGCCGGAGGGCGTGGTGTTCCGCCGTTTCCGAGGGAGATTCCCGGTTGCAGACACCCCCGGAAAAACATCCGGGAAATAGTGTTAGATAGTTTTATTTTATTTTATTTTACTCCATATGTACGAGTATGTTAGTCTATAAGGTATGTTAGTCCATGGGCCTAAGATGCCTGACAATAAATGATTTTATTATTATTTATTAATCACTGTTTATCTCGTCTAGCTTTCGAACATAAACGACTGTTACTTGATTTTTGTTTGGGTTTTAAAAAATTCGAGTAAATTTGTTTAGGTCTATATAATAAATTATAATGACTAAACTTGATAAAGATCTTGCGATGAAGGTATTTAGGACCATATTATCTACAGCTTTTTATGTTCGAACTAGTGTAACTGCTTTATTAAAATTCATTAGGTTTAGATGTGTAGAATAGTAGAATAAAAATTGTGCCCTGCGACATCATAGGCACAGTATCTCGTATCTAACAGGTGCAGTTAACCTTCTACGCAGATCAAAACAAAATGTACTCCATAAATTGTGCCTCCAGTTAACAATAGAATGGCTAATTAATCCCATTAAAGAGTACCTCAATTATATATTGTGCAATTTTTTGTTCTTCCTTATTATTGGAACCTTTCGTGACTTCGCTTCAGTTTGTTTAGCATCTTCGAGTCACCATGAAGTGTACCTTGCTTTTCGCCGCGATAATAATCAATGTGGTTAATTTCGTGACTGGAGCAGCGTTAGAAGCTACAAGTCAAGCAGTGAAAGACAAAGTGTTTATCAGTAACAATAATAATGTGAAAAATAGTGATGCATATTTTAAAATACAAGAGACAACTGTGCGTGTTGATGAGAAAATCAGCCCGGCTGTAAGAGAATTCATTGCATACGAACCTGAAGTAGAATTTCAGCAAGTCAATGAAAACGCAACCACCACAGCTGATACAAACTTCACCCCAACCGGTGGAGGTATAACACCTGAAATACAAAATGCTCTGAGAAAAAACGTTTCTCTGCAGAAAGCGTCTGAAAACAAATACAACTCGAAGAATGTTTATTTGGAGGACGTTGTGTTTGCCCTGATAAACCAAAACTGGACGGAAGAGGAGAAGCCATGTCTTAACGCTACTCTACATTTACTTCGCAGCTTGCAGAACTTCACGCTATGGGCAGTTTGGAGTAAGATAAAATTATGTTTTAGTCTCTTCTAGTCGGTAAAATCTTTACATCTTAATATCGAATGCTGCGACTAAAAGGTTTGACAATTATAAAGTAAAATGTAATTCAAACAAAGGGTATGGAACAAACTGAAAATACATTATTTTAAAGCGCAAATACGAACCTTCTTTCATTTTAATATATTGTTTAAAATGTCTCTTTTTATTTTTTATGATGAATCTGATATTCACAACGACGCGTCCAAAACACCACCAGCGTTTTCTCTGGTCGTAACTAAAGCTTCTTCATCAAAGTTTCCCATCGGCAGTAAGAGTCGATATGTGAACATATCATGTACATATGGGTGTAGGTAAGATAACTTCCCACCAGAAAATGACCAGGAGATAAAAACGTAAGGTCAGGTTTTTAAGGGTTAAGGTTGGTTCAGTCTTGCCGATTTCATCGCAAAATCAAGATTGTATATAAGTGTTTCCTGTTTCAGACAAATCTGATATTATCACATGCTTTGTACCCACTTAATATAGGTAATTAGGTATCTATTGCCCGTTAGAACTACAAAGTTTTTATGCGTTTAGATTACGAACGATAGCTTAGATAGAGGTTTTTCTGTGCTATTAAATGTTTTTTACCAGTAGTTTAAATTTTGCTTGTAACGTCAATTATAAAATTGTCGAAATATCTATAATAGAATTGCACTAGGCGGCTACTCCACTAACCAATGGCATCTCAATGTGGAATGGTAATGGTGACCACTTCATTCGAACGGATAAAATGGTCACCATTGTCATTCAAACGCCATTGTTGAGACGTATTTGTCCTCTAGTAGCAATTATTTCATTGACAGAAGATATAAATGAATGCCGTATACAACATCGACAAGAGCGCCACAAGCAGTCCATCTTTCACGTCAATTGCTTCTATAGTAAAATTTCACCTTGGTTTCAGACTGGGACTCCACGTCATCACAGCCCTTAGGCCTTCTCTTCGGCAACCGCTTTGAACTGGGCAACTTTGACGAGTGTATGGAGGCCCCTTGGCGCCGGACACACCCCGAACTGAAGACCCAGTACTGCCTAGCTGATATCTTGTTGGAGAGAACTGATCAACCCGTGAAAAGACAGGATGGTGAAAAAATATATTCGCCCTACGGATCTGCTGTCGATTTTATCTTGGTGAGCATATTTTAATGTTTGTAATGCGGTTAACTGTTTTTATTTTTCCGGTGGAGAATTTACTGTAAAATTTTGCAAAAATATTCCTTTTTTATGTAAACCTCTTAGTACAGTCAAGAGCAGGTCACGCTTTACACTACCAGGTTAAGCTGAACTCTGATTTATACTGCGCGCCATACAATGCAGGGCCGGTCCAAAGTGTCAAGCTTGACATGCTCTTGAGTGTACCTCTTCGTCCGAAAAAAATAATTGTTAATTCGTTTTGGTTGAGTTACCTTCGATGGTAAAGTGTGAAAAGCTGATGTTTGTGTTTATATGCGTCCTAAGGGCCCACGACACAAAGGAAATCTTAACGCGTAGGCTTAATTTGTATGGCGTAGGTATAAAAAAAAAACGTAAAAACATCTTGATCTCAGGAAAGTCCCTTTATAAACTTTTTAATTCCCAAAAAGAAGAAACATAAACTATGTTAGAGAAAATAGTCGTATAAATCTGGAATAAAATTCTAGATAGAATCTAGAACTTTAAATAAAACTAGTAATTTACTCAAAAACCTTATAATAAACATTCATCATTATAAAAACTGAAAATGGATAGAATAGCTACAAAACTAAGCGTAGATTTATTTAATTTGCGGGAGTTTTTGGAGTGCAACCTAAAAAAATCGAAGCAATCTAGATTTAGTGAAGTTTTAAAGGTTAAATGACGGTGGTGGAGAGGTTTTACTTGTCTGTTGTGCTTATTTTAAGGTTATTGAATCGTTATCTACACGTTGTAAGGTTCAGGTTAGCAAAAACTGAAAGCCTGAATTCGGACCATCATTCTAAATTAATTTGAAGTGGAATTTTCAGATTTTTAATATTTTCTGTTTTAACACCAAATTACATTGCGTAGCGCTAAAGTAGATAATTAACGAAAACTCCTTAACTTGACCTTTCCGGGAAGAAATTATAACTTGTAGCCCGTACAATGTATCAAAATAGGGAATGGCGAAGTAGCCAATTTCAAGTTATACGCCAGAGCCTCGTCCATTGATCAGTTGCACCCTGCATTGCTAGCCGCTGAGATGACGATTTTGAATAAAGTCACGCAATAAGTAATGAGCTCAACTTTAATCATTACTAGCTTTCCGCCCGCGGTTTCGCCCGCGTGAACTTCGGGAACCGCGTGAAGTTTTTTCCCGCTAACTTCCGTTCCCGTAGGAATTTTGCAATATCCTGTTGCAACTAAGCTCTAAATTTACTAAGGTACCTGCATGCCAAATTTCAAGCGTCTAACTTTAAGCGGTTTAAATTTTTCATACAAAAGGATTTTCCCGCTAATTCACCTCTACTGTACCTAAGCTACGTCCCTTCAAAATTTCAAGTGCCTACGTTTAGCCGTTTAGGCTGTGCGTTGATATGTCAGACAGTCAGTCAGTCAGTTTCTCCTTTTATATATTTAGATAAAAATCCCACTAATTGTAGTTTCAGTGATATACACTTACTGCCGTACTCAGAGACGTCAATTAAAGATAAGAAGTAATTAAATGTCATGCTATCCTTGTTTATATCAACAAGGCTGAAAGAGACAACATCAGAGTTTAACAGTACTTAACTTTAATTGACGTCTCTGAGTACGGCAGTTAAACTAATAAATTAGTTCTTGATTTTCTCGAATCAAAATCGGTTTATCACGTTCACATTATTATGTTTATTTTCGTTTAACGTTACAGTCGTTGACAAATCAAGAAAACTTTAGTTGTAAAGACAAATCTTAGGAACTATCCTGAGGAAATTCCTAAGCATGACGGTTTGAATTCAGAGTTTCAGTTTCTATTACACCCTGTATAACTGTCGTACTTTTTTCTCCTATATCACCGTTATTATTATTTTTTACCATTAGCGGAATAAGTCCAGCGTGTATAGAGCTCTAAATGAACTGACATGGGGCGCATGCGTGCCGGCGGTTTGTGAACCGCGGTCGACGGAGCGACTCATGTCGACGCTGCTCGCGCGCAGCCACCTCGGCGTGGCCGGCATGCGTGCGCGCATCAACGTCACCGAGCCTTGCCAGAGACCCGATCAGCCGAGGCAGTATGATGGGCTGTTTTATGCGTTCTGGTTAGTATGACATTTGGATATCATTACTTTGGAAAACAATTTATGAAGAGCCTTTCTTCGCCTCTCATCGAGGCAAAGGGTGACAAGAGAGCTGGCAATTATTTTGCACAACGAATAAGTTTCACCGTGCAACGCGGGAATGCTGCTAGTATCTTGGGCACGTTGCCTCGATGTGACGCGCTAGAGGAGGTCCTATATTTATAGATTAAACCAGGGGTTCCCAATCTTTTATAGTCCACGGCGCACTTACAAGTTTACAATTTTGTCTCGGCGTCCTAACCTAGATAGCTAGTTGAAATAGGACGTACAATGGCACTAATTACGTAGAAAGACACAACAATTAAATTATTAAGAATATGAAACATGTATGAAATGACAGGTTGCGGCCGGCACGCATGAGGGCCTGGCCCGCACGCGGGATCTAACACGCACGACAATAAAAGAGCCCTTAATACTAATTTAAAACAAACCAATAAAAATAGAGTTAAGAAAAACTAAAATAAAATAGAGTAATGTAGATAGCTACATCTAGTCAATGTGATGGGTGAGCTTGATCTCCACACATTTTTTCAAAGCGTGGCATTGTTGATTTTGTACCCGCTAATACAGGTTTCGGAGTATGGTAAAGAGGATCGCCTTGCGGCGCCCCTCTATACTTTCTACGGCGCGCCAGGGCGCCGCCGCGGCGCACTATTTGGGTACCCCTGGATTAAACATATTTTTTTTTATATTACAAATTGTAACATGTAAAAATATTTCATGTACTCAACGGCCCGAGCATAACCTGCGAGTCGCATCACTCAGAAGATGTTAAAACTTCAAAAGTGACGGTGATCGAACTTAAGGCGACTACAGCACCCGACAAAGGCAGCACACATAGGAATAGTGCCATCTCCGTCTCTCAACAGGCCTGGACCGGCAGTGCGAACAGTGTCGATACACGAAGTTTACGGACTATGAAAGCGTGCGTGCGTAAAAACATGTTCGAAAGTTAGAAAAATGAGATTTATGGAAAGGTAACAGCTTAAATCGAAAAATGCGTTAACTACTTATCGAGTGTTCAATCACGAACATTTTGATAGCAAATTCAAGTTCCTGTGTGCATTTACTATCGTTTTTACAGCTTAAAAGATACACAATATTGGTATTTAGAGGTGACTTTGTGAGCTTTTTCTATCGAACCAAAAGTGCTGAATCATGTTTTCAGAAAACTACTTATCTAGTTTATGTCCTGAATATTACCGTAGTATTTTTTTTCTTCGATTTAATGCAGTGCGTCATGTAGATAATACGCATCAAAAAATCGTAATTTAGGTGCTGTAGTCGCCTTAAATCGCTGTCAAAGACAAGTTCACCGCCATCTTGAGCGGCGCGACTCGCGGGTTATGCTCTGCATGCAGGCCTGGGTGTATTTTTATGCATCTTAAGGGGAACCGTGACACAAGAAATAAAGTTTTCCTTAGGCCTTTGAATGTGCAACATAATAACAATATGTGGCATCTATTTTGAAAGTCCTATACCTATCTTAAGTTTAATATTTTATGACAGAATATCACATTCATAGTAGCTAAAACTTTTTCATTTGTATAGGGTAGTCGCGGCATTGCTGCTTTCTGTGAATGTAGGCTGCACTTACTGGAACTACAGAAGGCCATTTGGGGCAGACAATTTCAGTAAGTATCTTTTGAACATTTACAAACCTGTCCCAATTTCAATCCTTCGCAGCAACTAAAACTATTGAAGTCAGAAATTCTGCTCAAGCAATGGCTATTTGTTGGGTACGGACGGACGCACATCAGGTTACCACAATCGTGCGCTCTGTGCTGTTGTGATAAGAGCAGTTTTGCAATGAAAATGGAGCAACCTGATGCGCGGATGGCCCCTGTACAACCATTTTGATATACATCAATGCGTACAACATATATTTTGTTTTTGTATATTTTCACTGGCTTCTTGTAACCTCATAGAAAAGAAAAACAATTTTTTGCCCTGTCAAACAGATTCCTTACTTCTATGTGAACCCCAATGTTTGAATCATTGCATTTGTTACAGCTGTAAGATTTCTCAATAAAACAAAAAAAATTTGAAACTGTTAGGAGAGACAAAAAATGCCAAAAAAGTCATTAAATGTTTGTTTTGCCGTTTCTTTTGACAAAGGCTACCATTCCACGCAACCGAAGTTGCAAAATGCGCCATCTCCAAATGTCCAGATTGTTAGAGTAGACATTCATGGATTTTTTATTACTTTTCATCATACTTCATTTCAATTTATATTTCTTTTACAGAAGACAATGTCATAAAAAGCTTCTGCATAAACGAGAACGCAAAGATACTGACTAAAGTGAAGAAGGAGGGCTCTGAGATCCTGTACGGCATCAGGTTTCTGACCATGGCCTTCATTGTAATGGACCACCAGGTCGGCATCACCAATTCTGGAGCTGTCATTAACGGATTGCAATTTGATGAGGTGAGTAACTTACACCCAGTTGCAGAGACTTCCATTAAAGTTAATGCCACTTTAAATATCATACTATCACTTTGCGTCTTGTTGTCGTAAAAATACGGCATTACATTAAAAGGAGCTTTAACTTTAATAAACGTTTCTGCAACTGAGTGTTAGTCTTAATTCAATAGATTGAAAAAGAAGAACAACTGAACAGATAAGGATTGGACATTTAAGCCAATCCTTATCTGTTCAGTCGTTCTTCTTTTCAGAAGGAGACTCAAGTCTTGATCTATTCTTAAGTATTGATTGTATTTTTCTCTCACTATAAAAATGACGAGACGACTCGGATCTATACTTAAGTATAGATCTATACTTAAGTATAGATCAGAGTCTGAGTCGCGTGATACGGACCTGAAATAGCGCTTTTCCTTGACAATGTAGCATTTAATTCTGCTGTTGTCAACTATCTGTAAGAGTTTGCAATAAAGAGTTTACATACATACTCGTACATACACCTGCAGCTCAAGCACAACGTGAAAACAACGCGATCAAATGTCAAAAAAAGTGAAATGCCAACGCCAGGGTAACTAGCCTTTGCGCGGTGCCCTCGCGCAATCAAAGTGAAGTTTTACCATCATCGGAGTGGTGTGCCGCGGAACTTTGTCGCAGGGCCGTGCTGGCTCTGTGCAGCACGAGCTTGATGCGCGACAAACTCGCGCGGCGCGCCACTCGGCTGACGGTGAAACTTCACTTTGTTTGCGCGAGGGCCCCGCGCAAATGCTTGGTCGCCTTCTGACGTTGTCAGTGTTGACATTTTGACATAGGACCGCGACGCATTCCGCGCGCTAGCACATCGTTCTCGAGCTGCTGCTCTACATTGAAACTTCGATATCGCAGTCTATGTCCATCATTTTGGGAATGAATAATTTTAGCCGACAGTTAATTTTCTCCAACAGCTGACCCTTAGCGTGGCTGCCATGTTTGTTCTACACAACGACCTCTTCGTAGACACTTTCTTCCTCCTATCCGGTCTACTGATAGCGACAGCCTTCATGAAAATCAAGGACAAGCCAGCCTATAACCCTTTCCTGATTATTCTCAAAAGATACGTGAGGTAAGTGCCGAATATTTATTTATCTCTACTTGTTACTTCTTCTTTATAAAAAACTAGCTTTCCGCCCGCGGCTCTGCCTGCTTAGACTACAGGTTATATCGTGCCCAGCTGTAAGATAAAATGTAGCTTATGTCCTTTTCCAATGTATAATATATCTCTGTACCAAATTTCATCGAAATCAATTCAGTAGTTTAGGCGTGAAAGCGTAACAGACAGACAGACAGAGTTATTTTCGCATTTATAAATATTAGTAAGGATAGGGTATCTCACACTTTTTTCGTCTTTTCGGTTTATGTACGGATTTCTCATTATTTAGCATTTGCTCAGCGGTGAAGGAAAATATTGAAACCCGCACATGTGAGAAAATAAAGTTTTGGAAAGGCGCGCGGCCCACCAACCTGCATTGGGCCAGCGTAGTGAACTAGGGCCTAAACCCCCTTCACTGCTTTTAAGGGGGGCCCATGCCCCTCGGTGGGGACATATATGGGCTGATTAAGGTGAAAAATGTATGTATTACACAGCAGTAGCACGATACCGGCAAGATCAGAATAATCATAGTTCTTTACTGTACATTACGTTTTCTTCTAGATTAGCCATCGGGTTTGCAATGGTAATATTCTTCTACGCAGCATTGTACCCTTACCTTGGCTCCGGTCCCTTGTGGAACAAGATGGCGGCTACTGAGACAGACCCCTGCCTTAAGAACTGGTGGCTCAATCTGCTCATGCTGGGCAACTATGTAGACAGCGAAAATATTGTGAGTTTTCTTATCATTTGACTTTTTGATCCAAATGTTGCCTGAAAGAAATTGCTTTCAAGCAATGAGTTCACAACACTATTTTCCAACATCCATCTTTTCGTATTTGTATGTTATTGGGTGCTAATAAAATAAATGGTATTTTAATAATTATATTATTTTAGGCGACTTTAAATTAGTTAATAAAAATTAAAAAAAACCGGCCAAGAGCGTGTCGGGCCACGCGCATTGTAGGGTTCCGTAGCAGCATGGTTCAAATATGCAGCTGGTTTCTTAATTCTATGAGCATACTGTCATAGTCGATGTTAAAATCCCCAAATACTATAGTATCAAAAAGAAATGTACTAAAAAGTTTGTAGTTTCAGAAATAATTGTAGTTTTGGTCTAAATATAACAGAATGGAAGTATTTAATGCGCGAGCGAAGCGAGCGCGAATTTTTTTTGTTTTTTTTAATAGTTTTTTAGTTTTTTTTTTGGTTTTTGTTTTTTTTATTTTTTTGCGATAATATTATTGTTAGGGATAATATAATAATATCGAGCTGCTGCTAAAGCAGGTCGCGTGGTGGTCTTGTATAGATTTGATATCATTTTCGTACTTAGCACCCCCAAAAACCTATTAAACGACACCTGAAATGTCAATATGTTACAGCTTGGCTTTCGGCTCGCCTCACTTTAAGCGTGGAACCTTGTATGGCGGCCATTTTGGATTAGTGTACACTTCGTCGTGAATTATTCCACATTTTTTTCATTATAAAAATTAATGTTTCCCAAACGGATTGCTGAATCGAAAAACGTTCGTAGTAAACCCCATCTATCTTGAAAAAAGCTATCTTATGATAACCCACTCGATGATATCGGCGAGAAAAAAAAATCCCTCGCGCTTTCTAGGTCCTGACGGAAGATCAGCGCTGTAGTCTTTGTCTGCAGCATAATGCTGAGTCAGCGCCTCTTCACTCCTGTGACACTCAGTGTCGACTGATTCTTACTATTTTTAATTTTGTTTTTATTTTTTAACTTTTTCTTATTGCTTTGTTTATGTGTTTTGATGTGTGTTATTGGAGTGAATAAAGCTGTTATCTATTTATCTATCTATCTTTCACGTGTATGGAAAACACCCGAAAAACAATTTTTTTCCACCATTTTATTTTTTAGATCTGTCGGCGCAATTAATATTACGACCATGCCAAATTTTAGCTCTGTAGTACCAAGGATCTAATATTAGTAAATATATTCTTATTAATCCCAACAACGTTTGGCACTTGGTCGACTATTACTCACAAGCTTGAAGGGCCAACTTATGTGTGATAGTTTTCCTTTTAATTTTGTTGTATATTCTACCACCGTGAATTTTTCCACATTTTTAGAAACAATCGTTTTGCTTGTAGTGGGGGACACTTGTTTTTAATAAAAATTTTCACTTTAAAAATTAATTTTTCGCAAAGGGACTGCTGAATCGAAAGACGTTCTTAGTAAACCTCTTCTATCTTTTAAAATCTATCCTATGACATCTCATTCGATGATATCGGCGAGAAAAAAAAATGAAATAAATATAATGAAATGGAAGTATTTAATGCGCGAGCGAAGCGAGCGCGAATTTTTTTTTTTCTTTTTTTTTTTTTTTTTGTTTTTTTTGTTTTTTTTTTTTGCGATAATATTATTGTTAGGCATAACATAATAACATCGAGCTGCTGCTAAAGCAGGTCGCGTGGTGATCGTGTATAATTTTGATGTTATTTTCGTAATTAGCACCCCCAGAAACCTATTAAACGACACCTGAAATGTCAATATGTTACAGCTTGGCTTTCGGCTCGCCTCACTTTTAGCGTGGAACCTTGTATGGCAGCTATTTTGGATTGGGGTACACTTCGTCGTAAATGCTACCCTCGTGAATTATTCCACATTTTTTTCATTATAAAAATTAATGTTTCTCAAACGGATTGCTGAATCGAAAAACGTTCATAGTAAACCCCTTCTATCTTTTAAAAAGCTATCCTATGATAACCTACTAGATGATATCGGCGAGAAAAAAAAATCCATCGCCCTTTCCCGTGTATGGGAAACACCCGAAAAACAATTTTTTTCCACTATTTTATTTAATAGATCTGTCAGGGCAATCAATATGTATGACCATGTCAAATCTTAGCTCTGTAGTACCAAGGGTCTAATATTAGTGAATATATTCTTATTAATCCCAACAACGTTTAGCACTTGGTCGACTATTACTCACAAGCTTGAAGGGCCAACTTATGTGTGATAGTTTTCCTTTTAATTTTGTTGTATATTCTATCACCGTGAATTTTTCCACATTTTAAAAACAATCGTTTTGCTTGTAGTGGGGGACACTTGTTTTTAATAAAAATTTTCACTTTAAAAATTAATTTTTCGCAAAGGGAATGCTGAATCGAAAAACGTTCTTAGTAAACCTCTTCTATCTTTTAAAAAGATATTCTATGACATCTCATTCGATGATATCGGCGAGAGAAAAAAAAACATTGCCCTTTCACGTGTATGGGAAACATCCAAAAAATGTTTTTTTCCAAAATTTTATTTTTTCAATCTGTTGACGCCATCAATATGTATGACCATGCCAAATTTCAGCTCTGTAGTACCAAGGATCTAATATTAGTAAATATATTCTTATTAATCCTAACTAAGTTTGGCACTTGGTCGACTATTACTCGCAAACTTGAAGAGCCATCTTATGTGTGATAGTTTTCCTTATAATTTCATTGTATACACAACCACCATGAATTTTTGCACATTTTTAGAATCAACCGTTTAGCTGGTAGAGGGGGGGGACACTTGTGTTTAACAAAAATTTTCACTTTAAAAATTTATATTAGGCAAACAAAGTGCTGAATCGAAAAACGTTCTTAGTAAACCCATTCTGTCTTTTAAAAAGCTGTCCTATGACACCCCATTTAATGATATTGGCTAGAAAAAAAAATTCATCGCCCTTTCACGTCTATGGGAGACACCCGAAAAAAATTTTTTTCTAAGATTTCACTCTACAGTTCTGACGGCGTAGTTAATATTTATGACCATGCCAAATTTCAGCTCTGTAGTACCAAGGGTTTCTTAGGAAACCCGCGGACAGACGGACAGACGGACAGACGGACATGGCGAAACTATAAGGGTTCGTAGATTACTACGGAACCCTAATAAAAAATAGCCCTCGGATTTGAACAACTTTTTCAAAAAACATAGGTCGATATAAAAAAATCGGCTCTTCATACAAATTGTGTGATTAGATAATTGGTCTTTATATGGGAAGTCAAAAACTTTTTAAATAATTTCGTAAAGGTTCCTTGGAGAATGTCATTCAGTTTCATGGGTTGAATCACCCCCTAAAGTTTCGCAAACAAATTTAAAGTTACCCCATATAGTGACACTGTTCGGAATCCTTGAAAGTAACCATCGTGTCAATTTTAAGGACCATCTTCTGACTTTTCGATACTCTGAAAGACGAGATAAACGCTACACACTCAAAGGCCCACACTAAGGTTTTCCCTTGTGTCGTGGGTCCCTTGGAACACACATAAAGACAAACACAAACACCCATGACCCGAGAACAAACATCTGCTTTTTACAGAAATGTTTGCCCCGACTGGGGATCGAACCCAGGACCCGCCGATCAAGAGGCAGCGTCACTACCACTCCACCAAACCAGCCGTCAATTTACCTCATTAATAGATTTGAGTAGTCGGGAAGATGTTAAAAACTCTTTCTTTATTTTCAGTGTATAATATCCTCCTGGTACATTCCTTGTGACTTCCATTACTTTGTGCTGACGGTACTAGTCTTCTGGATCTACCAGCGTTGGCCTAGAGCTGGCGTGGTCTTCGCAGGGTTGTTTACTGTGGCGGCCTTCATTACCCCTGGAGTCATCACATACGTCAGAAACATGTCCGCCATTCAGCTGTTTACTTTTGAGTAAGTTTCACATAGAAATATTATCTGACTTTGAAATATTTAGCTGCAGGCCGAGTACTATAGTGACAGCGCCGCGACAACACCGCGGTCCTATGTCAAAATGTCAACATTGACAACGCTATAGGGCGAGCAAGCCTTTGCGCGGGACCCTGGATATCAGTTCTGTTTTTCAATTTGATACAAACTTTTTCTAAATGAAGTTGTGGCAACCGCTAGAACTTTTCATGAGGAAAACTTTTGGTGAGCAGATACTGTTACTTTACGACAAGACGAAAAGTAATAGTGTGATATTAAAAGTAGCATTAGCCTTAATGGATGGTTCTACAACTGGTTGTTAGTATAATAAATACTAATTTTCTGCCCAAAAATGGTTTCCTTGTAAATTTATGTAGCCTATGTCTTATTCTGATGTATATTACGATATATATTTGAATATAGTTATTTGAATGAGTTAGTGTAGTTATTTTTTGGTTATTAAGAGTTTTTTAATCAAATACGCATTTTTGTCCCTCGTTTCTAAAACAATATTTGTTACTGCACCAGGCTGGCTGGAAGAGATCACTATTAGTGATAAGTCCGCTTTGTAAACTTTTTTCTTTTATTTTATAGCCCATATTATCTAAGTGCAATAAAGTAGTGTTACTATTTTATATACTACGAAGTTTTATCTTAATCCGTTCAGTATTTTTTTGCGTGAAGGGGTAAAAAACATCCATCCTCACAAACTTTTGGATTTAGAATTACAATATTAGTAGGAATATGTTTGATTTCAAATAGACAATTTTCAGCCGTGTGGTGATCGGTAGAGAATAACACCACCCCATCTCTTTCCGTGGGTGTCGTAAGAGGCGACTAAGGAAACACAAATGAGACCTGCCTCCTAGTAATCCATCCCAGGCAACGACACTTCATTTTTTTCTGAATCTGAGGTGTCGTCCTATGGTCTCATGCGGTGTGGTAGGCTCTGTAAAGGGCCGTCTGGTTCGCAACCTCCCTCCTACCGAAGTCCGACGCCAAACAGTTTGCTGTGTTCCGTCGGTGCGTAGGAGTACCAGTGCCTTTATAGGCATTTTTGGGGTTAACTCACTCCATCGTCGACCTCATCTTTGACTTTTATGGTCAAGATTGAGGTCAAGAATTAACCCATCTTATAATTTAAAAAAAAGACAGGATGTTATTCTGCTTTTATATTATCTACCTCTGTGGTTGCCAATGTGATTGTGTAATCAATGCATGTCTGATATCCATTAAAACCAAGCACTTTATTATATACGGACACTTAAGTCCAGCTAAATACTGTGATTCATAATTTATTACGGTTGAAGTCACGAGTAATTAGTTTAGCAATTACGGTGTTTCATAATTTTTATAAGTTCCATCTCATGTTTTATGAAAATTAAAGCTATTTCCGACGTATCTACTAATACTATAAATACGACAGTTTGTGAGTATGGATGGATGGAATGTTTGTTATTACGTTTTTAGATTTGAATATTGGACGGATTTTGATGAAACTTTGCAGTAATATAGGGTGTAACTTTGCAACCTTGCAAAAACTTAAACCCTGAAATCACACCATCATACTGAATAATTTTCAGAGGAAATTTTTTCATATTTTGTTTAGTTCGATAACTTTCCATTTTGCAATTAAATACAAAATCAACAGCGAAAAACACGAATAATTATTGTCTAAGATGCTATAATATTGGTTCATATCGCCACAAAAACATCACAATACGATACTTCCTAAAGTTTCCGCTGTATTTATACCATTTATACTTAATCGAGTAACAAAAAATATCATCGTTACTAAAATGTCTGGTAAAATATCATATTTGTGTATGCCTTAACTTATTATCTTTCTGCATAGCACAATTACTTTATACCCTTGGAAAAAAAATACATGGAAAATTTCCAAGGTTTTCTATTGACAAGAGAATGTGTCACTTCTCCACGAGTAATTGATCGATAATGGTTGCTGCTGTATGTAATTAATTATTACTGCATGCAACATTTATCTTGTAATTAGTTACAGTTCGTCTTTGTAAACACTTTGTTGTGGCTAAAATTATGCAAACTGATTGTGCATATAAAAATGTGCAAACTGATAACCTCGCTAACTCATTTACCATTTTATCCACTTTCAAAATGTGTTGTTATAAGATGGAAGGGACAGATTACCAAAAATCAAAACCCGGGATGCAGACTAACACATTCTAAATGAAAGTATTTTATTTTATTAAAAAAAAAAGCGTATAACACAAAACCCAGGAATGTACGTCACATTTTGAAAGCCAGTCGAACATTTTTGACGGCCGGTTTGGTCGAGTGGTAGTGACGCTGCCTCTTGATCGGCGTTTCCTGGGTTCGATTCCCGGTCGGGGCAAATATTTGTGTAAGAAGCAGATGTTTGTTCTCGGGTCATGGGTGTTCGTGTATGTCTTTGTGTGTTCCGAGGGACCCACGACACAAGGAAAAACCTTAGTGTGGGCCTTTGAGTGTGTAGCGTTTATTTTGATTCACAGTATATTGCATAGCGCCATAGCATTCCGGGACAATGGAGTTGCTTGTAACGAATCATGCGTAGAGATTCCACCACTTAAGCATTTGTTAAGCTGTTTCATACACCCTGTATAAACTTTTATATTTATTGTTCCTAATAATTTTATATTCATAATTTCTTTCTACTTTTTTTTCCACAGGTTCTTAAAGAATCCTCGTACAAACGACCAGTTCCAAATAGCGTACATAAAGAGCCACATGAGATGTTCCTCATACATCATCGGTCTAATAGCCGGCTGTGTGTACGCAAATTACAAAGACAGTGGAAATATAAAGAGAATTACTAAGGTGAGATTTTTTTGCTTGTTTAATAACGCTTTATACAATTGGTAATTCCCAGTTTCTTAATCAAACAGCTTTAGGTGTCAAAATTGGAAACTTACAGAAATACTTTAATTAGTAATTTTAAAGCCAACATCATTTTTTATTGTTTTAGACCACGACATCTTTAAACTTTCAAAATCAAACTTAAAATGTCTTTATTTTATAGAACATTCAGAATGTTACTTTAAATAAGTCAAAATTAAATTAACACATACACATTCGTTCGTTACCGACTCTACGCCTAATCGCAAGGTCTTGCCCAGAGAAGACAATATTATTTAAAGTGGCATTAACTTTAATGAATGGGTGTAACCCGATTATAAGAGTTTTGAAACTGCTAATGGCCTCTGATTTTATTTAAAGACTAATCAATCGACAACAGCTCCAAATGTAAACGACACTGCATTAACACTTTATTTTTACAGAAACGGGCTATACTGGGCGTATGCGCAGGAGTATCAATAATGTTGATAGTAATGTTGTACGGCACGACATACTTGTGGCGCGAGTACCACCCGATAGAGGGCGCGTTATATGCCTCCCTGAACAGGCCTCTTTGGTCTTTTGGTGTAGCTACAGTTATTCTTTGCTGCTGCCTTGGGAGAGTTCGTAAGTATGAAAAAATTCAGTCCAGAACGATTTTTGGTGTAAGTCACGAATCACAACAGTCTTATCTTTGACATCTTTCATCGGTGATCTAATGATTCAGACTTCGATTCTTAGATATGTCAAAGTCATCTACTTAGAAGACTTTTTCTGGTGTGACCTTAGCACTAATACTTACACAGCTTAGCTAATCTATACATTAATAAGGAAACAATCCTTATTAATATTATAAACGCGAAAGTTTGTTTGTATGGATGTTTGTTACTCTTTCACGCTCAAACCGCTGGACCAATTTTGATAAAATGTTAACACCTTGGATTATCATATAGGCTACATATTTTTTCCAAATTCCCACGATAACGAAGTCCCGGGCGGAAAGCTAGTAAGTAATAAAATAACAGAGCAAAAGTCAGTCTAATCAGATTGCTCTTTAACGTACCTAACATCAGCTCCGTTCCCCAGCATTCGTCGAAGAGTTCTTAAGCTGGTACCCGTGGGTGCCTTTGAGTCGGCTGGCGTACGGAGTGTATCTCATCCACACCGGTATCATCTTCCGTAATGTGTATGTCGTCAGGACTCCGCAGCACGCTGAAAACTTCAACCAGGTTGGTATTTAGTTTACTGTTAAAATGGAACTAAAATAAACAATGTTTTTATTACTTTAAAAAAACAAACAGTAGAACTAACTCCAAGTTGCAGTTAGTCTTTTTGGTAAATACCAATCACTAAAGCTTTCCTCTAATTAAACTGTAATTTTTTTTCCTCAGTTAACCGAATCATTGGGGGTGGTGGTCGAGGGATGTATGTTTGCCTTCGTATTGTGGATGTTTGTGGAAGCGCCATTCAACAACCTCTTCACAGCAATTGTCAAGTCCAGGTAAAAAGAAATCCATCTTTGTTTATGATAAGTACAGTTAAGAATAAATTGAGGCGTTGACAACAAGATAGGTGTAAGAAACTTTTTTTTCGAACTCCTTTTGTTTGCCTTTTACGGGCTAATTATGCTGATATTACTTTAAAAAATATTATTTCGTTTTTTTGTTACATCTTGTTTGAACGATTTCGATCTGAATATTTGTATTCCATTTTTACTCCTAGTATATTATTTACTCGAATTTATCCAGGTTTGTTTTTTTTTGAGATAGGTTAACTCTTGACCTCAACCTTGGTCCAGGTCATAGATAAGAAAATGCCTATTAAGGCACTGGTAGGAGTACCATGGAACACAGCAAGCTGTTTGGCGTCGGACTTCGGTAAGAGGGTGGTCGCGAACCAGCCGGCCCTTCAAAGAGCCTACCACCCCGCATGAGACCACAGGACGACACCTCCGATTCAGAACAAATGGAGGTGTCGCTGCCTGGGGTGGATTAATAGGAGGCAGGTCTCATTTGTGTTTCCTTAGTCGCCTCTTACGACCGGAAAGAAATGGGGTGGTGTTATTCTCAACCGATCACCACACGGCGGAATTGAGGTTTGAAAATGTGGCTTACATCACTCTTGCTATCAACATCTCAATTACGACTGTGAAATTGGAAATGTACTACTTTGAGGATAGTCGTTAAAGATCAGAATTATTATGATGAGCTTTGAAAATCGCTCTGATTACCCCGAAAGTTGTACGTTTTACTGAATTGAGTCACAATTAACAGATTTACAGTGAAATTGAGAGCTTCCTCATGATTGGTTGATATGGTTTTTATTGTTCAAACTCAAAAGTTTTATTGAACATATAAAATGTCGCTTAAACACGTCAATATAGTGAATTAAATTAGCACTCTTGGCTTTGCAAAGGTGCAGTCTTCCAAGAAACACCGAGGGTCAATCATATAAATTTTCTTGTTGATTTTTGAATTCGATTAAAAATCATTCGTTATTCTGAATTCAAACATACGACTAACGTACTAAAACACTCACTGATTAAACTTAAAATGCTAATTATTTGCTTTTAGAAAGTGATTAATTAAATAAAAATGGATTTAAAAATACAGCGTGAAAATGTAATGTTTGTTTTTCAATCGACGGTTAGTTAGTGGATGTTTGTGGTGTTTCCCAACGGATTCACAATACAAAGGAAAAGCCTTTATGTGGTATTTATAAAAAAAATGCTACTGAGCCACTTCTTGCTGCTTTGATATATCTCACAACCTAACTCTTCTTATTTTTTATTATTTTCCAGTATAAAGCCCCAGTTGGCCACCGATGAAACAAACATGGCTCAAGCTAAGAGTACAAGCACACTCGTTACTACCCCGAGCACCAGTGGACATCTACATTCAAACCTACCGCAAACTATTGAGATATCCTCTAAAATGTAACTGTTGGCATGTCCCTGTTTTGAATACCATAACTGCGTTTAGGGAGTCGCGGTACTCTCGCTCAAGAACGCTCCATACATTTTCAGAGTTCTATTAAGTACTAGAGGATGCCCGGGACCTTGTTTCCGTGGGAATTTCGTAAAATCCTTCCTTGTTCATTGCCTACGTTATAAAAGAAACCTTCGTGCCAAATTTCAGCTTTCTAGGTCCAAGGGTTTGGGCTGGGCGTTAATGAGTCAAGATTATGTGGTCAGCGCTATAAAATTCTGGAGAACTTTAAGTAGTTTCTATGCTTATGATTATGAATGAGACAGACAAGTTTTTATAATTGAAAAGGTCGAGGCATGAAACAGTCTTAATTTTTTTGTTTCGAGATATATGCATGAAACATTACAATAAAACTTTAAAGTTTCTTGAATTTATCGTTTTTCTACAGATTTTTTTTTTCTTTTCAATTAATGAGTAAAATTACAAAAAATATTTTTTTATGGTTACATAACTATACTCTTAATAGAGTCACTTTTTTGGTTTTGCGTAAATAACAGTTAAAAAGAACGTCAAAGAATTAAAAACTTCGAAACACGTGCCAAATTGTTGTTAATTAAACAAACTAATTTAATATTAATTGAAAATTTGTTACTAAGAGTTTCTTAAGATTTAATGTAGAGTTCATTTTAACTATGTTTTTTATAATTTTTACTTTTGATTTTGGCCAGAAAATAGCAATAAAAATTAGTAAAAACCAATAAAATTAAGCTCGTGACCGACCGCGACTACCTCCGAAAACAGGGGAACACTAGTTAAGTTGCAACTAAAGTCTGATTTAGCATTAAGTTGGCTAGTAGAGTTACTACCGATTTTATAAATAATACTTACATAATATTGTAACAGGTGTCAAAATAAATTCTCTATACTGTGGACATGGACAAGCTGTTCGATTAATAAATAAACAGGTGGAGAGACTTTTAAACCAGTTACAATTTTTTTTTTGGTTGAATGCTTCTTGTTTGAATTTTCATTTGTTATTTTTTGTGTTGTGTTTGTGACGCTAGTAAATAAAGTTATTTCTAATGCTGTTCTTATTTATTGTAATAGGGTCATTTTATTACAAACAAGTAAGAAACAAATATAAATTAATAAAACCCACATTAATAGTAACTTTATTTAATATTTTTAATAGTTATTGTTTTACTATTATTATTTAACACAGAAGGACAGAAGTTTAATTCTATTTAAGCTTGAGGTATAGGTACAGATACCTTAAAATAAGTTCAGCGCGTTGAAATCTTTTCATAGATTAATTTATAAATTTCTATAAAAAGACATCAACGCAGCACAAACATAACTTTAATATGTTAAGTTGTCATTATCAATTTATATATTTTTTTAAATAAATCTTTATGAGACTTACATAAATGATATTTCATTTCGTTGGTTTTCAATTTATGTTCCTGTAAGTAGTACTGACAAAGAACATTTTAATTTTTACAAAAAACATTCTGAACTCTGTTTCATAAACGTCCACTGCTGGAGACAGGCTTCCCCAATTCCCCATTTCCATGGCCGCCATACTCATCACCATTGGCAATCGGAGTTTGAGATTATGTTACGTACTATAGCGCCACCTATCAAAATCGACTTGTACTAGAACAGTTTTCAGTCTACAGAAGGGCCTTAGCTCCGCACACTGTAGGATGCAACTAGTTCCTATTGCTTAACAGAGATGGCGCCCCTAAGAGACCTATAGACATTCGTGTTCTGAAGATGTCGCTAAGGTGGCTGTTTGAAACTACTCACATCAAAAAAGTCTAAGCAACACGCACGATTTTTCATACCAACAGATAGCTCAATAGAATAAAACCAACAAAAATTCAAATCGGATTTAAATCCTATAAGAGATTTTATTGTTTTAATTGCTTTATTTGTTACCAAATATGACTATCCTAGGTTTTCCCCCTGAGGTGTGCTTAAGTGGTGGGGGGTAAAAATGTATCCCAAAACGGGTATTTTTGTGATTTTTCGGTTATATCTCGTAAAAGACTTACAATATCGAAAACTGTCCTTCATAAAAGTTGGAGAGCATTTAATTTTGCATGATTCTTATAAATGATTCATTTATAAGAATTAAAAATTTAGGTACAGAACTTGCTCACACCAAAGATTTTGTTCAAAGTCTGTTGATCTCTGTTGTATGAAAAATCGTGCGTGTTGCTTAGACTTTTTTGATGTGTGTTTTTATTCCTTGAAATCATCTATCGAAATGCTGGCTGAATACAATACGTATTTATCAGCAGCAGTGTACTTCATTACATATACTTAACCAAAATGCATATAATTATCCTAATAGACTAAGTGCAGGCCAAGAATAAAATAAAATTTAAAAAAAGTATGTAATCCCTTTTAGGGTAGGCCGAACGTCATGCGATCTGGAACCACTCTTGATTATTGTGTATCGAGAGTTATTAGAGAAATATAAACGTCTTAAAATAGAGTTAAAATAAACCTATTCATAAATTAAGATGTTTCATCAATACCTAATGCCCTTGGCCCGAGTTAATTGAATTACATGCTGTAAATTACAAACACGTAACACATCGTATAAATGATAGAGCGTCTGTACCCGTTCCCACAACGAACAAGCAGATAGACAAACGAGGTTGTTTTGTAATAGAAGCATTACAATAGGCTCCCATTCTTATTCAATAACAAAGGCTTGACATGTTGGTGTTGAAGTAGAAGAAGGTACGTCAGGTTTGAGGCTGGGTCGATCGAGTGGTAGTGACGCTGCGTCTTGATCGACGGATTCTAGAACTGATTCCAATGTTTGTGTAAAAAGCAGATGTCTGTTTACGGGTCATGAGTATTCGTGACTATCTTTGTGTTTGTTCCTAGGGACCCACGATACAAGGAAAAGCCTCAGTGCGCGAGCATTTGAATTTATTTATTTTTTACCAGCCCATATACGTCCCCACCGAGGGGCACGGACCTCCCTTCAAAACACGAAGGGGGATTTAGGCCATAGTCCACCACGCTGGCCCAATGCGGGTTGGCGGATATTTGGGGGGTAAATGGGCATTTAAATGCATAGAAAATCACTCCAAAATTTTAAAAAATATTTCATTACTTATAAATTTGTAACGGCTGATCAAATATAGCTAAGAACCATCTAGATTACATCAATTTTCAAACAGAAAACCGCATTAAAATCGGTCCATTCTTTTAAGAGCTACGATGCCACAGACAAACACACACACACACACACAGACAAATACACACGTCAAATTTATAACACCCCTCTTTTTTTGTAGGGGGTTGAAAACCCAAGTTCCTTTAAGTAATGCCTAGAAAAATGTATGTTCTGTTCTTAAGGTTTTTCTTTACAAGCTGCATGTTGGTGTTAAGAAGTAGAAGAAGGTACGTCAGCTTTGACGCTGGGTCGATCGAGTGGTAGTGACGCTGCGTCTTGATCGACGGATTCTAGAATTGATTCCAATGTTTGTATGTATGTATGTATTTATTTATTCTTTATTGTACATGAGCATAAGTTACACAAGACACAATATAAGAAAAACAGTACAAAGGCGGACTTAATTAAGTAATGCATGCCTAGAAAAATGTATGTTCTGTTCTTAAGGTTTTTCTTTACAAGCTGCATACCCTAAGGCTAAGGGGTAGTGTACATTATACGGTAGCTACTTATTTGATACACTTGCTGGACATAAGCCCAGGTTCTATTCAAGGAGTTCTTTTGTCGCTCTCGCCGCCGGCATTGCACTATGCAGACTTCGCTTATTTTGAGTACTAACTGCAGCAGACTGCACCATTTTGCTATGACCTACTTTTAAAGAGTTTATATGTGAAAAGAAAAGTAGATTTCGAAATTAACCCTGTTTTGTATAATAATTGGCTTTTTGAGCGATTAAAGGAACCTTAAAATAACTTAGTAAGTGAATAGAGTCTGAGGCAACTTAAATTAGTATGAGTAGCTAATCTTTACAATTTTCGATCTCTTCCATGAAACTGACCAAAAGTATACTGATAAGTGATAAAGATTCTTACTGCAAAACATAAGTTTAAAACAATAACCACTGATAAGTGCTGATTTTTAACCAACATCTAGAAAAATAAGTGTTTTTTTAAAAAAAAACTTCTCTTTACCAAACATTAAACATAACCCTCTGGCAGTCAGGTAAAAAGTCAACCGTCACGATATTAGACATAACGATATTAGACATAGGTAAAAGTCAACCGTCACGATATTAGACAGAGACATAACCCTCTGGCAGTCAGGTAAAAAGTCAACCGTCACGATATTAAAAAGGTTAAGCTATGATTAGTAGGAAAAGAAGAATAATAATATGTACTACCTATAGCTGCCTTTTTCCAGGCATTATAATACTGTAAGGAACTTGAGAGTTTTACTGTATTGTGGGCAAAAACACAAAATCGAAGTAAGTACTTTGTAGATTTACTTTACTACTTTTACTATTCATATAAACTGATATAAACCGACAAAGATAAAGAGTAATGGCCGCATTATGCTAGAATATTAAACGAGGGAGACATTTACACGAAGTTTCCTTTACATTACACTAGACCTAGTTCACCGTGCTGCCACAATTTTGTTTGCAAATCTTCCAGAATAAACATGTGGGAATATTGTTAGTATATTGCGTAACTTCTACGCTTGCTTGGATTTAGGTTAAACTGTTTGTAAGGAGGTATTCATGTTTAGAGATCGTTACAAATTTTGATTTAGTACACTGCATAGAGCCAAATAACACATAATTTTAATTATTTAATTTTAATTTATTTGTACAACGGTAAGTTACATTTTGTCTTAGGTATATTACTCGCCAAACTAAACAGTTTGATGGCGAGACGCGCTCTTTTTTACATGGGAACTTTTTAGTGTTTCATATTTCCTTTGTCAATTTTTATTTTATGTATACGGACCTATGCTTTAATAGCAATTAGCAGCCATATCCTTATCCTTTTCAGGGCTATCAATTCGACTGCAATTTCTATTAATGATTACTTTTCTGTTAGGTAAAGTACCTTTATCTCTATAGTATACAATAAGTAGTATATATGTAGATAGGGTATACAGTATCAATAACGGTTTGGTGTTTTATTTATTATTTACAAAGTAATCCCCTCCTTCTGCTCCCCATCCTCACAGCACAGAATAAAAACCCATTCTAATCCAAGTACCACAGGCGCTCAGCACATGAAAAAATCTCCTCTCTGTAAATTGCCAATTCCTAAATCATAATACATTTAACGTATTCGTGAATCACACGTTTTCAGATATTTCTTTTCTCCATGTTACTTTCTGCGTTCATTGACCGTCTCGTCTATAGACCGATTATGTTCGAAGTACAGACAACAGCACGTCAGTTTACACATTGCAGTCTCTATTACAGGTGGATAAGGGCGTCAATATATCTAGTCTGATGTGCTGTCGTGTGTACATCAACTTAATGTGATCATTCAATACTACGAAACCGCTGGGGTGCCAAATCGAGGCGTGATATTGTAAAATCTATACTAATATTATAAAGCTAAAGAGTTTGTTTGTTTGTTTGTTTGTTTGAACGCGCTAATCTCCGAAACTACTGGTTCGAATTGAATAATTCTTTTTGTGTTGGATAGTCCAGTTATCGAGGAAGGCTATAGGCTATATAACATCACGCTACGACCAATAGGAGCAAAGATATAGTGGTAAATGTGTAAAAAACGGGAGAAATTATACCTAGACTGACGGACATATCAACGCACAGCCTAAACGGCTAAACGCAGGCACTTGAAATTTGGAAGGGACGTAGCTTAGGTACCGCAGAGGTGCACTAAGAAAGGAATTCCCGAAATTCCCACGGGAACGGGAATTAGCGGGAAAATCCTTTTGTATGAAAAATCTAAACCGCTTAAGTTAGACGCTTGAAATTTGGCATGCAGGTACCTTAGTAAACTTAAAGCTAAGTTGCAACAGGATATTGCAAAATTTCCACGGGAACGGGAGTTAGCGGGAAAAAACTTTTGTATGTAAAAATCTAAATCACGTAAGATATATGTTTTCAATCTGTGTACTCTGTACAAAAAAAAAATTAACACGCAAACGAAGTTGCGGGCATCAGCTAGTTATTTATAAATTCAGTTTTAAACTCATCTAGGGATAACGAAGGTTGCTACTGTTTGTTTTACACACAAAGTTGGTCTGGATTGAATATAGCTCGGAAAACTTGTAAATTCTTAACACAAATAGTGATTTTTAAACATCTACAAGATTTTTTTTGACAACAGGATTCGAACTTTCAAGTTACAAAATTATGATTACCTACGATATAATGGTAGGTGTAATAAACAATAGGGATGTTGACAATTTTTTTATTGTTTATCTTGAAAAGGAACTGAATCAAAAACCCAAAATCTTCGTTTATAGTTGATCGAACCCTAAAACCGAAATAATTTTTGAAAACTATTTAGAAATAAAAAAGTTACAAGCTATTAAATTTCAATAGAGGGGGAAACTGTCAAACATCAAAAAAGAGATGCACTCACAGGCATGTGACGTCACCGCCATTTGTTTGCGTAGGGAAAAACGAGATAGCTAGCTCTCCCCGCAAAACGAGATAGCTAGTCCTTACGATAATATAAATGCCAATAACTTGTTCATGTATAAACCAATTTTATGCTGTTTTCGGATATTATTATATTTCTAGCATTATTTTTTGTTTCACATACAATAATTCATAAAATCAAACACTTTCAAAATCCATATTACATTATACTTTATTGCACTCCAACACAAATAAGATACAGTTACATTTTAATACAGAAAGTATTATGTTTATCCTCCACCAAAAAAGGAACAATTCCCGCCTCAGACTTGTGCGAAAGGGCCAATTGCAGCTTTCCGGCGAAATGCCGAGTTTTTATTTCCAAAATTATGAGTTTAGGCGTCAATGAATTCCTACCCTAAAAACTTAGTAAAATCGTGCGTTTCTCTATCGATTTGTAAGCGTATGAGCAAGGTTCGTACGTTTTGTTTTTTCCAAAGTTGTTCTTAGTTTTTTAACAGTCACCTCTTAAATGATGAGAATTATTTTGGTGAAAAATGCTGACTTTTAGTCTCAAATATCTTTTTGTCTTCTAAAAATAACAAAAAAAATCAAAACGTACGGACCTAGTTTTTGGTGTTCCTGACACTACACCAAAATTTCACAGGGATCCGTTGACGTTTAGGGGATGGAATCCATTGACGCTGTTTGTATTGGAAAAAAACACTGAGACGATCCTCTTAAGGCGTTGCTATTATTTATACTTTTTTTTTTATTATAAGATGGGTTAACTCTTGACCTCAATCTTGACCATAATAAGGTCAAAGATGAGGTCGACGATGGAGCGAGTTAACCCAGGAAATGCCTATAAAGGCACTGGTACTCCCACGCACCGACGGAACACAGCAAGCTGTTTGGCGTCGGACTTCGGTAGGAGGGTGGTCGCGAATCAGACGGCTCTTTACAGAGCCTACCACACCGCATGAGACCATAGGGCGACACCTCAGATTCAGAAAAAAATGAAGCGTCGTTGCCTGGGATGGATTACTAGGAGGCAGGTCTCATTTGTGTTTCCTAAGTCGCCTCTTACGACACCCACGGAAAGAGATGGGGTGGTGTTATTCTAAACCGATCACCACACGGTATACTTGTAAATTTTCGATTTTTATACAATATTCCACGTTAAAAATACGTATGAGTCACCGACTTAAATCCCAACAACAGTTTGCACAAAATAGATAACTAGTATTTTTTGCAGACTACAATGCCTATTAGCAAATAACTACAAACGAAAATGTCACTCATCTCATAGATGATGTTCTGGTTTGTAGTATTTTTTTGTTTTTGTTGTTTTTTTTTAAAGCGCTGTGTTATTTTATATAAAATTTATATGGGACCACCTCTGGAGTATACTCTTTAGAACAAAAAAAGAATTTTGAAAATCGGTCCATAATTGGTGGAGAAATCGGTTAACATACATAAAGTCGAACACAGAACCTCCTTTTTTGAAGTCTGTTAAAATTGTCGTATTAAGTACTAAAATCTCATTTATAAATCATCAGAACTACCAACCGACCCTTTAAAATCATCTGCACCTTAAAAAGTAAGAGCACTGCCCTTTCTCTTATAATTCTCGACATCTCGGCCAACCTGAATCTGAATTTAGTTGTATAAACACCGTCCTACACCAATTTCCATATTACACCAATATCCATATTACACCAATTACCTTCTAGCTACAGGTTAGGAGGTTATTACTTTACGCACATATTACGAACACCAGGCTGAGTACGATAGTGACAGCGCCGCGACAACACCGCGGTCCTATGTCAAAATATCAACATTGACAACGCCATAGGGCGAGCAAGCCTTTGCGCGGGACCCTAGCGCAATCAAAGAGAAGTTTCAGCGTGAGCTGAGCGCGAGTTTGTCGTTATCGTGCTAGAGCTGCTGGCAAAGAGTCAAACATCTTTTTCAGCAAAGAATGTTAACAAAAAGAAAATTTAAACATATCATGCATAAGAAAGTGGCGAAAAAAATTTATTGCGCACACGCATAGCGCACCCGCTTCGCCATCTGCTCGTTAATGATTAATTACTGCACAAAAAAGACTTCAATATTTCTTAATGGATCAACAGACATGTGCAAATGGTAAGACAGATGTGAATAGTAATTATTCGTAAAAGTCGTGCAGTATAGTTAAACACTGGCGATAAAGTTCAGATTAGATTGAAATTGTGAGCCGATTAAGGGAACTGTCTGTACCGCTACCACTACGTTGAGATGAAAATGTCACAAAAAATGCGAAACAAAAATAGAAAAAATACAATGTTCATAATACAATAGCGTATGAATAAAATAATTTCAAAAAAAACGCTGTCAATTCTGCTCACGCTTATAATCCCTGACGGGGTAAGAAGAGCATTATGAGGTTCACAGTCATGACATCACGTTTGACATACATTCTGAGGGTAGATAAAACATATGTAAAGTTAGGTTGTCAGCGTTTTGCCCAGGATACAGCAATTATAATTAAGTTTTGTTAATTTCGACCTGTGAAATCTCTTGCTCTTGTCTTCTAATGTGGCAAGTTTGGCGTAAAGTTGTCAAACCGCCTATTGATCTTTGATTTGGTATCCGAATTTCGTACAACTTGGCTATTTGCTATTTATTCGTCAGAACCTATTAGTAGCTTTGTGAGTGTTATATACCGAGTGAGTTTAAATTAGATGTCAAAAATTAATGGTGTTAATCAGCCCTCAAAAAGGGCTGTTCGCGCGATTTATCAAATAAGACCTAGAATGTCTCTTAGAAATAGATTTAAGGAAATAGATATTTTGACATCTGCGTCCCAGTATATATTTAACAATCTTTTATATGTAAAGAAAAATAAAAAATTGTCCAAGACTAAAAATTGTCCAAGACTAGACAGCCGTCTCTACAAAGTAACAAACTCTTTTATGGGTCAATGTATACGCTTCTACAATAAGATTCCCATGTGTATTCAAAACCTACCTTTAGAAAAATTTAGGACGATAATTAAACAAAAACTTTGTAAAAAGGGCTATTATAGAATTTCGGATTATCTGTTAGACAAGCAACCATGGGAATAAATTGCTCAGCTCCAGAGTTATTCAGATATTAAGTCAATTAAAATTAAAAGTAAAAAAAATTATATGATTGGCTTAAAAAGAGCGACCCTCGGAGTTTCTTGCCTATTCTTCTCCTGAGGAAGACTGCACCTTTGCGAATAGGCGCAAAGTCAAAAGTGCTAATGTAATTCATAATATTGACGTGTTCAAGTATCATTTTATATGTTCAATGAAATAAACACTTTTGACTTTTGGACAAACTTTTTCCAAGGAACATAGGTCTAAATTGAAAGGCCTTTATCTTTGACGGTGATTTTTTTTTTAAGAATTTGTTTCGTTAATAAAAGAAACAAGTATTGCACATTTTGTTTGACATTTCGTATAATGATCTAGCACCTGGAGACCAATTTCCAATTAACAGCTGGAACCAATTGTCTAGCATCTGTCGTTCTGTAACATTCACCGGCACCACTGTAGCGTCTGTATTCTATCCTTTCATTCGATAGCGACGTTCGTCAAGTCAATAAGTTTACATAATTATGTATATTAGGTGACTTTAGTTAGCGAAAGGACATCATTCAAAAAGTACCAAATTTTAAAAGTGGCGGCCAAAAAAAGTGAAGTTATTATTTCAAAAGGACACATTATTCTTAACATTTGCTATTTTTATTTTATTTATTCAGTTCTTTTTTAATTATATAATAAGGTCTGCACTGTTATTATTAAAGAATCTAGAATTTAAAACTTTTACCTATATACGAAAAATGTTTTGTATCACAATCTATTGAAACAATTGGTGTTTTCTATGGCCGGAACATTTAAAATCCATATTTACAAGTGTCAAAAACAACTCTAGTAATGGTCGTACAGCTTAGCTGTCATAGTAAAAAATGTTAAGAATAATAAGTTTTTTCGAAATAATAACTTTACCTTTTTAGCTGCCACTTTAAAATTTTGGTATTTTTTGGTATGGGCCGTGAATGATGTCCTTTAAGGCTGTGAATTAACAAACGAAACAACCACTTTCCCCGAGGATTCAACAATAAATTATAAAAAAAAAAATTTACATTGAATTTTGAATAAGTATTACAAAGAAAAATCAACTGATCGCACAGCTTGTAAAGAGAAGCGAAAGTTTTCATTTTTCGTTAAACCAAGTCAGAGGTCATGTTCCTTGGGGAAAGTTGTTTGGTTTCGTGGGCTCATTCACATCACCGTGTGGTGATCGGTTAACCGTGTGGTGATCGGTTGAGAATAACACCACCCCATCTCTTTCCGTGCGTGTCGTAAGAGGCGACCAAGGAAACACAAATGAGACCTGCCTCCTAGTAATCCATCCCAGGCAACGACACTTCATTTTTTTCTGAATCTGAGGTGTCGTCTTATGGTCTCATGCGGTGTGGTAGGCTCTGTCTGGTTCGCGACCACCCTCCTGCCGAAGTCCGACGCCAAACAGCTTGCTGTGTTCCGTCGGTGCGTGGGAGTACCAGTGCCTTTATAGGCATTGTCTGGGTTAACTCGCTCCATCGTCGACCTCATCTTTGACCTTATGGTCAAGATTGAGGTCAAGAGTTAACCCATCTTATAATAATAATAAAAAATCCTTAATTTTTGCTAACTTTGAAGTTACCTGCCAAATCATCAGAATAACGAAAACAAGATACCTACCCAGTCTTCCCAACTGTTATTCGGTTTGAAATGCAATACTCCCGTCCTTTAGGGCGTAGGAAATATATGTTCCTGATCCATACACTATGCAGCGCCAGGTAAATTACTAACAAGCCCACAATACAGGGCTTTAGGTAAATCTCTTTCGACCTCTCGGGTGGTTAATCAGTCCATGAAACTGAACAACTTCCCCGAGGAACATAGGTCAAAATACGAAAAAAAAAATTTGGTTCCCATACAAACTTCATCAGCATATAAGTAGCGCATTTTGTATGGGATTTCTTTTTTTTTTCGTATTTTGACCTATGTTCCTGGAGGAGGAGGACTGATTTAGCCCCCGAGAGGTTGAAAGAGATTTACCTAAAGCCCTGTATAAGATGAGTTAAAATTAGTCAGCGAAAATTAAGGCTTGATTCACAGCCTACGAAGCTGAATTAATAGGTCAAAACATGAAAAAAAATGCCGCCTCTTTACTCTACTAGTGCGATCAGCTGATTTACCTTTGTATGGAGAGCTAATTTTTTTTTTAAATTTCATGTATGTTCCTTTGGGATAGTTATTTAGTTTTATGGGGAGAATAACCTCCTAAAGTTTCGCTTAAAGACACCTCATATAGGTACTGCTACTGCATGTGCGTTTGCTTCGTACCTTTTTTTTTAATGGCTCTACCAGTGACATTTAAGGCAACCGGTACACCGTGCCTCGGAAGTCGTCTACCCAATTAGGCAGACGACGTTCGGTTTGCGCATGCGCATGTGTCTCGATTCTTGACGGCAAAAACATGAACACCTTTTAAATTTGCTAGTATAACTCTTGCTAAATGTTCTCTCTATACATACTCAAGCCTATATTCCTTATCGGCAGCGCGTTACGGTCAACAAATGTTGAAAACCCGTAAATAATGAATTTTTGACAATTGTAATCTTTCTTCGTTCTTCGGAAGCGCTGCTTTGCGTGACTGCATCTAATTTGAGATCATTTAAAATTATCAAAGAGGTTTTCTTACAATGTTTTCTTTTCCCATAAGTTAATGTACTTACAAGCACGCACATACAGTCATCATAAACCCATATATCTACGTTCCCACCAAGGGACACGGGCCTCCCTTTGAAACATATAGTACTTATTCCAAATCATAACCTTCACCAAGGAAGAATCACGTTTGTGTAATCGATCGCATAATTCATTTATAAAACGAATAGTGCTACTGCACACGCTGTAATATACATATTATGTCTCTTTGACACGAGGCAAAATCAAGACAAAAAGGTATATAATGTTACAACGGTTTTATCCTCGCCCTTGCAATTCGGTGTAAGCAGCTTTGTAAATACAATTTTAGCTTGAATAGAATTGACGAAAGGAATAAGAATGCCCGTCTGCGACCTCGAACTTTGTCCTTTTGCCCTCGATCTGAAAGTCTAGATCTAGGGTTCAAGTTATTAAACGCCCTATAAGCTGAGAACCCTTGTACTTCAATATTGCTTATCTGTGGCTTTTAGTTGAAGTATTCGTAACCTTTATGAGTGTTTTTCGTTATAAAAAAAATATTTTTAGCATCGCATCAAACAAATAAGCACGGTGGAATAGTGTGTAAGGAAAATTTGCTCTAAATAAACTGGAAAATCAAATTATATTCAGCGTAACATCGGTAGTAACAACTGATTTGAACATTCAAACGTTTTATTTAAAGTTATTGAATCATTACATTAGTTTATGTTTTTTTTTAAATCTTGTTAAGCAAAAGAAAACGAGGCTTTAGATCACATACGTGTCTATGCCAGCCTCATTGGAAGCCTCTTAAAAGAAAAAAAAGAAAAATAACTGAAAACTCCTCAACCCCATCACTCCATGATGCGCTCATTAAATGAGCACATAACAAAGCGATACAGTTGATGAGCTTCAGGAGCTAGTGGAACAGCTAGCCTTACATTAACTTCTCCATTTTGGAGTACTCCTGTACCTAAAAACTTGACTCTATTGACTCTGGTAAGGTCACACTCAACCAAAAAGTGCCATAAATCCTCGGTCTTTTTACAACATGAGCAAAGATCCGAGGATGAAACACGCATCATATGTAAAAATTTATTTAAAGGCAGGTTAATTTATCAATTATCAAAATTATAATATTTATTAATTATCAAAATATTGATAATTTTAAAAATTATCAATATTTTTAATTTATCAATTATCGATCAATTTTAGAAACTACGATGCCACAGACAGACGTAGATACACATGTCAAACTTGTAACACCTCTCTTTTTTTGTCGAAAAATAAAAATACAGAAACATTAAAAAACAGTTTATGATTTATCTTGGCTTTCACAAAAGTAAATTTTTTATAAAAAGGTTGGTGTATTATTCAGCTAATTACTCTCATTCAAATACCATTAAGTGTTTATTTCTAAATGTTACATCATGCGCTATGCCAGCGCTAATTGCTTCGAGAATCAACGAGAAGCTAGGTCCTTAATTTCAAGTCAATTGAACTTTAAATAACTTTTCATTACACAGTGTAGGTTTATCTAATATCTCAATCGGAAAGTTATTAACAAAAATACAATTTATTTGTTTGTAATCGATCGACTCCAACTGTTTCTCTGTTTTTTCAGTGGTCGGTGGCGTGAGTACCTAATCAATATCAATAAAATATCATAGAATTTTATTTACCATCAATTAATGAAGGCAATATCTTATTTATTTGCTGTGTAAACCAAAACAGTTTTATAAAGATCGTTAAAAGTATAACAGCGAGGATTTTCTGGTGAAACCATAACTTTTACGGTTGCTCCAGAAAACCGTATTTTATGGCGCCTGTAAACATAATGAAAACCGTTCAATACAGCAGAGTGAAGGGCACTAACACCCCCTAATGCCCTAATACCTTAGATTAGCGCTCGTAGCCTAATGGCGCTCGCTGAGATCAACCGATCAGTGAGGCAGGAAACCGAGCTTCAGAGGGCACGTTAAACCAAATCAGAGGCCATTTGGCGTTTTCAAAACTCTGATACGGTTAAGTCAAGTTCGCCACATATTTGATTGTACCGACACGACAAAGGAAAGGACCTTGGTTCTGAAATGTACTCGAGTGTAACTCGCAACACTTTAAAACTTTCCATGACATTGAATTTGTTTTCAAGTAAATCAAAAATTTAAAAAGTTATGTCGCCCACGACATTCATCGTTTATTACTCTTAAGGCGACTACAACACCCGATAAAGGCAGCACACATAGGAATAGTGCCATCTCCGTCTCTCAACAGGCCTGGGCCGGCAGTGCGAACAGTGTCGATACACGAAGTTTACGGAATATAAAAGCGGGCGTGCGTAAAAACATGTTCGAAAGTTAGAAAAATGAGATTTATGGAAAGGTAACAGCTTAAATCGATAAATGCGTTAGTATCTTATCGAGAGTGTTCAATCACGAACATTTTGATAGCAAATTCAAGTTCCTGTGTACATTTTACTATCGTTTTTACAGCTTAAAAGATACACAATATTGGTATTTAGAGGTGACTTTGTGAGCTTTTTCTATCGAGCCAAAAGTGCTGAATCATGTTTTCAGCAAGAATCTTATCTAGTTTATGTCCTGAATATTACTGTAGTACTTTTTTTCTGCGATTTAATGCAGTGCGTCATGCTTATCTTCGCATCATAAAATCGTAATTTAGGTGCTGTAGTCGCCTTAAAAGGCTGAACCATTTTTTATCAAATATAGCTAAAACCATCTCGATTATTTCATCTTTCTTAAAAATCTACATCGAAATCGGTCCATCGTCGTTTAGAAGCTACGATGCCACAGACATACGTAGATACACACGTCAAACTTGTAACACCTCTCTTTTTTTGTCGAGAGTTAAAAATACAGGAAGATTAAAAAACAGTTTATCACAGGGGTGGCCAACTTGATTATACCCAAGATCTCCTGTTTACTATCGAAACCCTGTGCGATCTACCAATTACATACTTCTTGAAATCTTAAATGAAACAGCATAGTTCAGTACACAATCATGTAGTTTTTTTTTATTATATTAAGAGACAAAATTTAAATGTGAAATGTTTTTATTTTTATTTTTTGGCCTTGCCACGATCGACGATGGACTAACAGTCGCGATCGACCGGTTGGCCACCCCTGGTTTATCATTTCATCATCGGCAGAGCACCATGTGGTTGACATGACGCGACGTTTGACATACATTCAAAGAGCTATTAGATAAAATGTGAGTCCTTGGATATTATTACACCGCTGATTCAAATTCAACAATAAAATTCTCCTTTGACCTAAATCTAGGGACAGTTTCCTGAAACGACCGTCTGGATACTTAATTTTTATTGCCAATGAACGTGACCTATTTTACTGAATCAAATCCCGGGAAAAGATAACAGGACTTCAGCCTCGGTAATTAACGTTATTGAGTTTATTTATTTTTTCTGAAAAATGTGAAATCTGAAGAGTAGTCATAGGTATAAAGATCCATTGTCTGCTATTAAAAATTTCGTGTGCGTAACCGTTAATTACGGTTTTAAGTTTTTTTTTTAATCTTAAGTCCATAGCTATTTTACAAATCTTATAGACAATTGTACTTAACTAAACATAAGCCAATAGCATACCTCTGATATGTAATCCATAAATGTACATAAACCGTTTAAATTGTACAGATTTCGAATAAGTTGCTATTCTACAATTAATTACTAGAAAAAGATCAAACAATTATAACATGTTAAAAAGCTGTTAAATTGGATACGTTCCTAAATTGAGTCTAATGATCTTCTTACCAGTCTTCCAAAAAATACAGCAATAATCTTATAATTTCTTTCTTTTACAGAAGACATAGATTGTGGCAGATGCTTTTAAGGCTGATTAAAAATCGTTTTAAGGAAGTTTTCAAGATGCGATTTCTAATTTGTTTCAAAATATATTTCTGAAAGGGTAAATCTGGGAGAGGCTTTGAAACCAACTTAATATCCTGTTTCTTTGCGAAAATGTCTGTTCAGATAAATTAGATACTTCAAAGTAGTATCTAAGACAATAGGTCTTCTTTATCATCAAGTAGGTACATACTTCAATAAAAAAAAAAGAGATGAAGTAATAACAAAGAGCGGAAAAGCAATTTTCTATTCAATGTTTAATGTATTGATCTAAGGTAAAGCTTCTGATTTTTTGAAGCAATCATTTGATTTGCGAGTATTTGGACATATTATGTTAATTGGATTCGTGGAAACGTGAACTTCTGTAAATTTTCAATTGCCAATTCACAGAAAATACTTGATTGGATTCATAACGATTCCGAATTGTATCGGAATATTTGGAACATCGCTCGAAGGATTACGAGCGAAATTAACTTGTTTTCATTTCCTCGTGTCTGTAATTTCCCAGGAGGGACCCAGAAAATATTCAAAAGCTTTTAGGATAAATGTTTTTGAGAAATGTCTTTTCGTTCGCTCCAGTATAGGCTCCGATTTCACGAAAAAGTGCGATCCCCTTATATCTCGGAGAGATGTAAAAATATGATATTCACAAAGACGCGTATTTACGAGAACTGTAAGGTGCAAAAAAATTATTCGAGAAAGTCAAAAACAAAAAAGTTATGGCTGAAAAAGTGAAAAAAAAACGATTTTTTTCGAATTCATTTGGGTGGTCGTTATTTTGGAAACGAAGAATGATATTAAAAAGTTTGTGCAAAGCTTCTCTGAATAATTTAGTCAGCTACAATTTGAGCCTAAAATAAAGACAATCGGGTTAGGGGTTTGCCCTGTAGCCTAACTTTTAAAAAAAAGTCAAAAAAACAAAAAGAAAAGTCAGAAAGACATTTTTTCGAATTCTGTAGATTCATTTCCAATGTGCTCGATAGTCGTATGAGGTACAGTCAAGAGCAGGACACGACCAGTTTAAGCTGAGCTCTGATTTATACTGCGCGCCATAAAATGCAGGGTAGGTCCAAAGTCCAAAGTGTCAAGCTTGACGTGCTCTTGAGTGTACAGACACGGAATGAAAACCTTCGTCAGTTTTCAAATTGATTCCTTTATCGTGCCCCGAGCACATATTACCTTTTGAAAATTTGATACAGAACTGATTCTTGCATAGAAAATTATGCTTTATTATTTATGTTACAAAGTTTAAATTGATTTAGCTCAAGATTTGTTTTGAATAAGAAGATTATTATCATAGAAAAGTTCGTAAATGTTATGATAACTAAAAACTTCTTTTGGTTAGATTTATGAACAAAACTAGGTGTTGTCATTTCTAAAGTCTGTCAAAGACGTCAGACAACATAATTATCTTTTTATCTTTTTATAGCAAACTTCAAGCACTGCTGTTTATATTGGCGGGAATGATTCTTGTGCAAGAGCAAGAGAAAATTGACAGTAGATGACGAAACTTGTAATTGATAGCAAACGTCACATTGAATTAAATGTTAGCAGCACTATTTTTGTTCTGAAATGTTGGCATAATTGATTCCTGCAATACTGCAAGCGAAAATCGGCCTAAGGTGACGAACCTTTTTATTCCTCGACTGTACAAAATCTGTGAATGTTTTTGGAATTTTAAATATAGTACCGGTATTTCTTTCTTATCTAGGTATAAGCGTGAACTTGACTCACCTTGATATCAGAGTTTTCAAACCGCCAATTGGCCTGTACTAGGTTTGACGGCTGTTGTCAATCGACAACAGCCGGGACCGAACCGCATAACGTGCATTCTAAAGCACGAAGTAGTGTTATGTAATTATCTTAACAAAGGAGAAAGATTCGAGATTTGATGCACTAGCACAAAATAAATAAACGCTACACACTCAAATTGCCGACAAAAAAATAAAATTCTAACTTTAATATGTTAATAAGTATAATATGGTTTGTTAAATTCAGAGGTAGTTTAATTCATCACATTTAAAATAAGAATTTTACTAAGATATAGAAAACTATAGCTAAAACAAAATACATCCTTTAACATGAGTAAAAACCTCAAAATGATTCTGTATTCTAAAGAAAACTTGTTAAAAAGAAAGCTTTAGAAAAACTGCCTGTTTACTATATAAAAAATACAAATTATACCATCACCCATAAACTGTTTGTTTTAACGATCTAAAATGGTACAAAACAATCTTAGGCGCATTAATAACATGTTATAATAGATCATTAGGTGTTCTAAGGTTTAGAAGGCGGGTCAAATTGTAAGTGAATTCTTCGATGTAGGTAGACCACCCACTTTGTATTTATTGTAGGGTGACAATACATGCGTAATCTGCCAGAAACAGTGTACTAAAACAAAAGTAACCTATGTGGCTCCGACTACGGCGAAACTTGACTAGGCTGGTCATAATTACGAATATATTTAATTCAATTTTTGATAAGATAACGTCCACGATTTTCGTAATTTTGCCAATTTAAGAGTATTGTGATGAGTATTAAAATATAGAATGGCGAAGTTGCCGATAATAAGTAAAGAAAGGGTTGTTTAACGGTTGTAATACGTATGACCCTTGGCCGTTGATCAGCAGGGCGCTCCGCGCAGGTGAAGATGACGATTTTGGAGTACTAAGATGTTATGGTTACGACCCCGCACACACCCCTCACATGGCATTATAAACTTACACACACAATAGCACGTCAAGCCTGACAATTCAAGCTTTGTACCGTAGTAATTTCATAAGTGGAAGAAGGGAATAGGTATTTAATTTAACCTATTTTGCGTAGTGTGCTCTTGAGTTAACATTTTTTTCTTTTCTGTCCATATGATTCCTGGTTAAAAGCACCACGAGGCTCTAATTACGACCTTTTGGTTCGTTGTTTCTGCACCACAAACGCAATTTACAATTATTGGTCTTTCGTATACGATTGGTTCTAATTGTGATTCTTTGTTTTTGCACCATATCGCAACTTATTACCTTATATTAAGGCGACTACAGCACCCGATAAAGGCAGCACACATAGGAATAGTGCCATCTCCGTCTCTCAACAGGCCTGGGCCGGCAGTGCAAACTGTGTCGATACACGAAGTTTACGGAATATGAAAGCGTGCGTGCGTAAAAACATGTTCGAAAGTTGGAAAAATGAGATTTATGGAAAGGTAACAGCTTAAATCGAAAAATGCGTTGACTACTTATCGAGAGTGTTCAATCACGAACATTTTGATAGCAAATTCAAGTTCCTGTGTGCATTTTATTGTCGTTTTTACAGCTTAAAAGATACACAATATTGGTATTTAGAGGTGACTTGGTGAGCTTTTTCTATCGAACCAAAAGTGCTGAATCATGTTTTCAGCAAACTACTTATCTAGTTTATATCCTGAATATTACTGTAGTATTTTTTTTCTTCGATTTAATGCAGTGCGTCATGCTTATCTACGCATCATAAAATCTTAATTTAGGTGCTGTAGTCGCCTTCAATCTCGTTCGGGACTATATGGTCACCCTACATAAATTCGGCCGGACTTAGATTAGCCTTACTCACGCTATGACAGGATGCACTTTTGTCCTCTCATCACTATTTTCTCTTGTGTTACATTACTGTAAATATAATATCAAATCTAATACTACTAGACCTCCCATGTTTTCTATATTATGTGTACTCCTTATGAGGTCCGAAGCAGGGTGCTGTTCAGCATTTCATTAACTACGAAAATATGTTCATATTCTTAATGAAATAGCGTCCATATTTGTGAATTTGTGATTTTGGCAATGAATGGCGTCCAATATGTAAAGAGCGGAGAAGTCGCCAATATGTTTTTCATATGTTTTTGGTCGATATTATTATTAGTGAGGCCGTAACTCATCTTTCATCTTGTCTTTAAATTATCTTAATTAAAGTATTATAATTGTAACACGCTTGTTCCTTGAATGCACCAGTGGATACCTATAATTGGGTAATTAGAATCTAGTAATTAAATTTAAGTCAAAAACTGTTATTAACTGTTGGTTTCCCAATAAAAAATATTTAAAATGTATTTATTTATTTATATCAAGTAAAGAAACCTTTTCCGGGTTGTAATACGTCAGAGCCACATCCGTTGATCAGCAGGGTGCACCGCCAGCAGCCAGCAAGTGAGGATGACGATTTTGAAGTATAAGATGTTGTGAGCCTAAGAGTCTTATCAATCAATTGATGGCATCATGACATCCCAGCTAATATCAACTTATAACACATTAAGATCAAAAATCAAATTTTTAGGTAAAATTGTAGATCTTGCGAAAACTTCATGAGGTCGACCAAGGTGTAACCCAGAAAATTCCTTTACAGGTAAACCCAAACTTAGATGGAAACTGCAGACTTAAAAGTTTGCGGGTTGTACTTTTTCAGTACTTTTTTGTTTGGGAAAAAAATTCTAAGCAACGATACAGCGTGTTTGGTCGTAGTTGTCTTATTAAATTCTTAGTTTATTCAAATCTGCTTGTCTTTCTTTCCGCGAGACAATCGATCAAATTAAGTTATAATTCGTACAAGGTAGTTAAAATGCTAAGCTGCTTTACTCGTAGAGTCGCATGTTGAATGTTATTAAATCTTCTTACTCTGTAATTTTTTCCGTTTAATTTCAAATAAGTATTTAACGAATCAAAATTAAGAAAGTAATATAAAAAAAGAACGTTAAAAGCTTAAATTTTCTGAAAGCCACTCTTATTTTCTATATCATTAACAAATTATTCTTTTTTTGCCATCTTCAATCTGAAAGCCTTCAAGATTCTCAAAGACAGATCGTGGGCGCTACAAATTTAAATCAATTAAGATACCTTTTCAACTATTCCTATAAATGTTTTAAACGAAGCACTCTGCTTCGTTAGTAGGGGTGGAATATCGAATTATTTCTGGAAACCTAAGAAGGGTCTTCGTTTCACGTTGCTATGGAAACGGCCTTACAACAAAGGGTCTTTTAAAAGGTTTCAAGCTCAAAAAGTCTACGTAAATAGATTTACAATACAAGTACTGTCAAAGTGTGACCAAAATACATTTAGTTAACTACTGAGCTTATTAGTCAGTTAACAGTATTATATCTACATTGCATAGTACGTACTAACACCATGACCTTAGACCATGCCCCTTATACAATCAAAAGGAAACAAAGAAGAAATTTGATCTGTTATAGGTGCTTAGCTGATTTATAGAGACTGAGGTAGAGACAAAACATTCCCATATAAATTTTATTGAAAATGATTCAGCGCTTTTGAAAAAATCAACAAAAACAAAAAAATACTACAAACCAGAACATCATCTAAATAAATGAGTGACATTTTCGTTTGTGGTTATCTGCTAATAGGCATTGCAGTCTGCAAAAAATACTAGTTATCTACTTAGTGGGAACTGTTGTTGGGATTGAAGTCGGTGACTCATACGTTTTCTAAAGTGGAAAATTATTAGTCGGCTAAAAATGTTAGTAACTACAGTTTACAACTTCTATTTCCTTACATTTTCAATTTTTTTTTAAATATTTTTACCCTTACGCACTAGGCAGGGATTTCTACGATGACAAACAATAGAAATACATATAGACCAGTCAACGAGGAAATTGTTGTATGGAGACTTCCGAAAAATTCCCCCGCCTTTGAAATGTAGCATGTGATGAAGTTAGGTAATACTGATTATAGATGTACAATAATCCATCAAATTTTCCTAGGAGAAGTTAGAAATCTAACCTAACCTAACCTAAACTTGAAATATGACATTTTCAAGTTTAGGTTAGGTTAGGTTAAATATCTAACTTCTCCTATGAAAATCTTTTGGGTTACCTATTGCACATCTGTAATCTGTATTACCTTACTTCATCACATGCTAAATTTCAGAAGCGGGGGAATTTTTCACCGAGAGTTATACGCAATTTTCAAGTTTAGGATAGGTTAGGTTATATTTCTAACTTCTCCTATGAAAGTTTGTTGGATTATTGTACATATGTAATCAGTATTACCTAATTTCATCACATGCCAAATTTCAGAAGCGGGGAAATTTTTAACCGGGAGTTATAAGCTTGTTTCAAGTTTAGGTGAGGTTAGGTTAGATTTCCAACTTCTATAAAATTTTGTTGGATTATTATACATCTGTTATCAGTATTACCCAACTTCACCACATGCCAAATTTCAGAGGCGGGGGAATTTTTCGGGTTCCATACGCCCCGTTGATCGGTCTAATAGCAGTTGATGAAAACATTTTGTGCCAATTAAAATTCATTGAAATATTTGCTTTAAAACACTAATTCAATGAAATAGTATTATTAATTAGCATTCATTTAAACATTCAACTATAACTTTAGAGCTAAAGAAAGTAAAATATTACAAATTGGCCAACTGAATAAATTAGAGCACTACAGAAGAGCTTCAATTATTTCCAAGTCTTAAAGGAAATGGAATTAGATTAACTATTAGCTAGACCTTTGTCCGGGTTGCTTTGATCAAGATTATAAGTAAGTATTGTAGAGTTATTCTTTCGCAGGGTTTTTGTAAAATAGTCCCAGTTAAAAACGCATAAATCAACTGATTTGAATCCCAACAATGCCTATTAGCAGATGACCACAAATCAAAACGTTATTTTAAGTTTTTTTTTTGTTTATTCACTTTTTAAAACTCGCAAAATCCATTTTGATAAGATGTGTATAGGGCCACTTTAAGAGTACCTATAGGTACTCTTTCGAACAAAAAAGAAATCGGCCAAGAATTGGCGGAGTTATCGCGTAACAAACATACAAAAAAATAAAAACTTACAGTCAAATTGTGAACCTCATCCTTTTTTGGAAGTCGGTTAAAAATGACTGTACAGTTTTTAAAAAGTTACTGGTACAAAGAATAAAATATGCACATATGGTCAAACTGATACAAGTGGCACAAAGCTGACCACTGGGAAATTTTATGAGAGATGATTTAGTAGCTTTGTAAACAACTAGCTGAAACAGCTTTCTTTACCTATTAAACAATCCAACACCTTAACTATGTACTTTTGAAGGAAAGTTGAATTTATATACAATATTACGTCCTTAATTTTCGCCCACTAATTTACAATCTCGCTAAACGTTTTATAAAATTACAATAATGGGTTTTTTTGTGGAGTCCAAAATGATACAATTTACCATCCCCTAACCATAAACGATGGTGTTCAATGCTCGCGGGGCCTATCGATCTTCTTACCCTAACCATGAGCTACTTAATTAAGAATGTTAACAAATTTTGAATGTTATCTTTCTGTATTCTCCGTTAAAAATAAAAAAATCTCGTGAAAGAATTATTTCGATACGTCAATTAGTTTCCAAGATATAGAATTCTAAAGTAAGCGCGCGACGACCTGCCCGCGTTCATGCGCGTGACGTCACGTTCCCGCTCTTCCGTACCGCTGCCTTGCGTTATTAGGTATTCTGTACTTGCGTTTCACTATAAATTGTAAATATTTAAAGAAATGTCCACTCTAATCATGTGTTGTGCCAAAAGGTACAAATACAACTATGAAAGCGCCGGAAAAGTTTTTTTTTCTCGTTCCAATGGATGTCAAAACGCGAAAGAAGTGGTTACAAGCTATGAAGAGATTAGATCCCTTTGGAGATCGAAGCAAAGTTTATTGTTGTAAAGATCATTTTGACATACTTAAGTGTATATAGTTTTAAGTACATATTATTATGTTATACTTTTGTAGTTTGCACTTATTTGGTAGATAAAAACATAAAATCAGGTCAGAGGTGCAAAACCTTTGGTGTCAAAACTTGGTTTTCATTATATTTACACATTCTCACATAACTTGTAATAACTCGAGCTATTTAGCCTTAGGTACCCTTTGTTTTCTGTAAGATTTAGTGTACTCTAGTCTTTACTTGCAGCTCTGTTCGCGTAGAAATCTGGCTAATAAGATTCATTTTTGTTTTAGATTGAGAACGATATAGAGACCTTCCCACAAAATTTATTTTCGCATTCCCGAGAAAAATCTAAAAACGTTAGTATGGAAAATTCAGTTTTCCAAAAATATTGTATCAAAAACGGCAATTTCATAGGTAAAGACCTATTACATATTTAATGTTAACATGGAGTTTTATTGGTCCATGGTGTTAGTGATAGAAAGTGCGTGAGAAACAATGTAATTCGAGGGTTTCCCTTGAATTTCCTGGGATTCCCTCATCAGATCCTGACTTAGTGACAATAAGACCACCTCTGGAGTAGGTATACTCTTTCAAACAAAACAAGAATTTTGAAAATCGGTCCATATATGGCGGAGAAATCGGTTAACATACTTAAGAAAAAAAATTATACATACAGTCAAACATAGAACCTTCTCCTTTTTTGAAGTCGGTCAAAAAAGGTTTAGTACATATTTTCAACTCACTCCATTTGGAAAGATACCTACAGGTAAAACCTCATTTGTTTTAGACAAATCTTTAAAGTTTTATTAGTTTTCGATTATAAGACCTAGAACCTAAAACTAAGTAGTTTTATTAGTTTGATACCTACTTCTAGCTAGTTGCATTGTGATATGCATAAAATCAGTTAGGTATTTTAGGTAACGCCAACAAAGGCAACAAAACATATATTTTCGAGAGTTAGGTACCTATATTATAAGAAGGTAGACTTTCCTTGGCATTTTCACGCCTCAGGTTCGCTTTTCGACGGCAAAGAAATCACTATTTGTCGCTAAATAAATGAGCAACCATAAGTCCATCTACTTTAGGTAGATGGACTGATTGTCCTTTTACATCCTTCATCCATTATTTATTGAATTAATACAACTTGAAGCGAGAAACAAGACAAAACACCGCGCGAGTAAACTACCTACTGCCACTACAGTCGGAACATGACGTCACACGCAGTCACGTGACTGTTAGCGGGACGCGATATTTTTGCGAACTTTGAATGCATGTAAAATCATAACTACTTGGTATTTTTAAATAAAACAAAAACTAGTGTATGTAGTTATATAAAAGCTTTACTGTAACAAAGTTTCAAGTGATTTTACATACATAGTAACATTCCTAATTATTGAAAACCTATTGCCACCCTCCATATGTGACCGCTGCCTTACAAACAAATTTACGTACAGTTAATACAACATACTCGTACACACAGAATCACATCAGGCTATACATACTGACCTTAAACCAATTTTGGTTAAACCAATTGTAGCTAAGAACCATCTCGACTACGTCATTTTTCAAATTAAAAAAAACCGCATCGAAATCTGTCCATTCATTTAGGAGCTACGATGCCACAGACAGACACACACAGATAGATACACACATCAAACAACACCCCTCTTTTTTTCGGGGATTAAAAATAAAATAAAATGTTGGTATTCTTAAAAGTCATTCGTCTAAAAAGATACTTGTTCATTGTATGTATATTCAAACATCACGCCGGAATTCATAGTTTCATGTTTCAAATGTATATTTGAATAAACAAATGAGAGTGATTAGTGCGCTAGTCTCAATTAACTCGACTTATGAGGGCATGTCCAACGAAGAGATCGCGGCGCGGCATGTAAGGATGTGAGGCTGGAATCACCTGCACCCACAGATAAGTAGGGTCACTGGATTTAAAAAACATATCTGGAAATTGTGAAGACAATGGGAAAAGATAAAACCCTGAATATTTTATTAAAATAAACGCCACACACTCTAAGGCCCATACTTGGGTTTTCCGTTGTGTTAGGGTCCCTAAGAACGCCAGAAAAAGAAAGCGACGGCCAGTAAACCCATCGCCTTTACTTTAACCAGGACTGACATATGTGGTATATTTTGAAAAACAACTACAATCTAATCCAATGTGCCAAACATTGCTTTAAATGATTCTAACCGATCGCGAACGGAAGTCTTCCACATACACAAAGACAAGCACGAACACCCATGACCCGAGAACAAATACTTGCATACAAATATTTCCCCCGATCGGGAATCGAACCTAGGACCCGTCGATCAAGAGGCAGTATCACTACCACTCGACCAAACCGGACGAAAACGTAATGTTGTTTCTAAGAAGTTGTATGTGTAGATACAGACTTCAAAGAAAGAGGAGATATCGACTGATTTTGTTGATAACTTGGTCGTCTGTGTTGTAATATAGTTCTTTTTTTGGTTTGATACATATCGAATATCAAAGCAGAATCAACCTTATTCATAAACGTGATTTAAAGAGAGCGTGTAAAAACGACTTACTGTTAAGAAAAAAATTTTTTTTTCGTTTTCGCGAAGCTCTCACTGTCACTTAACTTTTACTCACATTTATGAATAAATGGGGTAGGTTAGGTTGGGGAATTATAAATACTTTATTAAAATAATAATTACTTAAGTATTCTGTGGTTTCATACAGATTAAGAACATCTTAGTTTTGCTAATTTAAAGTTGCATAGAATCGAATAGCAAAATTTAACGGTGTCCATACGACTTCCTAGTCCATTAAAGTAATCTCAAGGATTTGTGACCCTTAATTACTTACGGACCACGGGACCACCCAGGTAGAACCATCTTGGAGTCAGTCGTTATTCCTTCTAATGCCTAATTAAACCATTATTGCCTTTATAAACTCTTGTCTATTGGACTATTATGTTTGGAATCAGACAAAAAGATCGGAGGTTTTCATGTAAGTACGTGGTATCTCAGTCTTTTTTTGAGAGTAAAATTCTTAAAACCTAAGGTTCTTTTCCAAGCTGGACTTGGAGTGAAAGAAAAATTAAGAATGTCCTAGGCATACTGTAGAAGCCTGTAAGTGGGCTGCAAGGGTTTTGCTATATCGTGGGTGAAAGGCTGACAAACTATCATCACTCTAATCCATCCATCTGATAACCCTCAAAATGAATATCAAATAAGGCGCCAAACAGTTCTAGAACCAGATGACGTTCTGCCTACCCCGACAGGGATTACAGGCCTGAGTGTATGGATAGAAACCTAAGGTTAACTCCAGTTTGAGTAATAAAGAGTCTTACTTAACTGTAACAGAAGATTATTACTAAAGAGAGTAAATCCTGCGATCGTAATTTTTTTCTAGATTATTTTTTGTGGAAATTATTTATCATCATTTCTAGGCTTTCACCAGCCCATTATATTATTATTATTATATTTATTTATTGAAACACCAACAGTACATAATATTCAATCACAAGCAATATTCACAATCAACGTAATACATCAGATATATGCACCAATTACAGGTATACATCAGATATATGCACCAATTACATTTCCAAATTATACAATTAATGTAACACAAAAAGAAAAATGCATTTTCGCCTTTTCGCCCATTGTGAGCACACTGCTAGGCAAACGCTGGTTCTTTATGAGAGGCATTATTTTAGAGGCTTTAATATATGGTCCCTTAGTTGACTTTCCGGCACCCACAAAATGGCCTCGCCATTTAGAGGTTTATGAAAATCTTGAGTACCGTACAGTGCTCCTATTTTCTTATTGTCTCGAAAATTTAAGTATTTCTGAAATTAAAACAAAACATCAATATGTTATTATTTTATATATTTGTTAACGGTAAATCAAATAAGTAATAGACTCGAAAATTAAAACGAAAAAGCAATACAGTGAGTAATTTTGAATTCAAATTATTGTAGGCGAGGAAAATATAATAATTCATAGATAATTCGTGAGCATTTGGAACAAAAAAGAAAAAGCACTTCTATATCTATACATAATTTTAAAGTTAGTCGCACTCCCTGTATGTTTGTGTATCTATTTTTCCGCTAACTTCTTCTAAACCACACGACAGATTTTGAAACGGTTTCCACCAACATGTAGACAGTTTTTCTGGAAGATTTATATGTATAGTTCTTTTAACCGAGCAAAGCCGGAGCGGGTCGATAGTACTTAATAATACTCAATTCAATAACACCTACAATTATTATCCCTTTGTCTTTGTCCTGATTCAAATTCGGGATACACTTAGACATGGTCCCGGATTTGGCAAATCAAAATTATTCGAAATATTCAGTCAACCACTAAATTCCGATGATCTTAAAAATGTTCACTCTATGTATTCACTCATCCAACCACAAACAACATCTTCCCTTTGAGAGAAACATTCGCAAACATTACCAACCCTCTAAATGGCAAACTCAAGAAACCATAAGGAGATAAGTAAAAAGTTTATCCATCCCCTGCTAACCTTATGAAAGTATAACTAGGATTTATGACCTTACGCAAGTGTACAACGTCATAGGGTCGCCCTCTAATGTGTCTATAATAGCTCAGGGAGGATTTCTTGGTCACACGCCCTTCCCCATGCTAACAACCCCTACTTATGGTTGCGAGTTATGAAAATTGGAGACAAGATTAATAGGTAAGCTTTTTCTTATCTTTCACTGTGGTTATTGTTTTATTTATTTAAGGACCTCCGAACTGTACAATCAAAGAATACTTATAATTAAATTATATGATAAATTCTCCAGTAATTCTATTACAGAGAGTGAGAGAAATCTCATTACATATCTCGACAGCCAGACTCTGGTACTTATGATGCTGTATCTTGCTTTAATCTCAGCATATAAGAGAAGGCATTAATTAAGTTTTTTTTTAATAAACATACGTACTCGGAAATTAAAACGTGTTTTGTCATTATCACCTCCGACGTTTATAGCTTATAACTTTTAAACAGCTAAATCAATTGTGATTAAACATAGCTAAGAACCATCTCGATGACGTTAGGTTTGAAATAATAAAAACCGCATCAAAATTGGTCCATTCGTTTAGGACTTATGATGCCACAGACAGACTCACAGAACGTCAAAATTATAACAACCCCTATATTTTTGTCAGAGGTTAAAAATCAGATACAATAAGTCTACAAAAAATGGTTGCGGTTTTAATATAAATTTATTTACTCTATATGCATTTATAAACCTAACATCGTATCATTCATACTTATTCCTTTAACATCTTCAAACTGACGCCTTAATTTTGAGTTCCGAAGAAGCTGCGTTTGAAATATTGAGCAATATTTATCAAAAGTCCTATTTAACTATACATTGGAGCCGCCCCTTTAACTCGATATATCAACGTCACAGGCAAACGACGCTCCTCCACAGATAAACCTAATGAATGCCTCTATACTGTGCCTATTTTGGGCTCAACTCTTCAGCAAGATTGAATGACTCTCGATGTTGTTGTTATGCGCACGATTCGTCATTATTAGGCTATCATTGGGATTTATGAAGCGGGTTTTTGATTTACGAATACTGCTTGCCTAAAATGGCTCTACCTTTTTGTTCCTTTTACGTTTAAACCACAACATGTTGCGTTATCTTATCTAAAACACTTATTGCAATAAGCTCTGTTTTCATCCAATTTCTCAGAAGTTTTGGATACCTGCATATTTCTTTGCAAGAGGAGATTTGATCAGCTATAGCTCAATTTAAAAAAAAAAAAATTTAACTTCAAAAAAACGAAAAATAAAGACATACATCATGTGCTATAGTACCTACTAATCTGTTTGAAAGAGGCCTATCAAACTTATTTGGTTTAGCACCGATTTCAAGTTTAGTTTCATGGTGAGAAGTGAGAATTGCCCCTTAAAAGTATACTAACTAATTTAAAGTCACGTCCACATCATTCTTATCACTAGATATCGCGTTCTCATAGTCGTTCGCTTTTAGAGCTAGACTAAAACGTGCTCTATCCGAAACATTATCATAGTTTACAATACAATACAGAATACGATTCAGCGAAGTACCTCAAGTGCCACAACAAGTGAGTATTATTGATCGACTATATGGTTTTCTGGCCTTTTTTGTTGGTTCTGCGGGGGTGTAACTAAACTCCAAAAATAATTTTTAAGTTTTTTTATACACCACCTGCATCTGCAGGACGTATTATACGTCAAGTATTCTATATTTAAAAGTAAGCCATTAAAGCTTAAGGGAAATAAAATTGTATGGAACTTCCCTTGGGCATTAATGACATTTAAATATGGAACGCCAAAATTTCAGCGAAAACTTCTATCAAAAATAATTTCGAAAAAAAGAAACAAGGCTGTTGAAGGCTCTTCCTTGGTCCAAGTAGATTTTAACTATAAAATTTGACACATCAAAGAGATTTTACTTTTATTAAAAATATTTAGTAGAAAAACTTGGCTGTATGTCTTAGCTATTGACTTTCCTTTGCCTACGGAACTAAATATTATAAGAAAACGTCGTCGGTGATTTTGGATCTGTGATTTTTACCGCGAATTACTGAATTGTTTTGTGGTAAGTTTTTTAAATAAATCTTAAAAATAGTCCAGTATGTAATTCCAGCGACTCTGACATAGAAATGGAGGCTCAAAACATTATTGATGGGATGAATTTATAATTTCTTTTTTTATTTAAGCTCACAGTAGGTGTATAAAGCAGAGTAAGCTCCTCGGGGATAAAAGTGTCTTAGTCTTGGGCAGACTTGAATCCTTCGCTTCATTCAGGATTCTTTACATAACTACGTTCGGGAATAAACTACAGAATCCTTCATTTCGCTCAGAATTCAATATGCTGCCTGTGACATAATACACTGTTTTATCCCCTCGTTGCTTAATCTACTATTTTAATTTCCCGATTAAAGCAAAAACTTTCTTTAGGAATTTAACATTGAGGTTTGGTTTCACTGATAAATGCGAATTCTATAATTTTGATGTCCAGTTAACCATCCTTAAAAAGGAGCAGGTTCTTAAATCGACTGTATGTTCTGCGATAACTCCGCTTTTGTTGGCCGATTTTAAAAATTCTTTTTTTGTTCGATTCCATATACATTTTATCGAAATTGATTCTGTACTTTTTAAAAAAATCAACAGACACAAAAAATACATACACATTACATTTAGATGACGTTTGATATATGCTGACAGGCATTGTCGTTGGGGTTGTAGTCGATTGATTCTTACGTTTTAACACTAATAATTATCTATAGTTACCCAGATGTACCTATTACTCTTTGTTTTATCTACTTCTAGACAAAGATATATTTACTAAGGATAAATCCAGAAGGCCTAGAAAAGTTACATTCAGTAAGCGATTACTAAGATCAAAGTTTTGAAATGTATAGGATGGACATGAAATCATGTGACTGTTCTATTGTGTCTGTCAATCCCTTACAATTTATAACTTTCCATTTTCTTTATCGCTAACAGAATGCGAAATTTTCTGGAAGTCCTGGAACTCTTTAAAAAAATGTGTCGCCAATACTGATAAAGATAAACGTGAGAGGATAGAAACCTCAGACGCAACCTACAGCGCGGCGCCACCGCCACCGAGATAAGAGACGTTGCACTCACATGTTAGTAGCATTGTCTGATAAAGTTTCTGCTTCTAATGGCTTTGTGAAAATGAAGGAAGTGTGTGCATTAGTAAGATTCACAGAAAAATCTAGAAGGATTTGAAATTGTTATTCTATTACAAGGGATACCAATGGTGAGGATAGCACCTTTTGACAGATCGCGATCGTAGTCACACGAAGGTGATATGTGTTTTTACATTGTAATGATAATATACATATTATGGAATAAAAGGTCTGTATAACAAGTAAAAGGTGTTTTTACAGTATATATAATAATAATAATAATGATAATAATAATACATTTATTTCAGGCAATTACAACCCATACATTATACAGACTACAAATTATACAATATTTAAAATACACAAATACTTATAAGTAAGTTGGTGATCACTGATCTTAAATGTCAAGTCAGAGACCCATTATCCGTGCGGTGCAGCTTTATCCAGTATCTAAAAAATACGTTATCTAAATTTTCGACAATGTTACACAATATCTCGTTTTGACTTTCTCTTAGCCGATCCCAAAAAGACGCCACACGACTCCTTAGGATAGCGAAGAAATCCGGCACCGCAGCGTCTGCAAACATACCCTTCGCACTGCAGAAGCGAGGCAGTCTCATTAGAATGCGGAAGGCGTCATTATATTGTACTCTGAGTACATTAAAAGTGCGTTTAGTATATTTCACCCAAAGTTGTCCAGTATAAAATGTCTGGCAATAAGCCTTAAATAATAAAATCTTGACGCCTTCCGAACACTTGGAGAAACGCCTCGCGAGCATGTTGCTGCGGACTGCCAGAGCTCTTCGCTCCCTTTCCATGTCGTCTTCGTCGTCAAGCCGTTCGTTCAGTACATGTCCTAAGTACTTAAATTTATTCACAACCCGAATTGGCGATTCATACAAAAATACTGGTAAGACTGTCTCCGGACCCCTCCCCTCCCGAAACACAAGCATCTCCGTTTTCCCTACGTTATATTTCAACCCGTGTCTCTTAGCATAAGATTCACAGATTGAAAGCAGCCTACGGAGTCCATGGATCGAGGGGCTGAGAAGCACCATATCATCTGCATAGCTCAAGCTGTTAACACACACATTACCAACATGGCAACCGACTCTGGTGCCTCTCAGCTCCTCGATGAGGTCGTTCACGTACAGGTTGAAGAGATCCGGAGAAGTCAAACCACCTTGGCGTACGCCACACTCTAATCTAAAATCATTAGAGAGTGCGTCGCCCCATCTTACATTATTTGTTTGGTTTCTATACCAGAACCCGAGCAGACCTACGATGCTGGCACTCACATTTGATTCATACAATTTCTTCCACAGTAATTTATAATTTACGAGATCAAAGGCACGGCTTAGATCAAGGAAGCACGCGTAAACTGAAGTGTTACGCTTGTTATAATAGCTTACAGTATGTTTGAGTGCCAGCACCGCAGAGTCCGTCGAAAGCCCAGCACGAAAACCAAACTGCGCGTCGTTTACTTTTATCGATTTCGCCAATTCGGGTTGCAAAATTCTTTCCAAAATTTTACCAATAATAGTACCTAAAGAAATAGGTCTATAATTACTGGGCTTGGACAAATCCCCAGTTTTATTTTTGACGACAGGAACGACAATCGTTTTCATGAGACTGGCGGGCAGGTAGCTGTATTCTAAACACATATTAAAAAAGTCAGAAAGAATTCTAAATATTTCATCACTAGCGTTAAGAACGTGCTCGACACTGAGTCCGTCGTGGCCCGGCGACTTGCCGCGCTTCATTTTACAGACCACGCGCAGCACTGTGTCCGGAGATACACGCAATATGTCCCCTGGCACCCGGCTCGCGGTCCCCTCGGACTCAGCCTCGGGCACGCTCTCCACGTCTAGTGGGTCGACTCTAAAGTGGTTAGCAAAATTATTTGCAATTCTTGTCGGGTCTTTTTCGTTATTAACCGAGACGGGTAATGCGCTTTTTCCATTGGCCGCCTTGACACCCGTCCAAAATTTTGCAAAATTTTTTTCTTTTTTACTCAAGGCCAGAATATTCATCTTAATTAAATCCTCGTTATTTTGGACCCATTTTAATTTATTTTTAAACAGCTTTCTACTCTCCACCATATCATCATACAGACTACCAGAACTAGGTTTCTTGCATTCGACCCATTGTCGAAAACATAATCTGGCTAGTCGGTGGTGCTCTCGCACATGGTAGTTCCAGCCAGGTACAGGACCCAGCTTTTTCCGTTTACCACTACTTCGTAAATTGCAACTCAACACTGCTGCTTCCTGTAGTATACTGACTATGTCATTATATATTTTATCTATACTATTCTTATGACTTGATTTTTCCGAACAAGTATGAAAAATATCACAGTTTTTATAAAGACTAGAATAACTCAACTTCGTCAATCTATCATAACATATTAGTTCATGTAATTTATGAACGTTCTAGGTTATATTAGTTCATGTAATTTATGAACGTTCTAATAAAAGTAACTACGATAGTAGGGATACCCCATTAATGAAAAAGCAAAAATATTTACTAAAGACAATAATACAAGATTCGATTACACTAATTAAAATTAAACCGTAGTAGGTACTGTCATCAAACAAACAGCTACTTCAACCTTGTCCCGGAATTGAACAACTGTTTTTACAATTCTTTTTATTTTATGACAACGACCTAGCTTTGCTCTACTAATTGCAAGCAATAACAGTTTACCCTTTTTTGAGTGAAGAAGTTTCCCAATAGAGCGTTAAAACACTTTAAACTCGTCAATACTGAAGAGTGTTTAAAATTCAGATAGTAATTACGGCTGCATTGTTCAAGTAAATTCCATGCATAGCGAATCTGGAGCAAGGCGTAAATGCAAAACGGGCAAAACAGAAGCGATGCAATGGTTCCAAAACAAACATCCAGCAGGTTACCACCTTGGGTGCTCGTGCCAAAAGCAGCGAACTCGAGCGAATGCAGACGAGTTCGATCGAGCATCCGACTCACTCGCTACCCGCTCGCTCGCACGCTCCCTTCAGTCCGTTGGTGACCGCGGGCGGGGCGGCACGTGCGGTGCACGCCTCGCGTTGCATATTTGTTTTTGCTTTGTGCACTGTTTAATTCCATCCGACTACAATCGATACGATTTACACCAGTGAAATTTTCACGGCCTACAAATCTACTACAATTTTAGTGCTTATTTAAAACGACAATAAAGTGTTCTCTAAAAAGTAGACTTACAGGAAGGTGGCATATTGACAAGTGAAACTCTTTATCGTCCCATTCATATACGACGATTCTGTGGGTTTGTTTAATGGAACAGTGAAAAAGTGATCTTTGTTGTCAAGCATTGCATGCAAATCAATAAACGAGTGGATGCCCAGCTGCGAAGTGGAGAGAGGTCTTACTGTGCGGTTTATTACTCGGTTGCATATTGATTGCTTTACTCTCAAGATCACTGGAATATTGTCATCTGATTAAGGTTAGTTGCAAATCTGTAAAATGTATTTAATTCTAATCAGACTAATTGCATTGCAGGTGTGCCTTTACTAGCCTAAGTATTTAGAAACCAGAAATGACCTGAACATCAAAAATTGTTTGTACAGGAAGATCGAAAATAGTACGAAAAGATACAAGACAAATTACTCTCCTTTCTAGGTATTCCTCTTATTTATCAAGCATATCCGTCGCTCGACACTCTACCTCATTATAATCCTTCGAAAAGCCCCTTTCGTTGTCGAGTCAAAGGTCTGACAGGCCATCTCATGAATACAAGATGACTCTTATTGTTTCTAATTTGTTTTCAATAATTTCTTCATCGAGATGCAATAGAGTGCCCGTCTGACCCAGATCCTCTGAACTCGGTCCCCCTTTGACCCACATCTTTGGATATTCCTACACCTGCTCGTGTTTCAACAAAATAATGCTTTAGCGAAAATGGTATCTGAAAAACTAATGTATCTAAACTGCAAAATGTAGTACTCTACGATGGAATCGAATACGTGTAAAAATATGAAAGGACAGGAAAAGTTTCTTTGAAGATTGGAAGTTTCGGCGGAGTCATCAAGTACAAGTCCAAAACCAGTTTTTGGCAGTGATTACCATTTCAAAAAACCCGCATTGGTGTTATTTTTTCTTTCTTATTGTCGGCTCATACCTGTTTGCCGGCCCGGGTAATTTGGGGCTTAACAAATCTCGACAAAGAAAAACAAAAGTTTTGACCATGCCAAATCCGATTTACTTACTTAAATAAGTTTTTTCTATAACTTTTTGTCTAAACCTCAAACCATTTTGCCTGATTCTTGTTGTTTTTGTTGGGACGATACACAACACAAAATATTTTGGCAGTGTTTTAGCAATAGAAAGGAGATTCGACGACACACAACATACCTATGTCATTAATTTTATACTTTGAAATATGTATTGGACTATTTGGACTGTTGGAGTTCCAATTCGAGGAATAAATCGCAAAAAACTTTTGAAAAAGATTAAACAAGACACTTGAGTCTTGACAACATGCTATTTGAGCGTTAAAGCATTGAAATCATAAATCAAGAAGCTCTAATCAAGGTTTCATAACAATTTGACGCTGAAAATAATAACACTGATTTAGAGGTAATGAAATGGTTAAGCAGTAGGTATGGTCACAAGACTCTTGGTAATCTTTTATAACAGTGCCGTCATATTAACAGGGATTAACTTGTTCACTGTTCGCCGATTAAACACTAACTAGAAGATTGTGCACCTCTGTGGTTTCAGTTACATAAATGTCTATATGTAATGTTTATATTATAGTATTTGTATCAATTGGACGCGTCACTTCTTGTCCAAACTAATTTGGACTTTATGATGTACGCCTAGAATCTATCAAAACTTCAGTACTGTATCCAAGTTACCAAACAAATCGAATTATTTCTCCAAAGTTGTAAATCTAGTTACAAGGATAGAAATGAATACAAATGATGTAACTGGAGTGGCTCTGTTTGGAATGGGTTGTGTGCGAGACACAAGGAACATAAATCTACGTTATCTTGGTATTGTATTGGCTACAGCTACCTGCACGGCCTCGCTGCTCAGCTTCGGTTTCACACAACAATAGACTGCATACGAAGCGAAGCAGGTAGATCTACAATACTGCAAAGGTCTTCTATTCACACAACTATAATTACGACAACTCCGCTTTTGAATAATACATGATGATAATAGTTAACAAACTGACATCATCTATAATTAGTTCCGATCGTTGGGGATGTTAGCTTTTACTTCCTCGATGTTACTGTTATTTTTTACGAAAATTCCTGGTTTTGTTACGTTTTAAGTATATTTTCTTTTCGTACTTTAGACGACGCACAGCCGACGTGCTTTGGTAGCGACGCGTAAATAATATGCCACGAGTGATGGGTATCAGCTGTTCTCAGAACCCTGTTCACGTCTGCGGGCTTTTAATAATAAACTAGAGAGAAATCTGGGTAGTTAATGCACACCTGACCGATCCGAGGAAGGCAACCAGTTTCGCCATCTGGCCGGCACACATGGCCAAAGCGCACTTTGTCAACTTTGCATACATAGATGACTTATTTCTTAATAAATAAAACTGCATATAGCTAGGTATCCGGAAAGAAAACTTCATAACATGATCGAAGTGCATTTCTGAGACATTTGTATTCATAGGCAGAATATGATAAATAAAATGACCATATCCTACCTCTAAAGCTTATAGTAGCATTATCTTATCATTTAGCTTTCTAACTAAACTAAATTCTTTAATCGACATGAAAACAATTTCTTTATTAATAGAAAAGAGAAAAAGTATAGCGCAAGTCAGGCAGGAATGCAACAGATGAATCTCTAATGTTATCTCTGCGAATAGAAAGCGCTATTCATTGATCTGTCGATGATACGGCGTACAATTATGTCTTGCCAAGAAGCCTATTACTTTTCAACGAGGAGTAAAACTTGACACGGTGATATGCTATTGTTTTTTTACAAATATACTTTCTACGACAATGCAATGAATTGTTGAGCAATAAGCCATAGAAAACGTATACTTTTCTATCACATATTAATATTTGCATCATTGATAAATATGCCAGACTTTAACCGTAATAAAATAACAACTGTCGATGCTATAATCGTAACAGAACATGATCGTGATGCTTACAACATTGATAACATAGTAGCATAAGTAACAAATGCGTGTTATAGCCTGTTATTAGATAACGGTAATGGAATTAAAACTGCCATTACAGAAATACCAGTGAAAATGCTAGTCATCGTTGGTTTTATGCCTAGTGGAGGCAGGGTCGGACGTTGTCTTGCGAAAGTTTCAACGCACTGTTTTGCATGCTTAGAGACTGTGAAAATCTTCAAAGAGCTCTGGCCGATTAACCACAAAGATACCGCTTCAGATTAAGTAATTGTAACGTCACCCATGTACACGCAACTAGAGCAGTTACGTTGTGGCATAGAAATTATTTTTTAATGTGACAGTACGCAGTAATGGTTCTTTTTTTAAGACAAGTAATAACATTAGTGATTTCACGCCTTTTAAATCCGTCAGAATTTCCAGGATTTGATCTTCAGTCTGTTGATTCTGAAACTTGATATGACTAATTAAATTCTTATGGTAATGTTCACTAACAATAACTGTGTTATCACAAATATCGTTTCTGAAATACTTCCAAACACTATTGTATTTCATGAGTTAATAATTCGTATTACGTTTTTGTTTGGTGTTATCATATCACTCCAACATTACATTCATTATTTCATACTGCACCTTTGTTTCAATCTTCTTAACAATGTGAGTCTTGAAATCATTATGATGAACGAATGAAGAGGTACTACTTCCTCTTTTCGTGACATACCTCTACCCTGATTCACCCTTTTTATATTCTCATGTGGTTTTTGGGGTTAGGAATTCCAAAGTGATTCGTCAATGCCTCCGACTGTTCAGCTTTTTTAATAATCCTTTTGAAGTAGGTATACTCATTTCTCATCTCTGAATTCTTTTAACTGGTCCTAAAATATGTATTACGTATCTTACTTTGCTGTCATTTTTATCATTTTGGACATTTTAGGTGAACCTAAAGAAAGGTTTATTAACAATTATAATGAATATGACACCTGCAACTTTAAGTTTGGCGTTGATACAATAAATAGTAGGTTTAAAGTAATCAAAAAGGTCGTAATAGCCACTAATTGCGAACTGAAATCGCGTGAAAAAGATGAATCTACAGAATACTTCTTGTAATAGTACTTACAAAATACTTCTACAAATCAAAAGCTGAACCCACGAGCCCAGTCCAAAAACTACTGTACGAAAATGCCGTGTCTCAAGATGCTTGCAGTGTTTCTCCCATTAATTCCACTACTACTGGAGTGAGGAATAAATTATTTACGTTACAGTAAATCTGGAATAGTCTGGATTTCTTCAACAAAAACCTGACCCAGAAAAGTCTAACTGGATACCATCACGTTAAAGGAGTTATTTATGAATCAAAACCTTACACAATTTTCAAGCTACTCGCGCACAAATCGTGTAAAAATTTCAACAAATCTGCAATTTCTATACCTATAGCTGTGTTATAATTAAAAGAAGCACATTTCCAGCAAAATTATTTCCTAAGTGGAAAAATATGTGTCAAAATATTGTGAAATTTGCTAAAATGTGCAACACACGACAAAAATACAATTCGTTTCAGAAAATTAACGCAACCAACTCAAGGCAACACGTTCGTAAACTTTGTTCGCGTTAACCACACGTTAACTGATTCTTAAAAATTTCATGATTTACAAATTAACTTATTTTTAATTGCCACAGAGTCACTTAGGTGAACGAATTGCGAGTTTCGCGGTCTTGAATAAATACCATATCAGTATAAAATTGACCTGAGCTAGACAGACCAACAGTGATGATGGCCCAGTGAAGGTCGAATCTAGCCTAGCTTCTGCCGACAAATAGTCTTTGAATTCTGGTTTGGTCCTGCTGCAAAGTGCATTTCTTAAATCAAAAGCAGCGTCTTTAAGATTTACTGTCTATGATCGCCAACGAGAATATTAGTTGTAGTGTTCAAGTCCATAGGACCAGTGCTTATTGCACCATCTCCAAATCCTATCCCCTTTTGACCCTAAAAATCATTTCCACACAGACCCATCAATTCACTTCGCTACCTTTTTCATAAACCCAGCTATAGAGGTAGTTTGGATCGCACAATGCAATAACGGCATAGGTAATGGCTGTGTATTGGATATGTTTTTTATAACTGTTTCTTTTGAGTCCATCCGAGTATCGTTTAAGTAACGGGCGTCACAATATGACGAGCGTGCCAACTGACCGCACGATCAAAACGGTGGTGAATGTACACAGCACTCACTGCCCATTCTAAACTGCAAATAAAGTAGAACTTTGACCTGTACTAGACAAGCTTTTCTTTAACTACAAGTTAAAGAAAAATGGCTTGTCTCAGTTCGGTTGTGATACAACAATATGCAGCAAATCAGCTTTCTCGTTAAGAATTTTAATTGGAATTTGCGATTGCAAATTACCTATTAGCCTTCATTTTGGAATGATATGAATATTTGCATTTCTTATTCCTTATCGTGTAGGTATAAATCAAGTGTGAACTTGACTAACCTTATACCTTTACATTACACTATTGCTTATAGTTTATAATGAAAATTTTAATTGTACTAGGAGGCAGGACAAACAACGATTTTCAGAAACTTTCTGATAGAAGTACCATTATTTACGTACAATGATTAATAATTTATGACAAAACCCTTATAAACTCTGGCGCCAGCAACTTTGGATTAAGTTTCATTACCATTATCAGTATAACTTCAAACAACAGGAGCCTTATAGCGTAAGTGTAATAGGTCTTCATATTTGGCATTTCACATTCACGTTTTGTGGTTTCATATTATGCATTTGCACTTATTCCTACGATCAAAATTTTAACTTTCACTTCAATTCAATCGAAAGTAGCAATGATGACGAGATAAAATTAGCAGCTTTTTAGGGTTCCGTAGTAATCTACGAACCCTTATAGTTTCGCCATGTCCGTCTGTCCGTCTGTCCGTCTGTCCGCGGGTTTCCTAAGAAACCCTTGGTACTACAGAGCTGAAATTTGGCATGGTCATAAATATTAACTACGCCGTCAGAACTGTAGAGTGAAATCTTAGAAAAAAAATTTTTTTCGGGTGTCTCCCATAGACGTGAAAGGGCGATGATTTTTTTTTTTCTAGTCAATATCATTAAATGGGGTGTCATAGGACAGCTTTTTAAAAGACAGAAGGGGTTTACTAAGAACGTTTTTCGATTCAGCACTTTGTTTGCCTAACATAAATTTTTAAAGTGAAAATTTTTGTCAAACACAAGTGTCCCCCCCCCTCTATCAGCTAAACGGTTGATTCTAAAACTGTGGAAAAATTCATGGTGATAGTGTATACAATGAAATTATAAGGAAAACTATCACACATAAGATGGCTCTTCAAGTTTGCGAGTAATAGTCGACCAAGTGCTAAACTTAGTTGGGATTAATAAGAATATATTTACTAATAGTAGATCCTTGATACTACAGAGCTGAAATTTGGCATGGTCATACATATTGATTGCGCCAACAGATTGAAAAATAAAATGGAGGAAAAAAATTGTTTTTCGGGTGTTTTCCATACACGTGAAAGCGCGATGGATTTTTTTTTCTCGCCGATACCATCGAATGAGATGTCATAGGATAGCTTTTTAAAAGATAGAAGGGGTTTACTAAGAACGTTTTTCGATTCAGTATTCCCTTTGCGAAAAATTAATTTTTAAAGTGAAATTTTTTATTAAAAACAAGTGTTCCCCACTACAAGCGAACAATTGTTTTTAAAATGTGGAAAAATTCACGGTGATAGAATATACAACAAAATTAAAAGAAAAACTATCACACATGAGTTGACCCTTCAAGCTTGTGAGTAATAGTCGACCAAGTGCTAAACGTTGTTGGGATTAATAAGAATATATTCACAAGTATTAGATCCTTAGTACTACAGAGCTAAAATTTGGCATGGTCATACATATTGACTGCCCTGACAGATCTACAAAATAAAATAGTGGAAAAAAATTGTTTTTCGGGTGTTTCCCATACACGTGAAAGGGCGATGGATTTTTTTTCTCGCCGATATCATCGAGTGGGTTATCATAGGATAGCTTTTTAAAAGATAGAAGGGGTTTACTATGAACGTTTTTCGATTCAGCAATCCGTTTGAGAAACATTAATTTTTATAATGAAAAAAATGTGGAATAATTCACAAGGGGAGGCATTTACGACGAAGTGTACCCCAATCCAAAATGGCTGCCAAACAAGGTTCCACGCTAAAAGTGAGGCGAGCCGAAAGCCAAGCTGTAACATATTGACATTTCAGGTGTCGTTAATAGGTTTTTGGGGGTGCTAATTACGAAAATGACATCAAAATTATACACGATCACCACGCGACCTGCTTTAGCAGCAGCTCGATATTATTATATTCTCCCTTACAATAATATTATCGGAAAAAAATAAAAAAAAAACAAAAATAACTTTAAAAAAAAAAAACAAAAAAACAATTCGCGCTCGCTTCGCTCGCGCATTAAATACTTCCATTTCATCTTATTTATTTCTTTTTTTTTTCTCGCCGATATCATCGAATGAGACGTCATAAGATAGCTTTTTCAAAGATAGAAGAGGTTTACTAAGAACGTCTTTCGATTGAGCATTCCCTTTGCGAAAAAATAATTTTTAAAGTAATTTTTTTTATTAAAAACAAGTGTCCCCCACTACAAGCAAAACGATTGTTTCTAAAAATGTGAAAAAATTCACAGTGATAGAATATACAACAAAATTAAAAGGAAAACTATCACACATAAGTTGGTCCTTCAAACTTGTGAGTAATAGTCAACCAAGTGCCAAACGTTGTTGGGATTAATAAGAATATATTTACTAATATTAGATCCTTGGTACTACAGAGCTAAAATTTGGCATGGTCATAATATTGATTGCGCCGACAGATCTAAAAAATAAAATGGAGGAAAAAAATTGTTTTTCGGGTGTTTTCCATACACGTGAAAGCGCGATGGATTTTTTTTTCTCGCCGATATCATCTTTTCGTTTTATGTCTTTTCGTTTTAATGCTAACAAAATAAAATTAACATTTATTCCATTGTAGTATAAAAATATACGTAAAAATAGAAAAAAAAAGAGATGTTTCGGGATTACGTGTTGTCGCCATACTATATGATATTGAAAAGCCCAGTCTGTCTGTACATTCACTGATAGTTACCCGCATCTAGTGGGTTATCATAGGATAGCTTTTTTCAAGATAGATGGGGTTTACTACGAACGTTTTTCGATTCAGCAATCCGTGTGGGAAACATTAATTTTTATAAAAAAAAATGTGGAATAATTCACGAGAGTAGCATTCACGACGAAGTGTACACTAATCCAAAATGGCCACCATACAAGGTTCCACGCTTAAAGTGAGGCGAGCCGAAAGCCAAGCTGTAACATATTGACATTTCAGGTGTCGTTTAATAGGTTTTTGGGGGTGCTAAGTACGAAAATGATATCAAATTTATACAAGATCACCACGCGACCTGCTTTAGCAGCAGCTCGATATTATTATATTATCCCTAACAATAATATTATCGCAAAAAAAAAAAATTTCTTTTTGATACTATAGTATTTGGGGATTTTAACATCGACTATGACAATATGCTCGTAGAATTAAGAAACCAGCTGCATATTTGAACCATGCTGCTACGGAACCCTACAATGCGCGTGGCCCGACACGCTCTTGGCCGGTTTTTTTAAAAGTGCGGTCATAAAATTAGTACCCTACTTAGTGGATAACAATGTTCACAATTGGGCAGTTTTCCCACGCGACTCAGCCGGCCCACGCTTTGCCGTGTTACGAGTACATTAGATCAGTGGTGCCAAGTGGCATACTTACACAGTTCTTAATAATAACTAACAGAATAACACGAAGTGTATCGGGCTTCTGTTAGTTTTAATTGTATCTTTCATACCTATATTCTTTATTAATAGTTGTTATGTTTTTTTTAATGTAAAACAACAGTCTATCTTTACTATGATTTATCAAAAACTTCTCAACATCGAATATGTTTTCTGTGGTTTACTTGCATATTGAACAGAACTATTATAGCTTTGTGACAATCTTAGTTACTAATACATAGAAACTCCAATTTATAAAATTACCTAGCCATCGTTCTCAATCTAACTTATTTATATGTCATCCATCTAATATACTTTAGATCACCCATACAACGGGATTTTGTACATCGAAATTTAGTAGCGGAGTTATTAAGAAAGTCGACATTTCGACATCATCGTTAGTAAGTACATATATTGTATTTGTACTTGAAATCAATACACAGGCCTCTCCAAACAAATTAAAAGAGATCTGACCCTAAACCCCTAATCGCTATGTTCCAAAACCAGATCGACATTTTGTTTTATCGTTCGTTCGCGGTTCGGAACAAACACTAAATTCCAAATCAAAGTCTAATCAAATATATCAATATCACCAATAAGCAAATGTATTGGTTTTTGATTTTTAATTTTATAAACTGCTGTAGTCACTGAACAAAACTTATTTAATCAACGTCAAAACAATCGTGACTTTATCTTAATCGATAGATTAGCTTTAATCTAATTTGACATAGTTATTGAGCACAAATAAACTATGTTAAGGAACCAAAGGAAAATATTGATTCAATTGGTCACGTAATACAATAGTAAATTGAACGTTGAGCAAGTGTGTAATTTATTTAAGTTCAGGGATTCCCAAAGTGTGAGCTATGGATGCGTGCGATAATTTTGTCGTATGTATCTCGTTCAGCCTTCACGTTCTATGATGATCGCAACGACATATTATCTCACGCGTTATCTCGTGGTCCCGTGACGCTTTCTCGTAATCTCATTGGTCGAAATAGTCACGTGACCACGAGATAACGCGTGAGATAATATGTCGTTGCGATCATCATAGCCCGGCAGTACTTAGTACGGAACAAGCCACAGAACAAGCACAACGACATTGATTGATATGGCATAATTATGTCACGCGTTTGTGTTAGCCCGGCTGGTGCGCTATAATAAGTACAGAAGGGCGCTGTGAGACGATAAAATAAACATTCCCTCGCTTTGAAAACAATACCGAGCTCACCCATCAAATTGACTATTTAGCTATTGTATTTTATTTTAGTCTTCTTAAACCACTCTTAAATGGTTTCTGTTTTAATTTAGTATTCCAATTAATAAAAAAAACTCAGCTTCATATTGTCGATGTTTTAATTGTTCCTATCCCCACCTATGTAAATATGTAGTATCATTGTACCTGTTTCTTGTAACTGTGCCTATATATTTTGACTAGCTTAGGGCGCTGATGACGCCGAGACAAAAATTCAGAACTTGTAAGCGCCGCGCCGCGGACTGAATAAAAAAGATTGGGAACCCCTGATTTAGTTTGTTTTGTCGAATTGTGTGTTTGTGTAGGTCTTCAGCACGTGTTCGATACATTGTGTTACAATTGCCTAAATAGAACCTTTACGAATTTTTCTTGAGCATTCCACTATTTCATCTATGTACGAAAACATCCTATTTATTGTAATTGACTTCCAGTTTATTACGGTATTTTTGGCCGGAATTTTACATGAAAAAACATCTTTATTTACTAACAGTTTATTGTAAACAGAACAAATTACAAACATAAATGCTTAATGCTATTAATGCTTATTTAAAGTAATTATTTTTAACTCTACATTAAGCAAGGATTTCATAAGCAATTTAATAATTTGTTGTAAATAAAGCAAAAACTCCATAATAAATATAACTATGTTTATTTATTTATTTATTTACAGTTCTTTGCACACATGGTAAATATAAATATAAAATTACAAAAAGAGATACGACACAAAAGGTTAGCTTATCTATAAAAAGAAATTTCTTCCAGCAAACCCGAGCCTATCCTATCTATCCCGAGCCGACCCTATCTTTGATCAGCACTAAAGGTTAAAAAATATATACAACCTATTCCTTTTGATATCCCTTAACTCCAGGGTATCAATGAAACCACGTATAGGAATCAAATAGTATATACATTATTTTTCAATTATTAATCATTTCAAATTTTTATTTTTCATACAAAATAATTCCGTAAAAATGTGAATTTCCTATAAAACACCTTTACGTAAGAAATGACAACGTCGCATAACGTATTTATGAATTATTGACACTAATTATCAATGAAAGTGTACCAACTTAGGACTCGTTCTATGGGAGAAAGATTTTGAAATACTTTAATTTTGATTGATGATTTCTCCGAAAATACCCATTTAAGAACTTAAGTGTCTTGGACTTTTTAAATTGTTTTTATTCATAGAATATGACCTTAGAGTTATGGGATATCAAAAGGAACAGGTTGTATACTTAATGAAACAAAATGACCAACTTCTGAGTAATGGGCCGTATGTTATGTTATAACAGAAAATAAAATGACACCTTAAAAGAGGACAAAGGTTTCCCACTAGAGGCACGCTTGACATTTGCCTCGTAAATATTTGACTGACGCCTTCTAACTACCCGCCACATTGTTGTCTCTTCAACTTGTTATTTTCTCACGGTGGAAATTACCTGTCAAACAGAAAAATTAACATAGACAAGAAGTCTCACTTCGTATCCAAGACGATATTTTTATAACAAACCATGCACTCACGCCTATAATCCCTTTGAGGGTAGACAAATCGTTGGTTCTAAATAATAATTAAGGCAACATTGAAATTCATTAGATGGAACGCGAATTTTTTTTTTATTTACAATGTAGTACACCAAAACACAAAGAACAAAACACACCCACTACATCTAATAATTATTTTTTTCGTCACTTAGGACAATTTTTATTCGTTCGGCATCGGCAGGTTCTAATCCATGGTTTGAGTAACTATCTATGACAAGAGTATATTCAGTACTTTAAACAATAAATGAGAAAATAAGCCCAAATATGATCTGATTTTATACGTTTAATGCTTCTAAGTAAATATTTTATCTAGTGAACTGTGACGTGGCTCAGGGGTAGCGACTGGGATCTGAATAACCGAGGCTAGGAAAAGTCACAGAATCACTTTTATAGCATTTATTGAAGAGGAGAACCTAACTCGCGCGGTCAAAGCTACGTGAGAGTGTCAGAAACACGCATAGCGCGGTAAAACCAGCTAATCAGTTCGATTATGGAACTAGAGTAAAAGTCTTTCGAAGGAGGTTTATATTATAGAGGCATACGACCTCTACAGAACCTACAACCTAACAGTAAAGTTAACTAAATCAACACGCGCCACTACTTACACACTAACCTATTAATCACGTAGGTTTTGAAATAGGCAGCACTGTAATTATACCTCCGACTTGACTTATTGTCTTTTGTAGTCAATTTACACGTGCAACGTGTTAACTGTATGTGAAACTGCCTTAATTACCTAGTTATGATTTTGCGACGGAAACGTAGTTTAATGTGCTGTGTTTGTAAGTACATGGAATGTCAAGAGGTGAACGGCCGAATAAAACATGTCAAAATGAGTGATTTGATGTAAATAAACGAGAAAATTATGCGTGATTTCGTCGTAGTTTTACCCCTAGTGATTAGCTTCAACCTAAAATACAGGGTATTGACAGGGTATACGGTAATGCTGTGGTATTGTGAACATCACATTACCTTTGAAAGCAGCAATTTGACGTAAATTGAGTCTTTACACAAACTTTTTTAACATGATAAAAAGAGGAAATCACAAATTCAATACAAACTGATTTCCTGCTTCATTATAAAACGAAAGCATCAGAAAAATTGCAATTATAACGCTTTTCTTTTTAGTAATTATACTGTCTTATTCTTACTATCGTGTAGGTATAGTCAAGTGCGTGGCGAGCTTGACTAACCGTGTCAGAGTGACTGAAATAAGAACATCTTTTAAGTTAATGCCTTTTTCTTTTTGAAATGATTTCCCTTATTCGGTTATAATTATAATATGAAGAATTCAAAATTCTTATAATCGCTCTAAGTATATTTTATTGACCACACATTTACTAAAAAGTAAGATTAAGACCTGAGAATTTAATGTCATTTATTTTAATATTTATTTGCAATCTGCGCAAACACAATCCCACCAAAATCTAATATTAAAGTTTAATTTTTGATTGTTTTGTTTTCAAAAATAAAGCATTGCCCATTGACAAAGTATCACCTCTTAACTCTACATTAAGCACTGAATCGATTGTCTCAGACACTTAGCAAGGCAAGTACCGCAACGTATACTGTTAACAAACTTCTTATGTAACCCATTGTCTGCTCCATAGCCTAGGGTGGTATAAAAACCATGACTACCTCCATGTAACATTACATTATGATGTAAATCTTAACTTTCTCTCCTTAAGTCTTTATAAGGTTGCTTATAGCTATAAAATTATAAAAATGCAAATATAAATGCGACCATAATTTTATTTATTGTGAAGAGTAGAATTTTGACATTGGAAATGTCTTTTCGTTCGCTCAAGTATAGGCTCTTATTTCACGAAAAAGTGCGATCCCTTTATATCTCGGAGAGTTCTGAATATATGATATTGAAAAAAAATTAAAGGACGCATATTTACGAGAGCTATAAGGTACAAAAAGAATTATTCGAGAAAGTCAAAAACGAAAAAGTTATAACCGAAATAGTGAAAATAAAACTTTTTTTTTCAAATTTTTCATTTTGGCGCTCGATATTTTGGAAACGAAGAATGATATCAATGTAAAAAAACTCCTCTGGACAATTTAGTCAGCTACAATTTGAGCCTAAAACAAAGACGATCGGGTTAAGGGTTTGCCCTGTAGCTTAACCTTGTTGAAAAAAGTCAAAAAGTCAACGAATCTTTTTAGAATTCCGTAGATTCATTTCCAATGTGCTCGATAGTCGTGTGAGGCATGAAATCTGTGATTTTTTTTTCAGTAATTTCATTTGGGTTCCTTGTCGAGTAATTTGCTCAGTCCCATGGGGGATACACGACACGTACTAAAGTTTCGCTAACTAATTTAAAGTCACCCCATATAATGTGATTGGTTGCTCCTTGGTGGATCATAGAGAAACTTTGGTCAATCTATAAACACATACATATCGTTTCTACACTATAAGCTACGCATAACCTGATAGCTTAGTTGATCTACCTTCTGATTAAAGTGAATACCTACCAAGTGAGTTCAAATGTAGTGTACCTACCTTAAAACAGAAGTGACGAATTTATAAATTTTAGTTGTGTCTTCTTCTCGTGTAATCTTTTATACATAATTGTCTTAAATGAGAATAAAGTATGTTTAAACCTGGAATATTAATGCTAGGTCCATGCTTTAAACCAGTCTTTCCCAACGTGGGCGATAACGCCCCCTTGTGGGCGCTGCAGGCCTAAAGGGGGGCGGTAAGAGACCCAGAAAAAAAAGGGGGCGTTGTGTAGGGCTTTGGGGTCGATTTATAATTTCATCTACCTAGCTAGGAAGACTCTTAGACACCGACTGAGCTCTCGACTCTCGACTACATCTTGTGAACATCAACTAACTAATATTAATTAAGATATAGCTCAAACTCGGTTCGATATAATAGACCGTGGGCAATCATGTTTTAACAAGTTTTTGTTAAATAATCCGATTTGTACATTCCTGTATCAATCGGCTGGTTCTATAAACTTGTTCTTGCTTGTCGAGTACGATTGGGCGTCGAATGAGATAAACGAGTTTATGCACGTTTGTCTTATTCCTGTTGGTGCGTGCTGCTTATGCAATCCTATATAAACGACGTAAATTTATTTTATTTTCATTTGCGGTTTCGCGCATAATAGATAAGCAGTACTTCATTATAACACTTACGTATTTCTCAAAACAAAAAAATGTCGGAAGTAAAAAAGAAGAGACGGCAATACTCTGCGGAATATATTAAATTCGGATTTATTGAAAATCCCACAAACCCGTCGTCGCCTTTGTGTCTTCTATGTCTAAAAACATTTTCGAACGAAGCAATGAAGCCTTCAAGACTGCAAGATCATTTGAATAAAATGCATCCAGATAAGAAAGACAAGAATGTAGCATATTTTCAAGACCTAGAGAAGAAGCATAATACTCAGCCAAGTGTATCAAAACTATTTTCGGCGGCTGCTAAGCAAGATGACGACGGACTTCGAGCTTCGTACAATATACCTTTGTTAATTGCTCAAAAAGGCAAACAACACAACATCGGAGAAGAGTTAATTTTGCCAGCAATAAAGGAAGTAATAACTACTGTGCTTCATAAACCGGCCGCAGATATTATCCAAAAAATTCCTTTGAGTAATAATTCTGTGCAAAGACGAATTGATGAAATGGCTGAAAACATTGAAGAATCATTGTGCAATCATCTGAGGACTAGTCAATTCTCAATTCAGCTCGATGAGTCCACTTTACCAACTAATGAAGCGTTGTTGCTATCTTACGTGAGGTTTATTAAAGATGAGAAAATACGTGAAGAACTATTGTTTGCCAGAAATTTGGAGACAGATACAAAAGGCGAAACCATATTCAATACATTGGAAAAGTTTTGTGAAGAGAAAGAGATTCCTTTGAAAAATATTATATAAGTTGCTACGGATGGCGCTCCGGCTATGACAGCGTACCTAAAAAATAAGGCTTCATAGCGCACCTAAAAAATAAAATTCCAGATGTCCTTGCTATACATTGCGTTATTCATAGACAACATTTGGTTGCTAGAAACTTAAGTGAACGACTATTTCAATCACTGCAATATGTCATCAAAGCAGTCAATAAAATCCGTAGCAGCTCTTTGAATGATAGATTATTTCATCAGCTTTGTGTTACTAATGACGAAGATTTCAACCGTTTGTTGCTTCATACTGAAGTTCGTTGGCTGTCAAGAGGCAATTGTCTGATTCGATTTTATAACCTGTTTGACTCTGTGATAGAGTTCTTGGAAACTAAAGATACAGAACTGCGCAACAAGCTCATAACATCAAAGAATGATATAGCTTACATGACAGACCTGTATAAATTGTTCAACGACATGAACCTCCAACTGCAAGGCGATGAACTAAATTTAATTAAAACAAAAAATGTCGTTGCTGCTTTCGCAGCCAAACTGCTTCTGCACAAAAAGAATATGGGCAGACATGAGTTTCACAATTTTCCGAATTTATCAGTATCCTGCAGTAACGTCGACTTGTTTGCCTACTGCCAACATTTGGAAAACCTCCACATTGACTTCACCGAACGATACCAGGACATTTTAAACTTGGAAATACCAGACTGGGTGTTGGATCCGTTTTCAAATGTCAACATAGCAATGTCACCTCAGCTGGAAGAAGAACTTATAGAATTGACAACAAACGAAGAAATAAAAATCAAGTTCAAAAATGGATATCAAGAATTTTGGCTACAAAAACCGATCCTGCAATTGTACCCTGGATTGTGGTCAATTGTTCAACGATTCTTGATAGCATTCCCATCGTCATATTTGTGTGAACGTGGATTTAGTGCTGTGGCAACGCTGCTTACTAAAAAGAGAAATCGTTTGCGTGTTACCGAACGTGGCGACTTGCGGCTGTTTTTGAGTAAATTGGAACCTGATATCAACAAACTTATTGAACAGCATCAGATTCAACCTTCACATTAGTTTTTATATAAGAATTGATTATGTTTGTTTTATTTTCAATAAAAGATACTCTGTCCGAATACTATAAAGTTGCGTTTCAATAATCAGTTATAAGTACTTAGCGGTTTCAATATGTTTAAAAAGGGGGGCGTTAAAAAATAATTTATTCTTAAAGTGGGCAGTAGACAAAAAAAGGTTGGGAACCCCTGCTTTAAACTGATCTACTGATCTGAAGGTTGCGGGTTCGGTACTCAACCAACACTAATATGTATTTAAAAAAATATTTTCAATTATTTTGTAGTTTTGTGAGGAGTCTGGGTGTTTATATGTATTATACAATACTATGTATTTACAAAAAAATGAAATATGGAGTGACTATTGTAGCTAAACTTTAGTGGGGTGATTCTCCCCAGAAATAAATATTCGGTTTCCCATTTTTATGGGAAAAATGGCCAATCAGCTGATCATAAGGAGAGTTAAGTTTCTTATGCTGATTCACATCTTCAATCTTTGCTAACACTTAAAGCCATATGTAGTATATCAGTTATATAGCACCCATAGCACAAACCTTGCTTGCTTAGTTTGGGATCATATGGCGCTGTGTGAGTTTTCCAAAATTAAAAAAAAAGACGGCATTTACCTAACTATTCTTAATGAGAAATGCATAACTATGGTAACACGGAACATATTTGGTGATATCTCAGTCTCAATCCAAATAAGCAGAAGTTAAATCACCGTCTGGTACATTTTGGGCATTACGTAGGCGACGAGTTAGCTCTGAAGCTTAACATTGTTAATGACCAAGTTGAGGTCAATGTCTTATTTGATTCCAGTGTTTATGTAGACATTTGCTTCTATTCGCATTTATCTGACTTTATAAGTGAGTTCATAAACCGAGTTTTTATAAATACTTACTGCGTTGGTATTAAATATTTGAACGCTTTTTTGTCTTTGTTTTAAGTATTCTGTGGGTTTTCACCTGTATTATGTTGATACAGTCAACTGATGCACCAGCTTAGCTATCACGGCCCGCGACTAGCAAACTTTTGCGCAAGAGCTCCGCGCAAAGGTTTGTTCGCCCTCTGGCTCTGGTATTGGCAATTCGATACTTTTTTGACATTTGACCGCGTTATTTTCACGATGTGCTTGAGCTACTGAAGTTATATTGAGTAATTAAATTTCAAAATATTTCTACATATAAGCAAATCGCACATACATATATCATAAAAATAATGAATACTCGTGTCCAGCTCTCGATTCTGAGATCTTATACCTAATGCTTTTCTTTCGAAAACACGTTCTCCACATTTACGTAACAAGATCCATCTCATTAACGAGAATCTAAGTTCCATTGTAAGATAGATAATGGCCTTTTAACATCTAACTGAGTGATAATCGATCAAACTATGCTAACAATTCCATCATTACCTCCATATAAAGTAAAAGAGAAATTTCCGTAAAAGCATGCGTCTAACAGTTCATTCATCTTTGTCTTAAATGCTGAATCATCATAGTGCGGCTTTCAAAGATCCTGTTAGCTTTAGTAAATTGGATAATAGTTGAACCTGAAACGAAACTAATGTAGCTATTACCTGCTTAATATGCTTGGGATTTAAGAAATCTAAATCCTTACCAATATTATAAATGCTAAAGTAACTATGTCTGTCTGTCTATCCGTCTTTCACGCCTAAACTACAGAACCGATTTTGATGAAATTTGGTACAGAAATAGATTAGAGCCTGGGAAAGGACATATGCTACATTTTATCCCACAGTTGGGCACGATATAACCGGTAGTCCACGCGGGAGGAGCCGCGGGCGGAAAGCTAGTATTATTATAAATGCATATGAAAGTTTAGATGTTTGTATGGATATTTCTTACTCTATCACGCCAGAAAGGCTTAACGGATATGGATGATATTTGTCACAGAGTTAGATCTGGCACATAGGCTACATAATTTTCCCAAATTCCCACGGGATCGAAAATTTTAATCGGACAGACAACTACATTTTAACAGTAACGTCGTTTGTTTACTATAAATTCCTACATGTTTAGTGCATATATATTTTTTACACGTATTTAGATAAGTATGTTAAGATTATTTTTATCCGTATTCACGAAATAAACTTTCAAAGGAAAAAAAAACTTTTTTGACTATTGAATGGTCGATAATTTGTCATAGTAGAAATGTAACTGTAAGTGTGTTTTGAAAAAGCGTATAGTAAACCCATTCTATTTCACACAGTTTTGTCAAAAGGTTGAAAGTTAATCTCTGTTTTCGCCAAACTGAAATCTCATTATTGGTTTTCACGCCTAGCGTAACATAATCCTCTTATATTTAATGAGGTTATTTCGTAAAGCGAAGAGACCTTTTAATATCTTAATCTTTTCTGAAATCAAACCTTATTTTTCAAATGAAATGTCTCGTAAAAAATTAAATTTTCTTAAATGTCTTGACCTGCCAAATCCTGGATCAATGATTTTTAACCCCCGACGCAAAAAGAAAGGAGAGTTATAAGTTTGACGTGTCTGTCTGTGTATCTGTGTCTCTGTCTGTGGATCATAGCTCCCAAATGGATTAACCGATTTTCGTTTAGTTTTTATTGTGTCATAGAAAATTTTTACCCGAGTGTTCTTAGCCATGTTTCATGAAAATCTGTTCAGCCTTTTAAAATTTATAAGCAATCGAATGTCGAGGGTGACTTAAATTTTTTAATTTTAGTGTTATGTTCAATTTTCTGCTGGTTTACCAGTTCTGGTTTCAATCTTTTAAAAATATTTTTATCATTTTTTCTGCTGGCAAATGATGTGGGTCGTTAAAAGAATTAGCAACTTAATCAGTTGCTTATCCATAAAAGCTCAGCCAGTGCCTCTCCTAATTCGTTTATCTGTCTGTCACGTACAAGGAATAGGATAGACGCGTAATTATTTAAAAGACGTATTGCGTGGGTCTCGGGGCGTTCACTTTATGTGTGTAGGCGTATGAAATGACGAAAAAAACCTCAATTTGATGAAAAATTATCTGAGATTTGTAACTTTCTCCCAGTTATCACGATACGCTACCGCTGTTAACTTTTCCATTTGTACGTAAATATAAATTGGAATAATACGCGTGGGCGGCCTATACGATTGGTTCGGCGGTTTTGAAATCCTATGTATTTAGGATGGAAATAGGATCATCTGACGAGAAACGTGCTAGGATTACTGAATGGTAAGCTCCACATTTATGAAGAGTCATATTTAGTTTAGTATTCCGCAGAATTTGTAAAGCCTAATGTAATGTTGTTATTAACATATTGTAATGCTAAGAAACTTCTCTTAATAATTTGTTCTTACAAATACATGCTTTTGTGTTTCGTACGTATATACTGAAGTGCAGGCCGAGTACAACACCGTGGTCTTATGTCAACATGACAACGCCATAGGACGAGCAAGCCTTTGCGCGGGACCCTCGCGCAATCAAAGTGAAGCTACAGCGTGAGCCGAGCGCGAGTTTGTCGTTATCGTGCTAGAGCTGCTGAAGTCTGAACATGTTTCATAAAATTTGTAAAATTATGACTACATCCCAATTCATTTGTTTCTGCAGATGTAACCCAGGAACTTGATTAATAAAAGCAATAGTGTTCTTATGAAATAACTGCAGTCTATCTTCAGAATAGAGAGATTTTATTCTTCATTAGCAGTATATCAAAAAAAGTTGAGATTTGTATAGCTCTAAGCACAGGAATGTTTTCTTATGAAGAGTAAACAATACTGTTGTTAAAAGTATTCTCAGTATTCGCTCTACAATTGGTATGAAAGTATACATATAACCTCATTGAAACGAAAAACTGGAAAAGGTATTTTGAGTTGAGTGAAATCTGTTAATAATGTTAGTTACCTAGTTAATATTCAAAGTGCGCCGTCGACACCGGCAGTCGCAGCCGAGCCTTATGGAGCCTACGAGACCTGACTCCGATATACACGGCCCATTCATAAACCAATGAACCTAGCCATTCTTAATTTATCTCATTGAGACTTTGATCTAAGATCTATGTCAAAAAAAATGCAAAAATAAGTCAAAGTGAAGTGAAGTGTGTATGAGGTATATTAAATCATTAGTTCTTACTCTACCTACGCCCTAGCTCGAGAACGATGGTGACAGCGCATGTAATGCGCCGCGGTCCTATGTCAAAATGTCAGCATTGACAAAGCCAGGGCCAGAGGGCGAGCAAGCCTTTGCGCGGGGCACTCGCGCAATTAAAGTGAAGTTTCAGCGTCAGCCATGTGGCGCGCCGCGCGAGTTTGTCGCCATCGTGCTCGAGTTACTATTCGTAAAGATGCAGTCGTTCCCAGAATAGAAAAGGCAAAAAACTCCGAGCGGTAGTCTTTTTGAAAATTTCACTACTCTCCTTATTTTCATATAACATGAAATGTTTGCGAAACCAACTTGTTTATGCGGCCCGTTCAATGCTAATTAATTTAAAAAATGTAAACAAAACTAGTTTCGTTTTGGCAAAGTACCTATATATAATATATGTAAGTATTTACCGGTATCTCACATGCAAGGGATTCTTTAGTTCGCGTGATAATAATCTTGCATCGAAAAATTATCTTAAAATAAATACCAAATAAAAAGCCTAAACCACAGGCGACCTACCAAGAACCTCGCATTCGTTGCTTGGTTCGTTTTGTTTATTTTTTCACCACAATTTGCTAGTAACTTTATCCGCATAATAATAATTAAGCTGCCATCTTGGCACCATTAAGTTTTTTATTAGATATCAGTAAGTTTATGTTAACTGCTACGCCACAAAAGTTCTAAGTGATTTAGGTGATATGATCACTTAAAAATATTACAAAAATGCTAGTAAAATTAACTATAGCTTTTTTTTGTCTAATAGCACAGAATAAATAATAGTACTAAATAGTACTAACGTGATAATTATCTTGCATCGAAAAATTATCTTAAAATAAACACCAAATAAAAAGCCTAAACCACAGGCGACCTACCAAGAACCTCGCATTCGTTGCTTGGTTCGTTTTGTTCATTTTTTCACCACAATTTGCTAGTAACTTTATCCGCATAATAATAATTAAGCTGCCATCTTGGCACCATTAAGTTTTTTATTGGATATCAGTAAGTTTATGTTAACTACTACGCCACAAAAGTTCTAAGTGATTTAGATTATTGATCACCTAAAAATATTACAAAAAATGCTAGTAAAATTAACTCTAGCTTTAATTTTTTTTGTCTAATAGCACAGAATAAATAATAAATTAATATGTTTATATTGTATGTATTTTTGTTTAATTTAAATCTGTGTTTTTTTTTGTGATCGTCTAATTGTTTGTATCTGTGTGCTGCATGGTAAAATAAACGTTTTTTATTTATTTATTTATAATAGTAATAACGTCTAATAGTTTAAAAGTTTATAAAGCTCACAGTGCAATCGCAACATAGGCTCAAAAAATTTCACTCGCTAAAAGATGGTGTCTTTTAATTATTATTTCTTTTTAACTCAATTTATTAAAAGATAGTGTATTTTATTTATTATTACTCCTTCCACGCTGGACTGGGAGTGAAAGAAAGAAAGAGTAGCTTTCCAGGCATACTGTAAAAATCAGTAAGTGGGACGTGTGGGTCTTGCTGTATCATGGGCGAAAGGCTGACCACCTCTCACCATCACACAACATGTTCCATCTAATATCTAACCCTCACCATTTGTGTCAAACGTGGCATTAGGTGGTTTTCTGGAACCACTGATGCTCTGCCTACCCCGTTAGGGATTACAGGCGTGAGCGTATGTATATGTCAATTTATTTACTAAAACAGAACATTACACTAAAATTAACAACAGAATTCTTACAGATTCACAAAAATTCTTTGGAAAATCTACACATTATGTCACGGCGTATGGTAGCATACCAGATTTCATAATAACAGGTGGAATATGTTTGTTACTTTCCGTTGTCACGACGCCAATAAGCGCGACGAAACATTTCTAACTGTTGTAACTGTACTCGTCCCTTAACCCATTTCCTCGAAATGGTCGTAGTTCGTACAATAATTGCTCTGCCCATTAACATTCCGGCCTTGCAGCTTAACTTTCTCGAGTGGGAGGAACACCGGCAATACTTCAACAAATTACTATTGTGGTCACGAATTTCATATGTCCTAAGAGATAAGACCCCAACTATCAGTGATTTCGTGTCCATTCTACAAATACATTACACAGTCTCTACTTTTACTTAGATAATTTTGACTTAGATAAATGTGTCATTCGAAATGAGATCTTAGTGTGCTTTTTTATGGTCCATTACACTGTGGTGTGAGGAATTGCAGAATGAATAACGTCAATAGGAACTTTCTTATTAAGCTGACCTAGCGTAAACTAAACTTTAGGGGGTGGCTTTCCTCGTGAATCTGAACAACTTTCCACAACAACTTTATAGAAAGACCTAAAGATTGCGGGAAACCGCTGGATGCGGGCGGCGCAAATTTGATCGAAATGGAGATCCTCTGGGGAGGCTGTCTTTCAGCTGATAATTATTATGATGATGCAATAAAGTTGTCCTATCTATCCATCTCTTAAAGTTGCATCGGAAACAGGCCCATTGTTTGGAGATTTTGTTCAAGACTCGCTAATCCGTTTACTATCATTATCACGTAACTTATGCAAGCCTTGTCTAAAGACTACTTACCTACAAATTAGGAGGAGTGTATATAGACGGTCGTCGGCCTAAAATTGAAGCACCATGGTACCGGTATCTGTTTCGACTTATTTTACGCTTAGCCATAATTTAGATTAGATGGTAAACCTAGATCAGCAGCTCTAACACGATAACGACAAACTCGCGCTCGGCTCACGCTGAAACTTCACTTTGATTGCGCGAGGGTCCCGCGCAAAGGCTTGTTGCCCTATGGCGTGGTCAATGTTGACATTTTGACATAGGACCGTGGTGTTGCCGCGGCGCTGTCACTATCGTATTCGGCCTGCTGAATAGGATCTTGGTTACAAATTCAGTCGCCTCTAGATAAAGTTTTCTCATGATGTTTCCCTCGCTGTAAGAGCATTGTTCATTTTGTGACTAATGAACATAACTCAAAAAAAGTCATTGGTACTGGAGATCGAACTCGGTGGGAATGGCTCATTTCATTACTCTGGTTTTAGCTCGTTATCTGGCACATTTACTTACCTATTGTAAAATCTAACTTTCTGTTGTCAACAACTGGACTGTACTATTCCATTTTGCATGCGGTGACAGCTTGAATATGCGAACAAAATCATGTAAAATTGAAACTGTGTTTACTACATTACAGCGCTCATGACACAGTAACCAATTACTCCACAGATTCCTCATTCAACCATCAAAGCAATTTTCTTACTGATGATAACAGCAGACCTCTAACCCACTTAAGAGGTCGTTGAGAAGCGCCCACAATGGAATCGACGAGGGAAAATAATGCTTCGTTAGCTATTCATGTGTCAACGGCTCGCATCCGAACAGGGGGTTATTGATCTAGAATATAAAAGGTTTTCTCTTGCCATTGTCTTAGCCAGTAGCGCTGGGGCGGATTTAGACGTCTGAAATTGAATTGAGCCTGAAAATTTTAAGATATAACTTTTACAAGATATTTTAATGGTAAAATCATTTAAATACGTGTTTGCAAATAAAGAAAGAAAGTTATCAAACTGATTTTCATTTAGATACACAGAAAACATTTATTTTGTAACAAAAACCCTTTATTCCGTTTATTGGTAACATTATCATCACAATTTGTCGAACAAGTATCAAGTACTTAATCGGTTTTGCTCAACCTAAAATTAAGTTACTCAAATTCAGTGTTAGATTAATTATTACCTACTAACTCAAGAGCTATTGCAAAACAATTTGATACTTGCAAAATTTCGTGATTAATTAAAGAATATTAGAAAGTACCTACTTAGTTTTAAATTTAGGCGTTGATTGATAGTGTCGCCAGTGCAGTTGTTCGTTAACTTTCACCTTCTATTCGGTAGCTCGTAATAGCATAAATAGAAAAAAAAATCTATCGTACATAAATACATACCTAATCTATTGGTGCTATTGTTTTTTTCAGAATAAAGTAATGTTTTTATAAGAGTTTTTAAAGTTTTAAACCTACCAATAAGTTTACTGTGATAGTTTAATAAATACCACTATTCAGCAGTGTTGCAATCGAATCAATTGAAACATGAACCTGTAAAGAAATATAAAGCGTTCTAATCCTGGTAAAAACCTTAATATTGACATTCTAAATTATCAAAAACAACATTGCAAAGACAACTCAACTAAATTTCTTGGCTCAGTAGAAGTTCCTATTTCAGTAAGAAATCTGAAACTTAGTCTGAGAAATTTCTACGTGGGGGGTATCACTTGTGTGTCTATGTCTGGTGTTGTGTATGTAATGTTTATGTAGGCTGTACAATGTACATGCTGTGTCGTTCTGACTGTTTTTCCTTACTGTAGAGGTTGTGAGCAATAAATTTTACGACAAAAATTTTTTTACGAAGTTCTTAGCGGAGTGTTAAAAACGTAACGGTAAAATCAGTGGAAAAAAGTCATGAAAAAAAAGTATAATCCCAAGTCTGCCCCTGTGCACGTTTATCTAAAGCCGGCAGTTCGTGCCCGAGTGGCCGTGGCGTTCGTTTAACAGCCATCCGCCCACTCCTCTAAGTATTTTTGAATCGATTTCATTGCACAATCGCGTACGAGCTCTCGATTCGCCCCTCTCGATACCGGGATCGAGAAGTGCAGCTAAAGATAGTCATTTATTAAACGTATCTTCGAATTGGCTGTAATAAGGCCCGCGAGCGTATAGTTTTCTTTATGGCTTCGCGTTGCTTGCCTCTGAACGAGGAGTATATGATTCTACCAGGGGCGTAGCCTACCGCCGTATCTGCCGTATCAATTATACGGGGCCCCCGGGCGAATAAGCAAAAATTAAAAAAAAACTTCCCAAATTTTTTATTTATTTCTGAAATGACAAATCATCAGTCAGCTATAAATGATTTATAAATGAGTTTGCCGAAAAAATGGCAAGGAGAGTGTATATTTAATTTGAATTTTTTGTAAAAATTTTGAAAAAAGTGACAAATACTTAGATAATTATGATGAATTTCTTTTAATTTTATGCAAACATTTTTTTTTCTTTTGTGAGAAATCTTTACCCTTCCTAAGCAAGGGCCCCCAAACAAATTTTTATACATTATACATCACACTCGATTTAATTTTATAATCTGCTCTAAAAGTAAAATTATATTACTTGTCAGTTCAGTGAGTTCAATAAAGAGGTTAATAAGTTTAAATCTACTTATAAAGAAACATTGTGGTAAAGCGTTACAATATTTTAAAAGTAGGTACGAGACTAAGCTGAAAAACAAAAGAAACTAAAACGTAAACAGAAAAACCCTCACGTCCCACTAACTGGCTTCTACAGTATGCCTGAGAAGGGTTGACAGCTGGCACATTCCCAGTCCAGCGTGGAAGTTGAAAGACAAAGCGCTCGAAGGATGAAAACGCTTCAAATCAAAACATCTGAAAGAATGGAGCCAGTGACATTGAATGTGTCTAATTTGGGTGGAGAAGGGTAGCGGTAGATATTTATACTTTCACACCCACTACACACACAACTATGCGGCACATGTGCTCATGGAACAAGAATTTTCTATTTAAGACTTTACGACGAAGAATTTTCCACGTCAACCATATGATGGCTTCATTTCACGGTGGTGTATATTGCATCTGGTGATTACGTAAATTATAGCGTCATCTTTAAACGACTGGTGCTATGGAAAAACAAACAAATGCTAACGAAAATTATCTTTTGCCATTGTCAGATTGCATCTTCCGTCATAATGCCAATAAATTAATAACAGTATATGTATAACAATGCGAAGGATATATATAACAAACACATGACAAACATCTTACTTCATACTTACCCTTTATATGGGGACTTTAAATTAGTTAGCAAAAGTTTAGTTTTTCCTATGAAACTGAACAACATTCGCTTAGGAACCCATATGATTTTTTTTTAAGTCTGATTTTTAAGGCAAGGCTGATCGCTGAAGTTGTAAGGAGATGTAATTTGTTTTTTTCTTCATATCCTTACTCCTTACTTATATTATAAATGCGAAAGTAACTCTGTCTGTCTGTCCGTCTTTCACGCCTAAACTACTGAACCGATTTTGATGAAATTTGATACAGAGATAGATTAAGGCCTGGGAATGGACATAGGCTACATTTTGTTCCACAGTTGGGCACGATATAACCTGTAGTCCACGCGGGCGGAGCTGCAGGCGGAAAGCTAGTATACTTATAAATAGTTAATAGTTATTCTACTATACAGTTATTTTTAGACCTGTTCTTTACTATTAGCTGGTTTTAATATAAGCCCACTAAACTGAACAACTTTCGAAAGGGAATGTTGTTCAGTTTAGTGGGCTGATTCACATCCTTAAAATGTTCCCTAATCCAATATATGTAGGTGTTTTTTATTTTGTCTTGAAAACGATTATTCACAAAACCTGTTTTATTTCGACACTAGCATTCCGCCCGGGACTTCGTTCCCGTGGGAATTCGGGAAAATTATGTAGCCTATGTCCATCGGGAATAATGTAGCTTTCTATGGTGAAAGATTTTTTCAAATCTGTCCATTAGTTTCGGAGCCTATTCAATGCAAACAATCAAACAAACCAACAATCGAATCTTTCCTCTTTATAATATTAGTATAGATAACAATAATGGAGCAGTGTGATCATGGCTACACAAATTCCGTGTATACCATACTTACTATAACTTTAAGATATAAAATATAACAACAAAGTGCAAATCAAAAGAAGATTGAAGAAAAGATGAATGCTAATATAAAACTCAACCATATCTAATACTAAAGTTGCATCAAAGTTGGTTCAGTATTATATAATAATACACTTAAAACAACAACCACACCTAAAAATGTTACTGATGTCTTATAAATCTTACTTAAATGTATATTAATTAAATATAACTCTACATTTTTGGAAAGCAAAAGTCCTTTTAATACTCCGATGTATAAACAAGTTTTACGACAACTTTTACTAAAGCTAAAGGCAGGTGGATTCTTGTCATAATTTTACTACCTGAATTTGCCAAATACAGAAGGAACTTTTACTACAAATGATTTTTATTGAAATGATGACCTTGAAAATAACATAAACTACTTCTTTGAACTTTTCTACAACCACAATTATGATAATATTCGTCATCAAATCAGACGCAAGACAGCTAATACTGGACTTAGGCTTCTCCCGAGGACCTCCATTGACCGGTCTTGCGTCACTTGCATCCAGCGGCTTCCCGGAACCTTTTCTAGATTGTTGGTCTATCTTGTGATAGGTCTTTCTTCTCTGCGCCTTCCAATATCCAACTCATACTCCCATCAAATCGGATAAATGCGAGAAATTCTTCACATACTTCAATCTGTCATCACATTACGGATCGTCGCACAATTTCACACTATATTGAGATAATAAGGAAACATTACTACAGTTAGCTATCGCCACATAATAGCGTGAGATGAGATTGTATTGCATTCCAGAAATAGCTATAGGCATGATTGCTCGCAACTTGGAGAGCCATCTGTCTAGCATAGGGTATATTGCACAGGTGATAGATTGAAGAATGTACGACATCTTTGAATTATTATAAGTAATGGCTGTTTTAACCGTAATGAATGATAAATGAAGATAGATCGCTGATCGATGTGTGAAAATGCTGTTTACTGCTAACAGTAAAACGTATTTTCACACATCGATCAACGATGCTGAGCAGCAGCAGTAAATACGCTTGTGTTATTTTATTAGAAAGACGTTACGTTGGTTTAGATTGAGAGTAATTCCATTATGGTAACGCAGACAAATGCCAGATTATTTCGGTTCAAGTTATTAGCTTTTATTTAAGTAAGTCAGAAAGATGGCGATTCTGTCTTTGTTCGGGATAGCTAGGATAGTTTCATAACAACATGACCTTCTGCCTACCGAGAGTGTATTAATGGATGGATTTCTTACCTAAATTCTACCAAAATAAAACTTTCCCTCGCCTATTTATCCTTTCCTGTGAATGGTCATAAGAAAACCTGACACTTGCGAAAATAACTATGACGAGACTGAGATTAGGTTGCGGTGGTGAAGCTTTCCACCTGCTCGAAATAATCCACATAGTATAATAACAGTAAAATGTAAAAAAAATATATAATTCCCGACGGTTATTGCGTATAAATTTTCTATAAGATCAAACTAAGCTAAGAACCATCTCGATCCCGTCAGGTTTCATAGACATACAGACACACAGATACATAGACATACAGTTACACAATTAAAACTTATAACACCCCTATTTTTATGTCAGGGGTTAAAAAGGTTACGCTATCAACACACATAGTTTTTCGGCTAAATACAAGGTGTTTCAAAAAAACCCAAAAAAAAGAAATTTTAATTTTAAAAGTGAAATAGTCGCAACTCTAGTAATCAGTTGCACGGTTTGACACCTAAAAAATGAAAGTTTAATATAATTAATATGGCATACTTGTCATATTTGTAATAGAGCTGTGCAATAAGCTAAATTTTAATTAATTTTGAATTATTATTTTTTTGGGTTTTTTTTGAAACACCTTGTATAAATTGATTCTAAATCCGTATCGAATCTACAATTTAAATTGCGTCACTGACCTTCGCAACATTATGACATGAGAGTCATTTGTTTATTGTGTCATGCAATGTCTCGGTCGGTAAAATAATGAGTGCGGAATAATTACAGTCTAATTAAATAAGTTGTTCTTGATATTATCAATAAAATCTTATTTAGGTTAATTACAGGAACATTTTAATATTTCAAAGCAAAATTTTAACGTAACTTTATACAAATGTATACTTTACTAATCATGGTCAAGCGTACCTACCCCGAATCAAAAACGGGACTAGTTCATAGTTTTTCTAAATGAACTTCTAATCTGGCACTTAAAAGAAAATAGGCGCCTCTATGCTCAACAAAAAATCTTTCACAGAGTTTCTTTCAAGTATCATTCGATGAATCCATGGAAAGTTTTACAAGGGCATTGAAAGGATGAAAACGTATCTTTTCTGGCTTCTATAAAAAGCACAGACGCACCTACGTGCTCGTAAAAAGACGATTTCCACTCTAAAGCAATAAAAGGTGTACGGGATACAGGATTTTATTCCCCTATCTCGGCTTTCTGTTATTCCTCTTCGACTTCAATAAACACTCACAACAGTTCCCGAGGGATTGGGCACATATATATTTTCAAGGAAAATACTGCGACATTATTTGTGTCGACTTCATTAAGTATACGCTCATTGATCGATTATGAAGATGGTATCTTCCATGACAACATACTTACTTAGCAAGTAAATTAAGTTACTTTAGTTACTTAAATAAGGTTAAATATACTTCCTTTGTCAAAAATTTTTTACTGTAAGTAATACTATTAGAGAAAATATATTACTATATAATCTAAAATTCTGATTAACTTTCCATAACCTTTTATTGAACCTATACCCTATTTTACTCAAAAAAAATCTTAGCTATCTATATAATGTGGCTTACATTATTTAACGAAATTTAAGCTGGTTCTCCCCGTAAAATTGAACAACTTTCCCCAAGGAAAATTCGACTTTTCGTCGTAGCTGATCACTAGCGTATGGAGAGGCGAATTCTTTTTTAATTTCTTTTCATATTCTTTGGGAAAGCTGTTCAGGTCAGGTCAACGTTAAAATAGCTTTATTTTAAAGAACATTTAGGATTTACATAAGTGAATTACATACTTTCTTTTAACTATACACCTAGATAGATAGATAGATAGATAGATAGATAGATAGATAGATAGATAGATAGATAGATAGATAAACTTTATTGCTTCTTAACAATTTGTAACATTGTACAATGTTCTTATACAATTAAAAAAAAGTTAGCGAAATGTGTGACGTAGATTGTAGAAGCAAATAGGACACAGAACTCAGCATACTTGCTGTCTATGACAGACAACAAACTGATTTTCAGCTGTGCCTAGAGGTTTATATGAGACCTATTCGCAGTCTTCCCCCGAGAAGAACAGGCAAGAAACTCCGAGGGGTTAGTGGGCTGTGTCACATAATCCTTATTTCAAGTCACCCATTCTATCATTTTCTACAGATATAATAATTAAAGACAAAGTATCAGTGAGACGAAATATTCGTCATTAAAAATCTCTGCTTCAATTTTATAAAATTAGACATTCTGGAGTTGTTCACAAAGCATTTCCGGCTCTACATACTAGTTGTAAGTATTTATTTTGGTAGAGTTTTGCTGGTTTTTTTTAATGGAAAATATCTATGTAAGTTTTAAGTACATCGTATTTTCACAAGTACCTATAAAAATAACGTTTTCAAACAAACAATGTTGCTATTTTCTTTCCTTTTCTATTAGAAAGTTGCTTTCATGTTTTCATGGGTACAGGTTACGAAGGTTAATTTGAAAGTCCAAGTTAGATTTCTCTCCATACACTTTACGACTGGTTATTAGTACTCATTTACTAAGCATATTTACTCATTTACGACTTACTAAACTATAAATAAGTAAGACAGTTAATTCCCGACTGCATAAAATGGTAATAAAATTATAAGAAAGCTAAAGCAGCTTTTTATCGCCAATTTGCCCTTGATTAGTTTATTTTATACCAACACTTCATTAGTTTCTCTGTCCGTGTTTATTAGCCTATAACCTATAAAGCACCAAAATACGCGTGGGCTTCAAATATAAAGTTTATGACCACATAGAGTAAACAAATTCAGAACTTATATTAGTAATTTCGAGAGTCAAAGACTGATAGCGGGGGTTACCCTTCAACTTTATTTGAACTAGGTTTATTATATGTTTTAGCATCTCAGTGTAATAATAATAAGTAATAATAATAGGGACCGCTTCATCATAAAATGTTTTATTTTATTTTTACTAAATGATATCACACAAGGCGAACGCTTCAGCTTAATGACATACAAGAGAGAATTATTACCCATATTACGCAAACGCATATTAGAATATAAAATACTTCATTACGGTACAACACAGACATCACTTAACAAACACAGAAGACACTTTACAGACACAAAAACAAAATCAAAGATTCGATTACAAAAACACTTACAAACGTTAAAACAAGGTGGTGGACTGTGCTGCCTGTATTGCACTGTCGAAATTGGCGCTGACTCGCTATAATTCTATATTTTTACCTGTATTGCCATTTCACTCTATTTTATTATCTTTTTAAATTCTTGCGTTATTTGCTCTATATTGTATGTTTTTAAGTATTATATAAAGGTCATAACGAATTACATGAAATAAACTTACTACTTGTTGTATTCGACTAAAAACAATAATAATGTTACATCATTCCGAAATAAAATCAATGAATTTGACGATAAGCGAGAAGCAAATAGAAGGAATTGTCGACATAGTTATCCGTTTCATTATCAGTCGAAAGATTTAGTGAATACCATTAGTGAAATGACTTGGCCAATTGTGATAGGAATTTCTTCGTAGAGCACTTCGATTTATTGGCCATCTATCGTAACTTTTTTATTGCTCGTGTATAGTTTGCTTGGTCTGGTGGAAACTTTTGTTATTTGACACTTCACTAGTAAATTTTGTTTCGAAATGTCTTATCATGACCATTGAAGTATTATGTACTGTCATAACATGCATGACATAAAGCAACAATATATCCCCTTGTAGGTGTACTGTTTTTACAACTAAATGCTTACTAACAATTTTTTAAGTGCACTTATAGGTACAAGATGTCACTTTTAGTTTACCTCTGTTATTTATAAAGAATTTGATTGAAAGTTCGTTGTTTATTCTATATATACAATTCATGGTTTTCTTTAAGATTATATAAAAATGGAGATATACACAAAAACCTACCAAATTAGCACTTTGCTTTTCGCTCGTCATATCCTCTATATTACCTACCAAAAACTGATTTTACAAACAAAACTGTAGCTAAAAGCGGCTTTTAAAAATTCAGCGGCTCTCGGAATTGCACAAAGCAATTTCAGGATAATTGGTAGCATTGCAAAACACGACTTCATTTCCAAAGGCAGACGCATCCGCTCTTTCATGATCCGCAAACAAAAGCGGATTGCGAATCGCGTTTAATAAACATTGCAGTTGTTTATTTTTAAAGCTATAAAGGCAACATTAGCATAACAAACGTAGCTGGATTTAGTACAATGCGGGCCGCATAACGGCCCAATTATTTGTGTCCGAACTATCGAAGGGGAGTTAGAGCTACTGATTTTTTGATATATGGTACTTCTGTCATGCAAAATGCATTTAACGAACACAAAAAACATGCACATTCATTAATTAATTCATCCAGCAACCCACTGCTGGAGATAGGCCTCTTCTCTATAGCGCCAATCGTCATGGTCCTGTGCCAACCTCATTCATTGAAATCCCCTCAAGTTGACGATATCGTCTGACCATCGGGCTTGTCTGCCTACTGGCCTTGTTGCTCCCCTTGGCCACCATTCTGTGACTGCCTTGGTCCAACGTCCGTCCAAATACACATACAAAAAACAAATTACATTACAAGATGTATTGCGGGCTTTAATATATTTAATCATTTAAAACAGTAAAAATAATTTTAATTTAAAACCCATGTTGGTACCATACACGCTAAAGTCTCAAATTTGTAACCGTGTCATTAATTTATGAATGGTATTCCGAAGATGTTAACTTCAGTTACTAATAAAAAATCTCACTGAATTTCATATCTTCCATGATCTCGCATGATGACTTTCAAAAAATTTGCAACCGAGGGCTATTGTTGGGCTAATTTAGCCACACATCATTGTTACAGTATTTCTGCGCCTCCATCTTATTAATAAATTAAACCTTTTTCTAACTCACTTGTTTAATTATCACAAATTCGATGTAAACACCATAAAAGTTCACGGTAGAGTGACGGCCCATAGTTCCCGTGATGCGGCCTGTCTGAGGGCACGCGCCGAGCTTCCGGTCCGCTTTATTTATACCGGAAGTGAGATACCATCTACTTAACATGTTGGGTTAAATCGTCATTGTTATATGGGATATACTAGCAAAGAGTTTTGTAATAAGCGTGTGTTGAAATTCGATATTTCGGAAGTCAATTCTTTTTTTCTGCAATGCAATTGCCAAACCGCAAGCGTGATAGGTTTACCAAGTTATTTAGAAGCGAAATTATTCTCTTATAAATAAAAAAAAAAGAAAATCAGCGCATTTATGATTTCGTCAGCCACTTCTTAAAAACCAGCAGCTCCAGCACGATAACGACAAACTCGCGCTCGGCTCACGCTGAAACTTCACTTTGATTGCGCGAGGGTCCCACGCAAGGGCTTGCTTGCCCTATGGCGTTGTCAATGTTGACATTTTGACATAGGACCGCGGTGTTGTCGCGGCGCTGTCACTATCGTACTTGGCCTGCAGGATTGGCATTGGCAAGCCAACTTCGAAGAAAAAAAAAAAAAACGATAACTTGCCAAATGAATTTGGCTTAACACAGCAGTTCCGTGTAATCTGACGTGAGATCATAAATTACTCTGACTTATCTTTTTCTCGAGTCATGGCTGTTCGTGTCTCTCTGAGTATGTTTCAAGGGGCTCAGGGGAAAAGCCCCACAACTTTTGAGTGAAAGAACCTTTACTCTAAGGAAAGAACAAAAAGTAGTTGATGTCGTTCAATATCCTATCTATCCTAAGATCGAAAGATTTGATTGTGTGTTTGTTTGCATTGAATATTCTCCGAAACTACTGGACCGATTTAAAATTTCTTTCACCATTAGAATCCTACATTATCCCCGATGAACACATGCTACATAATTTTCCCGAATTCTCACGGGAACGAAGTCCCGCGCGGAAAGCTAGTAAATCATAAATTGCGTGTAAATTATACATAGAGTTGTATATAACACTAGCTGATGCCCGCAACTTCGTTTGCGTGTTAATTTTTTTTTGTACAGAGTACACAGATTGAAAACATCTACTTACGTGATTTAGATTTTTACATACAAAAGTTTTTTCCCGCTAACTCCCGTTCCCGTGGGAATTTTGCAATATCCTGTTGCAACTTAGCTTTAAGTTTACTAAGGTACCTGCATGCCAAATTTCAAGCGTCTAACTTAAGCGGTTTAGATTTTTCATACAAAAGGATTTTCCCGCTAATTCCCGTTCCCGTGGGAATTTCGGGAATTCCTTTCTTAGTGCACCTTTGCGGTACCTAAGCTACGTTCCTTCCAAATTTCAAGTGCCTACGTTTAGCCATTTAGGCTGTGCGTTGATATGTCCGTCAGTCTAGGTATAATTTCTCCCGTTTTTTACACATTTACCACTATATCTTTGCTCCTATTGGTCGTAGCGTGATGTTATATAGCCTATAGCCTTCCTCGATAACTGGACTATCCAACACAAAAAGAATTATTCAATTCGAACCAGTAGTTTCGGAGATTAGCGCGTTCAAACAAACAAACAAACAAACTCTTTAGCTTTATAATATAATAATATTAGTATAGATTATATTTTTTTATCACAGATTTTATAATAACTGAAAAGTTTAACTTTTCATCGATGTCATATCACAACTTTTAGTCATTTAATTAAATTCGCGCATTTATATTTTTATTCATAAGCACAATGGATCTAATTTTACTCCTAAAGCCAACATTAGAGTGTGAACTCAGGCACCTATAATTATACAGGGTAAGGGTCAGCTTAGCAATAACTGAAACCCTGAATAAAGACCATCATTCTAAATGATTTTCCAGTGGAAATTTCCTCCGGATTTTTATTTTTATATTCTCTGCTTTAAAATTAAATAACTTATTCGAATACAATCCATTAAGGTATTTATCTATGAGCCTAGTTGCCTGAGAGTAAATGATTTTATAATTTACTAGCATTCCGCCCGGGACTTCGTTCTAGTGGGAACTCAGGAAAATTATGTAGCCTATGTTAGTCAGGGATAACGTAGCTTTCTAATGGTGAAATTTTAAATTGGTCCAGTAGTTTCGGAGCCTAACAATCAAAAAAATAATCTAATTTTTCCTCTTTATAATATTAGTGTAGATTATTATTAAAGCTGCCCCTTATACCCTGTATACCTACCTAGGTACAGTTCGTTCGGGCAATTAGTGTGCAGTACAGGCGCACGGTATATTGGGACCATTCTTTAACTTAAATGTGACTCGTCCACAAATGCAAATTTTTTAATAAAAATTAAAATTAAATAGCCATCTTACAACTTAAACATATATGCTATTTTTGTAGCATAAGTATAAAAAATCAATCTAGCTATTCCGAATCAGAGTCATCTGTATTAATCCATGTAAATATTTACAGAGACCACAAAATATTATTATTTTCGTATTATAACTAGTAGAAAGAGATAGAAGATATGAATTACCATTCAAGTTTTCTTGCTCCCTGTACCGCCATACATTTCGAGATGACAGCTGACAGCTACCCATGCACACTAATTGAGCGAACAAACTGTACTTGCCACAATGTCCCGGTGTCGGCTGCCGATCCAAACGTGCTATTGTTGTACCCAGCCATCACAGAACATAATTACAGCCATTGTCAGGTGTCTTCCGTAATTTAATTGTTAATTGTGTTTAATTTAGTAATGAAGACTCACGGATGCATAATTGTAATTATAGGCTTTGGGCGCCATTGTCGCCTCTAAATATAGATGGAAATAATTTTACCACGTATGCAAAATAGTTATGAAAATGGACCAAAGGATAATTTATCAATAAACTAGCTGCGGTTTGAGGTATTTCAAAGTCAAAGTCATAAATGGCTTTATTTCATAAAACATTCAGAATGTTACGTTTTTTTTATTATAAGATGGGTTAACTTTTGACCTCAATCTTGACCATAAAATTCAAAGATGAGGTCGACGATGGAGCGAGTTAACCCAGAAAATGCCTATAAAGGCACTGGTACTCCTACGCACCGACGGAACACAGCAAGCTGTTTGGCGTCGGACTTCGATAGGAGGGTGGTCGCGAACCAGACGGCCCTTTACAGAGCCTACCACGCCGCATGAGACCATAGGACGACACCTCAGATTCAGAATAAAATGAAGTATCGTTGCTTGGGATGGATTACTAGGAGGCAGGTCTCATTTGTGTTTCCTTAGTCGCCTCTTACGACACCCACGGAAAGAGATGGGGTGGTGTTATTCTCTACCGATCACCACATGGCTTACTTAAAATAAGTCAAAAGTATACAGGGCTTTAGGTTAGTCTCTTTCAACCTCTTGGGTGCTAAATTAGTCCATGACTCTGAACAACTTTCCCAAGGAACATAGGTCAAAAAACGAAAAAAAAATTTGATCTCCCATACAAAATGCGCTATATGCTGATGAAGTTTGTATGGGAACTCAAAATTTTTTTTTTCGTATTATGACTTATGACCTATTATTGGGGGATAAGCTGTTCAGTTTCATGGACTGATTAACCACCCGAGAGGTTGAAAGAGATTTACCTAAAGCCCTGTAGTGAATTACATTAGTGTTTTTAACTTTGCGCCTATTCGCAAAGGTGCAGTCTTCCTGAGAAGAATAGCAAGAAACTCTGAAGATTGCTCTTTTTAACTAACGATACCAAACTGTCTTGAATACATCTACGTGTATATTTAAAATTAGAGAAACTTAAGCAGGTGAAATAACTTCTCAAACTAAGGCTGGAGGGCTACCACCTAAACGAAGCTGATGCTGGGTGAACGAATGGAATGTTGTCAATTGCTTCTTTATAAGGAGACCTTGATTAACGACATGAACCAAAAACAGCAATGTACATCATTCCATTCATTCATGTTTGGTTCAATTAGCATCAGCTTCGCTTAGGACCTAAGCCTTAGGTGGTAGCCCTGATCAGCTGATCGCTAAAGTTGTACGGAGAGGCGAAAATCTTTTTCGCATTTCGACCTACGAGAACATCCCTTGGGAAATGTTGTTACAGTGTCGTAGGATGATTCACATTCTAAATTTTCGCTAACTAATCAATAGTCACCCAATATAATAGTTAAAAATAATAATAGTTGCAGTTTCTATAGATAAGTAGTGTAAGTACAGACAGCAGCCCGTCAGGCTACCCACTAGCACTACGAAAGCCGGCGGCGCTATTACGAGCGAGATAAAGGCGACGTCAAGGTCAATATGTATTGTTAGACTGATATGCTGCCCAGTGTACATAAAAGTTAAACTTTTTGATTTAGTTATGACTTGTTTCTATGCGAAAGAAGATATAGTACGCAAGTTGGAGGCGGAATTCATTCTATTCACGTAGATACGTAAAGCTCAACTTTTGCTTTAGTTTAGACTTTTCCTTTAGACTTATTTTCTTCACTCTTGGCGTGTTCTATTTGTAGTACAAGTTTCACTGCGGCAGAAGATAAGTTTGTGGAACTACTGATGTTACAGAACTAGAATTTGACATTAGGATTTTCAAGTCATGTTACTGCTTTCAAGTCATTTTAATGTTTTTACGTAATTATTACTAATACAATTTTCAGATCGATCACTTTTTTCATACCACCGAAGTATTTTAAGATTAAGTAGAAGAGTATACCAACAACTGGTTGAAAATTAATTAACGCTTAAAAAGTCTAAAGATTAGGATTTTTTGTTTCTTCGGGACAATAAGTATGTATTTTTAACTCTACTATAGGTATAATCCTACAATAGGCTTAATGTTAACAAACGAGACAAAAGAACAATGTAAGTATCCCTTTGTAAAATTCCTCAGGCGACAACTATGATTTTGCATTGTTTTAAACACACAAGAAACAAATATTTAACGAATGTATAGAAAGGATCACGGATTACAAAACCAAATATGATTTATCATCCAATCAAAGTCTTCATTCAGAATAAGAACACGAAACAAAAAAAAATCTTCATGAATATAATAAGTCCAAATTCAAAAATGTGCCACATAATTCCATGTCAGGATGAAACAATAATTTTAAATTAAATAGGACACAAATAAGAAATACCCACGCTTCACGTGTAGAGAAATCAAATCACCACTTAATAAGGGTCTTGATACTTGCGATGTCATATCTAAAGTTAGATTGCGACTACACGCGTAAGAGGGTATGTTTACATTTATATTTAGAAGACATTGCCCGTCCCGTCTGCGTGCCTTAACTAGATTAGATAAGTGTGGCTCTTACTATACTGAGAGCTTCCTGCAATTTTAGTTTTGTTTAAATGTGTAGTTACTATAAGTCGCTACTGTGTGTGCTACTGTAAGTCCGCCATTGCTATTAAATTACCTATAAAATGTTTTGTATAACACTGTTTTTGAGCAATAAAGAATTGACATACATACATACATACTATATAAATTATACACGTAACTTTATCTGTATATACATGTAGGATGGATCTTTGTGAGATAGCGATTTTGGACGCAATACTTTGTAACAGTGCATTATATACGTATATTCGGTGAACTTAAATGATTTTACGAAAATTAAGGATGTAAATCGGCCCCCGAGGAATACAGATCGAAATATGAAAATAAAATTGCGCCTCTTCATTTAACTTGTGCGTTTAACTGATTTGCCTTTGTATGAGAAAGCGACATTTTTTTTTTTGAGAATTTCATATAGGTCCCTTGAGAAAAGTTGTTCAGAACCGCCCTCTAACTAAGTTAAAGTCACCCCATATAATCAAGCTTTGTGTACGAGTAGGTATGTACTATATTCTCAGTCGACTGGGCAAAGGTGATGAAGTGCATAGAGCGTAGCATATTTGCCAATATCCAAAAGTGCTTTCATATTTTATCTCAAACTAGAGTATCCCTAGGACTTAGTTCTAGTGGGAATTTCGTAAAATCTTTCCTTGCCTACGTTTTAAAAGGAACCTTTGTGCCAAATTACAGCTTTCTACTTTCTAGGTCCAAGAGTTTCGGCTGGGCGTTAAGTTACTGAGTCAGCAGGCTGCAGTTTTATATATTTAGAAAGATCTAGAGACGGTAACAATATTTAAAGACCTAGACCTTCCTAGTTTAAGCTCGGTAAACGGAAGGCCCGCGTTCTAGACTACCGTATAACTTTCTTATATTTCCTCGTCTCGTCGCGTCGACTGATTGATCTCGTTAGGATCCGGATGGCAGGCAGACTACTAGTTTAACATTATAGGGGTGCCGGCTCGTAGATGTATATGTGACTTTGTTCATGTAGGCTTTCACAGAAGATTTTTGTGGTTAAAATAATCGAAGTTTCGAAATTAAGCAGCCATCGATATAGCCAGAAGTTTGTTTTTAAAAAAAAAACCGGCCAAGAGCGTGTCGGGCCACGCGCATTGTAGGGTTCCGTAGCAGCATGGTTCAAATATGCAGCTGGTTTCTTAATTCTACGAGCATATTGTCATAGTCGATGTTAAAATCCCCAAATACTATAGTATCAAAAAGAAATGTATTAAAAATTTGTAGTTACAGAAATAATTGTAGTTTTGGGCTAAATATAACACAATGGAAGTATTTAATGCGCGAGCGAAGCGAGCGCGAATTTTTTTTTTAATAGTTTTTTTTTTGTTTTTGTATTATTATTTTTTTTGCGATAATATTATTGTTAGAGATAATATAATAATATCGAGCTGCTGCTAAAGCAGGTTGCGTGGTGATCTTGTATAAATTTGATATCATTTTCGTACTTAGCACCCCTAAAAACCTATTAAACGACACCTGAAATGTCAATATGTTACAGTTTGGCTTTCGGCTTGCCTCACTTTAAGCGTGGACCTTTTATGGCGGCCATTTTGGATTAGTGTACACTTCGTCCTGAATGCTACTCTCGTGAATTATTCCACATTTTATTTTTTAGATCTGTCGGCGCAATCAATATTACGACCATGCCAAATTTTAGCTCTGTAGTACCAAGGATCTAATATTAGTAAATATATTCTTATTAATCCCAACATCGTTTGGCACTTGGTCGACTATTACTTACAAGCTTGAAGGGCCAACTTATGTGTGATAATTTTCTTTTTAATTTTGTTGTATATTCTATCACCGTGAATTTTTCCACATTTTTAGAAACAATCGTTTTGCTTGTAGTGGGGGACACTTGTTTTTATTTTTAATAAAAATTTTCACTTTAAAAATTAATTTTTCGCAAAGGGACTGCTGAATCGAAAGACGTTCTTAGTAAACCTCTTCTATCTTTTAAAAAGCTATCCTATGACATCTCATTCGATGATATCGGCGAGAAAAAAAAATGAAATAAATATAATGAAATGGAAGTATTTAATGCGCGAGCGAAGCGAGCGCGAATTTTTTTTTTTGTTTTTTTTTTTTGCGATAATATTATTGTTAGGCATAATATAATAATATCGAGCTGCTGCTAAAGCAGGTCGCGTGGTGATCGTGTATAATTTTGATGTCATTTTCGTAATTAGCACCCCCAAAAACCTATTAAACGACACCTGAAATATCAATATGTTACAGCTTGGCTTTCGGCTCGCCTCACTTTTAGCGTGGAACCTTGTATGGCAGCCATTTTGGGTTGGGGTACACTTCGTCGTAAATGCTACCCTCGTGAATTATTCCACATTTTTTTCATTATGAAAATTAATGTTTCTCAAACGGATTGCTGAATTGAAAAACGTTCATAGTAAACCCCTTCTATCTTTTAAAAAGCTATCCTATGATAACCTACTCGATGATATCGGCGAGAAAAAAAAATCCATCGCCCTTTCACGTGTATGGGAAATACCCGAAAAAAAATTTTTTTTTCCACTATTTTATTTTGTAGATCTGTCAGGGCAATCAATATTACGACCATGCCAAATTTTAGCTCTGTAGTACCAAGGATTTAATATGAGTGAATATATTCTTATTAATCCCAACAACGTTTAGCACTTGGTCGACTATTACTCACAAGCTTGAAGGGCCAACTTATGTGTGATAGTTTTCCTTTTAATTTTGTTGTATATTCTATCACCGTGAATTTTTCCTCATTTTAAAAACAATCGTTTTGCTTGTAGTGGGGGACACTTGTTTTTAATAAAAAAATTCACTTTAAAAATTATTTTTTTGCAAAGGGAATGCTGAATCGAAAAACGTTCTTAGTAAACCCCTTCTATCTTTTAAAAAGCTATCCTATGACATATCATTCGATGATATCGGCGAGAAAAAGAAAACCATTGCCCTTTCACGTGTATGGGAAACATCCGAAAAATGTTTTTTTTCAAAATTTTATTTTTTCAATCTGTTGGCGCAATCAATATGTATGACCATGCCAAATTTCAGCTCTGTAGTACCAAGGATCTAATATTAGTAAATATATTCTTATTAATCCCAACTAAGTTTGGCACTTGGTCGACTATTACTCGCAAACTTGAAGAGCCATCTTATGTGTGATAGTTTTCCTTATAATTTCATTGTATACACTACCACCATGAATTTTTTTACATTTTTAGAATCAACCGTTTAGCTGGTAGAGGGGGGGGACACTTGTGTTTGACAAAAATTTTCACTTTAAAAATTTATATTAGGCAAACAAAGTGCTGAATCGAAAAACGTTCGTAGTAAACCCCTTCTGTCTTTTAAAAAGCTATCCTATGACGCCCCATTTAATCATATTGGCTAGAAAAAAAAATTCATCGCCCTTTCACGTCTATGGGAGACACCCGAAAAAATTTTTTTTTCTAAGATTTCACTCTACAGTTCTGACGGCGTAGTTAATATTTATGACCATGCCAAATTTCAGCTCTGTAGTACCAAGGGTTTCTTAGGAAACCCGCGGACAGACGGACAGACGGACAGACGGACAGACGGACATGGCGAAACTATAAGGGTTCGTAGATTACTACGGAACCCTAAAAAAGGGAGAAAATCGATCCTGGGTTGAAATTTTTCGCTTTTTTACACTTTGATATTTAGTTACTAGGTTTTTAGTTACATAAAATGTAGAGTAATGCTAATGAGTGTAATCCGCCTTTCAATAATAAACCTTATTTTTGTAACGTGAAGGATAAAGTTTTATTGACTCTACATTTATTACCGTAGTAATTTAATAAACAGACAGAAACACTAAGGCCAGTGTTCACCAAATATTTAACCGACGATTAGCAGCTAACCAGAGATTTGACATTTTCATACATTTTGTCTAATTAGTTTCTAACCGCTGTTTAACCGTTTAACCGAACACTGGCCTAACTGACTTACATGATAATCAAAGTATTTATTAAGTATTTTTTTATTTAATACTATCATGAATTCATCATTATATGATATGTACGCAAATTAAGCCGTTTTAGTATTACATTGTGTATTCAAATCGCGAAAATTTAATTTAAATAATTAATATTTAATTTTGAGAATAGTAAGATTGCGAGATTGGGATGGACGAATAATGCTAAAGACACATTAATTATTTATAAGATAAATACTTTCAGTTTCTTTTTGATCATTGTAAAGAAATGAAAAAACTCATTTATCCCAAACTTAGGAATTCACAAAAAGAAGCTTCCAGTAATCTTACTGCCGTTTAATTTACTTCGTGATTCCGAGACTTTTATTCATTTCTCGCTGTTCTTTTTCATTTTTTATTAGACTTGATTTTACTACGTTCTTTTGAGTATAATTCCATTTGTTTTTTGAACAAAGTCTTTTGAAGAGCATTCAACAATACAAGCTATTATGTACCCATAGGTCATTTTCAAATGCTCAAACAGTAAGCCATTGTTCTCTCAATTACTATTTACGACTAGACGGGCCCTGTTTATTAATGTTCGTAATATATCAGTTAAAAGGAGATGGAGATAGGAATTGTGAAAGTGCGAGTGAGAAGGACAAAGGATAAACTGTCTTGCGTAATAAACGCGTATGAGACGTGAGGACAACTTTACAAGACAACGGATTTGACAGTTAAGAATACTTGAGTAAATAATTTTGAAACTTTGGACTTGGTGCCTTTCTCATTTTATGCACGTAAGAATTAAAAACGCATTTCTAATCACCCCCGACATTCTATTGGTTAAAAGTTATAACTTTTAGGCCAGTGTTCACCAAATATTTAACCAACGATTAGCAGCTAACCAGAGATTTGACAATGTCACTTTCATACATTTTTTTTGACATTTTGTCTGGTTAGCTTCTAACCGCGGTTTAACCGTTGGTTATATTTTTGGTGAACACGGGCCTTAAGACTATTCTATAGCGCCGCGAGCGTAGGAAAATAGGTATTTGGAGAATCATTCTCTGTCGCGACCGCGCTCGGCCCCGCTCGCAAACGTGCGATAGAGACAGTTGCAGCTCGGCTGTGTTTCTAGGTATTTTTTTGTCGAAAATCGCGTTTGGGGGGAAAACGTTTCCCAACCCCTAAACTGTACTAAATATACTACTTTTTGGTATCAATCTTTTCAGCAGAATATAATCTATGCCTCTATTTTTTGTTTTTTCCGAAAATTTACTTTATTTCTGAAATACAATGAATTTAAAATGAATGTTTTTCAAACCCAATAAAGCAAGATTACAGATCCTTATAACTTTTTATCTAAACAAAATTTTCAAAAAAGGAAAACATAGAGGCATAGTTTTTGATAGGGACAACAACATAGTGAAAAATTATCAAAATCGGAGAAGATTTAGGGGTAGCAAAACGTTTTCCCTTTTTGTATGGACATGGGCGCGGTAGTCGATCCTCTTAAACGGCTAAACCAAATTTGACAAATATATTTCGATTACGTCGGCTTCCAAACATAAAAAGCCGCAACAAAATCGGTTTATTCGTTTAGGAGGTACGAAGCCACAGACAGACACACAGATATACAGACATAGGTACGGATACACAAGTCAAACTTATAACACCCCTCTTTTTTGTAGGGGTTAAAAATCTTTACAATACGCAGGATAGCGCTGAGCGGCTAAATCTACATTTTGAAATTAAAAATATTAGAGCAATTGCACTTACCATAACAAGAACTTCCTTCTCATACATAAAAAAAAACATACACGTGGATAATGCTCAAAAATAAAACATATTGCCCACAAAAACACGGTGTAGCGTGCATAAAAGCGTCTGCAACATTTTTCTGTAATTTTTTCCTGTGAGAGGAAGCTCTTTTAAAAAATAAATGATATGGGATAGAAATGTTACGGGATAATCTGGTGTTATTATCCGACTGTAGAGAAGTACCTAGGAAGGAAAATGTTTTTATTTTTCTTTTGAAGTTGCACACGTAAGTACTTCTCATCGCGTGCAAACTTAATTCATTTCTTGTTTCTCAGAGGTGGTATTAATAAATATCGGGTGATATTAATAACTTAACAAAAATTAAAAATGAAACTTAACCACTTTTCCCATAGACCATGTCGAAATATGAAAAAAAATAGCTTTCCTGAAAACAATCAGCTATTCTTTTTTTTTCGTGGCACTTCGCTATAAGCTTTTGGCCAATGACAAGATTATGGCATTGTTACAAAATAGAAAGGGAGGAAATAGTACATTGTTACTTTAGGGGTGAAAGCAATAGTTCGAGGGACTAAATAAGTTTTTCACCCGAGGTAAAAAAGCACAGTGCTTTTCATTACGAATACAAAGAAAGTAAAAATATAAATATAAATAAGCTGAACTCATTGCTGCTATGCGAAAGTTACAAAACTCTACAACTCGAAAAAACAAATGAAGATCGGAATGCAACTTTCCTGCCTATTATGTTTTTTTTCTGTGGCTGGCCAGCTATTCAGCTATTATTTTCATCATTGAAAAAAAATGGTAAATATTTTGTCAAAATCAATGTTATTTCAAAGAAATAGCTAAAAGTAAATTAGTATAAAGTCATTAAAAAAAAGTATTATTTAATGGATACTTAACTTTTGTTATTTCAATTTTACATCGCGTTTTAATAGAGTGGCTGTATACTGTTTAGGAAGTTGGAACATATTTTTTAATACTTAATATGACAGCTGTCAGTTGAAAGCGATTCTCCCTAGGCTTGAAAAGTATTACTTTCAAGCCGCTGCGTAGGCAACTTCAGACCTACTTTCTGAGTATGAGTAATGAAAAGGAAGGATATTATCTTATCTTAGTATGAGAAGTCGACATATTTTTTTGAGAATTTTATATGGGTTCCTTGGAGAGAGTTGTTCAGTTTCATGGAAAGAATAACCCCTTAAAGTTTTACTAACTAATTTAAAGTCACTCCATATGATAATTTTATATGTAGCGACGTAGGATTGTTGTTCACAGAGGCAGGGAACCTGATGGGTGACCAAAGTGGCAATTTAACACGAGCGTTTCCGTGCTTCGGACGTTAAGCTGTCGGTCCCGGCTGTTGTCGAATGACTACATTAATTTAAACCAAGTCAGAGGCCATTGTGCGGTTTGTAAATTCTTGACACCAGGTTTGGCCAAGTTCGCCCCACACTTGTCTATACCTTTACACGATGAGAAAAAGAAGATTGTTCTATTTTCAAAATTAATTCAAAAAGAAAAACAATGATATATAGTCGATATACTTTCTTCCATTGAGTTGCGTTTGCGCGTGTAAGAGGGCATAAAAAGTTTAAGGCGCATTTCGAATTTAATAACGTTGCTGGAAACGATAGTCTTTATGAGCCCTCTGGGGCGCTGCCGTTTTAATGAGAAAATGTCTTCTAGTCGAAATGGCTGTGATTTTACGCTATTTAGGCACAAGATCTCTTTCTAAGGACCATCTGAGTACGAAGAATATTCAATTCAATTAATTATTTTTATTCATAAAACAGTATTATTACACTGTGTGCGAACAAGTCTAACATTTTATTTACATAAATTGTAAAAAAAAAAAATTGTATTTACAAATTGAAAATTAAAAGAGAAGTAGGAAATTAATATTATACTAATAATTTATGTAAATTAAATGTTTTAACTCTTGACCAAGGTCACAGATGATAGTGGAAGAGTTCAACTTGTTCTAAGGGCCACTTTCACCAAAAGTGCTAAACATATTTAACAGCCTAAACACATTTAACTCAGTTGTCAAAGCAACAAAATCTGTCAAATTAAACAAAATTAGTCCTGCTAAATACGTTTAGCACTTTTGGTGAAAGTGGCCCTAAGTGTGCAAAGACTTAAACAAAATTCGTTACTTTTGTCCCAATAAAAATTTGACAATAAGCATTCCTTCAGTAAATTATGTCTCTTTTTTAAAACGTAATACATATTTTATTTCATCTTTCCAGATTGCAACACCAACGTGGATAAATAGCGCGGTAAGTTTCAACAAATCTTTTCAATATTTGCACAGGGTCGGAATAATAAATAAGTACCAATAAGTATATAATTACCAATAAGATTACGATTAAAGTCGATTTTTCGTACATTGCAGTGCTGCGTTTGCCTTACATATTCACTAACCTCTAGTCCAATAACATAAAAAAGTAGCAATGTATGACAAATTTGAGACCAATCGTTATCGACTTCACTATCTGGAGTAATGTCCCTTTTCTGTAATCAAGATAATCCTATAGCTGCAATTATGGCGCTCAAGAAGTGAGCGGCACTCCCAAAACAACGGCAATAAACAATAACCATTCCCGGTTATGGGTTATAAGGGCCATAAAGGAGGAGAGAGGGGGATAATGGCCGACAAGTGAAAACTGACCCATATCCCGCGCCACTACAAGAGATGAACAAACAGCCAATTGGCTCTGAAGGGCTATTATTGCTGTGTGTAGTAACAATGAAAGATTGAAATTATCCTATATGTTATTTGTTTTTTTTCCTTCTTACTGATTTATCATCTAGTAAATATACATGTAGAGGTAGTGTATCTGAGGCTGAAACTACAAATTCAGAAATTATATACTCACGCCAATGTTCCATTAGGGTACAGGCAGAAATAACATATAGTACACAATTTTATAATATATGTACAACATATACTTACTTAGAAACCACACAAAACAATGTGATAGAATAAAAAGAATATAGTAATCGGTAGGAAGATACCTTTTGGTGGTCAGAAAAAATTGGGCTCATTCACTAGACCAAAAAAATTAAAAACGGAGACATAAATATGTATAAAGATTAGCATCTAACAGATTAATATAGTGGTAATCTGTTTGTAGACTTAAAAGTCATAATTAGCTGGTATTTCCTTCCTCCGAAGCATCACTGTAACCTGGCAATGTCCCAGTTACGACTCGTAACTATAAATACTCTGATGCTGTTTTGTAATTGACTGCGTTTAAATTGCATTAGTATGCACATCATTACAACAGTATAAAATAAAACTGGTTAATTAAAACAGTTACATGTACAGTGCTTATAAATATTTTCTTGTCTCTCGGAAAACAGTATTTGTCTCGTTCTTGTCATTTGAAAATCAACTTTCGCCCGCGGCTCCACCCGCGTGGACTATAGGTTATATCGTGCCCAACTGTGGGATAAAATGTAGCCTATGTCCTTTCCTAGGCTCTAATCTATATTTGTACCAAATTTCATCAAAATCGTTTGAGTAGTTTAGGCGTGAAAGATGGACAGACAGACAGACAGACAGAGTTACTTTCGCATTTATAATATTAGTTTGGATAGTAAGGATGATAGAAGCACTGTAATGTCCTGTAAGTTATTATAATTTACAGTTTATTAGTTAAAATTTGGTCACAGAAATCAGAAAACTGACTCGATCGTGTTTGAGATCGGTCTATCGTCATGTTACCCTATTAATATTACTATTGCAATACTTGATGCCATGCCCTTTAACTTAGTCACACTAATACACGACATCCATTAAAATCAGATATGTCTTATCCGCATAGAATCATTCATTTATTCCCTCGGCGTCACGCAATGTAAGGCGATCAGCTTTCCCCCACGACAATACTAGAACATTACTCGACTAAACAGTCGAATGATCAGTAATTTCCTTTCACGTCTCATTTCATATGAAGCCGATGTTTTTCCGCTTCAATGCTAGACGACATAAATAGCAGTGTGAGGGAGGGTGCGTGTGAACTCTGATGAGAGACGTTCTCATAGTCTAGCCAGTTGGCGAGACCCCCGTGGTACTTTAAAGATCATATTGGGCTGGAGCGATACTACCCATACGAGTAATTTTTAATCGGTTCCTTTTTGTTGTGAATTTTTTGGACTATTTAAAAAAGTTGATCTGTATAATGTACGGACGGCCGCAACTCAGGTTACCACACGCGTGCACTCTGTGCTGTTGTGATAAGAGCGGTATTGTAATGAAAATGGAGTAACCTGATGCGCTGGCCTCTGTACAACAAAATATTTTTTGATTTTTTATTTGTGTCAACCGTGCTATCAAGTAGTTCGCTAGAACCACTGCTCTGCCTACCCCGTTAGGGATTATAGGCGTGAGCGTACACTACTACTATTTTTAAAAGCGTACCGCGTGAGGGATATTCATAAATAAATAAACGCATGTCGTAATGCGCTTAGTAAGGCCGCTGGATTAGAAGACACAATAGCTCAGTTGGTTGGAGCACCAAAAGATCTAATCCTGGGGTCGTGGGATCAAGTCCCATTTGCGCCGAACATTTTTCTTTCCCTAAACTTATTTATAACAAGATATTAAGATTAAGTGGCTATTAGCTCGCGAAAACTTAGCATCTGAATAAGCCCACTGTACTGGAAGTTCGTTCACTTAGGAATTTTGATTAATTTAAATTTATTCCTCTAAGGAAACTTTTGCCTAACTTTCTAGGTTCAAGAGTTTGATCGAATCACAGTAGAGTCAGGAGTTAGTCAAGACTTTCCTATTTTACGATTTCAAATACAAACAACTATGGTTACAGTCCCATTGTATTTGATATCACGATAAGTAAAGAATAAGGACTAATATCCGTATTACAGAACGCGACTCGGACTCTGATCTATACTTGAGTAGCAGTCGTATTCATCATTTTGATAGTAAGTAAGAGAAAGAGTCAGTCAATGCTTAAGTATAGATCAAGATTTGAATCTCCTTCTGTAATACAGGGCTTACATGGCAATTGGAATAGGATCTTACTTATAAATAGGAATCTTCAAAATTATGTCAAACAAAAAGCATTGGTTTTTTTTCCCAAATCAAGGGGAGGTCATAAAATACTGGTGGGCTTAGATTCAGGATACACGTGTGGGGTGTGGGAACAAGCACCCCCTCGCAACTGCAAGGTGCATGCATGCACATGCACATGCAGGCCGGTCGATATGGGAAGTTGAGTGCACCAACTTCAAATGAGATCATTGAAATGCTACGAGAGCTCTGCTAACTGTACTGTTTTTGAAGTTTGAATTAAACTTGCTTGGAGTGTTTGTTTTTATCTTTGTTTTTAAGCTGCCGCCGCGGTTAATTTTTTAGTTTGGTGCGTAAATAAAATTAAATTATAACAATAGCGAGGTTTGAATTTACAATGACTATAAAACAATGTTAACGGTGAACCAGTAGAACAAAAACAAGTTTTTATACCAATAAATAAAGCATCCTAATATTATGAGTATTACACATACAAAGGTTAGTGAGGCTGGATGGGTTTTGATGGACCTTTACAGTAATATAGCTTTGGCATCAGAATAACACATAGGCAACATAATTTTACCATTTCCCTTTTGATCAAATGTAGCTAAGAACCATCTCGAGTACCTCAGCTTTCAAACGAAAAACCGCATCGAAATCAGTCCATTCGTTTATTAGGAGCTACGATGCCACAGACAGACACACTGATTCACATATCAAACTTATGACGCCCCTCTTCTTTTGTTGAAGGTTAAAAACTTTCTTCAGGAATCGAATCGCATAACATGTTAAAAAACCGGCCAAGAGCGTGTCGGGCCACGCGCATTGTAGGGTTCCGTAGCAGCATGGTTCAAATATGCAGCTGGTTTCTTAATTCTATGAGCATACTGTCATAGTCGATGTTAAAATCCCCAAATACTATAGTATCAAAAAGAAATGTACTAAAAAGTTTGTAGTTTCAGAAATAATTGTAGTTTTGGTCTAAATATAACAGAATGGAAGTATTTAATGCGCGAGCGAAGCGAGCGCGAATTTTTTTTGTTTTTTTTAATAGTTTTTTAGTTTTTTTTTGGTTTTTGATTTTTTTATTTTTTTGCGATAATATTATTGTTAGGGATAATATAATAATATCGAGCTGCTGCTAAAGCAGGTCGCGTGGTGGTCTTGTATAAATTTGATATCATTTTCGTACTTAGCACCCCCAAAAACCTATTAAACGACACCTGAAATGTCAATATGTTACAGCTTGGCTTTCGGCTCGCCTCACTTTAAGCGTGGAACCTTGTATGGCGGCCATTTTGGATTAGTGTAGGTACACTTCGTCGTGAATACTACCCTCGTGAATTATTCCACATTTTTTTCATTATAAAAATTAATGTTTCCCAAACGGATTGCTGAATCAAAAAACGTTCGTAGTAAACCCCATCTATCTTGAAAAAAGCTATCCTATGATAACCCACTCGATGATATCGGCGAGAAAAAAAAATCCCTCGCGCTTTCTAGGTCCTGACGGAAGATCAGCGCTGTAGTCTTTGTCTGCAGCATAATGCTGAGTCAGCGCCTCTTCACTCCTGTGACACTCAGTGTCGACTGATTTTTACTATTTTTAATTTTGTTTTTATTTTTTAACTTTTTCTTATTGCTTTGTTTATGTGTTTTGATGTGTGTTATTGGAGTGAATAAAGCTGTTATCTATTTATCTATCTATCTTTCACGTGTATGGAAAACACCCGAAAAACAATTTTTTTCCACCATTTTATTTTTTAGATCTGTCGGCGCAATTAATATTACGACCATGCCAAATTTTAGCTCTGTAGTACCAAGGATCTAATATTAGTAAATATATTCTTATTAATCCCAACAACGTTTGGCACTTGGTCGACTATTACTCACAAGCTTGAAGGGCCAACTTATGTGTGATAGTTTTCCTTTTAATTTTGTTGTATATTCTATCACCGTGAATTTTTCCACATTTTTAGAAACAATCGTTTTGCTTGTAGTGGGGGACACTTGTTTTTAATAAAAATTTTCACTTTAAAAATTAATTTTTCGCAAAGGGACTGCTGAATCGAAAGACGTTCTTAGTAAACCTCTTCTATCTTTTAAAATCTATCCTATGACATCTCATTCGATGATATCAGCGAGAAAAAAAAATGAAATAAATATAATGAAATGGAAGTATTTAATGCGCGAGCGAAGCGAGCGCGAATTTTTTTTTGTTTTCTTTTTTTGTTTTCTTTTTTTGTTTTTTTTTTTTGTTTTTTTTTTGTTTTTTTTTTTAAATTATTATTATTTTTTAAATTATTGTTAGGCATAATATAATAATATCGAGCTGCTGCTAAAGCAGGTCGCGTGGTGATCGTGTATAATTTTGATGTTATTTTCGTAATTAGCACCCCCAAAAACCTATTAAACGACACCTGAAATGTCAATATGTTACAGCTTGGCTTTCGGCTCGCCTCACTTTTAGCGTGGAACCTTGTATGGCAGCTATTTTGGATTGGGGTACACTTCGTCGTAAATGCTACCCTCGTGAATTATTCCACATTTTTTCATTATAAAAATTAATGTTTCTCAAACGGATTGCTGAATCGAAAAACGTTCATAGTAAACCCCTTCTATCTTTTAAAAAGCTATCCTATGATAACCTATTAGATGATATCGGCGAGAAAAAAAAATCCATCGCCCTTTCCCGTGTATGGGAAACACCCGAAAAACAATTTTTTTCCACTATTTTATTTAATAGATCTGTCAGGGCAATCAATATGTATGACCATGCCAAATCTTAGCTCTGTAGTACCAAGGGTCTAATATTAGTGAATATATTCTTATTAATCCCAACAACGTTTAGCACTTGGTCGACTATTACTCACAAGCTTGAAGGGCCAACTTATGTGTGATAGTTTAACTTTTTAATTTTGTTGTATATTCTATCACCGTGAATTTTTCCACATTTTAAAAACAATCGTTTTGCTTGTAGTGGGGGACACTTGTTTTTAATAAAAATTTTCACTTTAAAAATTAATTTTTCGCAAAGGGAATGCTGAATCGAAAAACGTTCTTAGTAAACCCCTTCTATCTTTTAAAAATATATTCTATGACATCTCATTCGATGATATCGGCGAGAGAAAAAAAAACATTGCCCTTTCACGTGTATGGGAAACATCCAAAAAATGTTTTTTTCCAAAATTTTATTTTTTTCAATCTGTTGACGCAATCAATATGTATGACCATGCCAAATTTCAGCTCTGTAGTACCAAGGATCTAATATTAGTAAATATATTCTTATTAATCCTAACTAAGTTTGGCACTTGGTCGACTATTACTCGCAAACTTGAAGAGCCATCTTATGTGTGATAGTTTTCCTTATAATTTCATTGTATACACTACCACCATGAATTTTTGCACATTTTTAGAATCAACCGTTTAGCTGGTAGATTTCACTTTAAAAATTTATATTAGGCAAACAAAGTGCTGAATCGAAAAACGTTCTTAGTAAACCCATTCTGTCTTTTAAAAAGCTGTCCTATGACACCCCATTTAATGATATTGGCTAGAAAAAAAATTTCATCGCCCTTTCACGTCTATGGGAGACACCCGAAAAAAATTTTTTTTCTAAGATTTCACTCTACAGTTCTGACGGCGTAGTTAATATTTATGACCATGCCAAATTTCAGCTCTGTAGTACCAAGGGTTTCTTAGGAAACCCGCGGACAGACGGACAGACGGACAGACGGACATGGCGAAACTATAAGGGTTCGTAGATTACTACGGAACCCTAAAAAGGGACTGGTATCTTTATTTACTTACACATTATATCATAAGGACTATTAATCTTGAATTTATAAAGATTACAGACGCTTAATGGCTTTCTTCCGTCACCTGACGATCAGCAAACGGAAGACATAAAAAATAGCAACACGTGCAAAACGACATATGGTTTATGTTTATAGACAAAATAATAGAGTCGAAAAAAAATGTGTTCCGTGATCGTAACATTTTTTAAAATTTGTGGTCTCCATACAACTTGTACGATTTACTTATTTATCGGAACTCAATAATTTTTTGTAAGTGCGATTTTTTTTTGTTAAATTTATCCCTTTCGGGAAAGGCAAAGGAAACTATGTCCATACAGCCATGTCTTCAGTGAAAAATCTTCTTTCTTCAACTTAACCTAAGCCCTAAGCTCTTCATGTTCTGCGTAAAACCAGATAGCGTCTGTTTTACGAAAACTGGCGGCGAGAAGCACAACCGCGAGGGTCTTTGTCGGTACCAAACGGAGCAGAAACACTGTTATCACTTGAATTTTTCATCACTACACGAATTTTAGTCAATTTACTGCATAATACACTATCACTATTACACATTAAACAACTTTTTCACGCCGAAATCGAAAATCCAATTGACAAAGCAACCGCTCACGCCGATTTCCCGCCAAAGACCCTTTGTAAGTGCGAATATTGTTGAAAAGCAAGAAGATTGCATACAATATGTTTATTCATTTAAAAAGCTGGAACACCAGGAGCGATCGTCTTTTTTTATGATGTTGATCGTCTTTTTTTTTACTTTTGCATTTTGGATTGTTTCTGCTATTTTTTTTTTGGTAAATGTTTTTGATTTATTAATACATGCATTATATTGAAGAAAAGTCTTAATTTAATTTGAAATAAATACCTGAAGAACAAATATTGTTCCTTGGAGATCGCACAACTTGTATGGAGGTGATTTTTTTTTTAAATATTTTGTCCTAAGTTCCTGGAGAAAGTCGTTCAGTTTTATTTTCGCTAACTAATTTAAAGTTATCCAATAAAGGTGCGACCGAGTGTATGTATGTTACCGTAAGCGAACTCGGAAAGCCTTCATAATCTCTCACGGCATTAGTTTCTTCAAAGCTTATTTACAACCTGACAAAATTCTTGAACAAGTTAAGCTGCCTACATTTTACTGAGGATCATAATAATAAATTAGATACTTAAGAATGGTTTCGAAACTGGAAACTGTTCTTGCGTAAAACAACTTGTTTTTGAAGCTACAGAACAAAATCCGATTCAATAACATCTGTTACTGTTTGGAAGACAAAACTTGCTTCGATGCACTTTCACAGCCGGCATCTTTGTGACGCAACCATGAAATATGTTTTGAGACAACTCTACAATATGGCATGGACCAATACAACTAGTTGTGGGAAGGTTTACAACTAATTGTATTGGTCCATGAATATGGTATAAATAAAAGTTAGAGAGAAAGATATATAGTACGGAAATGTTTTGTTTTACGTATTGATAGTAAATTAATTACTAATCGATTGAAGTTGACAACTTCAACTGTTACCATTTTTTGTAGTTTAGATACCAATTCATTATTATTGTTATCCACAAACCAGCCTAGTGATTGGCCAGTTCCTTGGTGTTTTGATTGGGCTTGTTTAGGTCGTATGAGATCGCAGTTAAACCAGTCGTTATCTGAGAAGCCCTACTTCTTACGGTTTGCCCTACACCTGCTACCATCTGCCCGAATGCTTTTTAGCGTTTTCCAGATTGCCCATGGGAGGACGATTTCGTGGCGGTAGGGATTTTGCAATAGGAATCTAGGAATCCGTTTGTGGGAAGGTTTAAATTAGAACTAGGTTGGATTTATTTGTACACATAGGCTACATGTGTGGCTAATGGTAACACATTAGGCTACACATGTTATTATTATTATTATTATTATTTAAAGAGTTCGAAGGGTTGGGGTCAAGCTTGTACGCAGGCCCCCGTGTCACTGCGACCTTGCCAGATCTATTGTAACAGTACCCTTCTATATCACAGTACATCCTGGAGTCCTATGCCAACCGCGAATCTGGCTATGTCCTTAGCGGGCACATCCTTAATGTCTTGGTAGGACAAGTTGTGGCCTCCAAGGTACCGATTCCTGCTGCAGTGCAGTGCGCTGTAGTCACAGGTTACATGAAGCGACGTTTCGTCAGCTTCATGACAGAATCTACACAACTTGGTCTCGGTGAGGCCCATGTTGTGCAGATGTTTATTCAGTTTGTTGTTATAAATGTTTGTTTGTTAAGGCTACACATGTTAACCTTGACTTCGCCCTTATCTCGCTCGTAATCGCACTTTCGTAGTGCAACTAGATACCCTGACGTGCTGCTGTCCGTACTTAATTTTAAAATTACAAAAAATAATGTCCATATTGTGTATTAACATAAATGATAATATTCATCGTGTATTTTAGTAATTCACAACAAATATATTTATTTTAATTTTGTCATTACAAAAAAATTTACATCATCGGTCCACACTACAAACATAATTATTAAGGCCGCCGTACTTAGTTACACACTGATTCTTTGTATTACAACCTCGACACTGTAAAAAGAATAATGAACGTCTTGTTTTGCCAACACGAATAAAATTAGAAACCACGTCACTCAATAACTATAACTACTTCTTGTTGACCACAACTTCTATTTTGTATGACATCACTGTACCGTACAAAAAACGAAAAGCTCACGATCTTATGTAAAATAATATGGATTTGTCAATTGTAATTTTTAAAGTGGCGAATGTGGTCATAGCGAATTTTTCTTAAATTTCCTAGGACACCAGACCCAAACTTAGGATTTTATCTAAGACTAGCATTCCGCTCGGGACTTCGTTCCTGTGGAAATTCGGGAAAATCATGTGCCCCTATGTCCATCCCGCCCGGATAATGTAGGATTCTAATGGAAAAATATTTTTTCAAATCAATCCAGTAGTTTCGGAGCCTATTCAATGCAAACAAACAAACAATCAAATCTTTCCTCTTTATAATATGTATAGATATAGAAAAATGATTAATCGAGAGAACCTTAAAATTTACAAACAATTTTATTCTAGCCTTCGCGCGCCAAATGTACACCTGGTGTTCGAGATTACTATCGCAAGCGGCGTAAACAATCGCGCGACGGGCAATTCTAAGGATCACTAAAATAGACTCCACTGAGCTTAAATGCCAGGGAGCTGATTTCTAGTGCGCTGATATTTAAACAGAGGATACTGTTCAAAATAACATACAGACCTTTTTAAAATAATGTACATTGAGGTGAGTAATATTGGAGACCGAGTGTGACCAAAATATATTATATCCTCAAAATTTGAGGAGAAATTATAACCGAATCCCAAGCGAGCGAAGCTGCGGGCAGAAAGCTAGGAAGCATTTTGTTCATTTAAGTACCTTTATAAATCACAACTGCTATTATAAAGTTTCCAAAATTCGCCCACATCTAACAGACTGAGGGACCACTGAGCGGAGTGATAGGTGTGTGTAACTAGGTCGGATATTAGGGGCCGAATGGAGCCCAGAGCCAAAGAGGTCGGGTGCAATCTGGCTGACTTATGTCTCGTCGTCTGTTTCGAGTGAATTATTGATACGACACGGCCACGACTCGACACGCGTTTTCCATCACCGCACCGCGAACGCGGATGGATTTGATTGGATCGCGATTACGTTTGGGGTTAAATGTCACCTGAGGAATGATCTAGAATCATTCTAGAATTATCGAGCCTTGCAGATTCTGCATTGTAAGAATACCATCATCAACCGATACTAAATCCTACATCGGAAAATTCGTATGAGAATTCGGTCCGAAATTGGCTGAATTTAAATACAAGTTTTACTTACGTACCCGCACATTAATAAATTCATCGACGCATTTTCTCCAATAGGTAACGGCAGCAAAAACAACATTTTTATCAAAGTGTGCTGTAATATTCGTTATTTTGTCCTTATCTCATCCGATTTCAATCAATTCATCATGCGAAGATATGTTAACACGAATTATAAAACAATATTTTAGCGTCCAAGTCTAAATCTTTTCAATATAAAGTTATATACGATAACACTTTCTTTTTTGTCTTATCAACTTATCATGCCTGAATAGTAATGTTATTTTTTGATTAATATAGTAAACTTATTTTCTAAATAGTTTTTTTTGGAGTAAGCTGGAACCCAACCATTGTTCCTTAATGCCAGGATATTTCAACGGTTTCTTTCATAATCGCCCTAGACCCCTGGTCGATTGTTGCTAGCCTCGCCGGGGTTTTTCCTGCCACTCCTACCTTCAGAGGGAATGAGACAGTGTTAATTCCCGCATTTCTACTCTAAACTTACCAGAAATAGAATTTTCTAGTACAGCAATCACAGAATACTTAATAGTACGACTGGATGCTATAGAACACAGTCAAACACAATATCAAGAGGTGAGACATTTCTAATTTTAATTTTTATTAGGCTAAGTACTAAGATACCATAGAAACGAGGAAGTAAAATCAATCGTTGATACTTACAAGTCGCCGAGTCAAATGGCAAGGTTATCGATTAGGGTTCTGCTCGACTTGCGTCAAAGCCTTGCATAAAGTGACCTTACTGATAATGATAACATAATTTGAACACTGCGTTCTGTTCTCTTTGATAAGACCTATCGAGACTTGTTATTACTGCAAATTACATAGACAACTTCCTTCTAAGAAGGACAATAGGTATTTGTTTTAAGCACTTAACAGTATTTATTGTTTGAAAAAGAAAAAATCTTTTCATATAAGATACTAACCCGCATTGGGTCAGCGTGGTGGACTATGGTCTAAATCCCATAGACTTAATGTATTTGATACAGAACAGCGGATAATAAGTTAAATCCAATTCCCCCTTGTGTTTCGAAAGGACGTGCCCCAAGGTGGGGACTGGAGACGCATATGGGCTGTTTTTTTTATAACTTATCTACTTGGAAGATCCTGATTCCCGTTTTGTAGGTACTTGTGTCATCACCATCACCTAGAGTCTAGTGTAGGTTATTGACTACATTTAAAAATACATCAGTTTTATATGACAAGCAAAAGTAATTTATTCTGAGAAAATCATGTATAAGTACGCACATGAAGTAACGCGAAAGAATTGAAAAATACAGAACGGATCTTGATCAGCTTTAACATAAGAATGACATATATAACTGTTAATACAAGATCATCAACGATAATATCGCTGAATGCAAGGAAAAGCAAGCAAGTAAAGAATAAGTCGCGATCAAATTATGTGGTCCACCTGTTGAATTACTTTTATTTCTTTTATCTCCGTTTTAATCAAAGTCGCGGAGCTTAGGATAGTTCTAAAGCTTTTGTGACGACTACCAAAGTAAAGTAGCTAACTAGTTGCTATACAATACAATATACTTTAGTAGCTTAATAGTAGCTCTATATTACCGTTTTTCAAGAAAAACAACTCAATAAAATAATGAATTTGTGGCTATCCGAATCCAAACTTAAAACATTAAAATTATGATTTTGCAAAGCCTCAGTCTCCGTTACCACAGTGAACGACTAACTTCGTTAAAACAAAATTTTCCATTACCAGAGAATTCGTCCCACGCCAGCCTAGCAGATATTGATTATGCTAGACGAAGACAGGAGATACCTTGGTCTGGTAGTTTCTAATTTGACAATAGACCGAGGCAGCAGGTCGTCTTCAAGGTACGTTGAACACACCTGCAAGGGTTAACTACTAAAGTGATGGAACTCACTACGAAATCACGTCTAATTTGATTCTAAAAGTTGATGTTGCATTGTACGAAAAATTAATTATTTTAATCCTAAATAAAGATAGCTACCTGGTTACCAACTTAAACATGATAAAAATCCAAAGCCATATGCGAATGAAAAAGTAGTAATTGTCAAAAATTCAGCAATAAGAGTGTATGTACCTACTGTGTATAGCATGAAGCCTGAAAACGTGAAAGTCCAAAATAGCCATTTTAAAATATTGAGGCAACAATATGCTTAGAACCATCTGTTGTAATGGAGGGCAGTGGGGAGTATTCATCAAAAGAGATAAAATATTTTCCTCAGAGTTAAATTAACTGGTACAATAGTAGCTCTGTACGGTACCTTCCAATCAAACCCAGTAATCACCACACAATCGTCGAGGCCTTGACTTCACAGTCGCTATTTATTTAAACCTTTTTGTACATCCGTCCATAATTCGAATGAAGGTGATTTCATATATTTCGCAACGCAATGCTAAGTGTTCGATAATCTCTTTCTCAACCTTGTTTCTCGATAATTGGATTAACACCTTAATTTTGTACATCTTTTGAAACTTGTACGGTATGTTTGCCCTGTACAGTTCATCCGTGACTTGTGAATGCCCGGAAATGTCGAATAAATACGCACTAAAACAATAAAGGTGATACCTACATATTTTAAATATTTAAAAACGACGTTCAGTCAATAACAAACATTCACGACCCAAACGATGGTGATACAGAAAACTATCTAATAAAAAAAATAATTATTCTGGTAATCCTGGGCACAGTTTTTACTTCATAAACTTTTGATATATAAAAATGCATTTCGAGATTCCAGTGTAGTCTACACTTCGGTGTAACTTTGACAGCTAGCAAGCCAAGCGAACGTTTGCTGCTCATGTGGTCTGTCAAAATTGGTTCAGTCCAGTCTGCAAACTGAATTAAATTTCTGACCTTAGCTACAATGATAGTGAGAGGTTTGTTACAAGCTTCTAATTTCTCGGCGTGTTTCGGCAACCATCGATTTTCCGAACTATGAACTACCAGAATTACCGCCCAAAAAAAAAATTCTGAACTATGTTCTTGATTGTGTTGTTTTAATTTTGATGTTTATCTTATACATTTTATCGTCGTCAATAATTTAGAATTACAATACAATACAATACAATACTCTTTATTGCACACAAAAAAAAAACATAAAACATAGCATTAAACAAAAAACAAATGTTCATGATGTAGTGTGCAATCCGGCGGCCTTATTGCTATAGAGCAATTTCTTCCAGGCAACCGGGGGGTGAAGGAACCGATACAGAAGGTGAAGCGGTAGACGTGCAAAGAGTAATTAATATAACTTATACATATCTATACCTAAATATATAACATATACATACACACAAATAAATAATGAAAAACATTAAATATTACATATATATATACATATCTACTATACATACATATCTAGACACGTGAAAAAAAAAAAGAAAAAAAAACGTAAGAAAGGTGCTAGTAAATGACAACTTGCAAGTTTAAGGAGAAGGTATTAATCAGGAAGGGATAGGAAATGAGCTTTTAGATTAGATTAGATTACGTACTTACCTACGATTGTTATTGTTATAATTGCGGAATTACACATTTTGTCGGAACACAACAAGAATATAGGATCACTGTACGTACATAATAGTGAAGACATAAGTGAAATGACTGCATTAGTAATTATTTTTGCGGTTGGTTTGCATTGGTTTGTATGGCAAATTAGTTGCAAATTTGTAAGCTAGCTTGGTATATCTATAGGACAGTCGGTTTGGGGCAGTGTTTGTAGCTAAAGAACAATTTCTCGAGTCGGTGACCGCAAATCGGCAACCTGCTCCGTCGCCGCGGGTCATACTCCAAATGAGATTACTGGTCTCATAAGAACATTGCTCTTCGTAAAATTAATCTCTCCCGCTTGCACCGTTTGGCTTTTTTTTCCATTTTACGAATGCACTTTCAAAGCTTTTAAAACCGGTGTAGATAGTGCTAATGTGGGTCAAAGAAACATGTTTAGGTCCAATTTCACCATACTCTGATAATTATATAATCCACGATTAAGAAGTTAATCAGACAAAACGTCAAACAAAAAGTATGAAAATGACATTGTCAAATCTCAGGTTAGCTGCTAATCGTCTGTTAAATAACTATAAGGCCCATGTTCACCAATAATATAGCAACGATTAGCAGCTAACCAGAGACTTGACAATGTCACTTTCATACATTTTTTTTTTAACATTTTGTCTGGTTAGCTTCTAACCGCGGTTTTGGTGAACACGGGCCTAACAGAGTATGGTGAAATTGGGTCTTAGACAAAGCGATTGAGAAGTCTTTTATAGAAGTTCATTTTTGTGCCAAGACAGCAATGGTCCCCAAAGTAAGTCAGAAATCACTATTTATTTAATTTTAATCTAGTAAACGTAGACATAACATGACGCCTCTTCTGTAAATATATTATAAACAAATAATTACGATAAAATAGACTTTGTTATTTGATATTGTTGAGAAGTAACAACACACATTTAATGTTGTGAGTAATAAGGGCAACGTGAAGGAAACCTGAAGCCTTAGTATCAGGCTTCTGACATTCGAAACGACCTCCCACTTGACCGATACGATTGCTAGTTTTGCAAGATATTATAACAATGATCTCTATTTGAAGTTAATTTGGAACGTAAGAATTTTCTAAAATAACTCTAATAGAAAAATGCGTGTCATTATCATAATTCCACTATTTAAAATAAACATTTTTTTTAACCTTAATTTTTCTTGACTCTACGAAGCTCAATAGAACAGTTTCTGAACACCTACTGAAGCGAAAAATTAAACTTCGAAACATTTAAATCCGAAGAGCACCTCGAAGTACTTTTAATACCTTCGATCGGTAGTAGATAGTTGTGACACTAATAAGGATCTATTTCAAAGTGAAACACCCTTACTTGACAAGCATCTAAAAGCCGTGGCCACGGTCACATGTAGTAGGGTCAATCAACTTTTAAGGCACTCCTTTCTTGTCTTTGTCATTTTCAACATCAAATATGTTGACAAACACTAAAATACTAAAACTATATGTGATTATTATTTATATTAGACATTTACTAGATATTTTAAGCAGCTCAAATTATTGATTTCCTAAAAAAATATACTTATTTTCGCGGTAACGCAGCGGAAAACTTTCAGTGTCTATACAAAAAAATCCTGTCCCCGACACAATATTGTGTGTTTACATACAATTATCTTTATACTCCCTTAGAAAATAATTACGTTTGAAATTGTTGATAAATGCCTATTTTGACAATGTGTTTTATTCCGTTGATAGTAAATTGGTATTATTATTATATATTTTTTTAAAATTTTCTAAACTATGTCCTCAAAATTGCGTCAAATATCACTTCTACTGCGTTACTTAAAAAATACACACACTTATCAAAAGATGGCGCCTCCCGACCGTTATGAACATTGAATACCTGTCTAAGGTCACGCAGGCATAAAGCGTCAGTGCGAACTTCGCGCCAAATTGCCGCCATTTCGCGACTAGCTTTCGAAGGGTGTGCGTGGTTTTAATGTCGTTCCACTGCGTGACTAACTAAATTTTGGTAAGTTTTTTAATTACTTCAATAAAATTATATAAATTGAATGTGTTTTTAGTCTGTTTTTCTTGATCAGCAGAAAGATTTAGAATTATTACTATTAATATTGATTTATGAGTCATAACCTTGTGTTTTTTCTCCCGCGTTACCAGAAAGATCTCCTGCGTTACCAGTAACGCTGGAGAAAGTATGGTAAAATTACATTGAGAATTGAAGCGTCTTGAATGTCCGCCTTTCTGTCTGTTTGTCTGCCTGTCTACCTTTATTTTTGGCCATTGTACATTTAAAAGTATAAATATTACAGATATAGTCATCATCATCATCATATCAGCCTATTACAGTCCACTGCTGAACATAGGTCTCGACCAAGGTGCGCCACTTTGTACGATCCTCCGCTGTTTTCATCCAGCCACTACCCGCTATCTTCTTTAGGTCATCTGACCATCTGGCTGGGGGGCGTCCTACACTACGTTTGCCAAGACGTGGTCTCCATTCGAGAACCTGTCTACTCCAACGCTCGTCGGTTCTGCGACAGACATGGCCAGCCCACTGCCACTTCAGCTTGCTACACTTTTGGATAATATCCATCACTCCGGTTTTCTGTCGGATGACCTCGTTTCGGATTCTATCCCTTAGCGAGATCCCGAGCATGGAGCGTTCCATTGCTCGCTGAGCGACGTGCAATCGGTGGGCCAACCTCACTGTCATGTTCCACGTTTCGGCTCCGTAGGTCATGACTGGTAGGACGCATTGATTAAAGACCTTGGTATTTAGACACTGCGGGAGTGGCGACGAAAAGATATGACGCAGCTTCCCAAATGCTGCCCAGCCAAGCTGCACTCTTCTGGTGATTTCCCAATCGAAGTTGTCTCTACCTAACTGCAACGCTTGCCCGAGGTATACGTATTCCTGAACAACATCGAGCGTTACACCGTCAACAGAGATCGGCCTGGGCACGACATGATCATTGAACATGACCTTGGTCTTGTCCAAGTTCATTCCAAGGCCGACACGTCTTGAGGCAGCGTTAAGGCTGTGCAGCATTTCTTGCAGGACTTGTGGTGTTTCTGCCAATATTATTATGTCGTCTGCGAAGCGGAGGTGCGATAGAAATTTGCCGTTGACATTGATGCCCAGTCCATTCCAATCTAGCGTCTTAAAGACGTCCTCTAGAGCATTGTTAAACAGTTTCGGGGATATGACATCCCCTGTCTAACACCTCTGAGCAATTGGATTGGTCTTGTACGGTGGTTTTGTACTTGGACTGTCATCGTTGCCATATTACATAGGCTTCTCAGCACCTCCACGTATCGCCAATCGACTTGGCAACGCTGCAAGGACTCCAGAACGGCCCAGGTCTCGACTGAGTCGAAGGCTTTCTCGTAGTCCACAAAAGCTAGACACAGTGGCTGGTTATACTCTTCGCACTTCTGCATAACCTGCCTTACTGTGTGGATATGGTCTACGGTACTAAAGCCTTTGCGAAACCCTGCTTGTTCCGGTGGCTGGAAGGCGTCAAATCTAGCGGCCAGACGATTGGTGACGACTCTCGAAAACAGCTTATAGACATGGCTTAGGAGCGTAATCGGTCTATAGTTTTTCAAAAGAGTTTTGTCCCCTTTCTTGAAAAACAACGCTACCACGCCCCTGCTCCACGCCTTCGGGGGTAGTCCCATTGGTTATTACGGAATTGAAAAGCTTTTTGAGCTCCTTGACTACCGGTCTTCCTCCTGCCTTCAGGAGCTCTGAGGTTACTCCGTCTTCGCCGGGAGCCTTCCCATTGCTAAGCTGTCGAAGAGCCGCCGCAATTTCGTCTTCGTCTATATCTGGGAGGTCGTCGGTGAAGTGGCGTGTGAGCATGGCACGTGGATCGTTGGCGTCGCGTGGAGGCTTCGGGTTTCGCGAAGCATATAGTTTGCCGTAGAAGTCCTCGATTTCAGCGAAGATCTCCGGTGCTGATGTGACGATTTTGCCGTCCGAGGTGTTTAGCTTTGTAAGATGACTCCTTCCCAGGTTCTTGGAAAAGACTTTTGACCCCCGGTTCTGCTCAATCGCCTCCCGTATGAGGCGAGTATTAGAGCTTCGGAGGTCACGTCTCACCAATTTCCGGATTTTTCTATGGAGTGCCTGGGGATCTGACAAAACATCCTCCGGGGTTTCTCGTCGTACTCTCATCAGTTCCAAAGTCTCGCTTGAAAGTTTGGACTTCCGGCTTGCTCGCTTTCCCTTAAAATACCTGACTCCCACTTCGCTTATTGTACGTGCTACGCTTTCGAGGTCCCTGTCAATACTGCCTGTGGTTTCGAGTAGGGCAAAACGATTTTTCAGCTCTAGCTGAAAGGCATCTAAGCCTTTCTCGACTTGGAGCAGCGTCGGACGAAGAACAGATCTCATCATTCGGCTTCTTTCTAGCTTACAATTGATATTTAGGGTGCCTCTAACCATGCGGTGATCACTTCCGGTATTGAACCTGTTGATCACGGAGACATCCCTAAATATGTGCTTTTTATCCGTCAGGATGAAATCGATCTCGTTCTTCGTCTCACTAATTTGTTTTTTAAAGAAGTAGTATTTTTGTTCAATGTTTTTGTTAAGATTGATCTCACTAGTTGTGTTTTTTTTAAGAAAAATAAGAAAGTTTATTTTTTAAATATTATTTGATTAGATTTACTCGTTAAGTCAGTATTTTAGTTTGTTACTGAACTACGCAGTCTTTCAATACTTTCTCTAGCGTTACCTAAAATATTTCTCTTGCGTTACCTTTGTCCCCAAGTTTTTAAGAACGTTTTAAAAGTTTGTGTTCATATTTATTATTATTTACGTATAAATTTTAGTTGTTTTAGTACCTTCAGATCTAATTTCTTATATAGAGTGTAATAATGAAGACTGTTGTAGTGAAACCTAAAATAGTTTAAAAGATAAGTATTAAATACTGCCAAAGTAACGCAGTGAGTATAAAGTGACATATTTCTGTGATTTCTAAGATAATACAATCGCTGCATATAACTTTAAATAAACAGTTTGATTATTGCAAAGGAATAAATATTATAAAAAAATAAGAATAATGTGTTTCATTTGTTTAAAATAATAATTTAATTTGGTAACGCAGTAGAATGAAAATATGCATATCGAGCTACTTTCGTTAAAATTTCGATAAATGTGGCTTAAACATCGCGGCAATTAATAAATTTAGAAACTAGGTTATATTTTTTACCTAAACATATCAAGATGTAAACATTTTCTTTATCTGGATTTCATAATAATTATCTTCACATGAAGTGTTTAAAGGAGTACCTTAAAAGTTGATTAACCCAGTAATCACAAGACATCAAGCCGACGTATAAATCACAGTCCACAATCAGATGACAAGTGATGGATAGGCGAGCCCCTGTCATGGAGGAACGTGTAGGAACGAGTTCTGTGGCCTTCGGTTAATGCACAAAAAATGTAACTGAAATCGTAACCATGAACTTATTAGATAGGTACATGTTTTTGTTTATACAGAGTTTGTTGCGTAGATTACAACAAAACAGTCAATTTGCACTTTCCTTACATTTGAATTGGCGACGCGTAAACAAGTCTTTTTAAATAAATATTTTAACACCTTAAAAGATTTCAAAGAATGTCTAGTCCAGTGCCTCTCAAAAGGATGTCTTTGCCGTTAAAACTTTCTCACCATGTCTGTTGAGTTTAAAGAAAGATCACCTGTGAGTAGTTCAAGATTACACACAAACTCGTTAGCTCAAAGTGGAACAACAGATAAAGCGGTAAATATAATAATGCTAAAGAAGACCACAAACGTCGCGTAGTGATGAAAAGTGGCAGCCATTATGACGCCAACTTGAACTAACTGGAACGATGCAGCTTTACACTTGAACGAACCAGGTAAATAGGTCGAATTAAACAATATCAGGTTCCAAGATTTATCTACCTTGATATGACAAAGAGGTCATGAAGTTGACGAATTACGGTTGGCGTATGTTTTTAATTGCTATTGCAAGAGTGAAACAGGACAAAATAGAAGTAGTTGATGGTGAGAGTAATATAACATACTAGTCTTCATACTAAAATTAAGGTCTTAAGGCTTCAACAAACTTATAGGAGATATGATTGTGACTGTATTTAGAAAAGTCCTTTTTAAGAAGGCATAAAAAGAGCCAGACTATTCCGTGATCTAAACCTTAATACTCACAAAATGTAAATGTAATGTACGTATAAATGTACACAGTAACAAATAAAAGAGAATATTCAATCTGGGCTCAAATATTCAAGGCGATTCGGATGAATCGGAAAGGGAGATGAAATCGAAGTTGACGGGCGACCTCAATCCAAGCCGGACTAACGGTGACACTAAAATATAGTCGTATTTTATTACAACCTACCTCACTACCTACTTACCAACCTGTTATAGGACTTGTATCCTATTTTCTCCTAACATAATTATGGTTCATGTTATTTATGACCTGTAATCACAATTTCTAGGCTAAGGGGATGCAATGACTGCCTTTGAAGTTTCCAATATCGATTATCTTGCCTCATCTATCGAAAATTCTACTTTTCCATAGAAAAACTTTTCTTTCAAAATATAGCTTTCTAACCGCAAACAAACAAACACATTTGTATGTAGTTGTATTAGTGACGGTAATAAAATGGTAGAGAGTATTTCAGTAGGCCGAAGTACTGTAGAGATTGTTGACTCGTATTTGCATTTAGTTGATAACGAAAGGTAGTACGAGTTTTTAGTGTTTGTTGTCGAACTTTCTCGATAAAGCAAGACATAGATTTATAACACATCTCTCTTTTTAAAAGTAAAATTAAATGACAAGTCGAAAGAGTCGAATTGCCTGAAGCCAAGATTTAAAATTGCTATAAACTTATTGATTTATTCAGTCATTCGGAAAATTTTCTTTTTATGATCGTAATAAAATAATTAATTACTTGCATTTATGTTGACTTCATTGACTTTCACCATGAAATCTGCCTGAAGCGTTGTTAACTTGACATATTGGAAGTATGTATGTATGTATGTATTTAGTCTTTATTGTACAATGATAAAGAATAAATACATGGAAGTGTTTGATGTACAGGCATAAATTTTAAATTCTATCAAGATCTAGGTTAACATACTTTCATAATTAATTTTGATGTGTTTAATTAAATAATCATAACAAATATCAATAAATACTTACCTTTTTTACTGAGCAGCGTCTTTTTGGGCAGTCTTCCTAACTTTCAGGTTACCTTTGAAGAAGCTCACTGAATGAGAAGGAGCTAAAACATATTCAAAACAATAAAGTAAGGTCGTTATTCATTAGGATCCTGAGGCGATGTGATCAGATAATTTACTTAGAGAATGATAGGTACTGCCACAATCATCATGCTTGGCTATTGGCTTAGCAAACGCAGTAAAATTCTCAGAAAGACTGGTCTGGTCTTCTGGTGTTTCCTTAGGTGACTTTTACGACATCCTCGGGAAACAAATGACATGATACTGTTCAAGATCAGGCCAAAAAGCAAAATCTAGTCACATTGTCTCTTAAAGGCCCTACGTATAATTCTACACACAATGTACTCACGCTCTCTTCATCACGAACAAAGTTCAATGGACAACAAATGGGACTGTAATCATCGTGGTTTTGTGTACATTAATCGGTCCTTATGTGTAATGATCTCACGATTCTCATATCATTACAGTGCCGTGTTTGCTTTTTATAGATATATCAATAATAAATATTATATGTATGTAGTTAAAATGTAATTATTGAAGTTCCCCAAACTTTCCCAATATCTGAATATCTGGTGGTTATGTTCTGTTTGTATTTAAGTAAATTTTGATTTCACTGTGTAAATACATGTTTCAATGACTTTTGGGTATAAATGTCTTTATACGAGTATACATGGGATTGGTGTTTGGTTACTTGCCTATATTATAATTATAAAACATATAAAATCATCTGTAGTGTGGTGTCATTAAGTATCAAAAAGTACGAGTATGTAGTACAAGCCAGTCTAGAACTCCCACATAAATTGGGAAGAAGGATTCCCATATCGATTGGAAAACAGTACACTGTGACCGAAAGCGTGTGGAGGTAAAATACTGACAAAAGGTACCTATCTCACTTCTAGAGTTGATTTTTTCACTTACACAACAAATAAATTGAATTAAAATACAACAAAGCACATACTGCTTCATAAGATTGGGACACACGTGTAAAATTTCTCGCATAAAGAAGCATCAACAATATCTCTTAGATATGTTACAGACCTACACTGACCCATTTCTTGTGGCAAATGCAAACATATTATATTTCAGATCACAACACCGCCTACTTGATTCAGCTCAATGGACGAATAAGAAGCAATGTTTTTCTAAAGGAACATCTTAAATTCCAATGTATACTTATTAAATAATTGGTAATAGCAACGATAATAAAGAACTTGGCAAAACACGGGTGTTCTTCCTATTAAAGGCATTCAAACAAAGAGGTACTTGGTAAGAAGGTCATGTTAGTTCTTTCCTACATCTATCTTGTGGTGCAATATCCATTTTTCTCAATCAAAACAAATTCTTGTGCCACGATACTTTCCACTTCACAGGATCTTCACATGCTTTGTATTTTCCCATTGTGAGCACTACTGAGTATTCTTTCTCGTTTTCTATTAAATAGTAAGTCTTCAATAGGTATAAGTATATCACGTAGTTTCGTAAAAATTCATGGTACACCAAAAATTTCAGTTTGTCAAACACAAAAGTAATGTGAACGCTCTGAGAAACGGTTTCGCGCTGCCGGTTACAAACAAAGGACCTTTTGACGTTAAAAAACATTTTTCGCAACCATATTTTGTCAATTTTACTGTAGTTTACAATACATTTAAAGTAGATATCGTTGTTGGAAAATATTTTTACTATTAAAGTAAAAACCAAAACTATAAATAAAATGTGATTTGTTTATATATGTGACAATCTAAAGTAATCGGAGTTTGACAGTACAACAATCTAAGACAAATTTTTAAAAATGACAGAAAAGTATAGAGGAAATAAATCGAATATTAATAGTTTGTCTGGGCTGGACTCATAGATATAGAAAAAATAAGTTAAATAGAATACCACGCTGGACTGGATATGTAAAAATATTGTCGGAGAACGCTGTAAGGCAGATTTTACCCGGGTCTGGATTAAAATTTACCTTGGTTATACATTTTTTTTCTTTTTTTTTGAAACAGAGAGATAGCTTTTCATGTTATTTTGTGAGTATTTATATTAAATGGCGATATCTCATATTTACTGGTAGAGATAGAATGTTCTACACAAACAGCAAGATCAAACTTAATAATGTCGCAAGAAACCAACATTAAAATTCAAACAACAATTAATGTTGTTTGACAAATTGCTTCTCAAAGTGCTCCCACGCTGGGTCTACTTTATTCTACAAATATACGACAGATTAGCATACAATTCAGACACACGCCTTCAATGGACGCTGCAAAACGATCACTTCCCGCTCTATGCCCACATTGTTATTAGAAATATTGAGTAATGCTGCATATGTGGTAAGTTAGCGACAGTGTTTGGAACTAGCTGTTTATGATGTTGTCTGGAAACTCTTCATATTTAAAATGTGCTGTAGATCTTATCACTGATAAATCTTAGGGGCGCTTGCCATCTTCAGATTATCAAGTGAACTGTCCAAAAGTTAATTTAAAACATTTTGTACAAGAGTACATTCCTCCACATGTTACTTCGAGCAATCGGAAAAACCACTAAAGCTCTTTAAGTTTTCCTGACACAAATTCTACTAACAATACAGCTATAAATCCAGCTTTTGACTCTGTCAATTTTAAAGGTTCGAATAAATGTTGAGTACTAAATATAACGAGTAGATATGAAACACGTGCGGGAGATTACCGTGATACACGTATCTAGTCGTCGGGCGCAGCTTTTTGCCTGCATTCTGCAGACCCAGCTGCGGTGGAAAATGAAATGGAATCCGTTAACTACGGTACTTACTCTCATTCAAAGACTGCTATAATATCCTCAAGTTTTCCACGCGACTTCTTTCCCGTGGGAATTTCTAAAATAACCTTTCTCTTACTCGAGTATTGAGTAAGAGAGAACTGGAGCTGACACTTTCAGCACAGGTTTTTATTAATATATATTTTATGTGTTGGCTGTCCTTAAAAATTGTTTTCTAGCACAGTATACCAAGCTTGTGTAGCTATTTTTAAATGTACCTACTGGCTATCTGTGTTGTGAGCTAGTAAATAAGCATTTATTTATTTAGTATACAGCGAATTTAACAAATAAATTTGACCGGATGAGAATTGGTAGAGCGTCTCTGAAATTTTTCAACGATCAGCAGCAAACAGTGGCAGGCACTACGAAAACCTTCGCTATTACAAAGGTTTTAAGGACAACGTCAAAATCAATATGTAGAGTTGGCTGTGCTCTCGTATGTACTATATATTATATATATTACTGATCAAATTTAAAGTTACCCCATATGTTCCAGCTAGGTTTCATTTTACATCCGTACATCTGTTGTGTTGTGTAACTCAACACTTTACTCCACGTTTCTTGCAATACTTCTATCTTGGATTCAGTTCTTGTTAGTTTGCTTAGAGCTTTCTAATTTCGCGACTCACATCGAAATCTCTACACAATGTGCAAATGTTTGATGTTTTTGCTCCGTTAATCGTGACTTTCTTGATGTGACATATACTCGTAATATGTGCCTGAATATAACATGCACGAGTGGATATGATGTTGACATGGTTCTGTATAATATATTGGTATAACATGACAATAAACTGGATTCACGACTGGGTGAAAAGCTGCTCTTCCTTCAAATTGCATTCTTGAATCGCAGAAAATATCTTAATTTTAAAAACTTTGAACAACTTTTCTTTTTCTCAAAACTTAAGTTTTGATATTTACTAAACCTTTTTGTTATTTTTAATGGTTAGAGACCATGAATAGCGTCAAAAATATCGATTCAATTTAAGCACTTACAAATATTTATGTGATTAAAGTGAATCGCTTTTTCTTATTTCAATCATTGATTCAATGAAAACTTGACCTTAGACCCAAACCTTGCACTGAAATATTTCAGACATCACTATGTTTTACAAACCGCTGAATTTACAATTAAACCACAGCCTAAGCGCTTTATTTACTGTTTATCTTGCTGGATCATCCGAGAGTAAACAGAGCAATACTAGGAAGCGAGTTATTGACAGTTGGTCTAATTTCTTAGAATAAGTCCATCATATCACTAGACCTTATTCACAATCCGTATCATGGCCATTTAGCTCAGATAGTGAGTATTATACAAGTAAGACCGCGGTCAAAGCGTTTAATAATAGAGGATTCAATTTGCCAGGCGCGGATCTTTGGTGGAAACAGCTCTACCTTTGGCTTCCCTTTTACATAATAAATGCGCTATCATTGTGCTACCTGTAATAAGGGATAGCAACTGTCAGTGATAAACGTGGGATTAAAGTTGTCCCTACGCCTGTTTACAACGCTAATAATGAAAAAAAAATTGATACAGAAACGCCCTATTACATTTTTACTGTAACATGACGAACATCAAAGTAAATAAAACGAAAAACGTATCTTAGTGCGAGGAGCTAGTGAATTTAGGCTTTGCAAAGATGAATAGTACACTGATCTTTTCAAATGAAAATTATACACTACTCAACAAAGTCTAAGCAACACGCACGATTTTTCATACAACAGAGGCCTCTTTGAGAAGCTGTGAAAAGTATTTAAGACACGTATTTTTAATAAAATCTTTAGTGTGACCAAGTTCTATACCTGAATTTTCAATCCCTATAAATGAACTTTATTTAGCTTGAAATTTGTGGAAAAGAGGGAAAAATGAAAATGAAAACGCAGTTTTTCTTTGCTTTTAGTATGGAAATGGTGAAATTAAATTTTCATTTTCGTCTCTTTTTCACTTTTCACAGCTTCTCAAAGAGGCCTCTGTTGTTTGAAAAATCGTGCGTGTTGCTTAGACTTTGTTGATGTGTGTATTTGTAAAGCCTAAATCCACTCTTGAATTTGCCGTAGTGTAGTAACCTAATGTTTAGAATATTTTGGATATTCATCGCCTATAATATATCTTATATAAGGTGACTTTAACTTTAGGAAACTTCAGCTGGTGATTCTCCCCGTGAAATTGAAAAACTTTCGCAAAGGAACTCATATAAAATTGTAAAAACAATTTTTTTAGATACCTGTATGGATTATGATTTTTCGATATACAGGGCTTTAGGTAAATCTCTTTCAAGCTCTCGGGTGGTTAATCAGTCCACGAAACTGAACAACTTTCCCAAAAATACGAAAAAAAAAATTTGAGTTCCCATACAAACTTCATCAGAATATAGCTCATTTTGTACGGGAGATCAACTTTTTTTTTCGTATTTTGACCTATGTTCCTTGGGAAAGTTGTTCAGTTTCATGGACTGATTAACCACCAGAGAGGTTGAAAGAGATTTACCTAAAGCCCTGTATAGAGCAAAAATTTGTTTTCATATTCCTTGAGAATATTCCCGGTGGGGACGTATATGGCTGATAAAAAATTAAAAATACTTGGGAAAAGTTCAAACAAAATTTAAAGTCACCGAATATAAATATTTCTCCCAGACTATTTGAAAGTTAAATTGTATTACCATTCGGAATTTCCACCTTCCAACAAAATTAAGGTCAAGAGTTCTCAGACTCGGTAGAAATTTCGTAATGACTCCTTGAAGTGCCTGAGTACCAACAATCTAAGAATTAAATTGAAAAGTTAAAGGAGAATTAATTTGAAGACGACCGATGATTCTTGCAACTTTAATCATTACAAAACTTATTGGAATGACTTCTTATATCTATTATTTCGTAACACTTGAAGTATTTTGATATTTTTGCCATCGAATCCAACTTTTCAGAAACGCATCCAATCATTTCTAGCCTTGAAAACAGTAAAGTGGGCATCGTAAACAAATTGAATTTTCTTAGGTAACTATTAACAAAGGTAATACAATAATCCTCCAAAATCAAGCACATAAAACAAATAATGAATGCCCCTTTAAAGACATTGAAGTCATTGAAATCGTTGATTGAAATAGGGGCCCATGGTACAAGCGCAAGCGGGTTGAGGAATTCGTAATAATATGTATAGTAGAAGTTAATGGCGTTTCACTAATATTCCACGAAAATATTTAGCATTTATTTTATTTAATCTCTATTTTACTTTCAAGGTTTATAGTACATACGGCAGCACATCAGGCTACATGTACACGTTGACCTTGACGTCGCCCTTATCTCGCTCGGAATAGCGTCGGCTTTCGTAGTATTAATGGGTAACCTGACGTGCTGCTGTCTGTACTTAGGAGAAAAAAGTCTCTAAAAAATCTATGATCACATGAGTACAAGTTATTAGGTTCTATAAAACTATTTTTTTGCATGCTTAAAACAATGAATGTACAAAGCAAAACAATTTCATTTAAGATTTTTAAACAATACTCAGTATCTATTACCCTTGCAGGCAAAATAGCTACTCAGAAAAGTTTAATGACAACGAATAAAAAAACTAAAAAATCAAGCCGAAGTTACATATAACCAGTAACTCTGTAAGCAGCAGATCTCGTGAGTCAATATTTTTCGAATCGTCAGAAATATAATCTATACATATAATAAAACTGTAGAGGTCGAATTTCTGTACATAGAAAAAAAATGCTAAAAACCGAGTCAGGGGGATGTAAGAAGAGAAATAAAACAAATCCCGATTTTTTTAGATTTTTTTGTTTCTCTGTTTGTCTGTTTGTCTGTTTGTCTGTTTGTCTGTTTGTCTGTTTGTCTGTTTGCACGGGCTAATCTCCGTAACTGTTAGACCGATTTAAATGAAATTTTGCATAGGGGTACCTTATATCCCCGGTCAACATTTAGGCTACATAAAATCTCGAAATTTAGCCAGTAAATATAAAACCAACAACAAAAACCCCTGAAAAAATTCAAAGCGAGGTGTTTTTCAGAACATTTTACTCATACCATAGAGATCAACGTATTTTTGACATATACATGGGCTAAAAGCAAGGACATGTTGTTTTTTAAATTTATCTCTTTCGAGAAAGGCAAAGGAATCTGCATCCATACAGCCAGGTCTTCAATATATGTATTTCTTAGCTATGTCTTCAATTTATATTTCTTTACTTCTCTCATTCTCCGTAAGCCGATAGTGTTTTGTTTACGAAGAACTATGGCGGCGAGAAGCACTGCCGCTGGATCGGAGCAGATACACTGTATCACTTGAATTACTTTTTAACCGACTTCCAAAAAGGAGGAGGTTTTATGTTCGACTGTATACAGGGTGGAATTTTGTAATGCCACCTGAAGGGAAAGTACTCTTAATACTGTAGATAGAAAATTGTACTCAAAGAAAACATTCTTTTATTTTTGAAAAGAAAGAAAACTGCATTCAAGAATTTTCGAAAATTCGCTTGCCCCAACCGGGAATCGAACCGACTAAAATCTGTAAGAATACCCTGTACTTTTATTGCGTTGATCGTTAGGGTCAATTATAAGGATGAAATCTTTCTAACAAACTTGGTAAATTAAATGAAAGGAAAACTACGAAAACTTAAACCATTGTATATCTTTATTTTATGTATGTTCACCGATTTCTCCGCCATTTGGACCGATTTTCAAAATTCTTTTTTTTTGTTCGAAAGAGTATACTCCAGAAGTGGTCTTATTGTCACCAAGTCAGGATCTGATGGAATCCCATCAAAATCAAGGGCAACCCTTGAATGGAATAGGCACTTACAAAGTTTCTCAAGTTCTTTCTATTATTTACGCCAAACATAGAAAAATATACACATCAACACTGTCTAGGGATATTACATGATTTTTCATACAAAAGAGGTCTGTTTGAGAAGCTATAATACCATACTCGAGATACACGGAGTGATATAATTTTCAGATGAGCAAGTGCTAAACATGAATTTTCAATTTTTTTCAATGAATTTAATTTTTCTTGAAATTTGTGAAAACGTAACTAAAATAAAATAAAAAATTGCGCTAATTCCACAATTTTCATACAAAAAGCAGAAAAAAGTGCATTTTTGTTTTCGTTTACGTCACGTTTAAAAAAAAACAATTTAAACAAAATTCATTGACGAGAATTGAAAATTCAGGTTTAACACTTGCTCATCTTAAAATTATATCCCTCCATGTGTCTCGAGTATGCTTTTATAGCTTCTCACACCTTTTTGTATGAAAAATTAAGCAATATCCCTAGACAGTGTTGATATTTAACTTATTTTTTCTATGTCTATGAGTACGTAGCATTTGATAAAAGGACCGGATTGAGATTTATGAGATATTTTGTATAAAAGATCCTTTCTTAATTTTTTGTCGGAAGTTTGGTTGAGTAGTAGAGTTACACAGCCTGTGAATCGACGGTTTCTGGGTTCGATTTCCGGTTTGGGCAAACAGACCATACGAGGGAAACTTTAGTGCAGAAAGTTACAGTGTGAAGTGCTAATTAATTGATTTTATGATAGATAGATAGATAGATAGACACTTTATTCAATTGACATAAAACAGCATAACACAGTAAGACAAATAACAAACATACAAGTAAACATGAATCAGCAAGCAAACAATGAAGTAAACAGAGTAAGAAACAGAAACAAATAATTTTATAAAACTATTTTACACCGTGTTATCTGTATCATGCCAATCAAATTGGCGCTGACTCAGCATATTGCTGCAGTACCAGACTGCAGCGCTGGTATTCTGCCATAATGCTACTTATTGAGTTTTCTTTGTAGGCTTTTTCTAACTTCATAAATTCACCTTTAAAAAAGTACTTTATAAAGAAAATCTGAGGGTGCTGCTCTATAATTAGATAGATGTCATTTTTAAGAGCTATCGTCGAATATAAGTGAGTCGGAAGAAATTAAAATTATTGTAACTGACCCACAAATATCCAAAAATAAAACAAAAACTTCTGTGCTGAACTGGCACTGAACAAAAAATTTGGAATGTGCCAGCTGCCAACCAAATACATTGCATTGTTGGTGCAGAGGCCAGCGCATCAGGTTACTCCATTTTCATTGCAAAACCGCTCTTATCACAACAGCACAGAGTGCACGCGTGTGGTAACCTGAGTTGGGGCCATCCGTGCATTGCAAAATTTAGACAACGTATTATATACTCATAAACAATATGCCATTTTTAAAATTTTCATGACATGTAAAGTTATGTGACTTATGTTACCCCAACGAGGATTATAGGCGTATAATATCTAACATATCGAAACTTTTGTCAGCTTCCCCATTAATAGTTCGGCTATTCTGCACTTTTTTAACGAACCAAAACTAAATACCTACTTAATACAGTATTAATAAGAACGAAGTTGATTAAGCATTTAGTCTTCAAATCTTAATTCGGCCCTAACTAAATGACATTATTCAATCTTCAGGATATCACTTTTTGAAAACAATAAAACGGCTTTTTTTTATTTTTAAGCAAAGGAATCTATGGCCGTACAGCCGGTGTTTTCAATGCATTTCTTATTTTTAAAGGCGGGAAACTCAATAGAAACTGACAATTGACATTTGTTTTATTAAAACCACTATGAATCATGGACCTATTACAATAACTGGACCTCGCAGTGTAATAACAATACCGAGCCGAAGGAGAGGCTCAAAAGTAGAAGTGCATCTCTTTTCAGTAGGGTGCCCATGTTTTACTTGTTTTGATAAATTCAACCCAATTTATTCTTGTAGCATAAACCTATAAAAGTAAGTGCATGACATTAATTATCAGATAACGGTGTCGATTCTGGCAGACACACCAAAATAATTTGACAGGACTAAACTAAATTGAAGCATCATGTCCTTGTCATTTCGACTCAGAAAGAAAAAGACATAACGCTTAAATTTAGTTAATTTAAACACAATATTAAATCCTATTAATATTGTAAATGTGAAACTATGGAGGTGTATTACTCAACTCATGTTTATTACGAACATACAGACACCCTACTCTTAATGACATACAGGCAATTTGAGAGACAAGGACACACAACTATTTTCGTGCTATCGCGCCTGAGTCGGATTACTACTTTCCCTTGTGTGTCTCAAAAGTGAACCCTAACATTATACAAATACAGTATATATTTGTGTTAGCGATATACAAAAGTAAGAGATCCAGATCCATAATTATACATCCATGCTATGAATATGGTCTATATAGGTTTGATCTATGGCTTTGATGTTCTGACATGAAAAAAGGGGTATTTATTGATTTTTTGATTTTAGTTTACATCAAGCGTAGCATTGCGTATATAAGCCATGGATAAATATTATAATATTACTATTCTAATAAGTTTCTTAGTTTGGATCAAGCACTGACACCTTTGCTTATTTCTACAAATGTCCATTGAAGGGAAAAGCTTAATCATTTCTATCTTAAATTTAATTTTTTATTGAATCATTTTTACACAATTACCGCAAAGCACAATAAAAGCAGCGTGCTAGCTGAAATCTCAAATGCACGGGGGTTGTCTTAGATACTGACATAGGTGACCTGTTTTAGAAACTTCTATTCCACTGAAAATCAAAAATAAGTCCGTAATTAGCACTAAGGAATTCGTGTGCCATTTATTGTACTTACCTAAGTAATAGGTCTTTCAACATACAATTTTCGTAAATTTTTTACTCCACATATTTTTATTTTATCAAAATTGATAATTTATAAGTACAAAATCCTTACGTTTTTCACAGAAACGCCAAATAAGTACAATATTAATTAACCACTTTTTGTGGGATTGTTAAGACAACAAGATGTTTTAGAGGCACCACTGACTTATGTTAAGTGTTGATTGTCTATCTCTCTCAGTATCAAAAAATCAAAAACGACTGCTACTTAAGTATAGATCAGAGTCTGAGTCGCGTTCTAAAATACGGACCTTAATCTATCAATAGCAGTAACAATGGTATAGAAAATATAAGCGATAGAGGAAACAACTATGTTTGACCTTTGTTTTCAGATCCAAAGTAATGTATTAAGTATCAACCTTATATGACATAGTTAGCCAAGTTTTCAAATAAAAAATATTTTTAGAAATTGCTTTTCCTTATATGAACGAAATAGTTGCTATTCGTTCATATAACGAAAATATGAACGAAATAGTTGCTTCAATAAAAAACGGCAATTCATGTATCTGTAGTTGTGTCAAAGTACAAACTCGGTCTATAAAAATACATACAACACGCAGACGAAGTTGCGGGCATCAGCTAGTATACATATATTTTTTACGTTTTCAACCCTCATGTCTCTGCCATTTTGAAAAAATTTCAAAAACTGAATCGATAAGAAAACTCTATGTAATTATCAAACCTGCTTACAAAACACGAGAATCGGTTGAGAAATGCGACCTGTAGAGAAAAACAGCCAGACATAAGAAAGCAAAAGCCCAAGCTGAAACGGAGACGCTTCGCTCACGCTTAGCACTTGCTCGGTTTTTTAAGACTGCTTTTTAGTACTGTTAAACTGCACACCATATTAAGTTAAAATTTCACTCTGCTACCTATCCTGCTTCACTATGATACTCGTGATCCTATCCCTTACATCTAGTGCAGAAGGAAGCGGGTCCCGCATTTTTCATTATTAAGAGCGCCGGCGGAAATTGCCATCCGCTCAAGCGACATCCCGTGGCGGAAAACCAATGCGGTACAAATAATAATTGTATGAAAAAGAAAAACCTTGCTTGGGAAATGTAATGTTATTCTTAATTTTCACTAACTATTCGTACCTACCTAATTTAAATTAGCTAACATTCTAGGTTTAAACAAAAGTATATAAGAGAAGCGAATATCTCGTGTCACAATTGAAATTATTTCAGTATGTTCACTTTAGGCTTCGTAATTATCATCATCATGAAAGTGTAAAACGAATACCAATTCTAAACAATAGGATGACATTAGGTCAGGATTATTGAAAGCTATTTCAATTAATAATTTGTTTTCTTTGTTTCAGATATTTGAAGACTGATCTTCCTTAGACCTTAAACAACGTTAATTAGTCGTCTTTTGTAAGCGTAAGTATTTTACAAGTCAAGTTAAATATTTATACCTAAACGGAGCTTTTCAGCGTATTTTGGTCAAGACAATGAGAAACAAAATCCTTAAAGATAACTCTAAAATTAAAAACTGCTGTACCAATTTTTATCAAAATATAGACCATCTTAATTATGTCAGCTTTCAAACAAAAAAAACTATATCGGAATCAGTCCATTCGTTAAGGAGCTACGACACTACAGATATTACACACGTCAAACTCATAATTCTCCTCTTTTTAGTCGGGGGTCAAAAAAAATATTTGTTGCGAATCAATCAGGCATGCAAAAAAATAAACTAATTTAAAGCTATTCTGACAACGATATGCGACAGAGCGTGTTGATTTTCAATGGTTCGCTTTTACTGTATTTATCCTTCTTTGAAATCTATTTGTAAGGGAACAGTTCAAACAATTTAAGCCACGTCAAGCCTACGCAGAGCCAATAAAAAATTAAATTAGAAATTATGTAGTAAGAAACCTCCTCACACGTGTATTTATATTAGTAAGCGAATACCTTATGAGAAAAACTACGACAACAAGTAAATTATTACTGTAACTAAAAAAAACTTTTAGTGGCTTAAAAACTTTTATTTCCCTTGAAAATCAATACCTACATTTCAATTTCTTTTGGATAATAAATTTAACTAGCTGGCGCAAATATTAATTATTTTTTGACTAAGGCTAACTTGCAAGACGACATAGAATCAGTCCAAAATTTATTTCAAATGCTTTTTTTTTATTGAGCCAAATATTTTACATGAGTGAGTGATAATGTAACCCCGTATTTATATAAAATTATAACTCAAAAATCTATCAAAAAATAAGTTTTCAGTTCTCGATTACTCGACCCAATAATTGACAAGGTGGTCTCGGGAGGGGTTAACATAATAACTATCACAGTGCAAGTGCAAATATCGGCCATGAGTGCAAGTTAGTCTAACTCAAGAAGTTAAGAGAGATAGTTTAGTGAGTTGCAGACTGCCAACAAATAACATAGTTGGATGCGTGCTCCACATTTCTAGTCCGTTATTAACCTATACGAATATATTGTATCTTTACGGTACATTAGTCTATGTCAGCAATCAGTGCTGCTGTTTTAGCGGATTGCTCCGTTATTCACACGATCGCTACTGGAATGTGGTCAATTTGAAATTACATCCGAAAAATTTGGCCAAATGAGTGGAAAATGGCTTAAATTTAAGCTTTAAGAACAGAGGATTGGTGCCCTTTGATGCCAGAATTCGCTGGCTGCTTTTTTTCTGGACTGAAAGGGATTTTTAGCCCGGGGTCGGAGTCGCTTGTTCGGTGTACGACAGATTCTGTATAAGACAGATTCCTCCTGCAATGCGCCATATTTTGTCATTGTGTTCCGAGTGTTGTTTATCTCTTCAAATAAACCACTCCGCAAAGACTATCGAGAGACACTGATATACCTACAGAAAATGAAACACACGACAGAACACCCGCTAATTCGAAACTTTAGTGTGCCTTTTAGAACATCTTTACTGTCATGAGCCTTAAACTATAATTAAGAAAATAAATTAAACTATAATTTAGATGTCTTTTAAACACTTCATAATTGCGTCCTATAATCAGTGATCACTATTTTCCGTTCTATGACCGCTTAATATTGTCACAGCCCGAATATCACGATACGATGTGATATTAAATTATGTAATTGGATCAATGCAACTTATGTATAAGTAGTACAGGTGAATGTTATTCGTTTCTATCTATAAACTTGAACTTTTCACCTTTCACTTCCTATAGAATACATTTCATTTTATTCTGTTCTATCGTTGTGTTGGCAGATTTATTTTTGGCGGACTCGTCTAACAGTGTGTGGGATTTTGTCGCTAACGTTAACAATAACAAACGTATAAATTGTTTGTTGTTTTCTTCCTTTTGCACTAACAGTATAAATAAACGCTACCCGCTCAAAGGCCTCATCAGGTTTTCCCTTGTGACGTGGGTCCCTTGAAACATACACAAAGACAGACACGAACACCGATAACCCGACATCTGCTTTTTACTAAAATATTTTCCCCGACTACATCAATCAATGAAGAGGCAGCACGCCACTACCACTCAATCAACCGGCCGTCGTTATGAATACAAATAACTAAATGAGTTTTTTAAATAATAAAAAATAATTTTCCACGTCAAAAACGTAAGAGTCACCGACTTCAATCCCAAAAAGACAATTTTTTCGAGAGTTTCCCTCAATTTCTTCAGGATTCCACCATCAAATCCTGGTTTCCTTACCATGGGACCACCCTTGGGATACTCCCTTTCCAACAAAAAAAGAATAATCAAAATCGGTTCATAAAGAACGAAGTTATCCGCGGACATACATAAAAAAATATACGGTCGAATTGAGAAACCTACTCCTTTTTTGAAGTCGGTTAAAAATTGGATGAAACATTGACTTGAGGTTTGTTTCATAAATTGAGGAAATAATTTTCCTCTAAAAATTGGATTTGACAAATCAAGAGCAAATCTATTTTCGAGACCAACTTCATGGCGGCAGGCGTAAATAGTAAAAAATTCAGAATCACTGATAAAATATCCTTCCAGGAAATTACCTGATCTGAATTTTTTTCCTCCTCATAACGGAGCACATTCAATCGACAAATACAGCTGCTCAAGCCCAACCCAAGAACCCCTTTAAATCAGCGGAAACGACAAGTACACCTACCTCATCCACAATGTAGGTTATTGCCAGCTATATTAGGTCTCTCCCATTTTCCCGGGCAACCAATGGCCGGCGGCGTGCGTCGCATACGGCCATAGGACCTGTTGAAATACCAGGCTGACTAGCGGACCAACTAACTGGACTACGCACATGCTCTATTACAACTGAATCGCCATTGCATCGACTTTTCAATTTGGAGCGACTTCATTTTCTCATACATGATGTCAATGCGCTCAGGCACTGAAATTAGGCCTACATTTTTTTACCGACTGTAACCCTTGTAGAGAGTAACACACACACTTAGTTGCAGAAACGTTCACTAAAGCTTTTTTAAATGTAATGCCGTCTTTGTTCATGGCAACAAGATGAAAAGTGACAATATGACATTTAAAGTAGCATTAACTTTAATTGACGATTCTGCAATTGGGTGTAAGTGTCAAAAGCAGTTGATCTTTGCTAACACACTCTTGAAATAACATAGGTTCCATTTTCTAATTTCTAATTAAAGTTATATTAGCTTTGTCAGCCGGAAATTACCAAATTCGTCTATTTGCTGCTACTAAATCTGAGTAGATACCACACAGGCGAAAGTTGCTGAATGCATCATCATTTAAGAGTCTCATATAATTGCTTCTCAGTCATTCATTACTTATAACTTAATCAATTTTCTTCCCCTTTACTTATACCTGCATCGTTGTTCTTATACATTTGAACTACTTTATGGAGATCAGCAGCTCGAGCACGATGGCGACAAACTCGTGCAGCGCGGCACTCCGTTGACGCTGAAACTTCACTTCGATTGCGCGAGGGCCCTGCGCAAAGGCTTGCTCGCCCTCTGGCGTTGTCAATGTTGACATTTTGACATATGATTGCAGAGCATTACGCGCGCTAGCACCATCGAACTCGAGCTGCAGCAATAAGACTTCACTCTAATGAGAGTAGTTTGCCAAGGAAAACATATATCAGTGTAACAGGCGGAAGTTTGCATTTCTTTTGCCGTTGAAAAATGATTTTGAATTGCTAAAAGAACGTATGTCCAAATTCAAACGCAAAAGAGTGAAAACTTTTATTTTTAAACACATAGGGTCCTTTTTTGTGTTGATTTGGAAGTCTAAACTCTCGTGAGGAAGTCTCATTGGTATATTAGGCAGATAGCAAAAATGATATTTCCGCAGAAAACAAATATCAACATCCACATCCAACCTAAATTATCTTATGGTAGATTTAAAACCCATAAAGAAAGTCTGCCACGAAGACTCTATAGTCGCAGTCGCAGCCAAAGTTTCACAAATCACAGATGCATTTTACCTTCCAATTGGCGTTACATAAACAGTTTGTAGGTTGTTTAGGTGTGGCTGGGAGAAAGTAAGGGCTCACATCATCGGCTTTCTCCCGACCCTACGAGTCTCGAATTATCGCGTTATATCTGATCACGCGAGGCTATTGATGACTAGTATCAAGACTATCAAGTCTTCAGTGTCCGCCTTGTTTTGATTTGTCTCACGGGGATTACGTAAGGGACTTCTATTAACTATTGAATTAATCACTGTACAAATAAAAATTTTATCACCCTCGATATTCGAATGCTTATAACTTTTGAACGGCTAAACCAATTTTGATTAAAACCGTCTCGAGTACGTCAGGTTTCAAACAAAAATCAGCGCACCGAAATCGATCTATTCGTTTTGGAGTTACGATGCCACAGACAGATACACAGATACACACTTCAAACTTATAATACCCTTCTTTTTTTGTCGGGGGTAAAAAATACAAGTCATGGACTCTCAACTCTAATAACATGCTACATATGTACGTTGTAAACTCACGCGTGTATTAAATATCGGCGCAGGCAGAGCAACGTAGAACTGCCTACTTGATGTCACAGAAAACCATGTGTCAATGCTGACATTCTCAGCCCTTCGACAGACCCTCGATTCCCTTTACTGGTTCAATACTGGTTAGACCTATCGCATTGGTAAGAAACGTGTTTAAATAATTTAATAATTTCAAAAAAAAAGAGGAGGTTTTCAACAAATCTTTGAATTTTTTTGTTAAATATATACAGGGTTACTGGTAATACGTCATGATCCCTTTAAGGGTTGACGGTAGAGACCATTAGCTATCAATCCATCCTCGGGTAGATGGGAAAAAATTAACCAATTTCGAAAGTTGACAGGGTCAAGCTGAAAACCAGCGCCTGTACAATTTGTCGTACAGCACAATGCTGAGCTTGGCTCCTTTTGCTTAGGTTAAGCTAGTTCTTACTTTTTACTGTTAATTTAGTCATTGTATCGTAGGTTTAACTTTAGCAATAAACATGATTTCATTTCACTTCAAATAAGCACAAAGTAGGTTCAATAAAACCTGCTGCACTCTTGTAACCAATAAAACATCAATTTGTAATTCAAACCGCACAAAAAGCAGTTCCACTCTTTCTAGGCAGCTCGAACAGGTCGAACTACCAATGACATCGGACGTCCCACTTCTGAACGTGACCTCAAACGAAACGCCGACTTTCGATAAAAATTACTAATTAAAATAAAATTTAAAAGTAAAAGTGCTAACCCGATTATTGTAGAACCAAATAAAGGTTAAGTATTTCATTAATGCAGTTTTAAAGATACAGTGACATCTTTCGACGTTGCAATTTTGTAGCACTCATATTCTTTGAATCTTTTAATAAGGTCTTTAATTTAATAACATTTTTTTCGTTTAAAATTGAGAGAATGAATGAATAAAATCTTTATTGCACACGTAAACAAGAACACTAGGAAATATTAAAATAAGTGCAAAATGCGCCCGCACTAAGAATGATATAAAGTATAGTTTTATAAGCAAACGACTTAATCGTAAAACCAAGAAAAAAACTCTAGGATAAAATAAAGCAAATCTCTACAAAACGCCCCATAAATTAAGACTTTACTCAAAGGTCAATCTCCATATTCTCCATGTAAAAAAATCTCCTTGGCTCTACTATCCTCGTGCGTATCATCATTTAACGTTTTACTGTTTAATGTTTATATGGGGTGACGTCAGTTAGCGAAGCTACTCATGAAACTGAACAACTTTCCTCTAGGCACATATATAAAATTCTTAAAAAAATTTGACTTCCCATACAAAGGTAAGCCAGCTAACCGCAGTTTGTATGGAGAGGCCAAACTTTTTTTCATTATTTTTTCGTATTTTCACATTTTCTCATAAAAACTTGATGAGTTTTACGAGTGAGATATTATAAAAAATTTGAAAATGCAACGTCAAGGTCAAATCTTTAGCCTGATGTGCTGCCGCGTATACATTATAGTGTATTGTATGTTTCATGCCTCTTACTTATATGAGTCGTGTGAAATCTACAAAAGACATTCACTATTGAAATTAATAGTTACAATCTCACAAAGATACGATAAGGTTTATTCTATGTGCTTGTAAAGAGCGTTGTTAGGGCTCAATTCTTCAGACAGGTGTTGATGCTTGAAACTCCGATTGTATTTAATAATATCAATGACAATACTTCGTACAATTCAATGAAAAGATTTATATAGTCCATTGTAAAAGTACATGTAACAGCGCTTACGTAAAGATCTTTGTATTTGCGCATTGCTCGAATCGATACAAAAGATGATTGTTTGATCGGCGAAATAGAAAGCAGTCATTCAAATGCACTGACCGATTCATTTGAATTATTTATGGTTGGGGAGCTTGAAACATGTACCGACATCAAAGTAGTACTCACTGATAACATTTTATTTGTACTATTAAAATTGAAAGGAAATATAACTCAAATGCACAATATAACGTGCTCTTGGTCTTGGGAGTGTACGAGTATATTGTGTTTCTTCATAAAACTACAATTCTTATAATTATCTTAGGTATATTAAAGAAGGAGACTCAAGTCTTAATCTATACTTAAGTATTAATTCTCTCTTTCTCTACTCAAGTATAGATTAGAGTCTGAATCGCATTTTGTAATACGGATCTTATTCTGCTCTGGCATTTGAAAATTCACAAAATTATTAACTACCTAAAATTAATTAAGTTAATTTTAAAATTAATTAAGTTAATTAATTAAGTTAATTATTAACTACCTAAAATTAATTTAGTTAATTAATTAAGTTAATTATTAAGTGCTTACAACAGGACATAAATAACGCTTTAATGACTTAAACTTTATTTTAAATCTAATCGAATTGGCTTTCAATCTGCGGGGTCAACGATCTCCGAAGTTAAAATTGAAGCGAGCGAATGCAAGCTGCAGGTAGAACAACTTCGCAACCCGGGTCGAGATTGCAAAAAGTCAACGACTTGACTTGAGCCGCGGACACGAATAATTACAAAGGGCGAGAGGCACATTGCGGCGACGCGACGTCTCGTCTCGAGTAAACCCCCCCCCCCTCTCCAATTGCCCCCTCACTTCACTAACCCGCAGGGCAATCGCGCTAAAAAAAGTGGATTGAATCGCAATTGAAACGTAGCTGCGGAGCTACCACCTAAGCGAATCTGATGCTGCGTAAACGAATGGAACGTAGTCGATTGCTTCTTTATAAGGAGACCTTGATTAACGATATGAACCAAACACAGCAATGTACATCATTCCATTCGTTCAATCAGCATCAGCTTCGCTTAGGTGGTAGCCCCTCAGCTGCGGTTGAATTGCGATTCAGTCCACTTTTTTTAGCGCGATTGCCCTGCAGGTATTCTTACTACGAGTAATAGACGATAGATTTAACTCGTACACAGCTGATCGCTTGACTAGTGTATGTTTAACGCCGAAGTAATGGAAATTTTTATTTACTAGGTCTTCTGTAAAATATATTATAAAACATATTGAGTGACTTTCATTTAATTAGCAAAATTAGGATGTGAATCAGCCCACTAAACTGTTCCCAAAGAACGTAGGTCGAAGAATGAAAAATACAACTTGTGCGATCAGCTGCCTAGCCTTTGTATGGGAAGCATTTTTTTTTTTGAATTCCATATAGGTTCCTTGGGGAAAGTTTTGCTAATTTTAAGTCACCCTTTTTAAGTTATAGACCCATGAAGTAGGCACAGGGTGAAAAATATGAGCTGTGACTGAGGATATTCCTGATAGACATATTGCAAGTTGCTAAGCACCGATTTTCTGTAATTACACAACTAAAATCGATCTAAACAATAAAGATATTGCTTAGAACGTGACCGTGAGACGACCCAATAACTTAATATTTAAAATTGATGAGTATATGCAGTAACACCATACAATTTTACATAATCACAGAGTATTTTCGAAACGTCTGTGAGAACTTGTTTGAGTTAAGTAACAACAAGTAAAGGGCACGAGGTGAATTTAACTGCCTCTGACATTTTCATTACCTCCGATTGTTTTGAACACAGAAAACGGAATCCAGTTTGCTGCGAACTTTTTCAATCATCCGTGGATCACCTGGATCACCCTTATATTGCGCCAAAAAACGATCCCAAAGTTCGTATTTCAGAATCAAAAACTTTGAAAAAATATATTTGAGGGTATTTCCTAGTCTAGTGCTAATGACAATGTTAACACAATAGGGAAAATAAGTACAAATAAGCGACAGTATAGATATATAGTTTAGTGATTAAAGACAGATTTTCATTTTCTCAGTCATATTTTGTTAAAATATTGTATTCTTTGTAAAACCAATTTCATAATTATGTTACTGTATGCCCACACTCATACACACACAAAATAGTCTTACTAGAAACGAGTAGTGGTTTTATTAATAAAAAAGCACCGTAGATTACACATGATGTTGTGATCTTTGAGCCAATGTCGCAATACACACGGACCAGAATAGAACAAGACGGATATTTCAATTTCTTCTGTTTTGTAATCCTACATAAATTTAAAACAGTGTTGATTGCATCCAGTAATCAATTGCACACAAAATTTTTGCAACAATACTTGATAGAAACATCGATAAGATAGTAATAATTCATACAACACCTGCGACTGTCGATAAAGTTTCCATTGTGATCGGTTTTATGACACATTTACGATCTTACATTTCCTTTGAACATTTCTAATGTATTGTATTTTCCATTTCAGGCACTCGCAAGTGCTCGTGATGGTGCGTTCCGACGAGAGTGTCAGGTAGCCGCCACGAGCAGCATGGGTGCGAATATGGGCAAGAACTCGAGCCTGCTCGACGCGCTGCCCTCGGCGCAGGGCACGCTGCACGTCGTCATGCTCGGCCTCGACTCCGCCGGGAAGACCACCGCGCTCTACCGGCTCAAGTTCGACCAGTACCTCAACACCGTCCCTACCATAGGTTTCAACTGCGAGAAAGTCAAAGGCACCATCGGCAAATCCAAAGGCGTCAACTTTCTCGTCTGGGACGTCGGAGGCCAGGAAAAACTTAGACCGCTGTGGAAATCGTACACCCGGTGCACGGACGGCATCATATTTGTGCTAGATTCCGTGGATGTGGAACGCATGGAAGAAGCTAAGATGGAGTTGATACGGACTGCAAAATCACCTGACAATACTGGTGTACCGATACTAGTGTTGGCGAATAAGCAGGACCTGCCCGGCGCAAAGGAGCCTCGAGAGCTGGAAAAGCTGCTGGGGCTGCATGAGCTGGTGTCGTCGCCGCACGGGTCGCGCGACGCGCACGCCTGGCATGTGCAGCCCGCCTGCGCCATCACCGGCGAGGGCCTGCACGAGGGGCTGGACGCGCTCTACGAAATGATACTAAAAAGAAGAAAACTAGCCAAGCTACAGAAGAAGCGAGTCAGATAAATAAATGGACATTGTGACGTGATTTTAAGTTATTGATTCATGTACGATAATAATTAACCGATAATGAATGTTAGATAAGTATTATAAAATGCTCATTGTGTGAATGTTTATATAATGTGAGCAAGCATGTCCGAAGTTGAAACACCAAAAATTGTTTTTTTACTCATTTAAAGTATTTTTACAGAAAATTTTATTCGATAATACTGTCGCTCAATGTTGATTGAAACACTTTTTTGAGGTAGACGAAATTTTTTATAACACATACACGCGACTACTAGTCATTTTCTTTTGAAAATAACTAGGTGAAAGATAAAGATTATTTTTTAGTTATTAAGGCGTTGGAATCTCACTGAAAACAATAATTTGATACACATACATACACACGCTCACGCCTATAATCCCTAACGGGGTAGGCAGAGCATCAGTGGTTCTAGAACCACTAGATGCCACGTTTGACACAAATTTAACAGATGGAACAATAATTAATAATTTGATAGTCATTGGACAATGGCTCACAAGTTGCGTGGGACCATAATGGGACTAGATTAGGTCCAATTTGGATCAGTTTGAAGGCGAAAAACTGTAGAACTTTGCCTCTCATTTTACGCTTATCATATGTCATTCGATCTTGTATTTTTGCACAAAAAGCACCTTTAATTCGAAAGAAAGATTGGTACCTATAATGTAATTTCAAACATTTTCTTAACTTTATTTTGATTACGTTTTCCTGACCAATTGCTATCAGAATATTTCGCAAAATTGTAACTATAAAACAGTTTTCTCATAAGAAAAATAAAAAATCCTACATTTGTATATACCACTCCTTACTGTAAATAGTGTTATACTTGAGGTTTATTACTTACTCTTATTGATATTTATAGATTTCGTTGCACGGCACGACATTTTAAAATATTTCCCGTCACTGTAAAACAGGCAAACAAAATGGAATTCTTATCGTGCCGTTATTACGGACGATAAATTTCATTTTGTTTCCCTGTTTCGCCGTGAAAAAAATCTACCACATCGTGCCGTGCGACGGAAATTTTTAAAAGCTCCCAATTCTTATGTGTCTTGAAGGGTCGATTTTCTATTGGAAATGTCATAGTTGTATAAATTATTCATGAACAATTCACACAACTCCATCTAATCCCAAACTAAGCAAAACTTGTACTGTGGGTTTGGTCAGTAAATACACTTACAAGTTACTATAATAGTAATAGTCTACAAGATCACATTGCTGGAAAGATGCCATTCTAGATCTGTCTATTAATCTGTTTCGTGTTTACTAATTTTGGTAGTAATAACTAACTGCGAATAAAAAATCGGCCCTAAATTGTGAAAAATCGGTTCAAAACTAAAAAATCTTCAAGTGAGTCATATTTTCCAATCGCTTGTTAGCTAAGTATCTATTTATTTATTTACCCACATAGTGTAATTAATGTAGCGCTTTAAGTTAAAAATATTACCTACTCTATTAGGTCAAAACTTGTACCAGTTTTGTGTTGTTCACCTGTAAATATGTAAATTCCAATTAGGTAAATTATCATACCATGAAACCAAACATTTTTATTAGTAGAAATGTACATTTTGTTATGAATATTAATTTGTTTATTATCATTATTGTGACCATTAATGTGCATCTTATCGTATTATGTTGAATGAAATAAATAGACGTTTTTCATATACTGATTCCCCTAAATAAAATGTTTTCAATATGAATTGTTTTATTTAGTTACCCACGTTTTAATTAGTTTATATCTATAAGATTAAAATGTTTAATTTGTCACTTAAATTATTTTCAAAAGTATTGCGTATCAATGCAACGTAACAACTGAGGCATATATTCACCAAATATTCAACCCACTATCAGCTACTAACCCGTGATTTAAAAATGTAATTTTCATATTTTTCTTACGTTTCGTCTGTTTACTTGAAAAACTACTAAACTGCTGTTTAAACGTGGGTTAAAGTGGTGAAATGACTCTTTAATCAAATTAACTATCTAAACCACATGAGGAATCAGAAGATTTAGCACATACACTATTAAGAAGATATAAACTCGGATCTTCTTTTTCAGTCCAATCAGTAAAGAGACGTAGATATTCAAATTCAGAATCCGTAACAGATTTCTTTTTAGCAACTAAAGTCTTCGGCTGATTAGATTTTCTGATTGATAGGCTTTTACCTTTCTTTTGAGCTCGTACGGGAGCTGCTTCAGTTATAGGTTTAACTTCCCTCTTACTCGGTAAGCTGAAAGCTATTAGTAACTCGTGTTCTAATCTTCGGAACAGACGCAGTTCTCTGGCTGCCTCTCTACTTTTCTTCAGCATTTGCTTATCTTCTTTATGACATTTACCTATAGCTTCTTTAACTTCTTCTCCCTCTAAAGCTTCTAAACGCAGGAGATACCCAAAATAAAAATCTTCTAAACCTTTTGCTAAAGCTCTTATATCTTTATTAAGAGGTTTCTCGTTATATACTTGTTCAAAACAAAATTCTAAGTGTAGAGTAAATTCTAAAACGTCCGGCGCAGCGACGCTTTGATAAAATAATCCATTTAATATTTTAAAAAACTTTACTTCCAAATCTAAGCTTCTTTCGTCGTAAAAATCAATGAGCGTTGCAAACCCTTTAATAGAACTCGCAACGGAGTCAGCATCCTCGACCACTATGTCCTTATACATTGCCACACCTTCATTCATTATACGCAGAAAAGGTGCCATACTTGTAACATGAGCAAAATTATAGTGCAGCTGCATCTCTATAGTATCAAATACTTTCATCATCTCTAAAGGATGTGTAAAGTATAAAACCGGCTTAATAGCATTGCTAGCACAAAGCCGTTGTAATTTTTCAAACATCACAGTAAAAGTATCTTCGTCATTGGCACTACGTATTTCAAATCCTGTGTTTTCTATTTCTACCGACTGCGCAAATTCTCGATTCTGTGCTCGCCATGCCGGAGGTGATAAATAATACAAAAATCTACCATACTTTTGTTGCGTGCTAAAAATGTGATCTAATCCAATTAAGATAGAGGTAATATTGAACATTTTTCCGGATAAAATTTGACGTTCAATATTTTTATTGTCAACTTCCTGTTTCAACTCTTCCCATTCTCTTAAAAATTCCATAGATTTTTTGTAGTCCTCTGAAATAAACTGATCAAAGTTGTTTATTTGCTCCTTGCATTTTTCGTTGCTAGCTTCATATATGCTTTGTTCTCTTCTGTGAACTACATCAATACTGAAAATGGTATCTTTTCGGTATCCAATCTCTATTCTTTTTCTGAGTCCATAATTTAAAATAGTTTGTAGAGATTTGAAATGAGCCCCATGACGAGCAATCATTCTACCATTTATGTAGTTAAAGAAGTCTTCATCAATGTCAGTAATAGTACGAACATTGTCCGCCGAGTGCTTTATGTGTAAACGTTTCTTCAAATCAGTACTAATTATTTTGTACTCATCGTGTGCTTTGATATGCAGTTTTTGAGTATGACGAATAGAGTGCTGTTTTCTAGCATATTCTTTGAAAGATAGTACAATTCCCTCATTTTCTGGACACTCCACCCTCAGAGGCTTGTTGCCTGGTAATGAATATTTCTGAAACGAAACCTCGGAGGGGTTCCGGTATCTATTAGTTCCCGAAGTCAAAAGTTTTCTTTTACTAGTAGATGCGCATGTATTCAACAAAGTCCTTGAAAGGTTTTTATAAACTCTCTGTTTGGGTATACTTATAACAGGAGTTCGAATTTCGCTTTTTTTTTCCATGACTATAATAATCAAAATCAAAAAACTCTCCAAAATTAACCAAAACGGATTAAACGAAACATAAATTGTATCAGTTGATGCCACCTAGATTATAAAAAAAAAAACACATAGAAGAAGCAATAAGTTTATAACAAATTATAGGGACAGCTACAAATCTAAAAATATAAGTAGTCATAATAATATACAAGTACTATGAAAGATATTTAACACTAACGACGCTTGATTTTTTTTCATTATTTGATATTATTTGTATTTATTTGAAGAAGGAAGATACTTACTTGATTTCGTCAAAATGAAAATTTAAATTCAGCTGCGGGGCCGTCAGCTTTATCAACTTTATCAAATATTGGTTGTATGTATGTTTTGTATTGTTCCAAATAAGGCGCCGGGTCGTTTCCTTCACACCAATTCGTAAATGCCCAAAGTATTTCTTTTTCAGTCGGAGTCACAGTGTATTTTTTCTTGGAAGGCCCTTCTTTTTCCAGTTTTAAGCGTTTCCTTTCAGCTTTCTTTTGAGCTGCTATAGTTTTTTTATCTACAAACTTAGTAAGCACTGGTCGAACAAATTGTTTGGGTGGCAAAAAAGCTCTTTTCATTGATTCTGTCATTTCCCTAAATGCCTTTAATTCTTTCTGAGCTATCTCGGCATTAATTAACATCTTTAAGTCTGAAGCAAAGTTTTCTTGTGTAGCTTCCTTAACTGATTTATAGTCTAACTCATCTAACATCAAATTGTATTTTCCGTACATGACTTCCAATATTTTCATTGGATCACGTAAATTTTGATTTTGCCCTTCATCGGTTTTTCCAAATACCTGCGTATAAACAAAATCAATGCAAATTTTTAATTTCAAAATATCTTGACTAGCCACACTGTCAAAGAAAGCATTATTTAATATACGATAAAACGTCTCTTCAAGATCGGCCATGTTAGATAACTCTCTATCTATGGCTATCTGAAAGTAGTCAATTAGATAGTTAAAGTATTCTTGTTGCTCGTTTATATCTTTTTTCAATTTTCTAATATGTTTCTTTATCATACGATATGGAATACCAGTTATCTGGAGTTGTATTAGATACTCCCTGCTTTGAAGTTCCATATTTCGAAATAAATACATCATTTCTTGTGGATGTTTGAAGTATATGTTATTAGGCGAAGGATCCTTCAACTCAAGTTTTGCTGATTCAATAATTTTATCAATGTCCAAAGATTCCACTAGATCATTATCTGTTGTGAACACTTCTCCGGCGGAGTCAATAGAAACTATACTATGTCTAAGGTTGCCATCATACTTTTTTCTCCACGCTATAGGAGCGACAAAATTTAAATACTTTTGATATTGTTTCAAAGTACTTCGAACCGAATCTAATTTAAAAATAACATTTTGCAAAGTAGTCAAGTCTGCAATGTAACTAAAACACTTCACTTTCATTTCATGAACCTCGTTCATAAGTTTTTCGGCTTTAGCAGCTTTTGCACACGCTTTTTTGTAATCTTCAGTCAAAAAAGATTGGAAATTGTGAATATGGTGTTTCATTTGGTTACTGATGTCATCGATTTGTGCTAATTCTTCTGACATATTGCTCTCAATACTGAGCACCATATCTCGACGGTATCCTATCTGCTGACGATACATGGCGTAGTCGCGGATGTTACGGATGTATACTTTTATATCATCCTTAGATCTCAGTGACCTACCTTCGACGACGGTATAAAACTCCGGATGTATCGCAACGACTGCTCTCACGTCGTCGGGTGGTTCTTCAATAAAATTTCTGCTGGAGAGGTCTTTGGTGGCAGAAAATCTTGCATTGAGCTTATGTTGTACATGCTGTTGCAATATTCTTTTCCGGCTTAGCACACGTCTCGCATCGGAGTGTTTGACATATGGGATCAGTTTTTGAGACGAGGGGGTGTGGAAATGCTGAGATGCAATTTGTATAGATCCTCTTTTTTCGACAGCACGCTTTCGATTCGTGAAATAGTACTGGGTATTTGGTACATATCGGCGCCTATATATAATATCTAATGTTTTTAATGGTGTTAAATATTTTTTATCAAATGAACCACAAAAACCCAAGTCTCGTGCTGTTTTCTCCCCTCCTACGTAATACATCTTAGAAGAGTGTTAAAAGGAAAAGATTTATTCAACAAAATTAGTAAAACAGTTTTTAAAAAATTAAATTACTTTTCTCAAAAGTAAGTATCTACACAAACATTTCATTTTCTATGAAGACATTTAATGACAAATAAGTTGTTTTATTCTTCTTTAACGAAAAAAAATTTCCTGCAAGTAGGTACGTATACAAGCTGATTTATTTTGTACGTAAACTTTGAAAAAACAGACCTGTATTTTTTTTGTTTTATATTGTTACGTATAAAAATTTCAAACTAGATCGTCTAAGGGCACAGACCCACCACGGCGCACGGAGAGGCTACGCACGTGGGTTAAGCTTCACTTTGCAAGAAAATGTATGTGATTGTGTCCACTGCGACCCACGACCAAGTTACGCATGAAATGACTTCATTGATACACGCGTGGCTTGCTCGAATAAGCGCTGACTACTCAACGCCATGCACGCTGTGGATGCGGCACACGGTTGGCAGGCAGCGCATTCAAGCTGCGGTGAATATCAACTCAGTTAGTTTGACATTAAGGCTCAAATTTGATCTAATCCACGTAGCTAAAATCGTGGGTTTCAATTCGTGTATAGCGTGTACTGCAGTGGAAACGTAGACCCACGTTGTCAAACAAATGAATCCATACAGCTAAAATGCGCCGCGTGGCCGTGCACAATTGCACATCCTGCGCCGCGGTGGGTCTGCGCCTTAAAGCATGAAAATAAATCAAAATGTTTGTATCGAAATAAAAATAACATCGTCCAATTGACTTGAAACTTGGTAATAGTACTCTTCAACATAATTTTTGACAACCGTGTTTCTGCTTCTTCTAAGACGATAAAAAGGGAAATCAAAATCTGAAAATTTTGGAAAAAATTTTTTTTTTTCATCCTTATTTACGTTCTATCAACGTTACTGACACCGACCGTAAGAAAAAATTGCGTACTGATTAAAAAGTCACCTGTATGTCAGCGCAATCATTATGACCCATGGACTTAGTACTTTCTCTTTTAAAGGACCGATTACTTAGAAAAATCGTATTAAGGAATATGAAACTTAAACCTATAAGCAATAAGGTACATTTTCGACTGCTTCTCCGACAGCCTCTATTGAAGCCGAAAGGGACACCGATAAGTGAGGCGGATTGTCTCTTTCTTTTTTCTTGCCAATTTAAAAAAACTTCATTAATCAAAAAAGTCTGGCTTTGACAATGAAGTTAATAACGAAGAAATACAGCCTGGCAAGAAAGTCGTGAAAATAATGGCGGCGCCACTATCGTGCCTAGTGGCCACCCTATATACTGCGACAATAACAGTTTTGATACTTTGACTTATATACAATTTTTTATCTATTACTATTAGCCGATTTTGTGAAATAATAATTACGGGAAAACCATTATAATTATGCTATACACCATACTCATTATATTTCTTTTAAAAGGTGTCAAAAACATACATTTTCATATCTCATATCTCGCCATTACTCTGCCAGTAAGTTCAAGGTATGAAGGGTAAAGTAAAATACTTAATAAAACTTTTGAATGGATTGTAACGTAATTATTTTAATAAAAAAATGTTTTGTTTGATTTACTATATATTTTACATTTTTAATTCAAAATAGTTTAATTTTATAGAACATTCAGAATGTTACTTAAAATTAGTTACATTAAATACATATTCGTTCTTTTGACTGTACTGGCTCTACGCCTACTCCCAAAGATGTATTATTCCCCACAGAAGATTAGGTAAGAAACTCCTAGGGTGCTCTTTTTAATCTCATTCCATTTTTATTTTTTTTCTAATTAACTAAATGTGAAATAATTTTAGAGTTGAACAGTTTATAATCAGACATTTTGTAATAGCCTTTTTTGCAGTTTTTGTTTAATTATTGTCTTTTTTTCCATGGGAATCCTATTATTGGTATACATGGTTTTGAATACACATGGGAATCCTATTATTGAAACGTATACATTGACTCATAAAAGAGTTCATGACCTTGTGGAGACGACTGTCTAGTACAGGGGTTCCCAACCTTTTTTTGTCTACTGCCCACTTTAAGAATAAATTATTTTTTAACGCCCCCCTTTTTAAACATACTTAAAAACCGCTAAGTACTTATAACTGATTATTGAAACGCAACTTTATAGTATTCGGACAGAGTATCTTTTATTGAATCAATTCTTATATAAAAACTAATGTGAAGGTTGAATCTGATGCTGTTCAATAAGTTTGTTGATATCAGGTTCCAATTTACTCAAAAACAGCCGCAAGTCGCCACGTTCGGTAACACGCAAACGATTTCTCTTTTTAGTAAGCAGCGTTGCCACAGCACTAAATCCACGTTCACACAAATATGACGATGGGAATGCTATCAAGAATCGTTGAACAATTGACCACAATCCAGGGTACAATTGCAGGATCGGTTTTTGTAGCCAAAATTCTTGATATCCATTTTTGAACTTGATTTTTATTTCTTCGTTTGTTGTCAATTCTATAAGTTCTTCTTCCAGCTGAGGTGACATTGCTATGTTGACATGTGAAAACGGATCCAACACCCAGTCTGGTATTTCCAAGTTTAAAATGTCCTGGTATCGTTCGGTGAAGTCAATGTGGAGGTTTTCCAAATGTTGGCAGTAGGCAAACAAGTCGACGTTACTGCAGGATACTGATAAATTCGGAAAATTGTGAAACTCATGTCTGCCCATATTCTTTTTGTGCAGAAGCAGTTTGGCTGCGAAAGCAGCAACGACATTTTTTGTTTTAATTAAATTTAGTTCATCGCCTTGCAGTTGGAGGTTCATGTCGTTGAACAATTTATACAGGTCTGTCATGTAAGCTATATCATTCTTTGATGTTATGAGCTTGTTGCGCAGTTCTGTATCTTTAGTTTCCAAGAACTCTATCACAGAGTCAAACAGGTTATAAAATCGAATCAGACAATTGCCTCTTGACAGCCAACGAACTTCAGTATGAAGCAACAAACGGTTGAAATCTTCGTCATTAGTAACACAAAGCTGATGAAATAATCTATCATTCAAAGAGCTGCTACGGATTTTATTGACTGCTTTGATGACATATTGCAGTGATTGAAATAGTCGTTCACTTAAGTTTCTAGCAACCAAATGTTGTCTATGAATAACGCAATGTATAGCAAGGACATCTGGAATTTTATTTTTTAGGTACGCTATGAAGCCTTATTTTTTAGGTACGCTGTCATAGCCGGAGCGCCATCCGTAGCAACTTATATAATATTTTTCAAAGGAATCTCTTTCTCTTCACAAAACTTTTCCAATGTATTGAATATGGTTTCGCCTTTTGTATCTGTCTCCAAATTTCTGGCAAACAATAGTTCTTCACGTATTTTCTCATCTTTAATAAACCTCACGTAAGATAGCAACAACGCTTCATTAGTTGGTAAAGTGGACTCATCGAGCTGAATTGAGAATTGACTAGTCCTCAGATGATTGCACAATGATTCTTCAATGTTTTCAGCCATTTCATCAATTCGTCTTTGCACAGAATTATTACTCAAAGGAATTTGTTGGATAATATCTGCGGCTGGTTTATGAAGCACAGTAGTTATTACTTCCTTTATTGCTGGCAAAATTAACTCTTCTCCGATGTTGTGTTGTTTGCCTTTTTGAGCAATTAACAAAGGTATATTGTACGAAGCTCGAAGTCCGTCGTCATCTTGCTTAGCAGCCGCCGAAAATAGTTTTGATACACTTGGCTGAGTATTATGCTTCTTCTCTAGGTCTTGAAAATATGCTACATTCTTGTCTTTCTTATCTGGATGCATTTTATTCAAATGATCTTGCAGTCTTGAAGGCTTCATTGCTTCGTTCGAAAATGTTTTTAGACATAGAAGACACAAAGGCGACGACGGGTTTGTGGGATTTTCAATAAATCCGAATTTAATATATTCCGCAGAGTATTGCCGTCTCTTCTTTTTTACTTCCGACATTTTTTTGTTTTGAGAAATACGTAAGTGTTATAATGAAGTACTGCTTATCTATTATGCGCGAAACCGCAAATGAAAATAAAATAAAACGTCGTTTATATAGGATTGCATAAGCAGCACGCACCAACAGGAATAAGACAAACGTGCATAAACTCGTTTATCTCATTCGACGCCCAATCGTACTCGACAAGCAAGAACAAGTTTATAGAACCAGCCGATTGATACAGGAATGTACAAATCGGATTATTTAACAAAAACTTGTTAAAACATGATTGCCCACGGTCTATTATATCGAACCGAGTTTGAGCTATATCTTAATTAATATTAGTTGATGTTCACAAGATGTAGTCGAGAGTCGAGAGCTCAGTCGGTGTCTAAGAGTCTTCCTAGCTAGGTAGATGAAATTATAAATCGACCCCAAAGCCCTACACAACGCCCCCTTTTTTTTCTGGGTCTCTTACCGCCCCCCTTTAGGCCTGCAGCGCCCACAAGGGGGCGTTATCGCCCACGTTGGGAAAGACTGGTCTAGTACATCCAGTTTATGCTTGGTCCTAGTATTTACATTGTGCCTATCACTATTTTTTGATAGTTCCTTGTCTATATCCGAGGCAAGTTGTTAATTATTACTATATAAAAATCAAAGTACCTTGATGTCAACTGATCCAACATTTTGTGAGGCAATTTTGTGTTTCACAATGCCCGTATCTTCTATTCGGAATCGAAAATGCTTTCATCTAAATATTCCACGCTAGAAGTCTTCATCAACGTCTTCATCTTGGCGTGATCCTTCTCTAATAGTCTGCTGGTTATTTTCGTCTGTTTCACTACGGCTGTTTTCATCTTGGAGGTTTATAATTATTCTGTCAATATCGTCATACAGAGTCTTTCCCTTTGGTATTATTATTTTCATTACGTGTTGGCATGAATTTCTCCAATTTATGCCAAATCAACAAAAAAAAGATCAAAATTGTTCGAACGCGCTCCTTTGTTACTGTATTTGTAAACAAAACCTCAAATTTTTGGGAGTTAATTTCAAAGGTAAATAGTCATTCTATGAGCGGTTTATTCTAGCTATTGTAAGTTGAATCACACAAATTACATATAATTACATAAATAAAACCACATTTTACCAGTCATATCAGCAGTTCTTCTATGAAAATCGTTGAATTCGGATAAATGTTATCCTGCTTCGAATTCTTCTAAACATTTTAAATAAACTTTATAGATGATTCCTCTAGCAGAGCTCAGAATTACACCCCTGCTCATTTGAGCACAATTGGTCACCGAAATCACCATAATAACACAATAAAATAGAAAAAAACACAATTAATTATTATCTTGTAAAAGAAATGACACAATACGTACCTAGGTACTTGACGTGATTGATAACTGACAGAAAGAAAGTTACCAGTTATAATATTTTTTAGTTCTGTTTCAGGACTTTCTTGCCAGGCTGTACGTTGCATTTGAAATGAATTTCAGTTCAAATTGATGTAAATTAATTGTAATCATAATAACTTCGTCATCTTTTCCTAAATTACCAAAAGAAAACGAAATTTTTTTTCAAATCATTTATTTCTACTGACATCCCGTAAAGTGTCATCGTAATGTCATGGTGGCATGCTTTAAATCGTATAAAAATAATTCGTAACGGTAAGGATTATACCAGTTTTTTTAATTAAAATACTGACAAAATGGTAAAAAGATGTTGTGTTCACACTTGTTTAAGTGAATCGTATGGTGGCTGTAACATATCTTTTCACAAGTAAGCTAAAAAAAATTCTTATAAATCTACTACTATGTTGTCCATGATTTCTTGTGTTTGGCAGAGAAAGGTTCTCAACAATGCTGTGCTATTTTATTGAAGAGTGCCTAAAGATTCAGAACAAAGACAAAAATGGCTCAACAGCGTTGAAATTAGATAAAAGATAACAAAAAATTCCGTTGTATGCAGCCGGCACTTTGTGCCAACTTGCTTTTATGCTGGAAATTCCCGCCAGTAACTCAAAGTGAACGCAATTCTACTATTCTAATTTCTACTATTCCTCCAACGGTAAAAACTATTTACTATTGCGAAATTGTATTTTTTTGTATTCGCACACCAACACACCATAAATACACGTTACAGGTCTACAAAAATCTTTTGGCCCGCGGTTTCCATGGTGACGCCTTTATTTACAATACAAGTTCTTCTAGCTACAACTGTCACCCGTCGGCCACAAGATCTTTGTAGACCTATAAAATACTACTTAACAGTTATAGTTTTAAATGCAAAGTCCCCACCGAGTGGCACGAGCCTCCCTCGAACAGTGAAGGGGGATTCAGGCCATAGTCCACCACACTGGCCTAAAATGCGGGTTGGTGGACCATGCGTCTTTCGGAAATAACCTTTAGAGGTACAGGTTTCCTCACGATGTTTCCCTTCACCGCTGAGCAAGTGATAACTATTAAATACGAATTAAAAGACGAATGTATAGTGATACAGGCCTCAACTTGGCATCGAACCCACGACCCTCCGCTCACAGGTCCCACTCACTATCCAGGGTTAATTTATTCCGCTCTCATTCCAAACCGCCCCCGTCCAAGTACAGTTAGCATCATCATCCTTTTCAAACTTTGAGTTTTTGAAATGAAACTTCTTTGGGCGCGTTGAGAGTGAAATTTCAAAGTTGCGTCACGGTATTCAAAGTTTACCTTTAGAGAAATTTAAGACAGTAATTAAACAAAAACTTTACAAAAAGGGGTATTACAAAATTTCTGATGACCTAACTGACATGGAGCCATGGGAATGACTGCTCAGCTCTAGAGTTATTTCAGAATTAGTTAAAATTAGAAAATAAGATTTTTTTTAATGCGATTTAAAAAGAGCACCCTCAGAGTTTCTTGTCTGTTTTTCTCTGGGGAAGACTGCACCTTTGCGAATAGGCGTAGAGTCAGTAGGGTCAATAGAACGAATGCGTATGTATGTATTTAAATCCTTTAATGTTTGTTTGTATGTATTTCATGTAATCTTGACTTGTTTTAAGTGGCATCCTGTATGTCCTTTAAAATAAAGATTTATTCTATTCTATTCTATTCTGTGAAAGGGGGATTTGACAAAATTTATTATTTAATAATTTATAATAAAAATTAACATAAGATCAAAATTAACTTATAGATACTGATTTCCCTATGGAACTAAACGGGCTCTCCCTAAGGTCCATTACATAAAATAGGAAAAAACAAATTCTAAGCAAAAAACTCCAGTTTTACAAAAATCCAATATGGATTTCTTGGGGAAAATGTTTTCATGAGAAAAGTTTTGAAATTAAGTTAAAAGCATGTTTTAATGATTTGATTATAAGATGAGACGAAAGGTGAGTTTTTGTTTTATTTTTTCGCAACCTAACTTCACATTCCCGATGTCCACTACTCTGTGTCCTTCTTGTATATTATCATACAATTTGGTGTTTCATAACAAAAATGTAGTAACGTAAATGTTGCTGATGGTTTGTTATATAAAAATAAAATTACAGGAAAACTTCTATCCTTAAATGGAAGCCTGTATTTGTCTGTTACGTATACATACTTTGCCCTCCCAAAAAAAATAATTATAATACGAGTAATCGCGTTGTCACCCTACTAGAATGAGACGTTCTGCCTCGTTGCTCTATCTCTTCCTCCGCCCGTGTTTGAGCTCGAAGATTTCTATCCTTATGTATTAGATCCATGTTATGACCTCAATGAATTTCATAGCACCTATGATACGACCAACAAGGCGTATTCTATGAAACCCGAAAAATTCCCACGCCTACAATATTTGGCATCTAAAGATGTACAATAAACCTAAAAAAAATATATGAGGAGGTAGTTATTATCTACACATGAAAATCGCTGAGAACTTTCTGTGAATATTTTCCTCAGACTGAAATACTCTTTGTATACATTCATTAGTGAGAATAAGTATGTAAAGGTATCCTTTACTTTTTTCGATTTCAAAGTTACCCGAAAATCTTTTTATATTTTTCATTATAATTTCTTGTTATTTTTTCTTATGTTTCAGCCTGCAGCCTCGAATTACGAATCTTTCAAAAACTTTCAAAAACTGACCCGATGTTCGAAATATGTAACCCCAAATCCGACAGGATACCAATTTCCGTCAAAATCAGAAACATAAACATGTATGAAAAAAGATGTTTCAACTTAGCAAAAACATTTGAAATAATGGCCATAGAGATTTAGCGCATTAGTAGTAAACACACATAAAAAATCGGTTAAAATCTTAATCTTTCGCCTTTTCGCAATTTAACGTCAACGGAAAACAATGCCGAAAGTCTTTTTCGCAAGTTCCGCCTCACGCCGTCTTGGATTTAAAAATGTATATCGTTTTCTACAGAGCTGAAACTAAGCATGATTATACATATGAATCACGCCGGAGTAAAATCTTGGAAAAAAAATTTTTTTCAGGTGTTTCCCATAGACATGAAAGGGCGATGATTTTTTTTTTCTCGCCAATATCATTGAGTGGGGTGTCATAGAATAGCATTTTAAAAGATAGAAGGGGTTTACAAAGAACGTTTTTCGATTCAGCACTCCGTTTACGAAATATAAATTTTTAAAGTGAAAATTTTTGTCAAACACAAGTGCCCCCCCCCTATACCTGCTAAACGGTTGTTTCTAAAAATGTGAAAAAATTCACGTTGGTAGAATATACAATGAAATTTAAAGGAAAACTATCACACATAAGTTGGTCCTTCAAGTTTGCGAGTAATAGTCGACCAAGTGCCAAACACTGTTGAGATTAATAAGAATGTATTTGAACCATGCTGCTACGGAACCCTACAGTGCGCGCGGCTCGACACGCTCTTGGCCGGCTTTTTATGCTTACCCAAAGGGTAAAAACGGAACCATTACTAAGGCTCCGCTGTCCGTCCGTCCGTCCGTCCGTCCGTCCGTCCGTATGTCACCGTAGGCTGTATCATGAACCATAATGTAGAAAAGTCTGGCAAGCGAAAGCGCGACCTGAGAAAACGCGGCAAATTTTAAAAATCTTTATGTGGTATTACTGACTATAGCAAGAGAAAAGTGGTTTGATACTTGAGTATTTTTTTAATTTACGACAGTAAATTTTTTTAATAGTTGCTTACGAACTAAACGTATAATTCAATAATGCACCTGTTTAAAATTTTTAGATGTACATAACCTGTGTGTTTAATCTAAATTTCGTTAGTTTTGAAGGCTTCTTCGGAACCTTGACTGTCAAGGATATGTGGGAGTAAAAAAAACGAGTGTGTAAAAATTTACTGAACCATTTATTTACTACACAATAAGAATTATCTTTATTTTTGAGAAAAGTCACGAATTCCAAACAAGAAGTCAAAATTTGAATTAAACATAACTGTTTCACCACAGGTTAATAAAATAGATCAATCTTCGATGAAGTTTGCATGAAACCTTATGTTGTAATGTCGGAGCCTCCTTTCTCACAACATAGAATTCATTGATTTTGTTTCTAATTGCATCGATATCAAAACTGTCTAAATTCGAAACCGAGTTTTTGTGAGGACGTTTTTTACCTGGAGTGCTCCACATCCCCTCATTCACAGATCCTTCCTTCTTAATTTGTTTAATGTCGTGAGACCGACTTCTGCGAAACAAAGTATAAAATATATATAAATAAAGGCTCCCAAACAGTTTGATAACATCAAGAACACAGTGAAGTCTTTTCTTTATCCGATCACTCACATATAATAGACATTGAACAATTTTAATCAAATAATACAACTTTGTGAAATAAGTTGTATTATTGATGCAGGTACATACCGGTTAATGAAGATATTTCTTCTAAGAACTTAGTCTGAGTCTCTATTAAGGATTTCTTCTACAAATTTCTTAACGTTTCTACGATATTTTTAATATCGCAGAGTCCTTGAATATCTCCAAGATTATCTACGAACATAAAAAACTGTATTACAATATTGTAAATACTACATCTAATAATTCAAAAAGTAACCAACCAAAAATGATCAAGATTACAAAGTCGTACTCACCTAAAAATCTGAGATCGCATGTAAACATTGTTGTTTTTCATGGAAAACAACGTACATCTTTCTCTTCTTGTTTTTGTTTAAACTTACTAATCATGGTATGTAGCAGTTTCCGCACGTTACTTTTCAATGTTTTACCCATATTAAAGCAATTAATATTAACAAATTATGAGTCGTAGCAAAACACTGACAATATAATGACAGACTTTGACGTATCTTTGAAAGCTTAATAATGTTGCAATATTAAACTTTTCAGAATAATCCTAGGTCACGCTTTCGCTAGCCAGACCCTATTTCTATTGCCGCTATAACAAAAATACTAAAAAATAGGCTCCCATACAACAAACGTGATTTTTTTGCCGTTTTATAGATAAACCCTTACTTGGCTGGTTTTAGTATTTCTTGTTATAGCGGCAACAGAAACACATCGCCTGTGAAAATTCCAACCACAGACTACTTAGAAGATACATTCCAACTGTCACGGTTCATGAGATACAGCCTGGTGACAGACGGACGGACAGCAGAGTCTTATAGAGTCCCGTTTTTTAACCTTTGGGTACGAAACCCTAAAAATGCATGTCAGTGTTCTTGGATTCCAAAATGTATGTTATTTTCGTAATCAGCACCCCCATCTTACCTTGTAAGATTTTAATGTAATTTTGTAACTGACGTACTAAATGTTGCGTACAATGTGACATGGCAAATAAATATTCTGATTCTGATTCATGACAAGTGAAACCTGTTTTATGATTTGAGAAAAAACAAACAAACATTATTCTGTGGCTCGAATAAAACATATCAATCCGTACTATCCATACTAATATTATAAATGCGAAAGTAACTCTGTCTGTCTGTCTGTCCGTCTTTCACGCCGAAACTACTGAACCGGTTTTGATAAAATTTGGTACAGAGATAGATTAGAGCCTGGGAAAGGAAATAGGCTACATTTTATCCCACAATTGGGCATGATATAACCTGTAGTCCCCGCGGGCGGAGCCGCGGGCGTAAAACTAGTGTACATATGAATGGAATTTGGTATTTGTGAAGCATTTAGTGAGATACGCACTGTACAGAATGAAAAGAAAACGACCCAATATGGATCCCTAGGGTACAACCCTTTCGAGAGTTTAAGGTGCGGATACACGTTTGGATCCACCAATTTTGTTATTGACTACTTGCTGACTTCTTCATAGAAATGTTTATCTTTTCATTTAATAAATAAAATTCAATTTTGAGTGGCTTTATTAAAAGTGCGCGCAGCGTCGCGTCGAGGTGTGAACTAACCCTTATGGGTCAAAACGGTCTATACTGGGTAGTAAGTAATATACTTACCCTTATTTTTTATATGTCTACAAATATACCGCATGGCTGATGCTTTTCTTGATACTATCGTATAGGTTCCTTGGGGAATACGGAGAAAATTTTCGCAAACTAGTCATACAGGTCACAAGGTCAAAATTCTCCGGGAAAATCATTCTCTGTATACAGGGCTTTAGGTAAATCTCTTTCAACCTCTCGGGTAGTTAATCAGTCCATGTAACTGAACAACTTTCTCCCAAAAATAGGTCAAAATACGAAAAAAAAAATTAGTTCCTATACAAACTTCAGTGAAAGCAGTGATAGCCCAGTTGGTAATGAGCCAGACTTGTAATCCGAAGGTCACGGGTTCAAATCCTGGTGCGGGCCTGTACCACTAAATTCGTCTTTTCGGATTTATGTACGGATTTCTAATTATCATTTGCTCAACGGCGAAGGAAAACATCGTGATGAAACCTGCCCGTCCAAGAAAATTCATTTTCGAAAGACGAGCGCTCCACCAACCCGCATTGGGCCAGCGTGGTGGACTATGGCCTAAATCGACGACTGACCCATGGTTACACTAATTTGTTCCACTGGTGTAACTACTGAGCACGCCTATGATCAGTAGTCACATTAGAATGGAAAAAAAAATTATAACCAAAAAGAATTTAACAAAACTAAAAAAAACTCATTTTTCAATTCCTTGGTCAAGATTGAGGTCAAGAGATCTCATAATAAAAAAATTAATTAAAAAAGATTCTAAAGGTGAGGCGAGGCCACCAAGTGTCACCAAGCGTCTTACCCGCCGACCGCCATCCGAAAATGTCATATCCGCCATCTTGGATTTTAGTCCAAGATGGCGGATATGAAAATCCAAGATGGCGGATATGAAATTTTCGGGCATGCCGACATGGGTGTCGTTCAATGGGTTTTCGGGGGTGCTGATTCCGAAAATGATATCCATTTTGAAATCCAAGCTAGAGGACATGCATTTTTTGTAAAAAACCGTCATGGGTGTCGTATAGGTTTCCGGCGGGTGCTAACAGTTAGACAGTTGAAATTTTCACAGATTATTCGTTCACACAGCTCTTGTGTCGCTCCTAAGAGTTGTTTTTTCGTTTTGTGTCCTTCTCTAGACAAGAATATTAGACATTTTGGGAATTGGAAAATGTCGACCCGCCCAAATCTGCTGTCTTGTCTAAAGAAGAGATCTTGTCGGAAAGCCATATGGAGGCTTGCTCTTATCGTACATTAACTTTCGTTGATCATCAGGACAAGCCACGGTTTACAAATTCTCGGGAGATTGCTCTTCGGCGTCTTCACAATTTGGAGAGGAAGTTTAAATTAAACCTTCAATTTCGTCAAGCTTATATCAAGTTTATGGATGATTACAAGGAATGTGGTCATATGGAAAAGGTTGAGGCCCATTCCTCAAGTGTTGGAAGCTTTAATTACATTCCGCACCACGGTGTGCTGCGGCCTGATTCTGTCACCACTCCCTTACGCACCGTCTTCGACGCTAGTGCTAAGGATGAAGATATGTGACGATTAATCACATTTGATCTTAATTTATCGTAGAATCTAAGCGGCCAGTATTATAAATTTCAGTGTAACCACCGATCATAGATATGCTCCGTTGTCACATCAGTGTAACTATTGGTCATAAGTATGCTCAATAGTTACATCAGTGTAACCAGTCAGTATAACCATGGGTCAGTCGTCCCTAAAGATCCCCTTCGTGTTTCGAAGGGAGGCCTGTGCCCCTCGGTGGGGACGTATATGGGCTGGTAAGAAGATAAAAATTTAACCGCATATAGCGCATTTTGTATGGGAACTCTTTTTTCGTATTTTGACCTATTATTGGGGGAAAGTTGTTCAATTACATGGACTGATTAACCTCCCGAGAGGTTGAAAGAGATTTACCTAAAGCCCTGTATAACTACTTTAATAAAATAAAATAACCACTCTTTAAGGAACACTAAAGAAGAAATAGTAAAGTAAAACGTGAATGTTTTCATTTAGTATAATTTTATAAATGAACAATAAGTAATAATAATTAACAGTAAGTGCACAAAACTACTCTATTCACAACTTATGTCGAACAATTAAGAATGCATGTCTATAACTAAATCATCGGCAAAGTTACAAGGTTAAATAATGTATGAATTAAAATAACAATCGTCAAAATATTACTGGACCATCCCAAAATTAAAAACATTGCAAGATATCACAAAATAAATATTAGGAAATGTAAGTATTTACTACAAAAAATGTTAATTCCTTTTTTCTTTTTATATAGAGTGATAGGTTTAGAGGCCTATAAATTAGCGTTTTACAATATGAATGTCCCGATAAAAATTGAATATCTTCGTTTTCACGTTTTACAAATTCACATGAAACGTCAAATTTTCACAAATTTTAAGTAAAACAAAATTTATCGGCTAGAATTTAAAATTCAGGTTTAGCACTTGCTTGTCTGAAAATTATCGCCCTCCATGTATCTCGAGTATGCTTTTATAGCTTCTCAAACAGACCTCTTTTGTATGAAAAATCGAAAAATCCCTAGACCGTGTTGATGTGTGTATGTATTTGTATATATTATATTATGTAAGTAGTTTATTTTCATTTTACAATAAGTAGGTATAGTTTTAACTTTAGTTTTATATTTTGTAGGTGTAGTAAACTAGTAATTTAGTTTTAACAACAATTGTTTTTATAGAATATGTTATTTCTGATAAATAATAAAAATATATATATACTTACGAATATTATAAATGCGAAAGTAACTCTGTCTGTTTGTCTGTCCGTCTTTTACGCCTAAACTACTGAACCGATTTTGATGAAATTTGGTACAGTGATAGATTAGAGCCTGGGAAAGGACATAGGCTGCATTTTTTCCCACAGTTGGGCACGATATAACCTGTAGTCCACTTGGGCAGAGCCGCAGGCGGAAAGCTAGTATACTTATAAATAGTTAATAGTTATTATATTCTGTAGTTATTTTTACACCTCTTTTAATTATTATTTTTTTGGCTGTAAACCCGGTTTCACAAAATTTTCCACGTACTCTAAGTAAGGTGCCGGATCCATACCGTCACACCATTCTGTAAAAATTTTCAAATTTTCATAGTCCTCTAAAGAAACTTTGTACTTGTCGAAATATTTTACTCGTTTTGCTTGTTCTAATTTCAATTTTTTAGCTCTCCCTGCTGCTGCAAGGTCTGTCTTGCTGATAAATTTTTTAAATACTGGACGCTTAAAAGTAGCAGCACTCTTGAAAGCTCTTTTCATAGAATTAGTCATATCTCTAAATTCTTTTAGTTGCCTTTGAGCATGTTTAGCATCCAGCAGCATCTTTTTATCCTGGTCAAAACAGTCCGATATAGCTTTCTTTACCACACTATAATCCAATGAATCGATTTGGAGATTCAATTGCTCGTAATACCTTTCGAAAAGTTTTGTAGGGTTGTATAAAGTGGCATCGCCTTTCCAATGTTTCCCAAACAGTTGCTCATAAGCAAATCCAGTACATACCTGCAAATTTAAAACGGTAGGACTAGCGATTAAATCATAAAATGTATCATCGAGAATACGCATAAACTTTTCTTTCAAATAAGTTTCATTGTATATTTCTCTTTCTATTTCTTTGGTAATCATATCGGTAAAATAATCAAATATAAGTTTTTCCTTGTCTATGGAATTTTTTATTTTATTTTTAACCTTTTGTAGCACTTTTCTTGCTTGACTTGTATGTGAAAGCTGAATTAAGTATTGTCGGCTTTGTAATTCCATTGAACGAAACAAATACACCATTTCATGTGGTTCTTGGTAATACATTTTTGTAGATTTTGTTTCATGGAAATCAATTAAAAATTGTTCCATCAATTTACCAACATCCATTTCGTCATTTAAATCGGTCTGTGTAGAAAAGTTACCTCTTGAATGTATTTGGTGTGCTTTTCCTGTAAGGTCTAGAGATACTTTTTTGTAGGTTTCGTCATATTGTTCTCTCCAATAATCAGGGGCTGAATGCATTAAAAAAAATCTATACCTCCTGAATATTTTGATGGCAGTATCTAAATTAATTATAATGCTGTCTAAAGATGCTATCTTCAGATAAACACCAAATAGTTCAATTTTCTTTGCCTCAAGTATTTTACTAAGTTTTTCAGCCTCTTCTACTTTTGCATTAGCCTTCTTATTATCTTCCGTTAGGAATGTTTGAAAATTTTTTATAGATTTTTTTAAGTTTTTGTGAATGTTTTCAAAATCAGTAGCTTCCTTAGTCATATTTTGATTTATTTTAAGAATAAGATCATAACGATATCCAATCTGTTGTTTGTACATAGTATAATTCCTTATATTAGAAATATAAACTTTAATGTCGTTCCCAGGTCTCAAAGGTCGTCCTTCAACAGCTCTATAAAATTCTGGATGTATCTCGACGACCGCTTTCACATCATCTTGGGGCTCTTTTATGTAAATCCTCTTTGATATGTCCCTAGACAAAGCAGTCCTTACACTATCTTTTTCGTGAACTAATTTATGGCGACGCATTAAACCCTTTTCCTTGTGCTTTTGATCTCTAAACTTAATGTAGGCCAGAAGATGTTCTGATTTAGGTCTTTTGAATGCTACGCCACGGTTTATCTCACCGGAAGCATACTTCCTATTTGTAAAGTAATACTGAGTATTCGGCACATGGCGCCGCCTGTATATAATGTCCAAAGTCTTTGCAGGCAATATTGTTTCGATTGGTTTAGTACAACGACGTTGTGATGACATAGCTGTTATTATAGGTGCGATTTTTATGATTAAAAGTCTACCAAAGTTAAATACGATTGCTTACAAAGAAAACGCTTACTAAACAAATAACTTACAAATAATAACTTATTCAACAAATGTATTTTCCAATGATAACACCAAAAAACAATTCTTACAAACAATCACCAGCTACTATATTAATGCATAATTCCATGATATTCTAAAATATGTGTAAAATTCTTTGATAAAACTAAATTCCTTGTAAAATATTAATGATCTTACGATGATCTTTTGTCATATCGACTTGATATCGACATCTACAAGACATCTCATCTTTTGAATGTTGTTCTTTTTTTAAATAAAAATTGTTTCGTTTACTTATACCATTTAGAAAAGCAAAGGATTATGTGTCTATAACGCCATATCATCTTGCTACAATGCCACAGACAGACACAGAGATACACAGACATACAGATACACATGTCAAACTTATAACACCCGTCTTTTTTTGTCGGAGGTCAAAAATTGGTAAATAATTAGTCATTATTCCATCTCAATTCGTTTGGGAACTCGCTTGCGATGAAGACCGGAGTACATATATACGAATTTAAGATTATTAGGGGCTTATTACAAAAGACCCTGGCAACAATGGCTTAACAATCAAACCACAAAAAAACAGGGTTACTGCAGTAACCCATGGAAATACGTCACGATCCCTTTAAGGGGTGACAGTAGAGATCATTAGCTATCAAATCACCCTCGGGCAAAAATGTACGAATTTCGAAGCCAAAAAATATTCCTGTTTTTTAAGAAAAGTGGGTTATACTACTTCGAAATGATTAAGTATGGTATGATTCCGATACTTTCTATACTTATTTATATTCCGTTTAGAGTAACGAACAAAATATAAATGTACGTAAATGTATTATATTATGTGAACTTCATACCATGTAATAGCCGTCATGCAATAAACAACCGCAGTGCTTTTCTCGACGGCCGGTTTGGTCGAGTGGTAGTGACGCTGCCTCTTGATCGGCGGGTCCTGGGTTCGATCCCCAGTCGGGGCAAACATTTGTGTAAAAAGCAGATGTTTGTTCTCGGGTCATGGGTGTTTGTGTTTATCTTTATGTGTGTTCCGAGGGACCCACGACACAAGGGAAAACCTTAGTGTGGGCCTTTAAGTGTGTAGCGTTTATTTATTTATTTATTTCTCCTACTACAGTGTTTTTCTTAATCTAGATCTAGAAAGTCTTCAGGGAGGACTCCAAGAGTGCTCTGCCTTTGCGCCAACGTCGCAACCTTACTCATCATAGGATATAAACGGTATCGTCATGCGCAGATCACATAAAGCTGTATGTCTAACAGCTGTAGCTAAGTAGCGTTAGACTAGACATACTTATCTGTAGCTAAGTATGTCTAACGATGTTCACCTGCTTCCTCAGTGATTTTAACTTCAAAATAGTTATGAGATAACTTGCCGATTCAAGAAACACAATTAGCAATCATTAAGTTTCCTTTTTGATGGTTCATAAGAAGATTTCAATCGTCTGTGTAGTTTATCAACATCCTTCAACATGTTGTGGGCTTCTTTAGCAAGTTTTATTTCTTTTTCACTTTGTTCGTAGCATTCTTTTTCGATTATTTTTATCATGTCTAAGTCATACGCGGAAAGATCCATCATCAAATTATCGTACTCCATTTCCAAAGCCATCATCATTTCTACAGTTCCGATTTTAGTGTCATTCTCACTAATCAAATGTTCATATGTAAATTCGACATAGTTGAAAATTTCAAGGGCCCTCTGCGACGACACTAAATATTTTATTTTTCCTTCTAATATCTTGTAGAAGATTTCCTTTAACTCTTTTTCCCGAGCCTCGTTTGATGATATAATATCTTCAGTTTCGTTTATCTGAAATAACCAACAATATAAAACTCGCATGGTGGTACTTGTTGCATATCTCAAAAGTTTAATTACTATACTACTATGGATAATACTGACGTTTTCGAACTAGTAAATTAAAAGAAAATATTAATAAACTTACTTTCTCCTGAATAATTTCCAATTCTTTGTGTAAAATGTTCCTTAGAGAATCTTTCGTTTTCGTAAATTTATTTTTCTCACATGTCAATTCTTCCAAGACCAATAAACAATTCAGATTCTGTTTCTCTAATAAATCAAAAATATTAATTAATTGACCAGGATTCTCAAAATATAGCCTTGGTGGTGACAAATCCTTCAATCTTTTCTTAATAGAAATTATGTCGATTTTTATAAAAACATTATTGTCTACAGAGATGATCTCCGAATGTTTCGTGTCTAATTTTATGTTATTACTTTCCTGCCACAAAATTGGAGCAGCTTTATGAAGGAAGTTCTCGAAAGATAAGAGTATTAACAGAGTCTCGTCAATGTACTGTAATTTAGATTTGATAGTTGCCAATTCGTAACTAACGATCTTATGCTCTTCTGTCTGATTTGCTAAATCTTTAGCCAAGTTATCAGATTTTTTCATAACAACTATAGTTTTGTCGTTATCATAAGCAAGAAACTTGTCGAAACTGTGTTGACACTCTTCGAAATGTTTGTAAGCTGTATCGAAGGCAATTTTTTCATGTTCCATTTCTGATTCAATCCTTTTGATTTCATCTACCAGGAAGCCATGAAGAATTCTATTCATGCCTACACCTTTAATGTCTTGTTTGTATTTATGAAGTGATTTGTCAGGTCTTATAGGCCTTCCTTGGACAAGGGAGTAGAAAGCTGGATCGATGTCGAGTACACATTTAACGTTGTCGTCTTTTACAGGTTCGATGGGAGGTAATTTTACACCTGCAATAGTCTTTCTCGATTCTCTTTTAACTAACTTTCGTTTTCCACTTTCCATGTTTAGGGACTTAACACAACACAATTTGTACACACTGTGAGTTAAACAGGTCGATATTGCTATAGCAACTCAAGTCATTCGTGCGTTTAGGTAACATGGTGTATGATAAAAATAATGAAATTGTAAGTAAAGGATTAAGGATTAAATCCCATGTCCTCGGTAAAACAGCAATTCGAAATGCTACACAGTTAATAAGTAATTTATTTCATAATTAAGATAATGATTATGGACACAAAGCAGAAAATACTTTTTATAAAAACTTCCATCCAAGAAATATATTTAAGAAATACCTAATTAATCGCTTGAAGAGTCTTTGCTTAGTGCATCTTCTCTCTCCAAGTCTTCATCTTCATTCTTCATCTCCCATGGCATTATGGGGAGCTCTTCAACGAATGAGTCGTCTATTTTTAATTTGTACAAGTTCTTTGGCGTGAAAGCTGCAGGGAGCGGCCATACTTTCTCTGAAAAAGATAGAGTACTTTTAAAAAACATCCAAAGGTGCTATAAATACACAATATAAAAACACAGTACAACTCCTTATAAATAAATTAGCAACAAATATCAGATAAGACAAATATCAAATTTAAGTTTACCAAAGAAGAAAATGTAGTCGTCAACTCTCCTGTGTAAACTGAATACTTCTTTCAGATGTAATGTGTAAGGCGACTGAAGCAAATAGTCTAAGAGAGCCACCTCAGGCAATGCTTCCATTTTGGGATCGTTTGACCGCAACCCAGCGAAGGAAAGCTGCAGAAAAAATATTTATTTAACTAATACATACTTACAAGCTTACAAAAATATAACAACACAATGTTTTTATATCAAACCAACTTTTGTTAATGAAAGACCAGTTTTCAGCACATAATTTTTTTTCACTACGTGTTCCGCCCTCAATTTTGTTCGATTGGAAAAGTAGCCTATAAGGAAGTCATTCCAGCCTTCAAAACTATACCGGGATAGTGGAAAAAAACACGTTGATCCGATGCTCCGTTACGATGCGAATGAAAATATCGACCCTGGAGTGAGTCTGGAAATCCAATATAGGGGAAAGACGGAATAAGCTCATGCAGCTCCTGAGCACATTTCATAGAATAAATATTGTAAAGACATGACAAATACAAAGCAAATACATAACTAAGTTGAATTCTTGCAAGTTCTTACTTCTTCGGTTTCCAAAGCGAGCGCGCAGAGTTTGGATATCTTGTCAAGACAGATGCTCAGTTGCTCCATGTGGTCTGGAAGAGGCGCATGGACGTCCAGCTTAGCGATGAGCGAAGGAGGGTGTGCTATAATACCTCGCCAGTTCGTAAAGCTTAACTGAAATTAAATTAAAATGATGTAGAAAAGAGTGGCGTAATGGCTAGCAGACTCGTAAACCAGAGGTGCCAAGTTCGATCACCAGTGCCGCCATGTACCTTCCAATAACAGTTTTTTGAGTTATTTACATTATTGCACAGAAAACACTTACTGATGCCCTTAAACATCGTGTAGAAACCTACGCATTTGCCAAGATTCAATCCGGTCGGGTTCCCCTGTTATCAGGGTCACGGGGCTCAGATGGCAGTCGGCCAGTCGCTCTACACCAGAGGATCCCAAACTTTTTTTTGTCATAGACCACTTTCAAAATTTTGCTGTTTCCGGTGGACCCCCTGCTAGCTGCATTTCTACAATATTCCCATAACTCGACAAAAAAATTTAAGATTAGATCTAACTATGGTAATTTGCGTTGCGGCTGAGTTTCAACTACTTCCAATCACGAATTAAGAGTTTTCGATAAAAAATTGAGAATTGATTGGTTTGTTAATTATTTGATTCTGCTGTGAGTGGACGTCAAGTAAAATTCCGTCCAACTTTACTTTTTTGACATCTACTCACAGCACTTCCATCAATTATTTATCTGCCTAAAATGTGGGCTTGACTGCATAGGTGAAGTCAAGCCAATATTTTAGTTCTTCACTATCGAAACCAGATAAATTTTCGTGGACCCCGCTTACAAATTGTGAACCCCCATTTTTTTGTCACGCCAACGTAAAACGCCCATTTTTTTGTCACGCCAACAGCGGACACCTGGGGGTCCACCTGGACCACTTTGTGAATCAGTGCTCTACACTATAATTACTTGATGCCAAATATTAGACTATGGTCAAGCGTACCCATGAGAAAAGGGACTAAATGCTAGAAAGAATCTCTCGAAGCATCAAAGGATGGGGGTGAAAAATAACTATCGCGGTAGAAGTCTTGGACCCAGTGCGATAGTTAAATTTTTTTTTACATGACACGACAGTTATTACATACTAGCTTTCCGCCCTGGACTTCAGATCCCGTGGGATCTCGGGAAAATTGTGTAGCCTATGTTACTGAGTAGCATTCGGTTCAGTTGTTTTTCAGTTTAATCGTTACAAAAATACAAATCTTTCTTATTTGTAATATTAGTGTAGATTGGTGGACTTCAACTACTTCAAGTGACAAAATCTAAACTCTCTTGTTCATTCTAAGCACAGAATAAGTATCTCTTTTTTATTCTACCTCTATTGTCCTAATTACCTTCTTAATAGAATGATAGACCATCAATATTTTTAATCTTCTAAACATAATGGGTTCTGGCTTTTCTTCAACCACCGTTTCCTCAGGTTCGGGTGGTGCTTTCTCTTTTGGTCTCGTTATTCCTTGCTCTTCAGCTAATCTCTCGGCCTCCTCTCTAGCAGCCGCAGCAGCAGCCGCCGCCGCCGCCGCAGCCTCTGCTTCTTCTCGCTCTTTCTTTTTCACCAGCGATATCCAATGCTGTTCAATGTTTAATAAAAACCGAATCTGTCTGTGAATCGTATCTTCTGACCCCTGCGTGTGTAAGGGATAAACAAGTAAACGTTGGGTAGGTTCTAGGTACAGATCAGCAGCACGTCAGGCTACCCTTTGCAATTCGAAAACCGGCGCTATTACGAGCGAGATAAGGGTGACGTCAAGGTCAACATATACTATACAGGGTGAGTTTTTAATCACGAGCCAAATTTTTCTTACTGTGTGAGTAACGTTGATAGAACGTAAATAAGGAGGAAACATTTTTTTACCATAATTTTCAGATTTTGACACCCCTTTTTAACGTCTTAGAGGATGAATTTTGTAAAACGCAGAAACACGGGTGACCAAATTGTATTGAAGAGTACTACTTATTACCAAGTTACAAGTCAATTGGACGATGTATTTTTTTTCCATCCAAATATTTTGATTTATTTTCATGCTTCAGACGATCTAGCTTGAAACGTAGAAACAAAAAAATACGGGTCTTTTAAATTTTTATAAAGTTTACGTACAAAAAATTTGTATGGTGATAAAAAGATCTTCCTGTATAGCATGATGTGCTGCCGTGTGTTCTTAAAGTAGTAGGTAAAGTACTTTATACCATTCCCCATCTAAAAAGCTTCTTTTTTTTACTGAAAATTGGGGATAAAGAGCACTTTTAGTCACAGTTTTTGTATTTGAATTTAGAACCCTAAAAAGATTCTTTTGCTCCCGCAAAACACGTAAAAAAGACCACTTTTTTTGTTAATTTTGGTGTTTGAATTTCGAACACTCAAAGGTATAGACATACGACCTCCATCGCAAAGAATATTCGAATATTCGAAATTCAAACTCCTCCTTGTCTGTTTCTACTTAAATCTTTCTGTTTCTCGAGGTCATGGTATAAAATATAATGTGCAACTCTTGAATAAAACGGATTTTCATCGAGGGCTATGAATCACTCGCGTCATTCAGGATTCAAACACTTGAATCACTCGCTTACGCTCGTGATTCAATAATTTAGAATCCTTCATTTGCTCGTGATCCAACTTTGGCCCTCTCTTAAAATCCGTCTTTTATTCCCGAGTTGCACAATATACTATTATTTTAACACGGATTTAATCATTGATTCATCAAACCAATGTTGCGATAATTAACCCTTAACAAGATACTCTAAATAGAAGACAAATCATAATAAGTACTTAAATTCGTTGACGATCCTTACCGTATAGTAGGTACTTACTTACCCAGGCAAAAAATAATAACAGGCGCATTCTAATAAATAAACGCCATACACTCAACTACCAACAATGAGGATCCCTTGAGCCACAAGCATTAATAACAACAACCTACACATCTGCGTTTTAGGTACACCTTTTTAACCCAACCAACCAAGATTCGAACCTGAAACCTTCGAGGGAAAGCGTCGAATTTAAGGGTCTTACTAAGTAGGTGGCTTGTTTTTCGACCTAAGTTAGATATATTTTAAGAGCAGGTCAACTTTATAGGTATTCTTAATTTTGTATTTTCGCCATACGTGTCGCATGCGCTTGCCACTGCTAGGCATCCAACCGCCATCAGGTACTTTATTCCCGTACCCCCTACCATCAAATGACATACCCCTAGGGGTTCGCGAAATGGACTTTGAGAAACCTTGGATTTAGCATAAGAAATTCCACGCTAGACTGGAAGTGGAAGAAAAACTAAGAATGTGCCAGCTACCTACTTACTCTTCCCAGATAGGTACACAGTAAAAGTCTTTAAGAGGAATACGAGAGTTTGCTGTATAATGGGCGAAAGGCTGACCACCTCTCACCATTATGCGACTTGTTCCATCTGATAACCCTCACAACTTGTGTCAAACGTGGAATCTAGTGGTTCTACAACCGTTAGGGAATTTAGGGATTGTAGCTAGGGTTGCCAACCCTACTATATAATATAGTATCCTTCTATATTAAGGCATCAAATATATAAGGTCCTAATTTATTAGTCACTTTCCTTTTAACACGTTATTGTGTAGGTCAAAATATATCATTTGAGTCAAAAAACAAAAGCATAATATTAAATTTAAAAGGTCTTGAAAAATTTTGTTATGATATTTTTTCATTACTATGTTGATGGATGGTATGGATGGGTTTCCATTCAAACGTAAATAATAATGGCAGTAGTAGAGCGGGCGAGCGGGGAGTGGACGGCTATAATCGAAAGAGAACCATTCCTTTATCTTTAAATGGAATTTTTTTTTTTACAAGATTTAATTTTCAGATAATTAATTTTTATGTTGTTTTTTGGAATACTATCAACCTATACAATAACGCCTTAGAAGGTAAGTGACTAATAAATTAGGACCTTATATATTTCTATAAAAAATATATAGTAGGCGAAACTACTATATTTTGCGTAAACCGGAACGCAGCCTTAACTAAAGCCCGCCCTCTCTCTACTCTACGTCTACCGCGAATATTAATGAAGCATATGAACCAGTGTTGCCATATATACGGATTTGTCCGTATTTGTACGGATTTTGCAAGTTCAATACGGATGAATCAAGATTACGGATTTTTATACGGATTTACTCTAAAAACAGAATTAGCTTCAAAAGGACCCCGTTTTCGAGCCTTCTTTACCTAATTTCGACCAATTTCGTCACAACGCTGGTGAGTTTACTCCACTGTAGTGTGGCAGTACAGCAAAATTTCTTCAATGAAGATGAAACCAAGAAATAAATTATGTACCTCAACGATAACGGACCCGCTACTACTAAACAACTTTTACAGAAATCACCCTCTTTTGATTTAAATCTTGATTCAAAAATGTTACTTTTAATTTTTACACGGAATCCATACGGAATTTTAACCAAAATACGGGATATTTATACGGAATTTCAATAAAAACAGAAATACGGATTTTATACGGATTTTTGTAATGAATATACAGATTTCACGTCTACTTCATGTGGCAACACTGATATGAACAGTTTTTTAAAAATAAAAATGTAATTATTAAGGCGCAAAGCAGTAAGAAATATTCATTTAAAAAATAAAGTCACATTTTAACCACATACTATATTTTTATTCTTTTTTTTTTGCCATCTACTATATTTTTTAAGGAAATAACTTCAAAAATACTATATTTGATAGAAAAAAAGTTGGTAACCCTAATTGTAGCCGTGAGCGTGTGTATGTGTATGTAATTACGAACCTCCAGAACATGAACAAAGTAACTGTCGTAAACCAAAAGAATTCCACTAATGGGTATGTCGGTATATCCCGTGTTCACGAATTTGACTGACTTGGCAAACTTGCCAATGATCTCATCTTTGGGGAAGGTATGCTCGCCAATGTATATAAACTTCACTGCGTATGTATTCTGGAAGTAAGGGAAGGATCATCAATCAAATGTAGATACTACTATGAGTAAGATACTTTTAAAGTGGCCTCTTGTTTATAATATGTCACCGTAAGATCATGAACATGGTTAGTTTAGAATCTTTTCCGCGAAATATTAACCGCTAACATCATAATTATAACCATATTAACCATTTTTAACATACAATTTTCCGTTAGTTTATAATCTTACTGTGACCAACCGTACACAACACATACAGTAGGTTCCTGCAAAAATAAAAAAGAACTAAAAAGCTAGAAGATAAGTTACCTACTAAGTATTTTGTGAACAGACCAGTAAGCATTTTGCTTACCAATATATTTGCGTTTATTGGTTTTTTAGGTCACTTTATATGAATTAGCGAATTAGGGATGCGAACAACTGAACAACTTTCCCCAAGGGACATAGGTCGAAATATTTAAAAATTCGTCTCTCCATACAACTGAGCGATCAGCCGATTGCCTAAGTACTTAATCAAAAATTATTTTTTTTGAGAATTTCATACGAGTTTCGGAAAAGTTCTACAGTTTCATGAGGAAAATCCCCCCCCCCCACCCCCTAGTTTTGCCAATTTTAAGTTACCTCACAACTACATTCTCCAAAATTTTAGGTAACTGTTTTATTAATAGGCTCCAAAATTTTAACTGTTTTATTAATACCATGAGTTCTTTGTGGTCGACATCCTATTCGCCATACATTGCTGCTGCACAAAGCGATGCTCACAGAAAGATGGCGTGAACTAAATGCAGCAATGTACAACCAATCCTTTCGAGAACGATCAATGGAAATCGACGTCATTATAGTCCCTTGTGTGTAGGCAATAAAGAATATTGTGTTGTAACACAAGGTACTCCTGTGCCATGCCATTAGATCAAGTGTGGCATGAGGAAAGCTAAAACTACCACAAAACTACTCACCAATTCAGCAGTCGCGAAGTTCTCCTTTACTATCTCCAAAACGCTCCGGTTGTCCACATCAGGAAGCGTTAGATTTAAAGGCGCCATTCATTACGTAACAATGCCCTTTTCTTTACAAAAATACATCCACACTATCTACTACTTGAATGGGCGTTCAGTTCAACTTTAAAAGACTTTTTAGTAAGTTAAAAATATAAACATCAACATTGATTTCGCATTACATATCGCAAAGCAGTATTTGGTTTCTATAGTAACCATCTTGACGTGTGAAAGCTTTATTACAACACGGCCTTGGATTTAACTCATTTTTTCTATGTCTATGGCAAAGAGTCAATGGAGGTTTCCATTGTGTGACTTCGAATTTGGTAGCGCAAAAAAGGGGTTTTTGCATAGATATAGAAAAAATAAGTTAAAGGTAGGTTAAAGGTTTTTGTTTGTTAACTAAATAAGTTATTTGTCAGTGTTATTAACTGAACAACTTTCGCCGTAGAAAATAGCTCAAAATATGAAAAAAAAACCACCCCAACTTTTGCGATATGTGCCTCTAAGAATATTATGTCCCGACTATGGCGCTTAACTCTCCATTTTAAGTTGATTTCATACATTTTAAAGTTGCACCGATTCGGACGAAATTCGTTTTGGGAACACAGATTCCAAATATGGGGTCGGTTCATAGACATATTTTTAGATTTTGCCGTTTTCCAAGATGGCCGCCAATGTAATCAGCACTCAGCACTCCTAAACACTGAAAACTGCACCAACACTGGATTTTTGGGCCCAAAACAAATTATGTCCTTTAGTCTTAAAAAAATCACAAGGAAGTAAGTTTACATCCACTCGTACTAAAAGAAAACGCATGGGCTTATATAAGGTAGGTTAGGTAGTTTAATAAATTCAGGTACTAATTATAAATCAATTGCTATATTTTTAACAGAAAGGGAAAGAGCATAAACATGATAAAATTGATAAACAATTACAACATGGTACAGTTAGGTGTGTATAAAATATTCCTGAAAAGGTATAAGCTTCCAAAAATTCTACAGTAATTTATCTAAAGTACTGTTGAAACTTCTTGTAAAAGAAACTTTATAGCCATTAAAACGATCTAGCTAGCCAGTATCAAGAGTAGATGACTGATATTGAATGTTATTAAGAAAATATATGAACATACATAATTAAATTTGAAACCGGTCGAAAAATAAATAATGTATAGCCTATCAAACATTTTTGTCGATCTTTCTTACAAAACGAAATTTTGTATGGAATTTATATGACGGTAGTGAACTGTGACGTCACCGTTTTGTATTTCCGTCTCTATCTAATTGAGAGTTTTAATTGATTCAAAATCTTTCTTATTTTTAAAGATATTAAAAATCTATTTATACCAGCCTATCTATTGACAAGGTAACGCTTTAATCTAAATATTTTAAAAAAAATTATCATCTACCCTATTTCTATGCTTGATGTAATGTATATGCTAAACATCGAAAGATCAAACCGCCTATGAAAAATTGCCTATGTCACTCTCCAGCCCTCCAACTATTCCTATACTTAACCAAAATACATGATTAGTCAGAAAATAAGCAAATGTCTATCTTTAAATTACAGGTGACACTGACATCACCCTTTATCTCGTTTGATATAGTAACAGTTTTCGTAGTGCAACTGTATGACTAACTTAGTGTGCTCCGAATATTGTCTAAATTATGCAACTAAAGTGTAACTAAAGTAACATCATTTACACCCTGTACAGGTGTTCATTTTAGTTACTAAACTATAATATAGTTAGCATTATATAGTACGACTTAATATCTGTTGTAATTATAACTATTTTTATTGGGACTCCGGAATTTGTTCCACCGCTTGTTAGGGTTCCAACTTTGGTTCGACTTCCACTTAGATTGCTGCGTTTGTGTTTTCGACGCGCTAAAGTTTCTGGCCATGTCCTCTAAATCTTCTGGAACTTCCTGAAAAGGGGTAAACATCTTTGTGATTATTTTATTCCAGACATTTTTTTTTTACAGTTAATGGGTTGGTTGGCTCTTGATCAAAATCTAGCCCAGGGGTGAAGAGGATGTACTGTAGCAAGCTCACCTAGAAGATGTCTATTCACTCGAACTTTAAAAGAGATTTGGGTATATGAGCACGAAAATACAGACGCAGGCAGATAATTACATTCCTTAGGTGCTGTTTATAAACAAACGACGTGACGCGGCGGCTTGGCGGTGAAAGCAACGTAAAATTAATTTTAATAGCTACGGAGCAAAGGATATTTTTCTTCCGTCATTCCCTCTTTAGGCGGCGGACGTCTCTTCATGCTTCTATTTTCATCTAAAAAAAACTCTGCTCCATAGCTATTAAGATTCATTTTACGTTGCTTTGATCACCGCGCCGCCCACCGCGCACGTCGCTTGTGGATAAACAGCGCCTTAGCGGTGCGGAAATAAAAGACGAAGAGACAACCAAAATCAGCGCGCTTCGAAAGCCTACAAAGCGTCTTCGTTCGCGTAAAGCGTGTCTCTATCTTTTTTTTTATTATTGTGAGATGAGTTAACTCTTGACCCGTGTGGTGATCAGTTGAGAATAACACCACCCCATCACTTTCCGTGGGTGTCGTAAGAGGCGACTAAGCAAACACAAATGAGACCTGCCGGCCTCCTATTAATCTTAGGCAACAACACCTCAGTATGTTTTGAATCTGAGGTGGCGTCCTATAGTCTCATGCGATGTGGTAGGCTCTGTAAAGGGCCGTCTGGTTCGCTTATGGAGCGATGTTATTTCCCTACACACCCTGTGTCCGAAAATCACTTGTTTAACATCGGCAGCATGAAAACACAGCAGAATTTGTCTCTAATATTCTTTTTTACACTCTGCACATATGACAAGATAAGCCGGTAGATAAAATGGCGGCCTATCGCCTTCAATCAACAAAACACCAGCAAGATATCTGGTCAAAGCAAAAGGTATAACCTGATTAGCTTCCTTCAAGACTGCAATCAAATCCCGAGCCTGTCTTTCCTCTTCCTTGGTCAGTATGGTGTGAGAAATACCCTTGTTATCCTGACGACCAGTGCGGCCAATTCTATGGATGTAGTCTTCCGAAGTATTCGGATAGTCATAGTTTATCACATGTGTCACACCTTCTACATCTGTAATTATAGTACATATAATAAATCACATATAAAAAAACTTTTGTTGTTTTACTGGAAACTCAAATGAATATTTTTTTTATTGTCACCAGAAGATTGTAAAATTAAATATCATTACATTTTTCATCTATTCACAATTTAATGCATTATTTTCTAATAGCTTTCAGTTTTTAAACAAATTTTTTAATATCAGCTCGGGTTGAGCAATTGCACACAGCACCCATATTCTACACCATTTGATTCGAGACTGACGCACTGAAACACTGAGTGCATCCCTCTCTTGCGGTATCTAGATGACAGTGACGGGTATAGTCTTGTCAAATATCAGATTCGAGTCGAATGATTTAGAATACGGGTGCAAACCTTGGCCTTGAATATTAGGTAACTCACCAAGTCCTCTGGCAGCGACATCAGTTGCTACTAATATATTAGTATTTCCAGTTCTGAACTTTTTAATAATAAGGTCTCTTTGTGCCTGTGTCTTGTCTCCATGTATGCCCACAGCTGGGAAACCATGTCTTCTAAGCATCAATGTTAACGTGTCAACAAATCTCTTGGTGTTAGTGAAAACTAAAATCTTCCCAAAACCATCCCCTGCTATAGTAGACATTATCGATTTAAACCTGAAAGAATATAAACATTTATATCAGTAACTGTCTAGTTTGAAATGAAATTCAAATGTATATGAGATAAGTACATCTGTACTTCACTTTGTACTCTGAGAAACTCACTTTTGTAACTTGGCATCCTGATCACAAAAATGAAAGTTTTGCTGAATATTGTGGTTTGCTGATAATTCAGTGGACCCCACATTTACTTGCACAAACTCTCTTAAATAGTCTTTGGCTAGATGTTGAACTTCCTTGGGCCAGGTAGCAGAAAACATTAAGATCTGTCTAGTTTCAGGAACTCCTTCCAATGCCTGTCTAATTTGTGGCTCGAAGCCCATGTCCAGCATTCTATCAGCTTCATCCAATACAACATAAGTACACCTAGACATTGTTGTAACATTACTCACTATGAAATCATTCAATCTTCCAGGGGTAGCAATAAGTATATCAACTCCTTGTTGTAACTCTTCCATTTGTCTATTTCTGCTGACTCCACCATATATACAGAGACAACGAATGTTCAAGAGTTTCTGTAAATCTTTGGCAACATCCTCAATTTGACGAGCCAATTCTCTTGTCGGAGCAAGCACTAATACCCTAGGCCCTTTGCCTCTTCTTCCTTTATTTTCTTTAATGTGAACAGCAGCTGGTAAAAGGTATGCTAGTGTTTTTCCTGTGCCAGTCTGTGCTATACCAACGAAGTTCTGTCCACTGAGTGCTACTGGCCAACTTTGTGCTTGTATCACTGTCGGCTTAGAGATACCTTGTTCTTTCAAAAACTCTTTGATATAATCAGGGAACTGACTTGTATCTATGTCTGTAAAAGGGTTAGGTATGTCACGTCCAGTAACAGTAACATTGTGATCATGCCTATATTGGTCACTTTCTGTATTTTCGGCTGTACTAACTGAATATAACCTTTGTGAATACAATGCTTTAAGTTCCTGGTGACTCACATTGAGCACTTTGCATGCAGAATTTGAGATTTTAAAAGAATTTACCGGTGTTACTTCTGGTGTCAACTGCTGTAATGTATGACGAAATCTACAAAAAATAGATTACAGATTTACTATGATAGGGTATAATATCATACTTTAGTAGGCATATAAAATGAAAATGAATTCTTCCACATTGGACTGGGAGTGAAAGGAAAAAGAAATGTGCCATCTGTTAACTCTTCCCAGGCATACTGTAGAAGTCAGTAAGTGGGATGAGAGGGCCGACAGCCTATCCCCACTGTACTCATCCTCTGACCCATATTTCATCTAAAAAACCTCAGAATTCACGTCAAACGTGGCGTCATGTGAACCACTTCATGCTCTGAGATTGTAGGCGTAAGTGAAGATAAGTGTGAAAATGGTGAAACACGGTTGATTTTTACATAACCCCCTCTGACCGATTTTTATTATGATACATACAGTGTATGAACGGCTAACCCTAAAAGTAAAGCAGTACAAGATAGGTACTTACATTTTTGGAAGCTCTTTCCGCCTCAAAACTCTTGTTAAAATGTTCAAAGACATCATTTTCTATTATGAACTAACTTTATTACAGTTCGATCGTTTGCACACAAAGTAGTTTTAGGTTATGAGAGTTTTTAAAATAAATTAGGTTATGAGAGTTTTTAAAATAAATGGGAGGAGCACAATAAATTATTATTGTTGAATTATTATTTATGAAAAACAACCGCCTCTGCACGCTCAAAAATTCTCAAATTCACTTGCACATGCAAACACACTCACATGGTTTTTTTTTTTTTGTTAAATTTATCCCTTTCGGGAAAGGCAAAGGAAACTATGTCCATACAGCCATGTCTTCAGTGAAAAATCTTCTTTCTTGAACTTAACCTAAGCCCTAAGCTCCTCATGTTCTGCGTAAAACCGGGTAGCGTCTGTTTTACGAAAACTGGCGGCGAGAAGCACAACCGCGAGGATCTTTGTCGGTACCAAACGGAGCAGAAACACTGTTATCACTTGAATTTTTCATCACTACACGAATTTTAGTCAATTTACTGCATAATACACTATCACTATTACACATTAAACAACTTTTTCACGCCGAAAACGAAAATTCAATTGACAAAGCAACCGCTCACGCGCCGAGTTCCCGCCAAAGACCAACACTCACATGGACTTTTGACTTTTTTAATTTTTTTTGTTAATTTTTTTTTTGTTTGTTAAATTTATCCCTTTCGGGAAAGGCAAAGGAAACTATGTCCATACAGCCATGTCTTCAGTGAAAAATCTTCTTTGTTTAACTTAACCTAAGCCCTAAGCTCCTCATGTTCTGCGTAAAACCGGATAGCGTCTGTTTTACAAAAACTGGCGGCGAGAAGCACAACCGCGAGGATCTTTGTCGGTACCATGTATGTCTATGGTCGGTACCAAACGGAGCAGAAACACTGTTATCACTTGAATTTTTCATCACTACACGAATTTTAGTCAATTTACTGCATAATACACTATCACTATTACACATTAAACAACTTCCTCACGCAGAAAACGAAAATTCAATTGACAAAGCAACCGCTCACGCCGAGTTCCCGCCAAAGACCCTGACTTTTTTTAATTCGATTTTGCCATTTTTTTTTGAGGAGTATTTAAGTGCCTAATACACTATTAATCATGCTGATCCACCGGACAGTGACAGAGCTATATAAAAAAAAAAAAAAACGAGACAGACTGTGAATCTCTCGTTTCCTAGTATAGCTCTGTCTCTCTCTGTTTGTCCAGCAAGATAGACAATGTATAAGGCGCTTTATCCTTTTCAAGAAAGGCAAAGGAATCTAAGTCCATACAACCATGTCTTCAGTCAATTTCTTCAATGGGCGTTTCCCCACTGGACGGCACGGCGGCCGGCGCCGGCAACGGCGAGTGACAGAGCTATACTAGGAAGCAAGAAATCTGTAGTCTGTCTCTTTTTCTAGTATAGCTCTGTCACTCTCACCGTTGCCGGCACCGTGCCGTCCAGTGGGGAAACGGCCAATCAAAGCTTCTTCTTGCCCGTTGCCCCGTAAACCAATAGTGCTTTCCTTACGGAGCAACCCATGGACTTAGTACTTTCTCTTTTAAAGGACCAATTACTTAGAAAAATCGTATTAAGAAATATGAAACTTAACCCCATAGCAATAAGGTACACTTTCGACTGCTTCTCAGACAGCCTCTATTGAAACCGAAAGGGACACCGATGTGCGAGGCGGATTGTCTCTTTCTTTTTTCTTGCCAATTTAAAAAAACTTCATTAATCAAAAAAGTCCGGCTTTAACAATGAAGTTAATAACGAAGAAATACGTTGAATTTGAAATGAATTTCAGTTCAAATTGATGTAAATTAATTGTAATAATAATAACTTCGTCATCTTTTCCTAAATTACCAAAAGAAAACGAAAATTTTTTTCAAACCATTTATTACTACTGGCATCCCGTAAAGTGTCATCGTAATGTCATGGCGGCATGCTTTAAATCGTATAAAAATAATTCGTAACGGCAAGGATTATACCAGTTTTTTAAATTAAAATACTGACAAAATGGTAGAAAGATGTTGTGTTCACACTTGTTCAAGTGAATCGTAAGGTGGATGTAACATATATTTTCACAAGTGAGCTAAAATAATTTCTTATAAATCTATTACTATGTTGTCCATGATTTCTTGTGTTTGGCGGAGAAAGGTTCTCAACAATGCTGTGCTATTTTATTGCAGAGTGCATAAAGATTCAGAACAAAGACAAAAATGGCTCAACAGCGTTGAGATTAGACAAAAGATAACAAAAAATTCCGTTGTATGCAGCCGGCACTTTGTGCCAACTTGCTTTTATGCTGGGAATTCCCGCCAGTTACTCAAAATGAACGCAATTCCTACTACTCCTCCCACGGTAAAAACTATGTACTATTGCGAAATTGTATTTTTTTGAATTCGCACACCGATACACCATAAATACACGTTACATGTCTACAAAGAACTTTTGGCCCGCGGTTTCCATGGTGACGCCTTTATTTACAATACAAGTTCTTCTAGCTACAACTGTCACCTTTGTAGACCTATAAAATACTACTTAACAGTTATAGTTTTAAATGTAAAGTCCCCACCGAGTGGCACGAGCCTCCCTCGAACAGTGAAGGGGGATTCAGGCCATAGTCCACAACACTGGCCTAAAATGCGGGTTGGTGGGTCTTTCGGAAATAACCTTTAGAGTTACGGGTTTCCTCACGATGTTTCCCTTCACCGCTGAGCAAGTGATAACTATTAAATACGAATTAAAAGACGAATGTATAGTGATACAGGCCTCAATCTGGCATCGAACCCACGACCCTCCGCTCACAGGTCCCACTCACTATCCAGGGTTACTTTATTCCGCCCTCATTCCAAACCGCCCCCGTCCAAGTACAGTTAGCATCATCATCCTTTTCAAACTTGGAGTATTTGAAATGAAACTTCTTTGGGCGCGTTGAGAGTGAAATTTCAAAGTTGCGTCATGGTATTCAAAGTTTACCTTTAGAGAAATTTAAGACAATAAAACAATGTAAAAAAAAATAATTAGGCCAGGTACAAGGTTGTACCTACCTTGTAGTTTGAAAGCCTAGCGACCTTGCATTAAATCTGGTAGTTCTGATTTTTTGCTGACTTGTTTAGGATGTTACAACCTAATGAATAACCGCATATTTGGAAAATATACCTAGCCACAACGAATCGAAAAAAGGCAAGATTTTTTTTAAATGTACCTTTACCCAACACTGTGACGTCACTGGCGCGCGTTGACATCGGGTATATTTTCAAATTACTAAACGCGCGCGTAGGTATTTGAAAACATACCCGAACGTAACACGGCAACGCACTCACTCATTTAGATCAGAACGCCCGCTGAATTTTGACAACGAGTAACGAATTTTCATTAGGTACGTAAAAAGTTAAATAGACTCATTAAACTTTAAGTTTCATTAAACTTAGTCTTTTAAACTTAAAGTCTCATTAAACTATAGTTCCATTAAACTAAAGTCTAATTAAACTTAAAGTCCCATTATTAAACTAAAATCCCATTATACTTAAAGTCTCATTAAACTAATCCCATTAAACTAGTCACATTAAACTTAACGTCCCATTAAACTAGTCACATTAAACTTAACGTCCCATTAAACTTAAAGTCCCATTAAACTAAAGTCTCATTAAACTTAAAGGCCCATTAAACTGAAAATTTAAGCTTTTTCATAAACAACTTTTATCTACCTACATTTATAATTTTCAGTAGTAAAGGAATTTAGAAGTATATTTTGATATATTTTGCAATAACACAACACGGAATTTCCAGTTTTAAAATATACCCCGGAAACGCGTTGACGTCGGGTATATTTTTTAAATCCCTAATATGGTAAAACATATTTTTAAAGTATACCTGAGCCCAACACTATAATAGACTCAGCGCCGAACGACACCATGTCAAAATTAAATAAAAAAAAATAAAAAAAGGTGTTCAGTATGTGATAGGTACTGGTTCAGGATTTTCATTTAAAGCTAGGAGGTTCTTTTTCAACCTGTATACATATATGCTCACGTCAGTAATTCCTAAGGGGGTAGGCAGAGAATCAGTGGCTCATCTTTACCTATTTTCTTAATAAAGAAAATATTTATTACATAACTTCATCGTAACTCAACCTTGTGACATTTGAATGACCTATGGTAAGAAGTACTAGTCACAATTTATAGTTTTGATTTTTGAGCGAAACAAAATCCAAGATCGGTTTTAATACAACATTGCAAAGTGTTTTAAATTTCAATCATGTCCAAATGATAGTAGGGAGATCTTTAATTTAAACTTCAGTTGATATTTTATAAAATACTCTATTTTTGAAGAAAACTACGAAAATGTGTAGCGTTCTTAAACAGCACCATCTATGGGATTTTTTTGGAAGCTTACCTCGTTTTCCACTACCTCATTAAAAGTTACGTGTTAGACTCGAGTGCCTCGTTTTTTGACCTTGTGCTCTTTTGATTCTCTCGCTAACGCTCAGAATTCTAATTGTTGTAGCACTCGCTGCGCTTGTGATCCAATTTTAGAATCCTTCGCTTGGTCGGTCATCAAATTTGAGCACGCGGTTAAAAGCAACTTTGCACTCATGTATAACAAATATCTCTCTGACTCTCATCAGCCCATACAATGTCTCCACCGAGGGGCACGATGTGTTAAGTTTACCTTGCCCAATGTTAAACAGGTTAATACCAATGTACAGGTTAAGAATGTAAAACTGGACGTTGTGGAATCTACTGTATTCTTAGGAATAACTCTTGATGCAAAGCTTCAATGGGGTCCTCATATTGATAAGTTAGCGAGCAGACTCAGTTCAGCAGCCTACGCAGTTAAACAAATCTGTCAATTATCGGACGTTGAAACCGCGAGAACCGTATATTCACTTCCACAGCCTAATGTCATATAGCATTTTACTGTGGAGTAATGCTGCGGATATCAATAAGATCTTTGTTCTGCAGAAAAGGGCTATTCGCGCGATTTATCAAATGAGACCTAGAATGTCTCTTAGACAAATATTCAAAGAAATAAATATTCTGACTTCTGCATCCCAATATATTATATGTGACAATCTTTTATATGTGAAGAAAAATGAACATTTGTTTAAGAAAAATAGCGATAGGCACAATATAAATACTAGGACCAAGCATAAACTGGAAGTACTAGACAGTCGTCTCCACAAGGTCACGAACGAAGGTATTCAAAATTTACCTTTGGATAAATTTAAGTCAGTAATTAAACAAAAACTTTACAAAAAGGGCTATTACAAAATTTCTGATGACCTAACTGACATGGAGCCATGGGAATGACTGCTCAGCTTTAGAGTTATTTCAGAATTAGTTAAAATTAGAAAATAGGAAAATTTGTAATGCGATTAAAAAGAACACCCTCAGAGTTTCTTGCCTGTTCTTCTCTGGGGAAGACTGCACCTTTGCGAATAGGCGTAGAGTCAGTAGGGTCAATAGAACGAATGCGTATGTATGGTATGTATTTAAATCCTTTAATGTTTGTTTGTATGTATTTCATGTAATCTTGACTTGTTTTAAGTGGCATCCTGATTATCCTATAAAATAAAGATTTTTTTCTATTCTATTCTATTCTGTGAAAGGGGGAATTTATTATTTAATAGTTTCTAATAAAAAATAACATAAGATCAAAATTAACTTATAGATACCTATGGAACTAAACGGGCTCCTATGGAACTTAGGTCCGTTAGATAGAATAGGAAAAAACAAATCCTAAGCATAAAACTCCAATTTTACAAAAATCCAATATGGATTGCTTGGGGAAAATGTTTTCATGGGAAAAGTTTTGAAATTAAGTTAAAAGCATGTTTTAATCATTTGATTATAAGATGAGACGAAAGGTGAGTTTTTGTTTTATTTTTTCGCAACCTAACTACACAACTTTGTGCCGTGTGGTGATCGGCTTAGAATAACACCACCCCATTTCTTTCCGTGGGTGTCGTAAGAGGCGACTTAGGAAACACAAATGAGACCTGCCTCCTATTAATCCATCTCAGGCAACAACACCTCATTTTTTTATGAATCTGAGGTGTTGTCCTATGGTCTCATGCGGTTTGGTAGGCTCTGTAAAGGGCCGCCTGGTTCGCGACTACCCTCCTACCGAAGTCCGACGCCAAACAGCTTGCTGTGTTCCGTCGGTGCGTGGGAGTACCGGTGCCTTATAGGCGTTTTCTGGGTTAACTCGCTCCATCGTCGACCTCATCTATGACCTTGGTCAAGATTGAGGTCAAGAGTTAACCCATCTTATAATTAAAAAAAAAACATTCCCGATGTCCACTACTCTGTGTCCTCCTTGTATATTATCATACAATTTGGTGTTTCATAACAAAAATGTAGTAACGTAAATGTTGCTGATGGTTTGTTATATAAAAATAAAATTACAGGAAAACTTCTATCCTTAAATGGAAGCCTGTATTTGTCTGTTACGTATACTTTGCACTCCCAAAAAAAAATTATAATACGAGTAATCGCATTGTCACCCTACTAGAACGAGACGTTCTGCCTCGTTGCTCTATCTCTTCTTCGGCCCGCGTTTGAGCTCGAAGATTTCTATCCTGATGTATTAGATCCATGGAGCAACCTTAATGAAATTTTGCACAGCAGTCGCTCCATAAAATTCGTTGAACCGTTTTAGAGAAAACGGCCACGTGTATGCAGAGAATTTAAACACAAGTGTTTTACGTCAAAATGAAAATCGACTCAGGAGCCAGGGTCAAGGGGGCTACTCGGAACGGACGGAAGAAGGATACAGGATTACAGGGCCTCCCCGCGTAGTGCGTTTCATTTTATAGTTCCTATGCCGTCATGTTGGCTAAATATAAACCAGGTCATGACAATAAGAAACAAAACAACAAAAGAATTATCCAAATCGGTCAAGCCGTTCTCAAATTATAGCGTGACCAGAAGAAACAAGGATTCATTTTTATAACAGGAGGTAAGCCCATCGACATTATAGGGTCTACACATTGCTCCATTGGTGCATGACCGTGACCAGGATTCGAATCCGCTACCTCTCGGTCATCGTCGCTGTGAATGAGGCCTTAGGCCCGTTTCATACATTTTGCGTTTTGCTCATTTTTCTCGTGTTGTGCTCATTCTGCGATTTGTACATTATGCTCCGAAGGGGTTTGAATTCACCCTGCCAACCTGGCACTTGTCGCGGTTGCTTAGGAATTACATTTTGGGATTCAACATTCTGGATATCGCAAATTCAAAATTTTTTGGGTTTTAACATTCTGGGTTGCAAATTCAACATTTTTTGGGTATCAAAAATTCAACATTATAGGAATCCAACGTTTTTATAGCTCATTAACCTTTTCACCGCCAGTCTGTGATATAAGACAATTTTTTTTTACTTTATCGTTCGCCATACGCCATTAAAAAAAATTAATTGATGTCGTGGCGTGTGGTGGGCGTTTTTGACGAAAACTTGTCGCTAAAAGGGTTAACGGGACCAATCGTCTCCTTTGCAGACTAATTGAGGACCGATTTTCTGCCTAGTTGAAATCAAGATCTGGGGAGTGCCGAAAAAAAAAGAACCCGTAATATGGAAAAGAAAACAAAAAAATACATTTCATACATACATTTATTTTACCACATTTATAATCCACAATTGGAATGACAGAATAGGTTAGGTATCAAACAACTTGGTTAGGCATTTCTATTGGCGAGAGCAGCGTCAGAGATTTAAAGACATTAATTAGCTAATCCCCACTAGAATCACAGCAAAAAAACATATCACAGTGAAAAAAATACTCCGAGCACTGATAAGTTGTGCTTATTGAAATAAAAATAAAATTAGTTAACTAAGATACTGCAATCAAACTCAGTTTAAATTACATTACTTTCACTTGCACACAAAGTAATCCTACGAGGATTTGCTGCTTAAATAAATTATCAGTAATTAATCTAGTTAAAATTAAATTTAATATTCGTTAAATCTCTTATGACCTCCGCCATTACTCTTTCCGAAGTTGGATCCGCGCTTGAAGGTGCCGCCACCGCCGTTGCGAGCCCCGGCACCATTACCGTAGCGGTTTCTGTTCCATCCGCCGCCACCTCCACCGCAGCGCTCAGCCATTGTTTGCAGTTGAGGATTCACAACCTGCCAAATCAAATTCCATATGTTAATTCAAACGTCCAAAAAGGATTGTCTACGGCATCGTCCTCTGACATCGAGGCGTTTGTAAAATAGTTACTATGTCATGTGTACATAGATTAATTGTATGTTGGCGGATCCTCTGTCTGACAGTGCTGTGCTGCTGTACAGGTTTCTGCCAATTTGTTTTAAAAAACGCGTTTGAATTTATTTTTTACTTAGCTAAAATTATATTTTCTAGTTAATGTATATAAGGAGTGATACCATGAGGCTGGCATAACCACCTAGAGTGGCTGAAGCCTCGTTAAAATTTAAAGATTAAAAAAAAATGTCATGTGTACCTTAGTATTTTACTGAAGCTATACATAGTTGACCCATAAACAACTACTTAAAAACAACTTATTGTTAAATATTATAACGAAAATGTCACAACATCTGAGGATGGGATCCAGACATTTTAAGTGTGGACACCGAAGGCATGTAGCTGTGTCTATGTACCTCATACTTGCATTCATGTCACGCTATAGAGAAACGTACCCATGCCAAAGGTATGAGGATACGACAAAATTAACTTTTAAATCAACGTCTGAACTAAGTACTACTAACCTGATTGGCTTCCGTTAGAACTGAGACAAGGTCTTTGGCTTGGCGGGAATTTGATGGTGTGAAGAAGGCATAAGATGTGCCCTTAGATTGTGATCGACCAGTTCTACCAATTCGGTGAATGTAATCCTCAGAAGAGTTAGGGTAGTCAAAATTGATCACATATTTGATTCCATCAACATCTGTAAATTAAAATATGTTAACAAATCTAATAAACATACCTGCTGAACAATCCTAAGTTTATAACAGATATAAAAGAATCTGTTGTAAACTTTTTATAAATGAACAACAAAAGCAAAGCATACATTTGTAGACATGACCTTAAAATTATGGTAACTCATAGCAGTATTACTTACTTGAATGAGTTACACAAACATGTATGAAACAAATCCACATCTGCCTCTCACTCAGAAACCAGGAGTCTTGCTAAGGGCGTGTTATATTTAAGTAGTTCAATCATTTTCAAGTATCTCTTGCCCCATTCGAAAACTCCATTTGGCCGAAATAGAAAACCCTTGACCTCTTGCCAATCAGTTCAACTATGGTCAAGTTTTTCAACGATGCACCGTCATATTATTTCTACATGTAATTACAAAGACGGGTATTCAAGTCCAGTGCATCACCAGGTTTTCTTCAACTCTCAAGTGTATCCGCATTCACGGACATACTATCAAGCTTCGGCCTCAGGTCCCATCACAGTGAAAGGCACATATGAGGCACCATAATATGACGAGTTATTGCATTCTCTGATAAAATACCACTGCATGAGACAAGTATCTTTTATCTACAAATCCAGTGCAGTAACATGCCTATCAACTTTGGGCAGTATTCTGATAGAACACAATAACTTTCCGCCAGTGCCTCTGAAAGTATAAAACAGATACATGTTACAATTAACGGCCATGAAATCAATAATATATCACAAGCATTACAAATTTTGCAAAGATCTCAAGAACTAGAACATTTGCCTTACCCAGTCCTCGAGCAGCAACATCAGTTGCTACAAGTATACTGGCACGTCCTTGTTTGAACTGATGTAAAACATCATCTCTTTCTTGTTGAGTTTTGTCTCCATGCATGCAAACTGCTGGCCAACCGTACCGTCTGATATTTCGAGTGATATTCTCAACTTTTCTCTTAGTTTCAACAAAAATTATCGTTTTTGCACCTGGCTCTTGACTTTGTCCAATCTCTTGCAGGAGTACATTTAACCTGAAATCAATGTTGATTTTTAGAAAGTTTACATAACTACTGGTAAATTACTGTTGCATTGTTTTTCAGATCTTCTTAGAGGAGTATTTAAAGAGTTTAATCAAGAACTAGTCATACAAAAGAATAATCATCATTAGAGTTAAGCTAACTAATGTGTACAATAAAATCAATTAATACATACTTATTCTCCTTTTCATGCTCTTGACAAATATCTATGATTTGCAGGATGTTGTGATTTGCAGATAGTTGCATTGAGCCAATATTAATCTGCATATAATCTCCAAGGTAATCCTCTGCTAGTTTCCTGACTTCTTTAGGCCATGTTGCAGACCACATCAGTGTCTGCCTGTCAGGACGAATTTGCTCAATGATCTTCCTGATCTGGGGCTCAAAACCCATATCCAACATACGATCAGCTTCATCCAGAACTAAGTAAGTGCAGCGCTGAAGGTTAGTAGTGCCCTTTTCTAAGAAATCAATAAGTCTTCCAGGAGTTGCAATAACAATCTCGACACCTCTCTCTAAGTCACGAGCCTGTTCCCTTTTTGGAGCACCTCCAAAGATGCAAGTGTTGCGTACGTATGAGGCATTGCCAAATTCAGAAGCAACTTGCTGAATTTGTTGTGCTAACTCCCTAGTAGGAGCCAGAACAAGGGCAATAGGGCCATCACCACGTCTTATAGGTGGCTGGTTATTGATGTGTACAATAGCTGGTAAGATGTATGCCAGTGTTTTTCCAGAGCCTGTTTGAGCAATGCCGACTAAGTTCTTGCCGGACATGGCAATTGGCCACCCTTGAGCTTGAATAGGAGTTGGCTCTTTGAAACCAGTGCTGGTGATAGACTGCATTACATATTCTGGGAAGGTAGCTTCATCAAAGTTTTGAATAGGGTAAGGGACATTGATGCCGCTCACAGTGATTTCATGTTTGTTTCTGTACTCTTCAATTTCATAGGCAGAGCGATTCAGTACTGCTGGATTGGGATTGTAGAAATCCTTGTTGAATGGTTGTAGGGACATGGAATCCCAATTTGGCCGCCGCATATTTTGGCCACCAGAGAATTCTTTCTTGCCGCCACCACCACCACCAAATCGTCCGCCGGATCCTCCGCTGTTGCCGAAGCGGTTACCACCTCCCCCTCCATTTCCACCGAATCGTCCACCCCCGCCGTTTCCACCGCTAAAGCGGCTTCCACCCCCATTTCCAAATTTGGAACCACCGCTTCCATTACGGCTATCGTTCCAATTTCCGGACCTAAAAGAAAATTTTAATTAACAAAATTGACATTGTGAAGATAAGCAGATCTGGGGGTTTCCACCGATTATAGTCATTTGGTTTGAACAATGAAGTACCTACATAGCTTATTTGGTCTACACCAGAGGTTCCCAAACTTTTTTTCTCATAGACCACTTTCAAGATTTTGCTGGTTCTGGTGGACCCCCTGCAGCTACATTTCTACAATATTCCCATAACTCGACAAAAAAAATTAAGATAAATCTAACTATAGAAATTTGTGTTGCGGCTAGTTCTAACTACTTCCAATCACAAATTAAGAGTTTTCGATAAAAAAGTGAGAATTTATTGGTTTGTTAATTAATTGATTCAGTAAAATTCCATCCAACTACTTTTTTGACATCTACTCACAGCACTTCCATTAATTATTTATCTGCCTAAAATGTAGACTTGACTTCATAGGTGAAGTCAAGCCAATATTTTAGTTCTTCACTATCGAAACCAGATAAATTTTTGTGGACCCCGCTTATGAATTGTGAACCCCCATTTTTTTGTCAAGCCAATGTAAACGCCCATTTTTTTGTCACGCCAACACATTCAAATTATCCTTTTCACTTAGTAGATTGTAGCCCATGACCTTTAACTGGAGCTATTGGAATTTTAACTTTAGTTACTGGATTAATTAAATGATTTCATAATTTTAATATAAAGTTAGGTTCGCTGGGTCATGTTAATAGGATATATTATTACATTATTAACAATATACGAGTCGCCCGCGGACCACTTTGGTTTATCAGTGGTCTACACCTTCAGGCACATGTGCAGAAGCAACATGATTATGTATGAATTTTTATTTCATTATCAATGCATCGAAATCGGCATGGTAGCCACCGCGTTTTGGAAGATTTGAGCCCGGTAGGTGCATTAGGGGCTGTTTGAAGCGACGTGGCGATAAAAACATCGTAAAAAAACCTTTGCTTCGTAACTGTTAAGATTCATATTACGTTGCTTTGATCGCCGCGCCACGTCGCTTGTACAGCGCCTTAATTTAATACACTACATTTCTAAAAAAAATAACGACAGAACTTGCCGAAAATCTACGTCACAAACGGGACAATGCGTGGAAGGGTCGGCGTGTCGGAAGAGGGGCACAGCCCACGATGAATAAAACTTTAAGTTCCCTATTGATTAATTACTAATTACACACACTTATCAGGTATCTTATGTCAATAGGTGATTAGGTGCCATCATAAGAGCTAGCCACGTGAATCGAACGAAGATTGGTTTGGAAGTTCAATAGTAAAATGTATGAAAATGCCGACAATCTGCATACTTAATTAAGTACTTTCTAATACTAATCCTTCGTCAGAGGGTCAAATGTAAAATCTCCTTACAGCACCCCTAACATGGTAAACAGTTGAATGGCGAACCCAGTAGGTACCTACTTAATTTTATAATAATATACCCAAGTTGAGTTTCAGTATCAATAAGTGTAAGTACCAAAAGGAAGTGCCACGTCGAATTGCGGTTCACGCACCATGCAACGTGACAAGCTTTGATGAACAATGGGCATAGAATTTCACAAAATGGCCACGCATTCATTATTTCACATAAGTCTGAGCATGCGCATGAAATAAATCAATATCTGGTATCTAGGCACCTCCCGGTAAATTCTCTTCATGTCCTAGACCTAATTCAATACGACAAAATCTAAATGCATTAATTGATAGAGAAGACGATCGCTTAGAACGTGTAGATTTTAGACGAGAACATAATAGTTGAAAAATACAACTATTTGGCTAGTAATACTTGAAAATAATAGAATTCAGTACAAATATACATTAATTAAAAAATACTTACATGGTTATTTAGAATTTAGTGATGGTGATGTTTCCAATAAATCAAGATTAGTTTGTCAAATTAATGAAGCAGGGTCCGACTGCAAATAAAACAAAACTGGATTTAGTACAAAAACGAAAGCACTCGAACAATAAATTACTTCAATGAGACAAATAACTCAAAATTAACACTTTCTCTTCCAATGTAAAAGAAAAGGTCGTGATTTTGTGAAAATTCTACAACAAAAAACACGTCCTACCTCGACCACTGCTTTTCAGAAAGAGAGTGAAGAAAAACCAAATTTCAACTAACGCAGTCAAATTTATTGATTGAAACGAAAGAGACCAAATTATGGGAGAGAAAGAAACAGAATTCGTATCGTTCGTTCAAGGACGCTCCACATAGAACGATTTTCAAAAATAATTGACGTTTATTTTTTATACTAGCAACATTGGTCGAATGATTTCGATTGTCTTTCGAACGAATGAATAAAATTCCATTCACCTATTTATCATTATCACTCATTCATTAGTCGATTGAGTTCGTGGTGGTTTGGTGTCGATAACAGTGTGAATATTATAAATCATTTTAAGTATAAGAACTAACTTTGGTGGCTTTAATTAATCTTCCAGAGTCAAAAAATGGCAATGCAACCCCACAGTAAAAAAAGAGTTTGCTACTACTACGACAGTAAGTACTGCAAAGTTTGTTGCCCGCCACGGCAAGTAAGCATGTATCTCTCGTAGATTACGTGCAATTTCATTACAATAATGTAACAAATTTATATAATTAGACAAAATCTTCTGTTAAGAGTAGACTATTGTTGTAATTGTGTAGAAATTGTATGGGTTATAGTGTATACAATCGTCTTCAAATTTTTATTTGGTTGTTACACGTTTCTTTCAATGGCGTCTGTACCCCACACTTTGTTGCTATTGGTCGAAATGCCTTTAGTCACAACCGACTGTGTGTGGTACAGACTATTATGTGTCAAGCCGTGAAATGATCCAAGTAACAATGTCTTATAAAGTTAAATTTGATTTAGGGGCTTTTAATCCCTACTTCCCTACTAATATTATAAATGCGAAAGTAACTCTGTCTGTCTGTCTGTCTGTCTGTTACCTTTTCAAGCCTAAACCGCTGAACCGATTTTGATGAATTTTGGTACAGAGATAGATTAGAGCCTGGGAAAGGACATAGGCTACATTTTATCCCACAGTTGGGCACGATATAACCTGTAGTCCACGCGGGCGGAGCCGCGGGCGGAAAGCTAGTAAAATATATTTCATGCATTTTTAGGTGACATTGGCAATTATTACTATGGCCAAGGGCATCCCATGAAACCTCACCGCATACGTATGACGCACAATTTGCTACTAAATTATGGTCTTTACAGAAAAATGGAAATCTATGTAAGTATTGGTAATATATTGAACTTTATTAAATATCACAAGAATTATTGCACAATAAAAATATCAACAATAAATTAAAATATTATCAACAATAAAATAAATTAAATTTTAATATCATAAATACTATTATGGTTATGCTAATAATACTTAAATGAGATTAATGTTTCAGAGACCACACAAGGCAACTGCCGATGAGATGACAAAATTCCATTCTGATGACTATATTCGCTTCCTACGCTCCATCAGACCGGATAACATGTCAGAATATAACAAACAGATGCAAAGATGTAAGCATAAATTGTTTTATCACCATTGCAAAATTATTGAAAAATATTTTTTTTAAATAATGATAGGGTAGCAAAGAAAAGCTCTTCGAGACTATATTTGTTTTAGGTGTATAGTTTTGAAATTATAATAAGACTTCAAGTTGGATGGATACTTACTATTTTCAATACAAATTTTGCTTACATCTAATAGGTTTATTTTTATTTCCAGTCTTTTGATAGGTAATGTAGTACTAACCACAAAAATAAATGTTTATTTCGCAATGTACCTTCATTAAATGTAAAATTGTCTGCTACTTAACTCACTGTGTTACTTTAATGTTAATAAATATGTATTATCATGACAAAATCATTAAAAGCATCATGTTGTTTACAGTTAATGTTGGTGAAGATTGCCCCGTGTTTGATGGCTTGTATGAGTTCTGTCAATTATCTGCTGGAGGTTCTGTTGCTGCTGCAGTAAAGCTCAACAAACAGGTTATTAAATTATTTTGCACTTCATTGAATATAATTATTACTTACTCATACCAACTACACAGATTCATTAGAAATTTATTTTCGAACTAGGGGCCGTCCACATATAACGTCACGAAAAATTTCGAGGTTTTGAACCCCTCCCCCTCCTATGTCACGCTTTTTTGGTATCCCTTTAACACGTTTGGTATGAACCCCCCTCCCCCGTACGCTGTGACGTAATATATGGAAGACACCCTAGCATCCTGCTCAGGACTTCGTTCACCTGGGAATTTGGGAAAATTATGTAGCCTATGTTACTCAGGGATAGTGTAGCATCCTAATAGTGAAAGAATTTTTAAAATCGGTCCAGTAGTTTCGGAGCCTATTCGTTACATATACAAGGTGTTTCAAAAGCCCAAAAAAAAGAAATTCCAAAATTTAATTTTAAAAGTGAAATAGCCGCGACTCTAGTAATCAGTTGCACAGTTTGACATCTTTCAAAATGAAAGTTTCATATAATTAATATGACATACTTGTCATATTTGTAATAGAGCTGCGCAATAAGCTAAATTTTAATTCATTTTGAATTATCTTTTTTTTGGGTTTTTTTGAAACATCTTGTATACAAAAATACAAATCTTTCCTCTTTATAATATTAGTATAGATAAATTGGGTACGATTAATCATAAACAGTCTGACGATATGAGGTCATCATTTTAGTGATCTTAAGCTCATAATTATGTATGCTTACTGATTACTATCTGGAATTTGGATTGCCTTCTTGGCATAGGCCTCCCCCAGTTTCTGCCATTGTTCTCTTATGCTTGCCTCTCTTTTCCATCTATTTCCCGCTGTCCTGATTATATCATCTTCCGATCTCTTTTTCTGTCTGCCAAGAAGGCAATCCAAATTCAAACTTATGAAGAGGAAGAGGGTTAGCATTAAAATTAAAATAAAACAAGAAAGAAAGAGGGAAATGTTTATTTATGTTAAAATAAAATAATATAATTAAATAATTCGATGTTAAGATCTATTTTATTAATAGGATTCCTTTTTTGAGTTAAATAAAATGCATGAGATGAAATAATGTAAGCAATGTTTTTTATATTATATTATAATATATTTAATGAATTATATGTAAAATTAAAATGAATTAATGCATGAAAAAAACATTTGGAAATAAAGGCTTTTTCCATGAGGCTGGCATAACCACCTAGAGCCTCATTAAATATTAAGATTTAAAAAAAAGAAAAAAAAAGGCTTTTTGAAATTTGAATTGATTACTATCAAGTATTTAGCTAAGGACCTAGCCTAGCTAAGTAATTATGCTAAACAATAATAAAATGCTGACATCATAAAACAGAATTTGTATATGATTTTCACCTGCATCCTACACTATTATTATTTTAATTTTAAATATGCCAATCCTGTATGTGGAATCTATCTTTACGAAACTGTTAAGATTCGATTTATCATAGGTACTTTTATTCCCAAAAAAATCTGGTTCATGCTTTTCTTTGGCAAGAGGAAGAAAATAATTAGTTCCAGCCTTAGTTCGATAGCTCGGTCACTATTTTGTTAAATTTTTGCACAACTTATCCTAAACCTAAATATCTTTAACCCTTTTTTTTGTATTAGGCCTCAGAAATCTGCATCAACTGGGGTGGTGGTTTGCATCATGCTAAGAAATCGGAGGCATCTGGTTTCTGCTACGTCAACGATATTGTACTAGGTATATTGGAGCTGCTGAAGTACCACCAGAGAGTTCTTTACATTGACATTGACGTGCACCACGGGGATGGTGTCGAAGAAGCTTTCTACACGACAGACCGAGTCATGACTGTATCATTCCATAAATATGGAGAATACTTCCCAGGGACAGGTAGGATTAATTGATCATTTTGTTTGTACATAAATTCTCCAAAAATCACAGCAGTCAGGCTCATCGGTATAGTTTTGATGACCTCCATTTCGTGACGCCGTGTTACTAATATGGAAAGACATTGCCTATCTGTACTAAGACCTTTGATCTATTTTTACAAAACCTGCAAGAAATTACGAAAACAAAAAAAAGCTATTTTATGTAAAATTCGTTAAATAAACCGACTCTACTTTGTGGCGTCGGTTATAATCAACATTTTATACTAATGTGTAATATAATTTCTCGTAGAAAAACAGCAACCTATGTCCAACTAAGGTCTCAATATTGGGATTTTATATCTGTTGTTGTTAAAGTAAAGCATCGGATGAATTTAGGCACTCATCAAACGCAATTTTTCTTGATGATTTTCTATTCGCAGGTGATTTACGCGACATTGGCGCGGGTAAAGGAAAATACTACGCAGTGAATATTCCTCTCCGCGACGGTATGGATGATGAGTCATACGAGTCGATCTTCGTGCCCATCATCAGCAAAGTTATGGAAACCTTCCAGCCTAGCGCTGTAGTACTGCAGTGTGGCGCTGATTCGCTCACAGGTTTGTGTATAATATTTACCATCATGTTAAGTCAATCATTGTCCGCTTTCTTTTTAGAGCCGATTTTAACTATCTACCATCTTCCTAATACGTGGGTAACACTGAAAATGTTTAGAACTGGCCAGTTAGAAACATTGCTAATGAAAACTTTTTTGAATTTCAATTTTAGAACTCTTTGGTAACCTAATGTAGTATATTGCATTCATTTGTCATTTGTTTTTGAGAATTGGCGGCAAATCTAAAACTCTTGTTACACGTGAAAATGAACCTGACGCGAGAAAATTTTCGGTCAATGATTTATTATGACTTTCGTTGTGGGCTTACTCAACAACAAAGCTATGATAGGCTGCGATTAGCATTTCTTAATGAAGCCCCATCTCGTGCCACTATTTACAATTGGTTTAACGAGTTTAAGCGTGGACGTAGCAATCTCAATGATGATCCGCGTGAGGGACGTCCTTTAACAGCGACTACTGAAGACATCAGTGCTGTGCGACGCATGATAGAGGAAGATAAGAGAGTGACCTATCAGCAGATACGGGCAAGCCTAGGCATTGGTATGAGTCAAGTTCAAAAAATATTACACGAACATTTAGGCGTCAGGAAGCTTTGTGCCAGATGGATTCCCCATACTTTAACCGACGACCAGAAACACATTCGCATGGACTGGTGTCGCCAAATGTTAAATAAGTTCAACGGCGGTGACTCAAATGCTGTATTTGACATCGTCACAGGTGATATTGCTACGAACCCGAAACCAAAAGACAATCAGCTCAGTGGGTGTTTCCTTTCGAGGATCGGCCAACTAAGGTAAAGAAAGGAAGAAGTCAAGGAAAAAAGATGATTGCCTCATTCTTTGGTCGGAAAGGTCATTTCGCGACAGTTGTGCTAGAAGATGGAAGGACAGTTACTGCAGACTGGTATGTCAATCGCTGTTTGCCTGTTGTCTTGGAAAAAATTCGACAGCAGCGCCCTCGAAGCAGGATCCTCCTTCACCACGACAATGCTTCAGCGCACTCCGCAAAACGGACTGTTGAATATTTGACTATGGCAGGTGTCGAGATAATGAGTCATCCGCCATACAGTCCTGACCTGGCGCCCTGCGACTTATTTATTCCCAAGAACTAAAGATAAAATTCGAGGTATTCGCTTTACGAGCCCTGAAGATGCGGTGAAAGCGTACGAAAATGCCATAGAAGAGACCCCTAAGGAAGAATGGGCCCACTGCTTTTCTCAGTGGTTCCATCGAATGCGACGATGTGTAGAGAGGAACGGAGATTACTTCGAAAAACAATAAAAGTATTGGCAACTTTCTACATTAAGCCGTTTTTCATTTTCTAAACATTTTCAGTGTTACCTAGGTATTAATTTTTACCTTTTATTTTTTTATGCAAGATAACCTTAGTCAAACCAAAAATCAATTTGTTGCTCATCCTGAGCAGCTTGATGTTCGGTGGTATGATAGCCTGTGTACAGATTTTGAGATTAAACATGTATTTTGATTTCAGGTGACAGACTGGGTTGCTTTAACCTGACTGTACGCGGTCACGGCCGCTGCGTGGAACTCGTCAAGAGATTTGGCTTGCCCTTCTTATTGGTCGGCGGAGGGGGGTAAGTCACTCAGTCCTAAACAACTGACGTACTAAATTACCTTCCCGGACGTTCCTGTGGGAATTATGTCCTATGTATTATGAACAAAAATCAAGCAATTAAGAAATCAATGGCACTGCTTATTTAATAGTACAGAATATAAACTCGCACCCACTTATTTTTTGTAGCTTAGCACAGCTCAGAGCGGCAGCGCCAGCGATTTCTGTTGCCATTGCTGGCAGAGCGCGGTACAGTATTTTACCAGGCAGGGCTAACAGTAGAATGAAAAAAACCTGGCTGTCGCCAGAAGCTGTGGCCTTGCCCCTAACAGACACGGTTCGCAATATCTGCAGAGATTATCATTTCACCCTTATTCCCCAGTTACACAATCCGCAACGTATCCCGCTGCTGGACGTATGAAACATCAGTCGCGCTCGGCGTGGAGATCGCCAACGAACTACCATACAACGACTACTTTGAGTACTTCGGCCCAGACTTCAAACTGCACATCTCTCCCAGCAACATGTCCAATCAGAACACGCCAGAGTATCTCGAGAAGATCAAGAATAGACTGTTTGAGAACTTGAGGATGTTGCCGCATGCTCCCGGAGTTCAGGTGGGTACTATTTATGACTTTTCTGCGCCGAAAAGAACGCTCTTTTCCCTGATGCAACCCGCAGAATTAAACTTGGCACCAAGATAATCGATTATGATCTTATAGATGACTCTTAAATTTAAAAAAAAAATGTATCACCCACAACATCAGTAATCTATACTAATATTATAAAAAGGAAATATTTGATTGTTTGTTTGCATTTAATAGGCTCCGAAATTACTGGACCGATTTGAAAAATTCTTTCACCATTAGAACGCTACATTATCCCTGAGTAAAACATAGGCTACATAATTTTATAACTTTAAAAAGGCTAAACCAATTTTGATAAATTATAGCTGAGAACCATCTCGATTACGTCAGCTTTCATCTTGTTAAAAAAAATGTTTAAAACTGCTTATTAGCACTTTCTAGCCAGGATCGTACATCGATCGATCGTAATCACAAGAGCAATGTTAATCATGGTTACTTAACTAATTTAATCATCACTTAGCTAGGCAGATCATTAGCTAAGTACCTGATTATAATTAAGAATAAGACAAACATAACGATTCCATAATCACGCAAAACATCAATTTAATTAATTCACTATACTTGACTGCATCATTAATAACTCTAAATTAAAAAAATAAAACCGTTTAAAATGTATAACCTCCGACATTTTGATCAAATATATAGCTAAAAACCATCTTAATTTTCAGCTTTCAAACAAAAAAAATCGGTCCATTCGGTCCTACGATTCCTCAGAAAGATAAACAGACATACAAATACACATAACTTATAACACCCCTCTTTTTTGTCGGTAGCTTTAAAGGCAACAGTATACAAATCATAGCTCCGGTCGCTAATCAGTTTTCTCCTTAATTTTGCTCAGGTCCAAGCTATTCCAGAAGATGCCGTCAATGATGAATCAGAAGACGAAGATAAGGTGGACAAGGACGAGAGGCTACCTCAAAGTGATAAGGTATTTTTTATTTTAATACGTCATTATATTTCCTTTCATAGTGGGACATAATTTAAAGACCTATATCTTAAATACATATGACAACAAAATCAGGGGTTATAGTTTTGAGTTGAAATGAAATGAAATGAAATATCTTTATTGCGGGCAAACACGGTAACAAATTATGGTGACAAATAAAAGCAAATGTACAAGCGTGTTGCGCCAGAATTGGCATGCAATGCAAATAGAAGGTATTTTAAAATAGAAGGTAATTTAAAAATGTCAAAAATAGTTTTATGTCAACAATATCTAAGTCCTTATATAAATAAATAAATAAATGAGAAAGAAAAATGAATTAATCCTTAAAATAAAACAGAAATCAATTTCAGAATAAAATTAAGCATGTCGACTTACAAAAGGAAGGAAAAACGTCATTAATAAAATGGTCATGTCACAAACACCTTGCAAAATAAAATACATTATTAGAATAGAATGTCAAAAAATAAAATTATAAACTATTAAAATTAAAATCTGAATGATAAAAACTCCTTGACCGTATAGAAGCAATTTTCCACAAGTAGCTCAAATATAACAAGTTGCGACGACATCTACAAAAAAACTTAATATCTTACGAGTAAATAGGCTTCTTCTGAGTGAACTCGCTACATCTTCGACCGCATCTTTGCCCTGAGCTAGATTGTGGTCAAGAGCGAACCCATTCTTTATAAAAAAATAAAATTAAAATAACACCGCTCAGTTAAAGAATCAAAGAATTTGTCACATTGTGTGAGGTCTGTGACACGTGATTGTTACTAATCGAAAACAATTAAGTAGGCAAGTTATGTTTTTTAATTTATTATTCTTATCGTGTAGGTATAGTCAATTGTGTCGAACTTGGCTATTTATCCAATCCAATCCAATGCAATTAAGTAAAAATTTACGTATTAACACAAAAAAATTGCATTTTTATAAAACTCATGTGAGATTAGGGGGATGGAAGGCGTCGAGCTATACCTCACAACATGTCACCAGAGGGGGTGGGGGTCGAAAAATCGCCAAAATTGCCTCACGTGGTTAATGGTCGGCTCCTTTCCTGCTACTTTTTTCGATGCTTTTTTGGCTTCGAAGCTCATTCTAGTCTAGAATTTCTAGACATAAAATTAAGTAGATGACTGACATTGAAAACTATATGTTTAGTAAGATAATATATTAATAAACATAATTTATTAACAGAATTCTAAGAAATTGATTGATGAATAAAAAACTTATAGCCAATCATGCATTTTTCTATCTCTTTCTTACAAAACGAATTTTTTTATGGAATTTATATGGCGGTACTCAACTGTGACGTCATCGTTTAGTATTTCCCTCTCTGTGTCTAATTGAGAACGGTCATATCTTTCTTATTTTTTAAGATATTAAAAAACTATTTATACCAGACTTTATGAAGTGAAAAAGCTTCAATTTAAATAATGATAAAAAAACAGTCATCTACCCTATTTGCGAAATGGAACAATAGGTATCATGCTCTCTTGAAATTTTATTTTTACGATCACATTATGGGCTGAAATGACTAACATATTTACAAGAGAATCTTAATATTATTACGATCTAGCCTAAAAGACTTATAAGTAATTTTACTTTAGCTTAAACTTCTAAAATTGTATAAACTAAGAATGAGTTCACTAACACTATCTTAGAGTCTGTTAAGGGGAAGTCACTTTGTTCATGTGCACTTATTACGAATTATCACTATCACTTTTTATTCACTACACTAACTCGAACGGTTTAGTAGTTCTTTTAAGTCTTCTTAATATGTCTGTAGCTATATTGTGAGATAAATGAATCTAATGTAATGATGTTTATCAGGATAAGCGCATCACCGGCAGCGGCGAGCTGTCGGACTCGGAGGACGAGGGCGCGGGCGGGCGCCGCGACCACCGCGCCTACCGCTCCACCCAGCGCAAGCGGCCGCGGCTCGAGAAGGACGGGCCTCCGCTCAAGGACGAGAAACGTAACTATTCATTTTTAATTCAATATTTTTAAAACGGAGGGAATTTTTTTTTACCAGCCCATAATTGGACGTTTTGGATTTTAGACATTAGTCGTGCAAAGGCCACCACGCTGACCCGATGCGGGTTGGTGGACCGCTCGTCTTTCGAAAATGAATTTTCTTGGGCGCGGGTTTCATCACGATGTTTTCCTTCACCGTTGAGCGAGTGATAATTAGAAAAAAAAACATAAATTCGAAAAGACGATTTTAGTGGTACAGGCCCGCACCAGGATTTGAACCCGCGACCTTCGGATTACAAGTCTGGCTAATTACCAACTGGGCTATCACCGCGAGGGATAATTCACAAATATTTTTTAGGGAATGAAAAATGATCGGCGTGAACTGAACATTATTATTTATTTATACTTTATTTTTAATACCAATTTCAAGTTTTATTTTTACCTTTTTGGAAGCCATTTTAAAGCCATGTGATAAAAATTAATTTACCGAGCGAGCGCGAAGCGTCTTCGTTTCGGCTTGGGCAAAAATGCTTTCCTATGTCTGGATGGTTTCCTCTACATTTTAATTTTTGTAGATTCAGTTCTTGGAGATTTATCAAGCCATAAGGATTGAAAACAAAAATTTCAGCAATTTCAAAAAAAGTTTACTCGCGAGGTCTGTATCTGTATGGCTCACCCACTAGTATACAATAAGTACAAAAATAAATACTTACAACGTTCGACGCTAAAATCAATAAACACAAAATATTAATAAAGAAATCACAAAAAAAATTAATGAATCATATCTTAATGAATTAAATTCTTTCTATTCCAGCCGACGACATAAAAGACGAGGTTAAACCAGTAAACGCAGTAGAAGAGCCAAAGAAGGAAGTCCCCCCCAACCCCTGATCCTTGCGCTAGCCGCCGCACAATATGAATGCATTTCTACAGGAGCGGTATGTCATGAGACATTTGTATAAAATTTACGGCAGTTGTCCCATCGCAGAAAAGAAAGTTATCGACTATTCTCTCGCTCAAAAAACGTACAGACACCAGCACGTCAGGTTACAGATTTGCACTACGAAAGCCGACGCTATCACGAGCGAGATGAGGGCGACGCGACGTCAAGGTCCAATTGTATAGTCTGATGTGCTGCCGTGTATACTATAGATTGATAAGATACAGTTGATCTCTGCCGGAGAACTCTCTTCACTAGTTTTTTTTTTTAAATAAATAATGGGCGCTCTCAGAGGCAATGATTTGGTCGAGGATGCAGCAAGTTCACCCACAAGTTTGACACATCAAAGACTTGTTTCTAGTTGGTAAAGTAAAAAACCTTGTTCCTAGTTGATTCCAATAGTTGTAAAAATAGCGTCCACATCGTAATTTTTAGCTTTACTCGCTTCTTGCTAATCGGTGGAACAACTGTCTAACACTCCCTTAGCTTTACAGATGTTAATTTAATTTAAAGTTATGGGCATATCTGCTATAATCGCCATCCCATAAACTACATAAATTCATATCTGTAAAAAGTAAGTGAAGCTTGGTGTATTTGTAATGTGTTTTGATTTAGCCATCTGCATTTGTCGGAATTTTTACTAGTATACAAGCATTACGAAGGAAATATTTGTAACTTACACATATCTTTGAATTGTATTCCTTATGTGGTAGACAGACCGCTCAAAAAACTGGGAATTTTGAAGACTTGAATTGATGAATGATTTAAAAAAAGAGGTAATATTCTGTTTGTAAAACAAGTTAATGCCCAGTTAAAAAATGTGCTACAAAAAAAAACTCGACATCAGTTAAAAAACACATACAGATATATCAATCTGGAAACTAGGATCTCTTGATATTGTATTTTACATTAACGAAAAAAGCACATTTCTCTATAGCGATAAGTTTTTTCTATAACATGTATGTAAGTATAATAATTATAATATTTAGAATAATAAATAAGTAAATGCCTTTGTTAAAGGGGGAAGAATCTGATTTAAAACAAACTTTGTTGATACGGATTATATCGTATCCGATTTATCTTTCTGTAGTAAATTGTTTAGAATTTTCGAAAGGTCAGTGAACCCAAACAAGTCAGCTGTGAGAACATTGTCACATTTTCTAAAATATCTTAACTCTTACCATTCGAAAAATATGTTAAGAACAATTTTGTTTTACATTACCATACTTTATTTTAGACACAACTTAGCATACTTACATATTTATGTGATCTAATGTTGCTATGTCAATTTGAATTTTAAGTGTTTCATGTTATTGTTAATAACTGTACACGGACGGTTGTCTCACAGCTTACTTGTTTGGATTTTTCGACATTAAATTTTCTCTATTTCAATTACTGTTGTGTTACCCGTAATGAGCTGATAAGAACAAAAAAATGTGTAAGGTAGTACTCAAAACGCTAACAAGTAATAATTTGTTGAAATTGGTAAAGTTGAAATTTAGTTTTCCTTGGAAGTTTAAAAGATCGCCTAAAGCGTGTAAATCAGCTGGGAGTAAGTCATCACGAAGATACTACCTTATTGAAATTGGTAAAGTTGAAATTTAGTTTTCCTTGGAAGTTTAAAAGATCGCCTAAAGCGTGTAAATCAGCTGGGAGTAAGTCATCACGAAGATACTACCTTATTTTTCTTAGGGATTGTAAACTAATTGACATGTAGAAAAAATATATTACCTGTGAGCACATGTCCAGTTCGCAGAAGATTTGTGAAAAGAAAAAGGAGGTCCTACGAAAATGGTGATAATCCTATGTAATGTAGAGAATATGTACTGATACTTCAATTCTTTTAAAATAGACCACAGATTAGAAATATTAGTTTAAACTAGACCTTATTGTAAAGAAATTGTTTACGTAGGTTTTTATAAGAATTAGATGCTGTATTTATAGACGTTATTTTATAAACAATCTTTCATATTATGAGTAAGTCAATTGTCTATGAATGTGTTTAGAGCACTACACAGACATTTCATTTTTCCAATCCATCATCATGTCACAATCTGTTTCGATCTTATCTACTTATTTTTGTTGTTGTAGAATATAATTTTGTATTATGGCAATCTGCGTGGTCGCAATTTCACTTGTAGTTTCCAACCTTGATATTGGCAGAATTGTCTTAACCTTTGAAAACAGCCATATACAAAAATTGATTACTTCTCATTGTAATTTTCATGTCCTATCTTCCTCTACTACTTTGACGGCCGGTTTGGTCGAGTGGTAGTGACGCTGCCTCTTGATCGGCGGGTCCTGGGTTCGATCCCCAGTCGGGGGAAACATTTATGTGAAAAGCAGATGTTTGTTCTCGGGTTATGGGTGTTTGTCTTTATGTGTGTTCCAAGGGACCCACGACACAAGGGAAAACCTTAGTGTGGGCCTTTGAGTGTGTAGCGTTTATTTATTTATTTATCTAAGTAGTGGTTACAGTGAGGAAGGACACGGAAAAGTCGTTGATATGTCAGTTATGGATATCATAGCTTTATTCAGCTCAGTTATTTCAAGCTAGCGGTTCGGATTGCAAAATGATGATCTTATAACGTTATAATTATAACCCACGGGTTTGAGTTAACCCATCTTATAATTTAAAAAAAAATGATGAGCATATCTCCTCTTAAATATTTTCCGTTTGTGCCCGCTTTAGTTAACCTGTTAGTATAATACGGAGATTAGAACGTAAAGCAGTTATCACAGTGCACTTAAACACCACATCTCCGTTCAAAGTAAAAAAAAACGCAGCGTGTCCGTTGCAGCGCGAATCGTCTGGCAATATTTAGTGTCTTAGTTTTCTTGCTGGGCCCTATGATAGAAATGACGAAATAATATAAGTTTTTTTTATAATATGTACTTGCCTTTATTGTGTTAAATAAAACCAGTGTTTTTTAAACAATCATTGGTTTTATTCTATTCATGACCTATCTATTTAAAAAAAAACAGAATTCTTTAATTTTCGAAATATAATTGCAATTCACACAAAAATAAACCATTTATTTCTATTTTATGTATATATAATACACAAATTACTTTAGGTTAGGTTCTCCAATAAGAGAAAATAGACTGGACAACAGGGAGCGTAACCCCGTTAAATAATTATTTATCAAATATAACACAATACCTTATTATCATTATGTATTCATTCATTCTAATTATAGCTCTGTGAACACTAAGCTCCGGCCAAAAACTGCATTTCCATCAACTATGCAGTGGGGGGGGGGAATGAAATATCCTTCGATTGTCTCTTACCCCATGTGGAGTGTAAACTATAGGATAATAATTATTTAAGTTACGAAACTTCTTAAAAATAAATTTTAAGTTAGCAATATTGTTCTTGGTTGCTGCGCCATAAAGAATGTATGTTCTTGGTATTAATACTAAAGAATGCAATGTTCGTTTTGTATGAAAACGGATTTTTTGTGGTCCGTACGAAATAGGACTAATACTGTAAATATTTTTTTATTGTTAAATAAATCGGATTTAGTCAAAAGAAGGTAGTATCATTTATTTATATACTTCAATAGGGATGTTGACTACATTTTTTTATTGTTTATCTTAAAAAGGACCTGAATCCAAAATCCAAAACCGAAATATTTTTTGAAAATTATTGAGAATTAAAAAAGTTACAAGCTATTAAATTTTAAAAGAGGGGGAAATTGACAAACAACGAAAACGAGATGCACTTAGAGACATGTGACGTCACCGCCATTTGTTTGCGTAGGTAAAAACGAGATAGCTAGCTCTCCCCACAAAACGAGATAGCTAGTCCTTACGATAATATAAATGCTAATAACTTGTTCATTTATAAACCAATTTTAATGCTGTTTTCGGATATTAATATATTTCTAGCAATATTTTTTGTTTCACATACAATAATTCATAAAATCAAACACCGTCAACATCCCTATTGGACGATTGCGGTCCTCATTTATGAAATTTGGACTAAAAGTGCGCTGTAAATGGCCGTCAATGTTTTTTTTTTACAATGTTTTTTGTATACTGGGTGAAAAAGAACCTCCTAGCTTTATTCAAAATCCTGAACCAGTATCACTCAAAGAACACATCTATGAAAAAAAATATTTTTTTAATTTTTTTCGATGGGAATAGTTCATTTTTTTGCCTAACCGTAGACATTACTCCTACACCAGGCACGCGAGGGGTGCGGGTAGCGCTCGGGGGGTGCACTCGAGTGGTGTCTACGTTTAGGAAAAAAAATCCCCCCCAAAATAAAAATAAAGTGTTCAGTAGTTCAGTATTTTCAATAAAGGAGGTTCTTTTTTCAACCTGTATATCTCAACAAAGCTTATATTTTTTGGATTTTCATGAATGCTTCGAATATATTTTTTAAAACTAAATTTAAGTATGGATTTTCTGTATGGAAACGTTCTTTTTTTGTTTTATTTAGTTGAAAACGATACCAAACCCGCCCTTTTAGTAGCTGGGAATGACTAGTTATGACTAGTCTCAGTATGAAAAGTTCATCACCCCCCCCCCCCCAATTCGGGTGATAGAGGCAAACTCCCAGGCGTTCACCACTCTAATCCACCTAAGAGACAAGTGTGCCAAGTCTCACCTTTGTATCCAAAAAATATGGGTTCCCATCCCATACGACTTCATACGAGAATGGATATAATTACTACGCTAGTAAGATTTCTATTATTTTGGGAATAGCTCCTACCTAAACTACTGAACCGATTTTGATGATTAAGGTGTCATTGGAAAGCAGGTGATGTGTAGATGTATTTTAAAATACCTATGCAAATTTCTAATACCCCTCCAAATTGGATTAGTAAAAATACATAAAACGTCATCGAAATTACAATTTGACCTCTAAAATGCGATAGGTGTCTAATCCAACTTGCCTCCACATCTTAAAATAATCGCTATGGTATCCCCCTAAGCATGAAAAAAATTTCATGCTTTTATCACTCAGAGAACAATTTTTCAAATTTCCGCCCAACTATACAGTGCGTGACGACAAACACTACGGAGACTATTCTGGATCAGCAGCTCTAGCATGATGGCGACAAACTCGCGCGGCACGCTACTCGGCTGACAGTGAAACTTCACTTTGATTGCGCGAGGGCCCCGCGCAGGCTTGTTCGCCCTCTGGCGTTGTCAAGGTTGACATTTAGACATAGGAGCGCAGCGCATTACGCGCGCTATCACCATCGTACTCGAACTGCAGATAGTAGAACGTCATTGCATACCGTCTGTGGGAGATCTAAAATGGGATAATATTATAAGAAAACACCAAAATGTCGCTGTATATTGCATGTAATTTAAACAGATTATCACAACGCTCTAGACATAAATTGCACCATAAACAAAAGTACCGTAAAATCAGTCTGGTACCAAAGAGCTAGAGATAAAACCAACTAAATTGGAATGAATATAAAAATACTATGAAATAATTTAGCGTTACTCTATACATCTACCAAATAGTAATTTTATCCAAAAAATTCAAATAGAAGACAGCCTTGGTGTATTCAGAAGACAAAATGAACGGTAATTTTATAATTAGTTTAATCTAATGAACACTTAAATGTATGGGGCGAGTTTCTACATAGAATTACAGTAAAATTGAACCTTAATCACTGCACTTACAATACTAAAATTCACCTCGCTTTTGAACTTCATTTCGGAAATCACACTTGTTCATAAATCTCAAAATATTTGATTTCTACTTTACAGTTAATTATAATTACAAAAGGAATGTATAAATTGGAAAATTCTAAGTGTGAAATTGTGTTATTTAATGTAACACAATACTGATTACGTTCTGAAAAACATGTAAATAAGATTTGTGCGTGATTGCTCGTAGGCCTTCATAACATGACTAGGTAAGACCAATTTGTCGGTTTGGTTCTAGAAATTCGTTATTTTACATTGAGAAATATTCAAGGAAAATTTAGTGTGGCATAGGTGTTCTACACTGCCACACTTAAATCTTTGAGTATTGGTCGAGACAAAAGTGTAATGTCAACTCTTGAATTCTATAATATGATTTTATAATCCGTCGCAAATAATTGTAGCATGTGAATGCCAAAATAAATGAATTTTAAAACTAAAATATGCACGGTTAAAATAGAATTAACAACTATACAAACTAATTAATATAATACTAACTGAATCACAGTATATAAATAAAAATGATTAGTAGATTTCATAGATGTCCTTATTAAATAAGCCTATAAATAAGTTAATTGGAATTATTATGACTGTTTAATGTCAATTTAAGTTTCATAGGTTGACAAATAAGCAGAAAATTGTTATAACAATGCTAGTAGGAACTAAAATTTCGCTTATTTCCTAAGCGCTTTTTTTTCTGAAATATACCAATAGCGTAACACAAGTGCTATCGCGTGACATACTAAAAGAAAATAAATGAAATACTTGTTTATCAGCATTTGAATAACTGATTTTTTTTCTGTACTAATTAAATGCCGCATTTGAACTGTCTCTACTAAGTTGTCAAGCTATAAAACTACGTAACTAAAATGGCGAATGCATCGTACTCTATTAGTTTAGAATGACTAATCTGTGACTACTGTCTAAGACTTTAAAATCCTAACTGGCACAATTGTGAGCATCCAGAATAAAATCCGTTTTGTTTGACATCGACTTGGACATGAAACCCTGCTCAACTATCACGAGAGTGTCGCCTTCCGATGGACTGCTATGTGCTTTGCTTAAGCCTCCGTACCCTCTGAAACGAAAGAGTTTAGGTTATTTAAGGGATTTTAGACTTTATTACGTGGAGAAGTAACCTGTGTTAGTCTAGCATTCCACAAAAAAAGGGCGACTGCACGTTTGTGACTGTCATTAACTGCCTTTTATAGATATTACGAGCCTTTAAAAAACAATGTTAAAGAGTTGCTCAATTAACACGTCGCGTATCAGTGCAGTTGCAGTTTTATTTAGGAATTGGCCTCTATCTATCTTTCTCTTCTTTCGAATCGATGACAACTATAAAATACTAATGTGATGCTGATGACAACATAATGCATGTGGTGTTTTCCTATAAAAAGCATTTAGCTAAGAAACAAGTAGATACTTTTAAGAAAATATTAATGTATTAACCGTTAGTAAACCTATTAAATTAAATAAATTATTGAGTTTATATAAATAACGCTTATTGGCATTTGATAATTCTTATTATGTTTGTTGATTGTAGGAACTGAATTTTATAGCAAATTCAGTTTCTTAAGTGTAAAAATAAATAATTTTATGATCAGTACTGACCTGGAGTTAAGGGATGATCTCTCAACATTGAGCCTGTAATACAAATAATAGTGTTACAATATAATAGAACCAATATTAAAGCGATCGGCTGTCATTTTATTTCCGATCCATACTTCATAGAATGGTAAATGTCGTGCAAGAAATCTTTATTAATATAGTAATTTTCAACTTATGTTAGGACTTTTCTACAACACACTCCCAAAATATGTTTTACTACTACACTATCTACTCAAGGTGCTACGCATTCAACAGATTGCTCTCTATTATTTATTACCAAAGACTTACAACAAATTGTAAACAAAATTAAATCTTAATTTTATAGAAATAAAAGCGTGTTTAAAACTGAATCATCAGCGAGAAAATTTGTTTGAATTTAAATAACGACTTTATTTAACACTCGTTGTGATACGAATAACTAGAAAATCAATTTCACCGATACTGCAACATGCATTTTAAAATGTTAATTACAAAATAGTGCAAAAAAATATGTGCAATGCGACATTAGGACATTTTTTGCTTACAAAAACAACCGTTTGTCATAAAAGTATACTACCTGTCTCCCGGTCTCAGGGTGAATATATTAAGAAAATCGTTAGCCAGAAATATTAAATACAAAAATCCATTACTGGAATGAACAGTATCCTTTCCCGTTCCTGCAAGCATAGTACATGTTGTCTATTGGCCTATCTTAGTCACACTTGCAGAGTGTAAAAGAGATAGATAGACCGCGAAACTAATGGTCTTAATGGACTGTCAAATATGGCAATGTGCTACGGTCGGTCTCTAAAAAATAAAAATAAATCTCTAAAGCGGGCTGGAGCCCTAACGACAGTTTTGTAACTTTAGGTTTTTTTTAAAATTATGTAGACTTTTTCTTAGAAACGGGTTAAAAAGAAAAAACCGCGAAAATCTTAAACTTAAAAAATAAATCTTAAATAATTATTAAGTTTTGCAGCACATATTTATGGCTAAATACACTCAGTCCCTTAATTGGTACCAAAGTTTCTTTTCCAATTTGATCCTGATCCCCATTGGAAGAGAAACTTAAAGATACCAATTGAGTGAACTGCACATACAAAAAGCAGCTAAAGCGTTACCTAGACATGAGCACATGGACAGGACACTAGCGCATTCAGTAGAGTATAGCGTCAGAAAGTTGGTTACTGGTTAGTGCGGCGCCGGGTGTGATGCCCACGATGCTGCCGCCCACGCACGCCTCCACACCCTCTGTTGACCACCACCATATCGTCAGCGACTCCTCACCGTACCGTAGCCGTATCCAACTCACAATTATTAATTGTAGTAGTGTTAGAATTGTAGGGGTGTGGTAAATGCTAATTATAGCATATCAACTCAGTTCATAAACACCGATATCAGATACGTACGCTCGAAGGGACAGTCGTGCCAGTAGGTTAAAAATAACCACCTAGATATCTTGTCAACTTTTTGATGAAAGTAGTATAGGTAAATGAAAAAAAAAAACCACCATAAGACTTATTTTTATTTGAAGACTACCATTGTATCTTCTAAATCTACATCAATTATCGTCTTCACAGAAACAAAGATACCTGGGTGATTTTTATTGAATAACAGAAATGATTATCGATTTATCATCAGCTGAACAATGTAGAAAAATTAAATTGAGTCTGCATTTCGGGTTAGTACGTACATGTTACGTATTTGTTTTTCAATTTCCTATTTAAATCTTGTGAGTTGGATACAGAAATTTGTAAAATATAACACTTTTAAAATAATGAAAAATAATAATTTAACATATCTCTAATAACATGATATGAAGAAATAGTCAATGTTTTGAACATGTGAGATGAAGATTAAAAAAAAACTAAAATCAGAGCAAAGTGCTCATCACATAAAGAAATTCATAATATTAGAAAATAGGTAAGTTTTCATTCACATAGCTTCATTCGATGAGGACGTATTAATTTATGTTATGATGTGTATTGTATGTAATTAAATAAAATGAAGATGTTATTAAAACTGCATGCAACACATGGTTACTCAGAAAATTATTTTTGAGAAAAATTCAAAACATTTTGGTTAGACCCAATGATTAATGATACTTTGAACATTGGTCGAAAATTGGATTATGATTCAAACAAAATAGCTTTGATTTGATGGTCTAATGTTTTTTTTTAAACTAATTAACTAATCTTACATAACAACTTTTCCCAAGATATTACAAATATATATTTTCGTACAGAAACAAGAAATATAACTAACAATTTTCCCTCTATTTATGTGCCAGTAGAAAACGTGGGAAAATAATTTATTTTTTTATAAAAACCGGGTCACTTTATGTATTACGCCAGACTGGTCGTATTAGAGAAAGTAGATAAAAAATCTCCTGCCGTCAAAATTTTTCTGACAGGTAGGCCGATGTGTGTTACATCAAACATGCGATCATATCCATTGGGAAAATTTGTTGAAAGCAGAGTACGATTTACACCAAACGGCACACATCGCATCGGAACGGGTTTTACAATCGTTAAGTGAAACTGAAATGTATTCCAAGTAAATAAAGTTCACATTCTCTAGCTGTGCGCAACCACACGGCCGCGGGCCTATACTAATAATAGCTGGATAGCCTATCATTAAGTAGAATCAGCAATCTCTGTCGCCTACAACGTATTAGGGAGTGAGACATGAGATTCCCGGTGTTACTTTTTCTCGCTCGTTCTTATAGATGTCGTTATGATCTTCCGTCGTTACTTCGCGGCTGTTGGCGCACGTTTATCTTGGAGTTAGTCTAAATCTAGCTATGCTAGCATACGCATGTGACATAATTTTGTCATAAGTTTTGCAATCCGACCTCTTATTCTAACGTATAATGTCAGTATAGAACAGTTAGAATTATGGGAATTAGGCTATGAGCAAAGGAAACGAAGTAGTCACATTTAAATCAATTAATATATTATTTGACACTGGGAAGCTAATACACGTCCATCATTGAAGTCGAAGAACAAGAGAATGAATGAACGAGTGAAATCTGATTAACCAGTCAACTCACTCATAGTTTAGTTCGTTCTCTTAATACATACTCCACAGTAAAGATAATTTTTGCTATCTGTAAATTCAACACGCCCCCTCAAAAATTAATCGGTACTTTATCTTTATACACAATAAATTATAATACTAATTACCTAATTAGGACATGCATAACTTCCGAGTGTGTGCTGGGAGTTAAATACATTATGACCCAACATTTGTTGTAAAAAGGTAAGGAAAAACCCAGAAAAACCTTACCAGGTCACTTCAATTGTATCTCAACATATAACCAAACAAAACATTGCATTTGCATTTTAACATAACATATAACCCACTCATTAAAAACAAAACAAAATCAATAATTCTTAAACATAATAAATTAATGAGTTACAAATGTAAACCCACTTTTTCTGAGAATTTTTTAAATGCGACAACTGGCAAGGGTTTCGTAAGCGCATCCGCCAACTGCATACCTGTAGGAACATACATTAACTTTATTATATTTTTCTCAATTTGTTCTCGAGAAAAATGATATTTTATGTCGATGTGTTTAGTTCTTTTATGATTTGTGGGATTATTCGCGATACTTATACAACCGTTGTTATCCTCATAAATAATTATCGGTTTTGATATTGCAACATGGATACTGGTCGCTAGAGACTTAAGCCACAAAGCTTCGCGAACAGCTTCGTACAATGCCATGTACTCGGCTTCCGTAGATGAGGTCGCCACCGAAGTTTGCCTCTTTGTACCCCATGTTATAGTACATTCATCAAACATTTGGAATAAATATCCAGTTGTACAGTTTTTACATCCATATGGTGAATTAATAAGTTAAACTGATTTGCAAAACAAATGATAAATCTAAAACTAGAAATCCTGGCGACTGGCGCAAAAGTTTCATTATAGTCAGTAAGATATTCTTGACTAAACCCTCTGGCAACTAAACGCGCCTTATATCGATAAGGTTTCCCAAACTCATCATGTTTTATCGTAAAAATCCATTTGCAATCTACGATATTTTGGTTATCAGGTTTTGGCACTATTGTCCATGTTTTATTTTGAGTTAAAGACATCAATTCGCTATTTATGGCTTCCTCCCATTCAGACCTATCAGCCCGATTTTTAATTTCTTCAAAAGAAGTCGGTATGTTACAAACTGAATCAACACACATCAGATAATCATCGGTCTCTCTATAAGAAATAGGATCACGACCTTTAATCCTGTCACTCCTTCTAAGCTCAAGACTGTTATCTGACTTTTCCGGATTTTTATTTGACTTCAAATCACCTATTTGTTCAGATTCGATTGCTTTGTCATGGTTTTTCTTACACAACTTTTCAGGATATTCTTGTTCATCAGTTTTATCACTCCGAGACTTTAACGACACTGATTTAGACCAACTGTCATTATCAGTTTTGTCACGAGAATTTCGCATATTCTCTTCAGGCTTAAACACAGGCCTGGATTCAATAAAATTAGTCTCTTCAATTATGACATCTCTAACAACAACAAATTTACTGATTTCTGGGTTCCAAACTTTGTAACCGTTTGGTTCATAGCCCACAAGAATACCTTTCCATGACTTATCATCGAATTTATTTTTACAGGTTTTATTATGTACATAAACAGTGGAACCGAAAACCTTTAAATATTTTAATTGAGGTTTTTTACCGTGCCACAGCTCGTATGGTGTTTTTGACGATCCTAAAGCCTTAGTGGGTGATATATTAATTAAATGAACAGCAGTCAATACTGCTTCACCCCAGAAAACTTTTTCTAACTTAGCACCGTTTAACATGGCACGAGCTTTTTCAGTTATCGTCCTATTCATTCTTTCAGAAACACCATTTAATTGCGGAGTTCTTGGAACTGTCAAATGATAAGTGATTCCTTTCTCAACACAAAACGTTTTCATTTCAGTGGATAAATACTCTCCACCGTTATCACAATACAACGTAACTAACTTTAAGTTAAATTTAGCTTCACTTTTTGCAACAAAATCTTTAAAGACATTAAATACATCCGATTTATACGTAATTAAATACGTTACACAATAATGCGTAAACTCATCAGTAAACGTCACAAAATAATTTTTGTAGTCAATAGTAGAAGGAGTGATAGGGCCACATACATCTGAATGAACAACATATAGAGGTCGGTTAATATAGCTTTTATCTTTAGCTCGGTTAAACGGAAGTCGACACTGCTTCCCTTGTATGCATGGTTCACAAAGACTGTCATTCGGTATAACTAACTCAATTTGACTCAAATCCTCAACCATTTGTTTACTTTTTAATTCCAAAAATTTTTGTTTACTAATATGACCTAAACGTTGATGCCACAACTCATAACTTTTAGCACTACCATTGCTTATTTGGGAAACAGATCGACAAATATTTACAGACGCCACCAAATCAACAGCAATTAAGTTATTTAAAGACGTACCTTGCATAATAGTTTTACCATCTTTACATATTTGGGCACCCTCTTGTCCGAAAATGATTGTGAATCCAGCACGCTGCATCTTGGAAACAGATAGGAGGTTATAAGGAACCTCACGGCAGAACAAAACATCCTCCAGTGTTCCTTTAATGCCCATATTACTGGTTACATATATGGAACCTTTCTTTGTGGCTGAAATAAATTCACCATTTTTAGCGACAGAAATTTTTAATGGTGTTGTTAAAGAAGTGAAATTACTAAAAAGATCTTCCCTGTTTACTATATGGTCGGAAGCACCCGAATCCAGCAAAAAAGTAATTTTGTTTTCGTGACCATTAACTTGGTAGTCACCGTCACTGGTCATAAAAGCAAATCCAGAAAAATCATTTGACGTTGACTGTTGGTTCGTCTCAACCGCCTGTAAAGTCCTGTCTGAATTTTTAAGCTGATTATTCATCCTTTTGAAAAAATAGCAATCGTTCCTCATGTGTCCCCTGCGTCCACAGTGATGACATTTTATATTTTGTAATTTTCTTTTATTATTTTTATTATGATGGTTGTGAGTTAGTTTTTGTGCATTATCAGACTTCCTTTTACGATTTGATGTTTTATGTGTCTCCGGATATTGCTTAACTTGAAGAACTTTTGCACTAGTATCAGAAGACTCGTTTTTTAACTTTACTTCATGATCTAACAATCTTGTTTTTACAAACGCTAAAGTTAAGTTGTCTTCGGACAATATTTCAATCGCCGTTACAACTCCATCGTAACTCGTAGGCAGTGTTAGCAGCAAATGTGCTACTTTATCAGTCTCTTCTAATTTTGCTCCAGCTGCTAGCAATTCAGTGAGCAAGTCGTCATAAATAGCAAAATGTTTAAGCAGTGCTGTATCTCCTTGCAACTTTAAAGTTAAAAGCTTCTTTCTAATCGCCAATTGCGTTGCCATGCTCTTACGTTCATAAAGAGAATCTAAACTCTTAAAAATTTCCTTCGCCGTGCTACCTTCACATGCAAAACCGAGAAATGAATCTGATAGATACTCTACAATAGTACTTTTCGCAATTCTATTGCACTTCTCCCATTCCTCGTCCAATGTTACCGGGTCTTGATCAATAACTTTTATTACATCAATTTCGGTTAGTAACGCGCGTATTCGGAATTTCCAAACGCTGTACTTCTCACCGTTAAAAGCTTTTATATTTCTTTTAGATTTTATATTTTCCATTTTATAGAAATTTTATATCACAACAATTTTTACAATGACACAGAACTGTCAAAAAATCAAATTTTGAACCATTTTTGAACTGTTCAAAGCAAGAACATAGACGTCAAAAATTTTCACATATTTTTACAACACATATATTTTATATTATATTATATTCGAAAATCACACAGAGCATCCTGGGCCCATAACCTATGGGAATTAGGCTATGAGCAAAGGAAACGAAGTAGTCACATTTAAATCAATTAATATATTATTTGACACTGGGAAGCTAATACACGTCCATCATTGAAGTCGAAGAACAAGAGAATGAATGAACGAGTGAAATCTGATTAACCAGTCAACTCACTCATAGTTTAGTTCGTTCTCTTAATACATACTCCACAGTAAAGATAATTTTTGCTATCTGTAAATTCAACAAGAATGACATCACAAAATTATCTCATGCGAGTATGCTAGCCCCGCACATTTAATAGGTCTTTACCTATGAAATCGCCGATTTTTTCTCAAGCTTTATTGTATTCATAGTTTATTTGATTGAACAGCTATTACTAAAATTGTTTTTTATTTAAAACCTTGGCCATATAACGGAGATATTGAGTGAAATTAATACATATTTACTTTAAATTTATTTGCTGAAAAAGAAGCTCAAATATAGCTCGTTTCATCCGTTGCCCGTTTCATTGCTTATTTTTGCTGTACCGTTGTTATAGTTACAACTTTCAATAAAGTAAGTATGATGAAAATTAACTTAATGTTGTCCAAACCTTCCCACAAAATTTTGATAAATTTGGATTTCGCATTCCCGAGAAAAATCCAAAAACGTTAGTATGGAAAATTCAGTTTTCCAAAAATATTGTATGAAAAATTGCAATTTCATAGGTAAAGACCTATTATTTAATAGGAGTTTTTCCAAACGCGATTGACTTCGCTTGTTTTATCATGTCGGGATTCTATCGACTTATATAAAGTATATTATACAATACAATATAATATACTTTATTGCACAATTTGAAAAAAAAAAACAATGATATAAGGCTTACAAACTATCGGCTATCGACTTTTCCGTCCGTATCCATCCATTTCGATGCGTGCCATTTAGTTCGGTAAATCGTGCGTACACGCCAGCACAGAGAGTCATGCAAGCGATGTGCGTACCTGTGGTGCAAGCGGCGCCGTCCGGGTTGACGCCCGCCACGGACCACGGCCGCGCCTTGCCCGGCGTGCGAGCGCACCCGTTCCCTACCACACCATACGTTTAGCACACAGTACGGCCAAAAGGACTAGCTTCCAGGCCAGAAAATATTAATAAAAAAGCACACAATACCACTAGCTTTTATAAGTTTTGATATTGTCAGTGGCAAGTGCAGAAATCGTGCCACGCCATTAAAAAAACGAACACAATACATGTTATGTTGTTCTGATAGTTCAGGCATTCATTGATGAGACTGATTGATGACGGTCACAATACCACTAGCTTTTATAACGTTTAATATTGTCAATGGCAAGTGCACAAATTGTGCCACGCCCTTAAATAAATACAACTTTACAAACATTATCTTGTCCCGATACTTCTAGCATTGAGGTGACTGATTGGTGATAATGCCAGTGTAATGAAAGATGGTGATAATTATGCCAAACAAAATTTAGCCTAGTATTGGACCACTCTAGTATACACGAAAAGGACGAAGAACTATATATGGATGGCTTTAAGGCACAGTCTCTCTCTGATTTGATCAGAGATTATGATGAAACTGTTTTTATTTTTATTGAAGGAACATTTTTCCAGTCGAATAGCAAACATTTCGTAAACGAAGCGGACGGTCCCATGGTTATCATTAAAATTATATGAGAAATGTAGATGAAACACCAAATGAATAATGAAGTTTCAGTAATGAGGACCTGTTAAATACTAACATTAGTCATGTTTCAAATGAGAATTGGGCCCCGTTCGTTAGTAGTTCAAACAAACTTATATACTACAAACATAGTATAAACAAATTGTATTTATAGACCAAGATCCCTGGGCCGCCAGACTTTACCTGTTTTCTCATAAACCAAATGTGTGGGAAATAGTAGTGCTAGTACGTACTAGTAATGTATGAATACCAGCTAACCTGGGCCGACGGCCAATTTTCAGCTACCAGATTCTGAAGGTACTTCCGAAAATTGCTCACTTGTCTTGAAGTCTCGGTGCTATAAAAAGTATTGTTTTAGTTCCCTGAACATCATATACAAAAGTCACGGTTCAGATTGTAGGTATAATCGCATAATTAACTTGCTAACTGTAAAGCGTCTGGCAGAAATCACCGACGGAGAGGGTCTGGCGGTGTTGAACATTAATTTTTATATTTAATTAATTATATTCCATAAGACATCAGCAGCCAGACTTCAAGACAAGTGAGTAATTTTTGGAAGTACCTTCAGAACCTGATAGCTGAAAATTGGCCGTCGGCCCAGGTTAGCTGGTATTCATACATTACTAGTACGTACTAGCACTACTATTTGCCACGCATTTGGTTTATGAGAAAATAAGTAAGGTCTGGCGGCCCTGGGATCTCCGTCTATTACATTAATCTAACAGTTATCTAAAGGTTCTTTTTTTATTAATTAATAATAGACCGAGATTTATCTGGAGTTTGAAAAAACTGAGCAGGTTCAATAAAGTGGACATTATTTTTAACCCTTATCTTTAGCTGTGGGTTAAACAGGATCCAATCTTTATATTAAAACTAGCTAGGCTAGGCAGATTTCGAAGCGTTGTCCTAACAACAGCGAACAACTTCACAAAAGCTGTGACAGCGTTCCAAAGGCGGTGAGCGGGACGATCACAGTTCATACTAGCACAGCAATTTCTAGCTTCAATATCTATCCCGATTCAACGGATTATACGCTTTATATCTTACGTGTGTAAGTTCATTTTAGGAAAGTATCCCAGCTGCTCTAGTATACGCAATGAGACTTCTCTTTCATAAGAGTACAGACTTCCGAATCAACACAAGGAGAATAGACCCTATTTGGATTTCAAGAAGTTTTCATTTCTCTTCGTTTTGATTTGGACATAAGTCGTTTTAGCAACGTCGATTGAATGCAAAAAAAATGCAACCTTATGCTCATAAATTGAAGGTTATGGTTTCCTTGGCAATCAACTGACATGAGTTAAGTCTCATTGCTTATGCAAGGGCAGCAGAACTACCAAACGCAGCTAATTGAACAATATTAGATTGTACTGCTGTACTGTTTCAATTGAAAAATTGCGACACACAAGGAAATCTATAAAACACGGCCCATCGCGCCAAAACTTAAACGAGATTAAAGGTTTTACAAATGAAAGAATTACTTTTGCAAATGACTCGTCCCTCGAAAGTATATGCTTTTTTATGTATACGATCTTACAGCCGCATTGGCATGAATCGCAAAGTCAGTCGCTTATATGAAACTAACCGAACAAAATTCGACTTTATCCCTTTACTATAAATCATATAATCCATTGTTAACATAAAGCTATTCGATAGGTGTTGAAGTTAGAAAATAACATTGTAAAGCAGGTAAACTTACCCATAGTATTGACGTTGTCGGAGGACCGTGACGGAGGTGGGGTGGTAGCGGGCTTAATGCCCACGTTATCGGAAGACTTACAACGGGAGACTTCGTTTGATCCTTTAATTTGATAAAATAATTTAAAAAAATCCTTAAGTTATATAATTTTCTATACTATGTCTATATGTTATTTTCTATATGTCTGTAGAGTCTGAAAACTTACCACATTCTAATAAAACTGGTGTACTCTCGCCGGACGTCACACTATACCTGAAAAATGTAAAATCAACACATTAATATAAAATTCAATTTATTGTAGCCGCACTCATTTTTTAATCTCATATTGATGTAAAGGTCTCCAAGCCATAATTTGGTTTGCATTTTTATGACTATTCTACTCGCTCGGTAATCCGCCATAACTCTAACAGTGAAATGGGCTGATGATGATACAAGATACAGGTAGATGATGATAGTGTTATAGTTTGATAGCGCTGGTGAGACGCGATTATGGTCTTCTTCTTCTTTTCGTGTCAGCTTTATTATTATTTTATATGGTATTGGCCCAAAAAGTGGCCACGGCGACTGAGTTTGACTTGGCCTCATATAAGTCACTTAGGGTGCAAGTGACTAGACAGCCAGAGCAAGATAGTAGGTGCCTCATACTTTGTACAGTTCCACAGACACATTCGTCACTGTCACTGAAGCGCCACTTTTTCCGGTTTTCCCCGGATCTTCCTACTCCCGTCCGGAGCCGGTTAAGGGACTTCCAGACGGCCCAGGGTCTCCTGGCGCAAGGTGTTCTTTAGGTATGAATCCGGGTTCCACGGGTGGGTACTTTTCCTTCCACAGTTTCTCTCTAGCTTTTGACGGTTCTTCATATAAGGGCATAGTTTCTTTTAGAAAGCAATGCCTGCTTTTTAAACGCACTGGAGGTGAACAGTGTTCGAATAGGGGGTGTCTGTGGTCTGCAGCTTGTTTTAGCCGTTCCATGGAAGAAGCAACAGCACGACGGACGCTCGGTGGCGCGATTCCAGCCAGCGCGTAAAGTTGGTGGCAATGGCGTAGGGTTTAAGGTGCTAGTTATTATACGACATGAGTCGCTAAGAGCCGTATCCACCTCCTTGGCATGCACGACCTCGCCCAAACCGGGCATGCATATTCACCGGCCGAGTAACATAGGGCCAGACTACTTGTTCGTAGAACATTGGGTGCGGCACCCCATTTTGTTGTTGTTAGGCGCCTCAGAATGTTGTTGCGTGCGCTTACCTTAGCCTTTAGCTCTTGACAATTTTCTTTGTATGTAAGGGACCTATCCAGCGTAACATCAAGATATTTGGGGTGGTTGTTGTGTTGTATGTTTACACCACGCCATAAAATGCGTAGTGTTTTAGCGATTATGGTGATGATTCCATAATAACCAACATCATCACCACACGTCACCGTCATTAAAATATTGATATCACCATTGATATCAATAGGTCGATGATGACTGTGATGTGTGGTGATATGATGTTGGTGACGGTACAGGTTGATAGTGAAGTTGAAATTGGTTAATGTTGATGGTGAAATAAATAGATAATGACGGTGATAAGTTTGAGGACGACGGCTATTTAGTGTGACGTTGATGTTAGTATCATATTAAGACATGTCTAGGAACTCAAGACATGAGACAAACCCGACTTTGTTTTATATATTAAGATAAATAAAATAAAAAATAGGTACATGGTATCGTCCCGCTGCAGCGTCGGCGAGTGTCGATGCGGCGAGGGCGAGGCGAGCGACGAGAGCGAGTGCAGCGAGCGCGACGTGAGCGGCGTGCGAGTTGACAGCGACGCCTCCTCGCTGCCGGGCGGCGTGCGGCAGGTGCGCCAGAACTCTTCTAGACCTGGGGATAACAGATGTTGCTCTTAGGACATTATTTCTTTATCTTCGTTTGATATATATTTTTAGCGTTTCCGTTTCAACCAAATTTTTGTATTTTTCGCTGGGATCAATTTTTTTTTTGCTATGAGCCACCGTTTACGACTTGTTTAACCCCCCCCCCCCCCTACCCGGTAGCTCCACCCCCATCCATCAGTACTTTCAGTATGTTGCTTCAGACACCATTCCCTACAACTATGCCAAAAATCGCTTTTACACAAATTATTTCTCCTATTTTTCCTTCGTTAGATGGGCTATAATTACGGCGCGTGAAATCCTAACTTAATAATCAACTTACCTTCATCGATGTCTTGAGATTGGTCTGTGATGGGTCGTGTTGGTGCTCTTGTTTTAGTACGCCGCGGTCGTCCTGTAATTTTTTTTAAATAACTAACACATTATTGTTTAAAAATAGGTCACATTTTTTTCTTTATTTATTTGGAAAACATACTGCTAACTTACAAACAATACAATAAGAAACATGTAAAATAGTACATTCAGGGCCAATAAAAAGTTTTCGTTTTAAGTTTAAGATCCGTAAGTATTACAGAAGGAGACTCAAGTGTGGATCTATACTTAAGTATCGATTGTCTCTTTCTTTCACTATCAATGTTACAAAGACGACTGCTACTTAAGTATAGATCAGAGTCTGAGTCGCGTTCTGTAACACGGACCTAAGTGTCAGTAGTCGGTAGTTCCGGCGTTACCTTTGACGAGATGTGTGAGCGTGTTTGCGGGCAGGTCTGCGAGCGCGTCGGCCGCCTCCCCGTGCAGCGGCGGCAGCGACAGCATCTCGTTGCTGCTGCACTGCTGCTGCTCCGCCACCGACTTGGGCCGCACGCGCCGGCCCGCGCGCTCGCGGCGCCGGCAGCCCAGCGGCGTCGCCTGTAGTACACATTAAGGGACAGACCTTAGCAAATACCTAATACCAGACATCGAGTCTGTGAACGAGTCTGTTAAATAAAAAAAACCTAAACGGTAGAATCTACCCAAAACTTAAATCACTTACAAGAGAAGTCGGCCGGTTCCATCGAGTGGTAGTGCCGCCGCGTCTTGTTCGACGGGTCCTAGATTCGATTCCCAGTCAGGGAAATATTTGGGTAAAAAGCAGATGTTTGTTCTTGGGTCGCGTTCTAATTAGCCCGAGTATGCAATTGATGCTTACACCCGAGATAAACACTCTGCTTTACATATCGACTGTGAGGTAAGTAAAAAAACAAGAAAGCAGGTTTCTATGAACATTTATTAAAGAGAAACATGTGTATTTAATTAAAATTTCGCGCCTAGCTAGTCGACTGCCTTTTTTACTCTTCACGATTTTATGGCACGCAAGCGCGTCAAATCGTACTGGCCAGTTTGATTTTTATTTTAAATCGATTTCAACTAACATACGATGTAACTGCGAAACAAATATGTAGTTCGATATTAAAAATAAAATCTTCATAAATTCTTATATAAATTGTCTTGATTCCGATTCGAGTAAATAATCGATACCGAGAAAAAAAAAGTAACTTTTTAAAAATATTCTTCTTGCAGTATTGAGTATGACAGTTCTTTTTTCAAATTCCAAAACCTATGCTGTAATGTTAACATTACATGGTAGGTTTTGAAACCTATGCTGTAATGATATCCATACACCCCGGCATTCAGGGAAGTAAGTGACTACTTACAGAGCAAGAGATATGTAAATTTCTTTGATTTCGTTATTAAGCTCCTTTGGCGGTACGCAATGTATTGCGAAACCGCTGACCGTACGCCATAGAAATGTTTTTCCCAGTGTGTGAAATTGCTATTCGAATTTTTGCAGTGACCATGTTTTAGCAATACTATTAAATCATTACAGTTGCTGATTGAAAGGGCATAATGTGACAGGTATAAAGTACGCTTCAGTAAGAGAGAGACAGAAAACCCATGTTTAGCACAAACAAGATGTATCTCGGATTTTCAGTATTGATAGCTATAAAAATAAAATTATGTTCCAGCGTTTTAGTTAAGAATGTGAGTAACGTAGTATGAAAGTGAAAAAGTAAAGTTATTGTTAAGAAAAATATTACACATTAAAATGGCATAAATCTTATGTTCAGATTTAATTTCAGTTTGAAGGAAAATGTTGGTATTGTTATCTAGAGTGTATAGTACATTATGCTACAAGTGTGCTAAGTTGGATATTACATTAGAGCGGCTCGGGCTCAATGGAGCCGAGAATGTAATATCCAATGCGCACGCGTGTCATACGACGTTTTTCAACACATTTGCGAGGAAAGAAATAAATAAAAACTTTCCTTTGATATTGACGGCAACAAGCTATCACTTGCATGTTGCGCATCGGAAAGTATTTCTGGCGGTGTACCCACGTAGGTTTCCTGTTCTGCACTTGAAGAAGACATTTTTTGTGTTGTATTTCTGACAATAATAACAATCTGATGAATACAAATGCCGTTTGTGAAAACCAAGTGAAAACATCTGAAAAGAGGCGCGATTTTTTTTTTTCGCTCGCAAAATGAGATTTACATTGACAAGTTTGCCATACAGCCAAATAAAAAAAAAAACTTAACGATATATTTTCACGTTTTAGCATAAATAAATGATAATTTTCTGTTAAATTTATTTAGTGGAACTATATTTTTATTTACAAATAGTTTAATATTTACACTTAATTTTAAATATAAAATAAGATCTGATCTCTGTGCTGAAATTTAGAAAAAAAAACCGTTACGTACTAGTGCTTTATTTTTATTACTCACTGGCTGGGTAATACATATCATTATGAACCTTAAAACAATGACATAAGACCAACTTTATGAGCAAATGTGTTGAAAAAAATGTTATAATGTTAGGGAACGCACCACTTAATGCACTAAAGTATGACTGGCAAGCGCATCGCTAATAAATACGCCTGACGTCATGAAAACATAGAGATTACACCGAACAATTTTCATTAAAAAAACAGATACAAAGTGCATTTTTATTTTCATTTTTTATAAAATCAATGAAAAGCTTACAAAACATCCTTACCAAATTTAGGTAGTCCAACTTCTAGTTAGCGTGAAATATAAAATTACATTTATTAAAAAAAACCTTGAGTAATAAATATGCCATACTCGACTGCCGCACAATGAAGCTGTAAATTAATCTCCCAGAAGGATGGATAAGAGCTAGTATACCGGGTCTAATAAAAAGTAGTAAAAAGCTGGTTCTTTTGTTTCAGAGTTGATCCCTTGGTAAAAGTTGCATAAATTGATGGATCAATTACTCTTTTAACATCTACTGCACCTTTTCGTTACACCCAGTATAACATAAAGATCGTAAAAATAAGTAAAGTGTTATAAAAAACAAGCGTTTATTAAAATATATATTTTTTAAAATATTCTTTTCAACAAACCCTTTCATTTGATAAAGAACAGTCCGCCATATTGGATCTAGAATGAACTATGCATTGATCATATGATCATCCAAACTAAACGTGTATGCAAAATTTCAGCTTAATTGATTAAGGATAACTGTATTAAAATTCAGTTTCATGATTTGACTAGAACAACATACTCACACATATTGCAAGTAATATAAAGCTTGTAAAAATATGTGACACTTACCCCCGAGTGTGATATAGGAGTGAGGAGATCTGGAATATCAGCGTCCGTACTCGTAATGGGTTCGCTGTCTGTATTGTCGAAACTCTCACACGCGGCCAAAGCTAAGCTCTCCACCGCTTCGCTGTTAAACGTAATATTTATTAAGAACTAGCTTACCGCCCGGGACATCGTTCCCGTGGGAATTTGGGAAAATTATGTAACCTATGTGTTAATCCAGGGTATTAGCTACCTCCATACCAAATTTTATCAAAATTGGTCAAGCCGTTTGAGCGTGAAAGAGTAACAAACATCCATACATCCTCACAAACTTTCACATTTATAATATAATATTAGTAGGATAGGTAAGATTAATGTCTCAGGTATAGACAAACGCACATTAAGATATAAAAGTTTCAGTACGACAAAACATCACTGTTGTGAACGAGATAAACGTGACGTCCAACATGTAAGAAAATCATCGTGAAGACCTGCCCCTTCAAGAGATGATAATTAAATAAAACATGTAATTTAATTTAACGGTAATTTCATTTTTCATTTGAATATTGTTGTAATTGAATCCATGGACAAAATATTAATGACTCGATTTTTTGTAATACTGTAATGAAAAATTACCAAAAATAAATGTATATCACTCAGATACAGAAACGTTCATTTACTCGTAAGTTACGCCTTCCTTGTTTACATCGACAAGACGGAAACTGACACTATAATATTTAAAGTAGCATTAACTCTATCGTACTTCTCTGCAACTGCGTATATATATCAATACGTACTTGAAGGTAGTATACGTACTTGAGTAAATGTTGCAGCGTGGTGACGCAGGGCGCCATGGCGTCTCGTACGGCCTGTAGTGGCACTAGCTCGCCGCCCGCCGCCCCCGCGCCCGTCGCCCCCACCGAATTACCGCCCATACTGTTTCCGCCCCCACCAACGCCGCAAACACCTCACTGCATCGCTGCAAGATACATTTACCATAAATCATGACGAACTTTAGAAATTACATCACATCTCTTTTGAATATTATTTAAATAAACTTTTAGGGGTTATTCTCTCCATGAAACTGAACAACTTTCTCCAGTGAACCTATATCAAATTCTCAAAAAATAATCTTTACTTCTCATACTTAAGGCAACTAGCTGATCGCTCAAGTCATATTTTTATTAGATTTTTCATCAGCCCATATACGTTCCGGTACAAAACGTCTGTATATATTGCTGCACGTGTTGTATGTAGTGAGTATACCTGTATAAACTGGTGCACGTGTTGTAAGTAGTGAATATACCTGTATACACGGTACACATGTTGTATGTAGTGAGTATACCTGTAGATTTTGGTGCATGTGTTGTATGTAGTGTGTATACCTGTAGATACTAATACTGGTGCTCGTGTTGTTTGTAGAGAGTGTACATGTATTTGCACGTGTTATATGTAGTGAATATACTTGTAGATAGGTAACTGTACTATGTTTTAAAAACAAGTTTTTCACCTCTGTATACAGTAGAAAACCTATAATTGGCTTTGCAGTTACACCTAAGCTAGTACGTATCTATTTATATTACGTATTTAAACTGTAGGTTTTTAACAATAAATAGAATAAATAGTAGTAGCACGTGTAGTAGTATACCTGTACATACTGGTGCATGTGTTGTAGTATACCTGTAGATACTGGTGCACGTGTTGTAGTATACCTGTATACACTAGTATTAGTGTTGTACGTAGTGAGTATACCTGTAGCTACAGGTGCACGTGTTGTATGAAGTGAGTATACCTGTAGATAGTGGTGCACGTGTAGTAGTACACCTGTAGATAGAGGTGTACGTCAGTGGCGTGCATAGACATTTTAGGCAGGGTAGGCAGTGAACTTTTAGTGATGAAAATTATTAAGATTTTAGAATGTTAGGTAAAACAACATAAGGTTATTCAAATCAAAATAACCTGTGCTTCTAAACTTTTATATGTATAACAGTTTGAAAACAAAATGCACGGAACACAAAATAAGCGGTTAGTGCCAACATAGCCCGTGAGCCAATTATTATGAATGTCGTATATTTTAGTATTAAAATGTCTTACTCGGCCTTTTGCGATAATGTTTACTTTTTCTTGAAAAGGTAAACTTGAAAAATTACGCAGTTTCGGCAAACAAACATCATCACCACACTTTTCACAACTTATTGTACTCATTTTGTTCTAAACAAATGTCTAATAATCACTATAAACTGATAAAACAATAATTTGCAAAAGTTTTCGTTCGTAGTTGCAAAAGAAAAACAATCCAATAAGAAAAAAATGCCGCAAAATTAAAAATCTATAACAGCCCTTCCAAACTTACCAAATATTGACACTTCTCAATTTGGTAGCATCGCTTTATAGGCAGAGCTTTTTTCGCCATACAATCAGTTCGTTAATTTTTCGCGGGGGAGGCGAAACAGCCAATCAGAAGCCAGCATTTTTCAACAAAAAAGGCATTTCAAACGAGTGCTTATAAGCTTTGCCATCTAGCGGCGGCGGCGAGCGGCACGGCTCTCTCTTCTTACTAGTTCTAATGTTGAACTAGTAACTAGTTTAGATGGCGCTATTTTGAAAAAGTTTAAATTCGGTGAAAATATAATGTAGATAACGTGATTTAGTAAAACGTTT